>OY288273.1:59028173-61428173 GCA_958450335.1 Hibiscus tridactylites | reverse complement strand
CATAATAGTAAAAATAAATCAAAGCATAGGTCATAAACTTAAAACATAAATAGGTGCATAAAAATAGGGAAATCCTAAGCTAGATGAGATGCAATGAAATGCAAAGATCTAAGGCTCATCATCTTCGTCATCTTCATTGTAACGCCCCAATTTTGGGCTTAGGTGTTTTGGCGAGTCGGGTTAGGCCGGTCGAATCGGTGTCGGTTGTTCGAACCGTTAAAATGTGGTTTAGGGAAATCAAGGTTCGGATGAGATAAAAATATGATAAAAAATTCCTAAAATCTTCCAAAATGATGTTTTAGAGGTTGGTTAAATAAATTTTACAAAACAGGTTTTCTAAAGTGTACATTTTAAGTAGTGACCAAAATGTAAAGATTTAAAAGTTGGAAAATTGAGTTTTTCAAGAAGTGTCAAAATCTTAGAATCCTTAGGGAGCTACTTGGAAATTATGCATTTTCCCTAATTTTGCATGTGTTTTAAATGTTTATTAAATAATTAAAAAGGTTTTATTTAATTAATTAAGGAGAGTTATTTAATAGGTTAACAAAATTTTTGACGAGTTTTTAATTTCTCACTTTCACTTCAGCCAAACACTCTCCTTTTTCTCTCAATTTTCCAGAAATCCTTTTCTCCCAAATCCTCTTTTGATTCCTATCCTTTCTTTATTGATTTCTTCCATTTTCCATCAAGTTTCTTCAAGCTAATCTTGCCAAATTAGAGAAGAAGCAAGCATTGGAGGTAATTTTCATGCTATCCCTCTAATCTAAGTTCTTTAATAAAATTCCAAAGATATTTGACTCTTTAATACTGATTTTGATTGAGGTTTTGTTGTTAGAATGATAAACTCTTGAAATCTTGATTGGAAAATATATTTTAATGTAATTTTCGGAGTTTAATTTAAATGGCTGGATTGAGATTGTTTCTAAATGAGTTTTGAAATGTTTTTGCTGTTGAAATGGAGTATTAATCAAATAGATCCCGAAATCCTTGGTTTTTTGTAGTGTTTTTGGTGAGTTTTTGGGGTGTTCTTGAGAAATTCGAGTTGCTAGAGGTATAAGGATGGTTTAAGGTTGTTTTTGGATGTTTATTAATGCCTAAAATGTTGTGGATTAGTTGGGTAATGGCTGGGCTGAAGTTAGAGGTCTATCGATTGAGTTTTCGGTTGCTTCGAATGGGTGTTTTGATGCTTTAGAGCAAGGCTGCGGGTTTTCTTGTGAGTGCTAGTGTTTTGGATGCATTTGAATGCATTGAGCCTCTATTTTGGTGTGTTGAAAATAGGGGATATTGTTTCGGAAGCTAACGAGGTGGTTTTGGAGGCTCTAGATGATCGATAGTTGCGTCGGCAAGCGCGGTTTCGCAAGTTGGTGAGTGGAATTTTGTTTTCTAGCGAGGGAATGTTTTAGAAAGGGTTTTGGGAACTTAGTAAGAACTTGAAATGCTTTACTAAGTTCGAGAGCAAGTAAAGTGAATTTTTACTCTCGGATTGTGCTAGATTTGGACCAATGGTTGCACTAGATTTTACTCGCATTAAACTATTGTTTTAAAGCACGTTTTGAATGTATAAAATGTGTATGATGATGCCATGTGGTTTATGGATGCACTAGGTAAGTGATCCTTGTATGCATGTGTTAATGCATAGGATTTGAAGCATGGTTTAATGCTTGATTTATGGCTTATCATGAATGCTTTGTAAAAACAGTGCGTTATGCATGACATATGGGTTATATTGGCAAGTGATGTTGAATAAAATGTTTTATAAATGAAATCGGATATAGTTAGCCGGCTATAGGATTGAGTGCACTATAAATAAGTTGCCTTGGATGTTGAGGGGTTATGATTGTACAAAATACTCCATCCAAGTACTCTAAACGATTGAGGATTGTTTAAGGTTGCAAAGGTTGAGGGTAGCTCCCGGGTGCGAACCTTGTGTGTGTCATGTCTCTCGTTAGTGGATTATATATCTATCGATGAGTGTGTTGAGGGGTTGTGATTGTACCGAATACTCCACCACAGGTGTCACAATAATGGATGGTCGCTCACGTGCGTGAGCCTTAAGATGTCGGTAGAGTGTATGAAGGGTGTGGGATAACCCTTGGTAATCCTTGTATCCGATATATATTTTTGGGGTTGATTTTATCACTTGTGAGCCAATATAATGAAATGAAATATTGTGGAAAAGTTGTTAATGCACATTGTGAAAGATGCATGTTTTGGCTTAAGCTTAGCATAATGGTGTTTATGCTTGAAAGGCTTGGAAAATGAGTAGCAATGGTTGATTTGCTGATTTTGATTGGATCATGTTGCATGATGTTTAATACAATGATTTTGATATTAAAGTGCATGGTTGGTTAAGAAAGGCATGGTTGTTTTGAAAAGAGTGAAAAACGGTTTTGTGCATTGATGATGTTTGTGGTTTTGAGCAACCTTCACTAAGCTTGCATGCTTATGCTCTCTTTGTTTATCAATGCAGATAATTAGGCTTTTGGAGGTAGCATCTTCGAGGGATCTGTAACGCCCCGGTTTTGGGCTTGGAAGTCTTGGGCGTTGACCGGTTGGTCAAAGTGCTGTTCGAATCGTAAGAGGTTAAATTAGGAAAGCCTAGTTCGGGTTGCATTAAAAATATGGAAAAATATTCTAAAATCATCTTTTAATATAATTAAGTGAACTGTGAAATCAATTTTGGAAAATGAGTTTCGGAAGGGTGACATTTTGGCTAGTGACCAAAATGTAATTTTTGAAAGTTTGGTGGCTGTTTTATAAAGGGTTGAAACTTTGAATCTTTAAGGAGCTATTTACCCAAAGAGAGTTTCTCCAGATTTTTCTAAGATATTTTGACTCATAATTCTGATTTTAAAGAAAACAAAAAGGAGGGAAATCATATTTTAGTCATTTTCTCAACCAACTTCCCATTTTCTTTCTCTCTTTTTCTCTCAACCCAAACACTCCATTTCCAGAGTTTCAATTCTGATTTTCTCACCTAAAATCCTCCTTTCAACTCTCAATTGATTGCAAATCAACATATCTTCAAAACCTCTTCAATTGCTTCGAGTTTCATCAAGGTTTTCTATTCCAAAAAGAGGAGAAACTCAAGTTTGGAGGTAAGAACGTCCTTCTCCTCTGAACTTCAAGTTCTTTAATGAAATTCCTAAGTTTTCAATCCTAATTTGATGTTTAATTAAAGGCTTTTAAGTTGATTTATGGATCTTGGCTAATTATGCAAGATTTTTGATGATTTCATATGATTTTCGTTAGATCTGTTAGATCTGTGATTTGAGAGGTGTTTTTGATGTTAAATGATCTCTAAATTGAAAAGGAAATGAGTCTTGATTGATGCAATCCCGGATAGGTTGAGTTTCCTAAGTTTAGCTTGTGTTTTAAGGTAGCTTTTGTGGTGATCTTGTGGATCTGGTGTTGCTGGAGGTATAAGGATGTTGTTAGGTTGTTTTTAGATGTTCTTTGATGATAATGGAAGTGTGGTTTTGCTGG
Organism: Hibiscus tridactylites; assembly: GCA_958450335.1. Classification (NCBI taxonomy): domain Eukaryota; kingdom Viridiplantae; phylum Streptophyta; class Magnoliopsida; order Malvales; family Malvaceae; genus Hibiscus; species Hibiscus tridactylites. The sequence continues at coordinate 61,424,687 of OY288273.1, read as the reverse complement.
TTTATGGCTGGGCTTTGTTTAGAAGTGTTTCGGATGCATTTTCGGTTGTGTTTGGTGGCCGAAAATGGAGGTTGAGTGAGAGCAGCGAGTTTAGGTGCTTTCATTGAAGCAATTAATGCATGATGATGCATTAATCCTCTGCTTTAATGTGTTGAAACAGGGGAGGCATCCTTGGATCCAAGAATTGTTGATCCGGAGGCTTGATTTGGTGCTTTGGCTTGAAGCAAAGTGGAAATCGGTGAGTGGATTTGTGAAAATGGTTTTCGGCTTTGAAACCAAGGTTTTGGGGGCTTAATTTAAGTCTAAACAATTTTGCTAAGCTCAAGTGTAAGTTTTCGGATTACTCTCTAAGTGGTGGCCATGTTTTGGTGTGATGCAAAATGATGATTTGCATGTTTTGGTTACTGTTTTGAAAGCATGTTTTAGCATGTTAATTGCTGATGTTTTAAGCCATGTGTTGAGGGTATCTCTAGGTAGGAGTACCTTGCTTTTATGCATTGTGTAAATGTGGATTTGATGATTTGAAATGCATGATGAAATGGCTTGGTTTAATGCTTAAAAACAGTGGATTATATGATGTATAAGATGTATATTGGCAAGTGATGTTTTGTAAAAGTGAAGGTCACTAAGGTGGTTAAAAGTCCTTGAGTGAGCCTTGTTACCTAAGATCATCAAGGTGGTTAAAAGTCCTTGGATGAGTCTTGTTGCGGACACTAAGGTGGTTAAAAGTCCTTAGGTGCTCCTTTCCATGGTGTTTAAAAGTCCATGGGGCCAAGGTGTTTAAAAGTCCTTGGGGCCAAGGTGTTTAAAAGTCCTTGGGGTGATTCAAGAATTGGACACAAAGGTGGTTAAAAGTCCTTGTGTGGTCCTTATTCATGGTGTTTAAAAGTCCATGGCCAAGGTGTTTAAAAGTCCTTGGGGCCAAGGTGTTTAAAAGTCCTTGGGGAAAGTTGTTGAACTTGATTTTATAAAAGAAATGTATCACTTGAGCCAATACGACATGTATAGTACATTGAGATGCATGAGATGCATGTTTTAATGTTTATGTTGAAGCATGAGATGCTTGTTTAAATGGTATTTGAAGCATGGGATTGCTTGATTTTAAAGTATGCTTTGAGCATGTGTAAAGGATGATTATAAGCATGATTTACAAATGGTTTTTAATTGCATTATTGAATGGTTTTAAAAGAGCACTCCTCACTAAGCTTTGGCTTACGCTCTCTCGTTTTCTTGATTCAATAATGCAGAACGTTAGAGTACATTGAGGGGCAGCAAGTGAAGGCAAGCAAACAAGTTCAAGTAAAGCTCAATGTATGAAGGTTTTATAAGTTCTTTTAGCTTTTGGTTGTTTTGGCAATGGGGGACCAATGTGTATGTTTTGGGAGGTGTTTGAGGCTCCCTGAGTTTGTTAAATGTTGTATGAATTGCTGGTTTTTGGATTGGATTCCTATTGCTTGCTTATGAAGGTTTATGCATGAATGGTAGCTTAAGTAGGAAGCATGCTATATAAATTGGGGCTTTTCATATGTGTTGTTTATATGCTGAATTGGTGATGCAATTATGGTTCTTGCTTGTTGTATGATTAATTGGTATGGTTTGGTGATGTTAATTTGGAATATGAAGCATGATTGTTGTGGTTTTTGGGTCGAAATCAGGCAGGGGTATCGGTACTCGGGCTTGCGTATCGATACGCCTGAGCCAAATATGCTCATTCCTGCCCAGGCGTATCGGTACGGTTGAACAAGTACCGATACCGTATGAAGGCCGTATCGATACGGGGGAACTCGTATCGATACCGTTGATAGAGTTTGGTTACTGCCTTCCCCGAGTATCGATACGACACGTGGCGTATCGATACCAGACCGTTAAAATCAGTTAAAAGTATCTTAATATGTTTTGTTTGGTTTACGTTTTGGTCCTGAATCTTGTTTGATCAATTGAATGAGTTTGAGAAGTCCTTTTGAGCTGAAATTTCACAGAGAAGCATGAAACCTGATTAATTTCAAGATGGTAACTTTAATTTGGGTTAAGTCCCTTAATTTATCAGAAATTACAATTTGGTCCCTAAAGTTGTAATTTGTTCAATTGGGTCCCTGTTTGATCTCTGATGTTTGTGATCTTTTAGTATGTTGTTTGTATGATCACAATTAAGGTTAATGTGCATCTAGATAAGTTTAAAAAGAAAAAAAAGGGTCGTTAATCAAGGTTGACTTTGGGGTTGACTTTGGTTTTCCCCGTGTGACTTTCTTAATTCGGGTCAACCGTCTAGACCGGGTTAAGGGGGTTACAGGATCTTTCCAAGACATTTGCTAAAAGTATGTTGTGATCTTGAACAAGTGTAATAAGGGCAATGAGGGTGTCCAATGCTATGAATGTTGTTAGTTTGGTATTTTCTGGATTTGTGCAAGTTTGAGATGCATATTTGGACTTGTAAATTGCCTTTAAGCTTGATTTTTGCTTGAATTTGTACTTTTGGTCCTTTGGTTCTTTTTAACTCTTAGGAAGCATGCCTCTAGAAGTCGGAATTGATGATGATGATGTTTTGATGATTTCGTTTTCTTGTACTTTTTTGTGACGATGTCTACTTGAATGCAAGCATGTCTAATTATATGTTTGAATGGTCTTAATTGGTCATTGTCTTGTACTTTTGAGTGATGAAGTGGGTATCGATACGCCCTCCTTGATTGTGAGGGGGGTACCGGTACACGGGGTCGTATCGACACCCTCTGCAGTCACTAGACGAGGGCGTACCGATACGGTACCTCTGTGTCCCGATACAGTCTGGTTATTCAAAGCCTATGAAGTCTGATCGTCGAGGGCTTCTCGATACCCTCCCTAAGGGTACCGATACACAAATCATTAATTTGGTTGAACCTCACTTTTGAATGTTCTGTTTCTTACGTTTTGATCCCTGTCTGCCTTGTATACAATTAGATGGGTTGTAATGGTTGTTTTGAGCTGAGATTTCACCGAGAAGCATATAACGAATCTAATTAAAGATTGGTAACTTGAATTTGGCAAAGGCCCATAAATTTATCAAATTTACAAAATGGTCCCTAAACCTTAATCGGCTTTAATTAACATGTGTTTGTGTTGATGTTTATCTGCTGCCTGTGTACGTACACATAGGAACCTAAGTTGCATCTAGACAATAAAAAAAGAAAAAAATGGTCGTTTATTGAGGTAAACCTTCCTCGTTTATGTCAATATTCCCCGTGTGATTCATTCGGTTCGGCATATCGGCCAGGCCGGGTCGAGGGGTTACATTTGGTGGTATCAGAGCCAAGTTACGAAAGGTTGTGATGATGTTAAGTTGTAGGTAAGTGATTTGCGGTGTGGATATGTGTTTTGGTGATATTTGCTTTGTCTGGTGAATGTTTAAGCATTCTTAAGTTGAATGTGTGATACTGATGCTATACATGATGAATGCATATTGATGTGTATTGTTCTACGATGATGATTGGGCTGAATGTTCATGTTTGAGTCATATGATGGTTGAAGTATGCATGTAGTATGCTTTATGCTATATTAGGGGGAAATTGGTTTACCATTGCCTTATTACTTAGGGAAATGTTTTAAATTAGTTTTGAAAGTCTTGGGATCCTTGTTAAGAGCTGGCCTGATCATTTGAAGTATGCATGTAGTATGCATTTTCCCTATTTGGCATGTGTTTTAAATGTTTATTAAATAATTAAAAAGGTTTTATTTAATTAATTAAAGAGGGTTAGTTAATTAGTTAACACAATTTTTGACGAGCTTTTCATTTCTCAATTTCACTTTAGCCAAACACTCTCCTTTTTATCTCAGTTTTCCAGAAATCATTTTCTCTCAAATCCTCTTTTGATTCCTATATTTTCTTTATTGATTTCTTCCATTTTCCTTCAAGTTTCTTCAACCTAATCTTACCAAATTAGAGAAGAAGCAAGGATTGGAGGTAATTTTCGTGCTATCTCTCTAATCTAAGTTCTTTAATGAAATTCCAAAGATATTTGACTCTTTAATACTGATTTTGATTGAGGTTTTGTTGTTAGAATGATAAACTCTTGAAATCGTGATTGGAAAATAGATTTTAATGTGATTTTCGGAGTTTAATTTAAATGGCTGGTTTGAGATTGTTTCTAAATGAGTTTTGAAAGCTTTTTGGTATTGAAGTGGAGTCTTAATCATATAGATCCCGAAGTCCTTGAGATCCTTGGTTTTTGAAGTGTTTTTGGGTGATTTTTTGGGGTGTTCTTGAGGAATTCGAGTTGCTGGAGGTATAAGGATAGTTTAAGGTTGTTTTTGGATGTTGATTAATGCCTAAAATGCTTTGGATTAGTTGGGTAATGGCTGAGCTGAAGTTAGAGGTTTATCGATTGAGTTTTTGGTTGTTTTGGATGTGTGTTTTGATGCTTTATAGCAGGGCTGCGGGTTTTCTTGTGAGTGCTGGTGTTTTGGATGCATTTTAATGCATCAAGCATCTGTTTTGGTGTTTTTAAAACAGGGGATATTGTTCCGAAAGCTAACAAGGTGGTTTTGGAGGCTCCGGACGATCGATAGTTGCGTCGGTAAGCGTGTTTTCGCAAGTTGGTGAGTGTAATTTGGTTTTCCAGCAAGGGAACGTTTTAGAGAAAGTTATGGGAACTTAGTAAGAGCTTGAAATGCTTTACTAAGTTCAGAAATAAGTAAAGTGAATATTTACTCTCGAATTGTGATAGTTTTGGACCAATGGTTGCACTTGATTTTATTTGCATTAAAGTACTGTTTTAAAGCATGTTTTGAATGTATAAAATGTGTATGATGATGCTATGTGGTTTAAGGGTGCACTAGGTAAGTGATCCTTGTATGCATGTGTTGATGCATGGGATTTGAAGCCTTGTTTAATGCTTCATTTACGACTTATCATGAATGCTTGATAAAAACAGAGAGTTATGCATGAGGATTGGGTTATATCAGCAAGTGATGTTGAATAAAATGTTCTATAAATAAAATCGGATATAGTTAGTCGGCTTTATGATTGAGTGCACTATAAATAAGTCGCCTTGGATGTTGACCGGTTGTGATTGTACCGAATACTCCATCCAAGTACCCTAATGATTAAAGATTGTTTAAGGTTGCAACGGTTGAGGGTAGCTCTCGGGTGCGAACCTTGTGTGTGCCCCATCTCTCGTTAGTGGATTATGCATCTACAGATGAGTGGTGTTGAGGGGTTGTTAATGTACCGAGTTCTCCACCACGAGTGTCACAACGATGGAGGGTCGCTCACGTGTGTGAGCCTTGAGATGTCGATAGAGTGTATGAAGGGTGTGGGACAACCCTTGGTAATCCGTGTATCCGATATATGTTTTTGAGGTTGATGTTTATCTCTTGTGAGCCAATATAGTGAAATGAAATATTGTGGAAATGTTGTTAATGCACATTGTGAAAGATCCATGTTTTGGCTTAAGCTTAGCATAATGGTGTTTATGCTTGAATGGCTTGGAAAATGAGTAGCAATGGTTTATTTGCTGATTTTGATTGGATCATGTTGCATGATGTTTAATACAATGATTTTGATGTTAAAGTGCATGTTTTGTTAAGAAAGGCATGATGGTTTTAAAAAGGGTGAAAACGGTTTTGTGCATTGATGATGTTTGTGGTTTTGAGCAACCCTTACTAAGCTTGCATACTTATGCTCTCTTTGTTCATCAATGTAGATATTTAGGCTTTTGGAGGCAGCATCTTCTTGGGATCTTACCAAGACATTTGCTAAACGTATGTTGTGATCTTGAACTGGTGTAAAAAGGGCAATGGGGGTGTCCAATTCTTTGAATGTTGTTAGTTTGGTATTTTCTGGATTTGTGCAAGTTTGAGATGAATATTTGGACTTGTAAATGGCCTCTAAACTTGATTTGTGCTTGAGTTTGGACTTATGGTCCTTTGGTGTTTTTAACTCTTAGGAAACATGCCTCTAGAAGTCGGAATTGATGATGATGATGTTTTGATGATTTCATTGTCTTGTAGTTTTGAGTGATGATGTCTACTTGAGTGCAAGCATGTCTAATTATATGTTGGAATGGTTTGAATTGGTCGTTAAGGTTTAAAATCTGCATTTTGGGCTTTTGCATAATGAAGTGTATCGATACGGTCTCCTAGATTATGAGGGGAAAACCAGTATACGAGGTCGTATGAATACCCTCTTTTGTCACTGGACGAGGACGTACCGATACGGTCTGGTGATGCAAAGCCCAGGAAGTCTGACCGTCGAGGGCGTATCGATACCCTCCCTAAGGGTACCGATACGTGGGTCGTTAATTTGGTTAAACCTCGCTTTTGAATATTCTATTTTCTTATGTTTTGATCCATGTCTGCCTTGTATACGATTAGATGGGTTGTAAGGGTTGTTTTGATCTGAGATTTCACCGAGAAGCATGTAACGAATCTAATTAAAGATTGGTAACTTGAATTTTGCAAAGGCCCATAAATTTATCAAATTTACAAAATGGTTCGTAAACCTTAATCGACTTTAATTAACATGTGTTTGTGTTGATATTTTATCCACTTGTGTACGTACACATAGGAACCTAATTTGCATCTAGACAAGATAAAAAAGGGGTCGTTTATTGAGGTAAACCTTCCCGGTTTACGTCGATATTCCCCGTATGATCCTTTTGGTTCGACTTATCGGCCACGCTGGGTCGAGGGGGTTACATTCATCATTGGTATTGCTTCTATGGAATTTCCTCTATTCACCATAGAAACCGGTAAAGGACATGTCCGTAGAAGTTTGTTGAGTTTCAGCCGAGGTGAGGTGAGTCTCAACATTTTTGATACGCCATTCAATGGTAGTGAGACGAGTATCAATAGTAGTGAAGCTTGAGACCATGTGAGTACGCATACTGTTAAATTGCTCAGTGATGAAGGTCATGAGGGCTTCGTTGTTTTACGGAGCAACTTGAGGTGGAGGTTCGGGGTAGCAACGGGTGGAGGATTCTCAACACGAGTCCATTCTCCATCAATATAGAGAAATTTGCTCTAAAGAAGTGTGTAACGCCCCGTTTTGAGCCTAGATGTTTTGTGCGTTGGGTCAAGCTAGTGGAACCAGAGGTTGGCGGTTTGAGACGTTAAAAGTGGTTCAGGGAAATCAAGGTTTGGGGTAGGATAAAAATGTGGTAAAAATTTCTAAAATCCTTTAAAATTATATTTATGAGGTTTGTTAAATTAATTTTGCAAAATGAGTTTTGGGAAGTGTAGATTTTGGATAGTGTCCAAAATGTAAAGTTTTAAAACTGTGGAAAAAGGGTGTTTTTGAAAAAGAGTCAAATTTTTAGAATCTTTAGGGAGCTTAATGGAATTAAGTCTTTTCTCTAATTTGGCATGTGTTTTAGATGGTTTATTAAATATTAAAAGTGGTTTTTATTGATTTAATAAAAGGATGGTTATTTTGGTTAAACGAATTTGACGCACATTTTCATTTTCTTCATTTCACATCCACCAAACACACTCTCATATCTCTCATTCTCCAGATTTCTTTCATTTCCATTTTCGTTCTTGATTTTCAACTTCTCTCTTGTGATTTCTCTCAAATCTCTTCAAGATTCTTGAAAGCAAAACTTTCAAATTAGAAGAGGAGCAAGGATTGGAGGTATTTTTCGTGCTAACCCTCTAATCAAGGTTCTTTCATGAAATCCAAAGATATTTGACTCTTGATTTATGTTTTTGATTGAATTTTTATTGTGGTTTTGATAAAATGGTTAAATCTTGATAAAAGAGATGATTTAATGTGATTTTTGAAGTTGTTTTAATTTGATTTATTTGAAATGGTTTCTAATAAAGTTTTGGAAGGTTTAAGATGTTGAAAAAGAGTATTGATAATATCAATCCCGAAATCCTTGAGTTCTTTGTTTTGAAAGGTGTTTTTGGTTGGGTTTTGGGGGTGTTATGTAGATCTGAGTTGTTGGAGGTATAAAGATGGTTTTAGGTTGTTTTTGGATGTTGATTTATGGTTAAAATGTGTTGGTTGATGGCTGGGCTGAGTCTAGAGATCAATCGAATGAGATTTCGGTTGTTTTAGATGGGGTGTTTTGATGCTTTAAAGTAGGGCAGCGAGTTCCATTTAAGTGATGGTGTTTGGATGCCTTATGGTGCATTGAGTCTATGTTTTTAATGTGATGAAAACATGGGATAGTGTTCCGGAATTGATCGAAGTGGCTTTGGAGGTTTCAAACATTTGATTGTTGCGTTAGCGAGTTAGGTTTCGCAAGTCGGTGAGTGGAAATGGGATTTCCAACTTTGAAACATCTTAAAAGAGATTTTGGGAACTTAGTGTAAGCTTGAAACACTTTACTAAGTTCGGAAGTAAGTAAAGTGATTTTCTCCCTCGGGTTGTGCTATTATGAGCTTTTGGATGCACTTGATTTTAATTGTGATTACCTACTGTTTTAAAGCATGATTCGAGTTTATAAAATGTGTTTGATGATGCCATATGGTTTAAGGATGCACTAGGTAAGTGGTCCTTGTATGCATATGTTTATGCATGGTTTTTGAAGCATGGTTTAATGCTTGAAATATAGCTTATTGTGAATATTTTGGGAAAAGAGTGATCTATGTATTAAATGTGGATTATATTGGCAAGTGATGTTGTGTAAAGTGTATTGTAAATGAAATCAGATATAGTTAGCCGGCTATAGGATTGAGTGCAATATAAACAAGCCGCCTTGGATGTTGAGGGATTGTGATTGTACCGAAAACTCCATCCAAGTACCCTAACGATTGAGGAATGTTTATGGTTGCAACGATGGAGGTTAGCTCCCATGTGTGAACCTTGTATGTGTCATGTCTCTCGTTAGTGGGCTATACATCTACCGATGAGTGGTGTTGAGGGGTTGTGATTGTACCGAAAACTCCACCACGAGTATCACAACGGTGGAGGGTTGCTCCCGTGTGTGAGCCTTGATGTGCCAATAGAGTGTATGAAGTGTTTGGGACAACACATGGTAATCTATGTATCCGATATACTTTTTGAGAAATGGGAATGTTGTTGGTCACTTGTGAGCCAATATAATGTATTAAAATGTTATGGAAATATTGATGATGCGTAATATGAAAAATGCATGTTTTACCTTTAAGCTTTGTATATTGGTTGATATGCATGGAAGGCTTGATTTATGTTTAGCAATGGTTTTGTTGCTGTGAAGTATTTGATACTTGTTGCAGGGTGTTTAACATGTTGAGTTTAATGATGAAGTGCATGGATTTTCAAAGAGGGCATGATGGTTTTGAAAAGAGTGAAAATGGTTTAAGCATTGCTGGTGTTTTTGGTTTTTGAGCATTCCTCACTAAGCTTGTATGCTTATGCTCGCTTTTGCTCATCAATGCAAATAATTAAGTGTGTGGAGGCAGCAACTCGCAAAGGAATTCCAAGAGACTACACTTGAATTTATATTTGGTTTTAGACTTGTGTAATAAAGGTAATGAGGGTGTCCAATGTTTTGAAGTTAGTTGTTTTGGTATTTTCTGGTTTGGTGCAAGTTTGGTACGCATATTTTGGATTGTAAACGACCTTTAATTGTTGGATTGAGCTTGATTTTGAGTTTTGACTTTTGGATGCTTGATTTTCATAGGAAGCATGAATCTAGAATTCATTATTGATGATAGTGATGCTTTGATCTTGTTATTGCCATGTGGTCTTGATAGTTGAAGTGCATTTGATTTGCAAGCATGTTTAAATACATGTTGGAATGTTTTTGGAATGGTTCAATGAGTGTTAAAACATCAATTTGAGCAAGTGCATATTGCAGAGTATCGGTACACTTGATAGTGTATCGATACGAATTTCATAATTTGGAGGGGTGTACCGATACACGGGGGCGTATTGATACCAATTTTTGCCACTAGTTTTAGGTGTATCGATACAGGCCTCAAGTGTATCGATACGCTGTTAGTTAAATTGGTTGGATTGCATCTTTGAATGTTCTGAATCTTTACATTTTAGTCCGTGATTTTTATAGATACAATTAAATGAGTTTTAATGGTTAATTTGAGTTGAGTTTTGATAGTGATGCATTTAATGAGACTAATTAAAGGTTGGTAAATCGAATTTGGGAAAAACCCTTGCAATTTTTTAAGTTTACAAAATGGTCTCTAAAACTGAAATTTGATAATAATCAATGAGCGTTTGAGTTGTTGTTTTTTCCGCTGCTTTGTCGAACACATATGAACCTAACTTGCATCTAGACAAGATAAGAAGAAAAAATATGGTCGTTTATTGAGCTAAACCTTCTTGGTTTACTTCAATATTCCCCGTGTGACTCGTTCGGTTCGGTCTATCGGCTAGGCCGGGTCGAGGGGGTTACATTTGGTGGTATAAGAGCCAGGTTTCGAAAGGTTGGGATTATGGTAAGTTGATGGTAAGTGTCTGAGATGTGAATGTGTGTACTTGGTGATGTTTGTTTTGTACGGTGAATGTCATAAGCATGTTAATGTTGATCATGTGATGGTGATGCTAAGTATGCTGATTGTAATAAGAATGTGACCTGTTATGTGTGATGATAGATTGGGCTGAATCTTAATGCTTGTGATGCATGGTGGTTGTGACCTGGATGTTGTGTGCTTTATACTATGTTGGGAGGGACTTGAAGTTTGGATCCTTGCTAGAAGCTGGCCTGATCTTTTGTTTTGTTTTATATTCATGCCTTAATGATAATATGTAATGCTACGATTTTGGGCTTAGATGTTTTCGGCGAGTCGGGTTGGGCCGGTGAAACTGGTGTCGGTTGTTCGAACCATTAGAAGGTGGTTTAGGGAAATCATGGTTCTGGATGGGATAAAAATATGATAAAAATCCCTAAAATCCTCTAAAATGGTGTTTAAGAAGTTGGCCAAATCAATTTTCCAAAACGGGTTTTCTAAAGTGTACATTTTGGGTAGTGACCAAAATGTAAAGATTTAAAAGTTGGAAAATGTGTTTTTCAAGAAGAGAAAAAAATCTTAGAATCATTAGGGAGCTACTTGGCAATTATGCATTTTCCCTAATTTGACATATGTTTTAAATATTTATTAAATAATTAACAGGTTTTATTTAATTAATAAAAGAAAGTTAGTTAATCGGTTAATGAAATTTTTGACGACCTTTTCATTTCTCACTTTCACTTCAACCAAACACTCTCCCTTTTCTCTCAATTTTCCAGAAATCCTTTTCTCTCAAAACCTCTCTTGATTCCTACCTTTTCTTTATTGATTTCTTCCATTTTCCTTCAATTTTCTTTAATCTAAATTTGCCAAATTAGAGGAGAAGCAAGGATTGGAGGTAATTTTCGTGCTATCCCTTAGTCTAAGTTCTTTAATGAAATTCCAAAGATATTTTACTCTTTAAAACTGATTTTGATTGAGGTTTTGTTGTTAGATTGTTAAACTCTTGAAATCTTGATTGGAATATAGCTTTTAAGGTGATTTTCGGAGTTTGATTTAAATGGATTGTTTGAGATTGTTTCTAAATGATTTTTTGAAAGGATTTTGGTGTTGAAGTGGATTCTTAATAATATAGATCCCTAAATCCTTGAGATCCTTAGTTTTTGAAGTGCTTTTAGGCGAGTTTTTGAGGTGTTCTTGAGAAATTTGAGTTGCTGGAGGTATAATGATGCTTTTAGGTTATTTTTGGATGTTGATAAATGCCTAAAATGTGTCAGATGAGTTGGGTAATGGCTGAGCTGAGGATAAAGGTCAATCGATTGAGTTTTTGGTTGTTTCGGATGGGTGTTTTAGTGCTTTAGAGCAGGGCTGCGGGATTTCTTGTGTGTGCTGGAGTTTTGGATGCATTTTAATGCATTGGACCTCTGTTTTGATGTGTTGAAAACATGGGATAGTAATCCGGAAACAAACGAAGTCTTTTTGGAGGCTTCGGAAGATCGGTAGTTGCGTCGGCAAGCGCAGTTTCACGAGTTGGTTAGTGGAATTTTGTTTTCCAGCGTGGAAATGTTTTTAGAAAAGGTTTTGGAACTTAATAAGAGCTTGAAATGCTTTATTAAGTTTGGAAGTAAGTAAATCAAAATTTCTCCCTCGGTTGTGCTAGTTTTGAGCCTTTGGTTGCACTTGATTTTAATTGCATTTAACTATTGTTTTAAAGCACGTTTTTGAGAATATAAATTGTGTATGATGATGCCATGTGGTTTAAGGATGCACTAGGTAAGTGGTCCTTGTATGCATTTGTTGATGCATGAGGTTTTAAGCACTGTTTAATGCTTGTTCATGGCTTATCATGAATGCTTTGTAAAAACAATGAGTTATGCATTAGGTATGGGTTATATTGGCAAGTGATGTTGAATAAAATGTTTTATAAATGAAATCGGATAGTTAGCCGGCTATAGGATTGAGTGCACAATAAACGAGTCGCCTTGGATGTTGAGGGGTTTTGATTGTACTGAATACTCCATCCAAGTACCCTAACGATTGATGATTGTTTAAGGTCGCAACGGTTGAGGGTAGCTCTCGAGTGCGAACCTTGTGTTTGTCCCGTCTCTCATTAGTGGATGATACATCTACCGATTAGTGGTGTTGAGGGGCTGTGATTGTACCGAATACTCCACCACGGGTGTCACAACGATGGAGGGTCGCTCTCGTGTATGAGCCTTGTAATGCCGGTAGAGTGTATAAAGGGTGTGGGACAACCCTTGGTAATCTGTGTATCCGATATTTGTTTTTGAGATTGTTGTTTATCACTTGTGAGCCAATATGATGAAATGTGTTATTGTGGAAAATGATGTCAATGCATATTTTGAAAGATGCATGTTTTGGTTTAAGCTTACCATATTGGTGTTTATGCTTGGAAAGCTTGGAATATGAGTAGCAATGGTTTAATTGTTGAATTTATGTGAATCATGACGCATGATGTTTAATACAATGAGATTGATGAAAAAGTGCATGTTTTGTCAAGAAAGGCAAATGACTTCGAAAGAATGAAAAATGGTTTTAAGCTATGATGATGTATGTGGTTTTGAGCAATCTTTACTAAGCTTGTATGCTTATGCTCTCTTTGTTCATCAACGCAGATAATTAGGCTTTTGAAGGCAACATCTTCGAGGAATCACACCAAGACATTTTGCTAAAAGTATGTCGTGCTTTTGAACTAGTTTAATAAGGGCAATGGGGTCTCCAATGCTTTGAATGTTGTTGGTTTGGTATTTTCTGGTTTTGTGCAAGTTTGAGATGCATATTTGGACTTGTAAATGTTCTTTCTGTTTGGTTTTATGCTTGCATTTGGATTTTAGCCTTTTGGTGCTTTTAACTTCTAGGAAGGATGCCTTTAGTTCCGTACCTTATGAGAAAGATGCTATGATGTTCTTATGCTTCGTATATGTGGTCAATGATGTGTAATTAAGTTGTCAATATGTTAGAACATGTGTCGGGATGGTTTCAGAGGGCATAAAGTGACTTAAACCAGCTTTTTAGAACATTGCATGCCCAGTTGTTTCAAAACACCCTTGTCTGTTTCAAAATGGTGGCCTGAAATGGCCTTGGTGTTTTAGAACAGTGAGGCATGTTCCGAAACATTTTGCCTCCGTGAACCATCATACCGAAACGTGTCTTGAGGAGTTTCAAAACGAACCCACATATGCGAACGATCAGTTGTGTTCCGAAATGGTTGTTCCGATACAGGGCATTTTGTTCCGAAGCGTGTGACTGTTGAACCTGTTTTTGAATTGTTCTGAGTTTCTGTTTCTTAGGTTTTGGTCCCTGTTTGCCTTGTATGCAATTGGATGAGTTCTAAATGTAATTTATGTTGAGATTTCACCGAGAAGCATGTAATGAACCTAATTAAAGGTTGGTAACTTGAATTTGGCAAAAGTCCTTATAATTTACTAAATTTACAAAATGGCCCCTAAATCTTAATCGTCTTTAATTACTTGGCGATTGTGTTGATGTTTCATCCGATGCTTGTGTATGTACACATAGGAACCTAAGTTGTATCTAGACAAGATAAAAAGAAAAAATAAGGGTCGTTTATTGAGATAAACTTTCTCGGTTTACTTCAATATTCCCCGTGTGATCCGTTTGGTTCGGTCTATCGGCCAGGCCGAGTCGAGGGGTTACAGAATAGCACAATGGGACCAAGGAGATAGCTACGTTCTGTGTCACTTGCTCATGTTGGTGAGCAAGGGAATCAAGAAAACGAGGTTCTACCTGGTACGAATTTACCTCCTCCACCGCCACCATCGCATGGGGGTGAGAAGCAAGTGCAACACGGACAGGCTGGTCTGGTGTTGGTTGATTTGACGTCTTTGGTACAGGCGATGAGTGGGGCATTCCAGGCTACTGTTGCTTGAGTGCATCTGTAAGCTCCTGCTGTTGGGCAATTTCGTTTGTCGTTAGAGCGCTTGCAAAGTTTTGGAGGCCTAGAATATCGTGGTTTGTTTCCTGAGGCATCCGAGTCTTGGATGGCCAGCACGATCCAAATTTTGGATCAGATGGGGTGGAATGACGCGCAAAAGCTGGGATGTGCTATATCGTTGCATGGTGATGCTTATGCTTGGTGGACGACTGTGATTGCGGCCATGGAACCAAATGAGGTCGCTTAAGACATCTTCCAAGCTGCCTTTAAAAGGAAGTATCTAGGAGTTAGATATTGTAATACCCCAAATTTCGGCCTAGATGTTTTAGAGTTCAAATCGGACCGGTCGGGAACGGTTCGGATCTTAAAGGGAGGTTTAAGGAACACCTAGTTCGAGATGCGTTAAAAATATAGAAAATATCTAAAAATCCTCATTTAATATATGAATGATTATGGTGAAATAAATTTTACAAAATAGGGTTTGGAAATACTACATTTCGGTGTAGTGACCAAATCGCAGTTTTTACAAAGTTAAACAGTGTATGTTTTGTAAAGGATTGAAACTTTGAATCTTTAAGGAGCTAATTTTACCAAAATGTTTTTAATCAGATTTCTTCTTAATTTGGGTGATTTTATTAATTTTTAATTAAAGGAAAATAAAGATTAATTAAAAGGAAATTACCTTTGACATTTCATAACTACTTTACGTCAATTTTCTCTCATTCTATTTTCTCTTAAATTCTTTTAAGCCAAACACTCTTTCTCCTTCAATTGGTTACTGATTTTCATCCCTTTTGATTGGATTACAATTCCTTTTTGATTCCTAATCTTTTCTTCATCAAAACCTCTTGATTTTACATTGGATTTTCAAGAAAACTTTCCAAAATCAAGGAGAAATCAGCCGTTAGAGGTAAGCTTCATCCTTCTCCTCTAATGATCAGTTCTTTACAGAAATTCCCAAGTTATCAATCCTTTGTTAATGATTTTTGAGTTTCTTTAATGTTAGAAACAAGAAATTGTATTAAAACTCAAGGTTCTTGGAGGAATCTTGATGATTTTCGTGTTTGATGGTTAGGCTCTGTTTTGAGGTTGTTTTCTAATGTATTTTGGATGTTAATTGAAGGTATGAATGAGGTTTGATCAAACAAATCCCGAATGGGCTTGGATTCCTAAGTTTTGCTTGCTAGAATGGTGGTATTTGGGGGTGGTTTTTGTGTTCTGATATAGCTGGAGGTATAAGGACGAGTTTGTGGTGGTTTTTGATGTTGATTGATGTTTAGAAATGATTAGAAGTTGTAGATCTTGGCTGGGCTTTGTTTTGGACGAGTTTGAAGGTGATTTCGATTGTGTTTAGTAGCCGAAATGTGGTTTGTGGGTAGAGCAGCGAGTTTAGGAGTGTGGCTGGTGATTTCAATGCATGATGATGCATTAATCCTCTGCTCTTATGTGTTATAAACAGGGGAGATATCTTCGGATGCCTTTGGTGTTGATTCGGGAGCCTAGATAGCATTTCGGCGAGCAAGGAATACGTAATCAGTGAGTGCGTATGGTTTTAGAAGTCCTTGAGGGAAAAAGAATCAAGGTTTGGGGATTTAAGAAAGGTTTGAAACACCTTCCTAAGTCCAGAAGTAAGTATTGGCTAGATTGCTCTCTTAAATGTGGTGGATTGCCCCTAAATTGCTTTTACGTGCTCATGGTTTGAGATAGATAAATTCCTACTATTTTATGCATGATTTGTAGCATGAGGTGATGCTTGAAATTATTTCATGGGATAATATGTTGCATAGTTGAGATTTGAGCTTTTGTTTTAAAGCATGGAAAATGTTATGGTTTTGAAATGAGATGAGAATGATTTGAGAAGTGTTGCATGAAAAGCAATAGGCGAGATAATGTTTTGACATAATATATTGGCATAGATGTTGAGATACTTACTTGATATAATTGTTCGATCAATAGGATGAGAGTGCACTATAAACTAAAAATCCGTACGTGCTCTTTGGTTAAATCCAAAGGGAGAGAACCGATGGTGGGCATTCCATCGGGTAGGACTTGGTGAAATACCCAAGCTTTGTGGCGATGAGAGATACCGCCATGTGAGTACGGTGATGGTAGATGCCACCGGAAATTATGTTACTAGACGATGAGTACGGTGATGGTAGATGCCACCTGAAGTGTCTAGTGAGTTGTCTACATATCTGAGTAATAATGAGATGTGAAATGCCAATATAATATATGAAAATGCTTTTGATTCACATGTACCTATTGTTGAGATGATTTATGCTATGAGAAATGCATATGAGATTGTATATGAGATGCTTTGGTTTTACAAGCATGAGTTTGGCTTTGCCATGTGGTTTGCATTGGTTTTAATGCATGAGATAGAATTGAGGTACATGTGTTTTCAATGAGAAGTTGCTTTGAATGGTTTTCAAGCATAATATAGAATGAGCATGTTGTAGAAAAAGGCTTTTGAGAAAGTGTTTTCAAGAAATGCATTATTGTGTTGGTTTTCTTTAGAGCATGCCTCACTAAGCAATTGTGCTTATGCTCTCTCTTTTACCAATAATGCAGATAATTGAGGTGTTTTCAGGCATCAAGATGGATAAGAACATCCAAGGAAGTGCAAAGCTCATGTATTGTGATGTTTTTACACACTTTAGTTTTGATATATGGCAATGGGAAACCGAGGTTGTATTTGGGAGATATGTTTATGTTGGCAATTATGGGTTGGAAATGGTCCTAAATGTTTGGTTTGAGTTTTGGTTGCTTACAATGGTTTTGAGACTAGGGAGCATGCCTATTGATTGTGTGCTTTTGTGTTTGATGCCATGCTCTAGTCTATGGGTCTTAAATATGTTCCTTAGTGGCTAAATGAGTTGCTGGTATAGTTTGATGATCATTGAGATATGTTTGAATGGTTTAAAATGGCAAAAATCAGCAATTTCTGCTGTCACTGGGCAAAGTGTATCGAAATTCCCTCACCTGTTCCGAAATGGGGGCCTGTAATGGCCAAGGTGTTTCGGAACGAATGAAGTTGTTTCGAAATAGTTTGGCTACTGGTGAAGCCTGTTTCGATACTAGTCTCAGAACATACCCGAGTACCGAAACGGTCAACACCGTTTCGATACGGGCGTTTCGGTACGGTGGGTAGGCGTTTCGATACAGTTGACCGTTGGATGCTGATTTGAATTGTTTTAAGTTTCCATGCTTTGCATTTTAGTCCTAATTGTTGTGGATGCAATTGCTTGAGCTTGGGATGTCTTTTTAAGCTGAAGTTGACAGAGAAGCATGTAACATGATATATTTCAGATTGGTAAACCTAAAATCTGCTCAGTCCTTCTAATTTCTAAAAATGACATTTTTGTCCCTAAACTCGTAATTTGTGTAATACTAGATCTACGATTGAGAATGAGAACGTAGAGAATGCTGAGGATTTACCTCCTCCTCCCCCTGGTGCACCACCTGGTGGTGGTGGAGCTGGGGCTGGTGCTGTTGGAGTTGGGGTTGGGGTTGCTGGACCCGAGGGTGTTCAGGGGCAAGCTGCTCCTGACACCATGTTGATACATGCTATTGTTGGAGGTTTCCAGGAAGAAGTAGCTAGAGCTCATGGAGCTGCACCTCAGGATGGTGCTAATGTGAGATTGCCATTGGAGCGTCTCCGCAGTCTGGGTGGGACTGAGTTTAGGGGTTTGTCACCGGAGGGATGAGTCTTGGTTGGAGAGCACCAAGAGGATTCTTGGTCAGCTGAACTGCAACAATGTGCAGAAACTGGGACATTTTTCTTTAATGCGTTCAAGCGGAAGTATCTGGGATTACGCTTCCTCGATGAGAAAAAGAGAGAGTTTATGTCTCTTGTGCAAGGGAACATGTCTGTGGCTGAATATGAGATTCAGTTTGATCGCCTTAGCCAGTATGCGCCTGAGCTAGTTCCTAGCGAGAGGGAAAGGTGCGAACGGTTCCGTTATGGGCTGGTAGCGGATGTCAAGACCTATATGCTTCCATCTGATTACACAAATTTCAATGTTTTGGTCACTGGAGCAAAGGACATTGAATTGAATCTTGGTTTGGCGAGCCGAGCAGGTGGATCTAGCTCGGGAAAACGAGCTGCAGAACACGATTATGGTAGAGATCGCAACAAGAGGCATAAGGATAGGAAGCCGCGCTATGATGCTAGACGTCGGGGTGGTAACCCTAGTAGAGGTCAGCAAGGACCTAATGCTGTCTTGAGGACTCATGAGTGCAATTGGTGTGGTAGGAGACACGGTGGTGAGTGTTGGGGTAACCTTCGGACATGCTGCAATTGTGGAATCCGAGGGCATATGAAGAAAGATTGTCCTCGGCCGCTGAGAGAGGGACAAGCTCCGGTGAGAGCATTTGAGCCACAGAGAGCTCGTACATATTGCGTGAACATGCTCAAATGCTTGGTTTGCATGTTGAGTCTTTGGATGTTGGTATGCGTGTGACTAGTTCCTTTGGTGAGACAATTGTAACAAGGAAGTTGTATAGAAGATGTCCCTTAAAGGTTCAAGATCATGTTTTTCTTGTTGATCTTATGGAATTGCCATTCTATGGTTTTGATGAAATCCTTGGCATGGATTGGCTTGTTGAGCATAAAGCTGTTGTGGATTTCGAAAGCAAACGGGTTTCGTTGAAACTTACGGACAATTATGAGGTGGTGGTGGTGGGAGAAAATGTGAAATTTCTTGCCAATGTGGTGTCTACGTTGGAAGCGAGCCAGATGTTGCGGCAAGGATGTGAAGCTTACCTAGCCTTCGTTATGAATCCTAGTTCAAAAGAGGTGCACGTTCAGGATATAAGGACCGTGTGTGAGTTCCCTGGAGTGTTTCCGGAGGAATTACCTGGTTTGCCGCCTAGTTGAGAGGTTGAGTTTGGAATTGAGTTGTATGAGAACACAACTCTGGTGTCCATTTCTCCCTATCGCATGGCACCCAAAGAGTTGAAGGAGTTGATGACGCAACTTCAAGAGTTGCTTGACCGTGGCTTAATTCGGCCTAGGTGACACCTTGGGGTGCGCCAGTCTTGTTTGTGAAAAAGGAAGATGGCACGATGAGAATGTGCATCGATTATCGTTAGCTGAATAAGTTGACTGTCAAGAACAAGTATCCCTTGCCGAGGATTGATGATCTTTTCGATCAGTTTCGGGGAGCGGCTGTGTTTTCAAAGATTGATCTGAGGTCAGGGTACTATCAGTTAAAGGTGAAAGATGTGGATGTGCCGAAGACAACGTTTCGAACAAGGTATGGGCATTATGAGTTCCTCGTGATGCCGTTTGGCTTGACAAATGCCCCTTCTGCTTTCATGGACATGATGAATAGGGTGTTCCATGAATTCTTGGACAAGTATGTTGTAGTGTTTATCGACGATATCCTTGTGTACTCTCGTACCGAGGAGGAACATGAAGGTAATTTGAGAATTGTTTTGCAAGCGTTGTTGGAAAATTAGCTTTATGCTAAGCTGAGCAAATGTGAGTTTTGGCTAAAGGAAGTTGTTTTCCTTGGTCATGTGGTTTTTGCCGAAGGGATTCGAGTTGATCCCCAGAAGGTTGAGGCGGTGATGAATTTGAAGCCTCCTAAATCTGTTCATGAGGTCTGTAGTTTTCTTGGGTTGGCAGGGTACTACCGGAGGTTTGTGGATGAATTTTCTAAGATTGCTTCCCCTTTAACGAAGTTGTTGCAAAAGGATGTTAAGTATGAGTGAACGGAAGCGATACAACAAGCTTTTGAGAAGCTTAAAACAGCTTTGATGCAAGCTCCTATCTTGGTTCAACCTGAATCAGGGAAAGAGTTTGTGGTGTATAGTGACGCATCCTATTTTGGTTTAGGGTGTGTGTTAATGCAAGAGGGTAAGGTGGTGGCTTATGCATCACGACAGTTGAAAGTGCATGAGCGTAATTATCCTACGCATGATATTGAGTTGGCTGCAGTGGTCTTTGCTCTAAAGATCTAGAGACATTATCTTTATGGTGAAAAGTGTACTGTGTACACGGATCACAAGAGTTTGAAGTATCTAATGTCTTAGAAAGAGTTGAGTCTTATGCAACATCGATGGGTGGAGTTGCTTAAGGATTACGATCTAACGATCGAGTATCATCCGAGGAAGGCCAATGTTGTGGCCGATGCTTTGAGCAGAAAAGTGGCGGTGGAGTTAAGGGCGATGTTTGCTAGCTTGAGCATATCGCTAGATGGTGGTCTTGTTGCTGAATTGCAAGTGAAACCATCTCTGGTGCAGTTGATAAAGGATAAGTAGTTGTTGGATGATTCTTTGGTGCCACATGTTCAGGATATTGCTGGGGGTAGGCCATCGGATTTCTATTTTAATGATGATGGTGTTCTATGTTTTGGGAGTCGGATAGTGGTGCCGAGTGATGTCGAGTTGAGGCGCACTATTCTGACCGAGGCTCATAGTAGTCCATTAGCTATGCACCCTGGTAGTACAAAGATGTACCGTGATCTGAAGGATGAGTACTATTGGGTAAGGTTAAAAGAAAGATGTCACTGAGTATTTGAGCAAGTGTATTGTTTGTCAGCGGGTTAAGGCTGTGCATCAGTTTCCTTCAGGGTTGTTGCAGCCGTTGAGGATCCCTCAATGGAAATGGGAGAGGATCACCATAGACTTTGTGTCTGGTTTGCCTTTATCGCCGTCAAAGAAGAATTTTGTTTGGGTGATTGTAGATCGCCTTACGAAGTGTGCGCATTTCTTGCATGTGCATACTACGTGCACCTTGGATAAGCTTGCAGAGTTGTACATTGCTGAGATTGTGCGTTTGCATGGCGTACCAAAATCTATAGTGTCGGATAGAGATCCGAGGTTCACTGCAAGGTTTTGGGAGTGTTTACATCAAGCATTGGGTACGCGGTTGAATTTCAGTACTTCTTATCATCCACAGACGGATGGACAGTCGGAGCCTGTTATCCATGTGCTTGAGGATATGTTGAGGTGTTGTGTTATCGAGTTTCAAGGTTCTTGGGAGAAGCACTTTCCTTTGGTGGAGTTTGCTTATAAGAATAGCTACCAGGTGAGTATTCAAATGGCACCTTATGAAGCTTTGTACGGGAGGAAGTGTAGAACTCCTATGTGCTGGGATGAAACGAGACAGAAGTTGGTCTCGGTGCCGGCCTTGTTGAAAGGAACCACCGAGAAGGTAAAGCTCATTTGTGAGCGGTTAAAGGAATCGTCGGATCGGCAAAAGTCTTACGCGGATTTGAAGCGTAAGGAAATAGAATTTGTGGTGGGTGACCGTGTGTTCTTGAAAGTTTCACCTTGGAAGAAGGTGATGAGATTTGGCCGGAAGGGCAAGCTAAGCCCGAGATACATTGGACCATACGAGGTGATAGAACGTGTGGGTCATGTTGCTTATAAGTTGAGGCTACCACAAGAGTTAGAAAAGATACAAAATGTGTTTCATGTATCTATGCTTCAGAGGTATAGACCAGATCCTTCGCATGTTATGCCTGTGGAGGAAGTTGAGTTGAATCCAGATTTGACATATGATTAGGAACCTGTTGAGATTTTGGATTTGGACAATAAGGTTCTCCGTGGTAAGACCATTGAGCTGGTTAAGGTGTTGTGGAGACATCGTGGTATTGATGAAGCCACGTGGGAAAGAGAGGAGGACATGAAGAAGAAATTCCTTTACCTTTTTCCTCCAAGTAAATTTCGAGGATGAAATTTCTTAAGAGGGGGAGAGTTGTAGTACCCCAAATTTGGGCCTAGATGTTTTAGAGTTCGAATCAGACCGGGCAGGAATAATTCGAATTTTAAAGGGAGGTTTAGGGAACACAGAGTTCGGGATGCGTTAAAAATATGGAAAATATCTAAAAATCCTTATTTAATAGATGAATGATTACGGTGAAATCAATTTTACAAAATAGGGTTTGGAAATACTACATTTCGGTGTAGTGACCAAATCGCAGTTTTTACAAAGTTAAATAGTGATTGTTTTGTAAAGGATTGAAACTTTTAATCTTGAAGGAGTTAATTTTACCAAAATGTTTTTAATAAGATTTCTTCTTAATTTGGGTGATTTTATTAATGTTTAATTAAAGAAAAATAAAGATTAATTAAAAGGAAACTACCTTTGACTTTTCATAACTACTTTACGTCAATTTTCTCTCAAATTCTTTTCAGCCAAACACTCTTTCTCCTTCAATTGGTTACTGATTTTCATCCCTTTTGATTGGATTACAATTCCTTTTTGATTCCTAATCTTCTCCTCATCAAAACTTTCCCAAATCAAGGAGAAATCAGCCATTAGGGGTAAGCTTCGTCCTTCTCCTCTAATGATAAGTTCTTTACTGAAATTCCCAAGTTATCAATCCTTTGTTAATGATTTTTTAATTGCTTTAATGTTAGAAACAAGAAATTGTATTAAAACTCAAGGTTCTTGGAGGAATCTTGATGATTTTCGTGTTCGATGGTTAGGCTATGTTCTGAGTTTGTTTTCTAATGTATTTTGGATGTTTATTGAAGTTATGAATGAGGTTTTATCAAACAAATCCCGAATGGGCTTGGATTCCTAAGTTTTTCTTGCTAGAATGCTGGTTTTTTGGGGGTGGTTTTTGTGTTTTGTTATAGATGGAGGTATAAGGACGAGTTTGTGGTGGTTTTTGATGTTGATTGATGTTTAGAAATGATTAGAAGTGGTATATCTTGGCTGGGCTTTGTTTTGGAAGAGTTTGGAGGTAATTTCGGTTGTGTTTGGTAGCCAAAATGTGGTTTGTGGGTAGAGCAACGAGTTTAGGAGTGTGGCTGATGATTTCAATGCATGATGATGCATTAATCATCTGCTCTTATATGTTATAAATAGGGGAGATATCTTTGGATGCCTTTGGTGTTGATCCGGGAGCCTAGATAGCGTAATAGGTGTGTGCGTATAGTTTTAGAAGTCCTTGAGCGACAAAGAATCAAGGTTTGGGGATTTAGGAAAGGTTTGAAACACCTTCCTAAGTCCAGAAGTAAGTATTGGCTAGATTGCTCTCTTATATGTGGTGGATTGCCCCTAAATTGCTTTTACATGCTCATGGTTTGAGATAGATAAATTCATATTGTTTTTATGCATGATTTGTAGCATGAGGTGATGCTTGAAATGATTTCATGTGATAATATGTTGCGTAGTTGAGATTTGAGCTTTTATTTTAAAGAATGGCAAATGTTATGGTTTTGAAATGAGATGAGAATGATTTGAGAAGTGTTGCATGAAAAATAGTAGGTGAGATGATGTTTTGACATAATATATTGGCATAGATGTTGAGATACTTACCGGATATAATTGATCGATCAATAGGATGAGAGTGCACTATAAACTAAAAATTCGTAGGTGCTCTTTGGTTAAATCCAAAGGGGAGAACCGATGATGGGCATTCCATCGGGTAGGACTTGGTGAAACACCCAAGCTATGTGGCGATGAGAGATACCGACATGTGAGTACGGTGATGGTAGATGCCACCGGAAATTATGTTACTAGACGAGTGAGTACGGTGATGGTTGATGCCACCAGAAGTGTCTAGTGAGTTGTCTGCATATCCGAGTAATAATGAGATGTGAAATGCCAATATAATATATGAAAATGCTTTTGATTCACATGTACCTATTGTTGAGATGATTTATGCTATGAGAAATGCATATGAGATTGTATATGAGATGCTTTGGTTTTACAAGCATGAGTTTGGCTTTGCCATGAGGTCTGCATTGGTTTTAATGCATGAGATAGAATTGAGGTACATGTGTTTTCAATGAGAAGTTGCTTTGAATGGTTTTCAAGCATGAGCTAGAATGAGCATGTTGTAGAAAAAAGGCCTTTGAGAAAGTGTTTTCAAGAAATGCATTATTGTGTTGGTTTTCTTTAGAGCGTGCCTCACTAAGCAATTGTGCTTACGCTCTCTCTTTTACCAATAATGCAGATAATTGTGATGTTTTTACACACTTTAGTTTTGATATATTGCAATGGGAAACCAAGGTTGTATTTGGGAGATATGTTTAAACTCCCTAAGTTTGTGGCAGGTTTATGTTGGCAATTATGGGTTGTAAATGGTCCTAAATGTTTGGTTTGAGTTTTGGTTGCTTATAATGGTTTTGAGACTAGGGAGCATGCCTATAGATTGTGTGCTTTTGTGTTTGATGCCATGCTCTAGGCTAGGGGTCTTAAATATGTTCCTTAGTGGCTAAATGAGTTGCTGGTATAGTTTGATGATCATTGAGACATGTTTGAATGGTTTAAAAGGGCAAAAACCAGCAATTTCTACTGTCACTGGGCAAAGTGTATCGAAACACCCTCACCTATTCCGAAACGGGGGCCTGTAATGGCCAAGGTGTTTCAGAACGGATGAAGTTGTTTCGAAACAGTTTGGCTACTGGTGAAGCCTGTTTCGATACTGGTCTCGGAACATACCCGAGTACCGAAACAGTCAACACTGTTTCGATACAGGCGTTTCGGTACGGTGGGTAAGCGTTCCGATACAGTTGACTGTTAGATGCTGATTTGAATTGTTTTAAGTTTCCATGCTTTGCATTTTAGTCATAAATGTTGTGGATGCAATTGCTTGATCTTGGGATATATTTTTAAGCTGAAACTTGACAAAGAAGCATGTAACATGATAAATTTCATATTGGTAAACCTAAAATCTGCTAAGTCCTTCTAATTTCTAAAAATTACATTGTGGTCCCTAAATTCGTAATTTGTGCAATTGAGTCCCTAAATATTTTCCGATTGCTATGCCCTCCTCTCCCATGATTCGTGAGTAATCACATAGGGTTAATGTGCCTCTAGACAAGATTAAAAGTAAAAAAAGTTCGTTAATCAAGGTTAACTATCGGGTTGACTTTGGTTTTCCCCGTGTAATCTTCGCAGTTCGGGTCTAGCGTCTAGGCCGGGCTTAGGGGGTTACAGATACTTGGATGATAAAAAGCGTGAGTTCATGTACTTGGTGCAAGGAAACATGACGGTAGCTGAGTACGAGGTTCAGTTCGTACGTTTGAGATAATATTCTCTGTAGTTGGTGCCGAGTGATAGTCATCGATGTGATCACTTACGATATGGCTTGGTGTAGGACGTGAAGAAGTTAATGCTCGCATCTGACTACACGGATTTCAATGTACTGGTGACACGAGCCAAGGATATAGAATAGAGTTTGGGTTTGGCATCTCGCGTGAGTGGCTCTAGCTCGAGTAAGAAAGGTGTAGATTTTGACCCTAGTGGTCGGCAGAACAAGAGGAATCATGACTGTAGGTATCGGCCTAAGGCGAGGCGAGGTAATTTTGGGCGAGGTGCACCAGCTCAGGGTAACAGGACGAGGTTTGATCAGAATACTTGCTGATCATGTGGATCGCGATAGCACTTGAGGCGAGATTGTCCTCGCGTGGCTCGTGAGGTGCAGGCTCTTGTGGCTGGGGCTAATTCTTGCTAGAACTATGGATCGGCTGATCAGATGAGACTTGAGTGTCCTTTGTTAGCTGGAGGTGGTCAGGGTCGAGCACCTGTTGTTGCACCATAGATGGGTCGTGGGCGCGGCCATGGTAACTTCCAACAGAGGAAGGATGGGTAGAGAGGTGTGGCTCACGTTGTTGCTTTTCAACTAGAGGGTGGTGGTTCTGCGAGAGTGTATGGACATTGCGGGGGACGTAATGACACCGATGTGATTGTAGGTACCTTCACCTTGCAATCCTTGTCTTTGTTAGCTTTGATTGATTCTAAATCTACGCATTCATACATCTTGAGTGCGCATGCACATTTTCTTGATATTCCTTTTGAGATGCTAGATGTAGGAATGCAAGTAACAAGCTCTTTTGGTGAAACTATTGTTACAAGAAAACTGTATAGGAGATGACCTTTATTTGTTCAAGGCAATGTGTTCTTTAGGTTATTTGATGGAGCTACCTTTCTATGGTTTTTGTAACACCCCGATTTTGGGCATAGATGTTTTGGCGAGTCAGGTCGGGCCGGTGGAACCCGTGTCGATTTTTGGAATCGTTAAAAAGTGGTTTAGGGAGATTGAGGTTCAAGATAGGATAAAAATTTGATAAAAATTCCTAAAATCCTCTAAAATAATGTTTAGGAAGCTACTTGGCAATTATGCCTTTTACCTAATTTGGCATGTGTTTTAAATGTTATAAAAAATTAAAAAGTCTATTAATTGGGTTTAATTAAAAAGTTAGTTAATAAGTTAATGGAATTTTTGACGAGCTTTTCATTTCTCTCTTTCACTTCAGCCAAACACATCTCATTTTCTCTCAAATCTTTAGGTTTTCTTTTCTCTCAAATCCTCTTTTGATTTCTATTATTTCTCTATTGATTTCTTTCATTTTCCTTCAAGTTTCTTCAAGCAAATCTTTCCAAATTAGAGGAGAAGAAAGGATTGGAGGTAATTTTCGTGCTATCCCACTAATCTAAGTTCTTTAATGAAATTCCAAATATATTTATAACCCCCTCGACCCGGACTAGCCACCAGACATTATCGAGTGTATTACATGGGACTAATTATAGAAAGATCCGAAGATTTCCCTCCGATTAGTAACCCAAGACGCGTTGCTTATTATCTTTTCTAGATGCTCAAGGTTAAACAAAGGTATCGAACACACAGCGGAAGACAAAATAACAACCAAGCATCGATTCAAACCAAAAGGGCAACCAGGGACCAAAATGCAAAACTAGCATAATATGAGGACTTAAAATGCAATTAAGGTGATCTCTGAGAAATTTAGTTCATTTCATGCTTCCATGATGAAAAACAACTTTAAACATGCACACAATCAACCACAATTGATAATAACATAAACAAGGACCAAAACACAAGAAAAATAACTTCAAAGATGCCTTTAACTAACTCCAACGACCCCTGTTTCGAAACTGAGATCGGAACGGTGCTTCACAGTAGCTAAAAGGTTCCGAAACGGCTTGAGACCGTTTTGGTCCTGCTAATCCCTTTTTGGTACTCGTTCCGAAACACCAAGGCAAAATTTAAAGGAATTTAAGGGCTGTTCTGAATCGATCGAGCCCGTTCCGAAGCACCATGCTGCAGAAACATCAAAACAACAGTTTTAAGCATCTCTAAGGTATTTTACTTGGTTCCAATCACCACATACAACAGATAAACAACAAGATCAACATATACACACTAACATCAACCATCAAACATGCTTAAGATCAAGAGGAACACCAACATGCTTTACATACATATATAAAGAAGCTTCAAGATCCAACATAAGAGGAAACAAGGTCCAAAACAAGATCACAAAATAAAAGGCAAGAAGAACCATCCAAAACTATCAACATGTCCTCAAACAAGAGTTTACAAACAACTCAAGGACATAAACAAAGATCACCCTCATTGCCACACACACTATTATCTAAGCAAAGGCATACTTGAGCTAAGAGCGAACACTTGGATCACCTCCCTTGCACCGTTGGTTTGCAAAGGGTCTACGGATCTGCATTGTTGGAAAAAGAGAGCGTAAGCTATAAAGCTTAGTGAGCGGAGCTCAAAACCAACTACAACAATGCAGTTTTGAAAACAACCATCATTTAGGAAATCAAAATTGTTTCCTAAAATCCATTTTCACAAACCATTTCCTTAACAACATGCTATCTTGAAACAAGATTAAGCAAAACAACTATACATGTCATGGGTAAAGAACGTGCATCAACCATGCATAAGCTTTACATGAACCATATATGCAAACAAAGCCCACCGACTCTTTTACCATGCACATGCTTCAACATAAGCATAACCATATGAATTTACCAAGCTCATAATGGAACCAATAGGCGATTGAGTATATCGGCATCATTGACACGTTGCTCGGATAAGTGGACACCTTGATGGCACAACACCCATCAAGTCACATGGTGAAACAACCCTCACCACAAACACACTTCGACCGGGATGCCACAACCCGCATAGCCCGTTGGTGATAGCAAAACCCCTACCACTCGCATCAAAATAACACAACCCCTATTGTGAACCCGAATGATTTCTCACGCGCGGATTTTATAATTATAGTGCACTTCACATCCTATTGACCGATCAATCTATCTGATATAACCCATGTGTCGATATACTCACCGCAACATCATAAACCATTAATTTTCACCGGGGATAACCATCTCCCCAAAACACATCCCACAAACCATGATCACAAGCTCAAGGATAGCATGAGCTCAACCAACATCCAAAACACAACATGGCATTCATATGGGACAACAACAACATGCATTTAATGCATAACAACAACAGAGGAAAAATCATTTAAAAGTGATATGCACATGATCCAAAACATGATCAAAATAAGAAGACGAAAAGCCAAAACAAAACGAAATCTAACCCTTGAGCTTGGATTGGCCTAATGGCTCAACCCAAACCCTTAAAACATCTCTTCAACCTTGATAAAACAGTAAAAATCATTTTCACTCACCATCGATTACCACAACAAGCCGAAGCCCCTTTTCTAGCTTTCTGGTTCGCCCACGAAAGCGTTCAACAAATCCGGATCTTCAATTCTTGCCTCTAACCAACCCAAAACAGAGGATTTAGTGATATTTACAACACACAAATTTGCTGGAAAGCAGAGATTTCAACAACTCAACCAAAACGCCTATCGAATAAATCTGATACAAGCCGTAAACTAACAAAAATATCCAATTCGGATAGTCTCCCGCAAAGCGCAGCGTTAAATAAAATCAAAATACATCGATAAACATCTAAAAATATCATGCAATCATCAGATCAACACCAGTTATTGATTCACATCAAATTCCACCCAAAAACCCACTTTTTATACTTCAAAAATCAACACTCAACCTTATTCCGGGATTCTTGCCATTCTCCCATCATCTCAGCACAATAATCACATCAAAACTAAGGTAACAACATCAACAAACCCAGCACTAAGAGATCTTACCCAAAAATCTTACCAAAAGCTCATTTTCATCCATTTTAACCAATTTACATTAAGATTAAGACAAGAGTTTAAAACCTTGGTATTTAAAAGAATCAAAGTATGGGAATTTCATTAAAGAACCTTACATTAGAGGAGAATCACGTTGCTCACCCCCAATGCTAGCTATTACCCCTTGTTTGGCAAAAATCCTTGAAGAAAACAATGAAATGTACTTGGGCTTTTGGAAATTAAGGTAGGAAAACTATTTAGCAATAAAAGATTAATAAGAAAACACTTTTACCCTGAGAAAATCAAACTCAATTGCTGTTTTGTTGAAAAGATGAGATGAGGAAGCTTGGAAATGGATTTTAACGTGAAATAAGATTTTGGATGAACCCTTGTTTTAATTAAATCATGAAAGCTATTTTAAAATATTTTAATAGTAAAAATTAAAGGGGATAATAACCTATTTGGCCCAGCCAAGATAGGTCCTTAAAGATTCAATGTTTTGACTCTTTTACAAAATAGTCAGTAAAACAAATTTTACAAACTTTACATTTTGGTCACCAACCAAAATGTCAGAGTTCGGAAGGCATTTTTCCAAAATTGTTTTTACCAAAACCTTTTACATATTTAAAAAGGATTTTAAAGATTTATTCCATATTTTTACCAACACTCGAAGACCTCATTCCCTGAACTTACTCAAAACATCCAACACCGGTCTTTCGGACTTCGGAAATTCATCGGATCTCCTAGACCCTAATTCGGGATGTTACAACTCTCCCCCACTTAATGAATTTCGTCCTTGAAATTTACCTAATGGAAAAAGATACTGAAACTGACGCTTCATGTCGTCTTTCCTCTCCCAAGTGGCTTATTCAACACCTCGGTGCCGCCACTTCACTTTGACCAACTCTATAGATCTACCACGCAAAACCTTGTTGTCCGTAGCCAAAATCTCAATTGGTTCCTCATCGTACGACAAATCTGGGTTCAATTCAATTTCCTCAACGGGCATTACGTGCGATGGATCAGACCTATACTTCCGTAGCATAGAAACATGGAATACATCATGTATCTTCTCTAATTCTGAAGGTAAACTCAATTTATAAGCCACATGACCAACTCGCCCAACGATCTCATGCGGACCAATGAATCTCAGACTCAGTTTACCTTTTCTTCCGAATCTCATCACTTTCTTCTATGGTGATACTTTCAAAAAGACTTTCTCACCCACAACATACTCAATCTCACAACGCTTCAAGTCGGCATATGATTTCTGTCGGCTGGTTGCTGCTTTCAAGCTTTCACATATCGGCTTCACCTTCTCAGTAGTGCCCTTAAGCATAGCAGGTAAGGATACTAACTTCTGACCAGCTTCTGCCCAACATACCAGAGTTCTGCACCTCCTACCATACAAATTCTCAAACGGTGCCATCTAAATGCTAGCCTGATAACAGTTGTTAAAAGAAAACTCAACCAACGGTAGGTGTTTCTCCCACGAACCATGAAAATCGATAATACAACAACGTAGCATATCTTCAAGCACTTGTATAACTCGTTCTGACTGACCATCTGACTGAGGATGATATGATGTACTGAAATTCAATCGGCTACCCAAAGCACTATGCAA
Organism: Hibiscus tridactylites; assembly: GCA_958450335.1. NCBI lineage: Eukaryota > Viridiplantae > Streptophyta > Magnoliopsida > Malvales > Malvaceae > Hibiscus > Hibiscus tridactylites. The sequence goes on along the minus strand of OY288273.1, from coordinate 61,393,878 downwards.
GCAATCCCAAAATCTCGATGTGAACCTCAGATCTCGATCCGATACAATCAACTTTGGTACACCATGTAATCTCACTATCTCGCAGATATACAAATCAGCCAACTTATCCAAAGAAACAGTCGTGTTAACAGCTAGGAAATGTGCACATTTGGTGAGTCGGTCGACTATCACCCAAATTGAATTCTTTCGCGAAGGAGACAATGGTAAACCTGAAACGAAATCCATTGCTATCCTCTCCCATTTCCATTTCGGAATCTGTAAAGGCTGTAACAATCCTGATGGAAACTGATGCTCGGCCTTCACTCGCTAACAAACCATGCACTTACTAACAAATTCGGCCACATCCCTTTTCAAACCAACCCAAAGATAATCATTCAAAATGGTACGTCTCAAAACAGCATCTTCAGGCACAACCACTCTATTTTTGTAACACAAAACATTACCATCACTGAAACTATATTCGGTCGATTTACCTTCCGCAATATCTTGAACATGTGAAGCTAAAGAACCATCTTGCAACTGTTTCTCACAGATCAACTGTTCAAGAGATGGTTTCACCTGCAGTTCTGCAATCAATCCTCCATCATGCGACAAACTCAACCTAGCAAACATCGTTCGAAGCTTAACTGCTACTTTCCTACTCAACGCATCCGCTACCACATTAGCTTTACTCGGATGGTATTCAATAGTAAGATCATAGTCCTTCAACAATTCAACCCATCTACACTGTCGGAGATTCAAATCTTTCTGAGACATCAAATACTTTATGCTCTTATGATCGGAAAACATTGTGCATTTCTCACCATACAAATAGTGTTTCCACACCTTCAAATCAAACACAACAGCGGCCAACTCGATATCATTCGTGGGGTAGTTCTTTTCATGAGTATTCAACTATCTTGAGGCATATGCAACTACTCTCCCATCTTGCATCAGAACACAACCTAAGCCTATATACGAAGCATCACTATAAATTACATAGTCCTTCCATGTTACCAGTTGCACTAACACATGTGCTCTAGTCAAGGCATCTTTCAAACGATCAAAAGCCAACTGTCTCGCTTCTGTCCACTCATATCTAACATCCTTTTGCAACAATTTCGTCAATGGAGCAGCGATCTTAGAAAATCCTTCCACAAACTGACGATAGTAGCCCGCTAAGCCTAGAAAACTACGAACTTCAGTCACAAACTTCGGTTGCTTCCAACTCACAACAGCTTCCACTTTCTTAGGATCAACTCTAATGCCATCCGCTGATACAACATGCCCTAGAAAGACTACATCTCTAATCCAAAATTCGCATTTACTCAACTTCGCATACAACTGGTTATCTAACAAGGTCTTCAACACAAGCCGTAAATGTCTATCATGGTCTTCCTCAATGCGCGAATTAATCAATATATCATCAATGAACACCACAACAAACTGATCTAGGAACTCATGAAAAACATGGTTCATCATGTCCATAAATGCGGCTGGTGCGTTAGTTAATCCAAACGGCATAACTAGGAACTCATAATGGCCATAACGTGTCCGAAAAGCTGCTTTCGGTATGTCTTGTTCCGTCACTTTCAGTTGATAATACCAAGACCTCAAGTCTATCTTCGAGAACACTAATGCATCCCTCAACTGATCAAACAAATCATCTATCCTCGGCAACGGATACTTATTCTTCATAGTTAATTTTTTCAACCGCCGATAATCAATACACATACGCATACTTCCGTCTTTCTTCTTAACAAACAACACTGGTGCACCCCAAGGTGATATACTGGGATGAATAAAACTACGATCTATTTATTCCTAAAGTTGAGTCTTCAGTTCTTTCAACTCTTTCGGAGCCATCCAATACGGAGTAGTCGATACAAGAGCTGGATCAAAATACAACTCAATAGCGAACTTAACTTCTCTATCCGGTGGTAAACCATGCAATTCTTCAGGAAACACCTCATGAAAATCACAAACTATTCTAATATCTTTTGGTTGAACCTCACTCATATCAGGATTCATCATATAAGCTAGGTACGCTTGACATCCCTGATCTAGCATCTTCTGAGCCTCTAAAGCAGAAATTACGTTGGATAGGAATTTAACGTTCTCACCAATCACTATTACCTCATAATCGTTCGACAACCTCAAGCTCACCCGCTTAGTCTCAAAATCTTCCTTTGCCTTGTGCTCTACCAATCAATCCATTCCTAAAATCACATCGAACCCATAGAAAGGCAATTCCATCATATCAATTGTGAATACATGACCCTGAACCTTCAACGGACATATGCAATACATCTTTCTAACCACATCTGTCTCACCAAACAAACTAGTCATATTCATGCCCACATCAAGTATCTCGCACGGCACATCCAACATCATAGCATGCTAACTCAGAAAATAGGAATGTGTAGAACTAGAATCAATCAACGAAAGCAATGTCAAAGACTGTAACATGAAATTACCTGCAATAACATCGGTGTCGTTCCTGCCCTCTTTGTGTGCATACACTCTCGCTGGTCCGCCTTCCTCAGGCTGGACTGCAACCATACGTGCCACATTCCTCTGTCCCTTATTTCGTGGCTGAAAATTCCCTTGGCCGCGCCCACGGCTCCGCTGATACTCAGTAGCTCGTACCGGCACCTGACCACCTCTAGCTAGCTGAGGACAATCTCTCTTGGGATGATCCCTCGATCCATACTGCTAGCATGTACCATAGGTTCCCCAACACTCTCTTGGATGAGACCTACCACACTTGGTGCACTCGGGTGCACGATGAGCAAGACCTTGGCCTTGATGTCCACGCCCGGGGTCACCACCCCCACGTCTATGATCAAAATGCTGCCTCTTGTCCTTGTGCTCTTTGGCACGATTCCGATTCCACTCTGCAGGTCGTTTCCCTGAACTAGACCCGCCTCCTCGAGAAGACAAACCAAGACTATGCTCTATGTCTTTGGCTCGAGCTACTAGCACATCAAAATTTGTATAATCAGTAGCCAACATATAGGTCTTCACTCTCTCGGTCAAACCATACCGAAACCTCTCACAACGTTCCTTCTCAGTAGGAACCAGCTCAGCAGCATACTGACTCAGTCTAACAAATTGTACCTCGTACTTTGAAACGGTCATACTCTCCTGAACTAAGGCCATGAACTCGCGCTTCTTCTCATCTTGATACCTGAGCCCCAAGTACTTCTTCTGAACGGCAAAACGGAAGAAATCCCAAGTGATATCAGCAGCAGCCATACTCGCGGTGATCGTAGTCCACCAGACATACGCGTCACCCTGAAGCAGATATTTCACACAACCGAGCTTACGTGCATCACTGCACTCCATCTGACTCAGAATCCTGGTAGTACTAGCTAACCAAGCCTCAGCTCCCTCGGGCGATAACCCATGATACTCTACTCCACCCAAGCCACGGAGCCTCTCGAGGGGTAACCCTTCCCTCTGACCATGCTGCGGTGCAGCTGCCTGTAACCCAGCCAATGCAGACTGAAAAGCCCCAGTAATAGCATGAATCAGCAGGCTCATGTCAACTCCGGCCTGACCCTGGCCACCACGAGGTTCCTCGCCTCACACATTAGCCCCACCACCAGGAAGAGGAAGATGTAACTCTCCCTCTAACAGACCCCAGTACCCTCAACAGGATCCTCACGCGGCTCACCACCCACCTGACTTCTTCTAGGTCTAGCCATAACAACAAATGCAATGCTACAAAAAAACAGAATAAACAAAAGGAAATGATTTGGGTCAGCAATGTCAAGGGTCCAAGGTGCTCAAGTATTATATAGGTTTCCTGATAATAGTATGTGGCAATAAGTACCCTACACAGCAAGCAACCTCAACACACAAGCATGCACCACCTCAACACACTTACCTCACTTACCTTTCTGGTTGCACGACCACCAACGCAAGCCTTTCCGGAAAAAAAACCTAGGCTCTGATACCAACAGATGTAACCCCCTGGACCCGACCTAGCCACAAGACCGTATCGAGTAGATTACACGAGACTAATCGAAGAAAAATCCGAAGATTTCCCTCCGATTAGTAACTCAAGACGCGTTGCTTATTATCTTTTCTAGATGCTCAAGGTTAAACTTAGGTTATCGAACACACAACGGAAGATAGAACAACAAACAAGCATCGATTCGAACCAAAAGGGCAACCAGGGACCAAAATTCAAAACTAGCATAATATGAGGACCTAAAATACAATTAAGGCGATCTCTGAGAAATTTAGTTCATTTCATGCTTCCATGATGAAAAACAACTTTAAACATGCACACAATCAACCACAATTGATAACAGCATAAACTAGGACCAAAACGCAAGAAAAATAACTTCAAAGATGCCTTTAACTAACTCCAACGACCCCCATTTCGAAACTAGTATCAGAACGGTGCTTCACAGTAGCTAAAACATTCCAAAATGGCTTGAGACTATTTCTGTCCTGCTTAGCCTGTTTCGCTACCCGTTCCGAAACACCAAGGCAAAATTTAAAGGAATTTAAGGGCTGTTCCGAATCGATGGAGCCCGTTCCGAAACACCCTGCTGCAGAAACAACAAAACAACCGTTTTAAGCATCTCTAAGGTATTTTAGTTGGTTCCAATCACCACATACAACAGATAAACAGCAAGATCAACATATACACACTAACATAAACAATCAAACATGCTTAAGATCAAGAGGAACACCAACATGCTTTACATACATATATATAGAAGCTTCAAGATCCAACATAAGAGGAAACAAGGTCCAAAACAAGATCACAAGATAAAAGGTAAGAACAACCATCCAAAACTATCAACATGTCCTAAAGCAAGAGTTTACAAACAACCCAAGGACATAAACAAAGATCACCCTCATTGCCACACACACTATTATCTAAGCAAAGGCATACTTGAGCTAAGAGCGGACACTTGGATCACCTACCTTGCACTGTTTCTTTCCAAAGGGTCTACGGATATGCATTGTTGGAAAAAGAGAGCGTAAGCTCCAAAGCTTAGTGAGTAGAGCTCAAAACCAACTACAACAATATAGTTTTAAAAACAACCATCATTTAGGAAATCAAAACCGTTTCTTGAAATCCCTTTTCCAAAACCATTTCCATAACAACATGCTATCTTGAAACAAGATTAAGCAAAACAACTATACATGTCATGGGTAAAGAACGTGCATCAACCATGCATAAGCTTTACATGAACCATATATGTAAACCAAGCCCACCGGTTCTTTTACCATGCACATGCTTCAACATAAGCATAATCATATGACACATTGCTCAGATAAGCGGACACCTTGATGGCACAAGCCCCATCAAGTCACATGGTTAAACAACCCTCACCCCAAACACACTTCGGCCGAGATGCCACAACCTGCATTACTCGTTGGTGATAGCACAACCCCTGCCACACGCATCATAATAGCACAACTCCTATTGTGAAACCGAAGAATTTCTTAGGCGTAGATTTTATAATTATAGTGCACTTCACATCCTATTGATCGATCAATCTATCTGATATAATCCTTGTGTCAATACACTCACCGCAACATCATAAACCATTGATTTTCACTGGGGATAACCACCTCCCGAAAACACATCCCACAAACCATGATCACAAGCTCAAGGATAGCATGAGCTCAACCAACATCCAAAACACAACATGGCATTCATATGGGATAACAACAACATGCATTTAATGCATAACAACATCATAGGAAACATCATTTAAAAATAACATGCACATGATCTAAAACATGATAAAAATAAGAAGACGAAAAGCCGAAACAAAACCAAATCTTACCCTTGAGCTTGAATTGGTCTAATGTCTCAGCTCAAACCCTTAAAACATCTCTTCAACCTTGATAAAACAATAAAAATAATTTCCACTCACCAACGATTACCACAACAAGCCAAAACCCCTTTTCTAGCTTTCTAGTTCACCCATGAATGCATTCAACAAATCTGGATCTTCAATTCTTGCTTCTAACCAACCCAAAACGGAGGATTTAGTGATATTTACAACATAAAAATTTGCTGGAAAGCAGAGATTTCAACAACTCAACCAAAACACCTATCGAATAAATCTGATACAAGCCGTAACCAACAAAAAGACCCAATTCAGATAATCTCCCGCAAAGACCAGTATTAAATAACATCAAAACACATAGATAAACATCTAAAAACATCATCCAATCATTAGATCAACACCATCTATTGATTCATTTCAAATTCCACCAAAACCCCACTTTTTCATACTTCAAAAATCAACAGTTAACCACATTTCGGGATTCTTGCCATTCTCCAATCATCTCAACACAATAATCATATCAAAACTAAGGTAACAACGTCAACAAACCCAGCACTAAAAGATCTTACCCAAAAATCTTACCAAAAGCTCATTTTCATCAATTTTATCCAATTTACATTAAGATTAAGACAAGAGTTTAAAACCTTGGTATTTAAAAGAATCAAAGCATGTGAATTTCATTAAAGAACCTTACATTAGAGGAGAATCACGTTGCTCACATCCAATGCTAGCTATTACCCCTTGTTTGGCAAAAATCTTGAAGAAAACAATGAAATGTACTTGGGTTTTAGGAAATCAAGGTAGGAAAACTATTTAGCAATAAAAGATTAATAAGAAAACACTTTTACCCCGAGCAAATCAAGCTCAATTGTTGTTTTGTTGAAAAGAGGAGATGAGGAAGCTTGGAAATAGATTTGAACGTGAAATAAGATTTTGGATGAACCCTTGTTTTAATTAAACATCCAACACCGATCTTTCGGACTTCAGAAACTCATCAGATCTCCTAGACCCTAATTCGGGATGTTACAATATTTGACTCTTTAATATTGTTTTTATTGAGTTTCCGTTGTTATATTAATAAACTATTGAAATCTTGATGTAAAATTGGTTTAAAAGGTGATTTTTGGAGTTTTATTGATTTGGATGGTTTAAGATTGTTTCTAAATGAGTTTTGAAAGGTATTTAGTGTTGAAGCGGAGTCTTAATCATATAGATCCCGGAATATTTGATATACTTAGTTTTTGGAGGGTTTTTGTGTAACCCCCTTAACCCGGTCTGGACGGTTGACCCGAATTAAGAAAGTCACACGGGGAAAACCAAAGTCAACCCGAAAGTCAACCTTGATTAACGACCCTTTTTTTTCTTTTTAAACTTGTCTAGATGCACATTAACCTTAGATGTGATCACACAACATCATGCTCAAAGATCACAAACATCAGAGATCAAATAGGGACCCAATTGAACAAATTACAACTATAGGGACCAAATTGTAATTTCTGAAAACTTTAAGGACTTAACCAGATTTTAAGTTACCAACTTAAAATTAATCATATTTCATGCTTCTCCGCCAGATTTCAGCTCAAACGGACATCCCAAACTCATACAATTGCACAAACAAGTTTCAGGACCGAAATGCAAACATTTCAAAACATTTAACCGCCAATGTCAGCCCCCAACGGTCACCCGTTCCGAAACTGGCAGAGCCCGTTTCGAAACACGGGGCCGTTCCGCAACGCGTTCCGCAACGGGGGTCTGGCAGTAGCCATTCCGTTTCGGAACGGTGGCACCTGTTTCGGACGCCTGGGTTTATGCAGGGCACCCGTTCCGAAACGGTGTCAACTGTTCCGAAACACCCTGCTCAGAATGCAGCATTTTGCTTACTCAAACACACAATTGATCATTCAAACATGCTCCAAAAGCCACCAAACTTTACCAACAAGCAATTCAACATAAATGAGACATACTTGCATCATCAATTCATCAAAAACACATCATAAACGAAAAGCCCCAAATCTAAAGGCATGCTTCCTACACAAGCAACCATTTAAGCACAACCTTTCCAAAACAATCTCATATTAGCCAAATACATGTTCCACAACATTAACAACAATATTAAATCATACTTGTCCAATCATGTTCGAACACATAATCACATCCCAAGAGATTCTACCCCCATTGCCTTTATTAACTATAGCTATTCACCGAGACATACATCTCAATTGGAGTCCTCCTTGAATCCCTTGCTTCTCGCTGTCCAAACCTCAAGAATCTGCATTGATGGACAAAAAGGAGCGTAAGCACATAATGCTTAGTGAGGAATGCTCAAAACCAAAACACCATCAATGCAGCGGGTCATAAAACACTTTTAAAACAAACCCGAATTGTTTACCAAGCAAAGCTTGAAAACCATTTTCAACAACATGCTTAAAACCATGCATTTCACATACATGAAAACCAACCCTTAGCTTAGCAAGCTAAGAAAAACCTTTTCAAAGCACAACTTGCAAAAACATCCATTTAGCCATTCCATGCATAAACACCATATGCAAAGCTAAATTCAAAACCTTGGAAAACACTTCCATTCACATCATACCCTTCATACACTTGAACATCATTTCAAGCAAGAAGCCTTTTAAAACCATTTACTCAACCAATCCATCACATGCATTAAACAAAGGCAACATATGAACTATAACATCATCATCACATGCCTTTTAAAACAAGTCTTAACAAGACTCCAATGCATTAAAGAGATTTCATGCACATATGCGTCATTTACCAAATGATAATCAACACTTGTTCAACTTAACAAGTAAACATGCATTCACAAGCATTAACCACTTTTCATGCAACCATGCATCTTTTCAAGCATCCCATGCTTCTTTATAATCAAGAACATTACATTGGCTTCCAAGTGACCAACACATCCACTTTTCAACTCAACACCCGATCGGATACGCGGATCACAAGCGTTGTCCCCTACGCTTCATACACACTACCAATCCAAGGTCTCCAAATGGACTTTTAAACACCATTTGACCTCAACACCCTAAGGTTCCCATGTATGGACTTTTAAACACCATACAACCTTAGCTTTTCCCGAGGTTCCCATGTATGGACATTCAAACACCATACAACCTCAACATCCTAAGGTTTCCATGTATGGACTTTTAAACACCATACAACCTTAGCCTTTCTCGAGGTTCCCATGTATTGACTTTTAAACACCATACAACCTCAACTTTTCCCAAGGTTCCCATGTATGGACTTTTAAACACCATACAACCTTGACATACACAAGGCTCCCATGTATGGACTTTCAAACACCATACAACCTTTGCATCACCGATTGGTAGTTGTATAACATCACTAACGAGATCCGGGACACCCTACACAAGATCCACACATGGGCATTACACCTCCATTGTGATCTCAACAAGCACAAGGTTCTCACATATGGACTTTTAAACACCATATAACCTTTGCTCAACCAAGGTCCTCGAATGGGCATCCACCTCCATTATGACCTTAACCATCTCGTTAGGATACTTGAAGGGAGTTTACCGGTCCACTCTTGACCACTCCACCTCCAAGGCGACTTTATTCACGGTGCACCCAATCCTATAGCCGGCTAACTATATCCGATCAAAGAAACCAATAACCACTTACATCACTTTCCAATATAACCAACTTACCATCATTAGTCCAATGATTCACATGCATAACCACAATGCATAAACCATCATTTACCATCATTAATTCACTGTTTTAAAGCATTACACAAAGCCATTGAACATCATGCAACACCATGCATCAAAACCACAATTTCCATGTACAAAACCAAGGATCTCTTACCTTGAGCATCCTTTACATATGGCCTTCAAAACCAGCACTAAACCATGCTTACAATATGCTTTCAAAACAGAATTTAAATCATGCAAAACACATGCATATCAATCATCAACCACAATTGCTTAAAAAGCCAATTCACAACACATTTCAAGAGCGAAAACCATTTACTTACTCTTGAGCTTAGCAAAGTTGTTTAGACTTAAACTAAGCTCCCAAAACCTTCAAACCTTGGTTTTAAAGCTGAAAACCCAACTTCACTCACCGATACACAAAACAAGGCTAGCCAACAAGCCTTCCAAGCATCCGAAACCTTCCGCAACACCTCTAAAGCTCACGGATCAAACTCCCCTGTTTCAAACACACAAAAACAGAGCATTAATGCATCTTTATGCATTAAAAACACCAGCAACAACAACACAACTCGCTGCTCATCACAAATCTAACATTTCGGCTACCAAACACAACCGAAATCACCTCCAAACACTTCCAAAACTTAGCCCAGCCAAGATCCATCACTTCTAACCATTTTTAAACATCAATTAACATCCAAAATGATCACAAACACATCCTTATACCTCCAGGTATAACAGATCACCAAAAACACTCCAAAACAACCAAAAACTCAAGCCAAACTTAGGAAATTCAACCTATCCGGGATTGCATTAATTAAACCCCAACTTCTAAGCAATTTAGCATTCATTTAACATCATTTTGACACCTCACAACACTGCTTAAACAGATCATACGAAAATTTCACCAAAATCACCAAATCTTGCATTTTAAGCCAAAAATCAAGATCTCAATTGAAAAGCCTTTAACAAATCACAAATCAAGGATTGAGAACTTAGGAATTTCAGTAAAGAACTGATAGTTTAGAGGAGAAGGACGTTCTTACCTCCAAACCTTGAGTTTCTCCTTTTTAGAGCCAAAAAGCTTGATGAAACAACTTGCAAATTGAGAGGTTTTGTGGATAAGATGATTAGGAATCAAAAGAGAGTTGAAATGAGTGATTTAGATGACAAAATCAGAGAAGAAAATCTGGAGAATTGTGTTTGGGTTGAGAGAAAATGAGAGAAAAGGAAAATTGAGAGAAAATAGAAAAGTTAGTTATGAAATGGTAAAAATGATTTCCCTCCACATTTCATAAACTTTAAAATCAGAATAAAGCCTTAAAATATCTTAGAAAAATCTGGAGAAACTCTTTTTGGAACAATAGCTCCTTAAAGATTCAAAGTTTCAATCCTTTATAAAACAGTCACCAAACTTTCAAAAATTACATTTTGGTCACTAGCCAAAATGTCAACCTTCCGAACCTCATTTTCCAAAATTGATTTCACAGTTCACTTTTATATATTAAAAGATGATTTTAGAACATTTTTCCATATTTTTAATGCAACCCGAACTAGGCTTTCCTAAATTCACTCTTATATATTCGATCAGCACTTTGACCGAACCGGTCAACGCCTAAAACTTCTGAGCCCAAAACCGGGGCGTTACATTTTGGGTAAATGTTTTAGGTGTTCTTGAGGATTTCGAGTTGCTGGAGGTATAAGGATGGTTTTAGGTTGTTTTTGGATGTTGATTAATGCTTAGAATGTGTTGGATGTGTTGGTCAATGGCTGGGCTGAGGTTTGAGGTCAATCGATTAAGTTTTCGGTTATTTCAGATGGGTGTTTTGATGCTTTAGAGCAGGGCTGCTGGTTTTCTTATGTGTGCTGGTGCTTTGGATGCATTTTTATGCATTGAACCTCTGTTTTAATGTGTTGAAAACAGGGGATAGTGATCCGGAAGCAAACGAGGTGGTTCTGGAGACTCTAGACGATCGGTAGTCGTGTCGGTGAGTGGAATTTAGTTTTCTAGCGTGGAATCGTTTTAGAAAAGGTTTTGGGAACTTAATAAGAGCTTGAAACGCTTTATTAAGTTCGGAAGTAAGTAAATTGAAATTTCTCCCTCGGTTGTGCTAGTTTTTAGCCTTTGGTTACACTTGATTTTAAATGCATTTACCTACTGTTTTAAAGCATGTTTTGAGAATATAAATTGTGTATGATGATGCCGTGTGGTTTAAGGATGCACTAGGTAAGTGGTCCTTGTATGCATGTGTTGATGCATGAAATTTTAAGCATGGTTTAATGCTTATTGATGGCTTATCATGAATGCTTTGTAGAAACAGAAAGTTATGCATGAGTTGTGGATTATATTGGCAAGTGATGTTGAATAAAATGTTTTATAAGTGAAATCGGATATAGTTATCCGGCTATAGGATTGAGTGCACTATAAACAAGTCGTCTTGGATGTTGAGGGGTTGTAATTGTACCGAATACTGCATCCATGTACCCTAACGATTGAGGATTGTTTAGGGTTGCAACGATTTACGGTAGCTCCCGGGTACGAACCTTGTATTTGTCCTGTCTCTCGTTAGTGGATTATACATCTACAGATGAGTGGTGTTGAGAGGTTGTGTTTGTACCGAATACTCCACCACGGGTGTCTCAAAGATGGAGGGTCAATCTCGTGTGTGAGCCTTGTAATGTCGGTAGAGTGTATGAAGGGTGTAGGACAACCCTTGGTAATCCGTCTATCCGATACTTTGTTTTTTAGATTGTTGTTATCACTTGTGAGCCAATAAGATGGATTTGTATAATGTGGAAAATGTTACTAATGCATGGTTTTAAAGATGCATGTTTTGGTTTAAGCTTAGCATAATGGTGTTTATGCTTGAAAGGCTTGGTAAGTGAGTAGTAATGGTTTAGTTGCGGATTTGGATTGGATCATGTTGCATGATGTTTAAAACAGTGAGTTTGATGAAAAAGTGCATGGTTTATCAAGAAAGTCACGTTGGTTTTGAAAAGAGTGGAAAACAGTTTTGTGCATTGATGATGTTTGTGGTTTTGAGCAACCCTCACTAAGCTCGTATGCTTATGCTCTCTTTCTTTCATCAAAGTAGGTAATTATACTTTTGGAGGCAGCATCTTCGAGGAATCACACCAAGACATTTATCTAAAAGTAGGTTGAGCTTTTGAACTAGTGTAATAAGTGCAATGGGGGTGTCTGATGCATTGAATGTTAATGATTTGTAGATTTTTGGTTTTGAGCAAGTTTGTGGTGCATTTTTGGACTTGTTAATGGCCTTTGAGTTTTGGTATATGCTTGCTTTTGGATTTTAGCCTTTTGGTGCTTTTGACATCGAGGAAGCATGCCTTTAGAGCCTTAGCTTGTGAGAACGATGATGCTTATGCTTAGTATATATGATCAATGATGTGTATTTAAGTTGTATGTATGTTAGGGCATGTGTCGGGATGGTTTCGGAGGGCGTAAAGTGAATTAAACCAGTTTTTAGAAAATTGTAGGCCCAGGCGTTTCAGAACGCCCTTACCTGTTTCGGAATGGTGGCCTGTAATGGCCTTGAAATTTTGAAACGGTGAGGCTCATTCTAGAACATTTTGCCTCTGTGAACCATCGTACTGAAACGTGTCTTGTGGGGTTTCAAAATGCACCAGTGTATTGAAACGGCCAGCTATGTTTCTAAACGGTCATTTCGATACGGTGCTTCCTGTTCTAAAACACTCGATCGTTGGATCTGTATTTGAATTGTTTTGAGTTCTGTTTCTTGCATTTTGGTCCATGATCTGCTTGCATGCAATTGAATGAGTAGTAAATGTCTTTTTCAGCTGAAATTTCACCGAGCAATATATAATGAATCAAATTGAATATTGGTAACTCAAATTTGGTGAAAGCCCTCATAATTTATCAAATTTACAAAATGGTCCTTAATCCTTAATTAGTTTTAATTAATTGGCAATTGTGTTGATTTTGAATCCGCTGCTTGCATACGTACTCTTAGGAACCTAAATTGCATCTAGACAAGATTAAAAAAAGGGTCGTTTATTGTGGTAAACCTTCCTAGTTTAATTCAATATTCCTCGTGTGATCCACTCGGTTCGATCTATCAGCCATGCCGGGTCGAGGGGTTATATTTGGTTGTATCAGAGCCATGTTACGAAAGATTGGGATGATACTAAGTTGTTGGTAAGTGTTTTGCGATATGGATATGTGTTTTGATGATATTTGCTTTGTCTAGTGGATTTTTAAGCATGCTTATGATAGACTGTGTGATAGTGATGTTGTAATTGATGAGTGAATGTGGATGTGAATTGTTCTATGATGTTAACTGGGCTGAATTTTGATGCTTGAGTCATATGATGGGAAGTATGCTTATAGTATGCTTAAAGCTATGTTGGGGGGAAATTGGAATGCCCATTTCCTTAATACCTAGTGAAATGTTTTAAATTGGTTTTGAAAGTCTTGGGATCCTTGTTGAAAGCTGGACTGATAATTTGTTTGTTTTATGTTCATGTTTAAATGTTAACTAGCACAATGGGACCTAGGCGAGAGCTACGTTATGGAGCCATAGCTCCTGTTGAGGGGCAGCGAGGCCAAAAGAATGAAATTCCACCTGGTGGAAATCTACCTCCTCCTCCTCCACAACCACTTGAGGGTGATGAGCAGGGCCAACACGGACATGTTGGTCCGGTGTTGGGAAATTTGACGCCTCTGGTGCAAGCGATGACTGGGGCATTTCAGGCTATTGTTTGCGGAGTGCATGTACAGGCTCCTGCTGCTGGGCAAGCGGGTTAGCCACTGGAGAGTTTTAGGAGTTTGGGAGGAGCAGAGTTTCGCAGATTATCTCCCAAGGTGTCTGAAGCATGGCTGACCAGTACGATCCGGATGTTGTATCAGATGAAGAGTAATGATGCACGGAAGCTGGGCTGCGCAGTATCGTTGTTGCATGGTGATGCATATACATGGTGGACGACTGTAACCACAACATTGGAGCCGGAAGAGATAGATTGGAAATTCTTTCAATCTGCATTCAAGAGAAAGTACCTTGGTGTTAGGTACTTGGATGATAAGAAGATATAATTTATGTCTCTAGTTCTGGGGATTATAACTATAGCTGATTACGAGGTCGAGTTCGTACGGTTAAGCCAATATGCTCCAGAGTTAATGCCGAGTGATAAGCATCGATGTGAACGTTTTCAGTATGGCGTTGTACAAGACATGAAGATGTACATACTAGCCACAGATTACACGGACTTTAATGTGCTCGTGACTTGAGCCAAAGATTTAGAGCAGAGCTTGGGTCTGACCTCGCGTAGGGGTGGTTCTGGCTTGGGCAAGAGAGCTGCTGATGTTGGCCTGGGTGGTGGGCATAGCAAGAGGAACCGAGACCGTAGATATCAGCATGTGGCTAGGCGTGGTAATTTTGGACGAGGTGCACCGGCTCAGAGCGGCAGGAAGAGGATTGAGCAATGTACATGTTGGACGTGTGGTTCACGATAGCACTTGAGAACGGATTGCCCTCGTGTGGCTCGTGAGGTGTAGGCTCCTGCGGCTAGAGCTAATTCATGTTGGCACTGTGGATTTGCTGACCATATGATACGAGAGTTCCCCCTATTAGTGGGAGGTGGTCATGGTCGTGCACTAGTTGTTGCTCAACATAGAGGTCGTGGGCACGATCGTGGTAACTTCTAGAGGAGAGAGGATGGTTAGAGAGGTGCGGCACATGTGGTTGCTGTTCAGCCAGAGGGAGGTTGTCCCGCGAGGGTGTATGCACATCGCATGGGATGCAATGACACCGATGTGATTGCAGGTACCTTCACCTTGCAATCCTTGTCTTTGTTAGCATTGATTGATTCTGGATTTATGCATTCATGCATCTTGAGTGAGCATGCACATTTGCTTGATATTCATGTTGAGATGCTAGATGTAGGAATGCAAGTAACGAGTTCTTTTGGTGAGACTGTGGTTATAAGGAAATTGTATAGAAGATGCCCATTGTCTGTTCATGGTTATGTATTCCCTGTTGACTTGATGGAATTGCCTTTTTAAGGATTTGATGTGATTCTTGGGATAGACTGGTTGGTTGAACACCGAGTTGTAGTGGATTTTGATGTTAATCGTGTTACCCTGAAGCTTGAGGATAATTATGAGGTAGTAATCGTAGGTGAGAACGTGAAGTTCTTATCTAACGTAATTTCGGCTCTCGAAGCTAGTCGAATGGTCGGGATGCGAAGCTTTCTTGGCGTTTGTGATGAATCTTGGCACGAAGGATGTGCGTCTACAAGACATACAAATTGTATGTGAGTTTCCAGGTGTGTTTTCAGAGTACTTGTCGGGGTTGCCACCCAACCGGGAGGTTGAGTTTGGTATAGAGTTGTATGAGAATACGACTCTGGTGTTCATTGCTCCTTATCGCATGACACCTAAGGAGTTGAAGACGCAACTTCATGAGTTGCTTGACCAAGGTTTCATAAGGCTGGGTATTTCACCTTGGGGTGCACTGATTTTGTTTGTGAAGAAAAAGGATGGTACCATTCGTATGTGCATTGATTATCGACAACCGAACAAGTTGACGATTAAGAACAAGTACCCTTTGTCGAGGATCGATGTTTTGTTTGATCAGTTTCATGGTGCTTCGGTGTTTTTGAAGATAGACTTGAGGTCTGGGTACTATCAGCTTAAGGTTAAGGATGTGGATGTACCTAAGACAGCTTTTCGGACGAGGTACGACCATTATGAGTTCTTGGTGATGCCGTTTGGTTTGACAGATGCACCGACTGCTTTCATGAATATGATGAATAGGGTGTTCTATGAGTTTTTGGATCAGTTTGTGGTTGTGTTTATCCGGTATATTCTTGTGTACTCATGTACCGAGGAGGATCATGATAGGCACTTTAGAATTGTGTTACAAGTGTTGTTGGAAAATCAGCTTTATGCTAAGTTAGTGACGGAAGTACGTAGTTTCCTTAGGTTGGCTGGTTACTACCGAAGGTTTTTCTAAGATTGCTGCTGCTTTGACCAAGATGTTGCAAAAGAATGTTCGTTTTGAGTGGACGGATGTTAGGCAGCAAGCTTTTGAGAAGTTAAAGGAAGCTTTTACACAAGCTCCTGTCTTGATTCAACCAGAATCGGGTAAGTAGTTTGTAGTTTATAGCGATGCATCATACGTTGGTTCGGGTTGCGTGTTGATGCAAGGTGGGAAGGTTGTGGCTTATGCGTCTAGACAGTTGAAGGTGCATGAGCGCAACTACCCTACGCATGATCTTGAGCTCGTCGCGGTGGTTTTTGCTATGAAGAATTCGAGACATTACCTTTGTGGTGAAAGGTGTGTGGTTTACACCGACCATAAGAGTTTAAAGTACCTTATGTCTTAGAGGGAGTTGAAACTTAGGCAACGAAGATGGTTGGAGTTGCTTAAGGATTACGATCTAACCTTTGAGTATCATCATGGAAAGGCCAATGTTGTGGTCGATGCTTTGAGTAGAAAGATGGATGTTGAGCTGAGAGCTATGTTTGCTCGTTTGAGTATTGTAACGCCCTGGTTTTAGGCCTAGATGTTTTTGACATCGGATCGGACCGGCCGAAAACGGTTCGAACCGTGTTTGGTGATTTAAGGAAATCAAGGATCGAGTTAGGATAAAAATATGGTAAAAATTGCTAAAATCCTCTAATATCATGTTTACAAGGTTGGTCAAATCAATTTTATAAAATTGACTTTGGAAGTGGTACATTTTGGGTAGTGACCAAAACATAATGTTTCAGAACTGTGGAAAATGTAATTTTAAATGAGGAGCCAAAATCTTAGAATCTTTAGGGAGCTTTATGGCAATTTAGCTTTTCCTTAATTTGACATGTTTTTAAAATAATTTTTAAGCTAATTGGTTCTAAAAGGCTTTTATTTTTTTAATTAATTTTGAAATTGAGAGCTCACTTCACGTAACTAACTTTCATATCAACAAAATCAATCTCCCAGCTCTTTTCTCCAGACTTCTTTTCTCTCAAACACTCTTCCTTTGGTTTCTAAACAAATCTCAAGAATTCTCTTCAAATTCTTCAAGACTTCTTAAGGAAAAACTTGTCAGTCATTGAGGAAGGCAAGGATTGGAGGTAAATCCCATTCTCAACCTTCAATCTAGGTTCTCTATTGAAATCCTCAAGATCTTTGGCTTCTAAATGTTGTTTTTGGCTGAGTTTTCATTATAGTTTTGATTTGAGAACAAAATCTTGCAAAATTGTGTTTTAAATCTTGATTTTCGGATGAGTATTGAGGACCTCTGTTTTGGATTGGTTTTAATTGAGTTGATTATTATGTTGAAAAGGGGTTTTGATAGTATAGATCTCGAAATCTTTGAGATCCTTGAGTTTCTTGATGGTTTTAGTTGGGTTTTTGAGGTGAGATATTGATGTTATGCTTGCTGGAGGTATAAGGGAGGGTTTAGGTTGTCTTTAGATGTGTTTTGATGTTTTATAATGGTTGAAAGTGAAGTATGTTGGATGAGCATGGTTTAGGAAGCAATCAATTGAGTTTTCGGTTGTTTCGGATGGGTAAATTGGTATAGTTTTGGTAAGCAATGAGTTTGTGTTTGCTTGCTGGTGTTGAAATGCATTTTAATGAATTTGAATCTCTTTTGGATGATGTGGAAACAGGGGATCTTGATCCGGTAACGAACAAAGTATTTTTGGAGGCTTCAGAGGGGTGATCTTCGCATCGGCGAGCGAGGTTTCTTTTATCGGTGAGTGGAAATGGATTTTCCAATTTTGTAATGCTTTGAGCGAGGTCTTGGGAGCTTAGTGTAAGTTTGCAACACTTAGCTAAGCTCAAGAGTAAGTGATTCGAAAGTCTCTCTCGGAATGTGCTATGTTTTTGTTGGAAATGCACTTGAGGTTAATGTGGTTTTTATTAATGTTTTAAAGTATGTTTTAAGCGTTGTTGATGCTGGTTTTTAATGCCATTTTGTTAAGGATGCACCTGGTAGGTGATCATTGTATTTATAAGATATATGCATTTGAGTTTAAGCATGTTTATGCTTGTGAAAATGACATTGTGATTTATGCTTGTAAAAGAGTGAAATAATGATGTTGAGTGACTATATTGGCAAGTGATGGAAATGGTTTTTGGTTACTTGAATCGAATATAGTTAGCCGGCTATAGAATTGGGTGCACCGTGAATAAACTCTCCTTGGATGTCGAGGGGTTGTGATTGTGCCGTAATCTCCATCCAAGTACCCTAACGATTGAGGCTAAGATCACAACGGATGATGGTTTAATCCTGTGTGTGAGTCTTGTAGTATGTGTCTCGTACTCTCGTTAGTGGAATTATACAACTACCGATGAGTGATGTCGAGGGGTTGTGATTGTGCCATTAATCTCAATCACTGGTGTTGAGGGGTTTTGATTGTGCCATGTACCTCCACCTTGTGTAGTCCGGTAGTATGTATGAAGCATGTGGGACAACGCTTGCAATCCGCATATTCGATTGTGTCAATTGTGCTGGTTTTGATATGGTTTGAGATTAATCACTTGCGAGCCAATATAATATTGATGATTAAAGATTAAGCATGAGATGCTTGTGAATTATGCTAGAATGCATATGTTTCTTGGTTTAAGCATGAGCAAACGATTTTGCTGTTGTTTATAGTGATGCAATAAGCATGTGGTTTTTAATGTGCATTGATGCCTTGAAGGGCATGTTTTAAGGGAAGGCATGTGTTTACAAATGATGATATGTTGGTTTTATAAATGCATTGATGATTGTTTTGTTTTAGCGATCCTCACTAAGCTTTATGCTTACGCTTATTTGTTTATCAATGCAGAGAATTGAGCATTCAAGGTAGTCCAAGAGCAAGTGGAATCCAAGCATTTTGATCTAAGAAATGTATGTGGTTTACCTTAGTGTAATAAGAGGCAATGGGTGGGATTTCTACTCTTGGTTTTGTTGGTGATGTTTAACACCTTAACCATGTTTTGGTTTCTGATTTTGGATTGTAAAAGGCCTCTAATTGGTTTACGGTATTGCTTTTAGCGTTTTGTCTATGCTACGGCTAGTTTCCTTAAGCATGCTTGAGTAGCTTATGATTCACTATGGTTTGATGTGCTTGGTGAGTATGTTTAGATGATGCTTGAGTAGCGTTTTGTCTATTTGATGATGCTTACATGTTTAGTAGATTGATTATAGCTTGTACGCATGATCTAAGCATGTTTAGATGTGAATAAATGAGTTAAAATGACTTTTGGAAATGTATCTCTGGTATGCGTGTCGATACACGGGGGCGAGTATCGATAAGCTAAGGTCGAAACCAATATTTTCAACTTAGGTGTACCGATATGATTTGACCGCGTATCGATCCGCCTAGGCATATATTTGAAGGCCGTTTTGATACGGGCTTGGGCGTATCGATACCCTATTTCCAAATGTTTCTACTGTCGATTTGCGTATCGATACAGAGAGAAGTGTATCGATACATGTTAGTTATTTTTAGTTAATGGAATCTTTTAAGTTCTGAATTTATGCATTTTGGTCCTTGAATATTGTTTGTTCAATTAGTTGAGTTTGGATGGTCTATTTGGGATGAAATTTGATATGATGCCATGTTACATGACTAATTATGGATTGGTAACTTTAAAAATGGAAAATTCCTTGTATTTTTTGTAAATTACATTTTGGTCCCTAAAAGTCAATATATGCAAATTGAACCCCTAAATGAACTTCGATCGCCTGTGCCGTTTTCTTTTATGTGCTTTGCTAAACACATAGGATAATAATGTGCACTAGTGAAATTAAAAAGAAAAAGGGGTCATTACTCGATGTTGACTTCTACGAGTTGACTTCATTGTTCCCCGTGTAATCTTCTTAGTTCGGGTCGGGTGTCTAGGTCGGGCTAAGGGGGTTACAAGTATATCGCGTGATGGTGTCTTGATAGTCGAGTTACAGGTGAAACCTTCCTTGATTCATTTGATTAAGGAGAAACAGTTGATGGATGATTCGTTGGTGTCACATGTTCATGACATAAGATGATGGTGAAGCTATGGATTTCTGGTTTAATGATGATAGGGTTTTATGTTTCAAAAGTTAGATAGTGGTGTCGAAAGATGTTGAGTTGAGGCGCACTATTTTGACCAAGGCTCATAGTAGTCCTTTTGTTATGAATACTGGTAGTACTAAGATGTATCGATGCTTGAAGGATGAGTTGAGGCGCACTATTTTGACTAGGTGGGTTTGAAGAAGGATGTGGCTGATTTTGTAATCAAGTGTATGGTTTGGCGACGAATGAAGGTTGATAATCAGTTTCCTTCTGGTTTGTTACATCCTTTGAGGATACTAGAGTGGAAATAGGAGAGGATTACGATGGATTTCGTATTTGGGTTGCCTTAGACACCATCGAAGAAGAACTTAGTGTGGGTGATTGTGGATCGCCTTACGAAGTGTGCACATTTCTTGGCTGTGCATACTACGTACACGTTGAATAAGTTAGTTGAGTTGTATATTGATGGGATTATGCGTTTGCATGGTGTACCCAAGTCTATAGTGTCGGATAGAGATCTGAGATTTATAGCGAGTTTCTTGGAATGTTTACGTCAGGCGTTGGGTTCGCGGTTGAATTTCAGCACTTCATATCATCCTCAATCAGATGCGCAATCGGAACGAGTTATCTAGGTGCTTGAAGATATGTTGCGATGTTGTGTGATTGATTTCCAAGGTTCTTGGGAAAAGCATCTGCCGTTGGTTGAGTTTGCTTATAATAACAGCTTTCAAGCAAGTATCCAAATGGCACCATATGAGGCCTTGTATGGAAGAAAGTGTAGATCTCCTCTTTGTTGGGCTGAGGCGGGGCAAAAGTTGATTTCCTTGTCAGACATTCTCAAGGGAACAACATAGAAGGTAAAACTCATATGTGAGAGGTTGAAGGCTGCATCGGATCGTTAGAAGTCTTACAATGATTTAAAGCGTAAGGAGGTTGAGTTTGCGGTTGGTGATCGAGTGTTCTTTAAGGTATCGTCTTGGAAGAAGGTGATGAGGTTCGGGCGTAAAGGGAAGCTTAGTCCGAGGTTTATTCGACCCTATGAAGTTGTAGAGTGAGTTGGTCTTGGGGCTTATTGGTTGAGGTTGCCTCCCGAGTTGGAAAAGATCCATGATGTGTTTCATGTATCTATTTTTGCACAGATATAGATCGGATCCTTCGCATGTGATGCCAGTTGAAGAAATTGAGTTGAATCCGGGTTTGTCCTATGATGAGGAACCGGTTAGAATTTGGGATTTGAGTAGCAAAGATCTTCGTGGCAAGACGATTGAGCTTGTGAAGGTGTTGTGGCGACATCATGGAGTTGAGGAGGTCACGTAGGAAAGCAAGGCTGACATGCTGAGGCAGTTTCCGCATCTTTTTTCCTTCAGGTAAAATTTCGAGGACAAAATTTCTTAAGTAGGGAAGAGTTGTAACACCCCGGTTTTGGCTTAGATGTTTTGGCAAGTCGGGTCGGGCCGGTGGAACCCGTGTTAGTTGTTTAAATCGACAAAAGGTGGTTTAAGGATATCGAGGTTCGGGATAGGATAAAAATATGATAAAAATTCCTAAAATCCTCTAAGATGATGTTTAAGAGGTTGGCCAAATCAATTTTGCAAAACAAGTTTTCTAAAGTGTACATTTTGGGAAGTGACCAAAATGTAAAGATTCAAAATTTGGAAAAATGTGATTTTTGAGAAGAGTCAAAATCATAGAATCTTTAGGGAGCTACATGGAAATTAAGCCTTTTCCCTAATTTGTCATGTGTTTTAAATGTTATTAAAAATTAAAAAGGCATTTAAATGGGTTTATTTAAAAACTTAGTTAATTGGTTAATGGAATTTTTGACGAGCTTTTCATTTCTCTCTTTCACTTCAGCCGATCACTTCTCATTTTCTCTCAAATCTCCATATTTTTTCCTCTCAATTCCTCTTTTGATTTCTATTATCTCTCCGTTGATTTCTTTCATTTTTCCTTCAAGTTTCTTCAAGCAATTCTTGCCAAATTAGAGAAGCAAGGGTTGGAGGTAATTTGTGTGCTATCCCTCTAATCTAAGTTCTTTAATGTGATTGAAGTTTTTGATTGAGGTTTTTTTGTTAGAATGATAATCTCTTTAAAACTGTTTTTTATTGAGGTTTTGTTGTTAGAATTATAAACTCTTGAAATATTGATTGGAAAATATATTTTAATGTGATTTTCGAAGTTTAATTTAAATGGCTGGTTTGAGATTGTTTCTAAATGAGTTTTGAAAGGTTTTTGGTGTTGAAGTGGAGTCTTAATCATATAGATCCCGCAATCCTTGAGATCCTTGGTTTTTGAAGTGTTTTTGGGTGAATTTTTTGGGGTTCTTGAGGAATTCGAGTTGCTGGAGCTATAAGGATATTTTAAGTTAGTTTTGGATGTTGATTATTGCTTAGAATGTGTTGGATGAGTTGGGTAATGGCTGGGTTGAGGTTTGAGGTCAATCGATTGCATTTTCGGTTGTTTTGGATGGGTGTTTTGATGCTTTAGAGCATGGATGCGGGTTTTCTTGTATGTGCTGGAGCTTTGGATGCATTTTTATGCATTGAACCTCTGTTTTGATGTGTTGAAAATAGGGGATAGTGATCCGCAAGCAAACGAGGTGGTTCAGAGGCTCTAGACGATCGGTAGTCTCGTCGGCAAGCGTGGTTTCGTGAGTCGATGAGTGGAATTTGGATTTCTAGCATGGAAACATTTTAGAAAAGGTTTTGGGAACTTAATAAGAGCTTGAAACTCTTGATTAAGTTTAGAAGTAAGTAAATCGAAATTTCTCCCTCGGTTGTGCTAGTTATGAGACTTTCGTTGCACTTGATTTTAAATGCATTTACCTACTGTTTTAAAGCATGTTTTGAGGATACAAATTGTGTATGATGATGCCATGTGGTTTAAGGATGCACTAGAAAAGTGGTCCTTGTATGCATGTGTTGATGCATGAAGTTTTAAGCATGGTTTAATGCTTGTAATTTTCCTGAGGTATTTTCAGAAGAGTTGTCTGGTTTGCCACCGGATAGAGAAGTCGAGTTCGCTATTGAGTTATATTTTGATTCTGCTCCCGTGTCGATTGCTTCGTATCGGATGTCATCGAAAGAGTTGAAAGAAATGAAGACTCAGCTTTAGGAGTTATTAGATCGTGGTTTTATCCGTCCGAGTATCTCGCCTTGGGGTGTACCAGTGCTTTTTGTTAAGAAGAAAGACGAAAGTATGTGTATGTGTATTGATTACCGTCAATTGAATAAATTAACCGTATGAGGCTTTGTATGGTAGGAGGTGCAGAACTCCTGTTTGTTGGGCAGAAGCCGGACATAAGTTGGTATCATTACCTGCTATGCTTAAAGGTACTACAGAGAAAGTGAAGTTGATACGTGATCACTTGAAAGCAGCAACCGATTGACATAATTCTTATACAAATTTGAAGCGTCGAGAAATCGAGTATGTTGTGGGTGAGAAAGTCTTTTTGAAAGTACCTCCATGGAAAAAGTGATGAGATTTGGTAGAAAAGGTAAATTGAGTCAAAGATTCATTGGTCCGTATGAGATTGTTGGACGAGTTGGTGCTGTTGCAAATACATTGAGTTTGCCTCCGGAATTAGAGGAGATTGATGATGTATTCCATGTTTCGATGCTTCGAAAGTATAGATTGGATTCGTCGCATGTAAAGCCTATTGAAGAAATTGAATTGAATTCAGATTTTTTGTATGATGAAGAGTCGATCGAGATATTAGCTTCAGACAGCAAAGTTTTGCGTGGTAGATCCATTGAATTGGTCAAAGTGAAGTGGCGACACAGAGGTGTTGAAGAAGCCACATGGGAGAGGAAAGATGACATGAAGCGTCAGTTTCTGCATCTTTTCCCATCAGGTAAATTTCGAGGACGAAATTTCTTAAGTGGGGGAGAGTTGTAACACCTCGATTTTGGGTCTAGAAGATTCGGTAAGGTTTCGGTGTCCGAAAGACTAGTGTTGGGAGTTGTGGGCCAGTTCAGGGAAAGTAGTCTTCGGATGGTCGGAAAATATGAAATAAATTTCTAAAATCCTTTACAATTATATATAAGGC
The DNA here is from genome assembly GCA_958450335.1 of Hibiscus tridactylites. Lineage (NCBI taxonomy): Eukaryota > Viridiplantae > Streptophyta > Magnoliopsida > Malvales > Malvaceae > Hibiscus > Hibiscus tridactylites. Next base: position 61,369,311 of record OY288273.1, on the reverse strand, counting down.
TTTGGTAAAAACGATTTTTGGAAAAACATTTTCCGAACCATGACATTTCGGTTTAGTGACCAAAATGTATAGATTGCAAAATCTCTTTTTTTGACCATTTTGTAAAAGAGTTAAAACATAGAATCTTTAAGGAGCTAAATTGGCTGGGCCTATATAGTTATTTCCCCTTTAATTTTTTACTATTCAAATATTTTAAAAGGGTGTTATAATTATAACTAAAAAGGGTTGATAATCTTTTTCTCATTTTACGTTAAAAGCACATTTTGAAGCTATTCTCATTTTCTTTTAAGCCAAACAACCATATATGCTTACTTTCTCAAAGGTAAATGATGTTTCTTATCGATCTAATGTTTTCAAAAGGTTTTCCTATCTTCTATCCCTAAAATCCATGTTTTATTCTTACTTTTCTCAAGTGTTCTTTGCTAATCAAGGGGGAAATACTATCATTGGAGGTGAGCAACGAAATTCTCCTCTGATGTAAGGTTCATTATTGATATTCCCATGTTTTTTATTCTTTTATTTATTAAGGTTAAGATTTTCTAAAAGTTTTCTAATGAAAATATGGGGAAAATATGGTAAAATGAGCTCTTTGGGGTGATTTTCATTGAGATCTATTAAAGCTGATTTTAATGTTATTTTGGGCTTTGTTTTTGATGAGGAATAATGTTGAGATGATGGGTGAATGATAGAAATCCCGAAATTGGGTTTTGTGTTGAAGTTTGTGGATCCAAAAGTTAGTTTTTGGGTGAGTTTTGTGATCAATCATTAGCTGATGGTATTCTGATGATGGGTTGATGTTTTTAGATGTTTATTCATGTGTTTTGATGATGTATAATGCTGGGTTTTTTGCGAGAAGTTGTTCTAGTTGAGTTTTCCTATGTTTTTGGTTTGTTTCGTCAATGTTTCGATAGGCGATTTGAATGAGTTGTTGAATCTCTATTTTCTAGCAAGTTAGAGTGTTGAAAATATCTCTAATCCTCTGTTTTTGGTTGGTTAGAAGCAGGGTTTGAAGATTCGGATTTGTTGGACACGTTTGTGGGCGAACCGGGAAGATAGAAAAGTGCTTCTGCTTGGTTTTTGGTTATCGCTGGTGAGTGGACATGTTTTTAACGCCTTAACAAGGTTAATGAAGACTTTTAAGAGTTTGGGTTGTGCCATTAGGCCAATCCAATCTCAAGAGTAAGTTTTGAGTTATTTTGGTATTTTCACTATATTACATGTTGATCATGTTTTGATCATGAGCATATCATTTTAACGATGTTTATGCCACTATTTATGTGCATCAAAGCATATTGATTTTGTCCCATGAGAATACCATGTGATTTATGAAAATGTTGCTTGAGTTCATGTTATGCATGAGCTTGTGTTTATGGTATTTGGGGAGGTGTTTATCCCCGGTGTAAAACAGTGGAATGGGATGTTGCGATGAGTATATTGACATATGTGGATCTTGATAACGAATAGATTTTCACCAACGGGCAATGCGGGTAGTGGCATCCCAGCCGAAGTGAGATTGTGGTGAGGGTTATTTCACCATGTAGCTTGATGGGGGTTGTGCCATCAAGGTGTCCGCTTATCTGAGCAACGTGTCAATGATGCCGGTATACTCATTCTCTTATGGTTTTAGTATGAGTTTGGTAAATTCATATGGTTATGTTTATATGCTTGAAGCATGTGAGTTGAAATGGAGCCGATAGTCTTGGTTTGCCTATGTGGTTAACATAGGGTTTATGAATGGTTGATGCATGAGTTGTGCCTATGGCAAGTGTTGTTGCAATTGTTTATACTTGATTTAAGTATGGTATGTTTGAACGGAAATGATTTGTGAAAGTGATTTTATCAAATTGTTTTGGTTTCCAAAATGAAGTTGGTTTACAAAACTGCATTGTTGTAGCTTGGTTTTGAGCCCCGCTCAGTAAGCTTCGTAGCTTACACTCTTTTTTCTGACAATGTAGATTCGTAGACTATCTTGGACGGCAACGGTGCAAGGGGAGCGATCCAAGTGTCCGCTTCAAGCTCAAGTATGGTTTTGTTTAGATAGTATTGTGTGTGGCAATGGAGATAGACCTTTTGTATGCTTTGGGAGTGTTTTGTAAACTCCTTGTGTTGCGAGCATGTTCGTTTGGCCTTGGTTTGCTTGTTTATACCTTTAGTTTAATGGTTTTGGCTTTCTATCTTGTTTTTCTTAGTTCATGGATTCTGATGTTCATATCTTGTCGTTTGTTAATCGTGAGTTTTTCCATTTGCTTAAATGTGAGTTTGGTCGTTGCTCTTAGTGTTTTTGTGCTATCTTGATGTTATCTTATTGCTTGTGTTGATTGGAACCAAGGGAAATAGCCTTAGAGATGCTTGGTCTGCATATTTTTCTATTATGTTGTAGGGTGTTTTGAAACAGGCTCGAACGTTTTGAAACGACCCTTATTTAAGCCTTTGTGTTTCGGAAAGGGTATCGAAACGGGCTAAGCAGGGCCAAAACGAGTCTAACCATTTCGGAACGAAAGCTCTCTTGAATTTTAAATGTTAGACTCGTATCGATACCATCGTGGGTGTTTCGAAACGGGGTCGTTGGAAGTTAGTTGAGAGCATCTTTTAAGTTGTTTTTCTTACGTTTTGGTCCAAGTTTGATGTGTTATCAATTGTGTTTGATTGATGGCTTGTTTTGAGTTGCATTTCAGCATGGAAGTATGAAAATGAGACTAATTTCAAAGTGATCATCTTAATTTCATCATAGGTCCCTATTTTATGCTAGTTTTGCAATTTTGTCCCTGATTGCTCGATTGATCGTTTGGTGCTCGTATTGTCATGTTTTCTTTTGTTGTGTGTTCGTGAAATATAGGGTTTAATTCGAGAATTTAGAAAAGATATTAATCAACGCATTTAGGGTTGCTAATCAGAGGGAAATCTCTCGATTTTTCTTCGTTTTGTCCCGTGTGATCCGCTCGATATGTTCTGGTGGCTAGGCCGGGTCCCAGCTCTAGTGCCAGCTCCTATCTCAGCTCCACCTCCAGCAGGAGGAGGAGGCGACAAATTCTCAGCATCCACCTCAACCTCATTCTCAACTACATTCCAGACATTCCCTCTCAGCTCTCGTCTCGGTCCCATGATAAGATAAGCAATTCTACCATGTAAATACAATAGCAAAATAGTTAGGCTCACAAATAGCAAGAACCCAATTCACTCATTCTGCCTTTTAAAATAAAACTCTTTTCTTTACCGGTAGTATTGACAATGGGTACCCCAGTCACATATATCGATTCATCACATAATCATCATACACCACATACTATCTATCAATCAAAACATGATAGAATCATTAATCGTGCATAGCATCAAATACAACATGTTATCAACCATAATTCAACATTCAACATACGTCCCAATATTTCTTAACCTAGCTCTAATACAATTGATGTGACCACAACCAGCAAGAATTCCAATGAATTTCCTAGAGGTCCTATGACTCGTGCAAGAGCTAAAATGATTCAAGATGCTGTGGAAAGTTTGCTTTGCCAATGCTGGAAAATGAATGAAGAAGTGACAGCAATAATTAGATCTTGCAACGTTTTGAGTTTGTTGGAAAGTTGAAATAAGATGCATAAGAATTTGCATGAGTAGTTGCATAAGAATTTGCATGAGTAGTTGCATAATAATTCATTCATTCCATGAGAATAAATATGCTTGTTTATGCATTTATGCAAGCACTTCATTTATGAAAATACTTCACTTATGTATGTGTTTCATTTAAGCATGTAGGTTCATTAATTAAACTAGTTCATTCATTGAACTTGTCCAATTAATTATTTAAGTTTGCATAACATTTTTATCATATTTTGATTAATATTTTATGTGTTTTTAGTGTCATTATACGTTGGGATTAAGATGGAAACAATTGAAGACTTTTCATCTTCTTCAAGGAGACATGCCATCTTTATCACCATTCAAAGAGAGTCTTTTTGAATTCCATGGGGGATGAAGCATTTAGAAGACTTTATTATGCTTTTATTCAGCCAATAAAGTTGAGAAATAAAGAAAGGAAGTGGAAGAGACACATACACTTAGATGCAAACATGGGCAGATTCATTCCAAGTCATCTACATGCACTTTTAAGATCCAAGCAAGTGGAATATCAAAGGATGCATCACTTGGACGTGTATAAGTCTTCATTCAAGCCTTATTATGTCCAAATTCATTCTAAATTACACAAATGGCCAGCCACACTTGATAGGATTGAAGACAAACCATTGAATGTCATAAATTGGAGCCTTAATGCATTGTTTTGTCCATTCAAATTCTAGGCTACCATGTACTATAAATAGGATGCTCATTTGCCTTTGTAAGGGACCTTTTTTTTGATGAAAATATATGAGAGTGTTCTCTTCATTATTCTTTAAGAACTTTATCGGCTTTCAAGCTAGTCTTGTGGCAAATTTTCCCTTTTCATTCCATTCTATTTATAGCGTTGGTTCCTAGCTTTCTAGCTAGCGGGTCACGTTCCACCATTCCACCATCACTTCCATTTGATATATTGTTGGTTCTTAGCTCAATTATAGCTAAAGGGTCACAATCCAACCTTCTTCCATTATTTCACAAAGGGTAAGAACGTGTAAGGTTTGGGTCAACATTCACTATCTTGTTGGTTCTTCCTTGTTCCACACCGATTCTATTCCATATATCCATATCAACTTCTATCCATTTTTTCCCTTACATTTATCTTTCAAACCATAATCACCAACCATTCCAGCACCTATTAAAACAAATTTCACCATCTTCATTCCATATACATCACTTCCACACTCAAGTTTCAAGTTTGCAACTTCATACTAGAATCACGATCGGGCAACATCACATACGAATTCGGTCATCACACAACCGGATACGTATCATTTGGTATCAGAGATATTTTGATTCAGTAAGTTAAGTGTTTCTCTCTCCAAGTTTGCATAAAAAAAGAAAAAAAAGATAAAAAGATAAAAAAAAGATAAAAAAAGGAAGTTTGGTTGTTGTTGGTGTTACTCATTTCAGCAAATTATTATTTCCTATTGCCTTGTTATTTTCTAATCATTCTACTTTTCTACCTATAACCTTTTATTTCTAAACCCTTTCCTTCAGCCAATTTCCACAAGCAAACTTGTTAAGCCTTGAGTAAGTTCTCTAAGGACTTTGATAGGAGAACAAGAGCGGTAAAAGGCAAGAGTGCACATCAAGGGTAAAAGCCATCCCGAGTGAAACACGAGTGTGAGTGTTTTCCTTGAAGTGTAACGGTGAGAATTTGTGCTAGTGAGGTTTATTAGTTAATCATGTCTCAAGATTCCGTGAGAAACACTATTCGTGCTAGTAATAATGTTAACATAGATGCAACTAACTCCAATCTTCAAGATATTATCCGAGAGATGGACAGGTTGTTGCAACAAAGGTTGGGGCCGATGCAAGAACAATTAGATCATTTGGAGGAAAGATCTCAACGAAGGCATAATTTAGATCACGAGGAAGAGTATGAGGGAGAGGTGGATGAAGAACTCATAGACGAGCGAGCCTCCCATCAAAGTTTAAGGCGTCGAGAACCTAGGTACCAAAGAGCTCGGCCAAGAGTTGATGATAATCTTAGCAACATCAAAATAACCATTCCTTCTTTCCAAGGAAGAACGGATCCTGAAGCTTATCTTGCATGGGAAAAAAAGTTGAGCATATCTTTGAGTGCCACAACTACTCCGAGCTTAAGAAGGTAAAACTTGCAGCCATTGAATTTATAGATTATGCACTAATATGGTGGGATCAGTTAACATCTAGCAGGAGACGCAATGGTGAACATCCAATTTCTACTTGGAATGAGATGAAGGCTGTTATGCGTTGGAGGTTCGTTCCAACTCACTATCATAGGGAGTTGTTCAACAAGCTTCAAAATCTCACCCAAGGTAATCGTACTGTTGAGGATTACTTCAAAGAGATGGAAGTAGACATGATCCGAGCCAACATTGATGAGGATCGAGAAGCCACCATGGCCAGATTTCTATCCGGCCTTGATCCTAATATTGCGGCCACTGTTGAGTTGCAACATTATATGGAGATCGAAGACATGGTTCATATGGCCATAAAGGTCGAGAGGGAACTCAAAAGGAAGGGCACAACTCGTGCCTATGGAGGCTCTTTTTCTAAATGGGGGCAGGGTACCTACAAACAGAAGGCATCCTTTACGCCTAAAGAACGAAGCGTTCCAACAAAGAGTGCCAAACCCATTGCCGAAACTAGTAAGGGAAAGAGCATCGCTATGCCAGTTCGATCCCGTGATGTGCAATGCTTCAAATGCCTGGGGCGAGGTCACATTTCTAGCCAATGTCCAAATCGCAACACAATGCTCATTCGAGAAGATGGAGAGATCGAAACTGAAAAAGAGGAAGAAGAAGATGATGTTCCTATCCAAGAAGAAGAAGAAGAGATGGAACATGCTGTAGATGGTGAGGTTCTTGTTGTGAAAAGAAGCCTAAGTGTGCAAGCCATAGAAGGAGAAGATCAACGCGAGAACATCTTCCATACTCGCTGCCATGTAAACGAAAAGGTATGCTTTGTCATTATTGATGGAGGAAGTTGTACTAATGTTGCTAGTACTTTGATGGTAGAGAAGCTTAGATTGGCAACAACAAAGCATACTCATCCTTACAAGCTACAATGGCTCAATGATGAGGGAGAACTCAAAGTCACCAAGCAAGTTCTTGTGCCATTTTCCATTGGAAAATACAAAGACGAGGTGTTGTGTGATGTTGTACCAATGCATGCTAGCCATATCTTGTTGGGGAGACCGTGGCAATTCGATAAAAAGGCTATACATGATGGTTATACCAATCGTTACACTTTCACCCATCAAACCAAAAAAATCACTTTAACCCCTCTTTCACCAAAACAAGTCCATAAAGACCAAATCCACTTGAGAGAGAGTTTCCAAATAGCCAAAGAGAAAGAAAAAGAGTTTAAATCCAAAGAGAGTGACAAAAATGAGGGAAAACAAACCATTCTTTTTGCAAGAGAGAAAGAGATCAAAAAGTGTTTGCTTTTAGAGAAATGGGCACTTGTACTCATGTACAAGGAAAATCTTTTGAACACTAATGATCTTGATCCTGGTTTGCCATATTTTATTGTCTCTTTATTGCAAGAATTTGAAGATTTGTTTCCGGAATAGATTCCGAATGGGCTTCCACCAATTCGAGGAATAGAGCATCAAATTGATTTCATTCCCGGAGCCATCATTCCAAATCGACCAGCATATAGAAGCAATCTGGAAGAAACTAAGGAGTTGCAAAGACAAGTATCCGAGTTAATGGAAAAAGGCTATGTGAGAGAGAGCCTTAGTCCATGTGCCATGCCGGTTTTACGTGTACCTAAGAAGGATGGAACTTGGCGTATGTGTGTGGACTGTCGAGCAGTGAACAAGATAACGGTAAAGTATCGTCATCCTATTCCTAGATTAGATGATATGCTTGATGAATTAAGTGGTTCTAACATCTTTTCTAAGATTGATCTTAAGAGTGGGTACCACCAAATAAGAATGCGAGAAGGAGATGAGTGGAAGACAGCATTCAAAACCAAGCAAGGTTTGTATGAGTGGTTGGTTATGCCATTTGGCTTAACTAATGCACCAAGTACATTCATGAGGTTAATGAATCATATACTTCAACCATTCTTGGGTAAGTTTTGTGTGGTGTATTTTGATGACATACTTGTGTATAGCCAAACTTTGAATGATCATGCTCAACATTTAAGGTTAGTATTGGATGTTTTGCGAAAAGAAAAGTTGTATGCTAACCTACAAAAATGTACATTTTGCACTAACAAAGTTGTGTTCTTAGGTTTTGTTGTTAGTTCAAAGGGTTTGGAGGTTGATCAAGAAAAGATTAAAGCAATTGAGGAATGGCCGAGACCTACTAACATTAGTCAAGTGAGGAGTTTTCATGGACTTCCTAGTTTCTATCGTCGGTTTGTTCCCAATTTCAGCACCATAGCCGCACCTTTGACCGGAGTTATCAAAAAGAACTCTAGCTTCTTTTGGGGAGATGAACAAGAGAAGTCTTTTTGTTCAATTAAACAACTTTTAACCAATGCGCCCTTATTATCTTTACCTGATTTTGATAAAGTTTTTGAAATTGAATGTGATGCATCAGGTTTAGGAGTTGGAGTTGTATTATCTCAAGAAGGACGTCCTATTGCATATTTCAGTGAGAAATTGAGTGGAGCAACTCTAAATTATTCAACTTACGACGAGGAGATGTATGCTCTCATAAGGGCATTAGAAACGTGGCAACACTATCTATGGCCTAAAGAGTTTATCATCCACACAGATCATGAGGCGCTGAAACACTTGAAGGGACAACACAAGCTTAATAAGAGACATGCCAAGTGGGTTGAATTCCTAGAAACATTCCCATATGTTATCAAATATAAGAAGGGTAAGGAAAATGTTGTTGATGATGCTTTATCAAGAAGGTATACTCTTCTTAACCTTTTGGATTCTAGATTGGTAGGTTTTGCCTTAATCAAAGAGCTTTATGAATCTGATTATGATTTTGGTGAAATTTACAAAGCATGTGAAAAAGGAACATATGAGAAGTTTTGTAGGGTTGATGGCTATCTTTTCAAGGAAGGAAAGCTTTGTATCCCTCAAGGATCCATTAGAGAATCGCTTATCAAAGAGGCCCATTGTGGAGGACTAATGGGACACTTTGGACTGGCCAAAATGCACTCTATATTGCAAGAACATTTGCATTGGCCAAAGATGAAACGAGACATGGAGAAGTGGTGTGAGCATTGCATCACATGTAAGAAGGCAAAGTCCAAAGTCATGCCCCATGGACTTTACACACCATTACCAATTCCAAATGCTCCGTGGGAGGATATTTCCATGGATTTTGTGCTAGGACTTCCATGCACAAGGAATAAAAAAGATTCCATTTTTGTTGTAGTAGATAGATTCTAAAAAATGGCTCATTTCATTCCATGCAACAAGACTAATGATGCTTCCCATATTGCTAATCTATTTTTTAGGGAAGTTGTGAGATTACATGGAGTTCCAAGAACTATTGTGTCTGATCGAGATGTGAAGTTCTTGAGTCACTTTTGGAGGACGTTATGGAGTAAGATTGGAACAAAGATGTTGTTTTCTACAACTTGTCATCCACAAACGGATGGCCAAACTGAAGTTGTCAATCGTGTATTGTCCATGCTTCTTAGGACCATTATACGCAAGAATCTAAGGACATGGGAAGAGGACTTGCCACATATTGAGTTTGCATACAATCGCTCCATGCATTCCGCCACTAAATGTTCTCCATTTGAAGTGGTATATGGTTTCAATCCTTTGACCCCAATTGATTTGCTTCCTTTGCCTATTGATCAATTCAAAAATAAGGATGGGCAAAATAGAGCTGAATTTGTGAAGAAGCTTCACCAACAAGTGCGGGAGAACATTGAGAGGAGAACAAAGCAATATGAGCAGCAAGCTAACAAAGGGAGGAAACGAATAACTTTTGAACCCGGAGATTGGGTTTGGTTGCACTTGAGGAAAGAGAGGTTTCCAGCCCAACGCAAATCGAAACTTATGCCTCGAGGAGATGGTCCTTTCCAAGTGGTCAAGATGATTAATGATAATGCTTATCAAATAGACCTTCCCGGTGAGTATAATGTGAGTGCTACTTTCAATGTTGTTGATCTATCCCCTTATGATACAGGTGACGATTTGGGGGCAAATCGCTTTCAAGAGGGAGGGAATGATGTGACCACAACCAACAAGAATTCCAATGAATTTCCTAGAGGTCCTATGACTTGTGCAAGAGCTAAAATGATTCAAGATGCTGTGGAAAGTTTGCTTTGCCAATGCTGGAAAATGAATGAAGAAATGACAACAACAATTAGATTTTGCAACGTTTTGAGTTTGTTGGAAAGTTGAAATAAGTTGCATAAAAATTTGCATGAGTAGTTGCATAAGAATTTGCATGAGTAGTTGCATAATAGTTCATTCATTCCATGAGAATAAATATGCTTGTTTATGCATTTATGCAAGCACTTCATTTATGAAAATACTTCACTTATGTATGTGTTTCATTTAAGCATGTAGGTTCATTAATTAAACTAGTTCATTCAATGAACTTGTCCAATTAATTATTTAAGTTTGCGTAACATTTTTATCATATTTTGATTAATATTTTATGTGTTTTTAGTGTCATTATATGTTGGGATTAAGATGGAAACAATTGAAGACTTTTCATCTTCTTCAAGGAGACATGCCATCTTTATCACCATTCAAAGAGAGTCTTTTTGAATTCCATGGGGGATGAAGCATTTAGAAGACTTTATTATGCTTTTATTCAGCCAATAAAGTTGAGAAATAAAGAAAGGAAGTGGAAGAGACACATACACTTAGATGCAAACATGGGCAGATTCATTCCAAGTCATCTACATGCACTTTTAAGAGCCAAGCAAGTGGAATATCAAAGGATGCATCACTTGGACGTGTATAAGTCTTCATTCAAGCCTTATTATGTCCAAATTCATTCTAAATTACACAAATGGCCAGCCACACTTGATAGGATTGAAGACAAACCATTGAATGTCATAAATTGGAGCCTTAATGCATTGTTTTGTCCATTCAAATTCTAGGCTACCATGTACTATAAATAGGATGCTCATTTGCCTTTGTAAGGGACCTTTTTTTTTGATGAAAATATATGAGTGTTCTCTTCATTGTTCTTTAAGAACTTTATCGGCTTTCAAGCTAGTCTTGTGGCAAATTTTCCCTTTTCATTCCATTCTATTTATAGCGTTGGTTCCTAGCTTTCTAGCTAGCGGGTCATGTTCCACAATTCCACCATCACTTCCATTTGATTATATTGTTGGTTCTTAGCTCAATTATAGCTAAAGGGTCACAATCCAACCTTCTTCCATCATTTCACAAAGGGTAAGAACGTGTAAGGTTTGGGTCAACATTCACTATCTTGTTGGTTATTCCTTTTTCCACAGCGATTCTATTCCATATATCCATATCAACTTCTATCCATTTTCCCCTTACATTTATCTTTCAAACCATAATCAACAACCATTCCAGCACCCATTACAACAACAACTTTCATCATCTTCATTCCATATACATCACTTCCACACTCAAGTTTCAAGTTTGCAACTTCATACAAGAATCACGATCGGGCAACATCACATACGAATTCGGTCATCACGCAACCGGATACGTATCAGTCGTATTCACCTCTGATATGCCACCAAGTAGTCACACCACTCTCATGCATGGTTGGTCCTTTTAGGTATGAATTAGAAACCCTTTTCACCCAAACACTTTGTCTGTTACCAATCTTGGAACTCGTCAACCCTTTTCACACTAAAGTCTGAACCGTAAGCTTCAAGTAAATTATTCCTTGCTTCAAATCTTTTTGAGAGGGTTATTGTTTACATTTTAATATTTTTTTATTATTATATTTATACATATATTTTTATATTATATAAATATGTATATGTTACTACTATGTTATTGTAATTATAAATCATGTAATTCCAAATGTCTTTAACTACTACTTACATGTATATTATGGTTATTATATACCTACAGTTGAAAGTTTCATTGTTACAATATGCCAATAAAGTATATATTAATACTTAAATATTTTTCCACCGTTTTAATGCTACCTTCAAATATTTTTCTTAGAACTATTATCATAGTTCGCATTATATATATATATAAGATTTAATGGTTGAATCATTGAAGTTGCTTCGACTTGAATCGCTAATCCAATTTATAGTACGTTTAAAATCAACTCGATTTGGCTTGATGTCTGTTGAGAATTTATTACTAGATTATGATTAAGATTATTATTATGGTAAAGGTGACTACGACTCTCCTAGAGAGACCGACGTCCTACCACCTCCATCGCATGTTCAATCTAACCGTGTACGTACCACGAGGACTACACATGAGTATTCATTTAGATTAGTATTAGTCTTAGTTTGGTGGCGTAGTGATAATAGTGCTAGTATCGAAAATTTTCCCATAGGTTCTGATAAAGCTAAACCCAATGCTTCTGATCGTGGGAAACATATTATTCATTAGGTTGTGTTGCTTTGGCTAAGGTGTGTTCTCTTTCTGTACTACATACGTTGATTTTGTGATTGTGATTTTACACTTAAGTGATTTTCAGTTATGTCATGATTTTACGTTGTATTTACTGTGCACATTATTTGGGACTGTGAATAAATTGTGTTTTAAAGTAAATGAACTGTGAATCCCTAATTTATTATCGGACTGTGTTGAGACTGTAAAAACTGTGATATCTTTTTACTAAGTTATCGTGGGTTAGGATTATACGGAGGAAGTTAGTGGTTATACCACTTGTGTTGGTGACTATGTAGCGAGAGGTTCTGGGAACCTACTCTTTTTGGTGACTATGCAGTATGGGTGCATTGTGCTTTCATAAAACCGTGTTTCAACGTGCTTTGTTTCTTTTAAATATTTTTGTAAAAATTTATTGTTGTGGAACTGAGTTTGTGATTTCCTGCACTTTAGAGACACACTGAGCTTAATAGCTGACCCCCTTAGTTCATGTTTCACATTCTCAGACATAGGCATTCAGTATTTGGAGGACCACAATTTATTAGATTTGTTTCAGTTTTCAATATGGACATTTCGATTTACAGAATTATTTTATTTTAGTTATTATTTTGGGAATTATGTAAATTTTGTTACTTATACAATTATTTCAGATTTTCAAATGTTTTACCGTACATGAGAATTTTTTATTTGGACATTTGAATAATTTATTTAATGATGTTTTTATCTATACGACCGCGTTTTGAGAAAAAGGAATTTGATGTGAAACAACGTCGTTTTAATAAATAATTTAAATATTTAATTTTCAAAACCTAATAATCATCTTACTTGAGGGACACGTTTTCAACCCAACTTCCTAGATTCGACCCATAACTCTTAAGTCGGGTTTGGGGGGTTACAATAAAACTCCGCCGACCACTTTCCAGAAGTGAATTAAAAGAGAAAAATTTATTTTTAACTTTCATAACTACTTTACGATCTTTTTCCCTCTTTTCATTTTCTCTCAACTTCCACTCATCCAAACACATTTCCTGCATCAATAACCCTCTGATTTTCATCCCTTTTGATTCCTAATCTTTTCCTCATCAATTCCTCTTGTTTTCACTTTGAATTTTCAATGAAACTTGCCCAAATTAAGGAGAAATCAGCCATTAGAGGTACGCCTCGTCCTTCTCCTCTAATGATCAGTTCTTTACTAAAACTCTCAAGTTATCAATCCTTTGTTAATGATTTATGAGTTGCTTTAATGTTAGAAACATGAGATTGTGTCAAAACTCAAGATTCTTGGAGAGATCTTGATGATTTTCGTAACTATTGGTTAGGCTCTATATTGAGGTTGATTTCTAATGTATTTTGGATGGTAGTTGATTTTATAAATGAGGTTTTATCAAACAAATCCCGAGTAGGTTTGGATTCCTAAGTTTTGCATGCTAGATTGATGGTTTTTGGGCTGGTTTTGGTGTTCTGTTGTAGCTGGAGGTTTAAGGATGAGTTTATGGTGATTTTTGGTGTTGATTGAGGTTTAGAAATGATTAGAAGTGATAGATCTTGGCTGGGCTTTGTTTTAGAAGAGTTTGTAGATGATTTCGGTTGGTTTTGGTGGCCGAAATGATACTTTTGGGTAGAGCAGCGAGTTTGATTTGTTGGTTGGTGATTTCAATGCATGATGATGCATTAATCCTATACTATTATGTGTATTAAGCAGGGGAGACATCTTCGGACGCCTTTGGTGTTGATCCGGAAGTGCCGGGAGCTTAAATATCGTTTTGGTGAGCAAGCGAAACGTAATATGTGAGTGCCAATGGTTTTAGAAGTCTTTGAGGGACAAAGAAACAAGGTTTGGGGATTTAGGATTGGTTTGAAACACCATCCTAAGTCCAGAAGAATGTATGGCTAGATTTCCTCTCAAATATGTGGTTGTTGCCCCTAAAATGCTTTTACATGCTCTTGTTTTGAGATAGACAAATTCCTACTATTTTATGCATGATTTGTATCATGAGATGATGCTTTGAAGAGATTTCATGAGATAGCATGTTGCATTGAAGAGTTTTGAGATTTTGATTCAATGCAAAGCATGAGATGTGATTTTGAAATCAGGTGAAAAAGATTTGAGAAATAATGCATAAAAACAGTAGGTGAGATGATGTTTTTGAGATAATATATTGGCATAGAAGATGAGATAGTTACCGGATATAGTTGATCAATCAATGGGATGAGAGTGCGCTATAAACTAAAATTCGTACGTGCTCTTTGGAGTCGGGCAATGGGGGTAGTGCCATCCCGATCCAAAGTGAGAATCCGATGATGGGAGATACCATCGGGGTAGGACTTGGTGAAATACCCAAGCTTTGTGGCGAAGAGAGATACCGCCATGAGAGTCCGGTGATGAGAGATTCCACCGGGGTTTGACTTGACCTTGAGTCAAGCTAATCCGCATACCCGTGTAAAGATGAAATGTGAAATGCCAATATAAAATATGGGAATGTATTTGAATCACATGTACTAAATGAAGAGATGTTTTATGCTATGAGAAATGCATATGAGATTATGATATGAAATGCTTTTGTTTTCATTTATCATGTGTATGGCCTTGCCATGAGATTTGCATTGGTTTAAATGCATGAGATAGAATAGAGGTACATGTGTTTTCAAGTGGAGATTTTCTTTGAAATGGTTTTCAAGCATGAGATAGAATGAGCATGTTGTAGAAAATGGCTTTTGGGAAAGGGTTTTGAATAATGCATTGTTGTGTTGGTTTTCTTTAGATCTTGCCTCACAAAGAAAACATGCTTACGCTCTCTTTTACCAACAATGCAGATAATTGAAGTGATTTTGGGCAGCAAGAAGGTTAAGAACATCCAAGGAAGTGTAAAGCTCGTGTATGGTGATGTTTTCACATACTTTAGTATTGATATTTGGCAATGGGGCTTCAAGGTTGTATTTGGGAGACGTGTTTAGAACTCCCTATGTTTGTAGCAAGTTTGCTATGGCTTTGAATTTTGTAAATGGTCTTTAATGGTTTGGTTTGAGGTTTGTGGTCCATATTTTGTTTTGTGGTTAGGAAGCATGCCTATAGACTAAATGTTCATGTGTTTGAAGTCATGCTTTAGCTTAAGTCTCTTAAATATGTTCTTTTATTTCCAATCATTTGACTGGTATGTTATGGTATGATTTGGGGCGTGTTTGATTGTGTGAAGATAGGAAAAACAAAAAAAATTATGCTGTTGCAGGGCAGGGTGTATCGAAACACCCTTATTTGTTTCGAAACAGGGGCCCGAAATGGTCATAGTATTTCGGAACGAGTGAAGGTGTTTCAGAACACTTTGGCTACTGGAGAGGCATGTTTCGATACTGGTCTCGAAACACACCCGAGTACTAAAACGGTCAACACCGTTTTGATACGACCGTTTCGATACCAGGGTCAGCATTTCGAAACGGTTGATTGTTGGGTTGTGTTTTGAATGGTTTCAAGTTCTCATGTTTTACAATTTAGTCATGGATGTTGTGCATGCAATCGTTTGAGCTTGGAATGTCCGTTTAAGCTAAAATTTGACAGAGAGGCATGTAATATGACTAAATACATATTGGTATGCCTAAAATCTGCAAAGTCCAAATATTTTCCAGAATTTACATTTTGGTCCCTAAAAGTATATTTCTTACAATTGAGTCCTTAAATGATTTCCGATTGATGTGCTTTTCTATCCTATGATTCTTGAGTAATCATATAGGCTTAATGTACATCTAGAAAAGATAAAAAGAAAAAAAAGGTCGTTAATCAAGGTTGACTTCAAGGTTGACTTTTGTTTTCCCCGTGTAATCTTCGTAGTTCGGGTCAAGCGCCTAGGCCGGGCTTAGGGGGTTACATTTGTTGGTATCAGAGCCAGGTTTGCGAATGTTTGGGTCTTGGTAAGTGGTTAATGTATGTGATTATGAATGTTTGTGATTTTTCAGTAAAAGTATGATGTATGATTGTTGATGTTTGGTTCTATTGAGATGGAATTGTGATGCTATGATGTGTTTGGGGTATAGTTGGGGATCCCATTGCCATATCATTACTATTGAGAAGAATTGTTTTCAAAATGAGCTTGAGTACTTGGATTACTTACCTTATTATGCCTAATTGAATTTTTTGTATTTTTCAGTTGCATTGTTTTATTGTGGGGCTACGTAGAGAGCTTAGAATCAATACCCGTGCTACGGCTGAGAATGAGAATGTTGATAATACTGAGGATTTACCTCCTACTCCCCCTGGTGGACCACCCGATGGCGGTGGAGCTGGGGTTGCTGGACCCGAGGAAGTTCGGGTGCAAGCTGCTCCTGATATGTCTATGTTGATACAAGCTATTGCTGGAGCTTTCCAGGCAGTAGTAGCCGGGGCTCATGGAGCTGCACCACAGGATAGTGCCAATGTAAGGTTGCTGTTAGAGCGACTCTGCAGTCTGTGAAGGATTGAGTTTAGAGGGTTGACCCCGGAAGATTCCGAGTCTTGGTTGGAGAGTACTAAGAGGGTACTTGGACAGTTGAACTGCAACAATGTTCAGAAGTTGGGATGCATTACGTCCTTGTTACATGGTGATGCATATACGTGGTGGACAACCACAATATCGGGGATAGATGATGATGATGATGTGACTTGGACATTCTTCTTGAATGTATTCAAGCGAAAATTCTTGGGAGTTCGTTATCTTGATGTGAAAAAGAGGGAATTCATGTCCCTGATGCAAGGGATCATGACGGTGGTAGAATATGAGGTGCAGTTTGTACGCCTTAGCCAATATGCACTTGAGCTGATTCCTAGCGAGCGAGAAAGATGTGAACGATTCTGTTACGGGTTGGTGGCGGATGTGAAAACCTATATGCTCGCAGCAGATTATACTGATTTCGATGTCTTGGTCACCAGATCCAAGGATATTGAGCTAAATCTTGGTCTGGCGAGTCGAGCAGGAGGATCTAGCTCAGAGAAGCGAGCTGCAGAGATTGGTCTTGGTAGAGATCGCTATGAGAGGCATAAAGATAGAAGGCCACATGTTGATGCTAGACATGTGGGTGGTAACCCTGGGAGAGGTCAGCAAGGGCCAAATGCTTTCTTGAGGACTCCTGAGTGCAATCGGTGTGGTAGGAGGCATACTGGTGAGTGTTAGGGCAATCTTGGTACATGCTGGAACTGTGGTAATCGAGGGAACATGAAGAAAGATTATCCTCAGCCGTTGAGAGAGGGTCAAGCTCTAATGAGAGCACCTGAGCCACGGAGAGGTCGTGGGCGCGACCGTGGTAACTTTCAGCGTAAAGATGAAGGTTGAAGGAATGTAGCACGTGTGGTGGCTGTTCAACCTGAGGGTGGGGGCTAGGCTCGAGTGTATGCCCATCGAGAGGGGAGGAATGACACGGACGTGATCGCAGGTACCTTTACTTTGCAATCCTTGTCATTACTTTCTTTGGTTGATTCTGGATCTACACACTCGTACATATTGCGTGAACATGCTCAAATGCTTGGTTTGCCTGTTGAGTCTTTGAATGTGGGTATGTGTGTGACTAGTTCCTTTGGAGAGATGATTGTAACAAGAAGATTGTATAAGATATGCCCTTAAAGGTGCAAGATCATGTCCTTCTTGTTGATCTTATGGAGTTACCATTCTATTGTTTTGATGTAATCCTTGGCATGGATTGGCTTGTTGAGCATAGAGCCGTTGTGTATTTTGAAAGCAAGAGAGTTTCATTGAAACTTGCGGATGATTATGAGGTTGTGGTGGTGGGAGAAAATGTGAAGTTTCTATCTAATGTGGTGTCTACGGTAGATGCAAGCCGGATGTTGCGTCAAGGATGTGAGACTTATCTAGCATTTGTTATGAACCCTAGTACAAAGGAGGTTCACGTACAAGATATAAGGACCGTGTGTAAGTTTCCTGGAGTGTTTTCGGAAGAATTACCTGGTTTACCGCCTAGTCAAGAGGTGGAATTTGGAATTGAGTTGTATGAGAACACAACTCCGGTGTCCATTGCTCCCTATCGCATGGCACCCAAAGAGTTGAAGGAGTTGAAGATGCAACTTCAAGAGTTGCTTGATCGAGGCTTTATTCGCCCTAGTGTGTCACCTTGGGGTGCACCGATCTTGTTTGTTAAAAATAAAGATGGCACAATGAGAATGTGCATTAATTATTGTCAGCTGAATAAGTTGACCATCAAGAACAAGTATCCTTTTCCGAGGATTGATGATCATTTTGATTAGTGTCGAGGAGCGGTTGTGTCTTCAAAGATAGATTTGAGGTCAGGGTATTATCAGTTAAAGGTGAAGGATGTGAATGTGCCAAAAACAGCCTTTAAAACAATTTAAACTCTTTCACTTTCTCGTGCAGCAACTATATGATAAAGCTATTTCAAGTCCCTTTGGAGACGATATCCGATACTCCAAGTATCACTTTACTACTTGCGTCGTGTACACTTGCACTACATTGCGATAGGACTTTTAACATGCAACATAAAGCGAGAAGGTTTACCTCAATAAATAACCCTATTTTTTTCTTTTATCTTGTCTAGATACAATTTATATTCCTAAGTGATCAGTCAAACATCATTTTGTAAGGACCATTGCCAAATTCGAATTACCAATCCTTAATTAAGTTCATTACATGCTTCTCTATAAGAACTCGGCTCAAAATACCCATTGGAACTCATTTAATTGCATACATGACAAGCATGGACCAAAATGCAAGAAACAGGAATTCAAAATATTCCAAAAAACTGCAACAACAACCAAACGTTTCGGAACGGTGGGCCATGTATCGAAAGGTTCGTATCGAAACATTGTTGACCGTTTTGAAACGCTGGTTCATTTCGAAACCTTTTACGATCCATTTCGGAAAAGGGTTTCACAGAAGCAAAATGTATCGAAACAGGCCTCACAGTTTCGAAACACCAAGGCACTTTCAAGCCCCTGTTTCGAAACAGGCAAAGGTGTTTCGAAACACCGGGGCCTGCAACGTTTTAAAATATGGGTTTAACTCGATTTTAACCATCCGAAACTAACCCGACATATGACTAAACGTGCTTGCAACTCAAATACATTTAAAATCTCAAAGATTCATGGCAGTACTAGTATCATAGCATAGCTCTCAATATCAAAGAGGCTAAAGGCATGCTTCCTAAGAGAAATAAACACCAAAAGCTCAAATTTCATCCCAAGCATAAACCAACTCTTAAAAGGCCATTTACATAACCAAATATGCATATCAACCTTGCACAAAAATAGAAACACTAAACCAACCAACATTAAAAGTATTGGACGCCCCTCATGGCCCTTATTACACTAGTTCAAAACCTCAACATACCTTTAACCAAAGTGTTTCACCGATTCCTTGCAAGTACGACCTCTAAAGCTTAAATTGACTGCATTGATGGACAAAGAGAGCGTAAGAACAACATGCTTAGTGAGGAATGATCTAAACCAAAAACACCATCAATGCACAAAACCATTTTTTCTCTTTTCAAAACCATCATGCTTCCTTTGAAAAACCATGCACTTTAAAATTAAAATCGGCATGCTAAACACCATGCAACGTAAATCACATAATTTCCAGCAATTAGACCATTTCTATGCTAAGCTTAAGGTAAAACATGCATTTTCCACAATATGCATCAACAACATTTCCATAGCATTATAATCCATTATATTGGCTTTCAAGTGATTATCAACAATTTCAATTCTTAAAAACATATCGGATACACGGATTACCAAGGGTTGTCCCAAACCCTTCATACACCCTACCGACATCGCACGGCTCAAACACGGAAGCAACCCTCCATCGTTGTAACACCCGTAGTGGAGTATTTTGTACAATAACAACCCCTCAACACCACTCATCGGTTGTTGTATAACCCACAAACAAGATACAAGACACACACAAGGTCCGTGTAATGCCCCGATTTTGGGCCTAGATGTTTTAGAGTTCGAATCGGACCATTCGAGAACGGTTCAAATCTTAAAGGGAGATTTAGGGAACACCTAGTTCGGGATGCTTTAAAAATAAGGAAAATGCCTAAAAATCATCATTTATTATATGAATGATTATGGTGAAGACAATTTTACAAAATAAGGTTTGGAAATACTACATTTCTATGTAGTGACCAAATCGTAGTTTTTGCAAAAGTTAAATAGTGACTGTTTTGTAAAGGATTGAAACTTTGAATCTTTAAGGAGCTAATTTTACCAAAATGTTTTTAATCGGATTTCTCCTTATTTTGGGTGATTTTAATAATGTTTTAATTAAAGGAAATAAAGTTTGATTAAAGGAAAAACTATCTTTGACTTTTAAAAACTACCTTACGTCAATTTTCTCTCATTTCATTTTCTCTCAATTTCTTTTCAGCCAAACACCTTTCCTTCATCAATTAGCCTTTGATTTTCATTCCTTTTGATGAGATTCCAATCTACTTTTGATTCCTAATCTTTTCCTCATCAAATCCTCTTCTTTTCACATTGGATTTTCAAGAAAACTTGCCCAAATCAAGGAGAAATCAACCATTAGAGGTAAGCTTCGTCCTTCTCCTCTAATGATCAGTTCTTTACTGAAATTCCCAAGTTATTAATCCTTTGTTAATGATTTTTGAGTTGCTTTAATGTTAGAAACAAGAAATTGTATTAAAACTCAAGGTCTTTGGAGAGATCTTGATGATTTTCGTGGTTGATGGTTAGACTCTGTTTTGAGGTTGTTTTCTAATATATTTTGGATGGTAATTGATGTTATAAATGAGGTTTTATCAAACAAATCCTGAATAGGCTTGGGTTCCTAAGTTTTGTATGCTAGAATGGTGGTTTTTGGGGTGGTTTTGGTGTTCTGTCATAGCTGGAGGTATAAGGACGAGTTTGTGGTGATTTTTTATGTTGATTGACCCGAACTACGAAGATTACACGGGGAAAACTAATGTCAACCCGAAAGTTAACCTTGATTTACGACCTTTTTTTTCATTTTAATCTTGTCTAGATACTTGTAAACCCTAGTGAGTACTCACGAAACACGATTGAGAAAGGCACATCGATCAGATAACATATAGGGACGCAATTGCACCTCACACAAGATTAAGGACCAAATTGTAATTTCTATAAATTAGAGGGACTTCATTGGTTCTAAAGTTACCATTATGAAATTAGTCATGTTACATGCTTCTCTGCCAAATTTCAACTTAAAAAGACATCTCAAGCTCAAGCAATTTCAATCTCAACATTTAGGACTAAAATTTAAAACATGCAAACATCAAACAATTCAAATCTGGGTCCAACAGTAACTCGTTTCGAAACGCCTACTCACCGTACCGAAACACTGTATCGGAACGACGTTGACCATTTTGGTACGCGGGTATGTTCTGAGACCAGTTCCGAAACATGTAGTTCTAGTAGCCAAAATGTATCGAAACAGCTCCCTTCATTTCGAAACGCCAAGGCCATTTCTGGTCCGCGTTCCGAAACACCATGGGGTGTTTCGATATACCCTGCCCAGAAACAGCAGCAATTGCTGGTTTTTCACTCAAATACCTACTCAAACATGACCCAAGGACTCTCTAATCATACCAATAAGTCATCATACATACAAGGAACATGTTTGGGACATTCAAGCAGAATCATGGCATCAAACACAAAGTTTCATTTTTCTAAAGGCATGCTTCCTAATCTCAAAACTCAAATAGGCAATCCAACCTCAAAAGAAGCAATTAAGGCCATTTACAATCCAAACAAGCTAAAACAAACATGCCACAACCTTAGGGAGTTTAACATATCACCCAAATAAAATTCTTGGCTTCCGATTGCCAATCTATCAAAACTAATGTGTACGAAAACTTCACCATTCATGAGCTTGGACCTCCTTGGATGAACTTAGCTTCCTTGATGCCCGAAAAAACCTCAATTATCTGCATTATTGGTAAAAGAGAGAGCGTAAGCACAAATGCTTAGTGAGTCATGCTCTAAAGGAAACCAACACAATAATGCACATCTTGAAAATACTTTCATCAAAAGCTTTTAAACCACATGTTCATTTCTATCTCATACTTGGAAACCTTTCAAAGCATTTTCTCATTTAAACCACGTGTACCTTCATTCTATCTCATGCATTTAAACCAATGCAATACTCATGGCAAAACCAAATTCATGCTTGTACTCTAAAGCATTTCATAAACAAACCACATATGCATTTCTCATAGCATAAACCATTACATCAAAGGTACATGTGAATCAAAAACCATAACATATATTATATTGGCATTTCACATCTCTTTATTACTCGGATATGCGGACATCTCACTAGACACTTCCGGTGGCATCTCTCATCACCGTATTCACTCGTCTAGCAAAATAGTTTCTGGGGGAATCTCACATCACCGTACTCACATGGCGAAATCTCTCATTCCCACAAAGCTTGGGTATTTCACCAAGTCCTACCCGATGGAAAACCCATCATCAGTTCTCTCCCTTTGGCTTAACCAAAGAGCACGTACGAATGTTTAGTTTATAGTGCACCCTCATCCTATTGATCGATCAATTATATCCGGTAAGTATCTCAACATCTATGCCAATATATTATGTCAAATAAACATCTCACCTACTATTTTTCATGCATTAAAATAAACATTCTCATCTCATCTCATAACAGAGAGGTCGTGGGCGCAGTCGTGGTAATTTGTAGTGCAGAGATGAGGGTGGAAGGAATGTGGCCCATGTGGTGGCTGTCTAACCTGAGCGTGGCGGTTAGGCTAGAGTGTATGCCCATCGTGAGGGAAGGAATGACATGGACGTGATCGCATGTACCTTTACTTTGCAATCCTTGTCATTACTTTCTTTGATTGATTCTGGATCTACACACTCGTACGTATTGCGTGAACATGCTCAAATGCTTGGTTTGCCTGTTGAGTCTTTGGATGTTGGTATGCGTGTGACTAGTTCCTTTGGTGAGACGGTTGTAACAAGAATGTTGTATAGGAGATGCCCTTTAAAGGTTGAAGATCATGTGTTTCTTGTTGATCTTATGGAATTGTCATTCTATGGTTTTGATGTAATCCTTTGCTTGGATTGTCCTGTTGAAACTTGCGGATGATTATGAGGTTGTGGTGGTGGGAGAAAATGTGAAGTTTCTAGCTAATGTGGTGTCGACACTTGAAGCAAGCCGGATGTTGCATCAAGGATATAAGGATATAAGGATCGTGTGTGAGTTCCCTGGAGTGTTTCCAGAGGAATTATCTGGTTTGCCACCTAGCCGAGAGGTTGAATTCGGAATTGAGTTGTATGAGAACACAACTCCGGTGTCCATTGTTCCTTATCGCATGGCACCCAAAGAGTTGAAGGAGTTGAAGACGCAACTACAGGAATTGCTTGACCGTAGCTTTATTCGGTATAGTGTATCACCTTGGGGTGCACCGGTCTTGTTTGTGAAAAAGAAAGATGGCACGATGAGAATGTGCATTGATTATCGTCAGCTGAATAAGTTGACCGTCAAGAACAAGTATCCTTTGCCGAGGATTGATGATCTTTTTGAATAGTTTCGGGGAGTGCCTGTGTTTTCAAAGATTGATTTGAGGTCAGGGTACTATTAGTTAAAGGTGAAGGATGTGGATGTGCCGAAAACAACCTTTAGAGTGAGATATGGGCATTATAAGTTCCTTGTGATGCTGTTTGGGTTGACGAATGCTCCTGTTGCTTTCATGGACATGATGAATAGGGTGTTCCATGAATTCTTGGACAAGTTCGTTGTGGTGTTCATCGATGATGTCATTGTGTACTCTCGTACTGAGGAGGAGCATAAAGGTCATTTGATGATTGTTTTGCAAGCGTTGTTCGAAAATCATCTTTATGCTAAGCAGAGAAAATATGAGTTTTGGCTAAAGGAAGTTGTTTTCCTTGGTCATATGGTTTCGGCTGAAGGGTTTCGAGTTGATCCCCAGAAGGTTGAGGCAGTGATGAATTGGAAACCTCCTAAGTTCGTTCATGAAGTCCGTAGTTTCCTTGGGTTGGGATGATACTACTGGAGGTTTGCCGATGGATTTTCTAAGATTGATGATATTGAGTTGGCTACGGTGGTTTTTGCTCTAAAGATCTGGAGACATTATCTCTATGGTGAGAAGTGTACTGTGTACATGGATCACAAAATTTTGAAGCATTTGATGTCTCAGAATGAGTTAAATCTTAGGCAATGGCGATGGGTGGAGTTGCTTAAGGATTACGATCTAACGATCGAGTATCATCCAGGGAAGGCCAATGTTGTGGCCGATTCTCTGAGCAGAAAAGTGGCGGTAGAGTTAAGAGCGATGTTTTCTAGCTTGAGCATATCGCGAGATGGTGGTCTTGTTGCTGAATTGCAAGTGAAACAATCTCTAATCCAGTTGATAAAGGACAAACAACTGTTGGATGATTCCTTGGTGCCACATGTTCAGGATATTGCTGAAGATAGGCCATTAGATTTTTGTTTTAATGATGATGGTGTTTTATGTTTTGGGAGCTGGATAGTGGTGTCGAGTGATGTTGAGTTGAGGCGCACTATTTTAACCGAAGCTCATAGTAGTCCATTTTCTATGCACCCTGATAGTACAAAGATGTATCGTGATCTGAAGGATGAGTACTATTGGGTGGGGCTGAAGAAAGATGTCGTTGAGTATGTTAGCAAATGTATGGTTTGTCAGCGAGTTAAGGCTGAACATCAGTTTCCTTCAGGGCTGTTGCAGCCGTTAAGGATCCCTGAATGGAAGTGGGAGAGGATCACCATGGACTTTTTGTCTGGTTTGCCTCTATCGCCATCAAAGAAGAATTCTGTTTGGGTGATTGTGGATCGCCTTACGAAGTGTGCGCATTTCTTGCATGTGCATACTACGTACACCTTGGATAAGCTGGTGGAGTTGTACATTGTTGAGATTGTACGTTTGCATGGCGTACCAAAGTCTATAGTGTTGGATAGAGATCCAAGGCTCACCGCGTGGTTTTGGGAGTGTTTGCATCAAGCATTGCATCAAGCATTGCATCAAGCATTGGGTACGCGGCTGAATTTCAGTACTTCTTATCATCCACAAACGGATGGACAGTTGGAGCGTGTTATCCAAGTTCTTGAGGATATGTTGAGGTGCTGTGTTATTGAGTTTCAAGGATCCTGGGAGAAGCATTTGCCTTTTCAAATGGCACCTTATGAAGCTTTGTACGAGAGGAAGTGCATAACTCCTCTTTGTTGGGCTGAAACGGGACAACAGTTGGTCTCGATGCCAGCTTTGTTAAAAGGAACCACCGAGAAGGTGAAGCTCATTTATGAGCGGTTGAAGGCAGCATCGGATCGGCAAAAGTCTTACACGGATTTGAAGCGTAAGGAGATAGAATTTGCGGTGGGTGACCGTGTGTTTTGAAAGTTTCACCTTGGAAGAATGTGATGAGATTTGGCCGGAAGGGCAAGCTGAGCCCAAGGTACATTGGACCATACGAGGTGATAGAACGTCTAGGTCCTGTTACTTATAAGCTGAGACTACCCCACGAGTTAGAAAAGATACATAATGTGTTTCATGTATCCATGCTTCGGAGGTATAGATCGGATCCTTCGCATGTCATTCTTGTGGAGAAAGTTGAGTTGAATCCAGATTTGACATATGATGAGGAACCTGTTGAGATTCTGGATTCGGATAGTAAGGTTCTCCGTGGTAAGACCAATGAGCTGGTCAATGTCTTGTGGAGACATCGTGGTGTTGAGGAAGCCACGTGGGAAAGGAAGGAAGACATGAAGAAGCAATTTCCTTACCTTTTTCATCTAGGTAAATTTTGAGGATGAAATTTCTTAAGAGGGGGAGAGTTGTAACGCCTCGATTTTGGGCCTAGATGTTTTAGAGTTCGAATCGGACCGGTCGAGAACGGTTTGAATCTTAAAGGGAAATTTAGGGAACACCTAGTTCGGGATGCTTTAAAAATATTGTAAAATGCCTAAAAATCCTCATTTATTATATGAATGATTTATGGTGAAGACAATTTTAGAAAATAAGGTTTGGAAATACTACATTTCTGTGTAGTGACCAAATCACAATTTTTGCAAAAGTTAATTAGTGACTGTTTCGTAAAGGATTGAAATTTTGAATCTTTAAGGAGCTAATTTTACCAAAATGTTTTAATCAGATTTCTCCTTATTTTGGGTGATTTTAATAATGTTTTAATTAAAGGAAATAAAGATTGACTAAAGGAAAAACTATGTTTGACTTTTCACAACTATCTTACGTCAATTTTGTCTCATTTCATTTTCTCTCAATTTCTTTTCAGCCAAACACATTTCCTACAGCAATTAGCCTATGATTTTCATTCCTTTTGATGAGATTTCAATCTCCTTTTGATTCCTAATCTTTTCCTCATCAAATCCTCTTGTTTTCACATTGGATTTTCAAGAAAATTTGCCCAAATCAAGGAGAAATCAGCCATTAGAGGTAAGCTTCGTCCTCTAATGATCAGATCTTTACTGAAATCCCCAAGTTATCAATCCTTTGTTAATGATTTTTGAGTTGCTTTAATGTTAGAAACAAGAAATTGTACTAAAACTCAAGGTTTTTGGAGAGATCTTGATGATTTTCGTAGTTGATGGTTAGGCTCTATTTTGAGGTTGTTTTCTAATGTATTTTTGATGGTAATTGATGTTATAAATGAGGTTTTATCAAACAAATACCGAATAGGTTTGGATTTCTAAGTTTTGCTTGCTAGAATGGTGGTTTTTGGGGTGGTTTTGTTGTTCTATTATAGTTGGAGGTATAAGGACGAGTTTGTGGTGGATTTTGATGTTGATAGATGTTTAGAAATGATTAGAAGTTATAGATCTTGGCTGGGCTTTGTTTTGGGAGAGTTTGGAGATGATTTCGGTTATTTTTTGTAGCCGAAATGAGGTTCTTGAGTAGAGCAGCGAGTTTAGGTGTGTGGCTGATGATTTCAATGCACGATGATGCATTAATTCTCTGCTCTTATGTGTTATAAACAGGGGAGACATCTTCAGACGCCTTTGGTGTTGATCCGGGAGCTTAGATAGCGTTTCGGCGAACAAGCGAAACATAATTGGTTAGTGCGAATGGTTTTAGAAGTCCATGAGGGACAAAGAAACAAGGTTTGGGGATTTAGGAAAGGTTTGAAACACCTTCCTAAGTCCGGAAGTAAGTATTGGCTAGATTGCTCTCATATATGTGGTGGTTGCCCCTAAAATGCTTTTACATGCTCATGGTTTGAGATAGATAAATTCCTACTGTTTTATGCATGATTTGTAGCATGAGCTGATGCTTGAAATGATTTCATGAAATAACATGTTGCATTGATGAGTTTTGAGCTTTTGTTTTAAAGCATGGCAAATGTTATGGTTTTGAAATGAGATGAGAAAGATTTGAGAATTGTTGCATGAGAAACAGTAGGTGAGAAGATGTTTTGACATAATATATTGGCATATAAGATGATAAACTTACCGGATATAATTGATCGATCAATAGGATGAGAGTGCACTATAAACTAAAAATCCGTACGTGCTCTTTGGATTCAATCCAAAGGGAGAGACCGATTATGGGCATTCCATCGGGTAGGACTTGGTGAAATACCCAAGCTTTGTGGCGATGAGAGATTCCGCCATGTGAGTAAGGTGATGTGAGATTCCACCGGAAATTATGTTACTAGACAAGTGAGTACGGTGATGTAAGATTCCACCAGAAGAGTCTAGTGGTTTGAGAATGATGTCCATAGATCCGAGTAATAATGAGATGTGAAATGCCAATATAATATATGAAAATGCTTTTGATTCACATGTACCTATTGATGAGATGATTTATGCTATGAGAAATGCATATGAGATTTGTTTATGAAATGCCTTGGTTTTCACAAGCATGTGTATGGCTTTGCATGAGATTTGCATTGGTTTAAATGCATGAGATAGAATTGAGGTACATGTGTTTTCAATGAATAATTTCTTTAAAATTGTTTTCAAGCATGAGATAGAATGAGCATGTTGTAGAAAAAGGCTTTTGTGAAAGTGTTTTGAATGTGTTGGTTCTCTTTTACCAACAATGAAGATAATTGAGGTGTTTTCGGGCAGCAAGAAGGATAAGAACATCCAAGGAAGTGCAAAGCTCGTGTATGGTGATGTTTTTATACACTTTAGTTTTGATATTTGGCAATGGGACACCAAGGTTGTATTTGGGGAGATGTGTTTTGAACTCCCTAAGTTTGTGGCAAGTTTGTGATGGCTTTTATGGGTTGTAAATGGTCCTAATGGTTTTGTACGAGGTTGAGTGCTAAATTTGGTTTGGTGGATAGGAAGCATTCATACAGTTTGAGTGTTCTTGTGCTTGATGCCATATTTGAGCTTATGCTTCTTATACATGTTCCTTGATGTTTAATCATGTTGCTGGTATGTTATGGTACATTTTGAAGCATGTTTGAGTGGGCTAAAAGGTGAAAAACTAGCAATTTCTGCCGTCACAGGGCAGGGTGTATCTAAACACCCTTAACTGTTTCGAAATGGGGGCCTGTAATGGCCATAGCGTTTCAGAACGGCTGAAGGTGTTCGGAACAGTTTGGCTACTAGAGAGGCATGTTTCGATACCGGTCTCGGAACGCACTTGAGAACCGAAACGGTCAACTCGGTTTCGATACGGGCGTTTCGAAACGAAGGTTGGTGTTCCGAAACGGATGGCCGTTGGATGATGATTTGAATTGTTTTAAGTTTCCATATTTTACATTTTAGTCCTGAATGTTGTGGGTGCAATTGCTTGAGCTTGGAATGTCCTTTTTAGCTGAAATTTGACAGAGGAGCATGTAATATGACTAATTACATATTGGTAAGCTTAAAATCTATTAAGTCCTTATAGTTTCCAAAAATTACATTTTGGTCCCTAAAAGTGTAATTCATGCAATTAAGTCCCTAAATGATTTCTGATCGCTGTGCCCTTCTCTCTTATGATTCTTGAGTGTTCACGTAGGCTTAATGTCCATTTAGAAAAGATTAAAAAGAAAAAATGGTCATTAATCAAGGTTGACTTTTGGGTTGACTTTGGTTTTCCCCGTGTAATCTTCGTAGTTCGGGTCAAGCGTCTAGGCCGGGCTAAGGGGGTTACAGTCCGCACCCAGAAGCTACCCTCAACCGTTGCAACCTTACACAATCCTCAATCGTTAAGGTACTTTGATGGAGTTTTCGGTACAATCACAACCCATTAGCATCCAAAGCGACTTGTTTATAGTGCACTCAATCCTATAGCCTGGTAACTATATCTGATTTCATTTATAAAACTCATTATACAACATCACTTGCCAATATAATCAACATTTCATGCACACCTCACTCTTTTTACAAAGCATTTATGATAGCCATATGTAAAGTGCCCATAAGTTCTATAATTCATGCACACTCCATCTCATATTATTGTTGTTTTTGAGTACATTTTAGGCATAATTAGGACCATGCATTGCATTTTATAGTATTCTTCACTTTGCCATGCTTTGTATTGATTATCTTTTATTTGGTGAGGAAATGGTATTGTTTTAGCTTATTTTTAGCTTTAGGTACTAAAGGCTGACAGAAGGAGAGGAGAGCTTAGGACATGATGCTGAGGCAGCAGACTAAGGAGCTATACTGATGCAGTTCTAGATAGAGACATCAATTACTGAGTAGCTGCCGCTGCCCTACCTGTCGCCCAAGACAACAAGCTGTGGAATTAGAGAACTGGAGTGCGAAATGAAGACCAGAAAATCCTAATTCTATCGATGATGTTCACTCAATTCCCCTACAAACAATTAAATTATCTTCTTTCTTTCTTGTGCAGCAATCCAAGGTTAAGGCTATTTCCAGTCCCTGTGGATTCGACATCCGATACTTCGTGTATCACTTTACTACTTGTGTCATGTACACTTGCACTCTATTGCGATAGACTCTTTTACACGCAACAAGTTTTTGGCGTCGTTGCCGGGGACTGGCAACACATCTTCTCCCTACTTTTACTGCACACACACTTTTTAATTTTTCTATTTTTATTTGGATTGTTCACCCTGTGCTTTTCACAAGGTTTTTCGTTTGCTAATGCACAGATCGAGACGAGGCAAGGAACTTGAGTATCAACTAGATACTGAAATCGAACGCTTGTACAATCTCAGAAACCGAGTCCGACTTTTGATAGCCAGAAACGATTACCTTGAGGAACAATTAGAAGCCATGTATAACGGGAGGAACAACCAAGAGAATCCCGAAGATCCTATTGGGAATGAAGGGAACGGACAATCCACCGCTGCCGTGGCCGCACGACGGTCATACCGCGATAACATGATCAATGATCATGTGGAACTTGAGACCACCTTGCCAGACGTGGAAGCTGAAAATTTTGAGCTGAAACATGTGATGTTCAGCATGATCAATTCCGCTGGCCAATTTAGTGGTGCTGCTATAGAGGATGCTAGAGAACATCTGAAAACATTCCAAGAAATCTGTGGATCGTTTAGACTACCAGGAGTAAATCAAAAGATACTGAGGCTTCGGTTATTTCCCCATTCATTGAGGGATAGTGCAAAAACTTGGTGGAACAAACTAACGCCGGGTTCAATACGAACTTGGGCGGATCTAACTCATGAATTTTTATCTCGTTTTAATCCTTCCAATTTATCTGAGCGATTACGTAACGAAATTGCTACTTTTCATCAGGAAGATGACGAGCCAATGCACGAGGCATGGGACAGGTTTACCACTCTTCTGAGAAATTGCCCGATGCACGGTTTCTCTGTTTGGAATCAAGTAATTAATTTTTACAATGCTGCCAACACACATACTCGTATGAGGATAGATTCAACAGCCAATGGATTTGTTGAGTTGTGTGGGGCTCGATTCGTTCAACCGATAAGGCTCACCAAGTGGTGGAGAGGTGGAATTTTGGGTGGAAGGGTTGTGGAAGCTAAAAAGTAAATTGACACAATGAATTATAGTGGTTCAGCCTTCTAACCAAGGTCTACATCCACTACCTTAGCTCCCCACTAAGGATTTCTCAATCAATCCACTATTGATTCGTCCCTTTTCTAGGCTTAGGAGGTAACCCTTATACACAATCAAGCTTTCTACCCAAAGCCTTGATTGAAACCCTCTCTAACAAAGAGAAACAATAAGCAAACTTAAATCCCTCTAATAGGTATTTGTTTGCACAATTTAGCACTCACCCAAAACCTAAAACACTTGAGCATATTTGACAATTTAGGCTCACTAGTGTTTGTCTATACAAGAATTGACAATTTAAGCACTAAGACAATATTTGATCATTTGTTGTTTGACAATATGAGCATTAGCCTTTACTTGATGCTTGTAGGTCCCTTTTATACTCCCAAATGAGTTTGTAGCCGTTACTAGCCGTTGGGATCAATTTGGAGCCGTTGAGGACTTTAATTCCCACAATAAATGCAGTTCTGCAGCTCCCCGTTTCGAAACGCTCGAACCCGTTTCGAAACGCTATTTAAGTAGAAAGAGCCGTTGCAGTCTGTCAGGGCACCCGTTTCGGAACACCCCCTGGCCGTTTCGGAACACGTATCGAAACACCCTATACCCGTATCGAAACGCCCTGCATTTAAACGTTAGTTGGGAAATAGCCGTTGGGCTTTATGACCGTTGTGGTCAATGCCACGTAGGCGTATCGAAACGGCATAGCCCGTTTCGAAACGCTGGGCAAAATCCTCATCCAGGGAAAGCCCGTTTTGATACTCGTATCGAAACATTTTTGCTACTGGAATCCCCTGTTTCGAAACACCTTAGAGCGTTTCGAAACGCCTGGACGGTTGTGTGAAGTTTGGCTTTGAAAAACATGTAAAACCCTTTTAAAAACTTCCCTAAACATAATTTCAAGTTGTTTGGACTTTGGAAATGTTTTAAATACTTTTTAAATCAGTCCAAAACTTTTTTCAATTATTATATCAAAACATTAGTTCTACAGGATTGATGTTGGATAAAGATCTAGATGAAGCCATGGTAGTATTGAAGAATTTGGCGAAGAATGAAGAGCAATTTCCCACGTTGAGGAGAGGTAAACGAGTGCTAGTTGTGAAGGATTATAATGCCAATAATTCCCTCAAGACACAGGTTGCGTACCTCACGAAGGTAGTAGAAAACTTGCTGGAGAAAGATTCACAACCGGTCTACGCTGCAGATGAGGTATGTGGTACTTGCAGTTGGAATCACAGTTCGGAAGATTGCCCGCTACGGCTAGAGGAAGGGATGTATGTTGGAGACTATAACAAGCCGAGAAACTATGACTCCAACAATTCCAATCCCAACTAGAGGAAAGACCCCAAGTTCTCCTGGAGTAACCCAAACAACGCACTGAATCCTCAAGTGTAGAACACCCAAAATCAGGGGGCACCTAGAATTCTGAAACGACAGCAGCCGCAACAGCAGCCGGCAGCCGCACCTAGTATACTGGAGCAGACTTTGGCCACATTTATGTCACAGACAGGAGCTTACATGGCAAACATGGATCACTCCGTTAAAAATATTGAGTCGTTCATGGACAAAACAGAGATGAGAATGACTAACCATGAAGCTACACTGAAATCACTGGAGTCACAGATGGGTCAGGTTTCTCAGCATATAAAGCCAAGGCAGAACGGAGGATTGCCTAGCGATACTGAGGTCGCTAGACAACCCATACATGAGCAATGCAAAGCCATCGCAACGAGGAATGGGAAACAAATGCCAGGGTCGGAGAAGAAAGCTGAGTCGGTTAAAGAACCAGCCCTAGAATCAACTACCGCAAACACTACCCCGACAGACGATAAACATCCTGCTGCCGCCACACCTGTCACGCCAGCAGAAGGGACAGAGGAGAAGGATGAAGAACCTAAGCCTCCTCAGATCCGAATACCATGGTAAGGACGAATTGAAGATTACCGTCCTCCACCTCCTTTTCCACAACGGTTACAGAAACAGAAACAGGAGTACCAGCTCAAAAAGATCTACAATATTTTTAAGCAGGTCCACATCAATATTCCATTGTTAGATGCCATCAAGGAGATGCCCGTTTATGCCAAATTTCTCAGACTTGGGGAATTTGAAATGGTTAAAATGATAGAAGGATGCATGACTATTCTGCACAGGCATCCACCCATAAAAAGAAGGATCCTGGGAGCTTCTTCATCCCGTGCATAATTGGTGATAAATTCGTGTGTAAGGCACTTTGTGATCTAGGCGCTGGTATTAATTTAATGCCAAAATCTGTATTTCAGAAATTAGGTATTGGATGAGCACGGCCCACGAAAATTATGCTGCAGCTGGCATACCACTCTTACGTGCAACCAGAAGGGAAGATTGAAGATATCCTGGTAAGAGTGGATAAGTTTATTTTTCCTGCTGACTTTCTTGTTTTAGATTGTGAAGCAGATGAGAATGCACCAATCATCCTGGTGCGACCCTTCTAAGCCACATGCATATAACTGATTGATGTAAAAAAGGGAGAACTTACAATGAGAGTGAATGATCAAGAGATCAAGCTAAATGTTCTCCAGGCAATTAAGCATGTTGATGCAGAAGAAGAATGCAAGGCTATCACTGAAGTAATCCTTGATCAACCCTGCATGAGGTCGAGCTGCCATGACATCAAGTTTGGTCACTGCCACAACAGCCACCTGGAAGACTGTCACGGCAGACACAACGACAACAGCTCCTCAGATTCAGACTTATCCGACACTGAAGGTCATGAGGAGGTAAACTGGATAGGCAATCGTCCAGGTAAGTTATTTGAGCCCTTAAACTATACCTCAAATGAACACATCATCCAAAAGCCCTCAACTGTAGAACCACATGTTTTAGACCTTAAGCCCTTGCTACGGCAGCTCAAATATGTTTTCCTTGGATTAAATGATATGTTGCTCGTAATCATCTCTTCCAAGTTAATGCAGGAACAGGAACATCAGCTGATAAGGATGTTGCAACAGCACAAAAAAGCTATTGGATGGACGATAGCTGATATCCAAGGCATTAGTTTGGCACTATGCATGCACAAAATTCTCTTAGAGGATGATCATAAGCCGACCATTGATGCCCAGAGACGCTTGAATGACGCTATGCGAGAAGTGCTTCGAAAAGAAATTATTAAATGGCTAGACGTCGGGATAATTTATGCCATCTCGGATAGTAAGTGGGTGTGCCCGGTGCAATGTGTTCCAAAAAAAGGAGGAATAACCATGGTGACCAATGAAGAGAATGAGTTAATCTCATCCAGGACTGTGACCGGTTGGAAGGTTTGTATGGATTACCGGAAGCTTAACAAAGCTACCCGGAAAGACCATTTTCCTATGCCTTTTACTGATCAAATGCTTGATAGATTAGCGAGAAAGCCTTATTATTGTTTTCTTGATGGTTACTCAGGTTATAAC
This sequence comes from Hibiscus tridactylites, assembly GCA_958450335.1. NCBI lineage: Eukaryota > Viridiplantae > Streptophyta > Magnoliopsida > Malvales > Malvaceae > Hibiscus > Hibiscus tridactylites. Next base: position 61,334,857 of record OY288273.1, on the reverse strand, counting down.
CAAATAGCTATCGCACCAGAGGATCAAGAGAAAATGATTTTCACTTGACCATACGGAACTTATGCTTTTCGGAGAATGCTATTTGGACACTACAATGAACCAACAACATTCCAGAGGTGTATGATGGCGATATTCTTCGACATGGTGGAGGATTTCCTGGAAATATTTATGGACGATTTTTCCGTCTATGGAGACAGTTTTGACAGCTGCTTAGGCAACCTACAGAAGGTGCTCAAAAGATCTGAGAAAGCGAACTTGGTGTTAAACTGGGAAAAATGTCACTTCATGGTGGATGAGGGGATAGTCCTAGGCCACAAGGTAAGCTGCCGCGGCATAGAAGTCGACAGAGCCAAAATAGAAGTGATTGAAAAGCTGCCGCCACCCACCACAGTCAAGGGAATTCGGAGTTTCTTAGGGCATGCTCGGTTTCATCGAAGGTTTATAGCAAATTTTTTGAAGATCACCAAGCCTTTATGCCGCCTACTAAAGCTGAATCATCCCTTTGACTTCAATATTGAATGTACTGAGGCATTAAGAATTCTGAAAGAGAAGCTGGTAACAGCCCCAATTGTACAGCCACCAGACTGGAGTTTTCCATTTTAAATTATGTGTGATGCCAGTGATTACGCTGTAGGGTCAACACTTGGGCAGAGGAAGAACAAGCTGTTCCACGTAATTTATTACGCCAACAAAACTCTAAACGACGCCCAAGTGAATTACACCACAAAAGAAAAGGAACTGTTAGTAGTGGTGTTTTCGATTGACAAGTTCCATTCATACATACTTGGAACGAAAGTGGTGGTCCACATAGACCACTCTGCACTAAAGTATATGTTTGCTAAAAAAGACGCAAAGCCCAGACTGATACGTTGGATTCTACTGCTGCAAGAGTTCGACATTGAAATCAAGGATAAAAAGGGGACATAAAATCAAGTTGTAGATCACTTGTCAAGATTAGAGAAGGGAACGAGTTTGCCAACATACAAGACACACATACTGGAGACCTTCCCTGACGAGCAGCTGTTTGCTGCCACGAGCACTGTCGCAACAGCCATGGCGGTAGGTAAGTTTTCTGAACTCCCTGGTATGCTGATTTCGTTAATTATATAGCTAGCGGAATATTTCCTCATGAACTTAATTATGAAGCGAGGAAGAGGTTACAAAATGATGTTAAGCATGATTATTGGGAGGAACCTCTTCTTTTCAAACATTGTGCAGATCAGATAATCAGGAGGTGTGTACCACAGGATGAGCAGGAAGATGTGCTACATCATTTCCACGCTTCATCATATGGAGGACACTTAGGTGGTAACAAAATCGCTGCCAAGGTTTTGCAGTCTAGCTTTTATTGGCCCTTATTGTTTAAGGATGCCCAAGCATTCTACAAAAGTTGTGACAAATGCCAACGAATTAGAAACATCTCAAGGAGACATGAGATCCCGCTGCAAAACATTTTAGAAGTCGAGATCTTCGATGTATGGGGGATTGATTTCATGGGATCATTCCCAACATCATGTGGGAACCTCTACATCCTACTGGCAGTGGACTACGTGTCCAAATGAGTTGAAGCAATCGCCACACAGAAAAACGATGCCAAGACTGTTTAGAGAATTCCGACAATAGGGTAATAGCTGTTGCCTTAAGAAAATATGGCGTAAAGCATCAGATCGCAACAACATATCACCCTCAGACCAATGGACAAGCCGAAATATCCAACAAAGAGGTAAAGAACATTCTTGAGAAGATGGTTAAACCAACTCGAAAGGAATGGTCCTTACACCTCAATGATGCACTCTGGGCCTACAGAACAACATTTAAGACTCAATTGGGAATGTCACCCTACCGGCTGATATATGGAAAAACATGCCATTTACCTGTTGAGATAGAGCATAGAGCTTAATGGGCCATCAAAGCATTAAACATGGACTTAGACAAGACAGGACATAAAAGGTTACTTGACTTGAATGAAATTGAAGAAATTCGAGAAATGGCCTACGACAACGCAAGGATTTTCAAGGACAAGACAGAGAGGTGGCATGACAAGAAGTTGCTGCCACGAGAGTTCTGCCCAGGGCAGCTTGTGTTGTTATTCAACTCTAGGTTGAAACTCTTCCCAGGGAAGCTGAAATCTAGATGGTCCGGCCCATTCCAAGTTGTGCAAGTTTTTCCCCATGGTGCCATCACGATCAAATTCTTAAAAGACGGGCACCAATTTAAACTCAACGGACAGAGACTGAAGCATTATCAGGGGACTGATGCCCCAAAAATGTAGGGAGTGGTTACTTTAGGAGATGCCCCTCAAGGCATCCCTAATTTAACTTAATTTTATTTTTATTATATATATATATATATATATTTATTAGGAAATTAGAATTATTTTATTTTTAAGGACAAAGTTTTTATTTTAATTATTTTTAGGAAATAAGGGAAACAAGGAGAGGAGAAGAAGTGAACCAGCCCACCATCTCACCAACAGCCCAAAAAGTTCAAAGGAGGAGTCTGTCGTCTTAGCATGTCAACAGTTGTCGCAACAGACCCGGAAAAGAAAACCTGTCACCACGCTGTCGCGGCAGACACGCAAACGCGTAATAGACGCGCAGCAGACACGGAAACGTGTGACAGACGCGTCAAAAACCGCGTAACAGCTCGCCCTGTTATTCACGCCTGCCGTTACAGCTCCAACGGGCAGCAACGTCTTCATCTATATAAACACCATTTTACTATACATTTTCACCTCAATTTTACTCTTTCAACTTGCTTCCTCTCTAGATCTCGGATTTTTCATTCATTTTTTCTACAGCCTTGCAATTATGAGTATCAGACAAACAAGACGAAGTGCTGCCTCCAGCTCTGCCGCAGCAGCAGGCACACCCAGCCACGACAGACTCCCCAACCGCTTTGCCACCTCTAACTTCGTTGACCGCTACTACACCTCCTTCCAAAAAAGGGAGATGTGGGAATATAGAGGGTTCCTCTACGCCAACCGCACGGAAAATTTCAGGCTTGAACCATTCATAGATCGGAATATTAAAGCCCTCAAATGGCATATTTTTGCTGCCCAGCCTGAGGAGATGAATGTCACCTTGGTACGAGAATTCTATGATGTCATCGACAGCAAGGACACGCAGACCGTGACAGTGCGAGGTAAGGAAGTCATTTTCGAGCCAGAATACATCAATACCCTCTACGGCATCTACACCGACAAGAAGGAAGATGGGCACAAGAGGTTCGTGGAAAGTCTGTCGCCGGCAGACTACAATGTTGTCAAGGCAGAAGTAACTGAAGAGGGGACAGAGTGGAATACTGACCCCAAGCATCGTTGGACAGTCAAACGCACTCAACTCACTCAAGAGGCAAAACTATGGAACCACTTCGTCAAGAAGAGGATTATGCCTTCTTCCCACAACAGCACGGTCGACAGACCCAAGTTAGCTGTCGTTCACTCCATTTTAAATGAGAGACCTATTAATGTCGGTCGGTACATATGAGAGGGAATTTTGGAGTGTCCCCTTAAGGCATCAGGACCCCTTTACTTCCCATACCTCATCACCGAGATCTGCCGCAGGCACAACGTTCCCGAAATCCCTAAAGATTACAAGGTCCAAGGGAAAGGATGGATAGAACGCAACATATTCAGTTTGATGGAGCTGAAAGCTGCCACACCCATCTCCTCCTTCAACCCGTCTGCCGCGGCAGAGGAACCAGTAGAGCCCACATAGACAGAACATGCCGCCGTAAAGAAGCAGCATCCAACATCAGCAGCTCCTCCAGCAGACTCCTCCACTCAAATCCTAGCCACCCTGCAGAAGATGGAGGAACGTCGGCTTGGTCTAATGAGTTTTTTTTAAAGACTTCACATCAGCAATGGTACATTTTATTCAAATTAATTTAAATTTGCAAATGTACAGTTTCTTGTTTTCCCCAAGCACTATTTTTCTACCCCTACACCTGCCCATACCACTACCCCTGCTGCCACACCAAAAACACCCTCTGTTGTGTCCACTCCAATTCTGGCCGTGACAGTCAAATGTGGCAGCCACACCGCCACTCTCTCTGCTAAAGGAGAGAAGCGAAAGGAGCCGTTGACCGACCTTGATGATTTTATTGCTGGGTTCTATTCCTTCTCCATCTGGGAAGAATCTGATGGAGAGCCCTCTGTCAAGAGAAACCTTTCAAAGGAGTTCACTCCGATGAAAAGGCAGAAGCCCAGCACCGGTGAAGGACCATCTGACCAGGGCAAGTCTGCCAGCGGCAACAACAGTAGAAGCTCTTCTGAAGAGGTACAAGTGCAGGAAAGACCACCCCAGATCTCACCTACTCGCATCCAGCCCCCGAGGGAAGCTAAGAATAAGACTGCCTTAACCTCTTCGATCATTCTGTCGGCACCCACAACGAAAGTCACTGCCCGCCGGCAGCTAGAGATCAGCAGCAGGAGCAGCGACGACAACACCTAAATTTAAGTTTCTATCTTATTTTTGTTGTATGTTGTTTTTTTATAATTGTGATGTTTTTATTTTCTGTTTTTTTATTTTCTGTCATCATGCATTGAGGGCAATGCATCCCTTGAGTTTGAGGGTGGCATCCCTCCAGTAATGAAGTGTCTATTATGTTTAAAAATTGTGTCTAAGTGTTTAGTTTATTTTTGCTTAAAAAAGCTTGGCTTAATTCTTTGAACTGAACTCACCTGCCGCAACATATGCTGTCGTGACAGTGCCTTTATGAAACTTTAGGATCTGTTTAGAGCCTTGCTATGATCCTAATCTGTACAACACTCTTTGTGACTCTTATGCTTTCTAGATTACTTTAGTACAATGGAATAGCAATGTTTACCCACTTGAAACTACCCCAAGAGGTGCCTATCACTGGCTCTAGGAAAACAATAAAAGAAAGAAAATTATTCGGACTCAATTTCATGCAAAACTGCCTTGCACTTATTTTAGGAGATTTCTTTTTGAGCTAAGTTAGAAAAAACTAAAGGAGCCTAAGAATTGCCTCCAGAAAAGATGCAGTTAATTCAAGAGTCAGAAAAAACTAAAGGAGCCTAAGAATTGCCTCCAGAAAAAATTGAATTGGCATGACCTCAAGTTTGTAAGCATAACTATTCTAATATACTAAGGTAGTCTAGATGCATAAGTGTTCACAAAACATGCACACACTACACAAGAATTATAGCATTGTTCCGAATGAATCCAGAAATGCCCGACAAGGTATTGCTCTTGATAGAATATAAGTGGTAGGTAATGTAGGGTTCACTGATTTAAGCCAAAACAAAAAAAATTCATTTTAGTTAGGTAATATTTGCTTGAGGGCAAGCAAGAACTTGAGTTTGGGGGTATGTTGAGTGTGTAAAAGTCCTATATTTTACCTCGATTTAAACCATATTTCTGCTGCATTCAAGCATAATTTAATGCATTTAGGATAGATTTCATATATACATCACAATTATATAAAATGGCACAGTTGCTACTGATTTTGGTTACTTTTGCAGGTAGCTGTTGTAGCAGACTCAGGGCAATGGAGAAGCAGAGCTAGAACACAGGACTGCAGTCGAGAAGAATGACGCTGTCGTGGCCGCTACCGTGGCAGCCAATGACGACAACAATGTTGAAGGGAAAAAGTGAAGTGGAGCTCGACAGAAAGAGGAAATTAAGCTGGTCTATCGTGGGTCACTCCTATATTTTTCTGAGCCCTAGATCAGAATGAAGGCCAAGCCCAAAGTTCAAGGAAGAAACTCAAAGCAAGAAAAGAGGACGAATTAAAGGCATCTACTCTGAAGATTTAGTATTTAATAGAGTTGTGCTTTAGTTTAAACTTGTATTCTTTCCATATTAGAAAACTTGAACCCAAGGCCTATATAAAGGTATGTAATTCGACCTAGGGAAGGACATCTTATCCTCTAGCTATCTTCCCCAAAACCATAGTCGTTTTCCCCCTTCTCATCATGTTCTAAACTTCCCCTAAGGCTAAGGGTTGATTCTGTAAAGTAGTTGCAAGGATTGTATTGCTTTAGGATTTTTTTGTTCAATAAAATAGAATTCAAGTTTGCTTATTCTGGTTTTCAACATCTTGCAAGAGTATCGGGAGAGCATTGTGAGATTATACATTTACTTAATATCGGGAGAGTTAAGTATAGGAAAGGAATATGTACGGGTTCTCCAGTTTATGGTTGAACTATCTCGGACCTAGCGATAGGACGAGGTTAAGTGGCTAAGGAAGAATTCAACAATATCGGTGTTCATCCTTCGATTCACGCCGGGAGGTATCATATAAGACGTGTTCATCGACAGACTTGGACCTAGGTATAGGACGAGTCACAATAGGGATTCTTGCCAAGCTTGAAGTACAGAGTTGTGTGACCGCTGCCGCGAAAACAACAGACCACTGCCGCCGCAGGTGATACCGCGACAGGAGCAACGACAGAACAGGGAGTCCTATACAGTGCAACACCTGCACTACTGAGTAAATCAATACCAGCCTATTTTCTTTATCATGAATCCTTTAATCCTTAACCTTCAATGTTCTTTATTATTCCCCTAAAAACAATTAAATTAGCTTTTTTCTTTCTTGTGCAGCAATCCAAGGTTAAGGCTATTTCCAGTCCCAGTGGATTCGACATCCGATACTTCGTGTATCACTTTACTACTTGCGTCGTGTATACTTGCACTCTATTGCGATAGACTCTTTTACACGCAACAATTGACATGCTCAAGACATTCACCGAACTAAGCAAACATTACCAAAAATACACATGCACATCAAAATCACTTACCAACAACTTACCATCATCCCCAATCATTCGTAACTTGGCTCTGATACCATCAAATGTAATCCCCCTCTACCGGGCCTAGCCGATGGACTGAACTCAATGAGTCACACGGGGAATATTGTAGTAAACCGAGAAGGTTTACCTCCATAAACAACCCTATTTTTTCTTTTATCTTGTCTAGATACATTTTAGATTCCTAAGTGATCAATCAAAGCAGCAGAGAAATGACATCTCGATCACATCTCGATTTTTACCAATTTCAATTTTAGGGACCATTTTGTAAAAAACAACATTTCCTAATGACCATTGCCAAATTCGAATTACCAATCCTTAATTGCATACATGAGAAGCAGGGACCAAAATGTAAGAAATAGAAACTCAGAATATTCCAAAAACTATAATAACAGTGAAACGTTTCAGAACGATGGGCAACGTATCGAAACAATCGTATCGAAACATTATTGACCGTTTTGAAACACAGGTTCATTTCGAAACCTTTTAAGACCCGTTTCAGAACATGGTTTCACATAGGCAAAATGTATCGAAATAGGCCTCACCATTCGAAACACCGAGGCACTTTCAAGCCCCTGTTTTGAAACAGGCAAGGGTGTTTCGAAACACCTGGGCCTGCAACGTTTTAAAACAATGGTTTAACTCGATTTTAAGCATTCGAAACTAACCCGATATATGACCAAACGTGCTTGCAACTCAAACACATTTAAACAATCAATGGTTAATGGCAGTACTAGCATCATAGCTTCGCTCTCAATATTAAAATGACTAAAGACATGCTTCCTAAGAGAAATAAACACCAAAAGCTCAAATCTCATCCCAAGCATAAACCAACTTTTAAAAGGCCATTTACATAACCAAATATGCATATCAACATTGCACAAAAAACAGAAACGCTAAATCGACCAACATTCAAAGTATCAGACGCCCCCATTGCCCTTATTACACTAGTTCAAAACCTTACATACCTTCAACCAAAGTCTTTCTTCGATCCCTTGCAAGTTCCGCATCCAAAGATTAAATTGACGACATTGATGGACAAAGAGAGCGTAAGCACAACATGCTTAGTCAGGAATGCTCTAAACCAAAAACACCATCAATGCACAAAACCATTTTCGCTCTTTTCAAAACCCATCATGCTTCCTTTGAAAAACCATGCACTTTACCATTAAAATCGGCATGCTAAACACCATGCAACGTAAATCACATAATTTCCAGCAATTAGATCATTGCTACTCAACCATCAAGCCTTCCAAGCATAAACACCATTATGCTAAGCTAATGGTAAAACATGCATTTTCCACAATATCCATCAACAACATTTCCATAGCATTATAATCAATTATATTGGCTTTAAAGTGATTATCAACAATCTCAATTCTTAAAAACATATCGTGTAACCCCCTCGACCCGGCCTGGCCGATAGACCGAACCGGACATATCACACGGGAATATTGAAGTAAACCGAGAAGGTTTACCAAAATAAATGACTTTTTTTTCCTTTTTATCATGTCTAGATGTAGCTTAGGTTCCTATGTGCACGCACACAAGGAGCGAATAAAACATCAACACATTCGCAAATTAATTTAACTCGACTAAGGTTTAGGGACCATTTTGTAAATTTGATGAACTTTAAGGGCTTTTATAAAATTTAAGTTACCAACCTTCAATTAGATTCATTACATGCTTCTCGGTGAAAACTCAACTCGAAAAGACCTTTAGAACCAATCCAATTGTATATAAGGAAAACAGGGACCAAAACGCAAGAAATAGAAACTCAAATGAATTCAAATTATGCACTCAACGGTCTGGTGTTTCGAAACACGGAGCCCCATATCGATACGGATGTTTCGAAACATTGATGCATGTTTCGAAATGCGGGACCGGTCCGAAACCCCTCCAGACACATTCTAGTACAATGGTTCACATAGGTAAAATGTTTCAAAATGAGCCTCACTGTTCCGTAACATCAAGGCCATTTCAGGCCACCATTCCGACACAGGTAAGGGCGTTCCGAAACGCATGGGCCTGAAACTTTCTAAAAATCCAGTTTAATTAAGTTTTCACCCTTCGAAACCATCTCGACACATGTCCTAACATACATATAACTTAGATACTTATCAATGGCAACCTGTACGCATCATAAACAACACCAAGGCATCATTCTCATAAGCTACGGAACTAAAGGCATGCTTCCTAAAAGTTAAAAGCACCAAAAGGCTAAATTCCAAATGCAAGCATAAAACCAAACACAAAGGCCATTTACAAGTCCAAATATGCATCCTAAACTTTGCACAAAAACAGAAAATGCCAAACCAACAATGTTCAGACATTGGACACCACGATTGCCTTTACTACACTAGTCCAAAACCAAAGCTTACCTTCAATCAAAGTCTTCCACCGATCCCCTTGCAAGTGTTGCATCCAAAGCGTAAATTGACTGCATTGATGAACAGAAAGAGCATAAGCATACAAGCTTAGTGAGGATTGCTCAAACCAAAAACATAATTCATGCACAAAACCATTTTCACTCTTTTCAAAACCATCAAGCTTCCTTTGACAAAGCATGCACTTTAACCTCAAAACCATTGTAATGAACACCATGTAACATGATACGCATAAATCCACCAATTAAGCCATTGCCACTCATAATACAAGCCTTCCTAGCATAATCACCTTTATGCTAAGCTTAAACCAAAACATGCATCTTTCAATTTATGCATTAAGAACATTTTCCACAATGTTTCATTTTATTATATTGGCTCACAAGTGATAAACAACAATCTCAAAAACATATATCGGATATACGGATTACCAAGGGTTGTCCCACAACCTTCATACACTCTATCGGCATTACAAGGCTCACACACGAGAGCGGCCCTCCATCGTTGTGACACCTGTGGTGGAGTATTCGGTACGATCACAACCCCTCAACACTTCTCATTGGTAGATGTATAATCCACTAACGAGAGACGTGACACACACAAGGTTCGCACCCGAGAGCTACCCTCAACCGTTGCATCCTTAAACAATCCTCGATCATTAGGGTAATTGGATGGAGTATTTGGTACAATCATAGCCCCTCAACATCCAAGGCAACTTGTTTGTAGTGCAATCAATCCTATAGACGGCTAACTATATCCGATTTCATTTATATGCATCTTTAATTAACACCACTTTCCAATATAATCCGTATCTCATGCATTCCTCATTGTTTTACAAAGCATTCATGATAAACCATAAACAAGCATTAAACCATGCTTAAAACCTCATGCATTAACACATGCATACAAGGATCACTTACCTAGTGCATCCTTAAACCACATGGCATCATCAACCTCATTTCTCATATTCAGAACATACTTTAAACAGTGGGTAAATGCATTTAAAACCAATTGAAATCAAAGGATCAAAACTAGCACAATCCGAGAGAGAAATTCACTTTACTTACTTCCGAACTTAGTAGAGCATTTCATGCTCTTACTAAGTTTTCCAAACCTTTTCTAGAACGTTTCCACACTGGAAAACCAAGTTCCACTCACCGACTCGCGAAACCACACTTGCCGACGCGACTACCGATCGTCCGAAGCCTCCAAGACCACCTCGCTTACTTCTGGATTTCTATCCCTTGTTTTCAACACATCAAAACAGAGGTTCAATGCATTAAAATACATCCAAAATCTAGCACTCACAAGAAATCCCGCAGCCCTGCTCTAAATCATCAAACCACCCATCCGAAACAACCAAAAACTCAATCGATTGACCTCAAACCTTAGCCCAGCCATTACCCAACTCATCCAACACATTCTAAGCATTAATCAACATCCAAAAACAACCGAAAACCATCCTTATACCTCAAGCAACTCGAATTCCTCAAGAACACCTCAAAAACTCACCCAAAACACTTCAAAAACTAAGGATCTCATGAATTTCGGGATCTATATGATTAAGACTCCACTTCAACACCAAAAATATTTCAAAACTCATTGAACAACAATCTCAAACCAGCCTAATCAATCAAAATACGAAAATCACATTTTGAACCAAATTTTCATCAAGATTTCAAGAGTTTATCGATCTAACCACAAAACCTCAATCAAAATCATTGTTAAAGAGTTAAATATCTTTGAAATTTCATTAAAGAACTTAGATTATAGGGATAGCACAAAAATTCCCTCCAATCCTTGCTTATCTTCTATTTTGGCAATATTTGCTTGAAGAAACTTGAAGGAAGATGGAAGAAATTAATAAGCAAAAGGTAGAACTCAAAAGAGGATTTGAGAGTGAAGAAAAATCTGGAGATTTGAGAGAAAATGAGAAGTGTTTGGCTGAAGTGAAAGAGAGAAATGAAATTGATCGTGAAAACTCATTAATCAATTAACTAACATTTTAATTAAACCAAATTAAAAGCCTTTTAATTTTTAATAACATTTAAAAAATGCCAAATTAGGGAAAAGGCATAATTGCAAAGTAGCTCCCTAAAGATTCTAAGATTTTGACTCTTCTTGAAAAACATTTTTTCCAACTTTTAAATCTTTATATTTTGGTCACTACCTAAAATGTATACTTTCGAAAACTCGTTTTGTAAAATCGATTTGACCAACCTCTTAAATATAAATTTAGAGGATTTTAGGAATTTTTATCATATTTTTATCCTATATCGAACCTCGATCTTCCTAAACCATCTTTTAATGGTTCGAACAACCGACATCGGTTCCACCGGCCCAACCCGACTCGCCAAAACATCTAAGACCAAAATCGGGACGTTACAACTCTCCCCCACTTAGGAAATTTCACCCTCAAAATTTTGCCTGAAGGAGAAAGGCACGGAACTAACTCAACCCGTCCACCTTACTTTCCCACGCAACCTATCAACTCCTCAATGTCATAACAATACTTCACAAGCTCAATTGTCTTGCAACAAAAAACTTTGTTACTCGTATCCAAAATTTCCACATGTTGCTCATCACATGATAAATCCAGATTTAACTCAACTTTCTCAACTGACATCACATGTGAAGGATCCAATCTATATCTCCGCAACATAGATACATGAAACTCATCATGAATCTTTTCCAACTCGGGAGGTAACCTCAACCGATAAACCACAAGACCAACTCATTCCACAACCTCATAAGGCCCAATAAACCTTGAACTAAGATTTCCTTTACGTCAGAACCTCATCGCATTCTTCCAAGGAGATACCTTAAGGAACACGTGATCACCAACCACGAACTGAACCTCATTACGCTTTAAATCCGTATAAGACTTCTGACGATCCGATGCAGCCTTCTACCGCTCACATATGAGCTTCACCTTCTCTGTTGTTCCCTTGAGCGTATCCGGCAAGGAAAGAAACTTTTGCCATGCCTCAACCCAACAAAGAGGCGTTCTACACTTCCTCTCACATAAGGCCTCATACGATGCCATTTGCATACTTGCCTGAAAATTGTTGTTATAAGCAAACTCAACCAATTGCATATGCTTTTCCCAAGAACCTTGGAAATCAATCACACAACATCACAACATATCCTCAATAACTTGAATAACTCGTTTCGACTGCCCATCTGATTGAGGATGATATGAAGTGTTGGAATTCAACCACGTACCAAACGCTTTATGTAAACATTCCCAAAACCTCACTATAAACCTCGAATCTCTATATGACACTAAGGACTTGGTCACACCGTGCAAACACACAATCTCAGGAATATAAATATCAACTTAGTTATCCAACGTATACGTAGTATGCACAACCAAGAAATGTGCACACTACGTAAGACGATCCACAATCACCCACACTGAGTTCTTCCTTGACAGTGTCAAGGGAAAACCGGACACGAAATCCATCGTAATCCATTCCCATTTCCACTCTGATATCCTCAAAGGATGTAACAACCCAGGAGGAAATTGATGGTCAGCCTTCACCCGTTGGCAAACCATACACTTGCTTACAAAATCAGCCACATCCTTTTGTAATCCCACCCAATAGTATTCATCCTTCAAACCACGATACATTTTAGTACTGCAGTGTGCATCGCAAAAGGACCGCTATGAGCCTCAATCAAAATAATGTGCCTCATCTCAACATCTTCCAGCACCACTATCCAACTTTTGAAACATAGAACTCAAACATCATTAAGTTAGAAGTTCGTTGCCTTACCATCAACTATGACCTAAACATGAGGTACTAATGAGTCATCCATCAATTGTTTCTCCTTAATCAACTGAATCAAGGAAGGTTTCACCTACAACTCAACTAACAATTGTTGCGTGTAAAAGAGTCTATCGCAATTGTAGTGCAAGTGTACACGACGCAAGTAGTAAAGTGATACGAAGTATCAGATATCGTCTCCACAGGGATTGGGCTAATGACTTCACCTAAATTCACTGCACGAAGTAAAGAGAAATATTTGAGAGTTGTCACGAGAATAATAAAGTAAAAACGCAAATAAAAGATTTGAGTTATCAAGATAGAGAAAATGGGCTCGTATTGAATTGCTCGGTAGTGCAGGTATTGGATTGCTTAGGAACTCCAGTTCTGTCGTCGCTCCCGTCGCCGACAGCACCTGTCGCGGCGGCTGTCCGTTAGCTGTCGCGGCAGCGAAAACTAACTCTGTACTCCAAGTTTGGCAAGAATCCCAGATCTGCCTTGGCCTATCCCTAGGTCCAAGTCTGTCGGCGATCACGTCTTTGATGATACCTCCCGGCGTGAATCGAAGGATGAACAACGATGTGTATGAATTCTTCCTTAGCCACTTAACCTCGCCATATCCCTAGGCACGAGATGGTTCAACTATAAACTAGAGAACGCGCTCTTATCTCCTTCGTATACTTAACTCTCCCGATGCTAAGTAAATGGATAACCTCACAATGCTCTCCCGATGCTCTTGCAAGATATTAAAATCAAGATAACAGAACTTGAAGTCTATTTTATTGAACTTGGAAAATCCTAAAACAAAACAATCCTAGCAACTACTTTACAAAACAACCCGTAGCCCTAGGGAGAATTTAGAACATGTCGGTGACGGGTAAACGACAGGGGTTTTTGGTTTCGGTTATGGGTAATCGGTTGTGCCTCCTAGGTTAAATCTATGCCCTTATATAAGCTTTGGGCTCAAGTTATCTAAGGTAACAAGGATTACAACTTTAATTAAAAGTAAGATTCTAATAAAGACTAAATCTCTAAAGACTCATACTTTCCAGCCGCATCCTTGTTTCTAGGAATTTCCTCTCCTTGAGCTTTGGCTTGACATATCTTTTGATCCGGGGCTTGGAAAAATATTTGGCTTTCACACGACAGATGAGCAGATTTTTCTCTATCTATCGAGGTCCACTTTACTTTTCCTCTTCATGAGTCTGCTGTCACCATGCTGTCACGACAGGTCCATGGAAGCTTCGTCTGCTTGTGAACAGTTATATGCTATTCAAGTTCTAAGCTTCCTATTCTAGTTTGGCTAAAAGAAATCTAAGCAATATAATAGTCACAAAAGTGTTTAAGTTTTTCAGAACTATAGAAAGGCTCTAAACTTTTCCTTAACCTGTCCTAAAGATGCTGCCACGACAGAGCCATCATGACAGGTAAGTTAACTTCAAAGTTTTAAGCCAAGAGTTTAAATTTTCTGTTTTTTTAAGAGAACTTAAATAAAATAAAAGACACAACAGATAATAAAAAGATGCACTTAAGACTCCATTTAATGATGGAGGGTTGCCACCCCCAAACTCAAGGGTTGCATTGCCCTCAATGCAAAATGACAGAAAATAAAAACATGAAAAATACATCACAAAAGATAAAAGCAGGCAACAATAAGAGGAAAATAAGAACTTAAATTTTTAGTCGCTGCCCTCGCTGCTGCTGCTGAGACGGATCTGACGGTGGCGTCTGGGCTGTGGAGGGGGCTGGGCAGGTTCAAGGGCAGGTTCAGGAGCAGGCTGCTCTACAAGTTGAACATCGGAACTGCTGCCACTGTCCCAAGAGCTGCTGGTGGTGGTGCTAGCCTTGGGCAGCCGTTTCTTGTGTGCCACATGTTTGATCCGCTTGACCGGCGTAAATTCCCTCTCCAAATATCTCCGAATCAAAGGGCTATCATCAGAGGCAGGTCTCTTCGTTCCTCGGGGAGAGGTGTCTGCAGGTGGGCTGCCTGCTGCCGTCGGGGCAGGTGATGTGGTGGAGGCAGTCGAGTGGGAATGCGGGGAGGCAGGTGGGGTGGGTGTGTGAACAGGGGTGTGAACAGGAGTGGGGATACGGAAATACTGGGCAGGAAAAGTAGGGAATTGAACATCGGGAAAATTTAAAGTATGGGTAATAAAATTTACCGTCGAATTCGTGAAGTCCCGGATGGAAGTCATCAATCCCATTTGTCGCTCCTCTACCCGTTGTAGCGTCGCAAGGAGGAGGGCAGACTGGTCTGTCGAAGCTGTGGCGGCAGCAGGTTCCGGGGCAGGCTCCTCTGATGATTCCTCTGGAGAGCCGGCAGGGTTGAAGGAGGAGACAGGTGTAGCCACGATCACCTCCATGAGGCTGTTGAGGTTGTTGTCTGTCCAGCCTCTTCCCTGTCTTATTTTGTCGGATGGTTCCTCGGGTACAACAGCACATCGGCAGAGGGAAGTTATGGTGAATGGCAGGCAGAGGCGTGAGTCGGAGCGGAAGGCGCAGTCCAGGATGCTGTCCCTCATATATCGGCCCACATTGATAGGCCTGTCGTGCATGATGGAGTGGAAGAGGGTGAGCCGCTGCCGGTTGACTGTCGTGTGGTGGGAAGAAGGCAGGATACGCTTTTGATGAAAGCGTTCCAAAGTTTTGCTTCAGGGAGGAGCTTCCCCCTGTTGACGGAGTGGGGGTTCTTCTTGCTGGT
Organism: Hibiscus tridactylites; assembly: GCA_958450335.1. Taxonomy (NCBI): domain Eukaryota; kingdom Viridiplantae; phylum Streptophyta; class Magnoliopsida; order Malvales; family Malvaceae; genus Hibiscus; species Hibiscus tridactylites. Next base: position 61,319,224 of record OY288273.1, on the reverse strand, counting down.
TGTCCATGATGTTCCCTCCTCTGTCAACTCCACCATGACAGCATCATAAGCGGCAGCATCGAGGGTGTCGAGAAATTTTTGGTGAGCGTCATCATCGGGGCCAAAGAAGAGGCCAAACATGTGATTGATGCTATCGGCAGTGAAGGGCACTTCCACTCCTCGAACGGTGACAGATGTTGCCGTTCTGCTGTCTAAGGCCGCGTAGAACTCCCGGACTAAGGTGTCGTTTAGCTCTGCCGATTGTTCAGCAAAGTGCTCCCATAATTGAGCCGTGATGGCCTTTACGATGAATGGCCGGAGTCCCATATTGGGTGCTTTGCGGATGTAAACGAAACCACGTTCTTCCCATAGCTCCTTGTTGGCAAAGGGCGTTGCTGCTGCTGAGGAGGATGCTGAGGCAGCACTACGACGGGTTTGTCTAGTAGACATGTTGGTTGCAAGGGTTGTGAAATCTGAAGAAAGCAAATAAAACTAGAGGAGAAAGCAAAGAAGAATAAGCAGAAGTGAGAAAAAATGAAAATGAGAATGGGGTTTTATAGCGGTCGAGGAGCTGCCCATTTAATGCCGCAACGACAGGCGGGAATAACGGGGCGGCAGATTGGATTTAGCGTGTCTGACGCGCCTGACACGCATTTATGCGTCTGTTACGCGTCTGCCGCACGCTTCTGCGTCTGGCATGTCAGTCTGTTGACAGCCTGTCATATCCGTCCGCGGCGGCAGCCGAAACGTCAGGTTTCCATAAATGGGCTTTATTGGGCTGATGGATGGGCGGTGGGCTTGGCTCACTTCTCCTTTTTTTTCTTGACTCCTTTATTTCCTAAAAACTGAAATTAGAAAAACAAAACATTTTTCGAATAAAATAACCTAATTTCCTAATAAATAATAATAATAATAAAATAAATAAAAATTAGGTTAAATTAGGTTAAATTAGGGATGCCTTGTGGGACATCTCCTAAAGTAACCACTTCCTGAATTCCTAGGGCTTCAGTCCCCTGATAATGCTTGAGGCGCTGTCCATTGACTTTGAATTGGTGCCCGTCTTTTAATGATTGTATCGTGATGGCACCGTGAGGAAAAACTTGTATCACTTGGAATGGGCCAGACCATCTAGAATTTAGCTTCTCTGGGAAGAGTTTAAGTCTAGAATTAAACAACAACACAAGCTGCCCTGGGCAGAACTGTCGTGGCAGCAGTTTCTTGTCGTGCCACTTCTTAGTCTTTTCCTTGTAAATTCTTGCGTTGTCGTAGGCCATTGTCCGTAATTCCTCAATCTCATTTAGATCCAATAACCTTTTCTGGTCTGCTTTGTCCAAGTCCATGTTCACTGCCTTGATTGCCCAATATGCTTTGTGCTCGATCTCGACAGGCAAGTGACAGGTTTTTCCATAAATCAGTCGGTATGGAGACATGCCCAATGGAGTCTTGAAAGCTGTCTTGTATGCCCATAATGCATCATTCAGAAGTAAAGACCAATCTTTCCTAGTTGGTTTAACCATCTTTTCAAGAATGTTCTTCACTTCCCTATTGGAAATCTCAGCCTGTCCATTGGTCTGTGGGTGGTATGCTGTCGCGATCCTGTGCTTGACACCATATTTCTCCAAGGCGGCAGCAATTACCCTATTATCAAAATGTCTCCCTTCATCACTGATAATCGCCCTAGGGATGCCAAATCTAGAAAAAATGTTTTTGTGCAAAAAAATTTGGACCGTTTTGGCATCATTCTTTTGAGTTGCGATTGCTTCTACCCACTTGGAGACATAATCCACTACTAGGAGGATGTAAAGATTTCCACACGAAGATGGAAAAGGTCCCATAAAATCAATCCCCCAAACGTCGAAGATCTCGACTTCTAAAATTTTCTGTAGTGGCATCTCGTTTCTCCTCGAGATGTTGCCTGTCCGCTGGCACCTGTCACAGTTTTTGTAAAATTCTTGTGCATCTTTATATAGTGTCGGCCAGTAGAACCCTGACTGCAGCACCTTGGCAGCAGTCTTATTGCCTCCTAAGTGACCTCCATATTATGAAGCATGGCAGTGATGGAGAATGTCTTCTTGCTCTTCCTGTGGTACACACCTCCTTATAACCTGATCTGCGCACATTTTAAAAAGAAGAGGTTCGTCCCAATAATAATGCTTAACATCATTTTGGAACCTCTTCCTGGCTTGATGACTAAGATCAGAAGGTAATATTCCGCTAACTATAAAATTAACGAAATCAGCATACCAGGGAAAGTCAGAAGACTTACCTGCCGCCATGGCTGTCGCGACAGCGATTGTGGCAGCAAAGAGCTGCTCATCAGGGAAGGTCTCCAGTATGTGTGTCTCGTCTATAGGTAGACTCTGTCCCGTCTCCAATCTTGACAAGTGGTCTGCCACCTGATTTTCTGTCCCCTTTTTGTCCTTAATCTCAAGGTCGAATTCTTGTAATAGCAAGATCCACCGTATCAATCTAGGTTTTGCATCCTTCTTTGCGAACAAATAATTTAGGGCAGAATGGTCGGTGTGTATTATTACTTTTGTCCCAAGTATGTAAGAACGAAACTTGTGGATGAAGAACACCACAGCTAACAGCTCCTTTTCTGTGGTGGTGTAGTTTACTTGGGCGTCATTCAACGTTTTGTTGGCATAGTATATGACGTGAAACAGCTTATCTCTGCGCTGCCCAAGTGCTGCCCCGACAGCATAGTCACTAGCATCACACATGATCTCAAACGGTTGTGTCCAGTCTGGTGGCTGCACTATGGGGGCTGTCACTAGCTTTTCCTTCAGAACCTTGAATGCTTCAGTACATTTCTCATTAAAGTCAAAGGGTCGGTTCTGTTCTAAGAGATGGCATAGGGGCTTCGTGATTTTCGAGAAATTCGCGATAAATCTCCGATAAAAACCAGCATGCCCTAAAAAACTTCTAATGCCCTTGACTGTGGTCGGCGGCGGCAGCTTCTCAATTACTTCAATCTTAGCCTTGTCGACTTCTATCCCACGGCAGCTAATCTTATGGCCTAGGACTATCCCTTCATCCACCATAAAGTGACATTTTCCCAATTTAAAACAAGATTAGCTTTTTCACATCTTTCAAGTACCTTTTGAAGATTGCCGAGGCAGCTCTCAAAATTGTCTCCAAAGACGGAAAAATCATCCATGAAAATCTCTAGGAAGTCCTCTACCATGTCGGAGAAAATAGCCATCATGCACCTTTGGAAGGTGGCAGGTGCGTTACAGAGGCCGAACGACATCCTCCTAAATGCGTATGTTCCGTAGGGGCATGTGAAAGTTGTCTTTTCTTGATCCTCCGGTGCAATAGCAATTTGGTTATAACCTGAGTAACCATCAAGAAAACAATAGTAAGATTTACCCGCTAATCTATCAAGCATTTGATCAATAAAGGGTAAAGGAAAGTGGTCCTTTCGGGTAGCTTTATTAAGCTTCCGATAGTCCATACAAACCCTCCAACCGGTCACAGTCCTGGTTGGGATTAGCTCATTGTTCTCGTTGGTTATCACGGTCATTCCTCCTTTCTTGGGAACACATTGCACCGGGCTCACCCATTTGCTGTCGGAGATGGCGTAAATAATACCAGCATCTAACCATTTAATTATCTCTTTACGCACTACCTCCTTCATCGCAAGGTTTAACCGCCTTTGGGCATCAATAGTCGGCTTATGATCTTCCTCTAGGAGGATTTTGTGCATGCATATCGCCGGACTAATGCCTTGAATGTCGGCTATCGTCCATCCAATCGCCTTTTTGTGCTGTCTTAGCATGTCGATTAGCTGCCGTTCCTGTTCCTGCGGCAGCTTAGTAGAGATGATTACGGGCAGTGTGTTATTGGAACCAAGATAAGCATATTTTAACTGCCCTGGCAGGGGCTTAAGTTCTAAGACAGGTGGTTCAACAGTAGATGGCTTTTGGATTAAATGGTTATCCGAAGTATAATTCAAAGGTTCGAATAACTTACCTGGACGATTTCCTAACCAGTTTACCTCCTCCTGACCTTCAGTATCAGATGTATTGGATTTAGAGGAGTCACTGTCGTCGGTGCTGTCGTCGTTGCTGTCATGACAGGCCTGTAAGTGGCTGTCGTGGCAGTGACCAAATTCTATATCACGGCAGCCCGACCTGATGCAGGGTTGATCATAGGTCACCTCAATGATGGCCTTACACTCCTCGTCCACATCAGCATGTTTCATTGCTTGGAGAACATTCAACTTAATTTCTTGATCGTTCACGCGCATGGTGAGTTCTCCTTTCTCCACATCAATCAATAATCTTCCCGTGGCTAAGAAGGGTCGCCCAAGGATGACTGGTGCGTTTTCATCTGCCTCACAATCTAAGATAAGAAAGTCAGCAGGAAAAATAAGCTTATCCACTCTTACCAAAATATCTTCAATTTTTCCCTCGGGGTGAACGTAAGAGCGGTCGGCTAGCTGTAGGGTAACTGTCGTGGGCCGCTCCTTGCCAATACCTAGTTTCTGAAAAACGGATTTGGGCATTAGATTAACACTGGCACCAAGATCACAAAGTGCCTTACCCACAAATTTGTCGCCGATTACACAAGGTATGATGAAGCTCCCCGGATCCTTCTTTTTCTGGGGTGGCTGCCGATGAAGAATGCTCATGCAACCTTCTGTCATCTTTACCGTTTCAAATTCCCCAAGTTTAGATTTTTTTGACATAACATCCTTGAGAAATTTAGCATAACCGGGCATCTCCCTAACAGCATCTAACAACGGAATACTAATATGAACCTGTTTAAAAATATCATAAATCTTTTTAAGTTGAGATTCATGCTTAGCTTGTTGTATCCGTTGAGGGAAGGGTGGTGGGGGACGGTAGTCAGCAATACGTCCTTCCCACTAAATGCGAATCTGAGGACGATATTCATCTTTCTTCTCCTCTGTCGCTTCTGCTATCGTGACAGGCTCATCGGCAGCAGTCTGTTTATCACCTGTCGGGGCAGCTTCCTCGGTAGGTTTATCTAAGGCTGGATCCTTTTCTGTTTCAGCTTCCTTTTCCGGCCCTGGTAGTTTCTTCCCACTCCTAGTAGTAATGGCCTTACATTGCTCATGTGTGGGTGGTCTAGCATTTTCAGTATTGCTAGGGAATCCTCCAGTCTGCCTTGGTTTAATATGTTGCGACACCTGACCCATTTGTGTCTCTAGAGATTTCAACGTAGCCTCATGATTTGTCATTCTCATCTCGGTTTATCTATAAAATTTTCCGTCTTCTTGACAAACTGATTTATATTCTCCATATACGTACCGGTCTGAGACATAAAGGTGGCCAGAGTCTGTTCCAATATACTACTCGTGGCAGGTGGTGGCTGTTGTTGCTGCTGCGGCGGCAGGTGCGGCGGCAGGTTCTGCGGCGGCAGTTGCTGTCGCGTCAGCAATCTAGGACCCCCCTGATTCTGATGATGTGCTTGTGGATTCAGGGCATTGTTAGGATTACTCTAGGAAAATTTGGGATCCTTCCTACAATTAGGGTTATAGTTGTTGGAGTTATAATTCGGCTTGTAATTTCCAACATATTTTCCCTCTTCTATATTTATTGGACACTCATCTCTACTATGATTTCCCTCACAAGTAGCACAAACTTCCTCGACAGCAAATCCTTGTATCCATCATCATTCAATAACCTTTTCATTGCTTTAGTAAGGAATGCTACCTGCGATTTCATAGTGCTGTCGGCCTCATAGTCCTTGACAGCAAGTACCCGTTTACCCCCTCTTCTAGCTGTCGGAAACTGCTCCTCATTCTTGGCTAGATTTTTCAAAACTTGTAATGCCTCATCCGGATCTTTATCCAATAATAGTCCATTTGCTGCAGAATCAATTCGAATGCGAGTTTGTAAGTTAGCAGCATTATAGAACTTAGTTACCTGATTCCAGACGGGGAATCCATGCATTGGGCAGTTCCGTAGAAGAGTAGTAAATCTGTCCCAGGCTTCGTGCATTGGCTCGTCGTCTTCCTGTTGAAAAGTAGCAATTTCGTTACGTAACCGCTCAGCTAAATGCGAAGGATTAAAACGAGATAAAAATTCACGGGTTAGATCTGCCCAAGTCATAATAGAACCCGATGTAAGTTTATTCCACCAAGTTTTAGCTCTGTCCCTCAATGAATGGGGTAATAATCGAAGCCTCAGTATCTCCGGACTAACTCCTGGTAGTCTAAACGAACCACAGATCTCCTGGAACGTTTTGAGATGCTCCCTAGCATCTTCTGTTGCAGAACCACTGAACTGTCCGGCGTTGTTGATCATACTAAACATGACAGGTTTAAGTTCGAAGTTGTCAAAATCAATATCCGGCAGCGTGGTCTCCAGTTCTACATGATCGTTCAGCATGTAGTCACGACATGACCGTCATCCTTCTGCCCTCGGCGGGTCGCCGACAGGCGGGTGGTTGGGGTGGTATGCGACCACCGACAGGTTGGTTATGGCCCATCTTCTCAAGCTGTTCCTCGAGGTATTCGTTTCTGTCTAAAAGGTGGCGAATTTGTTTCTTGAGATTGAAGGAACGTTCGATCTCCGGATCTAATTTATGCTCTGGTTCTTCGCCTCTTTTAGATCTACGCATAAACAAGAAAACCTCGTGAAAAGCAAGAGTTGAAAGCACAGAAGAAAAATTAAAGAAAATTAAAAAAAACAAAAACGAAAATAAAAAGTGCAAGGAAAGAAAGGTGTAGTTATGTTGCCAATCCCCGGCAACGGCGCCAAAAACTTGTTGCGTGTAAAAGAGTCTATCGCAATTGTAGTGCAAGTGTACACGACGCAAGTAGTAAAGTGATACGAAGTATCGAATATCGTCTCCACAGGGATTGGCTAATGACTTCACCTAAATTCACTGCACGAAGTAAAGAGAAATATTTGAGAGTTGTCACGAGAATAATAAAGTAAAAACGCAAATAAAAGAATTGAGTTATCAAGATAGAGAAAATGGGCTGGTATTGAATTGCTCGGTAGTGCAGGTATTGGATTGCTTAGAAACTCCAGTTCTGTCGTCGCTCCCGTCGCCGATAGCACCTATCGCGGCGGCTATCCGTTAGCTGTCGCGGCAGCAAAAACTAACTCTGTACTCCAAGTTTGGCAAGAATCCCAGATCTGCCTTGGCATATCCCTAGGTCCAAGTCTGTCGGCGATCACGTCTTTGATGATACCTCCCGGCGTGAACCGAAGGATGAACACCGATGTGTATGAATTCTTCCTTAGCCACTTAACCTCGCCCTATCCCTAGGCACGAGATGGTTCAACTATAAACTAGAGAACGCGCTCTTATCTCCTTCGTATACTTAACTCTCCCGATGCTAAGTAAATGGATAACCTCACAATGCTCTCCCGATGCTCTTGCAAGATATTAAAATCAAGATAAGAGAACTTGAAGTCTATTTTATTGAACTTGGAAAATCCTAAAACAAAACAATCCTTGCAACTACTTTACAAAACAACCCGTAGCCCTAGGGGGAATTTAGAACATGTCGGTGATGGGTAAACGGCAGGGGTTTTTGGTTTCGGTTATGGGTAATCGGTTGTGCCTCCTAGGTTAAATCTATGCCCTTATATAAGCTTTGGGCTCAAGTTATCTAAGGTAACAAGGATTACAACTTTAATTAAAAGTAAGATTCTAATAAAGACTAAATCTCTAAAGACTCATACTTTCCAGCCGCATCCTTGTTTCTAGGAATTTCCTCTCCTTGAGCTTTGGCTTGACATATCTTTTGATCCGGGGCTTGGAAAAATATTTGGCTTTCACACGACAGATGAGCAGATTTTTCTCTATCTATCGAGGTCCACTTTACTTTTCCTCTTCATGAGTCTGCTGTCACCATGTTGTCACGACAGGTCCATGGCAGCTTCGTCTTCTTCGTCTGCTTGTCCAGTTCAGCTTTCCTGCTTCTCTGCCCTGCGCTTGCCTTCAACATCTACTATGGCAGATACCTGCAAAAATAGCCATCTTTTAGTAGAATTCGTGCTTTTAATCCATTTGTGATGTTTTACTGAAAACTAACCTAAATGCAATGCAATGATGCTTGAATGCAGCAGAAATATGGGTTAAAAAAGGTGTAAATAATAGAACTTTTACACACTCAACAACAATCCACCATCACACGATATACTCAAACGAGCAAACATAGCTCTCAGCTCAACAACCACCTTTCTACTCAAAGCATCAGCCACAACATTGGCCTTACCCGGATGATATTCGATGGTCATATCATAATCCTTAAGCAACTCCAACCATCTTCGTTGCCAAAGATTCAACTCCTTTTGAGACATAAGATACTTCAAACTCTTATGGTCGGTATAAACCACACACCTTTCGCCCTAAAGGTAGTGTCTCCAAATCTTCAAAGCAAACACCACCGCCCCAAGCTCAAGATCATGCATAGGCTAGTTACACTCATGTTCTTTCAACTGCCTAGAAGCATAAGCCACAACCTTCCCACCTTGCATCAACATGCAACCTAAACCAACAAATGATGCATCGCTATAAACTACAAACTCCTTACCCGATTCTGGTTGAATCAAGACAGGAGCTTCCGTCAAAGCTTCCTTCAACTTCTCAAAAGCTTGCTGCCTAACATTCGTCCACTCAAAACGAACATTCTTTCGCAACAACTTGGTCAAAGGAGCAGAAATCTTAGAAACCTTCAACAAACCTTCGGTTGTAACCAGCTAACCTAAGGAAACTACGCACACCCGTTACTGGCTTAGGCGTCTTCCAATTCATCACTGAATCAAGGTGAGTGGATCAACCCGGATACCTTCGGTTGACAACACATGTCCAAGGAAAACCATTTCCTTGAGCCAAAACTCGCACTTGCTCAGCTTAGCATAAAGTTGATTCTCCAACAACACTTGTAACACAATCCTCAAGTGCTCTTCATGATCCTCCTCGGTACGTGAGTACACAAGAATATCATCAATAAACACAACCACAAACTGATCCAGAAACTCATTGAACACACTATTCATCATATTCATAAAAGCGGTTGGTGCATTTTTCAACCTAAACGGCATCACCAAGAACTCATAGTGGTCGTACCTAGTCTGAAAAGCTATCTTAGGTACATCCACATCCTTAACCTTAAGTTGATAGTACCCAGACCTAAAGTCTATCTTTGAAAACACCGAAGCACCACAAAACTGATCGAACAAATCATTGACCCTCGGCAAAGGATTCTTGTTCTTACTAGTCAACTTGTTCAGTTCCCGGTAATCTATACACATAGCTATCATATCATCTTTCTTCTTTACAAACAAGACAGGTGCACCCCATGGCGATACACTTGGCCTTTTGAACCCTCGATCAAGCAACTTATGAAGTTGCGTCTTCAACACCTTAGGTGCCATGCGACAAGGAGTAATGGACAACGGAGTCATATTCTCGTACAACTCTATACCAAACTCAACCTCTCGGTTAGGTGGCAATCCAGATAACTCTTCTGGAATGACACCTGGAAACTCACACACGGTTCATAAGTCTTACAATCGCACTTCTTTTGTACCAGGTTTCATCACATACGCTAAAAAACTTCACATCCTAACTTCAACAAACGACTCGCTCCAAGAGTCGAAATTGCGTTAGACAAGAACTCCACATTATCGCCTACGATTACCACCTCGTAATCATCCGCAAACTTCAGGCTAACTCTTTTAACATCAAAATCTTCTACAACTTGGTGCTTATCCAACCAATCTATCCCAAGAATCACATCAAAACCATAAAAAGGTATTTATTTCAAATCAACTGAAAATGCATGCCCTTGAATAGATAATGGACATCTCGTATCCAGTTTTCTTGTACCAATAATTTCACCAAAGAAACTAACTACTCTTACCCCCACATCAAACACCTCCACAACAAACATTCGAGTCACAACTTCCAAAGCAACTTACAACAACAAGCGTGAAAAGCTATACCCCACCGATCAAATGTGGACAGGCTCACCTAACATGGTCATACGATCCACCTACTTAATAGGTATCAAACGTTATTCAAGCCTCATATGGTCAGCAGACCCACAGTTCCAATATGAATTAGCTCCAGCCACAAGAGCATGCACCTCACGAGCCGCACGAGGACAATCCCTTCTCAAGTGTTCCCGTGAACCACACGTCCAACAGTATTACACCCTAGCCTCAGCCCAGGTGATATTCCTAAAGCTTGACCATTCGTACAATGGCTACCACTAAACTAGAGTTCACAACTCACTTCCTTGCGCTTGAACCTCTCGCACGAGCTATTAAACTCAAGTTCTACTAAAATACCTCGCCCGTGTTACCAACACGTCGAAAACAATGTAGCTAGTAAATCAACAATTATGACTTATCAACATGCATCAATCAAAAAAGGTGCCAACACAACGATGTCTCATACCCACTTCCAATCCAGTAGCACACATGTTGAACTAAACAATATGTACCTTAACCCAACCACAACTTACGATTTTCAAACCCAAGTATCTAACCCCAGATACTTCTCCTTTAAAACAGTTTAAAAGAACTCTCAGAACCCAACATCAGGTTCTATGCCTACAACCATAGTGGTCCACCGACTAAACATATCTCTATATAACCATGATACAACCAATCTTTACACTAAGGGAATCGCTACACTCTATTTATTCCACAATCTTGTTCATACAGGTCATCCACTCCATGGATACCTCTGGTGCCAACCTTCAAACTCAACTTCTACTCGAATTGCGAAAGCGCTAATCGCATCTCACAAACACGCACCAGCTAGTGCAATCACATGCACCTTAGCATTGACAACTTCACAAGCTCTAAACATCGCCTATACATCTAGCGCCATACAATCCAACACTTACCCAACCAACAAAGGTTCTACTTACATCGAGGCACACCAAGGCGTCTAGCCCCCAGGAGACTTTACACACTCCTATATTCCTTGCCCAAAGGCAAAAACAATCATACCAGATCGCTACTCTCTCCTCGGTTTATTGTGCTATTATTTTTAATGCATGATAACAACTTACAAAACAATCAAAACAAATTGCTTAGGCCAGCTCCAAGCAAGGATCCAAGACTTTGATTTCAACTTAAAACATTTCACTAGGTAATAAGGTAATGGGCATCCAAATTTCCCCCCAGCATAGCACAAAGCTTACTACATGCATATCTCAACCATCATGCAACTCAAGCATCAAGATTCAGCCCAGTCAACATCATAGCACAACTCACATCCATATCCATTCATCATGTATAGCATCACTATCACACATTCAACATAAGCATGCTTAAACTTTCATTAGACAAAGAAAATTTCACCAAAACACATATCCACATCGCAAATCACTTACCAACACCTTACCACTGTAACACCCCAATTTTGGGCTTAGAAGTTTAGGGTTTGGTCGGACCGGTCTGAGAAACGGTTCGAATATAAAAGGAGGTTTTAGGGAAAGCCTAGTTCGGGATGCTTTAAAAATATGGAAAAATATCTAAAAATCCTCTTTTAATATATATAAGAGAGTGGTGAAATCAATTTTACAAAATAAGGTTTGGAAATATTACATTTCGGTGTAGTGACCAAAATGTGATTTTTGAAAAGTTTAATGGTGACTGTTTTGTAAAGGATTGGAACTTTGAATCGTTAAGGAGCTAATTACCCAAAATGTTTTTCTCCAGCTTTTTTCCTTAATTTGGGTGATTTAATTATTGTTTTAATTAAATGAAATAAGGATGGAAACTACTTTTAGATTCTCACAACTACATTTTCCAAATTTTCTCTAATTTCTTTTTCTCTCAAAATCCCATCATCCAAAAACTTTTTCTCCAGCAACTTTTGCATTGATCTTCACTTCAATTGATGAGATTTCTATCATCAATTAGTTCCTAATCAATCTTGCATGAAATCCTTTTGATTTCCTCATTGAATTTTCAAGGAATTTTGCCCAAATCAAGGAGAAATCACCATTTAGAGGTAATATTGTTCTTCTCCTCTAAATACTCAGTTATTTACTGAAATTTCCAAGTTGTCAATCCTTAATTTAAGTTTTGTAAATAGTTTTATTGTTAGAAACTTGATTTTGGCTTAAAACTCAAGATTTGGAAGAAATCTTGAAGAATTTCGTTGAGATTTTTTGGGCTCTGTTTTGAGGTGGTTCTTTAATGTATTTTGGTTATCATATGATGTTAGAAATGAGGTTTTATCAATGCAATCCCGAATATGTTGTATTTCCTAAGTTTTTGCTTATGAAAATGGTGGTTTTTGAGGTGTTTATGGTGTTCTGTTATAGCTGGAGGTATAAGGACGAGTTTAGGTTTATTTTGGATGTTAATTGATGTTTAGAAATGGTTAGAAGTGATGGATCTTGGCTGGGTTAAGTTTTGGAAGAGTTTAGAGGTGATTTCGGTTGTGTTTGGTAGCCGAAATGTTGGTTTTAAGTAGAGCAACGAGTTTAACTGTGTTGGCTAAAGATTTCAATGCATGACGATGCATTAATCCTCTACTTTGATGTGTTTAAAACAAGGGAGACATCTTCGGACACTTTTGGAGTTGATTCGGAGGCTTGATTGGGGTTTCGGCAAGCTAGCGAAACGAAATTGGTGAGTGGAGTTGGGTTTCCATCTTTGAAAAGATTATTTGGTGTTTTTGGGAGCTTAGTTTAAGTCTAAACAACTTAGCTAAGCTCAAGAGTAAGTTTTCGAAAAAACTCCCTCGGATGTGCTATGAAGTGGCTTGATGCATTGGTTATAATTTGCATGTTTAAATTCTATTTTGAAAGCATGATTTAGCATGGTTAATGCTGGTTTTGAAAGCCATGTAATGAAGGATGCTCAAGGTAAGAGATCCTTGGTTTGGTATATTATTAATATGGTTTTGATACATAGTGATGCATGATGTTAAATGGCTTTGATTAATTCTTTGAAACAGTGAATTGTTGATTGTAAATGATGTATATTGGCAAGTGATGTAATGGTTTTAAAGTACTTGAATCGGATATAGTTAGCCGGCTATAGGATTGGGTGCACCGTGAATAAAGTCGCCTTGGATGTCGAGGGGTTGTGATTGTACTGTAAACTCCATCCAAGTACCCTAACGAGTAAGGTAAGATCACAACGGTGGTTAAAAGTCCGTGTGTGGATCTTGTGTTATGTGTCCCGTGCTGTCGTTTGTGGAATTATACAACTACCGATGAGTGATGTTGAGGGGTTGTGATTGTACCGATAAACTCCACCTTGTGTTGTTCGGTAGTGTGTATGAAGCGTGTGGGACAACGCTTGTAATTCGCATATCCGATTGTGTTTTGAGTTGTAAATGGTTATGATTTATCACTTGAAAGCCAATATGATGTGTTGAATGTAATGAAGCATGAGATCCTTGTAAAGTATGCAAGGTTGCATGAAAAAGGACGAGCATGTGTTTAAAAGCTTTATTGAAAGTGTTTTTTAAAATGCATTATTGTGTTGTTTTCTTTAGAGCATGCCTCACTAAGCGATTGTGCTTACACACTCTCTCTTGTACCAATAATGCAGATAATTTCAGTGTTTAAGGGCAACAAGGAAGCTAGAGGGTCCAAGGGAAACCAAGCTCATGTATGGTGATGTTTTCATACACTATTAGTTTTGGTAATTTGGCAGTGGGAACCTAAGATGTGTTTTGAAAGATGTGTTGAACTCCCTAGATTGTGGCATGTTGTGTTTGATGGTTTGATTTTGTTAATGGCCTTTTAATGTTTATTTCGAGATTGGTTGATTGCTTGGTTTTGGATAATAGGATGCATGCCTATAGACATGTGAAATTTCATGTTTGATGCTATGAGTGTGTTTAGGAGTTACAAACATGCTCCATATATGTATGATGACTTCTTGGTATGACTAGGAAGTCATTAGGTAGTGTTTGAGTGGATTTTTGTATGAAAACCAGCAAAATCTGCAGCTTCTGGGTAGACCGTATCGGAACGCTCTCTGGCGTTTCGAAACGGGGGCCTGTAATGGCCTTCGTGTTTCGTAACAGCTCGAGGCTGTTCCGAAACGTTTTGGCTACTGGAATGCCCTGTTTCGGAACCAGTCTCGGAATCAACCCGTGTTTCGGAACGGTCAATGCTGTTTCGAAATAGGTGACCGTTGGGCACTGATTTAAATGGTGTTGAAGTTTGCAAGCTTTACGTTTTAGTCCTGAAAGTCGAGTTTGCAATTGTATGAGTTCAAGATGTCCATTTAAGGTGAAATTTGACAGGGTAGCATGTAATATGACAATTTCATATTGGTAACTCTAAAATCAGTTATGACCTTCTAATTTACAGAATTTACATTTTGGTCCCTAACATTTGAATATTGTGCAATTGAGTCCCTTTCTGAAATTCGATCGATGTGCTTTACACATATATGTTTCTCGAGTGTCCACCTAGGGTTAACATGTATCTAGACAAGATTAAAAAAGGAAAAAAAGGTCGTTAATCAAGGTTGACTTTCAGGTTGACTTTAATTTTCCCCGTGTAATCTCCGTAGTTCGGGTCAACCGTCTAGGTCGGGCTAAGGGGGTTACATTTGGTGGTATCAAAGCTTGGTTCTCGTGTAATTGGGAACTGTTATATGGATGATGTATGTGTTTTTGCATGATGGACCTTTTAAGTGAAGGAATGTTTTGTGAATTGTGATGCATGGTTGAAATTGTGATGTTATGCTATGTTGAAGCATGTTAGGGGGACCCATTGCCATATCAAAACTAATGAAAGGAATTGTTTTTGGAAAATGAGCTTGAGTACTTGGATTACTTACCTTGTTGAGCCTAATTATGTTTATTGCATTTGTGTTAGTGCATTGTTTTCTTGTAAATGAGGCCTCGTAGAGAGATGAGGATGAATACGAGAGCTATTGCTCAGAATGAGAATGAGGAAAATGCTGAGAATGTTGTGGATATACCTCCTCCCCCTGGTGGTGGTGCTGGAGGTGATAATGCTGGTGCTGGGGTCGTTGGGTCTGAAGGTGTGCAGGGGCAAGCTGCTCCTGACATGATTGTGTTGATTCAGGCTATTGCGGGAGCCTTTCAGGTAGCTGGAGCTCACGGAGCTGCGCATCAGGGTGATGCTAATGTGAGATTGCCTTTGGAACGTCTTCGCAGTTTGGGAGGGACTAAGTTTAGAGGCTTATCTCTTGAAGCATCTGAATCTTGGTTGGGAAGCACCAAGAGGATTTTGGGGGAAATGAACTGCAACAATGTGCAGAAGTTGGGTTGTGTGGTATCACTGCTGCATGACGATGCATATACGTGGTGGACGACCACTGTCTCTTGAATGGAGGAAAATGATGTGACTTGGATGTTCTTCTTGAACGCGTTCAAGCGGAAGTATCTGGGTGTGCGATACCTAGATGAGAAGAAAAAAGAATTTATGTCCCTTGTGCAAGGAAGCCTGACAGTGGCTGAGTATGAGATCCAGTTTGTCCGCCTTAGTCAGTATACACCTTAGCTTATCCCTGATGAGCGGGAGATGCGTGAACGCTTCCGTTATGGTTTGGTGACGGATGTGAAGACTTTTATGCTTGCTGTTGATTATATAGATTTTGATATGCTGGTGAGTAGAACGAAGGACATCGAGCAGAAATTGGGTTTGTCTTCCAGAGGCGTTAGTTCTAGCTCAAGCAAAAGAGCTGCTGATTATAGTTCTGGTGGTGGACAGAACAAGAGAGGACGAGATAAGAGGTATCAGTCTTCTGCTAGACGTGGTAATGGAGGGCAAGGTGCGCCTGTTCAGGGAGATAGGATGAGAGCTGACCAGAACACATGCTGGACGTGTGGATCTCGTGGCCATTTGAGGCGGGATTGTCCTCGAGCAGCGAGGGAGGTTCAGGCTCCTGTAGCAGTGACCGGTAATTCATGCTGGAATTGTGGTTCGGCAGACCACATGAGGAGGGAGTGTTCTTTGTTGGCCGGTGGTGGTCAGGGACGTGCTCCTGGGGTAGTTGCACCCAGAGAGGTCGTGGGCGCGGCCGTGGCAACTTCCAGCGTAGAGATGATGGTGGGAGGAATGTGGCGCATGTGGTGGTTGTTCAACCTGATGGTGGTGGCCAGGCTCGAGTGTATGCTCAGCGTGAGGGGAGGAATGATACGGATGTGATCGCATGTACCTTTACTTTGCAATCCTTGTCATTACTTTCCTTGATTGATTCTGGATCTACACACTCATACATATTGCGTGAACATGCTTGATTGCTTGGTTTACCTGTTGAGCCTTTGGATGTTGGTATGCGAGTGACTAGTTCTTTTGGTGAGACCGTTGTGACACGGAAGTTATATAGAAGATGTCCCTTGGAAGTGCGAAACCATGTTTTTCTTGTTGATCTCATGGAATTTCCATTCTATGGTTTTGATGTAATCCTTGGTATAGATTGGCTTGTTGAACATCGAGCTGTAGTGGATTTTGAGAACAAGCGAGTTTCGTTGAAACTTGTGGATGATTACGATGTAGTGGTGGTTGGTGAGAATGTGAAGTTTCTTGCCAATGTGGTGTCTACGTTGGAGGCAAGCCGAATGTTGAGGCAAGGTTGAGAGGCTTACCTAGCCTTTGTGATGAATCCTAGCTCTAAAGAGTTGCGAGTTCAAGATATCAGGACTGTGCGAGAGTTTCCTGGAGTGTTTCCGGAGGAGTTACCTGGATTGCCTCCTAGTCGGGAGGTGGAGTTTGGAATTGAGTTGTATGAAAACACAACTCCAGTGTCCATCACTCCTTACCGAATGGCACCTAAGGAGTTGAAGGAGCTAAAGACACAACTTCAGGAGTTGCTTGATCGTGGGTTCATTCGGTCGAGCGTGTAACCTTGGGGTGTACCGGTCTTGTTTGTGAAGAAGAAGGATGGCACTATGAGAATGTGCATCGATTATCGTCAGCTGAACAAGTTGACTATCAAGAATCGGTATCCTTTGCCGAGGATTGATGATCTTTTTGATTAGTTTCGGGGAGCGGCTGTGTTCTCTAAGATTGACTTAAGGTCTTATTACCAGCTCAAGGTGAAGGATGTGGATGTGCCAAAACAACCTTTAGAACGAGGTATGGGCATTATGAGTTCCTTGTGATGTCGTTTGGCTTGACGAATGCTCCTGCAGCTTTTATGGATATGATGAATAGAGTGTTCCATGAATATTTGGACAAGTTTGTTGTGGTGTTCATTGATGATATCCTTGTGTACTCTCGTACTGAGGAGGAACATGAGGGGCATTTTAGGATTGCGTTGCAGGCATTGTTAGAGAATCAACTTTATGCGAAGTTGAGCAAATGCGAATTCTGGCTTAGGGAAGTTGTTTTCCTTGGTCATGTGTTTTCTACTGAGGGGATTCGTGTTGATCCTCAGAAGATTGAGCTGGTGATGAATTGTAAGCCTCCTAAGTCTGTTCATGAGTTCCGTAGTTTCCTTGGGTTGGCAGGATATTACCGGAGATTTGTGGATGGATTTTCAAAGATTGTTGCACCTTTGACGAAGTTGTTGCAAAAGGATGTCAAGTATGAGTGGACAGAAGCAAGGCAACAAGCTTTTGAGAAGCTTAAGACAGCTTTGACGCAAGCTCCTATCTTGGTTCAACCTGAATCGGGAAAAGAGTTTGTGGTGTACAGTGACACATCCTATGTTGGTTTGGGGTGTGTGTTGATGCAAGAGGGTAAGGTGGTGGCTTATGCATCGCGCCAGTTGAAGGTGCATGAGCGCAATTATCCTACGCATGATATAGAGTTGGCTGCGGTATTTTTTTCTTTGAAGATTTGGAGACATTACCTGTATGTTGAGAAGTGTATTGTGTACACGGATCACAAAAGTTTGAAGTACCTGATGTCTCAGAAAGAGTTGAATCTTAGGCAACGACGTTGGGTGGAGTTGCTTAAAAATTACGATCTGACGATCGAGTACCATCCGGGAAAAAGCTAATGTTGTAGCGGATGCCTTGAGTAGAAAGGTGGCAGTGGAGTTAAAGGCTATGTTTGCCAGTTTGAGTATTTCGCAAGATGGTGGGCTTGTGGCTGAATTGCAAGTAAAACCATCTTTGGTTCTGTTGATAAAGGATAAGCAGTTGTTGGATGATTCTTTGGTGCCACATGTTCAGGATATTGTTGAGGATAGACCATCGGATTTCTGTTTTAATGATGATGGGGTTCTATGTTTTGGAAGTTGGATAATAGTGTCGAATGATGCGGAGTTGAGGCGTACTATTCTGACTGAAGCTCATAGTAGTCCTTTTGCTATGCACCCTGGTAGTACAAAGATGTATCGTGATCTTAAGGATCAGTACTATTGGGTGGGATTCAAGAAAGATGTTGCGGAGTACGTGAGTTAGTGCATGGTTTGTCAGCGGGTTAAGGTTGAGCATCAGTTTCCTTCAGGGTTGTTGCAGCCGTTGAGGATTCCTGAGTGGAAGTGGGAAAGGATTACCATGGACTTTGTGTCTGGTTTGCCTATGTCGCCATCGAAGAAGAATTTGGTGTGGGTGATTGTGGATCGTCTTACGAAGTGTGCACATTTCTTACCTGTGCATACTACGTATACCTTGGACAAGCTTGCAGAGCTGTACATTGCCGAGATTGTGCGGCTGCATGGTGTGCCAAAGTCTATAGTGTCGGATAGGGATCCGAGGTTTACATCGCGTTTTTGGGTGTGTTTGCATCAAGCTTTGGGTACGCGGCTGAATTTCAGTACTTCTTATCATCCACAGTCGGATGGACAGCCCGAGCGTGTTATCCAAGTGCTTGAGGATATGTTGAGGTGTTGTGAGATTGAGTTTCAAGGTTCTTGGGAGAAGCATTTGCCTTTGGTGGAGTTTGCTTATAACAATAGCTACCAGGCAAGTATTCAAATGGCACCTTATGAAGCCTTGTATGGGAGGAAGTGCAGAACTCCTCTTTGCTAGGCTGAAACAGGTCAGAAGTTGGTTTCAATGTCGGCTTTGTTGAAAGGAACCACCGAGAAGGTGAAGCTCATTTGTGAGCGATTAAAGGCAGCTTTTGATCGACAGAAGTCTTACGCGGATTTGAAGCGTAAGGAGATTGAGTTTGCGGTAGGTGATCGTGTGTTCTTGAAGGTTTCGCCTTGGAAGAAGGTGATGAGGTTTGGCCGGAAGGGTAAGTTGAGCCCTAGGTATATTGGACCATACGAGGTGATTGAACGTGTGGGTTCTGTTCCGTACAAGCTGAGGTTACCGCAAGAGTTGGAAAAGATACATGATGTGTTTCATGTCTCTATGCTTCGGAGGTATAGATCGGATCCTTCGCATGTTATGCATGTGGACGAAGTGGAGTTGAATCCAGACATGACCTATGATGAAGAGCCTGTTGAAATTCTGGATTCGGACAGTAAAATTCTCCGAGGCAAGACCATTGAATTGGTTAAGGTGTTGTGGAAGCATCGTGGTGTTGAGGAAGCCACATGGGAAAGAAAGGACAACATGAAGAAGTAGTTTCCGTACCTTTTTCCTCCAAGTAAATTCCGAGGACGAAATTTCTTAAGGGGGAGAGTTGTAACACCCCAATTTTGGGCTTAGAAGTTTAGGGTTTGATCGGACCGGTCTGAGAAACGGTTCGAATATAAAAGGAGGTTTTAGGGAAAGCCTAGTTCGGGATGCTTTAAAAATATGGAAAAATATCTAAAAATCCTCTTTTAATATATATAAGAGAGTGGTTAAATTAATTTTACAAAATAAGGTTTGGAAATATTACATTTCGGTGTAGTGACCAAAATGCGATTTTTGAAAAGTTTAGTGGTGACTGTTTTGTAAAGGATTTGAACTTTGAATCTTTAAGGAGCTAATTACCCAAAATGTTTTTCTCTAGATTTTTTCCTTAATTTGGGTGATTTAATTAATGTTTTAATTAAATGAAATAAGGATGGAAACTACTTTTAGATTCTCATAACTACGTTTTCTAAATTTTCTCTCATTTCTTTTTCTCTCAAAATCCCATCATCCAAACACTTTTTCTCCAGCAACTTTTGCATTGATCTTCACTTCAATTGATGAGATTTCTATCATCATTTAGTTCCTAATCAATCTTGCATCAAATCCTTTTGATTTCCTCATTGAATATTCAAGGAATTTGGCCCAAATCAAGGAGAAATCACCATTTAGAGGTAAGATTGTTCTTCTCCTCTAAATACTCTGTTCTTTACTGAAATTCCTAAGTTGCCAATCCTTAATTTAAGTTTTGTAAATGGTATTATTGTTAGAAACTTGATTTTGGCTTAAAACTCAAGATTTGGAAGAAATCTTGAAGAATTTCGTTGAGATTATTTGGGCTCTGTTTTGAGGTGGTTCTTTAATGAATTTCGGTTATCAAATGATGTTAGAAATGAGGTTTTATCAATGCAATCCCGAATAGGTTGTATTTCTTAAGTTTTTGCTTATGAAAATGGTGGTTTTTGAGGTGTTTATGGTGTTCTGTTATAGCTGGAGGCATAAGGACGAGTTTAGGTTTATTTTGGATGTTAATTGATGTTTAAAAATGGGTAGAAGTGATGGATCTTGGATTGGTTAAGTTTTGGAAGAGTTTAGAGGTGATTTCGGTTCTGTTTGGTAGCCGAAATGTTAGTTTTAAGTAGAGCAGCGAGTTTAAGTGTGTTGGCTGAAGATTTCAATGCATGATGATTCATTAATCCTCTACTTTGATGTGTTTAAAACAGAGGAGACATCTTCGGACACTTTGGAGTTGATCCGGAGGCTTGATTTGCGTTTCGACAAGCTAGCGAAACGAAATTGGTGAGTGGAGTTGGGTTTCCAGCTTTGAAACGATTATTTGGACGTTTTGGGAGCTTAGTTTAAGTCTAAACAACTTAGCTAAGCTCAAGAGTAAGTTTTCGGAAAAACTCCCTCGGATGTGCTATGAAGTGGCTTGATGCATTGGTTATAATTTGCATGTTTAAATTCTATTTTGAAAGCATGATTTAGCATGATTAATGCTGGTTTTGAAAGCCATGTAATGAAGGATGCTCAAGGTAAGAGATCCTTGGTTTGGTATATTATTAATATGGTTTTGATGCATAGTGATGCATGATGTTAAATGGCTTTGATTAGTGCTTTAAAACAGTGAATTATTGATGGTAAATGATGTATATTGGCAAGTGATGTAATGGTTTTAAAGTACTTGAATCGGATATAGATAGTCGGCTATAGGATTGGGTGCACCGTGAATAAAGTCGCCTTGGATGTCGAGGGGTTGTGATTGTACCGTAAACTCCATCCAAGTACCCTAACGAGTAAGGTAAGATCACAACGGTGGTTAAAAGTCCGTGTGTGGATCTTGTGTTATGTGTCCCGTGATCTTGTTAGTGGAATTATACAACTACCGATGAGTGATGTTGAGGGGTTGTGATTGTACCGTTAAACTCCATCACGAGTGTTGAGGGGTTGTGATTGTACCGATAAATTCCACCTTGTGTTGTTCGGTAGTGTGTATGAAGCGTGTGGGACAACGCTTGTAATCTGCGTATCCGATTGTGTTTTGAGTTGTAAATGGTTATGATTTATCACTTGAAAGCCAATATGATGTGTTGAATGTAATGAAGCATGAGATGCTTGTAAAGTATGCAAGGTTGCATGAAAAAGGACGAACATGTGTTTAAAAGCTTTGTTGAAAGTGTTTTCTAAAATGCATTATTGTGTTGTTTTCTTTAGAGCATGCCTCACTAAGTTGTTGTGCTTACGCTCTCTCTCTTGTACTAATAATGCAGATAATTGAAGTGTTTAAGGGCAACAAGGAAGCTAGAGGGTCTAAGGGAAACCAAGCTCATGTATGCTGATGTTTTCATACACTATTAGTTTTGGTAATTTGGCAATGGGAACCTAAGATGTATTTTGGGAGATGTGTTGAACTCCCTAGATTGCGGCGTGTTGTGTTTGATGGTTTGATTTTGTTAATGGCATTTTAATGTTTGTTTTGGAGATTGGTTGATTGCTTGGTTTTGGATAATAGGATGCATGCCTATAGACATGTGAAATTTCATGTTTGATGCTATGAGTGTGTTTAGGAGTTACAAACATGCTCCATATATGTATGATGACTTTTTGGTATGACTAGGAAGTCATTAGGTAGTGTTTGAGTGGATTTTTGTATGAAAAACCAAGAAAATCTGCAGCTTCTGGGCAGACCGTATCGGAACGCTCTCTGGCGTTTCGAAACGGGGGCCTGTAATAGCCTTCGTGTTTCGGAACGGCTGGAGGCTGTTCCGAAACGTTTTGGCTACTGGAATGCCCTATTTCAGAACCAGTATCGGAACCAACCCGTGTTTCAGAACGGTCAATGCCGTTTCGAAACAGGTGACTGTTGGGCACTGATTTGAATGGTGTTGAAGTTTTCAAGCTTTACGTTTTAGTCCTGAAAGTCGAGTTTGCAATTGTATGAGTTCAAGATGTCCATTTAAGGTGAAATTTGACAGGGTAGCATGTAATATGACTAATTTTATATTGGTAACTCTAAAATCAGTTATGACCTTCTAATTTACAGAATTTACGTTTTGGCCCCTAACATTTGAATATTGTGCAATTGAGTCCCTTTCTGAAATTCGATCGTTGTGTTTTACACATATATGTTTCTCGAGTGTCAACTTAGGGTTAACATGTATCTAGAAAAGATTAAAAAAGGAAAAAAAGGGTCGTTAATCAAGGTTGACTTTCGGGTTGACTTTGATTTTCCCCGTATAATCTCCGTAGTTCGGGTCAACCGTCTAGGCTAGGCTAAGGGGGTTACAACCACCATCCCAACCTGGCTTTGATACCACCAAATGTAACCCACTTGATCCGGACTAGCCGATATACCGAACCAAACGTATCACACGGGGAATATTGAAGTAAACCCAGAAGGTTTATCACAATAAACGACCTTTTTTCCTTTTTATCTTATCTAGAAGCAACTTAGGTTCCTATGTGGACGCACATAATCAGCGGGTAAAACATCAACACATTCACTAATTAATTTAAGCGACTAAGGTTTAGGGACAATTTTGTAAATTTGATGAACTTTAAGGGCTTTTACAAAATTTAAGTTACCAACCTCCAATTAGATTCATTACATGCTTCGTGGTGAAAAATCAGCTCGAAAAGACCTTTAGAACCCATCCAACTGCATAAAAGGAAAACAGGGACCAAAACGCAAGAAACAAAAACTCAAATGAATTCAAATTTTGCACTCAACGGTCTGGTGTTTCGGAATAGGGATCATCGTATCGGTACATCCATTTCGAAACATTGATGCCCGTTCCAAAACACGGGGCCATTCTGAAACCCCTCAAAACACGTTCTGGTACAATGGTTCACAGAGGCAAAATGTTACGGAACGAGCCACACCGTTCCGAAACATCAAGGCCATTTCAGGCCATCGTTCTAAAACAGGTAAGGGCGTTCCGAAACGTCTGGGCCTGCAACTTTCTAAAAAGCTGGTTTAATTCAGTTTTCACCCTCTGGAACCATCCCGACACATGTCCTAATATACATACAACTTAAATACTTATCAATGGCAACCCATACGCATCATAAACAACATCAAGGCATCATTCTCATATGCTACAGAACTAAAGGCATGCTTCCTAAAAGTTAAAAGAACCAAAATGCTAAATTCCAAATGCAAGCATAAAATCAAACACAAAGGCCATTTACAAGTCCAAATATGCATCCTAAACTTTGCACAAAACAAGAAAATACCAAACCAACAACATTCAAGCATTGGACACCCCCATTGCCTTTATTACAATACTCCAAAGCTTACCTTCAATCAAAGTCTTCCATTGATCCCCTTGCAAGTGCTACCTCCAAAGCGTAAATTGACTGCATTGATGAACAAAGAGAGCATCAGCATACAAGCTTAGTGACGATTGATCAAACTGAAAATAACATCAATGCACAAAACCATTTTTCACTATTTTCAAAACCATCAAGCTTCCTTTGACAAAACATGCACTTTAACATCAAAATCATTGTAATGAACATCGTGTAACATGATACGCATAAATCCAACAATTAAACAGTTGTTACTCATATTACAAGCCTTCCAAGCATAATCACCTTTATGCTAAGCTTAAACAAAAACATGCATCTTTCAAATTATGCATTAACAACATTTTCCATAATGTTTCATTTCATTATATTGGCTCAAAAGTGATACACACAATCTCAAAAACATATATCGGATACACGGATTACCAAGGGTTGACCGACACCCTTCAGACACTCTATCGGCATTACAAGGCTCACAAACGAGAGTGACCCTCTATCGTTGTGACACCCGTGGTGGAGTATTCGGTACAATCACAACCCCTCAACACCACTCATCAGTAGATGTATAATCCACTAATGAGAGACGAGAGACACACAAGGTTCGCACCCGAGACCTACCCTCAACCGTTGCAACCTTAAATAATCATCAATCATTAGGGTACTTGGATGGAGTATTCAATACAATCACAACCCCTCAACATCCAAGGAGACTTGTTTATAGTGCACTCAATCCTATAGTCGATTAACTATATCCGATATCATTTTTAAAACACTTTAATCAACATCACTTGTCAATATAATCCATATCTCATGCATTCCTCATTGTTTTTACAAAGCATTCATGATAAGCCACAAACAAGCATTAAACCATGCTTAAAACCTCATGCATCAACACATGCATACAAGGATTACTTACCTAGTGCATCCTTAAACCACATGGCATCATCAACCTCATTTCTCATATTCAAAACATGCTTTAAACAGTAGGTAAATGCAATTAAAATCAAGTGTCATCAAAGGTTCAAAACTAACACAATCCGAAAGAGAAATGCACTTTACTTACTTCCGAACTTAGTAAAGCATTTCAAGCTCTTACTAAGATACCAAACCTTTTCTAAAACATTTCCACGTTTGAAAACCAAGTTCCACTCACCGACTCGCGAAACCACGCTTGCCGACGCGACTACCGATCGTCCGGAGCCTCCAAGACCAGCTCATTTGCTTCTGGATTACTATCCCCTATTCTCAACACATCAAAATGCATCCCCAAATGGATTACTAGCCCTGGTCTAAAGCATCAAAACACCCATTCGAAACAACTAAAAACTCAATCGATTTACCTTAAACCTCAGCCAGCCATTACCCAACTCATCCAACACATTCTAAGCATTAATCAACATCTAAAAACAACCTAAAACCATCCTTATACCTCCAACAACTCGAATTCCTCAAGAACACCTCAAAAACTCACTCAAAATAGTTCAAAAATTAAGGATCTCAAGAATTTCAAGATCTATATGATTAAGACTCCACTTACACACCAAAAATCTTTCCAAACTCATTAAACAACAATCTCAAACCAGTCCAATCAATAAAAATTCAAAAATGCATTTTAAACCAATTTTTCATCAAGATTTCTAGAGTTTATCAATCTAACCACAAAACCTCAATCAAAAATCAGTGTTAAAGAGTTAAAACCTTGGAATTTCACTAAAGAACTTAGATTAGAGGGATAGCATGAAAATTACCTCCAATTCTTGCTTCTCCTCTAATTTGGCAAGATTTGCTTGAAGAAACTTGAAGGAAAATGGAAGAAATCAATAAGCAAAAGGTAGAACTCAAAAGAGGATTTGAGAGTGAAGAAAAATTTGGAGATTTGAGTGAAAATGAGAAGTGTTTTGCTGAAGTGAGATAAATGAAATTAATCGTGAAAACTTCTTAACCGGTTAACTAACTTTTTTAATTAAACCAAATTAAAATCCTTTTTAATTTTTAATAACATTTAAAACACATGCCAAATTAGGGGAAAATCATAATTGCCTAGTAGCTCTCTACAGATTCTAAGATTTTGACTCTTCTTGAAAAACATTTTTCCAACTTTTAAATCTTTACATTTTGGTCACTACCCAAAATGTATATTTTCGAAAACTCATTTCGTAAAATGGATTTGACCAACCTCTTAAATATAATTTTAGAGGATTATACGATTTTTTATCATATTTTTATCCTATTCCGAACCATGATCTCCCTAAACTATCTTTTAACGGTTCGAATAGACACCCGGTTCCACCAGCCCAACCCGACTCGCCAAAACATCTAAGCCCAAAACTTGGATGTTACATATCGAGTACACGAATTACCCGTGGTGAAGTATTCGGTACAATCACAACCCCTCAACACCACTCATCAGTAGTTGTATAACACACTAACGAGAGACGGGACACACACAAGGTTCGCACCCGGCAGCTACCCTCAATCGTTGCAACCTTACACAATCATCAATCGTTAGGGTACATGGATGAATTATTCGGTACAATCACAACCCCTCAACATCTAAGGTGACTTGTTTATAGTGCACTCAATCTTATAGCTGACTAACTATATATGGTTTCATTTATATAGCTATTTATACAACATCAATTGCCAATATAATCCACATTTCATGCACACCTCATTGTTTTTACAAAGCATTTATGATAGCCATAACTCAAGCATTAAACCATGCTTCAAAAACTCATGCATCAACACATGCATACAAGGATCACTTACCTAGTGCATCCTTAAACTACATGGCATCATCAAACACATTTAACATATTCAAAACATGATTTAAAACAGTAGGTAAACACATTTAAAATCAAGTGCAACCAAGGCTCAAACTAGCACATTCTGGGAGAGAAATTCATTTTACTTGCTTTCGAACATAGTAAAGCGTTTCAAGCTCTTACTAAGTTCCCAAAACCTTTTCTAAAATGTTTCCACACTGGAAAACCAAGTTTCACTCACCGACTTGTGAAACCACGCTAGCCGACGCACAACTCAAATGTTTGAAGCCTACGAAATCACCTCATTTGATTCCGAAACACTATCCCATGTTTTCAACACATCAAAATTGAAGTCAAATGCAATAAAATGCATCAAAAACACCAGCACTCAAAAGGAAACCCGCAGCCCTGCTCTAAAGCATCAATTTACCCATTTGATACAACCAAAAACTCAATTGATTGATCTCTAACATCAGCCCAACCATTACCCTACACATCCAACACATTTTAGGCATAAATCAACATCCAAAAACAACCTAAAACTATCATTATATCTCCAGCAACTCAGATTCCACATTACACCCCAAAAACCCAACTATAACCACCTTAAAAACCAAGGATCTCAAAGATTTCGAGATTAATATGATTTAGGCTATATTCCAACATCATAAACCTTTCAAAACTCAATTTGAATCTATCTCAATCAAATCAAATCAACAAAACTTCGAAAATCACATTAAATTCATTTTTCTACCAAGATTCCATCATTTTATCAAACAAACAACAAAACCTCAATTAAAAACGTGAATAAAGAGCCAAATATCTTTGAAATTTTATTAAAGAACCTTGATTAGAGGGTTAGCACGAATTTTACCTCCAATTCTTGCTTCTCTTCTAATTTGGCAAGTTTAGCTTTCAAGAAACTTGAGAAAATTGAGAGAGAAAAAAAAATCTGGAATTTGAGAGGAAATAAGGTTGTTTAGATGAGGTGACATGGTAAGAATGAAAAGATCGTCAAAAATTCTTTTAACCAATTAACTAACTTTTAATCAAATTAATTTAAGCCATTTTAATATTTATTAAACCATTTAAAACACATGCCAAATTAGAGTGAAGGCTTAATTGCCAATATGCCCCCCTAAATATTCTAAAATTTTGACTCTTTTTGAAAAAAAAAATACACTTTTTCCTCAACTTTAAAACTTTATATTTTGTCACTGCCCAAAATGTATACTTTTCAAAACCTGTTTTGCAAAATTGATTTAACTAACCTCTTAAATATCATTTTAGAGGATTTTAGGAATTTTTGTCATATTTTTATCCCACCCCGAACGTTGATTTCCCTAAACCACCTCTTAACGATTCAAACATCCGACTATCGGTTCCGCCGGACCAACCCGACTCGTAAAACACCTAGGCCCAAAAGCGGGGTGTTACAATTTTACATCAACCTTACCTCTTAATTCTTTTGCAACTTGGCACTAATACCACCAAATGTAACCCCCTCGACCCAGTCTGGGCGAAAGACCGAACCTAACGAGTCACACAAGTAATATTGAAGTAAACCAGGAAGTTTACCTCAATAAATGACCCTATTTTTTATTTTATCTTTTCTAGATGCTCTTAATAATCTTAAGTGATAAACATCATAGCCGAACAATTTGCAACTAAATCAGACAACATTTAGAGACTCAATTGCATACAAACACATTTTAGGGCCCATTTTGTAATTTTATCAAATTATAGAGACTTCTTCCATGTTTAAGTCACCAACCTTCAATTAGTCATACTACATGCCTCTTTGTCAAATCTCAGCTCAAAACAATCATCCAAGCTCATTTAATTACATCCACAACATTCGGGGAGAAAAACATAAAGAAATAGAACTTCAGAAGATTCCAATAACCAATTTAACCGTTGGGTGTTTCGGTACATGTTGCCTTGTACCAAAACACCCGTATCGGAATAGGGTCGAGTGTCTCGAAGCTCGGGCTCATATAGAAAAAGCCCCTAGGGTGTTTCGGAACATGCAATTCCAGTAACAAAATGTATAGAAACACCCCTTGCTTATTTCAAAACCCCTAAGCCATTTCAGGCTCATTGTTCCGGTACAGGCTCGGGTGTACACAAACACTTGGGCATGTAATGAAACTTTTTGTTGGTTTTCACACTTTTATCTATACAAAGCCATTCCAGCATGCTTCCAACATGCATACAACATATTTAAGCACCAAACCTTAATCATACATGGCAATAAGCATTGAAGTATTCTTTAGGCATGCTTCCTAAGCACAAAGACCATTCAAAAGCCAAAACACAAACCAAAGAAAATATCAATAAGCAAAGGTCATTTACAAGTCATCAAAGGCATCTCAAACATGCCACAAAACAAGGAGTTTCAAAATACACTCTCCCAAAACATTAAGACATCCTCCCATTGCCAGCCATTATTACTAATAGGTAAACATAAAACCATACTTGAGCTAAGTCTCACTCCTTGGAATCCTTCATTCTTCTTTGCTGCCCAAGGATGTTGCTTCTCTGCATTGTTGGAAAAAGAGAGCGTATGCAATAATGCCTAGTGAGGGATACTCAAAACAACCAATAACAACAATGCCTTTTAAAACAATTTCTAAAGTGGAAATCTCTATCTCATCATGCTCATTCTACCTCATGCTTGAAACCATTTTCAAAGCAAAGCCCACATTATTTAAACAACATGTACCATCTATCTCATGCATTAATCAAATGCAAAGTCTCAAAGCAAAGTCGTACATGCTTGTTTCTCAAGTAGCAATTCTCAAAACATGATCTCATATGTAAGTCTTATTTCATTAAATCGTTTATAAACTAAGTACATGTGAATCTCATATATTGGCATTTAGGCAACATTACTCGGATATCCGGATAGCTTCACGAAATCCCATATTGCCAAGTCTTACCTCGGTGGAATCTCACATCACTGTACTCTCATGGCGGTATCTCTCATCGCTACAAAGCATGATGGAATCTCACATCAACGAGACCTACCGTGGTGGAATCTCTCATCACCACACTCTCACTTTGGAACGTGATGGCTCTGATACCATATGATAAAAGGTGTACGTTGCTTCAGAAACAACGCTCATTGTTCGTAAACGGATCTAGGATCGTAGAAAGCATTTATCGACAATAAAACACAAGAATGAACGTTTTTAGATACTTAAAATAACAAAAAAAGAAAGACAGAATAAAGGTGTAGGAATTTCTGGATGAATTTGGAATCGAACAAAGATGAAGGCTTGAATGGGCTTTCAAGGCTGATTCGGTGACCAAATTGTGGCAGAAACGTTGCTGGAAAATCAGCGAAAGTTTGACAACGTTAAACTCAAAAGAACTCGAACAATCTGCTGAACGAACCCGAATCGAATCTGTCTAACGTCGAAAGCTCGAAAGAACCTGCACAATCTACTGAGCAAACTCGAATCGGATATGCTTCACGTCGGAGGACTTGGGCCCACTAGATAGCGATCTAGGAACCCGAAGTATCAAGTAAATTTGACAAATCAAAACAAAGTCTGAAATGTCAAAAGATAGTTCTAAAAAGAACCGAACAAAAGAAACTCTCTTGTGTGGCTAACCTTTTACATGGATGTGCCGGCTATATTTATATTACAAAGGTGGTTGCCGAAACTAACATTGTGTGGCTGACATTCGGCCATTAAAAATTAAAAATTCAAAATTCAAAATGTAAACTAACTAAGGCGGTAATGCATTTCCAACCGTGCATTTGAATTATGCACATGGGAATTGTACAGTTCTTCGAGATAAGCTTCAACCGGCCATTTGAATTGTGCGCCATTTGGATATAAGTCACATGTAAACTGTGCCACTCATTTGAAGTTTGAATTTCAAAAGGAACACCCGCGTATTGTTTGAGAAATGTGATGATCTCTCGGCTGCATGCTTCAATTGTTTCTCAAGAAACCCACGTGCTCTTTTTTTAAAGTGAATTCCACACTCCAAATATAATGCCACACATGGTCTGCTTTTTGTTCTCATCCAATTCTGCCCACATGTCAATTTATGCATGATGAAAATTCAATTCCAGCGCATGCTTTAATTTGAAATCCACAATCCTCCAAAATGCAGCACATGTAATATTCGGCTGCATGTGCTATGTTTTTTTGGAATTTAAATTTCCACAAAGCCGCACATGTGAAGAGGGCATCTCACGAACATGCAACAGCTAGCTGAAAACGAGCACACGGTTGCACCTTGCTGCTCGTAAGCCGATTTGCATGTTCCTATTTACACACGATACATACTCACACGAACACATGACACTTGTTCAGCTGCTATTGGACTTGTCAGCTGTAGTTGAGCTAGTGGAGCTAAAGCTGAGCTGACTGGAAATGTTCTGAGTTGAAACGAACTAGCTGAAAGTATGATGAGCTGAAAGTGAGCTGGTTACACTCTCCTGAGCTTGGACTGAGCTGCATATACTCTGGTGAGCTGGAGATGAGCTGCATATGCTCACTTAAGCTAGTGTCCACCTACGTACCTACGTCAAAAGGCAACAAACTTCCATCAGAGTATTGTAAACTTAATGGAAACACTAATACAAGTCGTAAACAATTGCAACCTTATTTATTAGCTCAAAAACAAATATAAATACACCATAAGTTATATCAAATTGAGTCAAAACACACCAAACATACAAATATAAATAATATAAGTATAAGAAATGTTACACATCAGTATGTAACAAATGAAAAAGCAAACTTTCCTGAAAGTTTGAAGTTGCATCGTTGGGTGGCATAAACGTGCTCACATCATCCCCTCTTTCTTTAATGCGATTTGTCCCCAAATCGACCCTCATTACAAAAGGGAACAATTTCGACTTTCGCTTGGCAGGGAACTTCTTCAGTCATCTTGCTCGGCACATATGACATCCTCTCGAATCAAGTTCTTTTACAAAGAACACATATGGATATGCCTTCTTTATTGTACCTTTCCGAATAATGCACAACATAAAGTCAGACAATGCTCGTCGTGCATCCTTAAACCTGAAATAAATGACATACAAAGGCAACTCCAAAGAACAACAAGAATCTCGACGATCATCCAGAATCACAACACAAGGTTGTTCACAATCCAATGTACAACCAAAGAAATCAGCATATAAAAATGAAAAATCAATTGTTCAATGGAAAGGAACGTCAAACCGTGGTAAAAAAGGTTGCTGAATTTTTAAAAAGGACATAGATGCACTAGACATACCAACAGTAGCAACCTTGGGAACTTCACATGGCATCACCTTATTAACCTGCAAGTTAGAAGAAGAAATAGAAGAAAATGTCGAATCAGATAATACCTGGGAATTTGCTTTCTTCTTTTCGCATTCATTCTTCTCTTTGTTGGCCTTCCAAGCAGCAATACTCGCTTTCAAACGAACTTCGTCTTCATATACTTCACTTGGAGTCATGGGTGCCAAAGTTACCTTTTTGCCCTCATGAGTAAAAGAGTATCGATTGGTGTAACAATCATGCAAAACTCTCTTATCATACTGCCACGGTCTTCCTAACAACAAATGACAAGTATCCATAGAGCAAACATCACAAGTTACCTCATCCTTGTATTTGCCAATGAAAAATGGTATAACAACTTGGCTTAAACTAAAGCATGCATCTTTCAAATTATGCATTAAAAACATTTTCCACAATGTTTCATTTCATTATATTGGCTCACAAGTGATAATAACATTCTTAAAAACCATATCGGATACACGGATTACCAAGGGTTGTCCCAAACCTTTCATACACCTACCAGCATCTCAAGGCTCACACACGTGAGCGACCCTCCACCGTTGTGACACCCGTGGTGGAGTATTCGGTACAATCACAACCCTCAACACCACTCATCGGTAGTTGTATAACCGACTAACGAGAGATGGGACACACACAAGGTTCGCACCCCGGAGCTACCCTCAACCGTTGCAACCTTAAACATACCTCAATCGTTAGGGTACTTGGATGGAATATTCGCTACAATCACAACCCCTCGACATCCAAGGCGACTTGTTTATAGTGCACTCAATCCGATAGATGGCTAACTATATTTGGTTTCATTTATAAAACACTTTATACAACATCACTTGCCAATATAATTCATAACACATGCATACCTCACTGTTTTTACAAAGCATTCATGATAAGCCATAAACCAAGCATTAAACCATGCTTCAAACCTCCTGCATCAACACATGCATACAAGGATCACTTACCTAGTGCTTCCTTAAACCACAGGGCATCATCAACCACATTTCATATACACAAAACATGCTTTAAAACAGTAGGTTAAAACAATTAAAACAAGTGCATCCAAAATCTCACAATAGCACAATCCGAGAGGGAGATTCACTTTACTTACTTCCAAACTTAGTAAAGCATTTCAAGCTCTTACTAAGTTCCCCAAACCTTTTCTAATACGTTTCCACGCTGGAAAACCAAGTTCCACTCACCGACTTGCGAAACCACGCTTGCCGACACAATATCGATCGTCTGAAGCCTCCAAAATCACTTCACTTGATTCCAGACTATTATCCCTTGTTTTCAACACATTAAAACTGAGGCTCAATGCATTAAAATGCATCCAAAACACCAACACTCAAAAGAATTCCCGTAGCCTTGCTCTAAAGCACCAAATCACCCATCTGAAACAACCGAAAACTCAATCGATTGACCTCTAACCCCAACTCAGCCATTACCCAACACCTCCAACACATTTTAGGCATTAATCATCATCCAAAAACAACCTAAAATCATCCTTATACCTCCAGCAACTCGGATTCCTCAAGAACACCCCAAAAACTCAACCAAAAACACTTCAAAAACCAATAAACTCAAGGATTTTGGGATCTCTGTGACTAAAACTATACTTCAACACCAAAAACCTTTCAAAACTCATTTAGAAACAATCTCAAACTAGACAAATCAATCAAACTCTGAAATCCACATTAAAATCCATTTTTCTACCAGGATTTCAATAATTTATCAAACTAACAACAAAACCTCAATCTAAATCAATAATAAAGAGTCAAATATATTTGGAATTTCATTAAAGAACCTAGATTAGAGGGTTAGCACGAAGTTTACCTCCAATCCTTGCTTCTCCTCTAATTATTTGCTTGAAAGAAACTTGGAGAAAATGAAAGAAACCAAAAAGGAAAATATGGAAATCAAAAGAAGATTTGAGAGTGAAGAAATTCTAGAAAATTGAGAGAAAATGGAGAGTGTTTGGATGAAGTGAAAGAGAGAAATGAAAAGCTCATCAATTTTTTTGTTAACCGATTAACTAACTTTCTCATTTAATTAATTAAAACCCATTTTAATTTTTGATGAACATTTAAAACACATGCCAAATTATGGAAAAGGCATAATTTCCAAGTAGCTCCCTAAAGATTCTATGATTTTGACTCTTCTTGAAAAACACATTTTTCCCAACTTTTAAATCGTTACATTTTGGTCACTGCCCAAAATGTACACTTTCGAAAACCCATTTTGCAAAATTGATTTAACCAATCTTTTAAATATAATTTTAAAGGATTTTAGAATCTTTTGTCATATTTTTATCCCATCCCGAACCTTGATTTCCCTAAATCATCTATAAATAGTTTTAACAACCGAAACCGGTTCCACCGGTCCAACCCGACTTGCAAAACACCTAGGCCAAAAATCGGAGCGTTACAAAAATGAAACTCGCATTCGATAGATTACTTTCCTCTTAATTGGATTGATTTACATAAGAAAACAAGATTAAAACGATAAGGTTTTGATAGAAAATCATCAAGAACTCATTTGAAATCAAAAGGTTAAAGAAAACAAGAATCTACCATAAGATTTTGAAGAAGAAAAGAGTGATTGGCTAGAGAGAAACTGAGAGAACTCTTTTTAGAGAAAGTTTGTTACGTGAAATTTGTTTAAACAATTAATTATGAAATTAATTCCCCTAGCATCTTTATATTTTCTAAAATCTTTTTA
Organism: Hibiscus tridactylites; assembly: GCA_958450335.1. Lineage (NCBI taxonomy): Eukaryota > Viridiplantae > Streptophyta > Magnoliopsida > Malvales > Malvaceae > Hibiscus > Hibiscus tridactylites. The sequence continues at coordinate 61,284,735 of OY288273.1, read as the reverse complement.
AAAATATTTAATTAAGGGATAAAGTTTGATATTAGACTTTGGGCAAATATCTCCTTAAAGATTTTAAGTTTTGACCCTTCTAAAAACAGTCACTAAAATAGTTTTTACCTTTTACATTTTGGTCACTAGCTCAAAATGTCCAATTTCCTAATCTTATTTTCCGAAATTGATTTAACCAAAATCATTAATATATTAAATAAGGATTTTAGAATAATTTTCCACATTTTATCACTCTCAAAAATATTTATTCCAATTTAAATTTCCAAAACCGACTCGAATCTCTAATCTTGTTCCATCGGACTGTCTAATAAGCCTGAAAACTCCTATACCCAAAATGGGGGCGTTACATAACTCGCTAATAAAATTTGACTGTTTCCCTACTCTGACTTTCCCTGTTACCATATCCTGGAATGAAGGTTTAGTTTGTATCACTTTGGCATACTTGTCGTCACTTTTCAGATTACAGTTATCGCTCCCAACCATGCTCTGGTCACATTCAACAACCATTAGTCTGATCAAGGACTACGGTTCAACTTTATCAGTCTCCCATTGTAGTCACTACAACACCCATATCCGTGTCCATACCATCACCCTTAGGACTCGACATCTCTACACCAAGATTCACAACCGAATCGGAGGTGATCATCCCTATATCAGCCATAGTTACCACCTTGACATCGTTCTACACTCTAGGCTTTTCTAGGGCTATCGGTTCATCCTTCTAGATGGGACATTTGACGGTCTATCGGATGACGCAATAGTAGATTGCGACCTAGGTTTTCAAAAATGTCGAAAGGAGTCATGTCTTTTTATAAACTTAAAATTGTTCCAATTTTAATAAAATTGATAAATTATGTACAAGCCGTATATATTTTTGAATTATAGTCAATGCAAGATTTAAGATACAAATAGTTTTAAGATTTTTATTCTTTAAAAATAAATTCAATATTTTTTATTTTCATTTTGATAATTACATATATAATCATTGAATTTAAATTTTAACTTAAGTAATAATTTAAGTTTTTTTTATATTTTTATATAAATACACTTCTACGTATGTACTTGAAGTATACTTTATTAACTGGTTAGAAATTAAAATATACTTTAGTTTTATATTTTATATATTTTGTTTAATAGATTATATTTTATTAAAATTATATTTATTAAAAATATTTGTTAGTTATTAATTTTAAAGAAAAATAAATTTTTTATTATAATATGTTTTTAGTAAATATATTTTTAATAGAATATAATTTTATCAAAAATAAAAATGTATATTGATAAGGGGTGCATTGCTTGAGAAACAACGTTTCTTGTCTGTTGACGGATCTAGGATAGTAGCAAGCATACCTCTGCAATAAAAACACAATATGGAAGACTTTTTAGGTTCAAAATAAGAAGGAAAATAAAAAAAACGAAGAAAAATGGTGTAGAAATTTCTGAACAAATTTGGATGACGCAGAAGATGAATGCTTCAAATAGCGTTCATGGATGATTTGGTGTCCTAAAAATAGCAGAAACGTTGCTAGAAAATCAGCGGAAGTTTGGTGACGAAAAGCTCGAAAGAACATGCACAATATCCTATGCAAACCCGAATCGAATATGCTCCACGTCGAAGGACTTGGACCCTCTAGATAGCGATCTAGGAACCCGAAGTATCAAGTAAAATTTGCCACAACAAACATAGTCTAAAATGCCACAAAAAGTTCGGTGAAAAACTAAAATTGAGAGATAATATCTCACAAAATAAAAATTTCATTCAATGTCTAACCTTTTAACATTGATTAAAGTACATATATAGAGAGAAATGAAGAGGGAGGGGGCCCAAATGTGTGGCTGAAATTTAAACTTAATATGTGTTTAAAATTCAAAACAGATCTGCCAAAATCTACCCCCCAAATGGCGCTCAAATGCATGACTGATATTTCAACGAATTAAAGACATGTTTAATGTGTTAATTTCATTTGAATTTTAAATGAAATCAGCAAAAAACTTCCTACGTGTGTGCTTTGCGCACACATGCTCAAATCTGCCCGCACATACACATGCTAAGGCTTCCACATGTCGTGCACATGCATGGATGAAGGGTAGGACGCCCATAGGAAACGTACATGCCTCTCGGACACTTTCCAACACGTAGGACAGGTTTTAGATGCTTCTGGACTCGTCAATTGGAGTTGAGCTAGTGGAGCTGAGGTTGAGCTGAACGAAGCTAAAGTGAGTTGAATTAAGCTAACTGGGAGTGTAGTGAGCTGAGATGAGCTGCATACACTCCTTTGAGCTGCAACCAATTTAATATTAAGTTTTAAAGCTGATGACCTTCAATGTACCTACAAGGAAATAATTCAACCACATATAAAAACCTTTGCAAACTTAATGTAAACTTATAATAAGCTAAAATAACAATCCAAACTTATTCTAAATTACACAAAAAGCTGGCATAACTTAGTAACCATATTTATAAACTAGATAAGTTATTGAAAACATATCAAATGGGCAACAAAGCTTGTGCAAACTTATTTATAAACAACATATACTTAGCAAACCAAACCCAAAACACACAATACGTAGTATATACAATGCAAACACTTATAAAACTCGTAATATAAGTAAAGAAATGTTACACATCAGTATGTAACAAGTGAAAAAGCAAACTTCCCTGAAAGTTTAAAGTTGCATTCGTTGGGTGGCATAAACGTGCTCACATCATATATAAATATTTTACAAAAATAATAATAAAATGGATATTATTCCACGTTCAAGCGCTTGTAGAAACTTTAGGGATTTTGTTTCTACAAGCATCTTAGTTTTAGGTGTTAGGGATTTTGTTAAGGGTCTAGTGTGCATGAGTTTTTGTGGACGAGTGTTGAATTTAGGGATGTGGTTAAAATTTAGGATTTAGGGTTAATATTTAAGGTTTATAAGTTAAAACCTAAATCCCTAATCCATATTACCCTAAAACTATACCCTAACCTCTGAACTCTAAATTCTAACTATAAACCCTAAATTCTAAATCCCTACATTTAAACTCATAAACCCTAAACCCTAAATTGATTTACTAAACCCTAAAACTAATGTGTTTGTGGAAACTTTTCTTATCCAAGGATAGTGCATGGGATATTTTCCCATAATAAAATATACTTTAATGGGTAATTATTCTATGCACAAGCGCTTGAGGAAACTTTATTTTCACAAGAACCTTAATTTTAGGGTTTAAGGACTTTGTTTAGGGTTTAGGGTTTAGGTGTATGAGTTTTGGATTTAGTTGGTGTAATTAGAATTTATAGTTTATGTTCAAATTTGGGGTTTATAGGTTAAAACCTAAATCCCTAACCTTATTACCCTAGCATCTAAACCCTATATTCTAAAGCCATACACTTAAATCCCTAAACTATACGCCCTAAACTGATTCTCTAAACCTTAAAACTAAAGCGCTTGTGGAAACTTTTCATTTCCACCGCCAGTGCATGAGATATTTTCCCTACATTAATTAAATATGTAGAAGTATATTTATATATAAATTATTAATTAAACTAAACATGTTAATTCAATTATTATATATTTCATTATAAAAATTAAAAAATATTGAATTTTGGTTTTAATAAAAAAAATCTTAGAACTCTTTTATTTTTAAATCTTACATTGAGTATAGATTAATATATATACTTGTCAAATTTAGTACAACTGTTGAGTTTGGTACAGTGGTTTAAAACCCTTTTTATTCTCCAATAAGCCAATGTCCAAAATCGAGCTTTCTTCCTAACACATTTGTTTCCTTTTATTTTTAAAATTATTTGAAATAAAATTTATCCATTCGATAAAAGGATCAATCCTTTGCGCCATAAATGGTGTATTTCTCGGTAATTAATGACTTTACTGCATCTCTAACAACTCTAAATAGGTAGTATTCATAGAGAGAAAATAAAAAGAATAAGGTGAAATCATCTCACCAGCAACAAGAAACATATTAGAAAAAATATCAATATCAAAGAGTCATTGAGGGCTAAGTTGTACTATCTTTCATAGTAAAACACTTGTGAGCTATCATTTTTATTTTTTCTCTGTTGATCTTTGATTGAGAACTTAATTGTAAAAGCACATTTGCCTAGTGAGGTTTTCTTTTTTTCTACATTTGTAATTACTTTTTGAGAAATGTGTATTCAAGGTTAATAGAATATAAATAACTTTGCTGTATTAGCTGGCAAGTTAGTTAAAAGGTAGTTTGTTATTTCGTAACCTCCTTGACCTAGCCTAGCCACCAGACCGAAACGCACGGGATACACAGGGAAAATCAAAGAGAAACTCGTTAAGGCTTCACTCCGATTAGAAACCCTAAAAATTTTCTTTTAAATTAATCTTGTCTAAGTTCCATATTTGATCTTACGTGAGAAGGCAAACAACGGAAAAGAAAACACGGATATGAACCAAACAATGCAGACATTAAAAGATAACTTTTAGCCATTTTACTCAGGCCGTATCGATACACCTAAGGCCCGTATCGATACACCTTCAACGGTCAAACTTCCCAAGGTTAACTCCAACAGACCATATCGATACTGCCATTGAGCGTATCGATACGCCCTTAATGGTCAAACTCAAAAAGTCAACTTCAAGGACCGTATCGATACACTGAAGGCCCGTACCGATACCCCAATTTCTCGTCAAAATCTCAGATTTTCAAAGTACAAAGCATGTATCGATATGCCCCCGCATATCGGTACGATAGGCTTAAAACAAGGGACTGTATCGATACCGCCCTTGAGCGTATAGATACGCCCTGCATAGAAAGATAGAAATTTGAAGATTTAAGCACAAGGGGACTAACATAAACACTCTAAGCAAGCATATTAAACGACCCCTAACCACAATCACGACTTAAGACATCCATGAGCATTCATTTTAAACAAGGTACTCAATCAAAACGATATGATTCAACATGGCATAATTCACTAAAGGAAACGTTCATGCTTGGCATTCTTAAAGAGGTCAAAAGACAAACCATGACATACTTCAACATTTTAAACACGTTAACAACAATAACAACCACATAGGAGTTTGGACACCAACTCCCCAACACAAAAGTCTAGCATTCCCATTGCTTAAGTATTATGACAACCATGAAAACCATACTTGAGCTAGCAAATGAACTCTAAGGTTCCTCCTTTGCCCCACTTGCCTCCCGGAGCTTGAGAGCGTAAGCTTGAGAGCTTAGTGAGCGGAGCTCAAAATCCCAACAACAACAACACAGTTTCAGAATATGTATCTAGTTTAAAGACAAGACCATTTGGAAAGGAAATATACTAAACCAAAAGCATAAGAACAAAAATCATGGTATGCACATGCACAACCATTCCCGGTGGGATTACACATAACCGTTCACAAAAACTAGCATATTTCTGGTGGGACTACACATAACCGTTCACAACAACTAGCATATTTCTGGTGGGACTACATATCATCATACTCATATACTAGTCACTTTCTGTGGGACTACACATCACCGTTTTCAACAACACACTTCCCATTAACCATCACATGAGGCTTTGACAGCAACAACAACATAACAACATTAAATAGGAGGTCAAAGCAAATCGTATTTCACCCAACAACACGTATAATCACATACACCAACACTTAACGTAACAATACAAAATTAGTTAAACTTAAACTTGGGTTTAGGTTGGCCCCTAAGGATCCACCCAAACCCCAAGGAAACCCTTTAAAACATTTCAATACTTTAAAACATTACCACTCACCAGCACAATTCCAAAACTTGCTAACGGTCCACCTTCAAGCTTCTTCAACTTCCGGTGTAGCATCCGAAGAACCCAAACCTTTATCTTCTGCTTTTACCCAAATCAAAGCAAGGAGTTAACACACTTTTCGACAATCAAGCCCACTTAAATCAATCCTATCAAAATCTGATGACAACAAGTTTCTGATTCCTATCCAAAACTAACCAAAATCATCCTCATTTATACTCTAACCATAAATCATCCATAACTTCATCAATCTAAAATTTAAAACATGTTCAAATGCCCCGAAAACATCAACCCAACACCATAAAAACATTGGAAGTCCTTCCCCACCATTTCCAAGCCAAAAACCCAAACATCCCTTATCAAAAAATTACCCATTTTCCAAATTTTTAGATTTCTTGATAAACTCACTGTCTTAACATCATTTTACACCCAAAATATGGTTTATAACTCACCCAAAAACTATTTTAACAACATTCTCTTAAACCCTTCAAAAACCCATTTTCTCACAAATAGAAGAAATTTGAGAAAATTTTCAAAGTTTTGAAAGGAGGTAGTTAGAAGATAAGGGAATGTGAAGGAATGTTAGGAACAAAGCACTTACCTTGACAAGTCTTCGTAAATGGTGGAGGTTTGATGGAGGGAAGAAAAATAACAAGAAAATGGTTTTGGGGAAGAAGAAGAGATGGGTAGTTTGAAATATAATATTTTATTTTAATTTAAAAACCATTTCCAAAACCTATTTGTTACCCATTTACCAAAAGCCCCTTTAAAAATCCTCTTTTTCTTAAAAACTTTAAAATTTGTTTATTTAAATTTTTTCCCCAAAATTAGCTTAACCAGAACCGACTTAACCAAACCCGAATATCTCTCGGGCCCTAAACTCCGGCGTTACAACTCTCCTCCACTTAAGGAATTTCGTCCCCGAAATTTACCCAATGGGAAGAGATACGCAAACTGTTTCTCCATGTCATCCTTCTTCTCCCAAGTGGCCTCTTCCACACCCTGATGTCTCCACAAAACCTTGACTAAGTCAATGGTCCTCCCACGCAAAACTTTACTATCCATAGCAAGAATCTCAACCGGTTCTTCAACCTACGAAAAGTTCGATTTCAACTCGATATCTTCCACTAACATTACATGGGATGGATCTGATCTATACTTTTGAAGCATCGAAACATAGAACACATCATGAATCTTTTCTATCTCGGTCGACAATCTCAATCTATAAGAAACGAGACCAATTCTCTCAACTACCTCGTAAGGACCAATGAATCTCGGACTTAACTTACCCTTCTTACCAAATCTCATCACCTTCTTCCAAGGTGAGAATTCAAAACTACTTTGTCACCCACAGCATACTCTATCTCTCTTCTTTTCAAATTGGCATACGATTTCTGTCTGTCTGAAGCTGCCTTCAAGCCATCACAAATCTGTTTTACCTTCTCGGTAGTGCCCTTAAGCAAGTCTGGCATAAGCACAAGCTTCTGTCCGGCTTCGGCCTGACAAACAGGTGTTCTACATCTCCTACCGTACAGAGCTTCATACAGTGTCATCTGAATACTAGCCTGATAATTGTTATTGTACGCAAACTCTACTAGCAGTAGATGTTTTTCCCACGAACCCTGAAAATCGATGATGCAACACCTCAACATGTCCTCTAACACCTGAATAACTCTCTCTGACTGACCATCTGACTGTGGGTGATACGATGTATTGAAGTTCAACCAAGTCCCCAAGGCGTGATGCAAACACTCCAAAAATCTAGCTATAAACCTCGGATCTCGGTCAGACACAATCGATTTCGGCACACCATGCAGTCTCACTATCTCACTGATGTACAGACCGGCCAACTTGTCTAAGGTGTAAGTAGTATGAACATGTATGAAATGGGCACACTTAGTGAATCTATCAACTATCACCCATACTGAATTCTTCTTTGAATGAGTCTACAGCAAACCTGACACAAAATCCATAGTAATACGTTCCCACTTCCATTCTAGAATCATCAACGGCTATAACAAACCTAAAGTAAATTGATGCTTGGCCTTAACACACTGGCAAACCATGAATCTACTCACACACTCGGCCACATCTTTCTTTAACCCAATCTAGAAGTACTCATCTTTCAACCCACGGTACATCTTCATACTATCCGGATGCATAGAAAAGGACTGTTATGAGCTTCATTCAAGATAGTACGTCTCAACTCAGCATTATTTGGAGCTACTACTCTATCCTTGAAACATAAGATCCCATTCTCACTAAAACAGAAATCTGTGGGTTTTCCCTCGGCTATATCTTGCACGTGAGGTGCCAAAGATCTGTCTTGCAATTGTTTCTCTCAAATCAACTTAACTAACGAAGGTTTAACTTGTATCTCGGCTATCAAACCACCATCTTGAGACACACTCAATCTTGAAAACATAGCTCGCAACTCAACTACCACTTTTCTACTCAAAGCATCGGCTACTACATTTGCTTTACCCGGATGGTACTCTACTGTGAGGTCATAGTCCTTAAGAAGCTCTAACCACCTACGATGTCTAAGATTCAAGTCTCTCTGAATCATCAAATATTTAAATCTTGTGGTCGGTGCAAACTATGCATTTCTCACCATAAAGGTGGTGTCTCCAAATCTTCAAAGCAAACACTACAGCAGCTAACTCTATGTCATGAGTAGAACAATTCTTCTCGTGAACCTCCAACTGTAACACCCCAATTTTGGGCTTAGAAGTTTAAGGTCTGAACCGGACCGGTCTAATTTTCGGTTCGAATATAAAAGGAGGTTTTAGGGAAAGCCTAGTTCGGGATGCTTTAAAAATATGGAAAAATATCTAAAAATCCTCTTTTAATATATATAAGAGAGTGGTGAAATCAATTTTACAAAATAAGGTTTGGAAGTGCAACATTTTGAAATAGTGACTAAATGCAATTTTTGAAAAGTTCAGTGGTGACTGTTTTGTAAGGATTGAAACTTTGAATCTTTAAGGAGCTAATTTACCCAAGAATGATTTATCCAGATTTTTCTTAGATTTAAATGATTTAATTAATGTCTAATTAATTAAATAAAAAGTGGAAACCACATTTTAGATTTTCATAACTAACTTTTCTTAAAACTTTCTCATCTCTTTTTCTCTCAAAATTCCCTCATCCAAACACTTTTCTCCAGCATCTTTTCCATTGGTTTTCAATTCATTTGATGAGTATTCAATCAACAATTAATTCCTAATCCTTTCTACATCAAATCCTTTTGATTTGCTCATTGGATTTTCAAGAAATTGGCTCTAATCAAGGAAAAATCTACATTTAGAGGTAAGGTTGTTCTTCTCCTCTAAATACTCAGTTCTTTACTGAAATTCTCAAGTTATCAATCCTTAATTTAAGTTTTATAAATGGTTTTAATGATATGAACTTGATTTTGGCTTAAAACTCAAGATTTGGAGGAAATCTTGAAGAATTTCGTGGTGATTGTTTGGGCTCTGTTTTGAGATGATTATTAAATGTATTTTGGATGTATAATGATGTGTAAATGAGGTTTTATCAATGCAATCCCGAATAGGTTGTGTTTCCTAAGTTTTTGCTTATGAAAATGGTGGTTTTTGGGGTGACCTTGGTGTTCTGTTATAGCTGGAGGTATAAGGACGAGTTTAGGTTCTTTTGGATGTTAATTGATGTTTAGAAATGTTTTGAAGTGATGGATCTTGGCTGGGTAATGTTTTGGAAGAGTTTGGAGGTGATTTCGGTTGTGTTTGGTAGCCGAAATGTTAGTTTTGATTAGAGCAGCGAGTTTAGGTGTGATGGCTGAAGATTTTAATGCATGGTGATGTATTAATCCTCTGCTTTGATGTGTTTAAAACAGGGGAGACATCTTCGGATACTTGTGGTGTTGATCCGGAGGCTTGATCGGCGTTTCGGCAAGCTTGCGAAACGGAATCGGTGAGTGAAGTTGGGTTTCCAGCTTTGAAACAAATGTTTGAAGGTTTTGGGAGCTTAGTTTAAGTCTAAGCAACCTAACTAAGCTCAATAGTAAGTTTTCGGGAAAACTCTCTTGTATGAGCCATGGAGTGGTTCGATGCATTTGTTGTTGAATTTCATGATTAAATTCTGTTTTGAAAGCATGTTTTAGCATGGTTAATGCTGGTTTTGAAAGCCATGTATTGAAGGATGCTCAAGGTAAGAGATCCTTGGTTTGACATTTGTAAATGTGGTTTTGATGCATAGTGATGCATGATGATTGAATGGCTTTGATTAATGCTTTAAAACAGTGAATTGTTGGTGATAAATGATGTATATTGGTAAGTGATGTGTTGGTTTTTAAGTACTTGAATCGGATATAGTTTGCCGGCTATAGGATTGGGTGCACCGTGAATAAAGTCGCCTTGGATGTTGAGGGGTTGTAATTGTACCGTAAACTCCATCCAAGTACACTAACGAGATAGGTAAGATCACAATGGTGGTTAAAAGTCCATGTGTGGATCTTGTGTTGTGTGTCCCGTGTTCTCGTTAGTGATGTTATACAACTTTCGATGAGTGATGTTGAGGGGTTGTGATTGTACCGTTAAATTCCATCACGGGTGCTGAGGGGTTGTGATTGTACCGGTAAACTCCACCTTCTGTGTTCGGTAGTGTGTATGAAGCGTATGGGACAACGCTTGTAATCCGTGTATCCGATTGTGTTTTGTGTTGTAAATGGTTACGGAATATCACTTGAAAGACAATATGACATGTTGTTTCTAATGAAGCATGAGGTGCTTGTTTAAGAATGCAAGGTTGCATTTATAATGATGATTATGTGATGGAAAGCTTGTGAAAAGTGTTTTATAAAATGCATTATTGTGTTGTTTCTTTAGAGCATGTCTCACTAAGCAATTGTGCTTACGCTCTCTCTCTTTGAACCAATAATGCAGATAATTGAAGTGTTTGAGGGCAACAAGGAGGCTAAGAATCCAAGAGAAAGCTAAGCTCATGTATGGTGATGTTTTCACAACATTATTAGTTTTGATATTTGGCAATGGGAACCTAGGTTGTGTTTTGGGAGATGTTTTGGACTCCCCAATTGTGGCATGATGCCTTTGATGATTTGGATTTGTAAATGGCCATTTTGATGCTTGTTTTGGTGTTTTGATGGTTGTTTGGTTTTGGATATTAGGATGCATGCCTATAGACTTGTGGAATTCATTGATTGATGCCATGAATGTGTTTTGATGACGCAAGCATGTACCTTATATGTATGATGACTTGTTGGCATGATTAGGGAGTCATTAGGATGTGATTGAGTGGTTAAATGCATGTTAAACCAGCAATTTCTGCAGTTTCTGGGCAACCCGTATCGATACACTCACACGCGTTTCGAAACGGGGGCCTGTAATGGCACTGGTGTTTCGAAACGGCTAGTGACCGTATCGAAATGGTTTGGCCACTGGAAGGCCCTGTTTCGATACAGGTCTCGGAATGAACCCGTGTTTCGGAACGTTCAACCCCGTTTCGAAACAGGTGACCGTTGGGCACTGATTTGAATGGTTTTGAGGTTTGTAAGCTTTACGTTTTAGTCCTGAAAATTGTAATTGCAATTGCAAGGGTTCGAGATGTCCGATTAAGATGAAATTTGACAGGGAAGTATGAAATATGATTAATATGATATTGGTAACTTAAAAATCAGTTAAGACCTTCTAATTTCCAGAATTTACAATCTGGTCCCTAATAGTTGTAATTTGTGCAATTGAGTCCTTTATCGATATTCGATCGATGTGCTTTCCTTATAAATGTTTCTCAAGAATACGCTTAGGATTAAAGAGCATCTAGACAAGTTTAAAAAGAAAAAAAGGGTCGTTAATCAAGGTTAACTTTTGGGTTGACTTTGGTTTTCCCCGTGTAATCTTCGTAGTTCGGGTCAACCGTCTAGGCCGGGCTAAGGGGGTTTCACCAGCTATCTCGAATCATAAGCTACAACTCTTCCTTCTTGCATAAGCACACAACCTAAACCTATATACGATGCATCACTGAAGATTACGAACTCTTTCCCTGGTTCAGGCTGAATCAAAATAGGAGCTTCTATCAATGCTTTCTTCAACTTTTCAAATTATTGTTGTCTTCCATCTGAACACTAATACGAAACATTTTTCTAAAGCAATTTAGTCAAGGGTGCAGCAATCTTCGAGAACCCCTCAATAAACCTTCGATAACACCCCGCCAAGCCTAGGAAACTACGGATTTTGGTCACTGACTTCGGTTGTTTCCAACTCAGTATCACTTCTATCTTCTTGGGATCCACACTAATCCCATCAGCTGAGATCACATGACCTAAAAAGACTACTTCCCTAATCCAAAACTCACATTTACTCAACTTGGCAAACAACTGATTTTCAAGCAAGGTCTAAAGTACTAATTTCAAATGCTCATCATGTTCTTCCTTGGTCCTAGAGTACATTAAAATGTCATCTATGAACACTACTACAAACCTGTCCAAAAACTTGTGAAACACTCTGTTCATCATGTCCATGAATGCAGATGGGGCATTAGTCAAACCAAAAGGCATTACCAAGAACTCGTAGTGCATATATCGTGTACGGAAAGTTGTCTTTGGTATGTCCACATCTTTCACCTTCAACTGATAATAGCCGGGTCTCAAATCAATCTTCGAAAATACTGTAGCACCTCTCAACTGATCAAACAAATCATCGATCCGCGGCAAAGTCTACTTGTTCTTTACCATTACCTTGTTCAACTCCCTATAATCTATGCAAATCCTCATAATGCCATCCTTTTTCTTCACATACAAGACCGGAGCACCCCACGGAGAAATACTAGGCCTAATTAAACCTCTATCTGACAATTTCGGAAGTTGTGTCTTCAACTCTTTCAACTCTTTAGGTATCAATCTATACGGAGCAATAGATACGTGAGCAGAATTTGAATACGTCTCAATAGCAAACTCAACATCCCTATCTGGAGGCAGACCCGACAACTCTTCTGGAAAGACACTCGGAAAATCACAAACTTTTCCGATGTCTTGCGGTCTAACTTCACTCATATTTGGATTCATCACATAGGCCAAATACTCTTAACAACCCAAATCCATCAATCTCTGAGCTTCTAAAGTTGAAACAACATTGGACAAGAACTTAATGTTCTCACCAACTATTACAACCTCATAATTATCCGTAAGTTTCAAGGAAACTCTCTTGGTCTCAAAGTCTACCCTAGCCCTATGCTCTACGAGCCAATCCATACCCAAAATCACATCGAAACCATATAACGACAATTCCATCATATCGACCGGAAATATATGACCATAAATCGTCAAAGGACACCTCATGTACATTTTCCTAACTACCACGGTCTCACCGAAAGAACTAGTAACATTCACACCTATCTCTAACCATTTATACGGTGAATCCAAAGATCTTGCATTCTCACCCAATATGTTTGAATGTGTCGAACCCGAATCTATCAACGAAAACAAGGATAAAGACTGTAACAAGAAATTACCTACGATGACATCCGTGTCATTCCTAGTATCTCACTGTCCATAGACCATGGTCGGTCCTCCACCCTCGGGCTGAACTGCTACCACATGAGCTACATTTCTCTGACCATCATTACTTGGCTGAAAGTTACCTCGATCGCGCTACGGCCTCTCTGATGCTCAAAACCTCGAACTGGGGCATGTCCGCCTCTAGCCAGGTGAGGACAGTTACGCCTCAAATGATCTCGGGAAACACAGTTCCAACATACCCCAAAAGTGCCCATGCACTCGCCCGAATGGCGTCTTCCACACCTAGTGCACTCAGGAGTGTGAGCAACATCTCTTTGGCCCTGATGGCCACGTCCATGGTTAGCGCCCCTAAGTCTCGAGTCAGGGTGATATCTCCTATCTTCGTGCCTCTTGGCATGCTCTCTATCCTAATCCGCATGGTGCTTCCCTGAATCGGACCCACTAGCACGAGCGTTCAAGCCGAAACTCTACTTAATATCTTTGGCCCTAAAAACCAAAACATCAAACTCGGTGTAATCAGAAGCAAGCGTATAAGTCTTCACATCCCTAGTCAAACTGTAACGGAAGCGCTCACACCGTTCTCTCTCATTGGGAACCAACTCGTGAGCATATTGGCTCAACCTTACAAACTGGACCTCATACTCTGACACCGTCTTACCACCCTAAACCAAAGCCATAAATTCCCTCTTCTTTTCATCCTGATATCGAGCTCCAAGGTACTTTTTTCTGAAGGTTGTTCTGAAGAATTACCAAGTGACATACGCCTCTGGCATACCCGAAATAACTATAGTCCACCAAGCATACATATCTCCTTGAAGCAAGAAGACAACACAATCCAACTTACGAGTGTCTGAGCACTCCATTTGTCCTAAGATTCGTGTAGTGCTCTCGAGCCAAGCCTCTGAACCCTCATAAGTCAAACCACAGAACTCGACTCCGCCCAAACTACAAAGTCTCTCAAGGGGTATACAAGTCTTCACACCGTGAGGCGGTGTTGCCGCATGTATGCCGGCTAAAGCTGTTTGAAAAGCCCCGACTATGGTTTGAATGAAATGAGTCATGTCCGCACATGCCTGACCCTGGCCATCTTGAGCTCCATTGCCTCCAACATTCGCCCCAGCCTGAGGTACATTATCTCCGACATTCACCCGCATTTCCATCGGGAGCAAGAGGAACATGAGGCACATCCCCGGGTGCCTGGTCACCCGCTCTAGGTCGTCCTCTCGGTCTTACCATAACGAAGATAAAATCTAAAACAACAAACATAACACACACAAGAAAACATTGGGTCAGCAAAGGCAAGGATCCAAGTGCTCAACCTCTTTTAACCAAACCCAGTTTTCAATAATAATACCTAGCACTTGGGTCAGAAAGGGCAAGGATCCAACATCAAGAACGAGAAATCATGCTTTCACACACTGTGAGATGGTAAACAAACCAAACAAACCAACTTATCTAACTTAACTTCCCAAGAGACCTTGAAACTGAGGCTCTGATACCACCAAATGTAACCCCCTTGACCCAGCCTAGCCACAAGACCGAATTGAACGGGTTACACGGGAAAAACAGAAAGGAAACCCGTTAAGGCTTCACTCCAATTAGCAACCCTCAAATTTTCTTTTAAATTAATCTTGTCTAAATGTCATATTTGATCTTATGTTAGAAGGTAAACAACGGAAAAGCAAACACGAATATGAACCAAGTAATACAAACATTAAAAGATAAACTTTTAGCCATTTTACTCAAGTCGTATCGATACACCTAAGGCTCGTATCGATACGCCTTCAACAGTCAAACTTCCCAAGGTCAACTACAGGAGACCGCAACGATAATGCCCTTGAGCGTTTCGATACGCCCTTAAAGTCAACTTCAAGGACCGTATCGATACACTAAAGGCTCGTACCGATACCCTAATTTCTCGTTAAAATCTTAGATTTCCAGAGAACAAATCAGGCATCGATACGCCTCGCGTATCGATACGATAGTCTTAAAACAAGGGACCGAATCAATACTGCCCTAGAGCGTGTCGATACGCCCTACATAGAAAGACAGAAATTTGCAGATTTAAGCACAAGAGGACTAACATAAACACTCTAAGCAAGCATATTAAACGACACATAACCACAATCGCGAGTTAAGACATCCATGAGCATTCATTTTAAACAAGGTACACAATCAAAACGACAAGATTCAACATGGCACAATTGACTAAAGGAAATGGTCATGCATGACATTCATAAGGAGGTCAAAAGACAAACCATGGCATACTTTAACATTTTAAACAAGTTAACAACAAAAACAACCACATAGGAGTTTGGACACCAACTCCCCAACACAAAAGTCTAGCATTCTCATTGCTTAAGTATTATTACAACCATGAAAATCATACTTGAGCTAGCAAATGAACTCCAAGGTTCCTCATTTACCCCACTTGCTTCCCGAAGCCACTAACAATCTGAATTGTTGGAAAAGAGAGCGTAAGCTTGAGAGCTTAGTGAGCGGAGCTAAAAATCACAACAACAACAATGCAGTTTCAAAACATGTATCTAGTTTAAAGACAAGACCATTTGGGAAGGAAATGTACTAAACCGAAAGCATAAGAACAAAAAGCATGGTATGCACATGCACAACCATTCCCGGTGGGACTACACATCATCGTTCACAACAACTTGCATATTTCTGGTGGGACTACATATCACCGTACTCATCTACTAGTCACTTCCAATGGGACTACACATCACCGTTTTCAACAACACATTCCCCATTAACCATTACATGAGGCTTTGACAGCAGCAACAACAACATAACAACATTAAAAAGGAGGTAAAAGCAAATCGTATTTCACCCAACAACACGTATAATCACATACACCAATACTTAACGAAACAAGGGAAAATTAGTTTAGCTTACACTTGGGTTTAGGTTGGCCCATAAGGCTCCACCCAAACCCCAAGGAAATCCCTTGAAACGTTTCAATACTTTAAAACATTACCACTCACCAGCATAATTTCAAAACTAGCTAACAGTCCACCTTCAAGCTTCTTCAACCCTAGTGTAGCATCCGAAGAACCCAAACCTTTATCTGCTGCTTCTACCCAAATCAAAACAAGGAGTTAACACAATTTTCAATAATCAAACGACTAAAATCAATCTTATCAAAATCTGACGACAACAAGTTTCCAAGTCCTATCTGAAACTAACCAAAACCATTCTCATTTCTACTCTGACCATAAATCAGCCATAAGTTCATCAATCTAACATTCAAAACACTTTCAAGTGCCCCGGATACATCAACCCAACACCATAAAAACATTGGCAGTCCTTCCCCACCATTTCTAAGCCAAAAACCCAAACATCCCTTATCGAAAAATTACCCCTTTTCCACATTCTAGGATTTCTTGATAAACCCATTATCTTAACATAATTTTACACCCAAAATATGGTTTATAACTCACCCAAAACATTTTGTTAACAACATTCTCTTAAACCCTTCAAAAACCAATTTTCTCCCAAATAGAAGAACTTTGAGAGATCTTCCAAAGTTTTGAAAGGAAGTAGTTAGAAAATAAGGGAATGTGAATGATTGTTACGAACAAAACACTTACTTTGATGAGTCTTCAAAAATGGTGGAGGTTTGATGAAGGTGGGAAATGGTGTGAAAATGGTTTTGGGGAAGTAGAAGAGATGGGTAGTTTGAACTATAATGTAACACCCCCTTCCCGGCCAGGTAGAGAACCGGGTCGGAGAGCGTTAACGAAACAATGCGATAACATCTTTTAACTTCACACTTAAAAACTTTTCACAAAACTTAACTCTTGCACTTATCATTTAAGCCTTCAACAATATTTTATTTGAACAGGACGTTATCGGATATAATGACAGAATTTGACTACATAAACATGGTTCAAAAGCATTGAAACTTTACCCGCAACCTTTTAGGGCATAAACTACTGACATGCCAAGTTTTAAAGCAATTCAAATCTATTTACAAGGTTTTACCATTTTAGCATAAAACATGAACTATAGGTCATGACATGTTATACGAAAAGCATTATCCAGCCATTTACTTCATAAACACTTAGACATAACATAGACATACCAAACTTATACATAAACCTTGCCACCATACTAGGAGTTTGAAGGATAAAACACATTACTCGGACTTGGTTGTGACTTGTGTAATGTACCAACTTCTCCGATCTCGATCCCAAAACTGGCTTATCTTGAAATGGATACATGAAATGCATTAGGCATACTTTACCTAGTGAGGTAGTCACATAACCATGAATATACAAATTATGACTTATAACATTCTTCTAAGAATCATAACATTAATCATGCAATATGGCATATTTCATATTCATAACAAGGCATATAATAATATCATGGTTCATGGATATCATTATATTAAGTTCATAATTTCCTTGGATCGATTCATGGTATATGGATACACGAATTCCACCTCCTCGCCAATTCTTAATGGTCATCCCGTCGTCATCGCCAAAGACCAAACACAATACATCCCTCTGCCTCGCCAAATCATATAGGTCGTAGCCTTAGGACCGTAGTCCACCCGTACACTGAGCTCATTCAATCTATGGCATGCCAACTGTATCCAAGGTCCATTAACATGTTTCATATCATTTATCATTCCATATCATCACAACATCAAAGGTTCATGTCATATTTAACATATGTCAATGTGTTCACTAGTTTTCATGATAATAATAAGCATACTGTGAATTATGAAACTAATGCAATGCTTACCGTACACTTACCATACATGATGGATGATGAGAATTCCTATTCAAGGAATAATATAACAATAACAACATATTCGAGTAAGCCCTTGCTTAACTCGAGACGCTACTACACTCACCTCGATATTAAAGTTCTCGAATAACGACGTCTTTTCCCTTGGTTGGCGGTTGTTCTTTCACGACTTCTTGAACTAGATTAAATATGAATCGGTTAGGACTAACAAGACAATATCGAATAAATATAAAAATATTAATCAGACTCGATACCAAAACTTAAACCAACAAAGATTTAGGCTTACCCCGATGTCGGTAGAGATTCGATATTACTATATCGAAAATATCGGACCACCAAACTAATACTGAACAACCTAATTATCGTTTCTTCACTGACTCCTTATTTTTCGTTCTTACATGCGCACCATCCCTAACATACATACACACACACACACACACACACACACACACACACACACACACACACACACACACACACACACACACACACATATATATATATATATATATATTCCCACTCACTCCATTAATTTCTCTCTTTCTTGGCTCCTATTTATATGGGAAGGAAATGGTTGATGATTCAACCTTATTTCCCTTGGAAATTGCCACGTTTTGTGGCTACTGGTGGCCACCCTCCTTTCATGGAGAAAGCCACGTAAGTGGCTATTGCCACATGCAACTAGAAATAGCCAAATGGCCATTAACGTGGCATCATCCTTAACAAAGTTTAGCCGAGTGGCCACAGCACGTGGAATACCCTTAGACAATTCCTTCATTTTGAAAGAATAGCCACCGTATTTAATTATTATTTATTTTTTAATAATAATAATAATAATAATAATAATAAACCATAACATAACTCGAATAATCTAAATAAGATCAAATAAATTATTTTATCAATACAAAATATTCGGTCATCGGAACCTGATTCTAACTAGATCGATTTTCGGGGTGTTACATATAATATTTTATTTTAATTTAAAAACCATTTACAAAACTTATTTGTTACCCATTATACCAAAAACCCATTTAAAAATCCTTTTTTCTTCAAAAGCTTTAAAATTTGTTTATTTAAATTGTTTTCCCCAAAATTAGCTTAACCCGAACCGGCTTAACCAAACATGAATATCTCACGGGCCTTAAACTCGGGTGTTATGTATTTTCTTTATCTTTCTTATTTATATAAATATGTATAAACAATTGTATTTTATTTTAACCTTAGATAATGAAAAGTCAGTTTTGTTTTCACCTTTTCTTCTTCATCGTGTTTATGAGAGAGTAAAATTTTCCTTTCATTTCCTCATATGTTTACCAGAAAAAAAACTTCAACATGGTATCAGATGATTCATCTGCTACTGATAATTTCCATTATAATTGTGTCTTCAAACCCAATGATCCGTCCGACAAGTTTTACATCCATCTAAACGAAAATCCAGCCCTAATTCTTACTTCTTCTTTGCTAACTGGTTCAAATTACCATGGTTGGTGTCGATCGATGAGGATGTCACTGATATCCAAGAATAAATTTCGCTTTATTGATGGATCGATCCAAGAACCTAGAGAAGACGATGTGAAATATCATGCTTGGGTAAAGGTTAACAATTTAGTACTTTCTTGGCTTCAAAAAGCATTCACCCCGATATTGCCTAGAGTGTCATATGGATTGACATGTCGATGAGCTCTGGAAGGATATCTATGATCGGTTCAATCAAGGGGATTTGACTCGACTATCCGATTTAATGCAAGATTTCTACAATCTTCAGCAAGGTACTCTTTCTGTTACCAATTTTCATACCTAGTTGAAAACAATTTGGGATGAAATTTGTAACCTCAGACCTTTATTTTCTTGTGTTTGTTATGTTGTTACGTATAGAAAGCAAGATTTTGTTTTAAGGTTTCTTAGGGGTCTTAATGAGCAATTTTTTGTACCCAAATCGCATTTCTTAATGATGAAGCATTTACCCCTATAAACGAAATCTTTGCAATTGGGCTTCAACATGAAAGACTTATTGTCTATGTTCATGAGAATGATTCGAATATTTTGTCAATTTATCGGTTTAATAAAAGAATTGCATATTTGAATAAGCAAGACACTAGGTTGACAAAGAAATTTTATGGGAATAGTGCTCATAAGAAAACTATGTGTATGCATTGTGGTTTGTATGGTCACACTGTTAACAAATATTATATGAAACATGGGTTTTCCCCTTGTTATAAGAATAGGAATAGGATTAGTTGTTCTAATCAAGTTGGTCATATTGATTCTTCAAATTGTGATAATGAATCCAATCATGATTTATAGGTTAAGGATACTACACCATGTGTTACTTTTTCTAAGGAGCAGTATGATAATATTTTGAGTATGCTGCAAGAAAGAAATACTATTGTTCAGTCTTCTATGCAACAATCCAAGGTTAACATGATTGCTTCTACCTTTGATGTCCCACTAACTGAAGATTCAGGTATGATTCTAACTTGTTCTTCGGCTTCAATGTTTAGTACTCCTTGGATTATTGATTCTGATACAACAGACCATATAACAAATTCTTTAAGTTTTTTATAGACTTTAAAACTGTTCAAAATAAATTTTTAAAGTTTCCTAATGGAGAAATGGTTAAGGTTCTACATATAGAAATTGTTCAATTAAATTCATATCTCACTCTGTTTAATGTGTTCCATATACCTCATTTTGATTTTAATCTCATTTATGTCTCAATTAACTGATGACAGTGATATTTTTCTCTTCTTTACTTTTGGTTATTGTTGTATATAGAACAATAGGTTATATCATCTTGAGATTTCCACTGAAACTTCTACATTTGGTCATTGTAATTCTGCTTCTCGTAATTCTGCTAAACTTGATTCTTTACATCTTTGGCACCTTAGATTAGGACATCCTTCGAAATAGAGGATGAAGTGCTTTTCTTGTTTGAATTCTGATATTTCTTCAAAGTGTTCTTATGATTTCGATGTTTTCCATATGGCTAAACAAAAGAGGTTTCCTTTTCGTGTTAGTGTTTCATATTCTGAATATATTTTTGACTTGGTTCATATGGATGTATTGGGTTCATTCTCTGTTAAGAGTATCTATGGATATTTATATTTTTTAACTATTCTTGATGATAAAAGTAGGTTTGTATGAATTTTTCCTGTGCAAACTAAATTTGAAGTTAGGGGTTTAATAACTAATTTTTATCAAATGGTTAAAACACAATTTTCTAAGAATATTAAGTGCATATGTACTGATAATGCCAAAGAATTTGATATGGATATTTTTTAAGTCGAAAGGGATAATACATCAAAACTCTTGTACTTATACTCCTCAGTAGAATAGTTTAGTTGAACGTAAACACCAACATTTGCTCAATGTTGCTCGATCTTTAAGAATTTAGTCTTTTTTGCCTCTGCCTTTTTGGATTGATTGCATTTTACATGTTGCATCTTTAATCAATATTACTCCCACTCCAGTTCTGGAAAAATAAGACACCTTATGAACTACTATTTCAAAAAGAACCCAAGATTGGTGATTTTAAAGTTTTTACCTAAACCTCAAACTAAGATGCATTCTAGAGCTAAAAATGTTTCTTTCTTGGACATACAAAGAATATAAAAGGTTTTAGGTTGTTTGATCTAGAAACACAAAGTGTATTTGTTTCACAAGATGTTGTATTTTCAGAAACAATTTTTCTGTTTAAAAAGTTAGTCTCTTCTATTTCAAATGATGTTGATTTGCATGTTTATGGTAATTCTGTTTTTATGGATGATTTTCTAAAAAAGCAACTTCTAGCTACATATATTTCGTTCCAAACACAAAATTAGTTTCTGGTAATTCCAATTCCTCTCAAACTTCAATACCACAAGTTTATCCTTCAATACCATTTGTGGCTTCACCAGTTCCAACACCAGTCCTTCAAGTTTTATATGTTCCTTTGCCTTAATTTCCACAAGAAGCTTCATCAGTACCATCACTGCCACCAATGCATTCTACAAGGCCTTCTAGGAGTATGCAACTTCCTCAAAAGTTCAAAGATTACAAGGTGATTCTACCCGATTATAAGACTACTACACACAATATTTCTCAGGGGATGTCTTACCATAATCTCTCTTCTACATATCAGTCATACGTTGGTGATGTAAAAATTTTAGTTGAACCTAAAAGTTACAAAGAGGTTGTTTTACACACTTGTTGGAAAGATGCAATGAATGAAGAAATTGTTGCCTTAGAAAGAAACAACACTCGGGAATTAGTCTATTTTTCTCTTGGTAAGCAAACCATAGGTTGTAAGTGTGTTTTTGAAAACAAAACTAAAATCTGATGGCTCTTTCTAAAAGATACAAGGCTATGTTAGTTGCTAAAGGATATATGACAAGTCGTCGTTAACCGGTCAAAATAAATATATATTAATCCTCTTTCAACAATAAATAAAATAAAGAAATTGAATAGGTATAGGGAAAGAGGGTCGATCCGCAGGGAGATTAGCTGGAATTGTTGACTTGAATTTGTTGAATCTGAATTCCCAGGAATATCTGTAAAAGCAAGAAATAAAAGAAGGGGGTGATATGATTTTTGGTGAAGTAATAAAATAAAGAAAAAAAAAGAATTAAAAGTAGTAAGAAAAACCAAGTGTGCAAATCAGCCTCGAACCAGCTCCTTCAATTCTTTCGATCATTGAAATAGATTTTTATTTCGGGGATCATGTCGGTTACAGTCTACGAGGCCCAACCCGTCGTAACTTGTTCTTCTCTTGAGTAACCAATCCTCCCAAGTCTATCTTCGAAAGACGGTTCTTAAATAAATCAACCACGTCTATCGTCGTTAAAGTATTTAGAAATATGCAGGAAAAACCCGACTCAGAAATTGTCTAAAAGTAGAATCGCTTCTGATTTTATCCATCCTTAGCAGACCGCCGCTAAGAGTGTTCATAGGAAGTCGAAATTTGCCACAGGCCGATCCTTCCTCCCAACTATGTTTTTAAGCGAATTTAGACCAAAGGGCCCTTTTTGATATGAAAAACGATCAAAAACTTTTAGTAAGGCTGATTGCCAAACTATCTAAGCAGAAAGATAAAAATGATTTCCCCAAAAGAATTTAAGCAAGTTCAATTCTCACGAATCGAATTGACTTGGATGGTTCTTGGCTTAAAGGATTTAGCTAAGCATGATATTGATTATCATACTTAACTTGATTTTAGAAAAACAATTGAATAACATAAAATAAATGAAAACAAGAAATTAAAGGAAAATGAAGTTGGATTTAAAGCTAGAAATGTTTACAAAGATAAAAAAAAAACTCAAAAACTAGAAGATGATCTTAAGCCTTCACCAAAGGTTGGTATTTATAGGCTTTAGATTTACAAAGATAAGAGATAGGAAATAATAATTCAAATTCAAATGTTGATTAAAATTCAAAATAAAACTAATATGGATAAAAGCTGATAATCTGATCGGATTCTTCTTCCGGAACATTCCAGGAGCTTCTAGAAGTTGCCACGTCACTGCCACGTCAGTGCTATGTCACTGCCACGTCAGACGCGTCGTGCCTGGTGTCGTGCCCATGATGCCAGTCATGACAGGATAATAAAAAAACTGCAGAAATGCTCCATTTTCACTGCTATTTCCAGAATTGGACCCCTGCACAAAATGTAATGAAAACAGTATGTATTAAGCAGCAAGAAGTCACAATACTTAGAAAATTAGCAAGTGAAACATGACAAATTTGAGAACTCATCAAATTCCCCCTCACTTGTCTCATACTTGTCCTCAAGTATGTCCGAAATAACATAAACCCAAGAATGCACTTCACAAGCCATTACAAGCATCAAACAGAATTATAAAGGTTCTAGCACAAAAGGAGGTTCTTGAAAGAAACATAATTAAAACCAAATAAATACAAGCAAAGAGCAGCCCTTGTTCCTTTCAATTTCCTATCAAGCATTGATCAAATCTTAGCCTAGTCTTAATCCTCACCAAGATACACTCAAGAGCACTCAAAGTGTTTTTAAAGGTAAAACTTGAAGCAGAAACACTCAAAGTCGTGCATGAACAAAGGTTTCCATAAGCTTGTAACAAGTTCAATTCTCCACTACTTATTAGAATCGAGGTGTAAAAATCATTAGGTCTTTTATTCAAGGTGTAATGTGGGTTTAGGAAAGGGTAAAAAGATGGAAAGGAAATAATCAAAGAAATGACCAATGCAAGATTTTTCAAACAACAAACAATGAAAACAAATGAGGAGCTTAATGATGGGCAAGCAACATACATTTTTCTGTTCTTCGAAACTGTTTTTCTCATTTTTTTCTCATTTTTTTTCTTTCTTTCTTTCGAAGCAATTGCTTCCTTATTCTGTTTTTTCTTTCTTTTTCTTTTTCATTTCGAAGAATTATACCCTTAATTTGAATTTCAGCTCCTTATTTGCCTAGTAATATAGTTTCTAGCATTTGATCAATCAAAAAGTGGTTAAGCCAAGGGAATGGGATGTAAGGCTAACAAGGGTTCACTAGGCGATGAGAAAGGGTAATTTAAAACGAAAAGGAAAGGAAAAGGTTTAAAGCCTAATGCCTAAATCATTTTAAAGCACCTCGTTCTTAGTGTAGTCTCGAATTGTAAGCAAGCCACAAGTTCTAGATTCCTAAAATTCAAGATGACACTCTCAAGCAAAATAAATGAGCATAATATGAAGAATGCATGCTCAAGGCTCAAAGTCTCACAAAATTGGGCTAAATTTGATTAAGCTAGGCGAGAAATCTAATCAACACAATCAAGAGTAATTAAAAGAGAATGTCAAGCTGCAGAATACCCATATCATTTGGTTATCAAAAATGCTCCAATTCAATCACTCCTAAGTACTAGAGCAAGTACAATATGCTAGATATCATGTAATGGCAAGAAAAGTTCAATTCAAGTTTAATCAAAGTCAAACATATCATCAAACAAGCATAGGACAAGTGTTGTTGCACCCTCCCCCTCACTTAGATGAATTACCCCAATTCAAAAAAATATTAAAAGTTAAGGCAAAGAGGGGTAAAGGAAACTCCCCGTCATCAACGATGATTGCGGCCACGTCTGCGCCCGCACCCAGGACGTAGGTAAGAGAGGATTTCGGAAATGTTGTCTTCTAGTGCGTGAAGACGTGCAGCGAAATCCGGAACATCGTGAGGGGGCTGCTCTTGGGGAGGAGGGGATTGAGGGGCACGTGGGGCGTTTCGGCGAGCGAAAACCCTCCTTGTCCTTGGCGTTAAAATTCCCGACGGATTGAAGAAGGGTGCATCCGGTGGTCCATCGAGTAGTCCCATGGAGTCCAAGCAACGCTCATCTAAAGCATCCATAGAAAAAGCGTAAGTGAAATGTTCAATATCAAAATTAGCTATTCTAGACGCGAGGTGAGTAATGAAAGGGCCAAGGATTAAGGGACGATTATACCGGATGACGACTTTGAACTGGCGGGCTAACCAAAATCCTAAGTTTACCTTCCTACCCGAATGCATACACCAGAGGAAGAATAGTTCGGTCTTACTTAAAGTGGCAGAGGCATCGTTACATCTAGAAAAATTGTAGGCAAAGAAACGATGAACATAACAGAGCCCGGGATCTTGAAGCGCAATAGCCTTGGTTGAACGAGGGTCGAAGACCATGTCTGTTTGTCCGGATAGCTCAAAATAAGCAGCATTTTCATCGAAATCTGCAGGAATCTCAAACAATGCTGTTAGATAATCGGAGTTTGTGACGTTAGTCACAAAACCCATAGCTAAATTAAACTCATTGACAGACATAGCAAAACTTTGACCACATAACCGAAATTTGATAATAGCAGGAGAGTCAAGCGTAATGTAACTAGTTTCGGCAAAAGAGAATGTGGAGTAGAATTCAAAAACCAACTCATAAAATGTTCCACATTTTATTTCAGAATAAGCAGTCCATCCGATAGCATCAAAATAATGTGCGACAGAGTCAGAGATATTCAAATTAACAATAGTACGCTGGGGAATGAATTTGCAAACCCGAAAAGGTCTATGTCTGATACTCTGAAATTGGTCGAGCTGATCGGAAGAAAAGATGAGGAATCCTTTGAGCTCTTCTTCTACCGGGACGACATATTTACGCCCACGCCTATTTCTTTCAGGATTTTCTATGCCGCCTCTAGGCGGAGAGGGAAAAGATGATGCACTATTCTGCTGGTCAGAGTGCTCGCCATGATGGTAGTTTACAGAGGACTGGTGATCTTGATGGAAACCGAAATCAGCCAAGAAGTCTTCTGTGTATCCAAAAGAAGGGTGATACATTAGTAACGGTTGAGTAAAAATTGGGGTAGAATTTACCTCAGGATGTTGCTCTGGTTCGGCAGAGTGCATAGAAAAGGAGGGGATTGTGGACTCCCTCTGTTGGGTATGAGATGGACATTGCCGAGAGGTTGTGGACGAGTCTACAGTGGGCATCGAATAAAACGACAGCGACGGAGACCGTGGGGATGGTGGACGGCGGCTGGTGCTCGGGCCGGCGACGTTGTTGGAATGGTACGAACGGTGGCTGACGCTCGGGGAAGGAGGCAGAGGAACCGCGATCGTCTGGGGGATAGGGTTTTTGGCCGGCGGAGTGGTGGCTTGTCGTTGACGGCCTCTGCGGCGAGGAGGAGGTGCGGCGGAGGGCTCGGACTCGCTGCTAATTTCCATAAACTGGGGCGGTTGAAAACGGCGCCGTCCACCGATAACCATCGGTGGTTCTTGAGGGAGACGACGGGCTTGTTGTCTTGTGCGCGGCATTATGGGCTGACGACGGCGGGGTGAAAATCTGGTTGGGTTTTGTTTTTGCGGCGGGGTGAGTCTGCTAGGGTTTAGTGATGTACGCGGAAGGGAAAGAAGAGGAAAAAGGGGGAAAAGGTTGGATATGCGGAAGTGTAAATGGGAGGGTCGGGGCTATCGTGCACCGTTCATTAAGCGTGCTAAAATGCACCGCGTTTAATGAAACGGTGCACTTTGGTTGGGGAATGAAATTGCCCTGCTCCATTCGACAGAAAAGCCTGCAGTGGAAAAAAAATTATTCAATCAGTATACTGGAGTAAAGAGTAAAAATAAGAAATAATAAAAAGAATAGAAATAAAAAAATTAAACTAATGGGTTGCCTCCCATTTAGCGCTTTGTTTATTGTCGTTAAGCTCGACCAATTCAATGCTCAGATTTTTAGTTCTTCGAGGATAATTTCCTCAATTCGTTCGATGGGTGCGCTTTCGAAGAACAGTTTGAGCCGCTGTCCATTTACTTTAAATTGTGCACCCGAGCTATATTCAATTTCCACGGCTCCATGAGGGAAGGTATTGACTGCGGTAAACGGCCCGCTCCACTTAGACTTAAGTTTTCCTGCAAAAATTTTCAACTTCGAGTTAAATAGGAGAACCTTTTGTCCAATTGAAAAGGATTTAAATGAAATGTGTTTGTCATGAAATGCTTTAGTTTGTTCTTTATAACGCTGTGCGCTATCGTAAGCGTTTCGGCGAATTTCCTCAAGTTCTTGGATGTGGAGTTTCCGTGTTTCGCCAACAGCGCTCATCTCCATATTACATTCTTTCACTGCCCAAAATGCTCTATGTTCAAGTTCGACCGGAAGATGACAAGGTTTACCAAAGACAAGGCGGTAAGGTGACATGCCGATAGGTCCTTTGTAGGCAGTCCGATATGCCCATAACGCATCGACCAATTTCAAGCTCCAATCCTTTCGATTGGGTTTTACAATTTTTTCTAGGATTGACTTAATTTCCCTATTTGAAACCTCCGCTTGTCCGTTAGTTTGCGGGTGATAAGTCGTTGATATTTGTTGCGTCACGCCATATTTCCTCATCAAGGCTTCGACAATTCGATTGACGAAATGTGTTCCTCTATCACAAATAATCACCCTTGGAGTTCCGAACCTGGAAAAAATAAATTCACGCAAAAAATTAGTCGTGGTTCTCGCATCATTTTCACGGGTGGCTTTCGCCTCAACCCATTTCGAAACGTAATCGACTGCTAAAATAATATAAAGATTTCCATAGGACGAAATGAAAGGTCCCATATAGTCGAGTCCCCACACGTCGAATACTTCACATATATGTATTGGATTTAATGGCATTTCGCTTCGACGACTTAGATTCCCAACCCGTTGGCATCTGTCACATGATTTGCAGAAATTGTAAGTATCTTTAAATAAGGTAGGCCAAAAGAACCCGCACTCGAGGATTTTGTGCGCAGTTCGTTTAGGGCCAAAATGTCCGCCACAAGCGTAAGAATGACAAAATTTAAGTATAGAAGTTACCTCGCTATTACTTACGCAACGACGAATTATTTGATCAGAACACAATTTCCACAAATATGGATCATCCCATATATAATATCTAGCATCTCTTTTAATGCGTTTAACCGCGGATTGAGACAAATTGTTAGGGACCTTACCAGTGGCTAAGAAATTCGCCAAATCGGCAAACCAAGGGAATGTTACCTTAACTTCCATTAGCGATTCATCCGGAAATTCATCTCGTAGAGGGAGTTCGATCGGTGATGTCACTAAACGGCTTAGGTGATCCGTCACCAAATTCTCGCTGCCCTTCTTGTCTTTGATTTGGATGTCAAACTCTTGTAACAAGAGTATCCATCTAATCAAACGAGGTTTAGCGTCTTTTTTGCAATCCCCGGCAACGGCGCCAATTTTGACAAGTCGTCGTTAACCGGTCAAAAATAAATATATATTAATCCTCTTTCAACAATAAATAAAATAAAGAAATTGAATAGGTATAGGGAAAGAGGGTCGATCCGCAGAGAGATTAGCTGTAATTGTTGACTTGAATTTGTTGAATCTGAATTCCCAGGAATATCTGTAAAAGCAAGAAATAAAAGAAGGGGGTGATATGATTTTTGGTGAAGTAATAAAATAAAGAAAAAAAAGAATTAAATGTAGTAAGAAAAACCAAGTGTGCAAATCAGCCTCGAACCAGCTCCTTCAATTCTTTCGATCATTGAAATAGATTTTTATTTCGGGGATCATGTCGGTTACAGTCTACGAGGCCCAACCCGTCGTAACTTGTTCTTCTCTTGAGTAACCAATCCTCCCAAGTCTATCTTCGAAAGACGGTTCTTAAATAAATCAACCACGTCTATCGCCGTTAAAGTATTTAGAAATAAGCAGGAAAAAACCCGACTCAGAAATTGTCTAAAAGTAGAATCGCTTCTGATTTTATCCTTCCTTAGCGGACCGCCGCTAAGAGTGCTCATAGGAAGTCGAAATTTGCCACAGGCCGATCCTTCCTCCCAACTATGTTTTTAAGCGAATTTAGACCAAAGGGCCCTTTTTGATATGAAAAATGATCAAAAACTTTTAGTAAGGCCGATTGCCAAACTATCTAAGCAGAAAGATAAAAATGATTTCCCCAAAAGAATTTAAGCAAGTTCAATTCTCACGAATCGAATTGACTTGGATGGTTCTTGGCTTAAAGGATTTAGCTAAGCATGATATTGATTATCATACTTAACTTGATTTTAGAAAAACAATTGAATAACATAAAATAAATGAAAACAAGAAATTAAAGGAAAATGAACTTGGATTTAAAGCTAGAAATGTTTACAAAGATAAAAAAACTCAAAAACTAGAAGATGATCTTAAGCCTTCACCAAAGGTTGGTATTTATAGGCTTTATATTTACAAAGATAAGAGATAGGAAATAATAATTCAAATTCAAATGTTGATTAAAATTCAAAATAAAACTAATATGGATAAAAGCTGATAATCTGATCGGATTCTTCTTTCGGAACATTCCAAGAGCTTCTAGAAGTTGCCACGTCACTGCCACGTCACTGCTATGTCACTGCCACGTCAGACGCGTCGTGCCTGGTGTCGTGCCCATGATGCCAGTCATGACAGGATAATAAAAAAAACTGCAGAAATACTCCATTTTCACTGCTATTTCTAGAATTGGACCCCTGCACAAAATGTAATGAAAACAGTATGTATTAAGTAGCAAGATGTCACAATACTTAGAAAATTAGCAAGTGAAACATGACAAATTTGATAACTCATCAATATACAAAACAACCTGATTTTCTCCATACTTTTAGTCATGTTGCAAAAATCACTATTGTTTGAATGTTAATGGTAGTAGATGCTGCTAAGAATTGGTTTTTATATCAATTAGATGTAAATAATGATTTTCTTCATGGACATTTGCAGGAAGAGATCTTTATAGATTTACCTCATGGTTTTTCAGCTCAATATCCATGTTTGGTGTGTAAGTTAAACAAAAGTTTGTATGGTTTAAAGTAAGCAAGTAGGCAGTGGAATGAAAAGCTGACCTCTGCTTTACTTTTGCAAGGATTTAAATTGATAGATTCTGATACTTCTCTTTTTACAAAAGGAAAATATTCTAGTTTTATTGCTTTGGCCATTTAGGTATATGATATTATCATAGCTTGTCCTAGTATGCTTGAAATTAATTCTATAAAAAAATTCTCCACGATACTTTTAAGATTAAAGACTTGGGAGATTTGAAATTGTTTTAGGTCTTGAGATTGCTAGATCTGCTAAAGGTGTTAACCTTAGCCAATGAAAATATAATTTTGATTTACTTAAAGATTTTGGTTTTCTAGGATCTAAACTAGCTTCGACGCTTGTTGCCACTACTTATAAGTTCTCTAAAATTGAAGGAGAGCTTGTGAGGACATTTCTTCTTATAGAAGACTAATAGAAAGGTTACTATATTTAACTAATACTAGGCTTGACATAGTCTAACTGTGCAACAACTTTCACAATTCATTTCTGTTGAGTGGATCAATGGATTGATCAAAGCCAAGAGGGGGTGAATTGGCTTTTTAAAGTTTTGGTGAATAAGTGGAATGAATAAAATTGAAGAACAAGGCAATTTAGAGTGGTTCAAGCTCCAAATGAACTCTACATCCACTACCTTAGCTCCCACTAAGGATTTCTCAACAATACCACTAATTGCTCTTCCCCTTTTTAGGCTTAGGAGGTAACTTTTACAATACCGGTCAATTTTCTACCCAAAATTAACCAAACCCTCACAAGGATACAAAGAAGAATTTGAAGGTAATAGAAATATCTTACAATACAAATTTTCCCTTTTTGATACAAGCACTCAACCCAAATTGAAAGACAAGATAGGAATTAAACTCAAATACAATTTGGGATTTTACAAGAATGAGACTTTTGAGCACTAGAGCTTGGATTTTTGTATAGATGTTTCTCTTAGATGCAATAGTTGTTGCTGGTCTTCAATAGGCTTGATTTTATACCTTCTCTATTAATTCTAGTTGTTTCGGTGGTTAGTGAATTGATTATAGCCGTTGGAACGTTCTCTTTCCACCATAAATGCACTTATGCAGCCTACCGTGTCAGTACGCGGGGATCCGTATCGATACCTGTCTCAAAAAAGAAAGAGCCGTTGCACAATTACAAGAGGGGCGTATCGATATGTGTGTAGGCGTATCGATACGAGTTAGGGATCTGTTTCGATACGGGTAAGATCGTATCAATGCAATTTTTCCTACAAAGCTCACTAGAGGATTCTGTATCGATACGGGTAAGAGCCTATTACTACGGGTTAACCAACTCTTTAAAAATTTGTTACCTACCAACTCACGCCCAACGGTCCAAAACATTTAAGGCTTCTGAATTTTAAATTTATTAAAAATCGTATCGATACGGGTTACACCATATCGGTACGCCATTCAAACTCCTTCTGATTTTATAGAGATAACGTATCGATACAGATGCAATCTGTTTCGATACCCTGTTTCGATACGGTAAGGGGCGTATCGAAACGGATTTCTCCAGTGGCCAAGTTTGTGAAAAAGGTATCAATACGGTAAGAGGTCTATTGATACGCATTGACGTTTTTCATTAATTTGGCCTTGGAACACTTAGAAAATATTTTGGAGTTTGAGTTTTTCAAACTAGAGCAAAGCCTAGTTGATTTGAAACATTTTGAGGGGCTTAAAAATTTATTTCAAGTTTTTCAATTTAGTCCTTAAAGCACTTTGTTATATCAAAATCAAACATAGGTTTTACAATTTATGCTCCTATTTCTATACATATAATAGCTGCTCACATGATTTTTCGATATCTAAAAGGAACACTTGGCCAAGGATTAATTTTCCCTGCTTCTAATGAATATAAACTCTATGTCATTTTTTATTCAGATTGGGCTTCTTACCCTGATTTAAGGAGGTTTACCAGTGGTTTCTGTGTTTTTCTTGGGAATGCTCCGATTTCTTGGAAATCAAAGAAACAACATATTGCTTCTAGATCTTCAAGTGAAGTAAAGTGCATGGCTTTGGCCTCTGTTACTTGTGAAATTCAGTGGATCAATTATTTGCTTTCTGATTTACATATTAATCCTTCTTCAGCAAGTCTCTATTGTGATAATCTTTGTAACCCCTTGTCCCGGTCTGGACGGCCAACCGGTCCGAGTGGGCTACACGGGGAAAACCGAGGTGAAACCTGTTAAGGCTCCACTTCGGTTAATGATCCTAAAAAAACTTTTTTAACATTATCTTGTCTAGATACTTAGTTAGTCCTATGTGTGACAAACGGCAGGGAAAACAAGGACAGGACGAGACAAGGAGCATAAGTTAATTTAAATTTACCAATTGTCAAGTTAATCCAATTTCTTGCAACGCGACCCAAACACACATAAATGATCACGAACAAGGCTCACAAGAAGGCTAACATCAAACAGGGCCTAAGCCCAACACTTGAGAACCTTTAGAGATGTCAAAAGCCCACAATTCAGGCATGTGTTTCGAAATAGGCTTGCGCTTTTCGATACACGAGCCCCAGTTTAAAAAGCCAGACCATCCGTACCGATACACACCACCCCGTTTCGGTACAGGGGTCCATTTCGCCTAGGCATTCCGAAACACGTTCCGGAACAGGCCCTCACAGTAGCCAAAATGTTTCGAAACACGTATCGGAATAGGGGTTCACAGTAGCCAAACCGTACCGGAACGCGTTCCGATACGGTGTTCCTGGAACCACACTCGTTTCAAAACAGTCTTACATGTTCCAAAATGCCTGCAGTCTGTGTGTTTCTAAAAACCAGATTTTGCATCTCCAAAAGCTCCCAACAAGCCTCAAACATCAAGAAACAAGGTATAACATGCAAACACATACTCTAGAGGCATTCACCCTACTCCAAACATGTTCATCACACCACGTACATGAAAAGGGCCACTCATTTAAGGAATCAAGCATTCACCAAAATAGACATATATTGCATATCAAGGTTTCATGCCTTAGAACAAAACAAACATGTAAGCATAAAGATAAGGGCACAAGGCCAACATACATAGCAGAAACAACCACAAACAAAACACCAACATACTAAAGGAGTCTTAACACGCTCCTAAATGCCAAACAACATACACAAATCCCCATTGCTTAACTATTACATCAATTAACTTAAAAGTCCATACTTGAAGGTGGAAAATAGCACACTTGGAGGCCCTTCTCCTTGCACAAGCAACCCACGAACTAAGGATCTGAATTGTCGAACAAAAGAGAGCGTAAGCATAAAGCTTAGTGAGGGTAAGCTCATAAAACAAACCTCGATAATGCAGGGTCCAAGCACGAGCAACAAAACCAAGGATGAATGCATGTTTCCTTACCTTTCATAACCACATGAATCAAATATATGAAATGCATGATCATATCATCAATTATCATGCCATGCTCAACATGTCCATAACACAACCATATGAAACATATTTAACATGCCATGCCATGCTCAACATGTCCACATGAATCAAATATATGAAATGCATGATCATATCATCAATTATCCTAGCTATGTCCCGAATACGCGGATAACAACCGTTGGAACTCACATCCAACAACTCAACCATTACATTACCTTACGGCGGGATTCCACTAATCACCATTTCACGCGAAGGGGATTCCACTCATCCTTACGCCCCGTCGATGGGATTCCACTCATCATCGACTAAAAATATACATGAAGATTTCCAGGCGTACCCGTACTCCATCTTGGTGACTACCATCACCAAGACCACGTGCGCATTTCAACGCTCGTGTGCACACTAATATCCTAATGATCGATCATTTGTACCCAAGCATACTAGTGCCAATACTAACTTATCGCAAGCTCATCATACACAATATCCTTACCAACACTCGTGCCTAGCACGTATCCATCATGATTTACAATCATGCAACCCACATTTCATCAATACATGCATATCGCAATGCATAATTAAATCATCATGCCTCAACATTACACATATCCACAATATGCATAGCAACATTAAACACAATTAACACATGAGGCATAAACACAATATTTACAGTTCAACCATAGTCTTTTAAACTAAAGCTTGGGATTAGACTACCAATATAATCCCAACTCTAGGTGGGTTTACCAAGCCCGACCTAGGTCTATATGCTCGGACCAAGGTATTTGAAAACCAATTAAAAATCAAAGAACCACTCACCGACTACTCCAAGCTCAACAACTCTAGCCAAGCAATCCACTAAGCTATTTGAATTCGTTCCCGAGGTCTCACTGACACAAAACCTTGATTCTAAGCAATCCAACACAAGCAAAAACATCAACAATCAGTCATCAATCACCGAAGCAAACCTGGAACACATTTTCAAGCAATTAGCCGACTAAGAACACACACCAAACTAGTATTTTCGAGCAGCCCAAACGCACAGCGATTAACCATTGTTTCCAACACTTTTAACATACTCATAAGCTTCCAATTTAACCCATTAAACATCATACAATCATCAGCCATCGATTTCCACTCATTAATACCCCCAAAAACCAACCTTTGAACCACCTAAAACCCATATCCGAAAATCGTTATAAGACCAAGTAAAAATTAGATATGTTGGACGTTTTGGATAGTAAATAACTTATCTAACAACAACAAATCTAAAGCTTAACTAAAAGCTATCAAAGTTATCATTTTTATTTCAAAGCCCAAAAACCTCAAAATGTAATATAATGGGTTTTATTGAAAACTAATGGTATAGAAATGAAAAGGAAGATAAGGACAACTCAAAAACATAATTACCTTTCAAAAATCTTCAAGAATGAAGCAAGGAGGAAATGGAATAGTAAACTTCAAAGGGGAGGGGAGGGTGTCGTTGATTTCATTTGAAAGAGGAGGGAGGAAGATGAGCAAAAGATATGTTATTTGTTTTATTTTATTTTTAAAAGCCAAAGGTCATTTTTACCCTTAATGAAAGTGGGTAATTACAATAGTATAAAATCCATGGCCATTTGGGTTTAAGTTAAAACAAGCCCAACATATTTTTATTTATTTTGAAAATACAAGGCCCAAAATTTTATTTTAATAATTTAATTTCACCCGACCCCCAAACACGGGTGTTACCACTCTCCTCCACTTTAGGAATTTCATCCCCGAAATTGCCTGATGGAAACAAGTACGAAAACTCCTCAAGCATATCGGCTTTCCTCTCTCACGTGGCCTCTTCCACGCCTCTATGTCGCCACAACACCTTGACCAACTCTATGGTCTTTCCACGCAACACCTTGCTATCTGAAGCAAGTATCTCAACCAGTTCTTCATTGTGCGACAAATTCCGATTCAGTTCTATCTCTTCAACGGGCATAACATGTGACGGATTTGATCTATATCTCCTGAGCATCGACACATGGAAAACATCATGGATCTTCTCTAACTCTGAAGACAATCTCAAACGGTAAGATACTGGCCCAATCCGCTCAACTATCTCATATGGACCGATAAACCACGGGCTCAACTTGCCTTTCCGACCAAATCGCATTACCTTCTTCTACGGAGACACTTTCAGAAACACTTTCTCACCCACTGAATACTCAACCTCTTTTCTCTTCAAATCAGCATAAGATTTTTGACGATCGGAAGCTGCATTCAGACGGTCACAAATCAACTTCACTTTATCAGTAGTCCCTTTAAGCAAATCCGGCATAGGTAACAACTTCTGACTCGTTTCGACCCAACAGATCGGAGTCCTACATCGTCTACCATACAATGCCTCATAAGGAGCCATCTGGATACTAACCTGGTAACTGTTGTTGTAAGCAAACTCGACTAAGGGTAAATGCTTCTCCCACGATCCTTGGAAGTCCATCACGCAACAACGGAGCATATCCTCTAATACTTGTATCACTCACTCTGATTGACCATCTAACCACGGATGATAAGAAGTACTGAAATGCAAACGACTACCTAGGGAACTATGCAAAAAACCCCAGAACCTCGATGTGAATCTCGGATCTATGTCTGAAACAATAGACTTCGGCACTCCATGCAATCTCACAATCTCTCGGACATACAAATCTGCCAGCTTGTCTAAAGAATTTGTGGTGTTCACCGCTAAAAAATGAGCACACTTAGTGAATCTATCAACTATCACCCAGACAGAATTCTTCATCAAAGGACACAAAGGCAACCCTGACACAAAATCCATAGTGATTCTTTCCCACTTCCATTCCGGAATTTTCAAAGGCTGTAACAAACCTGAAGGAACCTAATGTTCTGCCTTTACTCTCTGACATACCATGGAACGGCTCACATACTCGGCTACATCCTTCTTCAAACCAACCCAGAAATAATAACTCTTCAAATCTCGGTACATCTTAGTACTGCCTGGATGCATCGAAAAAGGACTCGAATGTGCTTCGCTCAGAATCATACGTCTCAACTCAACATCTGCAGGCACTACCACTCTGTCTCTGAAACACAACACATTCTCATCACTAAAACTGTACTCTGTCGGTATACCCTCTGCAATGTCCTGAACATGTGAAGCTAGTGATACGTCTTGAAATTATTTATCTCTTATCATCTGAATCAATGAAGGCTTCACTTGAAATTTTGTAATCAAACCACCGTCCCCTGATAAACTCAGCCTAGGAAACATAGCTCGCAACTGAACCGCAACTTTTCTACTCAACGTATCGGCCACTACGTTTGCCTTACCCAGATGGTACTCAATAGTCAAATCATAGTCTTTCAACATATCAAGCCATCTTCTCGGTCTCAAGTTCAGCTCTCTCTGAGTCATCAGATACTTCAAGCTTTTATGATTAGTGTAAACCGTGCACTTCTCACCATACAAGTAGTGCCGCCAAATCTTCAACGCAAACACTACTACTGCTAACTCAATATCATGAGTCGGGTAATTGTTCTCATGAATCTTCAATTGTCTCGAAGCATACGCAACAACTCTCTTCTCTTGCATCAGCACACAACCTAGGCCTACATAGGATGCATCGCTATAGATTACAAACTCTTTCCCTGAAACTGGTTGTACTTGTTGGGATGTTTGGGCTGGATTCGATCAACCAATTATGCTCACCAAGTGGTGGAGAGGTGGATTATTGGGTGGAAGGGTTGTGGAAGCTAGAATGTAAAATTGACACAATGATTTATAGTGGTTCGGCCTTCTAACAAGCACCTACATCCACTACCTTAGCTCCCCACTAAGGATTTCACAATCAATCCACTAATTGATTCGTCCCCTTTTCTAGGATTAGGAGGAAACTCTTACAACCGATCAAGCTTCTACCCAAGCCTTGATCAAAACCCTCTTTTACAAAGAGATAAATAAAGCAAACTTAAACCCTCTAATAGGTGTTTGTTTGCACAAAGAAGCACTCACCCAAAACCTAAAACACTTGAGCAAATTTGACAATTTTGGCTCACTAGTGTTTGTCTATACAAGAAATGACACTTTAAGCACTAAGACAATTTCTTGATCATTTGTTGATTGACAATTGAAGCATTAGTCTTCTCTTGATGCTTGGAGGTCCCTTTTATACTCCCAATTGAGTTTATAGCCGTTTAGGACCGTTGGGGATGAATTGGAGCCGTTGAGGACTTTATTTCCCTTCATAAATGCTGTTCTGCAGCTACCAGTATCGATACTCGTGGAACGGTATCGATATGGCCTTCTTGAGGAAATAGCCGTTGAGCTCTTGCCAGCTGAGGCGTATCGATACGCTTGAGGGCGTATCGGTACGGGTCTACATTTGAATAGCCGTTGGGAAATAGCCGTTGGGGTAGTTGAAATGGGATCGGTACGCTGACGTGGCGTATCGAAACGATCCTGACCGTATTGATACGGCAGAGGTCTGTATCGGTACGGGGTTTGACAGTAGCCAAGTTTGGGCAAAATGGTATCGGTACGGGTACAACCGTATCGATACTGGGACGTTGAAAATACAAGTTTGGCTGTTTAAAACATGAAAAATCTTTGCCAAAAACCTTTTAAAATATCTCAAACATAATTTCAAGTTGTTTGGACTTAACACAAGTTTTAAATTCTTTTCAAATTAGTCCAAAACATTTTTCAATTATTATATCAAAACATTAATTCTACAATCTCCCCCTTTTTGATATAATAAAACTCACTTGAAAAAATTGTTTGGGTTTCTCCCCCTTTAACTTTAAAAAAGTGAATAAGAGATTAAATGTATGAAATCAAATAAAGCTCCCCCTATTCATTTGAAAATTCAATTTTGAAAATTCAATTTTTCAAACCATACCATTTCTCCCCCTTTTTGTTATATCAAAAAGAATTTAAGACATTTAAGTTCAGAATAACAATAGAGGTAAATAGTTTTGACACAAATAAGAATTTGGTTTAAAAAATGGCTCCCCCTTACTCAAAGCATTATTGAAATGTTAGTCCAACATATATGATCATCTAGTTGAATTTAAAAAAAAATAAGACAAATAGATTCAAAAACAACTAGAAATTTTACCAACACTTGAACCCAAGGGAGGATGTGAAGCCTTCCTTCTTCAAGTGTTCTTCCTTGTGTGTATGGAGCTCCCCCTCAATGTTTGACTTGTTGAACATCTCCATCACACCTACAATAGACAATCAAGTAACTTTTGGTATCCAAATTGCTTTGGATCCATAAACGTTAGTTGCACAAAATTTAGTCCCCTTAGGAATCCATTTTTCAATTTCATCCTTTTTAGTTGAAGTGGTTAGTCCTTTTGGGACCCAAACACTTCTAAAACATTTTCCATTCACAAATCTAGGGGCACTAGATTGTCTAACATAAAAGTTTGATTTTCCAAGATTGTTTTTCTTTTCAAGCTCTTTGGAAATCAAATCATTTTCTCCTTGAACTTTTTGAAGCAATTTTTGTAAATCAAGACATTTTAATTCAAACTCTTCAAGTTTTGCTTCAAGTTCAAGTTTGGTTTTAGAAAGCAAATCATTTTGAATTTTTAACTTTGAAATCAATTTATTGTTTTTCAAAATGTAGCTTTTAAAATCTAAAACCAAATCATCATAGGCATCTTGTAATTCATCAAAAGTGTAAGAACATGAAGTAGATGAATTAGAAGTTACCCTTGAATCTTCTTCGATGGCCAAAAGGCAAAGGTTGGCTTGTTCATCGTCGGTGGAGTCTTCATCACTCCAAGTAGCCAAATGTGCCTTCTTCTTATGGCTTGAAGTGCTAGCCCTCTCCTTTCTTTTAGGTTCTCGTTCAAGCTCTCTCAAGGCTTTCTTCATGAATGGGGCACACTTCTTGAAGAGATGAACTATCTCTTCATCTTCCTCCTCCTCTTCACTTGAGTAGACATGATGGCAAGTGGAGGATTTGAGAGCCATGGCACTTGCATTGATGCCAAGCCCTTTGATTTTCTTCTCTCCCATAGCTCTAATTTCTTCCCTTTTCTTCTCATCCTCTTTGTTCTTCTTCATGATTTGATGAGTAAGGAGAGACCCCATGAGTTCATCAAGTTTCAAAGTCTTCAAATTTTTGGCTTCGATGATGGCGGTCCTCTTTGAGTCCCAAGACTCGGGAAGTGAGTAGATGAGCTTTCGAACAAGCTTCTCCTCCGGGATGGCTTCTCCATAACCTTTAAGACCATTGGTGATGGTGGAGAACCTATCAAACATCTTCTCGATGTTCTCTTCCGGATCCATTTTGAAGTTCTCATACTCCAAGGTTAGGAGCCCAATCTTGGTCTCCTTGACTTCATTTGTCCCTTCGTATGTGACTTCAAGCTTGTCCCATACCTCCTTGGCACTCTCACAAGAAGACATCTTCTCATAGATGGAAGGACCAAATGCACAAAATAGAATGTGCAAGGCTTTGCAATTTAGCTCCATCTTCTTGCGATCGTCGGCACTCCACTCCGCTTTACTTCTTTGAGGCACGAACGGGCCATCTTCAACTACATCCCATAGCTTGTAATCTTTTGATTTGATGAAGAACTTCATCTTTGTCTTCCAATGGGCATAGTGAGCTCCGTCAAAGAAAGGCGGTTTGTCGATTGATTGTGCCATTTGAGCCGGTTGATGAACTAGTGATCGAGCTTGCCGGATCTTCTCAATAGGATGTTAATCCTCACCGATTGAGCCAAGCTCTGATACCAATTGTTGGGATGTTTGGGCTCGATTCGATCAACCAATTATGCTCACCAAGTGGTGGAGAGGAGGATTATTGGGTGGAAGGGTTGTGGAAGCTAGAATGTAAAATTGACACAATGATTTATAGTGGTTCGGCCTTCTAACAAGCACCTACATCCACTACCTTAGCTCCCCACTAAGGATTTCACAATCAATCCACTAATTGATTCGTCCCCTTTTCTAGGATTAGGAGGAAACCCTTACAACCGATCAAGCTTCTACCCAAGCCTTGATCAAAACCCTCTTTTACAAAGAGATAAATAAAGCAAACTTAAACCCTCTAATAAGTGTTTGTTTGCACAAAGAAGCACTCACCCAAAACCTAAAACACTTGAGCAAATTTGACAATTTTGGCTCACTAGTGTTTGTCTATACAAGAAATGACACTTTAAGCACTAAGACAATTTCTTGATCATTTGTTGATTGACAATTGAAGAATTAGTCTTCTCTTGATGCTTGGAGGTCCCTTTTATACTCCCAATTGAGTTTATAGCCGTTTAGGACCGTTGGGGATGAATTGGAGCCGTTGAGGACTTTATTTCCCTTCATAAATGTTGTTCTGCAGCTACCAGTATCGATACTCGTGGAACGGTATCGATACGGCCTTCTTGAGGAAATAGACGTTGAGCTCTTGCCAGCTGAGGCGTATCGATACGCTTGAGGGCGTATCGGTACGGGTCTACATTTGACTAGCCGTTGGGAAATAGCCGTTGGGGTAGTTGAAATGGGATCGGTACGCTGACGTGGCGTATCGAAACGATCCCGACCGTATCGATACGGCAGAGGTCTGTATCGGTACGGGGTTTGACAGTAGCCAAGTTTGGGCAAAATGGTATCGGTACGGGTACAACCGTATCGATACTGGGACGTTGAAAATACAAGTTTGGCTGTTTAAAACATGAAAAATCTTTGCCAAAAACCTTTTAAAATATCTCAAACATAATTTCAAGTTGTTTGGACTTAACACAAGTTTTAAATTCTTTTCAAATTAGTCCAAAACATTTTTCAATTATTATATCAAAACATTGATTCTACAGTACTAACACTAGAGCATTCGTCAAAGCCTCTTTCAACTTCTCAAAAGCACTCTGTCTCACATCTGACCACTCAAACTTAACTCCCTTTTGCAAAAGTTTAGTCAACGGAGCAGCTACTCTAGAGAAACCATCAACGAATCTCCTATAGTAACCAGCTAGTCCTAGGAAACTCTTAATCTTTGTCACTAACTTAGGTTGTTTCCACTCAACAATGGCTTCAATCTTCTTCGGATCAACACGGATACCTTCAGTTGATACCGCATGGCCAAGAAACACAACCTCTCTAATCCAGAACTCACATTTACTCAACTTAGCATACAACTGGTTACTCATCAATCTCTACAAAACAAGTCTCAAGTGCTCATCATGTTCTTCTTATGATCTCGAGTACAGAAGGATGTCGTCTACGAAAACAACTACAAATCGGTCTAGATAGTCTCGGAAAACTCTGTTCATCATGTCCATGAAAGTTGCCGGTGCATTCGTGAGTCTAAACGGCATCACAGGGAATTCATAATGATCGTATCTAGTCCTAAAGGCTGTCTTCGGAACATCACACTCCTTTACCTTCAACTGATAGTACCCTGATCTCAAATCTATCTTCGAAAACACTGAGGCACTCCTCAACTGATCAAACAGGTCATCTATACGAGGCAATGGATACTTGTTCTTCAATGTCAACTGGTTCAACTGCCAATAGTCAATACACATCCTCATAATGCCATCCTTCTTCTTCACAAACAACACGGGAGCACCCCAAGGCGAACTACTAGGCCTAATAAAACCTCGGTCTAACAACTCTTGAAGCTGACTTTTCAATTCATTCAACTCCTTCGGAGCCATACGGTACGGAGCAATAGAAACTAGAGTAGACCCTGAATTAGTCTCAATCACAAACTCTACATCTCTTTCAGGAGGCAAACCCGGTAACTCCTCTGGAAACACATCCGGAAAATCACAAAATGTCCTGATATCTTTCGGTCTAACCTCACTCCTATTCGGATTCATCACGTACGCTAAATAAGCCCCACAACCGGAGTCCATCAA
This sequence comes from Hibiscus tridactylites, assembly GCA_958450335.1. NCBI lineage: Eukaryota > Viridiplantae > Streptophyta > Magnoliopsida > Malvales > Malvaceae > Hibiscus > Hibiscus tridactylites. The sequence goes on along the minus strand of OY288273.1, from coordinate 61,242,176 downwards.
CCTATGAGCCTCTAAAGCCGACACAACGTTTGACAAGAACTTAACATTCTCGCCTACTACCACTACCTCATAGTTATCAAAAAGCTTCAACGAAATTCTCTTTGTCTCGAAATCTACACTAGCTATGTGCTCAACCAACCAATCCATACCCAAAATGATATCAAAACCGTAAAACGGAAGCTCCATCATATCAACAGGAAACACATGACCCTGAATCTTCAACGGACACCTCCTATACATCTGTCTAACTACAACTGTCTCACCGAAGGAACTAGTGACATGCATTCCTATGTCTGAAATCTCAACAGGTATGTCTAACTTCTTTGCGTGCTCACTCAAAATATAAGAATGCGAGGAACCCGAATCGACTAAGGAAAGCAAAGACATGGACTGTAACTCAAAATTACCTGCTATCACATATGTGTCATTCCCTGCCTCTCTCTGTGCGTAGACTCTAGCTGGTCCACCGGCCTCTAGCTGAACTGCCACTACATGAGCAAGATTCCTCGGTGCCTTTATCCTAGGTGCATCAGCCCTCGGCTAGAAGTAACCACGACCACGCCCACGGCCTCTCGGATAGTCGATCGCTCTCGTAAGAGCCTATGCCTGAATCGGTGCCTGTATCGCCTGATTCGGACACTCTCTCCTAAAGTGGTCTCTCGATCCACAGTTCCAGCAAGCATGATAGTTTCCCCAACACTCTCTGGAATGTTGTCTCCCACATCGGGCACACTCGGGCAAACGCCCTCCAGCTCTCTGGCCCTGATGGCCTCTACCGTGGTGGCCACCGCCACGCCTATGATCATACTGTTGTCCACTGCCCCCGGTGCCTCTTGGCATCACCACGATCAAAGTTGTTGTGCCTCTTCCCTAAACTGGATCCTCCCAAACGCTTGGTCAGCCCCAAGCTATGCTGGATGTCCTTGGCCCTAGCAACCAAGACATCGAAATCAGAATAATCTGTACCCAAGGTGTACCTCTTGACCTCCTCATGAAGTCCATACTTGAACCGATCACAACGGTCCCTCTCAGTAGGAACCAACTCCGGAGCATACTGACTCAATCGGACGAAGCGGATCTCATAATCTGTCACTGATGTGTCTCCCTGAACAAGAGCCATGAACTCCATCTTCTTCTCATCTAAATATCTCGGGCCCAAATACCTCTTTCTGAAGGCAGTCTCAAAGAAATTCCAACTGCTCTCGGCCTCAGGCATGCCGGAAGTAATGGTGACCCACCAGGTGTAGGCATCACCCTGAAGTAACGAAACTACACAACTCAACTTACGAGCCCCAACACATCCCATCTGAGCCAAAATACAAACTGTCTTCTCTAGCCATAACTCTGATCTCTCAGGCGTAGATCCCCTGAACTCATCTGCTCCGAGGCTACGAAGCCTCTCTAAGGGTAAGCTAGCATCATCTCCGCTCGACTAAGCTACAGCCTGAGCTCCAGCAACTGCATCCTGAAACGCTCCCGCTATAGCTTGAACTAGCGGAGCCATATCTATCCCTGCAGGATCTTGGCCACCCTGGCCAACTTGAGGTCACGCTCCCTCAGCTCTAGCCTCGCCTTCCACATCAGGCTGAGGAGGTAGTGGTGGTGGAGGAGCTCTGACTCCAACAGCAGGCTCTTCCACAGGAGCCTCTACTCCAACCACTAGCTCATCAGTAGGAGCCGCAACACGGGGTCCCTAACGAACCAGCCTGGGTCTACCTCTAGGCCTCGACATAACAGCTCACAAATAACAACTACAACAACAACATACAAAATAGGGTTAGCAAGGGCAAGGGTCCAAGTGGCTAAAGTATGTTTTCCCTCACTTAAAAATCATTTTTTTCGATGTAATAGAAGTAATGGGACTCTACTCAACACTTAACGGACAAACCACACATCAACATGCTTCAAGCAGCATACACATACGATCAATTAAACAAGCATCAAAGGATACTTGATAAGCAAGCGAACATACTTACAGGGAAAGCAACCACCATGCAATTACAATACAAGAATTCAACTTACCTCACTTACATGCCCGAGGTCTCGGAAACCTCAGGCTCTAATACCAACAAGGGTAACCCCCTTGTCCCGGTCTGGACGGCCGACCGGTCCAAGTGGGCTACATGGGGAAAATCGAGGCGAAACCCGTTAAGGCTCCACTTCGGTTAACGACCCTAAAAAATTTCTTTGAGCATTATCTTGTCTAGATACTTAGTTAGTCCTATGTGTGACATACGGCAGCGGAAAACAAGGACAGGATGAGACAAGGAGCATAAGTTAATTTGAATTTACCAATTGTCAAGTTAATCTGATTTCTTGCAACGCGACCCAAACACACATAAACGATCACGAACAAGGCTCACAAGAAGGCTAACATCAAACAGGGCCTAAGCCCAACACTTGAGAACCTTTAGAGATGTCAAAAGCCCACAATTCAGGCTTGTGTTTCGAAACATGCTTGCCCATTTCGATACACGGCCCCCAGTTTAAAAAGCCAGATCATCCGTACTGATACGCACCACCCCGTTTCGGTACAGGGTTCTATTTCGCCTAGGCGTTCTGAAACACGTTCCGGAACAGGCCCTCACAGTAGCCAAAACGTTTCGAAACACATATCGGAACAAGGGTTCACAGTAGCCAAACCGTATCGAAACGCGTTCCGATACGGGTGTTCCTGGAACAACACTTGTTCCGAAAAAAACTTACCCGTTCCGAAACGCTTGCAGTCTGAGTGTTTCTAAAAACCAGATTTTGCATCTCCAAAAGCTCCCAACAAGCCTCAAACGTCAAGAAACAAGGTATAACATGCAAACACATACGCTAGAGGCATTCACCCTACTCCAAACATGTTCATCACACCACGTACATGAAAAGGGCCACTCATTTAAGGAATCAAGCATTCACCAAAAGAGACATACATTGCATATCAAGGTTTCATGCCTTAGAACAAAACATTCACGTAAGCATACAAATAAGAGCACAAGGCCAACATACATAGCACAAACTGCAACAACCAAAACACCAACATACTAAAGGAGTCTTAACACGCTCCTAAACACCAAACATCATACACAAATCCCCATTGCTTAACTATTACATCAATTAACTTAAAAATCCATACTTGAAGGTAGAAAATAGCACACTTGGGGGCCCTTCGCCTTGAACAAGCAACCCACGAACTAAGGATCTGCATTGTCGAACAAAAGAGAGCGTAAGCGTAAAGCTTAGTGAGGGTAAGCTTATAAAACAAACCTCGACAATGCAGGGTCCAAGAACGAGCAACAAAACAAAGGATGAATGCATGTTTCCTTACCTTCAGAACCACATGAATCAAATATATGAAATGCATGATCATATCATCAATTATCATGCCATGCTCAACATGCCCATAACACAACCATTTGAAACACATTTAACAAACTGTATTGGCACCTAGTAATGACCCAAATACGCGGATAACAATCGTTGGAACTCACATCCAACAACTCAACCATTACATTACCTTACGGTGGGATTCCACTCATCACTGTTCCACGCGGAGGGGATTCCACTCATCCTCACGCCCCGTCGATGGGATTCCACTCATCGTCGACTAAAAATATATATGAAGATTTTCGGGCGTACCCGTACTCCATCTTGGTGACTACCATCATCAAGACCACGCGCGCATTTCGACACTCGTGTGCACACTAATATCCTAATGATCGATCATTTGTACCCAAGCATACTAGTGCCAATACTAACTCATCACAAGCTCATCATACACAATATCCTTATCAACACACGTGCCTAGCACGTATCCACCATGATTTACAATCCCGCAACCCACATTTCATCAATACATGCATATCACAATGCATAATTAAATCATCATTCCTCAACATTACACATATCCACAATATGCATAGCAACATTAAACACAATTAACACATGAGGCATAAATACAACATTTACAGTTCAACCATAGTCTTTTAAACTAAAGCTTGGGATTAGACTACCAATCTAATCCCAACTCTAGGTGGGTTTACCAAGCCCGACCTAGGACTATATGCTCGGACCAAGGTATTTGAAAACCAATTAAAAATCGAAGAACCACTCACCGACTACTCCAAGCTCAACAACTTTAGCCAATCAATCCACCAAGCTATCTGGATTCGTTCTCGATGTCTCACCAACTCAAAACCTTGATTCTAAGCAATCCAACACAAGCAAAAACATCAACAATCAGTCATCAATCACCGAAGCAAACCCGGAACACATTTTCAAGCAATTAGCCAACTAATAACATACCCCCAAACTAGTATTTTCGAGCAGCCTAAACACACAGCGATTAACCATTGTTTCCAACACTTTTAACATACTCATAAGCTTCCAAATTAACCCTTAAACATCATACAATTATCAGCCATCGATCTCCACTCATAAACAGCCCCAAAAACCAACCTTTGAACACCTAAAACCTCTCTAAAACCCATATCCGAAAATCGTTCTAAAACCAAGTAAAAATTAGATATGTTGGACCTTTTGGATAGTAAATAACTTATCTAACAACAACAAATCTAAAGCTTAACTAAAGTTATCATTTTTATTTCGAAACCCAAAAACCTCAAAATGTAATATAATGGGTTTTATTGAAAACTAATGGTATAGAAATGAAGAGGAAGATAAGGACAACTCAAAAACATAATTACCTTTCAAAAATCTTCAAAAATAAAGCAAGGAGAAAATGGAATAGTAAACTTCAAACGGGAGGGGAGGGTGTCGTTGATTTCATTTGAAAGAGGAGGGAGGAAGATGAGCAAAAGATATGTTATTTGTTTTGTTTTATTTTTAAAAGTCAAATGTCATTTTTACCTCTAATGAAAATGGGTAATTACAATAGTATAAAATCCATGGCCTTTTGGGTTTAAGTTAAAACAAGCCCAACATATTTTTATTTATTTTGAAAATACAAGACCCAAAATTTTATTTTAATAATTTAATTTCACCCTACCCCCAAACTCGGGTGTTACAATCTTTCTACTATTAAAATTGCAGAAAATTTTGTATACCACTAACGAACAAAGCACATTGAGGTAGATTGTCATCTGATACTGGAAAATATTTACAACAAGTTTATCAACTTGTTGCCTGTGTCCAGTCAGAATCAATTAGAATATTGCTTCACCAAAGTTGTTTCAACATATATTTTTCTTAGTTCGATATCCAAGTTGGGCATACAAGACTTGTATGCTCCACCTTGAGGGAGCTAATATAATATAAACAGGTTAGTTGTATTAGCTGGCAGGTTAGTTATAAAGTAGTTCTTTACTTTCTTATTTGTATAAATATGTATAAACAATTGTATTCTATTTTTAACTTAAATAATGAAAAATCATTTTTGTTTTCATATTTTCTTCTTCATCATGTTTACCAGAGAGTAAATTTTTCCTTTCATTTCCTCATATGTTTACCAGAAAATAAACCTTCAACAAAGAATTTGTGGTGTAAACCTTGAGAGAAGTTTTTAAGGTTATATTGTCCTTAAAAATAAGTAAATCTAGTAGATTTAAAAAATTCTTAGTGTATATAGCTAAAGTAGTGAAATAAACTTGATTTAGAAGTCGAATCACTCTAAAATTGTTATGCAATTCTTTATTTTCCTTATTACTTCCGCCACAATTTTGAAAGAGCCATTTCGCTCCCTTATTGGCAACATCTTGATTGATTATCGAGCTAACAAAGCCTTTACAATAGAATAATATGAAGAATTTATTTATTTTTATTGTTAGTCCCTGTGTATTACACATGGAATTGACTGGTAGTTTACCCTAAAATTTTATATAATTTTTGTTTGACAGTAATTTTTGAGCTTATAATTTATCCAAATATTATTATCAAAATGGGATTAAAAAGTGGTGGTTTTGATTCAAATGATTAAATTTAACATTTCATAAGGGAAAAAAAGAAAGACGTTCTACAAATGAAAAAGGAGAGAAATCAACCGAATTAATTTCCTGACGGGGTAAACGTGATTGGGTTAAGACGATAGAAGCGGAAGATTGACCCAAATATTACTTTGGGATATTTTTATTCCAAGAATAGAGATGCTCACAGATTATTTCTGTATATAGGGATGACCACTGTTCAAAAAGTGAAAACCCATGGACCACATCCCGATTTTGAACAGTGTTCTTGGTCTATGAACAGTGCACGCACGACAAAGACTGCAACGCGCAGAGGGCAGGGCACGGGTTGACTGAATCTGGGGGTTTGATTTGATGAATAAGAGGTGATAATTTTTTTATGTCTGATTTCTTTTTAATTGGTTGAATGGGATATGATAATTTTTATTTTTATTTTGGATCAAATATAAAATAATAAATAATTATTATTTAAATAATAAATATTATAAATATGAGATCTTAATTTTAAATTTTATTTGAAAAAATATTTTACACTAATTATGTACTAAAATATAACTTAATTTTTAATCCAGTGATCAATCTTTTCAGACTGAAAAAAATATTCGAATAATTATTTTAATTAATATTGGTGTAGGTGTAGGGTTTCAGTGATTTGAAAAATATCAGATTGTAAATTAAAGCTGACCCGCCTGCCACCTGACCTGCCTGCCACCCACCACCATTATTCGGTGCACTGTTCAAAGACAGGGGATGGCCAATCCGACTTTGAACAGTGTCGGGCACGCCTAGATCACGCCACGTGGCAGTGTGTCATCTTCAAAGGGGGAGGATCACCATCCGATTTTGAACAGTAACACCACTTGAAAAATACTGTTCGAAAACGGGTTGTAGGGCAAAGGTTTTCTAATTTTGAACAGTGATCGTCCCTATATCCGGAAAAAATCTGTGAACATCTCTATTCTTAGAATAAAAAAATTCCAAAAGTTTAAGGAGGACAACTTAATTTTTTTTTAAATTAGAAGTTTAAGCGAAAATTTTAAAAAAATTGAGGATTTAACTAAATTTTTCTAAAAAAAAAATCTAGAAATTTAACAAAAAAATTTAAAAAAGTAAATTTAATTAAAAATATACAAAATTTTAAAATTTAATATAAATTTTTAAAAATCTCAACCCAAATTAAAATTTTCAAAAATTTTAGTTATAAATTTTAATTTTCAAAAATTTTAGCTATAAATTTAATACTATTAAAGTAGGATGCCATTTTAATGTTGAAAATGATAAGGACAAACTTGAAGAATTGAAGTAAAAGTTTAAGGAGACCAACTTAATATTTTTTAAATTAGAAACTTAAGCAAAAATTTTAAAAAATTGAAGGTTTACCTAATTTTTAAAAAAAAAGATATAGAGATTTAATAAAAAATTTAAAAAAGAGAATTTGATTAAAAATATTCAAAATTTTAAAATCTGATATGAACTTTTAAAAATCTCAACCCAAATTTTAGTTATAAAAATTTAAATTTTTCAAAATTCTGGTGAGACCGTAACCCCACTAGTCCTTCAACTATCCGCTCATGTAAGCACATCACAATTTGGAATTATCGTTGGATACTCATACCAAGCGAAACCAGCTTCTCAGTCTCCTCTAATCGACTTAACCGATGGCAGGTGTCCCTCGTTTCTCGCTTAATTTTGACTGAAGAAAGGAAATGAAATTCTGGAAAAAGTTTATAAAATTTTCGATAGGAGGCGCTGAAATCAATACAACAATCTCTACAGCTAAAAGTTACTGTTGGGACCAAAATTATGCAGCATTCAAAATAATTTTTCATTATCAACAATTGAGGTTGAAGCACCAACATAAAAGATCACCGAGGTATATCCAAACATATACTCAAAGGGGAAGGAATAAGGAATTTGATAACTTTGTGGAAAAAAAGAAAGAAAACAATAAATCAAAAACTATCAGTTAAATCAGGGGGAACTTTCAGAAGTTCTGAAGCTGATCCAAGAAAGTGGCAGTATGCATTACAATTTTACTTGGCAGAAATGTCAAAGATTACCACAAAACAATAAGGAAACTTACGAGTGAGTTCCATAGTCTACAGTGAACATATCTCTCAATCAACCTTTAGTTGCCTTTACCTTGATCATTATCAAGTTTCCTGAATAAAACCAGCAATAGAGCAAAACCGGCGGCAATTCCATCGTAAACATCAACTTGATAACATATTTCATTCAGAAATCAAGGTAGCTGTTTACAGTGATGGTTCCAGGACAATCTAAATAACTCATAAAACAAGTCTTTGATAAAAAAAATGAAAAGAAGGACAAGTTATTGGAGGACATAGTTCCACTGCAAAAATAAGAGATGCTCAATAGTTCAACAAACAAAATGAAAAAATTCCTCCTGCATGAGAAAAAGGCCCTAGTTATTTTCATTTCCATGCAAAACCGGCCTCACTAGCTGTAGTAACGCGTACCTTCTCTATTGGGGCAAATCCTTTTCAATTTCATCCCACATATCTGCATTTTTGGAGAACCTCTCCTTAACATTCTGTATAAGTTCCTTGGCCTCCTCAACCTTGGATATGCTAGCAAGTCCTTTCACAAGAGATTTCATAGTTGAAAGATTAGGAACCCATTTCTTCTCCATACTCTCTTTACACATCCCCAAAGCAGTCTCAAAGTCCCCACCTTGACACAAGAAATGCACTAGAGTAAAATAACATTGACTATCAGGCTTCAAACCTCTATTCACCATACTTTTAAACAGACTCTTAGCTTCCTCCAAACTCCCTTCCTTGCAAAACCCAAAAATCAAATTGTTATATGTGACCGAATTCGGCTTCACCCCTTTAGATAGCATCCCATCAAGTAAAGCCTTAGCCTCATTGGGCTTCTTCAGCATACACAAGCTCTTAATCCTTATATTGTAAGTACTAACCCCAACAGGAATCTCATGTTCCTTCATCATATTTAACACTTTCCCAACATCTTCGTATTTCTCCTCCGCATAAAACCCAGCTAACAAAGTCCCAAAAGTCGTCGCATTTGGTTTAATCGCTTTGCTTTTCATATCAACTAGAATGGAATAAACAGAAGTCGAAGACCCAGATTCACACAAAGCCTTAATCGCAGTATTATAAGTTTCTATATCAGGTTCAATGCCATACCTTTTGGGAAATTCAACGAAAATCCTCTTAGCTTCTTTATAATCCTTCGCTAAAATCGCCGCCACAAGCAAAGCGTTCAAGGATTTCGCCGAACGGCATAACCCCTCGTTGTAAAGATCGTCAAACGCCGTTAAGGCATTGTTTAGCATCTTGGCTTGGCCGTAGAGGATTAAAGAATGGGAAGCGAAACGCTCGTTTTGTAAGTCGGGACGGGAACGGAGTTCACGGAGAAAAGTATCGACGGACAGGAAATGGTTTCCTTCGGAGAGTTTGGAGATTGCGACGGAGAAAGCAACTCGGTCGATGTGGGAAACCGGGGTGAGTGAGGCGGCGCGGCAGATTTCGAGGATGCGTTCGGGGTTTTGCTCTGATTTTAGTAGGGAGAGGGCGGCGCGTGATTTTTGGTAAGAGGTGAGAGGGGTGGAGGAGTCTTGAGAGAGGATTGAGAAGTGGCGGAGGTGAAAAGATGCGGCGGTTGCTGATGTACGGATGCGGGAGAACAACGCCATTGTTTTGAAGCTGGGTTTAGGGTTTCTCTAGTTGGAGATTAGTGTCTGCTGGAAAAATATCCAAAATACACTGAGGAAGGGTGGTCCAAAATAAGATTCGGATTCGATCCGGGTTTGAACCCGACAAAGCTGCATGTAATTTGTTTATGGTAATCTTTCTCCCTGGTCTTTTTGATTTGGTGTTTGTTCTATTTAGGGTTGTAAAAACAAGTCAGGACCTGAAAATCTGCCTGAAAAATATTCGAGTCAGAACCTGATTTGACCTGAGAATTTGATGATCCGAACTCGAACTGTAACTGACTGTTGCTGACCCGAACCCGGGTTGAACCTGTTACTGTAGCAATTGAACCCGATCTGCGTCCGACTGAAAACGACCCGAACCCGAATCTGACCTGTTAATTTTGACCTGAAACCCGACCTGCATCCGACTGAAACGAACCCGAACCCGAGACCGACCTGGCAAATTACCTGATATTATCCGACTGAATCGACCCGAGATCCGATTTTACCCGACCTGTTTTGAACCCGACCTGTTAATGGACCCGACCTGTTTTGAACCTGAACTATTGTTGACCTGAACTAATGTAGACCTGGCTAAATATGTTAAATAATTTAAAGTGTAAATTGTTCATTATAAACTTAATAATTTTTTAATAGACTATGTTAGTTTCATTATACTTAGAAAAATTTTATCTTACATTATACTTAAAAATTTGTATTAATTTGTTAATTACATTATATATAATAAAATTATATAATTAGAAATTTGTTTAAGTATAATAATATATGTTATGTATAGTAAAATTATATACTTAAAAATTTATTAACTTCATTATAATATTATATTAAATAATATTATATACTTAAAAGATTTGTCTTAATTTTTACTAAGTATATAATATATTAGTATTGTATAGTTAATATAATATATTAAACTTATTATGCTTTAATAAATATAATAAATTAACATAAATACATAATATACATTAATATTATGTTTAACATAAAGTTAACGTTATTATGCTTATATTTGTAAATAATATTTGTCAATATATGTAATTAATAAAATCTTAAAATTTATGTAACATATAGTTTGTTACTCAATCTGGCTAACTACTTTATTTTGTTAACTTAATCTGGTTAAATTTTTCATTTTGTTAACTTAATCTAGATATCTGACTTAGATTAATCTGGCTAACTTCTTTATTTTGTTAACTTATATTTTTTTAATTCAATTTGTTAACTTATATATTTTGTTAACTTCATTATTTGTGATTCAGTTAAAAAAACAAGATTATTGAACACATCGAACAAAATACAAAAATTGTTAACTTATAATTGAATATAAGATAAGTTAATTACAAAGATTATATACATATATAATAAATTTAATATATATGTATAAAAAAGATTATATTTAAACATTCATTTCATGCTGCTAAGTTTTAAATTTTGTTAAATAATTCAATATGCTTAGTACTAACTCATTTAATATAAATTATTTGTGACGTTAATAACTTAAAAGTTTTATTAAATTAATAACTTGTAATGGATGAATTAAAAATAAATTATTTAAAATTTAAATCATTTTATTAATTATGATCATTAAATTAAAAATTTATTTTATTAAAAATTTTAATTTTAATTATTAAATTAAAAATTATTTAGCTTTTAGTATAGGGGGAATTTTTTTAAATTGGTGGGGGAAATTTAATAGGGAAAAAATAAAGTGGCGCCATTGGGGGAGAATTTAATTGAAAAGAGGGGGAAAGCAAATGCCCTGCCGCCTATTTTTTTATTTAAGGGTTAATCACCCTTTAGGTCCTTCTTTAATTAAATACTTAGGGTTTAGGTTTTTTAAGGTTTAATTTGTTTCTTTTTAGTCTTAAATTTTGGTATAGTTTCTTTAGATTTCATTCAATTAGGTCATGCTTCATAAATTGATTAATTATTAAGTCTTTTGATTTGCTTTAAGTTTGATTTGGTCCTTATATAAAGATTTGGTAATTAATTGGCTTTAACAATTTGAATAATTTGTGAATTAGGCTCTAAGTAATAATTTAGTTTTAATTTATTTTCAGGATCTGTCCTTTTTATGTTTTGATTTATTTCGTTTGTTAGATTTATGGGTTTATGTTTGGGGTTTAGGGGTAAATGTGTGTATTCTAATTATTAGTGATTCGTGTTCATGAAAGTCGTAAAATAATTAACTCGAAACAAATGACCAACCCAAAGTCTATCGACTATTTATACTAAACTCAAACTTAATACAAATTCGAAACTCGAATTTAGTTTAGGGGTATACATTATATATACATTAATAGTAATACATACATAAAATACATACATACATACATACTAAAAGTCTAAAACTTACATTCTAAACCCTAAACCCCAATAAACACATATATATATACATACTAAAACTTACATTCTAAACCTTAAACCCTAATACACATACATATTATATATATATACACACATAATACATATACATACTGAAAGTGTAAAAATTACAAATTGACACCTATTCTTTTTTTGTAATTTAGTCAAATGTTTTTAATATGATGATATTTTATTCACGTTAGTCCCTAAAATTTTAATTTTTGTAAAAATTGACCCTTTTTAATTTATATATATATATATATATATATATATTAATTTACTCTAATATTTTTAATGTGATTCGTATTTGTAAACCTTAAACCCTAAACCTTGAACAATGATGATAACTCATAAACCCTAATGCAACACCCTAAACCATAAACAATGATGATAACTCATAAATCCTAGTGTATATAATATACATATATATATAAACTTATAACTTATAATTTATATAATGTATTTATAATATAATAAATAATAATTAGTAATAGTTTGGGCCTTGGGCCTTTAGGCTCATATCCCACCACCCATTTATTTTAGATGGGCCCCTAAAACCTATAATGTATAAATAATATATATATATATATATATATATATATATATATATATATATATATATATATAAACTTATAACTTATATAATGTATTTATAATATAATAATTAATAATAAATAATAATTAGTAATAGTTTGGGCCTTGGGCCTTTGGGCTCATATCTCACCACCCATTTATTTGAGATGGGCCCCTAAAATCGATAATGTATAAATAATATATATATATATATATATATAAACTTATAACTTATAAATTATATAATGTATTTATAATATAATAAATAATAATTAGTAATAGTTTGGGCCTTGGGCCCTTGGGCTCATATCCCACCACCCATTTATTTGAGATGGGCCCCTAAAACCTATAATGTATAAATATAATATATATATATATATATATTATATATATATAAACTTATAATTTATATAATGTATTTATAATTTAATAATTAATAATAAATAATAATTTGTAATAGTTTGGGCCTTGGGCTTTTGGGTTCATATCCCACCACCCATTTATTTTAGACAGGCCCTAAAACCTATAATGTATAAATATATATATATATATATATATATATATAAACTTATAACTTATAAGTTATATAATGTATTTTTAATATAATAATTAATAATAAATAATAATGAGTAATAGTTTGGGCCTTGGGCCTTTGGGCTCATATCCCACCACCCATTTATTTTAGATGGGCCCTAAAACCTATAATGTGTGTGTATATATATATATAAACTTATAACGTATAAGTTATATAATGTATTTATAATATAATAATTAATAATAAATAATAATTAGTAATAGTTTGGGCCTTGGGCCTTTGGGCTCATATCCCACCACTCATTTATAATAATTAATAATATCAATAATAAATAATAATTATTAATTGTTGGGCTTTGGGCTAAATATTTTAGATGTGCTAAATATAATAATCAATAATAATTATTAATTGTTGGGCTTTGGGCCAAATATTTTAGATGAGCTAAATATAGTAATTAATAATAATCAATAATAAATAATTATTATTAATTGTTGGGCTTTGGGCTAAATATTTTAGATGGGCTAAATATAATAATTAATAAAAATCAATAATAAATAATAATTATTAATTGTTAGGCTTTAGGCTAAATATTTTAGATGGGCTAAATATAATAATAAATAATAATTATTATTTGTTGTGCTTTGGGCTAAAAATTTTAGATGGGCTAAATATTTTTTAGCCCTTTGAATTTTAGGTGGGCTAAATATTTTGTGGCCCTTTAAATTTTAGATGTTTTTCATTTAAGTCCTTTAAGTTTTAGTTCAGTTCAATTTATGTATTTAAATACATATATAAATACATAAATTTTATAATTTTATAATTTTATAAATACATATATTTATATATATATATACATAGATTTATATATATACATATATTTTATATGTATATTTATGTATTTATATACATATATACATATATATACATGTACATTATATATTATATATTAACATACATATATTTGTATAATATGTATTAATTATTATGTATGATATGTTATATGTATAATGTATTAATAATTTAATATATACATATGTTTGTATAATATATATATATACACACATGTATGTATACATGTATGTTGTTAGTATCATAGTATGTATTATGTATATACATATACATGTATTTATGTATAATACATTACATATACATAAATACATACATGTTTGTATAATATATAATTATATATTGTAATTTATATACATATGAATACATAAAAATACATATATATATATATACACACATAATCACATATATTTATACTTATAAAGTTATTATAATAATTAATAAGTTATATTATATTATAATAATTAATAAATAATATTAAATTATAATATATATGGGCGGGAAAATTTATTTTGAAACCGCTCAATTCCCAAATTAAATTTCAATTTGAGGTAAATTATAAATAAAGCCCTTTTATATTATATAAGTTTTTTTATTCAAGTCCTTTAAGTTTTAATTCAATTCAATTGAGTCCTTAAAATTTTATTTTTACTTCAAAATAACTCTTATTTATTATTTTTTCACTATAGTCCATAAAAGTTTGTTTTTATTCAAAATTGAGCCTATTATAGTCCATAAAACTTTATTTTAGTCCAAATTAGCTCTTATTTATTATTATTTTTTTCACTATAGTCCATAAAACTTTGTTTTTATTCAAAATTGTTCATTTCTGGTGGACATGAATTAACCAAACTGAAATGAACCCGACGACCTGAAATTACCCGACCTGAAATGAACCCGACCTGAAATGAAACCGACCTGAAATGAACCCGAACTGAAATGAACCCGACCTGAAATTTACCCGACCTGCAATTTACCTGCCAATTAACTGATTTTACCCGACCTATTTTTACCCGATCTGCAACGAGTTTGACCTGAAATGGACCCGACCTGAAAATTGACCCGACCTGAAATGGACCCGACCTGCAAATTACCCGACTGCAATGGACCCGCACCCGACCCGAGTTGAGTCAAAAAATTTTTTTTACCTGAAACGACCTGTATCCGATTTTACCCGACCTGACAGAACCCGACCTGAAACCTGTCCGATTACCTGTTTTTACATCCCTAGTTTTATTTTAGTCACCCGAATTTTAAAAAGAGTAAACTACTGCAGGGATCACTTTCGTTTCCCGTTTATACAAATTTAGTCACCACTTTTGAAAAGTGTCAATAAGTGGTCATCTACGTTTTCGATGTGTAAAGACTTGGTCACTCCGACATTATAGTCCGTTAGTCCCCTAACGGATTGCTGATGTGGCAGAATTAATTAACGAAAAAATAAGGATAAATTATTGCAATAGCCATTAAAATTTATCTCATGTACATTTTTTCTCCTCAATTTAAAAAAGTAAACATTATAGTCACTAATAAAAATGTTTCTTTATAATTTCACCCTTAAATTTTTAAAAATTCATTTTTCAATCCTAAAACTTTACAATCAATTAGTACAATAATATTATAAATGCTTACATGAAAAATAGGTGCCCAAAGTATACCCTTTGAAACTTAGGTGCCCAAATTGCTCCTATTTAATAACTCAAACTTAAAAATTTAGTCCACTAACTACTAAAAAATTTGAGTTATTGGAATTTCTATTTTATAATTCAAACTTTATTTTGAATTTTTGAGTCGAGTTTATGAAATTATGAGTCGAGTATTTTCACATCAAACCAAAAAAATTAATTTTTTCGAGTCAAGTCGAGTTATTGGAATTTCTATTTTATAATTCAAACTTTATTTTGAATTTTTGAGTCGAGTTTATGAAATTATGAGTCGAGTATTTTCACATCAAACCTAAAAATTTAATTTTTTCGAATCAAGTCGAGTGTTGCACTTCCCTACATATAATTTTTAATTTTAATCTGTGTTTGTCCCAACTCAGCGCCTGGATCGATATCAACTTTTGAACAATGTTGATTTCATTTCACGTCTACTGCTTTGCTTTCACGCCTAGCTTATGGGTTAATATCTTTTGCTTTGCACAGGATAAAACATCTCTGCCATATGAACCAGTTTACAGCGATGCACAAGCAAGGTATATTTTTTGTGATTAAATGGTCAGTGAAGAGCACATTTTCTTTTATATATATATAAATTATATACATATAATATGGCGGTACTCGAGATGGAAATTGGATGTGGTTTTATGAGTGATATTTACTGTAGCATTTCATGCTTGGGCCAAACACGGATTAAAATTAAAAATTATATGTAGGGAAGTGCAACACTCGACTTGATTCAAAAAAATTTAATTTTTAGGTTTGATGTGAAAACACTCGACTCATAATTTTATAAACTCAACTCAAAAATTCAAAATAAAGTTTAAATTATAAAATAGAAATTCCAATAACTCGACTTGACTCGAAAAAATTAAATTTTTTGGTTTGATGTGAAAATACTCGACTCATAATTTCATAAACTCGACTCAAAAATTCAAAATAAAGTTTGAATTATAAAATAGAAATTCCAATAACTCGACTTGACTCGAAAAAATTAAATTTTTTGGTTTGATGTGAAAATACTCGACTCATAATTTCATAAACTCGACTAAAAAATTCAAAATAAAGTTTGAATTATAAAATAGAAATTCCAATAACTCAAATTTTTTAGTAGTTAGTGGACTAAATTTTTAAGTTTGAGTTATTAAATAGGAGCAATTTGGGCACCTAAGTTTCAAAGGGTATACTTCGGGCACCTATTTTTCATCTAAGCATTTATAATATTATTGTACTAATTGATTGTAAAGTTTTAGGATTGAAAAATGAATTTTTAAAAATTTAAGGGTGAAATTATAAAGAAACATTTTTATTAGTGACTATAATGTTTACTTTTTTAAATTGAGGAGAAAAAATATACATGAGATAAATTTTAATGGCTATTGCAGTAATTTATCCTTATTTTTTCGTTACTTAATTCCACCACATCAGCAATCCGTTAGGGGACTAACGGACTATAACGTCGGAGTGACCAAGTCTTTACACATCGAAAACGTAGATGACCACTTATTGACACTTTTCAAAAGTGGTGACTAAATCTGTACAAACGGGAAATGAAAGTGACCCCTGCAGTAGTTTACCCTTTTAAAAAATCATTCTTGCCATTTACGTTTTGAATCGTGTTTATTTTGGTCCTTTGGCCGTTAACCACCCCGTTAATAAAAAAATTATTTTTTTAATTTAACATCAAACTTTTAAAACTTTATTTTTCACCATCTTTCTTAAAACTTGAAAATTTTATTTTTCCGCCTATTATCTGATCCTGACTCTCTTCCACTGCCATGGATCTGCCACTCTTCTCCGCAGGCCTTAGATGTGACGGTAGAGTTGTATTTTGATGGCAAACTATTTCAAAATGCAATTTGCGTTAGTACTGTTGAAGGTGAGAATTTTTGTCTTTCCTTTTCAGTTCCATGTTATTTATTAGCTATGCATTCTAAAGTAGTTTAATTCACATGTATTTCGATTTATTTTATTGAGCCTCATCACCCCCAACAAGTTCTTTTGGAGAAGTCAATATTATGGAGAGCGTGATGATTTAAAGCGTTTTTAATATTTCAGTCGTGCACACTTGAGTTGCTTCTTCAAGCTGGCAAGAAACCTGATATAATCCATTTCCATGATTGGCAGACAGCTTTTGTTGTATGTCATTTTGGCCTCATGTTTCTTTTGGCACCCGATATAATGTTTTCTGTTTACTGAAGTGTTTCTTCATTTTTCAGACACCACTTTACTGGGACTTGTATGCTCCAAAAGGTTTAAGTCCAGCTCGAATATGTTTTACTTGCCACAATTTTGAGTACCAAGGGGCTACATCTGCATCAGAATTGGCATCATGTGGTCTGGATGCCCAACAATTAAATAGATCTGATAGAATGCAGGACAACACATCACCTGATAGGGTCAATCCTGTTAGGGTCTTTAGTATTCTTTTTCTAACTTCCCTTCTTTTTCAATGTGCAATTGTTTTCTCTAACATGGTGACAACAATATCACCCACGTATGCATAAGAGGTCCGAACCGCTGAGGTATGAATATTTTGAAGTTTTTCTTTCAATAACAAGGCCTTCTTTTATGATTTAAAGGTTAAACTACAAAACAATTCCCCCTAACTTTTATAGGGAGGAAAAAGCCTACATTCAACACTTAATTCTCACTCAAGAAAGTTTGTGGGAATCTTCAACGGGATCAGGTGGTGGGAGGAGAAATAAAATTTTCAAGTTTTGGGGGAAGATGGTGAAAAATAAAGTTTTGATAGTTTAAGGGTTAAATTAGAAATTAATTTTTTTATTAACGGATGTTAACGATCAAGGGACCAAAATAAACATGATTCAAAACGTAAGTGGCAAGAATGATCTTTTTGAATTCGGGTGACCAAAATAAAATAAACCCCAAACAAAAGGGACCACATGTGAAGATTACCCTTGTTTAAAGTGTGACCTATCTATTTAGTCACCTGATGATTTTATTTCAATCACTAAACAAAGGGCAATGCTATATCCACCTACTAGGTAGATGGTTGCAATATCATTGACATCACATCTGATAAATTTGAGCTTATTGGTCATAGAATATGAGATATATACATGGTGCATCTAGATGATTTTCATAGTTCAAATGCATGTTTTGTTTTAAAAGATGAGCATGATTCTTGGTTGTGGCATAGAAAACTAGGACATGCAAGCATGAGTGTTTTGGAAAAATCAATTTCAAATGATCTAGTAAGATGTTTGCCTAAAATCAAGTTTTCTCTTGACAAAATTTGTGAAGCATGTGCTAAAGGCAAATATAAAATAGTTTCTTTTAAATCCATTAATGATGTATAATAAGTAGAATTTTACAATTGATCCATATAGATCTTTTTAGCCCTATTAGAACTATGAGCTTGGGTGGAAAACAATATGCATTTGTTCTTGTTGATGATTACTCTAGATTTACTTTGGTTCTCTTTTTATGTACCAAAGATGAGGCTTTAGAAAAATTTATCACATTTTAAAAGCAAACCAAAATGCCGTTGGTTACTCTATTTCTCATGTTAGGAGTTACCATGGAATCGAATTTCAAAATCTTGGTTTTGAAGAGTTTTGTAACTCAAATGGGGTTGTTGAGAGGGAAAATAGAACTATAGAAGAAATGGGTAGAACCATGCTTTGTGAAAATAATTTGCCTAAGTATTTTTTAGTGGAAGCCACTAATACCACTTGTTATATTGTCTACTGTGTAATGATGTAACACCCCTTACCGACCTAGTCAAGAATCGGGTTGGAGATTGCTACCAATGAGCAATACAACATTCGGTACAATAAAATTTCAATTCATAACATAATCAGTGTAATACTAATAAATCAATATCAAAGATGCTTCTTAGTCCGATTAATCCATTACAAAACAATAACTATCCATATATGACAAATTCTTAACTATTACAAGTTTTAGGGACCAAACTGTAAATCTGACAAATTAGGGGTCCTTCGATGCAATCGATCATACCTTACTGAAATTCAACACAATATTGACAAGTCTGTAAAATTTCATACAATTTGAAGTTTATGCCTTTTAACCAACTCAACTAACCCTGTACCGAAACACTTTAAGGATGTTTCGAAAAGGGTGTAGGATGGTCAACCTAAGTTGACTTTTTCCTTTAAATTGTATCGAAACACCTTAAGGTTGTTTCGAACATAATAAACTTGGGTACTCCGTAGAGTCGAATCACTTTCTTGATGTACAAGTCAGTAAATTTTTGGAGACCGTAGTCCATTCTTACCAGTATGAAATGAGCTGGCTTTGTGGAACGGTCTATAATGACCCATATAACATCATGTTTCGCGGGGGTTAAAGGTAGACCACTAACAAAATCTATAGTGATCTTTCCCAACTTCCATTTTGGTGGATCGATAGGTTGCAATAATCTGGTAGGAGCACAATGTTCTACTTTAACACGTTGACATATGAGACATCTTGAAATATAGTCGACTATGGCCTGCTTCATGCCCGACCACCAATAGAGTTCACGTAGGTCCTTATACATTTTCACGGACCCAGGATGAACAGAAAAAGAACTTGAATGAGCTTATGAAAGAATGTTAGTACATAGAGATTCGTCATTAGGTACACAAACCCGATCATGGAAACACAAAAGCCCTTCAAAATTAATTCTGAAGTCGAGGTTGTCTGATAACTTAGAAATAGTGGATTGAAGCTCAGGATCTTGCTCTTGCAAAACCTTGATTCGTGAAACAATGGTAGACTGAACTTGAAGTTCAGCTACAAGACAACGATGCTTTCGAAGTCAGAAGTGAGTATTAATTGATCGAGGGGCTACAATATAGCGATTTTACAATGAGTTAAGGTACTGCACAATACATATAACTCTGTATTCATTGTCAACACTTACCAGGCAAAGGTTTTCAGCTGAGTGCATCAACTACAATGTTGGCCTTGCTCGGATGGTAATCAATGACAAGATCGTAATCTTTAAGAAGTTCCATCCATCTCTGTTGTCGAAGATTTAATTTCTTTTGGGCCAATAAGCATTTAAGGCTTTTATGATCGGTGAAAAGATAACATTTTTCTCCGTAAAGATAATGTCTCCAAATTTTCAATGCAAAGACAGTTGCAGCCAACTCAAGGTCATACGTAGGATAATTCATTTCGTGTGGCTTAAGTTTTCTTGAAGCATAGGCGATGAATTTGCCTTCTTGCATCAATACGCATCCTAACCTGAGATGTGATGCATCACTATAAACTGTATAGTCCTTTCCAAACTCGGGTTGGATTAGAACTGGTGCGTGAGTCAATACTTGTTTCAATTGATCGAAACCCCGTTGTTGATCTTCAGTCCAAACAAAAGGAGCTTCTTTTCTCAATAGCTTAGTCAAAGGAGCGTCTATCATAGAAAACCCTTTTACAAATCTTCGGTAATAGCCAGCAAGCCCAAGGAAGCTTTTGACTTCACCAATGTTCGTCGGTGGATGCCAATCTACGATAGCTTGGATTTTATTCGGGTCCACCTGAATACCTGAAGCTGACACAATATGTCCAAGAAAGGAAACTTTGGTGAGCCAAAACTCACACTTATAGAACTTCACGTACAACTGCTTCTTCCGTAAGGTCTAAAGCATGATACAAAGATGATCTCGGTGTTCTGCTACATTCTTGGAATGGATCAATATGTCATCTATAAACACTACTATGAATTTATCAAGATAGGGTTGAAAGACCCGATTCATTAAATCCATAAAAGATGCTGGTGCATTGGTTAACCCAAAGGGCATCACCAAAAATTTGTAGCGTCCATATCTCGTACAAAAAACAGTCTTCGGTGACACAATCTCCTAAGGGATTGGTTACAGAAATTCTCGGTGCTATTGGTTCGGAAGACATACAATACTTCTTAACTACGATGGTGCTTATAAAAGAGTGAGTAGAACCAGGATCAATCAATGCATATAAAGGATGCGGATATAGCTTAATGGTACTTGCGATAACATCAGGTTCATCCCCCTCTTCTCTACTTCTCACATGATATATCTGGGCAAGAGCTTTAGAATCTTGCTTGTTGAATGGTTTCCCTGAGCCACTCGATCTTCCATAGATTCCTGTTGATCTTTTACCTCGAAAGAATTGAGAAGGAGAGGTGACAATAGTCGGGGTAGCAGTAGATTTAGTTGCATTCAAAGGGCAGTCACGAATAAATTGACCCTACTCACCACATTAATAGCAAGCTCCAGTCTGCTTGCATAATTGACCGTTGGGTGCCTTTTCTAACAAGAATTAAAAACTGGATGTTGGTTGTCTCGATTCAAACCTTCGGTGATATCAACAGACGCTACCTTAGCAAAGGACTGTGTTACCCACTGAGGCCTATCAATATTTCCAAAACGGGAGGGCTACGGATAAACATTCTGCTTGGGGTCTTGATATCTCCCTTTTTTGTTCCATCTAGGAGGTCGAGAATCATCCCTAAACCTCTTCTCTGATTTTCCAGACCCACCGGCTCATTGAGCCCTATGTGCAGCTTCTATGGCTTTAACTCGGTTTACCAAGTCTTGAAAAACAACAATGTTCAATGCAGTGAACATAGGGTGTAATTCATCATTTACCCCCTCAATGAACATCCGACACTTATCTTTCTCCTTCTTGATGTACTCAGCACCATATCTGCAGTACTTGTAGAAATCATGGATATACTCACTGATGTACTTATTGCGAATTTTTTTAAGGAAGAACTCCCAAGTTACAGTGTCCTCGGAGACCGTCAATATAGTAGTCTCCCACCAATGGAGTGCCTCATCAGCCAACAATGCTATGGCACACTCGAGTTTGTGCTCGTTCGAGCACTGAAGTTGCTTGTTCAAAATCCGCAGAGTGTTTCTAACCAGTATTAGGCAACTTCAAGGTTGTCGTCATCTTGTCCAGTAAAAGTGTATGCTCGATACTATGAGATCTTATCAATAGGAGCTCGGGTGTATTGGACAGCAGGAGCGATGGGTTGCACAACTTGATCAGCTCTCATAGCAGTCATAAACTGCTTGAACATGTCAACCATGTTCTTGTAACATTCAGCCTAAGCAGTAGGTGCTACAGGCTCGATATTCTGAGTAGGGGGATCCTGCAGATGCGGTGGATTCAGAGAATTTCCTCCTCTAATATCCTCACCATGAGTCGAGGAGCCAGTGGTAAGCTTGTCAATGTGAGCTTCGTTAGTCTTAGACATATGAAAGATCGGATTAGTCGATAAGTCACAATATACATAATATATAACTCCTAGGTGGCAAAGTAACATAACAATAATACAACAAGCTTCGGTTTAGTCCTAGAATTGTCTAAACTCTAGATCTGATACCACAAATGTAACACCCCCTTCCCGGCCTAGTCAAGAATCCGGTCAGAGAGTGTTACTAGTGAGTAATACAACATTCGGTACAATAAAATTTCAATTCATAACATAATATAATCAGTGTAATACTAATAAATCAATACCGAATATGCTTCTTAGTCCGATTAATCCATTACGAAATAATAACTATCCATATAGAACGATTCTTAACTATTACAAATTTTAGGGACCAAACTGTAAATCTGATAAATTAGGGGTCATTCGATGCAATTGATCATACCTTACTGAAATTCAACACAATATTAACAAGTTTGTAAAAGTTCAAACAATTTGGAGTTCATTTACTCATTCAATTGATTCGCTCTAAATTTAAAGATCAAATTGTAAACTTTGCAAACTGCCAGATTATGCCTTTTAACCAACTTAACTAACCGTGTATCGAAACACCTTAAGGTTGTTTCAAAACGTGTGTACGATGGTCAACCTAAGTTGACTTTATCCTTTAAACCATATCTGTATAGGCAAAGCCCTGTATCGGTACGAGTTGACTATCTTTAACTTTGACTTTGACCCATTTTGATACACGATAGACTTGTATCGAAACTGAGGATTCCAATAGCAAAATGTTCTGATCTTCCAAAAGGGTCAATTCCTCAACCTGAAATGCATGAGATGAGACATGTTAGGCATACATTGCCTAGTAAGGTAGTCACAACAATATGAATAACAATGTATGGAGTATATACATAATCTCATGCTCATCAATGTCAATGTTATGTTTCAATATACAATGTTTAACATATCAAGTTCATTATTAATCCTTGGATTGAATCAAGATAATGGATACTCGAATTCCTACGCCTCACCAAATCAATGAATGGTCCAATCCCTCTGCCTCGCCAATATGACCAATGCCAAAATAAATCCCTCCGCCCCGCCAAATCAATATAGGCCGTAGCCTTAGGACTGTAGTCCACCCGTACACTGAGCTCATGAATTCTATGGCATGCCAATTGTATCTGATGTCCCTTCAAATCGAATGTTTCAATGTCAATAACTACATTCAATATTCAAGTAAAATTCTAATATCCAATGATTCAATAATATCAATAGTGAACATGTCTCATTAACAATATTTCATGGTTTCAATGTCAATGTCAATATCAAAATCTGATGATTTATTTACAATGTTTCAATAACATTAAATATATCAATGATAATGCATAATGACGATGGCAATAACTATATCCGATGTTCAATAGCAAACTTACCGATGCTTACCAATGGATTCGTTTAATAATCTGATGCAACATCTAGAAATCAATAATAAAGGATTCGAGAAGGCTATTCGCCTAATCCCTAGACTCCGACTACACTCACCTTGAAATCCGATGCTCTTACGACTCTCGAATAACAACGCCTTTGCTTCTAGCTTTCGATGGAGATGGCAAGACCTTTCTCTCCACTTTTTAAGCTAGAAAATCGATAGGGAAATTATTAGGGTCGATAATACAATATCAAAATCAATATAACAATATCAAAATCGATATCCGATTTCAATATAGATGACAACGATGAAATATCCATGGATGGTCGAAACCTTAGCTTAAGATTAAGCTCAATACATCCACGGAATCCACTAACCGATTGAGGAATATAGCTTACCCGATCGATAGCAAAGATTTGATAACAATAAATTGAAGAAAAACTAAGCTAATGTTTGCTCTCTAATGGAGGTGTGTGCTTCAAAGAAGAAGATGATAAAGAAGGAGGTGCTTGCTTCCAAGGTTTCAGGTAAGTCTTTTGTTCCCTTTTACTTATCTATCCCTTTCTTTTATTATAAATTGTCAACCAATTGAAGGAAAGCTCACAAATTGATCCACGTAGGTGGAAATATAATTGTGGAGGGGCTAATCACAAGATTAGTCCCTCAACTCTCATTGTACTATGGTTTTGCCCTCCAACTTGCATTTTCCTCAATTTAGTCACAGGTTAGGTTTCAATATTATTCGATAGGATCCAATAACAATGATTTAACGCGATTGGAGTCTAATATCAATAATTAACTAACCGATACTATGCTTAGATTTTATCAATGTGAAATTTCCGATCACCGGAACCCAATTTCGACTAGACCAAATTCTGGGGTGTTACAAATGATTAGTTTTTTTTTAAAAGAAAACACCTTATGAGCTTTTCAAAAATAAAAGCCTAACATTAGCTATTTTCATCCGTTTGGATGTAAATGTTTTGTTTTAAACAATGAAAAAGACAATTTAAGCAAATTTGATGCAAACATGATGAAGTTATTTTTCTATGTTACTCTTTAAACTCTAAAGCCTATCGTGTATTTAACAAAAGAACTTCAGTGGTTGAAGAGTCTATTCATGTTGTTTTCGATGATAACCTTCTTTCAAGGAAAAATACTTGTGATGGTGATGATGTAGGAATTTTTGTTGGGATTTTAGGGGCTCGATTCGATCAACCAATTTAGCTCACCAAGTGGTGGAGAGATGGAATTTTGGGTGGAAGGGTTTAGGAAGCTAAAAAGAAAATAGACACAATGATTTATAGTGGTTCAACCTTCTAACCAAGGTCTACATCCACTACCTTAGCTCCCCACTAAGGATTTCACAATCAATCCACTATTGATTCGTCCCCTTTTTTAAGATTAGGAGGAAACCCTTACAACCGATCAAGCTTCTACCCAAAGCCTTGATCAAAACCCTCTTTACAAAGAGACAAAGAAAGCAAACTTAAAACCCTCTGATAGGTGTTTGTTTGCACAACTAAGCACTCATCCAAAACCTAAAACACTTGAGCAAATTTGTCAATTTTGGCTCACTAGTGTTTGTCTATACAAGAATTGACAATTTAAGCACTAAGACACTTTTTGATCATTTGATGTTTGACAATATGAGCATTAGTCTTCTCTTGATGCTTGGAGGTCCCTTTTATACTCCCAAATGAGTTTGTAGCTGTTTCTAGCCGTTGGGGATGAATTGGAGCCGTTGAGGACTTTATTTCCCTTCATAAATGCTGTTCTGCAGCTACTCGTATCGATACGCGTGACACCGTATCGGTACGGGCTTCATAGGAACTAGCCGTTGAGCTCTTGCCAGCTGAGGCGTATCGATACGCTTGAGGGTGTATCGGTACGGGTTCATATTTGAATAGCCGTTGGGAAATAGCCGTTGGGGTAGTTGAAATGGGATCGGTACGCTGACCTGGCGTATTGAAACGATCCCGATCCGTATCGATACACTAAACCCTCGTATCGATACGGGTTTTGACAGTGGCCAAACTAGGGCAAAAAGGTATCGGTACGGGTACAACCGTATCGATACTGGTAACGTTAAATCACAAGTTTGGCTATTAAAAACATGAAAAATCTTTGCCAAAAACCTTCCAAATACCTCAAACATAAATTCAAGTTGTTTGGACTTAAAAACAAATTTTAAATTCTTTTCAAATTAGTCCAAAACATTTTTCAATTATTATATCAAAATATTAGTTCTACAATCTCCCCATTTTTGATATAATAAAACTTACTTGAAAAATTGTTTGGGTTTCTCCCCCTTTAACTTTAAAAATCTGAATAAGAGATTAAAAATTTTAATTCAAATAAAGCTCCCCCTTATTCTTTTGAAAATTAAAATTTTCAAACCATTTCTCCCCCTTTTGTTATATCAAAAAGAATTTAAGACATTAAGTTCAAAATAACAATAGAGGTAAAAACTTTGACAAAAATAAGAATTTGGTTTAAAAATGGCTCCCCCTTACTCAAAGCATCATCAAAAATGTTAGTCCATCATATATGACCATCTAGTTGAATAAACTAAAAATAAGACAAATTAATTCAAAAACAACTAGAAATTTTACCAACACTTGAACCCAAGGGAGGATGTGAAGCCTTCCTTCTTCAAGTGTTCTTCCTTATGTACATGGAGCTCCCCCTCAATGTTTGACTTGTTGAACATCTCCATCACACCTACAATAGACAATCAAGTAATTTTTGGTATCCAAATTGCTTTGGATCCATAAACGTTAGTTGCACAAATTTTAGTCCCCTTAGGAATCCATTTTTCAATGTCATCCTTTTTAATTGAAGTACTAAGTCCTTTTGGGACCCAAATACTTCTAAAACATTTTCCTTTAATAAATCTAGGGGCACTAGATTGTCTAACATAAAAGTTTGATTTTCCAAAATTGTTTTTCTTTTCAAGCTCTTTGGAAATCAAATCTTTTTCTACTTGAACATTTTGAAGCAATTTTTGTAAATCAAGACATTTTAATTCAAACTCTTCAAGTTTTGCTTCAAGTTCAAGTTTGGTTTTAGAAAGCAAATCATTTTGAATTTTTAACTTTGAAATCAATTTATTCTTTTTCAAAATATGGCTTTTAAAATCTAAAACCAAACCATCATAGGCATCTTGTAATTCATCAAAGGAATAGGAACATGAAGTAGATGAATTAGAAGTTACCCTTGAATCTTCTTCAATGACCATAAGGCAAAGGTTGGCTTGTTCATCATCGGTGGAGTCCTCATCACTCCAAGTAGCCACATGTGCCTTCTTCTTATGGCTTGAAGTGCTTGCCCTCTCCTTTCTTTTAGGTTCTCGTTCAAGCTCTCTCAAGGCTTTCTTCATGAACGGGGCACACTTCTTGAAGAGATGAACTATCTCTTCATCTTCATCCTCATCTTCACTTGAGTAGACATGATGACAAGTGGAGGATTTGAGAGCCATGGCACTTGCATTGATGCCAAGCCCTTTGATTTTCTTCTCTCCCATAGCTCTAATTTCTTCCCTCTTCTTCTCATCCTCTTTGTTCTTCTTCATGATTTGATGAGTAAGGAGAGACCCCATGAGTTCATCAAGCTTCAAAGTCTTCAAATTTTTGGCTTCGATGATGGCGGTCCTCTTTGAGTCCCAAGACTCGGGAAGTGAGTAGATGAGCTTTCGAACAAGCTTTTCCTCCGGGATGGCTTCTCCATACCCTTTGAGACCATTGGTGATAGTGGAGAACCTATCAAACATCTTCTCGATGTTCTCTTCCGGATCCATTTTGAAGTTCTCATACTCCAAGGTTAGGAGCCCAATCTTGGTCTCCTTGACTTCATTTGTCCCCTCGTATGTGACTTCAAGCTTGTCCCACACCTCCTTGGCACTCTCACAAGAAGACATCTTCTCATAGATGGATGGACCAAATGCACAAAATAGAATGTGCAAGGCTTTGCAATTTAGCTCCATCTTCTTGCGATCGTCGGCACTCCACTCCGCTTTACTTCTTTGAGGCACGAACGGACCATCTTCAACTATGTCCCATAGTTTGTAATCTCTTGACTTCAAGAAGAGTCTTCCAATGGGCATAGTGGTCTCCGTCGAAGAAAGGCGGTTTGTCGATTGATTGTGCCATTGAGCCGGTTGATGAAATAGTGATCGAGCTTGCTGGATCTTCTCAATAGGATGTGAATCCCCTTCGATTGAGCCAATCTCTGATACTAATTGTTGGGATTTTAGGGGCTCGATTCGATCAACCAATTTAGCTCACCAAGTGGTGGAGAGATGGAATTTTGGGTGGAAGGGTTTAGGAAGCTAAAAAGAAAATAGACACAATGATTTATAGTGGTTCAACTTTCTAACCAAGGTCTACATCCACTACCTTAGCTCCCCACTAAGGATTTCACAATCAATCCACTATTGATTCGTCCCCTTTTTTAGGATTAAGAGGAAACCCTTACAACCGATCAAGCTTCTACCCAAAGCCTTGATCAAAACCCTCTTTACAAAGAGACAAAGAAAGCAAACTTAAAACCCTCTGATAGGTGTTTGTTTGCACAATTAAGCACTCACCCAAAACCTAAAACACTTGAGCAAATTTGACAATTTTGGCTCACTAGTGTTTGTCTATACAAGAATTGACAATTTAAGCACTAAGACACTTTTTGATCATTTGATGTTTGACAATATGAGCATTAGTCTTCTCTTGATGCTTGGAGGTCCCTTTTATACTCCCAAATGAGTTTGTAGCCGTTTCTAGCCGTTGGGGATGAATTGGAGCCGTTGAGGACTTTATTTCCCTTCATAAATGCTGTTCTGCAGCTACTCGTATCGATACGCGTGACACCGTATCGGTACGGGCTTCATAGGAACTAGCCGTTAAGCTCTTTCCAGCTGAGGCGTATCGATACGCTTGAGGGTGTATCGGCACAAGTTCATATTTGAATAGCCGTTGGGAAATAGCCGTTGGGGTAGTTGAAATGGGATCGGTACGCTGACATGGCGTATCGAAACGATCCCAATCCGTATCGATACACTAAACCCTCGTATTGATACGGGTTTTGACAGTGGCCAAACTGGGGCAAAAAGGTATCGGTACGGGTACAACCGTATCGATACTGGTAACGTGAAATCACAAGTTTCGCTATTAAAAACATGAAAAATCTTTGCCAAAAACCTTTCAAAATACCTCAAACATAAATTCAAGTTGTTTAGACTTAAAAACAAGTTTTAAATTCTTTTCGAATTAGTCCAAAACATTTTTCAATTATTATATCAAAACATTAGTTCTACAATTTTGGATGTCAATTATAGTGGAGGACAAGCATCGAAGGTAGATGAAGTTCCAACGAAAGAAGAACAACAAGATCTACCTCTAGAAGCCTTGAACGAGTTGTCTCTAGATGAAAAAGAAGGTCATCTACCCAATGGAGTTCAACTATGTCAAAGGTGGTGAGATTTTGGGTTATTCATCCAAAGGGGCAACCGCTAGATCTTGTATTAGAAATACATGTAACTATGTTGCATTTATCTCATGCAGAGAGCCTAAAAATATCAAATAAGCATTAAATGATGATTATTGTGTATTGTCCATGCAAGAAGAGCTAAGTAAATTTGAGAGGAGTCAAGTTTGGACATTAGTTGATAGGCCTAATAATAAATCTACTATAGGTACTAAATGAGCTTTTAGAAACAAACTAGACGAGAGTGGTAATATAGTGAAAAACAAGGCTAGACTTGTTGCTCAAGGTTACACTCAAGAAAAAGGAATTGATTTTGATGAAACCTATGCATCCGTATCTAGAGAGAAAGCTAGTAGGATGTTGCTTGCAATTCCATGTTATCATGAATTCAAGCTTTTTCAAATGGATGTTAAAAGTGATTTTCTAAATGGTTTTATAAATGAAAAAGTGTATGTAGAACAACCACCTAGTTTTGAAGATCCAAAATATCCAAACCATGTTTTTAAACTTTCAAAAAGCTTTATATGGTTTGAAACAAGCTCCTAGAGCTAGGTGTCAAAGATTGTCAAATTTTATAATAGAAAAAGGTTTTGACAAAAGGGAATGTTGATACTACACTTTTTTTATAAAAAGAAAAGGCAAGGACATTTTAATAGTTCAAATATATGTTGATGATATTATTTTTGGTCTTACTAATGAATCTCTTTGCCAAGATTTTGCTAAGTTAATGCAAGGTGAATTTGAAATGAGCATGATGAGGGAGCTCTCATTCTTTTTTGGTCTCCAAATCAAACAAAGGAAGAATGACATCTCATAAATCAAGCAAAGTATATCAAGGATGTGCTCAAGAATTTTGTCTTAGAGAATGTAAAGCCTCAAGCCACTCCAATGAGCTCTTCTACAAAGCTTGGCAAAGATGAAGGAGGTAAATGTGTTGATCTTAATCTTTATAGATCTATGATATGATATTTGCTTTATCTTACTGTGAGTAGACCATATATTATGTTTAGTGCTTCCTTGTGTGTTAGATTTCAAGCTAGTCTTAGAGAATCACATTTACAAGCCATTAAGAGAATCTTTAGATACCTTAGAGACACCCTTTATTTAGGTCTTTGGTATCCTAGAGACTCATCCTTTAGTTTGCATACTTATTCGAATGTCGATTATGGATGTTGTAAAATCTATAGAAAGAGTACCTCTGGTACTTGTCAATTCCTAAGTAACATGATAATCTCATGGTTTTCTAAGAAGCAGAATAGCGTTGCACTTTCTACCACTGAGGCGAAATATATTTTGGTCGGTAGTTGTTGTGCTCAAGTCCTATGGATGAAACAACAACTCTTTGGTTATGGAATTCATGTAGGTACCATTCCTTTAAAGTGTGACAATACTAGTTCTTTCGCCGCTTGAGGTCTAACACCTCCAATGCCAGCTCCCACACCAGCTCCATCACCACTAGAAGGAGGTGGAGGGGCGGCAAATTCTCAACATTCTCATTTCCAGCATCACGACTACCAATTCTAAGCTCTCGTCTCAGTATCATCTCAAATAGAGTGCAAATCTAAAACATGATATGCAAAAATGAAATAATTAGGCCAACCAAAAGCAAGAATCCAAGGAGCTCAAGTTTTGCTTTTCAAAACCAAAATTCTCTTTACATTAGTAATAATATGGCAATGGATACCCTTAACCTCTCCCCCAAAGCATATAACAATCACAAATCATGTTATCAAACACCGAGCATCTCATACAATTCAATCAATTATCACAACATAGCTTAATCAACCACCGTGCATAGCATTCATTAAGAAATCAACTAAACAACAATATTACATCAACCTTACCTCCCAATTCTTTCGAAACCTGGCTCTGATACCACCAATTGTAACCCTCTTGACCCGGTCCAGGCGAAAGACCGAATCGAACGGATCAGACGAGGAATATTGAAGTAAACCAGAATGTTTACCTCAATAAACGACCCTATTTTTTCATTTTATCTTTTATAGATGCTCCTTAACACCCTATGTGAATAACATCACATCGGACAAATTGCAACTCGATCGGACAACGTTTAGGGGCTCAATTGTTTAAATACACATTTTAGGGACCATTTTGTAATTTTGTCAAAATAAAAGGACTTCTTCAGTTTTTAAGTTGCCAACCTATAAGTAAACACATTACATGCCTCTTTGTCAAATATCAGCTTAAAAAATCATCCAAGCTCATTTAATTGCATCCACAATATTCATGGACTAAAACATAAAGAAACAGAAATTTAGAAGATTCCAATAACCAACTTAACTACTGGGTAGAGAAACCCCTATTTTGGAACATGGTCGAGCGTCTCGAAGCCCAGGCTCGTATCGAAGTACCCTCAATGGTGTTTCGGAACACGAGATTGCAGTAGAAAAATGTATCAAACCACCCCTTCCATGTTTCAAAACTCCTAATCCATATCAAGCTCACTGTTTTGGTACAAGCTCGGGCATACTGAAACACATGGGCCTGTAATGACACTTTTTGCTGGTTTTCACACTTTAATCCACAAAAAATCATTCCAACATGTTTCTAACATGCATACAACATATCGAAACATCAAACAACAAACACTCATGGCAATTTCAACATCATTGTAACCCCCTCGACGTGGTCTGGGTGAAAGACTGAACCGAACGGATCACAAAGGGAATATTGAAGTAAACCGGGAAGTTTGCCTCATAAACGACCCTATTTTTTTTATTTTATCTTGTCTAGATGCTCATTTTGATCCTATGTGATAAACATCGCAGCGGAACAATTTACAATTCGATCGGACAACGATTTGGGACTCAATTGCATACAAACACACTTTAGGGACCATTTTATGATTTTACCAAATTAGAGGGACTTATTCACTTTTGAAATTAACAATCTTTAATTAATCACATTACATGTCTCTCTGTCAAATCTCAGATTAACAATCTTTCATGCTCATTTAATTGCATCCACAAGATCAGAGACTAAAATGTAAAGAAACAGAACTTCAGAAGATTCTATTAGCTAACTTAAAAGCTTGCCGTTTCGGTACAAGTTTCCCTGTAACGAAACAAGCGTATCGAAACAAGTTCAAGCGACTCGAAGCTCGGGCCCGTATCGAAACACCCCTAAGGTGTTTCGGAACAGAGGATTCCAGTAGCCAAACGTACCGAAACACCCTTTCCTCTTTCGAAACCCCTAGGCCATTTCAGGCTTACTATTTTGGTTCAGGCTCGAGTGTACCGAATCACTTGGGCCTGTAATGACACTATTTTCTGGTTTTTCACACTCTAATCCATATAAAACCATTCCAACATGCCTCCAACATTTATACAACATATTTAAAACATCAAACCACAATCACACATGGCAGAATCAACATCATAACATGTCAAAATGCAATAAAGGAATCTATAGGCATGCAACCTATGCAAAATAACCATTCAAGAGTCAAAACACAAACAAGGCATAAACCAACAAGTAAAAGCCCTTTACAAGTCATTAAGGGCATCACAAACTTGCCACAAAATAGGGTGTTTCAAAATACATCTCCCAAAACATTAAGGCATCCTCCCATTGCCAACCATTATTACTAATAGGTAAATGTAAAATCATACTTGAGCTTAATCCTACTCCTTGGAATCATTCTTGCCTCTTTTCTGCCCAAATATGCCAATTCTCTGCATTGTTGGAAAAAGAGAGCGTAAGCACAAATCCTTTGTGATGGATGCTCAAAATAAACCAACAACAACAATGTATTTTCAAACCATTTCTCATTTAGAAATCTCCATCTCATCATACTCTTTCTATCTCATGCTTGAAATCATTTTCAAAGCAGAACCACATCATTTAAACCACATGTACCATCTATCTCATGCATTCATCAAAATGCAAAGTCTCAAGGCAAAGCCTTACATGCTTAAATCTCATAAAGCATATCTCAAAACATAATCTCATATGCAATCTCATTTCATTTAAATCATTTAAGCATATTAGGCAAACAAACCAACTTCTACCTTGCATCCGCCCAACAAAAAGGTGTTCTACACTTTTTCCATACAAGGCCTCATAAGGAGCCATTTGAATGATCGCTTGATAACTATTGTTGTAAGCAAACTCCACCAAAGGCAATTGTTTCTCCCAAGATTCTTGGAAATAAATGATGCAACATCTCAACATATCGCCCAACACTTGGATAACTCGTTCAGACTGACCATTCGTCTGAGGATGATATGAAGTAATGAAATTCAAACGCGTACCCAATGCTTGATGAAGGCACTCCCAAAACCTCGCTGTGCAACGCAAATCTCGATCTGAAACAATAGACTTAGGCACCCCATACAACCTCACAATCTCAGAGATGTAGAAATCTGCCAACTTCTCTAACGTATACGTAGTATGCACTGCCAGAAAATGTGCACACTTCATAAAACGATCAACAATCACCCAAATGGAATTCTTTTTATACGGCGTTAATCGCAAATCCGTCAAGAAATACATGGTGATTCTCTCCCATTTCCATTCTAGAATCTTCAATGGTTGCAACAATCCAGAAGGAAATTGATACTCTGCTTTAACACATTGACAAACCATGCACTTACTAACAAAATCAACTACTAAACCACCGAGGGTGGTAGCTTATGCATCTCGATCGTCTACTACCAAAACATGCTGTACCAAGGAATCATCCAACAAATGCTTCTTCTTAATCAACTCTACCAACGAAGGTTTCACTTGTAACTCAGCCACTAAACCACCATCTCGCGATATACTCAACCGAGCAAACATCACCCTTAACTCTACAACCACCTTCCTACTCAAGGCATCAACTACAACATTAGCCTTCCATGGATGGTACTCAATATCAAGTCGTAATATTTAAGCAACTCTAGCCACCTTCGTTGCCTAAGATTCAACTCCTTTTGGGACATCAAGTACTTCAAAATTTTAAGGTCTGTGTACATCGTACACTTTTCATCATGAAGGTAATGCCTCCAAAATTTTAAGGCAAACACCACTGCAGCCAACTCGATGCGTTGGGTAATTACGCTCGTTCACCTTCAACTGTCGAGATTCATAAGTTACCACCCTACCTTCTTGCATCAACACACACCCCAAATCACCATAAAATGCATCACTATAAACCAAAAACTCTTTACCCAATTCAGGTTGAATCAGGATAGGATCTTGCGTCAATGCTTCCTTTAATTTCTCAAAATCTTGCTGCCTAACCTCCATCCACTCAAACTTAACATCCTTTTGTAACAAATTTGTCAAAGGAGTAGCAATCCTTGAAAAACCATCCACGAACCTTCGGTACGAGAGTACACGAGAATATCATCGATAAACACAACCACAAACCTACCCAAAAACTCATGAAACACACGATTCATCATATCCATGAATGCAACAGGGGATTAGTTAAACCAAAAGGCATCACCAAAAACTCATAATGCTCGTACCTTGTATGAAAAGTAGTATTAGGCACATCCACATCTTTTACCTTCAACTGGTAATATCCGGATCTCAGATCAATCTTGGAAAACACTGAAACACCTCAAAACTGATCCAAAAGATCATCAATCTTTGGCAAAGGATACTTGTTCTTGATCGTCAACTTGTTCAATTGACGATAATCTATACTCATTTGCATTGTTCCATCTTTCTTCTTCACAAACAAGATCGGTGCACCCCAAGGTGAAACACTAGGCCTAATGAAACCTCGATCAAGAAACTCCTAAAGTTGCATCTTCAACTCCTTAGGTTCCATTCGATAGGGATCAAAAGACACTTATGTCGTATTTTCATACAACTCAATGCTGAACTCAACCTCTCTGTTCGGTGGCAAACCTGGAAACTCTTCCGAAAATACACCTGGAAACTCACATAATGCACGAATGTCCTGTACTCCCACCTCCTTTGTACTTGGATTCATCACATAAGCCATGAAAGCTTCACATCCCGAACGCATCAACCGACTCGCTTCAAGAGCCGAAACCACATTAGATAAGTACTTCACATTCTCACCTACGATTACCACCTCATAATCATCGGCAAGTTTCAACGAAACTCACTTGGTCTCAAAATCAACCACAACCATATGCTCATATAACCAATCTATACCAAGAATTACATCGAAACCATAAAAAAGGCTACTCCATAAGATCAACCTCAAACACATGACCTTGAAAAGAAAAAGGACATCTCTTATACAACTTCCTTGTAACAATTGTTTTACCAAAAGAACTAGTTACACACATACCAACATCTAACAACTCAACAGGTAAACCAAACACTTGTGCATGCTCACGCAAAATGTATGAATGAGTAGAACTAGAATCAATCAAAGAAAGTAATGACAAGTATTGCAAAGTAAAGGTACCTGTGATCACATCTGTGTCATTCCTTCCCTAACAGTGTGCATACACCCTAGCCTATCCACCTCCCTCATGTTGAACAACAACAACTTGAGCAAAATTCCTCTGTCCACCATCTATACGCTGAAAGTTACTACGATCGTGCCCACGACCTCTCTATGGCTCAACAACTCGCACCAGAGCTTTTTCATCTCTAACTGATTGTGGGCAATCATGCTTCATATGTCCTCGTGATTCATAATTCCAACACATACCCGGATTACCCCAACACTCTCTTGTGTGTCTCCTACCACACCGGTTTCATTCACCTCACTAAGTACAATCTTGTACTTATCACTCTGGATTGCATTCTTCCTAAACCTCAGGTAAAAGTCATCCCAATCTCTGCTTGATTTTTGAAGTTAGCTTTCATGGACCCAGAGCAAGGATTGCCATGCTTAAAGTATGATTTTGCACCTATTATGGTGTACTCCTAGATAGTGGCTACTAGATTTTGTGTATAAGTCCTTTAGGTCATCCATTGAGTGTTTTGTGAACATATGTAACGTTTATAAAGTCTTGTAAAGACCTTCGTAGTACCCTTGATATGTATATGTATATTAGGCGAATACTTGGAAATGATCTAAACCTATTTTGCATTTGAATTATGATAATAATTTGCTTGTTTCAAATTAGCTAAGGACTTAAAGATCAAAATTGGCTTAGTTTGATCCTAGACAACTTCATTAGTGGATTACTTGAATAGGACCATGAACCCAACTTGTATGCCTTTGAAGTTTAGAGTAATCCAAATGAATTGGTCTTGTTAATTCAATGAATCTAATGGTCTAATGGCTGTGCTTATAGGTAACTAATTTTAGTTAAAATGATCAATGTGTATTAAATCAATGGCTAGATCGAATTTAGCTTTACTGGCTTGTATTGAAATTTAACATGGACTTTAGTAACTTGCTAAACAAGCAACTCAATTATTAGAGTTGAGTTCTAAATGAAAAGAAAAAATTTATTTGCCCCGTAATATCTTGTTTTGCTTGTTCGTTTTCTCGTCGTAACGCTTATCTATCCTAACCGGGGCGACGTGTCTTACAAGTTTGGTATCAAAGCTTAGGTTTAGTTGATTCTCAGACTAAACCAGGCCAATAATGCAACATGTAGGAAAATTTTGCCACCTAGGATTTGAACCATATTTGGTATTGGCAATTGAAAACCAATAAAACTTGATTGGATTTGATTGAAGCTCAGAATGAATGAAAATTCTGAGTTGATAGTATAGTATCTCGGAAGAAATTCGAGGGCGAATTTCTTTAAAGGGGGAGAGTTGTAACACCTTGAATATTAGCCGAGAAGAATCAAGTTTAAATGTTTAAGAAGTAGCCTAATTAAACTAAAATTTATGTCAAATGGATAATTAAGGACTAAATCGAAGGCTCAAATAAATTGGAGAACCAATTTCACGTGTCCAATTCGAATAAATGCTGAAACAAAGAGATTGCATGCTAAATAATTGAATTCTAATAATTTCCCCTCCACTATCTCATGCTTAAGACATAAATAGAAATGTAAATTAGACAATTACATGTCTAATTAAGATGACATCAAGTCATCTTCTCCATTCCATTTGCTCAGCCAAATCTTAGTGTAGAAAGAAAGAGAAATTTGAGAGAAAGGCAGCCATGGAAAACTTGATTATCCTTGCATGATTGGGAATTTAAACTGGAAATCAAGTTGGAGAAGCTTGGTAAGCTCCTCACCCTTTGCTAATTTAAATGGTGGTTTAAATTCTTGAATGTTGATTGTTTTCATGTTGTTTTAGTCTCGATATGATGCTGGAAAATTTGTTAGAATAGATTATAGACTATACTCAAGTTAGTTATGAAATGGATAATGTAATAAAGGTAGAAATAAGTATGGCCGGATGCTATGTACATGAATTAGTGACCGATTGATGGAATTTGTGAATTAATTGGTCTAAATTGAAAGTTTATGATAATTTTAGGATTTAAAAATAGATTTTTTCAAAGTGGAAAAACATGTGAATGAAATGAATTAGGTCATTAAACAAGTTAGTATGATGGTTTAGTTCTAAAAATTGAACTAGTAATGAAACTAGTCACCTAGAGGGTGTAATTGGCTAATAGGGTCTGTTTTGAATGAATTAAGGAATTCGAGATTAAATTGGATATAATTAAGAGCTAATAATGTAAGCTAAAAACAGGGTAAGACCTAAGGAAACACTTGATAAATTGTATTGTGTGTTTAATAATGAAATTGATTGTCTTAAAGTGACTAGGTGAAAAATTTGTGAAATCTGGACTATTATGGAAAATGTATTAAATTGAGGACTTAGATTGATAATTAGGGACTAATCTGGGTATGAAAAGTCAAGGGGAAAAACCGGGGAAACTAAGTTAAAAGGGATAAAATTAATTAGTAAGGGTCCTAGGTGAATTAGCCCCTAAAAGTGGACTTAAATGAAAACTGGGCAGATTTGAAACTGTAAATTTGACCCAACTTTAATTAATAAAATGTATTTATCTAGAAAGGCTAAAAATATGAGTCATACATGGATGAATAGGTAATTGAATTAGCTTTCTAGTGGTACAAACCAATTGAAATTCAAACAAGTAGATTAAGAGATATGAATAGATTAATAACTAGTGTTCATTCTGCCTGGCAGGGGCAGAATTGCGACTTGTAATGAATTGTGTGTCTTGAATAATTGGTGTGGTTGATTGCTTAGCCTTGACTCTAATGCATGATTGTGTTATTTGTGTACCAGATTAAGAAAATGGTAGAAAGGGTGGATAAGTATTGGGATATGGATGAGGATTCGGGTATCCCGTAACTTTGGGATACAAGGTGAGTGTAGCCTTACTTAGGGTTAGGACTTAGGCCCTAACCAATTGCATTTGTTTACATAGTTGATATGGAATTGACATGAAATGAATGTAATTGTTACTTGGTAAATGTATAAGGGAAGGATGCTTAATTGGAAACTTGATGTGTGAAATGTGTCTAGTTAGTGATTATGTATCATGCGCTTGTCGTCATGCTTTGATTTAATTACATGAGTGACCTTGATTTATTACCTTGGCTATTGATTTCTTGATAAATGGTAATTTGGAAATGGCCTAAGGGAAAAACTTGATCTTGTCTTGGATATACATGAATCATGACACTTGAAAACTTGAAATATGAAAGTTTGTTCTTGCTATGCTTGACAATTAATCACTTGTTGTGTGATTGCTTGAAAAAAATAGTTAATAAGCCATTGGTTGCTAGTCGGTCTTAGGTAGAACAATATGCCTTAGAGCCTAGAGCTCGTCTTGTTAGGTACTTTGTGTAGCATCTTGTTGGGTGGTTAGTCACTTTCTTATTAGATACCTTGGGTATCATCTTGCTAGGTACTTTGTGTAGCATCTTGTTGGGTGGTTAGTCACTTTCTTGTTAGATACTTTGGGTATCATCTTGCTAGATACTATGTGTACCATCTTGTGTGGTGTAGTGGACACCTTCTTGTTAGATACTTTGTGTATCATCTTGTAGGTACTTTGTGTACCGTCTTGTGACTCGATTACGTAGTCCTTCTATCTACCAAGACAAAACACGACTAATAAGCTTGAAACAAGATGTGTTAATCATGAATAAAGAATGAACAAACTTGATTCCTGATAATGAACTGGTAAACTAATGAATTCAAATAAGTATAATGGTGAACATGCTACCTAGAATTCTTGTTATTTGTAAGATAAGTAAAGTACGATTGAAATGCTCTTTGTTCGAATGGAAAATACTCGAATGCTTTCTTGTTAGTATATGCTTGATTAAATCGATGAGAATTGCTATATATCCATTTATTAGGCGGATTGAATGATTGGGTTTTAGTAAGAATGATGGATATTGATGTTATTTGGAACCTAGCTTGTGCATACTTGATTGAGATTAAGAAATGCATATGTTTTGAAATACATACTTGATCGAATGCTATGTTTACTCAATTAGTTAAGCAAAGATTAATCTTGAATGCATCTTGTAAGTAAAGGAATTAAAGGAATAAGCAATGAAATGTAAAAACATGCACATGCTTGAACGATTATCTTGTCAAGGAGTGTTATTCGATTGCTTGGTTGATGATATGGACCTAGCTAGAATGTTGAGAAACATGTTTGTTAACCATGGTTTCTGAATGATGTTAGCCGTAGAGGGTGTTATGATTCTTGGGCTAATGATTCAAACTTGATCATGTGAGAAATTGCCTAGTTAAACTAATATGAAATGCTACATGTTTTGCTTATCGTGATCTAGGTGATCCTTCATAGTTAAATCAATGTGATGATCATGTGGCTTGATTATAGTAACCTAAATGGCTATGTATAGTCTAGATCGAATTGAATAAGCATTATAATTGTTGTCCTATGATTGTTAATGTTGTGTATTCTTGTTATTGTTTTGAAATGAAATGTTATGTCTAGGTGATAGACCTAGTTCTTGTTTGGAAATAGAATCATGTCTATAACTTATTTGATTCGAATAGAGCTAAGAATTTATGTACTTGGACTAAATCTAAATCAATTAGATGTAGAACTATGTTATATAAGATAAGCTTACCTTAGTGACATTCGAATAGGACTGGAAGTCCTAAACTACTTGCCTACTTCAACCTAAATGGTAATATCCTTGAATGAATTGTATCAATGATTAATCAAATTAATGTTGTAAATGGAACCTTTAAGCTAAATTGAATGGATGATAATGTTGCTCGCAAATTAAGTAAATGAGAATGAACAAAATTGATATTTTGAATTAATGCTCGATTAATCTAGGACTAGAAATAATTCTCTTGATGATAAGTAATCGAGTGGAATAGACACAAGAATAGATAAAATAACTTGAATGATAAGTCAAGTACCTACTCGAACTAAGATAAATACTAGATAAATTAACTTGTTGGCTAAGTCACATAACTAGTGCAATTCATGAAATATCTGTGTGTGTGTGTGTGTGTGTTTGCTGGTTGTGAGAAAGAATAAGTATGTTGATGAAAATCGAATGAAAGCTTTGCATTAAAAGAATGATGGAGTCTATTGATCACTAATGCCCCGTTTTAATCACAAAGATAAGTAAATTCAGCTAACTTAAACATGTAGATATCTGTTCATAGGTTAAATTATCATGTTAAAGGTTGTTTAGAAGAATTATAGAGCTTGAAGCTTAAACTAGTGTAATCTGCCCAGAAAATTCTGTTCTGGGCAGTAACTTTGAAAAATCACCGTTAATTGTGTAAGTCGGTTGAAGGGCTAAAATTTATATGGAATGAACCTTAGTATGTCAATTTCCATTAGGATAACATAGAATTGGATTTTGATCTGTGAGCTATAAAAAATTACGTACGTTTAAGCAAACTGTGCACAAGCTACCGGTTAATAAAAGTCTCGGCGAGTTGGATAATATTATAAACTGTTTTGTAAACATTATGGACAATTTAGTTACTTCCCTAAGTGAAGCCTTAACCTTGAATAGTGTATCACCTTAGATAATCATACTAGAAACCAAGTCAAAGAGTTAATTAGCATGAAATACTAAGCTTAACCGAAAAGTCTAATAAGTTTACATGTTAAATGAAGAAATGAAATGAATTGTGTAATGTATAAAGGTATAATGTCATTTAGGACACTAGGTAAATGAAGTGTCAAGATTCCTTGTTACTTGAAAAAATAAGATAAAACATAAATGAATCTAAATTAAATAAGAAGATTTGATTGTCTACTTGGTCACCTAAATCGAATGAAATAAAGGAACATTTGGTTGGTGTCTAGTTTTTTTTATTATGAGTTGCTCGTTGAATGAGTAATGTAAACCCTTGAGTTGAATCCCTTGTTCATTGTATGGCTGTTTACTCAATTGATGATTGAACTTTGAGTTATGCTTCAATCTAACTTGACTAAGGGCCTGTTTTTGGTTGCTTATAGCAACCTAAAAGCACTTAAAAAAGTGCTTTTAGTTAAAATATGTTGCTTTTGGTTGCTTTTAAAACTAGCTTTTCCACCCAGACCAAAAAGCTAGATTTTATAGCTTCTTGGGTGGAAAAGCTAGTTTGAAAATAAAATTACTTTTTTACCCTTGTTATTTAATTATAATTTATTGTTAAAACAATGTTTATGCATACATAATTGTAAAATAATAAATATTTTATAATATTTATATTGAGAATAAAATTATTTTATTTGTAATTTATTTTATATTTATTATTAATTTATAAGTGGTATGTTCGTATATAATCTACAATGTACTTTATATTTTCAAATTAATTTTTTTCAAGAAATAAAGTT
This sequence comes from Hibiscus tridactylites, assembly GCA_958450335.1. Classification (NCBI taxonomy): domain Eukaryota; kingdom Viridiplantae; phylum Streptophyta; class Magnoliopsida; order Malvales; family Malvaceae; genus Hibiscus; species Hibiscus tridactylites. The sequence continues at coordinate 61,199,783 of OY288273.1, read as the reverse complement.
TTTTAATTTCATATATCATAACATTAACTAATTTAAACATCACTCAAGTTTATTTTTACTTTTCAATATCATGTCTAAAATAGACATTTTATCTCATCAAAATTACTTTTTGGCATCAATGAAAAACACTAACCAGCTTTTGAAAACTACTTTTCAACAGCTAGTCTGAAAATCACTTTTTCACCACACTTTTTAAAATCAACCACAAACTAAGCCCAAGACTTGATTAAGTTGTAAATGGATTAAAGACTATAGAACTAATGTTTTGATATAATAATTGAAAAATGTTTTGGACTAATTTGAAAAGAATTTAAAACTTGGTTTTAAGTCCAAACAACTTGAATTTATGTTCGAGGTATTTTAAGAGGTTTTTGGAAAGACTTTTCATGCTTTTAAATAGCCAAACTTTTGTTTTTAAAGTACTCGTACCGATACGGTCCAACCCGTATCGATACCTTTTTGCCCCAGTTTGGTCACTGCCAAAACCCGTATCGAAACAGGCTTGGCCGTTTCGATACGGATCGGGAGCGTTTCGATACGCCTGGTAAGCGTACCGATCCCCTTTCAACCACCCCAACAGCTACTTTCCCAACGGCCATTTAAAAGTGAACCCGTACCGATACGCCCTCAAGCGTATCGATACGCCCAGGCTGGCAAGAGCCCAACGACTAGTTTCTGATGAAGGCCGTACCGATACAGGTCCAAGCGTATCGATACGGATAGCTGCAGAACAACATTAATGAAGGGAAATAAAGTCCTCAACGGCTCCAAATCATCCCCAACGGCTAGTAACGGCTACAAACTCAATTGGGAGTATAAAAGGGACCTCCAAGCATCAAGTAAAGGCTAATGCTTCAATTGTTACAACATTATGATGTCAAAATTTGTCTAGAGCTTAAATTGTCATTTATTGTATAGACAAACACTAGTGAGCCAAAATTGTCAAATTTGCTCAAGTGTTTAGGTTTTGGGTGAGTGCTTAGAATTGCAAACAAACACCTATTAGAGGGATTTCTAGTTTGCTAAGTCTTTCTTTGTACAAGAGAGTGTTTCCTCAAGCTTTGGGTAGAAAGATTTGAGGGTTGTAAAGGTTGCCTCCTTATCCTAGAAAAGGGGACGAAATTCTTAGTGAATTTGTTTGGAAATCCGTAGTGGGGAGCTAAGGTAGTGGATGTAGACCTTGGTTAGAAGGTCGAACCACTATAAATCCTTGTGTCAAATTGCCTATTTTTCACCTCCCACTAAAACACCCAATTATCCAACTTCTTCACACTTGGCGAGCAAGAACGGTTGATTGAATGGAGCCCCTAAAATCTCAACAAAGACCTTTGAAAATCTAATAATCTTGATAGACTTTAGGTACTACCTCACTAAGTACAATCTTGTACTTATCACTCTAGTTTACATTCTTCCCAAACCTCAAGTAAAAGTCATCCTGATCTCTGCTTATTTTTGAAGTTAGCTTTCATGGACTCGGAGAAAAGATTGTCATGCTTAAAGTATGATTTTGCATCTATTATGATGTACTCCTAGATGGTGGGTACTATATTTGTGTATAAGTCCTATAGGTCATGCATTGGGTGTTTTGTAAATTTATATAAGGCTTGATAGTCTTGTAAAGTGTAACACCCCGGTTTTGGGCCTAAATGTTTTAGGCATCGGTTTGGGTTAGTCGAACCTAGAATTAGAGATATGAGCCTTTAGAAGCGGTTCAGGGAAAACGTAGTTCGAGATGGGATAAAATTATGAGAAAAATTGCTAATTTTTTTAAAAAATATATATCGAAGGTTGGTAAAATCAATTTTAGAAAACGAGTCTTGAAAAGTCTAGATTTAAAAAAGTGACCATTTTGTAAAAAGTGCGAAATTGGGTTTTAAGGACTAAATTAAAATGGGGACAAGACTGAAATTTTTTAGGGAGCTTACATGTGTTTAAAAGCCTTTTCCCTTAATTTAACCAATTTTAAATATCATTATTAAAAAGGAATAAAAAGAACAAAAGCTTTTAATTAAAAGGGAATTTTGAGATCAAGAAGATTTTTAAGTGACTTTCATTTCCTCACTTTCTAAACAGCCATACACTTTCTTCTCTCTTAAAGATTTCAGATCCTATCACCTTTTTACTCTTTCTTTTGATTACCTAAAAGTGATCTATCAATTTAATCAATGGAGCTTTGAAGATTCTTGCAAAATCTTTGTCAATTGAGGGAAAAAGCTAGGATTGGAGGTAAGAGCTGATCAACCCTCTAATCAAGGTTCTTTAATGAAATTCTCAAGTCCTGTGTTTCCTAAATATTGCTATTAATTGAGTTTTATGATTTGATTAATGAAAAGTTGGTTAAAATGACTTAGTTGATGATTTTCCAAGATTTTTATTTGGACACTGTTTTGATTGATTTGAGAATGATTTTAAAGTTGTTTTGAATGTTAAATGATGTTAACGTAAAAGGCTTAATCATAATAATCATGGATTAGGTTGGATCTCTAAAAGTTTAGGTTGTTAGATAAGGGTTTTTGGCTTGGCAATGTAAATCTGGTGTTGCTGGAAGTTTTTAGATGTTGTTAGGTTTTTTTTATTGTTGATTGATGGTTAAAAGTGAATGGAAGTGATGAATTATGGCTGAGTTAAGTTTTGAGTAAGATCGATTGAGTTTTTGGTTGTTTTGGATGGGTATTTTGGGTGTATTGGGCAGCGCAGCGAGATTGTTTGAGTTGCTGGTGATTTTAATGCATTATGATTCATTGATGCTCTGTTCTTGTGTGGTATAAACAAGGGAGAATACTTTGGAAGAAATCGGTGAAGATCCGGGGGCTTTGGATGCTTAAATTCGCGTCGACGAATCTTGGTTTCACGAGTCAGTGAGTGAAAATGGGTTTTCTAGGTTTGAAACACTTTAAAGGTGGTTTTGGGAACTTAGTGTAAGCTTGAAATAGTTTACTAAGTTAGGAAGTAAGTAAAGTGATTTTCTCCCTTGGTTTGTGATATTATGAGTTTGTTGTTGCATTTGATTTTAATAGAGTTTTACCTACTGTTTAAAGCATGATTTAAAGTAAGAGATTTACTATTTATGATGTCACATTGATGAAGGATGCACATGGTATGTGATCCTTGTATGTATATGCTTGTACATGATTTATGAAGCATGGTTTGATGCTTGGAAATGTGGCTTATTGGTAATGCTTTGAAAACATTGAGGTTTGTGTTAAATGAGAATTATATTGGCAAGTGATATTGTGGAAAGTGGTTTATAAAAGAAATCGGATATATTTATCCAGCTATATAATTGAGTGCACTATAAACAAGTCGCCTTGGACGTTGTGTAATGCCCCAATTTTGGGCCTAGATGTTTTAGAGTTCGAACCGGACCGGTCGAGAACGGTTCGAATCTTGAAGGGAGATTTAGGGAACACATAGTTTGGGATGCTTTAAAAATATGGAAAAATAACCAAAAATCCTCATTTATTATATGAATGATTATGGTGAAAACAATTTTACAAAATAAGGTTAGGAAATACTACATTTCGGTGTAGTGACCAAATCGAAGTTTTTGCAAAAGTTAAATAGTGACTGTTTTGTAAAGGATTGAAACTTTGAATCTTTAAGGAGCTAATTTTACCAAAATGTTTTTAATCAGACTTCTCCTTATTTTGTGTAATTTTAATAATGATTTAATTAATGGAAATAAAGTTAATTAAAAGGAAAAACCATATTTGACTTTTCATAACTACTTTACGTCAATTTTCTCTCAATTTCTTTTCAGCCAAACACATTCCCTCCATCAATTAGCCTATGATTTTCATTCCTTTTGATGAGATTTCAATCTCCTTTTGATTCCTAATCTTTTCCTCACCAAATCCTCTTGTTTTCACATTGGATTTTCAAGAAAACTTGCCCAAATCAAGGAGAAATTAGCCATTAGAGGTAAGCTTCGTCCTTCTCCTCTAATGATCAGTTCTTTACTGAAATTCCCAAGTTATCAATCCACTTTTAATGATTTTTGAGTTGCTTTAATGTTAGAAACAAGAAATTGTATTAAAACTCAAGGTTTTTGGAGAGATCTTGATGATTTTCGTGGTTGTTGGTTAGGCTCTGTTTTGAGGTTGTTTTCTAAAGTATTTTGGATGGTAATTGATGTTATAAATGAGGTTTTATCAAACAAATCTCGAATAGGTTTGGATTACTAAGTTTTGTATGCTAGAATGGTGGTTTTTGGGGTGGTTTTGGCGTTCTGTTATAGCTGGAGGTATAAGGACGATTTTGTGGTGGTTTTTGATGTTGATTGATGTTTAGAAATGATTAGAAGTGATAGATCATGGCTGGGCTTTGTTTTGGGAGAGTTTGGAGATGATTTCGGTTGTTTTTTGTAGCCGCAATGAGGTTCTTGAGTAGAGCAGCGAGTTTAGGTGCGTGGCTGATGATTTCAATGCATGATGATGCATTAATCCTATGCTCTTATATGTTATAAACAGGGGAGACATCTTCGGACGCCTTTGGTATTGATGCAGAAGCTTAGATAGCGTTTTGGCGAGCAAGCGAAACGTAATCGGTGAGTGCGAATGGTTTTAGAAGTCTTTGAGGGACAAAGAAACAAGGTTTGGGATTTAGGAAAGGTTTGAAACACCTTCCTAAGTCCGGAAGTAAGTATTGGCTAGATTGCTCTCATTTATGTTTTTGTTGCCCCTAAAATGCTTTTACATGCTCATGGTTTTAGATAGATAAATTCCTACTGTTTTTATGCATGATTTGTAGCATGAGATGATGCTTGAAAAGATTTCATGAAATAACATGTTGCATTGATGAGTTTTGAGATTTTGTTTTAAAGCATGGAAAATGTTATAATTTTGAATGAGATGAGAAACCTTTGAGAAATGTTGCATTAAAAAGAGTAGGTGAGATGATGATTTGACATAATATATTGGCATAGAAGATGAGATACTTACCGAATATAATTGATCGATCAATAGGATGAGAGTGCACTATAAACTAAAAATTTGTACGTACTCTTTGGATTCAATCCAAAGGGAGAGACCGATGATGGGCATTCCATCGGGTAGGACTTAGTGAAATACCCAAGCTTTAATTACTAGACAAGTGAGTACGGTGATGTGAGATTCCACCGGAAGAGTCTAGTGGTTTGAGAATGTTGTCTGCATATCCGAGTAATAATGAGATGTGAAATGCCAATATAATATATGAAAATGCTTTTGATTCACATGTACCTATTGATAAGATGATTTATGCTATGAGAAATGCATATGAGATTTGTATATGAAATGCTTTAGTTTTCACAAGCATGTGTATGGCCTTGCCATTAGATTTGCATTGGTTTAAATGTATGAGATAGAATTGAAGTACATGTGTTTTCAATGAAGTTTTTCTTTGAAATGGTTTTCAAGCATGAGATAGAATGAGCATGTTGTGTTGGTTTTCTTTAGAGCTTGCCTCACTAAGCAAATGTGCTTACGCTCTCTTTTACCAATAATGCAGATAATTGAAGTGTTTTTGGGTAGCAAGAAGGTTAAGAACATCCAAGGAAGTGCAAAGCTCATGTATGGTGATGTTTTTATACACTTTAGTTTTGATATTTCGCAATGGGACTCTAAGGTTATATTTGGGAGATGTGTTTTGAACTCCCTAAGTTTGTGGCATGTTTGTGATGGCTTCCATGGGTTGTAAATGGTCTTAAAGGTTTGGTTTGAGTTTTGAAAGCTTATATTTGGTTTTGTGGCTAGGAAGAATGCATATAGATTGAGTGTTCATGTTATTGATGCCATGCTCTAGCTTAAGGTTCTTAAGTATGATCTTTAGTGTCAAGACAAGTTGCTGGTGTGTTATGGTATGATTTGAAGCCTGTTTGAATAGGTTAAAAGGTGAAAAACCAGCATTTTCTGCTGTCACAGGGTAGGGTGTATCGAAACACCCTTAACTGTTTCGAAACGGGGCATGTAATGGCCATAGAGTTTCGGAACGGTTGAAGGTGTTTCAGAACATTTTGGCTACTAGAGAGGCCTGTTTCGATACTAGTCTCGGAACGCACACGAGTACCGAAACAGTCAACACCGTTTCGATACGGGCGTTTCGATACGAAGGTTGGTGTTCCGAAATGGATGACCATTGGATGATGATTTGAATTGTTTTAAGTTTTCATGTTTTACATTTTAGTCCTGAATGTTTTGAATGCAATTGCTTGAGCTTGGAATGTCCTTTTAATCTGAAATTTGACAGAGGAGCATGTAACATGACTAATTACATATTGGTAAACTTAAAATCTGCAATGTCCTTATATTTTCTAAAAAATACATTTTGGTCCCTAAAAGTGTAATTCATGCAATCGAGTCCCTAAATGATTTCCGATCGCTGTGCCCTTCTCTCATATGATTATTAAGTATTCACATAGGCTTAACATGCATCTAGAAAGGATAAAAATTAGAAAAAAGGGTTGTTAATCAAGGTTGACTTCCGGGTTGACTTTGGTTTTCCCCGTGTAATCTTCGTAGTTCGGGTCTAGCGTCTAGGCCGGGCTAAGGGGGTTACATGTTGAGGGGTTGTGAGTGTACCAAATACTCCATCTAAGTACACTAACGATTGAGGAAATTGAGTTGTGTCCCATCTCTCGTTAGTGGGGTTATACATCTACCGATGAGTGGTGTTGATGGGTTGTGAGGTACCGAATACTCCACCACGAGTGTCACAATGGTGGAGGGTAGCTCCCGTGTGTGAACCTTGAGATGCCGGTGAAAATGTATGAAGTGTTGGGACAACACTTGGGAATTCGTGTAATCCGATATGTTTTGAGAAATGAGTATGTTGATGATAACTTGTGAGCCAATATAATTGATAAATTATTATGAAATGTATATGGATGCATAATATGAAAATGCATGTTTTACTCTTTAAGCTTTGCATATAGTAGCTATGCATGGAAAGGATTAAGTTGAGTTTTAGCAAATGGATTTGCTGTTGAGTATTTAATACTTTCGCATGATGTGTAACATGTTGAATTTGATAAGGAAGTGCATTGTTTTCAAAGAGGGCGTGATGGTTTTCAAATGATGGAAAATAGTTTTTATGCATTGACGATGTTTTGGTTTTTGAGCACTCCTCACTAAGCTTGTATGCTTACGCTCTCTATTGTTCATCAATGCAGATAGTTAGGTGTTTGGAGGCAGCAACTTGCAAGGGGATCATAAGAGACTTTGCTTGAATGTATGTTTCGTTTTATGGACTAGAGTAATAAGGGTAATGGGGGATTGCATGGTTTGTTTGGGAGATGTGTTGAAACTCCCTATTTGAGCATGTTTATTTGCTGTTTTTATCTTGCAAAAGGCTTTTATATGCTGGTTTATGCTTTGAATTATGTTTTGACTTTTTGATGGTTTAATTTTCATAGGAAGCATGCTTATAGTAGTCTTTGATGATTCTTGCAATGCCTTGTTGTTAATAATATCATGTATGCTTAGGGATTGATGTTTAAATACAATGTACACACGTTGAAAGCATGTTGGATTGTTTTGGAAGTGTAAAAGCTGCAATTTGTGTAGTTACAGGCTATAGGGTATCGATACCCTCCTTAGTGTATCAATACGGGCTTGCAAAATAGTAAGGGGTACCAATACGCGGGGGCGTATAGATACTGAAATTGGCTACTGGTTTTGGGCGTACCGATACGGGCTTGAAGGGTATCGATACGGTCCCTGTCTTGTCGAGTCTGGGTGTTGAAGCAGTCGAGGGCATATTGATGCCCTCCTTATGGGTATCTGTACGATCATCGTTATGGTAGTTGAAAACATATTTGGTTGTTTTGTTTTTCTTACGTTTTAGTCCCTAAATGATGTGGATGCAATTAAGTGATCATGAATGGTTGTTTTGAGTTGATTTTTGACAGAGATGCATGTAATATGATTAATTTAAAAATGGTAATCTAAAATTTGAGAAACCCCTTGTAATTTGATAAGTTTATAAAATGGTCCCTAAAATCGTATTGAAAGCAATTGAGTTTTAATTAATGTTCGATTGATGTTGTGTATGTTTCGCTACAATGTTAAACACATAGGACTCTAACGAGTATATAGATAAGATTAAAAGTATGGTTTTTTATTGGAGTAAACCTTCCCGGTTTACTTCAATATTCCCCGTGTGACCCATTCGCTTCTGTCTATCACCTAGGTCGGGTCGAGGGGGTTACATAAAGACCTTAGTAATACCCTTGATATGTATATTAGGCGATTACTTGGTAATGATCTAAACCTATTTTGCATTTGAATTATGATCATAATTTGCTTGTTTCAAATTAACTAAGGACTTAAAGATCATAATTGGTTTAGTTTGATCCTAGACAACTTCATTAGTGGACTACTTGAATCGGACCATGAACCCAACTTATATGCCTTTAAAGTTTAGACTAATCCAAATGAATTGGCCTTGTTAATTCATTGAATCTAACGGTCTAATGGCTGCACATATAGGTAACGAATTTTAGTAAAAATGATCAATGTGTATTAAATCAATGGCTAGATCGAATTTAGCTTTACTGGCTTGTATTGAAAGTTAACATGGACTTTAGTAACTTGCTAAATAAGCAACTCAATTATTAGAGTTGAGTTTTAAATGAAAAGAAAAATTTTATTTGCCCCATAATTTCTTGTTTTGCTTGTTTGTTTTCTCGTCGTAATGCTTCTCGCTCCTAACCCGGGCGAGGGGTGTTACAATATTCCCTTCACTCGTTGGCTCAAAGATGGCTAATAGAATCACGTGTGGGGGTCGCAAAATATCTTCATCTTTTCTCTTCTAGTGCGCCTAGAAATACCTTCCAAAATATTGTAGCATTTTTACTTTTCCCTGCACTGCTTCATAACTATCCTACAAATCACCAAACCAAAACAAATATTCCTCAAGCAGTACCGATTTCACAATAAAATAAAAACAACCATTCAAATACCGTTAAATGCAATTATATGAGCTAAATGCAACTATATGCAATGAAATGGGCTTCAAACAACACAATAACCTAAGTAAAAAGGCATGAAATGTATAATTTTTACAAGGTTATCAGTATAAGTATGGCCTATTGAAATTTTGTAAGTTTACCAGTGGGTACCGGTACGACACCCCCATACCAATATAGTTTTTGGTTACCGAAATTTTGGGAAAAACTTGAGTACGGGTCCTCGTGTACCAATACAGATGGTAGGTAAGTTAGTTGGAGGGTTGTTTTAGGTTCTGTTTTCTTGCATTTTGGTCTTTCAAGTCCCATGTTCATTTGAGAGTGTTAATATGCTTCGTTAGGCTGGAATTTGGCCTACAAGCATGTTTATAATTAAATTGCATATATGCTTGTTTAATTTTAATTTATGTGATGATGTTTGTTGCTATTACATTTTAGCCACTAAAATGTTAACACATAAAATTGAACATATTGTAAATGTCTGATTCACCTGAAATTTGTTATGCTGTTTAATTAAAATGATTAGGATTCAATAATGTATCTAGAGCGCAAAAAGGTTTAAAATACCGATGTTTTAATTCGTTCAAGTTAAGATAAATTTGGTGGTCAATATGACATTCTTCACTTGGGTCTATTCTTTTTAAGTCAGGTGATGGGTGTTACCAATTTCACGGTGAATGATATTTTTGATATTTCATTGATACTCATTTTCAGCATCAACCACTAATATCTTCGAGCCTTTACGAAAAGTAACTTGTGAGACAAACACAAATACCTAGTTATGACTAAATACATGTTTTAGCAAATAAACATATATACACATAGTATAAAAGGTGTAACACCCCTTTTCGGTTTGGAAGACAACCGAGTCAGAGGTGTCACCAGAACCAAATCAGAGAAACATGAATAGAAATGACAACAAATCAATCACATACCATGCAGTAATTACATTAATAATGGATGAAAGGATACTTAATATATGAATAATCATTTACGACTAGATTATAATGTTTTCAAACTTTAGGGACTAAAATGTAAATTTCCAAAAGCATAAAGTCTTATCTGTAAATTTCTAGTAACTCATATAACTATAGGTTTAGGTCATGTTATGGTTTGCACCAGAAGAAAATTACCCACACACATGTCAAATTTTACCTTTATAGACCAAACAATGGAGTTTCAAAACTTCAAGGACCTATTTATAATTTCTAAAAGTCTCAGGAACCAAAGGAATTTTCATTTTATTATTAGTGTTATTCTTAATCGTATGTTCATTCTAAAACTTGAATTTAAAAAAACTGGCGACTGAATCGTAGTTCAACTGAAAAAGTTACCAAAACGTAAATTATCAAAATTTTAAGGATGGTTTCGAAACCTTGGTCACATATTAAAAAATTTAACATTATGGAATAAAAGGTTTTGATACCAATTAGTATGGTTTCGAAACCTTTTCCTTGTTTCACCAAAATATGATATTTTTGGTAATTTTTAGCCCCTAAATGTCAACTTTATCAACAAGTTGCATCAAAACATAATCTTAAGCATCAAAATAGAACTAACATGAATGAATCATATTAGTTCTCAACCATCTACTTAAGCTTCAAATAAATCCAAGTTCACTACTTACCATATACTCACCAATTATAGATTTGCTTCAAAGTCAACCACTTAATATAAGTTCACAACCAAGCACTCCAAAACATAACATATGATCATTGTATTTTAGTTCATACCTACCATATCTTACTTTCTCCCACACCATACATAATCACACATTCTAGAATTATTACATATCACTTACCTAAAGTTATAATCTCACACAAACCACACATACTACATAAAAAACTTATTATGTTTAGTTCATATGGCACCATCTAGGAGTATCACAAAAAGAAGTACATACTCAAATGCTCAAAGAGGTGACTTGCAATTCCACTAGCACGATCCGAGCACTACTGAGTAATATTACCCGAGATGTATGTAATGGAACAAAGTACACTTTTATAGCTTACTGAGGTAGTTAACATTATGCATGTCTTTAATATGAATGATCATAATAACATGTATTCTAGTAAAAAGATCAAGATCATATAACCAAAGTAATATCATATGGCATATCGTAAATCCATATCAAGTCATAAACAAGATTCATAAACCAAAGCCATAACAAAGTTCATCATCAATTCTTAACTTAGTCCATATGCATAGCAAAGTACACATTTTAGTTATTATCCTTGGATCACAAAGGACGTAAGGATACACGAATTCCCAACCAACTGTTGTCAAATACAGAGAATGGTCAACCCATCAACTTTCGCCAATGACCAAATACAACATCCCTCCTACTATCGCAATAAGGATAGTAAACCATTGGGTTTTAACCCACCCTACACATGAGCTCAATGAATTATATGGCATATGCCAATTGTATCCCAAAATATCTTGTATCCAAGGATTTCATGAGTTGTTTCCAAAGATGGCTTCATAGCCCTTAAATCATAGTTCATATCATATTGAGCTTTAAGCTCCGTATCATATCATATCATAAGTCATAGTTCACATACTTTCATAACATTGTGATTTCATAGCATCAATCTATACTATCATATATCAATAACGCATTTAACTAATACTAAACTTAAATATACGCTTACCAAGCTTACCATATATTGTTTTTCCATTATTCTTGTTCTATTGGAGCTTGCAAAACATATAGTAAACATAGTCTATGATAACACGACAAATGCAATTGGGATGGCACCGAGCCAATTTCGAAACTCAAACTACACTCACTGAAACTTCCAACGCTTAGGATTGCTCCCGAATCACAACCCCTTGGTTAGTCGATTTAGCTTGTCCTTGCAGATTTGATGATCCTTCTATATAGAGTGATCTAATGATAAATTAACATTGAATCCATTAATTTCACATTCAAAACACTTGAAATTAAGAACCACATGACATGGATGAATCCTAATTTCAAGACTTAAATTCCAGGGTTTCTAAAACTTAAAGCTCGTATGAAATTTCTTTCTATGTTTGAAATTTAGTAAAGATTACTAATAAATCCTTTCATAATCAAAGTTAAATTCACATGAGATTTCACATGAATAACCATGTCTCAATTCCTACAAAATTATCATCCAAAAGGTAACTTTAGAGAGTTGAGCTTACCAATAAATGGTTGAGAACAAGGATTAGTGACCAAATCGAGCCAAGAGTAAATCTCAAATAGAATGTTATTCAAGCACGCCTCAATGGGGTTTCAAGAGGTTGGAGAAGATGACTATGTCATTTCTTTCTCTCTTTTTTAAATATCTACCGAAATTGATAGCTTTCCTAATTATTTCTACTTTATGCTTGGAACACATAAGCTAATGAGTCACCCTTTAGTGGTGGAAATACAACTTATGCCATGACACCTTCCACCTCTTGGATTATGACTACCAAAGTTTTATTTCATACAATTAGGTCATTAATCCTTAATGCCTTAGAATAATCTCACTATTCTTAAAATTAATATAGCCAATTGGTTTAATAACAAATCTTATTTTTCAAAAAATAAATTTCGATTATTGAAATACGGTTAACTACTAAACCGATTTTAGAGGTTCTATAATTCTCCCCCTTACGAAAAGTCCGTCCTCGAATTTTACCTTAATAGAAAAGTTGAGGGTATCGACTTTTCATTATCTCCTCAGGTACCCATGTGGCTTCCTCGGACTTGTGACTTCTCCAAAGAACTTTTACCAAGGGAACCGCCTTATTTTGAAGTTGTTTGACTTCTCAGGATAAGATCTAGATAGGTTCTTCCTAAGAAAAAATAGGTTGTAGTTCCACTGTCTCTAGTTCGATCACATATGATGGGTCGGAGCGAAAAATTCTGAAGCATCGAAACATGGAAAACAATATGAATTTAGTTGAGATCATCTGGAAGAGCTAGTCGATAGGCTACATGGCCTATCTTTTCGATCACTTCAAAGGGACCAATCAATCGAGGGCTAGGTTTTCCTTTTTTTTTTCTTCTGAATCAGAGGATATTTTTCCATGGAGAAACCTTAAGAAAGGATCTCTCACCAATGGAATATTGAATATCTCTGTTGTTCAAGTCACCATAGGCTTTTTTCCTATCAAAGGATGCTTTAAGCCTTTCATGAATAATTACTACCTCTTCTTCGATTTCAAGGAGTAGGCCAAGACCTAAAATTTTGCCTTCTCCTAACTCAAACCAACAGAGCAGGGATAGAAATTTCCTTCTGTACAAAGCTTGAAAAGGGTCAATTCGATTCGAAGATTGGTAACTATTTTTATATGCAAACTTGACTAGAGGCGAAAAAATTTCCCATGTGCTTTCAAAGTCGATGATGCAAGTTGTGAGCATATCCTCTAGAATCTATAGAAAAGAATCAAATTCAGAATTGACTTTTAAGGTTATTTATTCATTCAATATACTTAAGTTTTATATGAATGACCCTTTTTCTGATTGACCATCAATTTGAGTGTGGAAAGCTATACTAAGATTAAATCTAGTTCTCAAAGCTCCCTGTAGGGTTTTCCAAAAACGTGATGCAAATTGGGGATCTATATCGAAAATGATGGATTTGGGAGACCGAATAACTTAGGAAGACCGAAGTCCATACTGACTAACAAAAAGTGAGCTAGTGAATCGATCAATAATGACCTAAATGACATCATTTCTCTTCAGAGTCAAAGGTAAACTTGCTGACAAAATCCATAGTGATCCGTTCCCATTTCCACTAAGGTAATTCAATAGGTTGTAAGAGTCCGCTAGGAACTCTATGCTCGGCTTTAACTTATTAACAAGTCAAGAACTTGGAAAAATGGATTCCTTGATTCCAGACCACCAATACAATTCTTTGAGGTCTTTGTACATCTTTACTAATCCTGGATGAACAAAAAATGACCTATTATGGGCTTCCTTGAGAACATCAGTCTTTAGTTCTTCATTATTCGGATTACAAATCTGGTTACGAAAACATATCACCCCTTCCAAATTACTTGAAAATCAGGATTTGGTTTGTTTGAAGCTTAGAAACAATAACCTAAAGCTCTTCATCAGATTGCTTAAGGTTTTTAACCCTCGAAACAATTGTAGATTGAATTTGAATTTCAACTATGAATTTCTGATTCTTTCAGAGTCTGAAATGAGCATTTATGGCCTTTGTGACTACAATACAAATATTCATGGTTAATTTCAAGATCATATCTTGGATTTAAAGAGTACAAAGTTAGAAAATTACCAATCAAAGGTTTGTAGCTGAGTGCATCAGCTACACCAATTTCTTTACTAGGGTGGTAATCAATAATCAAGTCATAATATTTTAGAAGTTCCATCCAATGACGTTGGTGGATGTTTAATTCTTTTTGAGTTAACATATATTTCAAACTCTTAAGATCGGTAAACATGTAGCATTTCTCTTCGTAAAGATAATGTCACTAGATCTTTAGAGCAAAGACAACATCTGTTAGTTCAAGGTCATGGGTTGGATAATTGAGTTCGTACGACTTAAGTTGTCAAGAGACATAAGAAATGACTTTGCCTTCTTGCATCAAAACACATCCTAAACCTATGTGTGATGCATTACTTTAAACAGTGAAATCTTTACCCGACTCAGGTTGGGTATGGACCAAAGCATGAGTCAACACTTGTTTCGATTGGTCAAAGCTTCTTTTATGTTTCTCAGTCCATACAAAAGGAATATCCTTTCGGAGTAGCTTGGTTAGAGAGGTAGCTAATATGGAGAATCCTTTAACGAATCCCCGATAATAGCATGCTAAACCGAGAAAACTTCTAACCTCACCTACATTCTTCGAAGGTCTCAAATCAAGAACCGCTTGAATTTTCTTAGGGTCAACTTGAATACTAGTTGAAGATAATACACGACCAAGAAATGATACTTCAGAAAGCCAAAAATGTTTATCCTGAAGTGTTTGAAGCACAATTTGAAGATGTTAACTATGTTCATCTTTAGCCTTAGAGTAGATTAAAATGTCATCGATGAATACAAAAAACTTGCCAATATAAGGTCGGGATACCCGATTCATAAGATCTATGACTGTTGTTGGAGCATTAGTGAGTCCAAGGAGCATTACTAGGAACTCATGGTGGCCATATGTTGTTCGGAAAGCTGTTTTTACATCAGATTCTTTCACCTTCATTTGATAATACCCAAAATGATTATCTATCTTTGAAAATACTGAGGCATCCTTTAACTGATCAAACAAGTCCTCAATCCTTGGTAATGGATACTTGTTCTTGATCATGAACTTAATAAGCTGACGATAATCAATGCAAAGTCGCATCGGACCATCTTTCTTTTCACAAAAAAGACTGGAGCTCCCCAAGCCAGTCAAGCGACAATATAAGGTTGAATTCATGAAATGGTAATGCCATCAAATTAGCCAGAAAAGGAATTCCTTGTATCAATAAGGGACAATTCTTACAAATTTGGTTAATGGTTACACTATCACCTAAGGGATAAGTAGCCACTATCTCAGCTTTGGTAGGTTCTGGATCTAAATTAAACTTTTCTATCAAAGTAGTGCTTATAAAAGAATGAGTAGATTCAAGATCAATCAAAGCATAAATAGGATATGAATACAATTCAGTGGTACCTGCTATAACATCAAGAGCATCATCTTCCTCTCTACTACGCACATGGTACACATGAGCAAGAGATTTGGATTCTTGCTGAGTAGGGGTCATAACTTGGGCACGAGGTCATCTAGAGGCCCCTTACTGAGCTTGTTTGGGTACTCAACCCTTAAATAAATGAGAAGGGGTGGAATTCTTAGGATGTGCATTTGGGATTCGATTTGGATTATGAATACAATCCTTGAGGAAGTGCCTTTCTTTACCACAAAAGATCGCATGTTCCATCTTGTTTATGACATTTTCTCGAATTTTGTTTTCGACAATAGGTTCATAATGGGATCTACGAATCCCAACCAAAACCACCAGTGCTTTCAACTGAGGCTAATCGAGCAGAAGATTGAGCCACGAAATGGGGAGACACATAATTGGATCTTAGAGATTGGTTGAAAGCAAATGTCTCTTCATTTGTATTATGAGCCTTCTTCGGAGGTAGAGGTGGATGAGAATTGTCTCGGGCTTGTAACCCCTTTAGCCCGGCCTAGACGATTGACCCGAACTACGAAGATTACACGGGGAAAACCAAAGTCAACCTTGATTAAAGACCTTTTTTTTCATTTTTTTCTTTTCTAAATGCAAGATTAAGCCTATGTGATCACACAACGATCAGAATTCATTTAGGGGTTTAATTGAAAGAATTAGACTTTTAGGGACCAAAATGTAAACTTTGCAAATTGCGAGGACTTTGCAGATTTTAAGCTTACCAATATGTAATTAGTCATTTTCATGCATCTCTGTCAAATATCAGCTTAATTGGACATTCCAAACTCAACCAATTGCATCCATATTCATCAAGAATTAAAATGTAAGAAATGAGAACTAGAAACAATTCAAAATGCAGACCAACGGTCAACCGTTTCGAAATGCTAACCCTGGTATAGAAACGGACGTATCGAAACGGAGTTGACCATTTCGGTACTCGGGTGTGTTCCGAGACCAGTATCGAAACATGCCTCTCTAGTAGCTAAAGTGTTCCGAAACACTCTTGTCCGTTCCGAAACACTATGGCCATTTCAGGCCCTTGTTCCGAAACAGTTAAGGATGTTTCGATACACCCTGCCCTACAACTACACATTTTTCTAGTTTTTCACATATTTACACATTCAAACACATCCCAATTCATACCATATCAAACCAACAACATGATTAAACATCAAAGAACATTATTAAGAAGCTTAAGCTAAAGCATGACAACAAACATAGAAGCATCGAGTCTATAGGCATGCTTCCAAACCTTAAAACCATATAAAGGCCTCAAACCTCAAACCAAACCAAATAGGACCATTACAACCTCCAAATACCATAATAAACTTGCAGCAAGCATATGGAGTTCAAAATATATCGCCCAAAATCAACCTTAGATCCCCATTGCCAAATATCTATACTAAAGCATATGAAAACATCACCATACATGAGCTTCTAACTTCCTTGGATGTCCTTAGCCTTCTCGCTGCCCAAACTCATCTCGTTTATCTGCATTGTTGGTAAAAGAGAGCGTAAGCATATTTGCTTAATGAGGCAAGCTCTAAGGAAAACCAACACAACAATGCATCTATAAAACGTTTTTCTCAAAAACCATTTTCAACAACATGCTCTTTCTATCTCATGCTTGAAAACCATTTCAAAGCAAATCTCCATTTGAAAACACATGTACCTCTATTCTATCTCTTGCATTTAAACCAATGCAAATCTCATGGCAAAGCCATAAACATGCTTGTGAAAACTAAAGCATTTCATACACAAATCTCATATGCATTTCTCATAGCATAAATCATCTAAGCGTTTGGTACATGTGAATCAAATACAATTTCATATATTGGAATTTCATATTTCATCTTAACTTGGATATGCGGATTAGCTTGACTCAAGGTCAAGTCCTACCCCGATGGAATCTCACATCGCCGGATTCTCATGGAGGTATCTCTATTCGCCAAAAAGCTTGGGTATTTAACCAAGTCCTACCCCAATGGTATCTCTCATCATCGGATTCTCACTTTGGATCGAGATGGCACTACCCCTATTGCCTGACTCCAAAGAGCATGTACAAATTTTAGTTTATAGTGCACTCTCATCCTATTGGTCGACCAATTATATCCGGTAATTATCTAATCATTTATGCCAATATATTATAACAAAAAGATCATCTCACCTACTGTTTTGATGCAACATTTCATGAACTCTTCTCATCTCATTTCAAAACCATATCTCATGCTTTGCATTAAGTCAACGTCTCAAAGCTCTTTAATACAACATGCTATCTCATGAAAACTCTACAAAGCATCATCTCATGCTACAAATCATTCATAAAACAGTAGGAATTTGTCTATCTTAAAACAAGAACATGTAAAAGCATTTAGGGGCATCAACCACATATTTGAGAGCAAAACTAGCCATACTTACTTCCAGAATTAGGATGGTTTTTCAAACCAATCCTAAATCCCCAAACCTTGTTTCTTTGTCCCTCAAGGACTTCTAAAACAATTTGCACTCACCGATTACGTTTCGCTTGCTCGCCGAAACGATATATAGGCTACCGGCACTTCCGAATCAACACCAAAAGCGTCCGAAGATGTCTCCCCTGTTTATTACACATAGGAGCAGAGGATTAATGCATCATTATGCATTGCAATCATCAGCTACTTAATCAAACTCGCTGCACTACTCAAAACCATTTCGGCCACCCAAAACAACAGAGATCATCTCCAAACTCTTCCAAAACAAAGCCCAGCCAAATTCTATCAATTCTAATCATTTCTAAAGCTCAATCAACACAAAAAAATCATCATAAACTCGTCCTTATATCTCCAGCTACAACAGAACACCAAAACCATCCCAAAAACCACAAATCTAGCATGTAAAACTTAGGAATCCAAACTTATTCAGGATTTGCTTGATAAAACCTCATTTATAACATCAATTACCATCCAAAATACATTAGAAATCAACCTCAAAACATAGCCTCACCAAGAATTACGAAAATCATCAAGATCTCTCCAAGATTTTTGAGTTTTATCACAACTTCATGTTTCTAACATTAAAACAACTCAAAAATCATTAACAAAGGATTGATAACTTGGGAATTTCAGTAAAGAACTGATCATTAGAAAAGAAGGACGAAGCTTACCTCTAATGGCTGATTTCTCCTCAATTTGGGTAAGATTTCTTGAAAATCCAGGGTAAAAACAAGAGGTTTTGATGAGCTAAAGATTAGGAATCTTTAGGAGAATGAAATCTCAGCAAATCAGATGAAAATAAAAGGTTAATTGATGAAGGAAATGTGTTTGGCTGAGTGGAAGTTGAGAGAAAATGAAATGAGAGAAAACTAACGTAAGGTAGTTATGAAAAGTCAAAATAGATTTTTCTTTTTAATTCTCCTTTATTCCCTTAATCAAAAAATTATTAAAAACTCCCAAATTAAAGAGAAATCCGATGAAAAACATTTTGGTAAAATTAGCTCCTTAAAGATTCAAAGTTTCAATCCTTTACAAAACAGTCACTAGTCAACTTTTGTAAAAACTGCGATTTGGTCACTATACCGAAATGTAGTATTTCCAAATCATATTTTGTAAAATTATATTCACCATAATCATTTATATAATAAATGAGGACTTTTAGATAATTTTCCATATTTTTAAAATGTCCCGAACTAGGTGTTCCCTAAATCATCCTTAAAGATTCGAACCGTTCTCGACCGGTCCGATTCAAACTCTAAAACATCTAGGCCCAAAATCACGGCGTTACAATTCTCCCCCTCTTAAGAAATTTCGTCCTCAAAATTTACCTGGAGGAAAAAGGTAAGGAAATTGCTTCTGAATGTCATTCTTCCTTTCCCACGTGGCTTCCTCAACACCATGATGTCTCCACAAGACTTTGACCAGCTGAATGATTTTACCCCGAAGTACCTTACTATCCGAATCTAGAATCTCAATGGGCTCCTCACCATACGTCGGGTTTGGGTTCAGCTCAACCTCTTCCACAGGCATAACATGTGACAGATCCGATCTATACCTCCGAAGCATGGATACATGAAATACATTATGTATCTTTTCTAACTCTTGAGGTAGTCTCAGCTTGTAGGCAACAGAACCCACACGTTCTATCACCTCATATGGTCCAATGAACCTTGGACTCAGTTTGCCCTTCCGGCCAAATCTCATCACCTTCTTCCAAGGTGAAACTTTCAAAAACACACGTTCGCCCACTGCAAATTCTATCTCCTTACGCTTCAAATCCGCGTAAGCTTTTGTCGGTCCGGCGATGCCTTCAACCGCGCACGAATGAGCTTCACCTTCTCGATGGTTCCTTTTAACAGAGCTGGCATCGAGACTAACTTTTGTTCCGTTTCAGCCCAACAAAGAGGAGTTCTGCACTTCCTCCCATATAAAGCTTCATAAGGTGCCATTTGAATACTTGCATGGTAACTTTTATTATAAGAAAACTCCACCAAAGGAAAGTTCTTCTCCAAAGAACCTTGAAATTCAATAACACATCATCTCAACATATACTCAAACACTTGGATAACACGCTCCGACTGTCCATCCGTCTGCGGATGATAAGAAGTATTGAAATTCAGCCGCGTACCCAATGCTTGATGTAAACACTCCCAAAACCTTGTGGTGAACCTCGAATCCCTATCTGACACGATAGATTTTGGAACTCCATGAAATCGTACAATCTCAGCAATGTACAACTCTGCAAGCTTATCCAAGGTGTACGTAGTATGCACAGGCATGAAATGCGCACACTTCGTAAGGCGATCCACAATCACCCAAACAAAATTCTTCTTTGATGGTGATAAAGGCAAACCAGACACAAAGTCAATAGTGATCCTCTCCCATTTCCATTCTAGAATCCTCAACGACTGCAACCCAGAAGGAAATTTATGTTCAGCCTTAACCCACAGACAAACCATGCATTTGCTAACAAACTCAGAAACATATTTCCTCAATCCCACCCAATAGTACTCATCCCTCAAATCACGGTACATCTTTGTACTACTAGGGTGCATAGCAAAAGGACTACTATGAGCTTCAGTTAGAATAGTGCGCCTAAACTCAATATCATTTGGCACCACTATCCGACTCCCAAAACATAAAACACCATCATCATTGAAACAAAAATCTGAAGGCCTACCTTCTGCGATGTCCTGAACATGTGGCACCAAAGAATCATCCAATAGTTGTTTGTCCTTTATCAACTGAACTAGAGATGGTTTCACTTGTAATTCAGAAACAATACCACCATCTCGCGATGTGCTCAAACTAGCAAACATCGCCCTTAATTCCACCGCCACTTTCCTACTCAAAGCATCAGCCACAACATTGACCTTCCCCGGATGATACTCGATCGTTAGATCGTAATCCTTAAGGAACTCCACCCAACGTCGTTGCCTAAGATTTAACTTCTTCTAAGACATAAGGTACTTCAAACTTTTGTGATCCGTAAACACAATACACTTCTCACCATATAGACAATGTCTCCATATATTTAGTGCAAAAACCACTACTACCAGCTCAATGTCATGCGTAGGGTAATTTTGCCCATGCACTTTCAACTGTCGCGATGCATAAGCCACTACTCTACCCTCTTGCATCAACACACATTCCAAACCAACATAGGATACGTCACTATACACCACAAACTATTTCCCTGATTCAGGTTGAACCATGATAGGAGCTTGCGTCAAAGCTGCCTTTAGCTTCTCAAAAGCTTGTTGTCTCGCTTCTGTCCATTCATACTTAACATCTTTCTGTAACAACTTCGTCAAAGGGGCAACAATCTTAGAAAATCCCTCCACAAACCTCCAGTAGTAACCTGCCAACCCAAGGAAACTACGAACTTCATGAACAGACCTAAGAGGCTTCCAATTCACCACCGCCTCAATCTTCTGAGGATCAACACGAATCCCTTCAACCGAAACCATATGGCCAAGAAAAACAACTTTCTTTAGCCAAAACTCACGTTTGCTCAGCTTAGCATACAACTGATTCTCTAACAACGCTTGCAAAACGATCCTCAAATGTTCCTCATGCTCCTCCTCAATACGAGAGTACACAAGGATATCATCGATGAACACCACAACAAACTTATCTAGGAATTCATGAAACACCATGTTCATCATATCCATGATAGCAGCAGGAGCATTCGTCAATCCGAACGACAACACTAGAAATTCATAATGCTCGTACCTCGTTCGAAAGGCTGTTTTCAGCACATCCACATCCTTCACCTTTAACTGATAATATATACACATATATTAAACATCAAAGAACATTATTAAGAAGCTTAAGCTAAAGCATGGCAACAAACAAAGAATCATCGAGTCTATAGGCATGCTTCCTAACCATAAAACCATATAAAGGGCTCAAACCTCAAACCAAACCGAATAGGACCATTACAACCTCCAAATACCATAATAAACTTGCAGCAAGCATAGGGAGTTCAAAATACATCTCCCAAAATCAACCTTAGATCCCCATTGCCAAATATCAATACTAAACCATATGAAAACATCATCATACATGAGCTTCTCACTTCCTTGGATGTCCTTAGCCTTCTCGCTGCCCAAACTCGTCTCAATTATCTGCATTGTTGGTAAAAGAGATCATAAGCATATTTGCTTAGTGAGGCAAGCTCTAAGGAAAACCAACACAACAATGCATCTATAAAACTCATTCTCAAAAACCATTTTCAACAACATGCTCTTTCTATCTCATGCTTGAAAACCATTTCAAAGCTAATCTCCATTTGAAAACACATGTACCTCTATTCTATCTCATGCATTTAAACCAATGCAAATCTCATGGAAAAGCCATACACATGCTTGTGAAAACTAAAGCATTTCATACACAAATCTCATATGCATTTCTCATAGCATAAATCATCTCATCATTTGGTATATGTGAATCAAATACAACTTCATATATTGTCATTTCATATTTCATCTTTACTCAGATATGTAGATTAGCTTGACTCAAGGTCAAGTCCTACCCCAGTGGAATCTCATATCACCGGATTCTCATGGCGGTATCTCTTTTCACCATAAAGCTTGGGTATTTCACCAAGTCCTACCCCGATGGTATCTCTCATCATCAGATTCTCACTTTGGATCGGGATGGCACTACCCCCATTGCCTGACTCCAAAGAGCACGTACGAATTTTAGTTTATTATGCACTCTCATCCTATTGGTCAACCAATTATATCCGGTAATTATCTCATCATTTATGCCAATATATTATAACAAAAACATCATCTCACCTACTGTTTTGATGGAACATTTCAAATACTCTTCTCATCTCATTTCAAAACCATATATCATGCTTTGCATTAAGTCAACGTCTCAAAACACTTTAATACAACATGCTATCTCATGAAAACTCTACAAAGCATCATCTCATGCTACAAATCATTCATAAAACAATAGGAATTTGTCTATCTTAAGACAACAACATGTAAAAGCATTTAGGGGCATCAACCACATATTTGAGAGCAAAACTAGTTATACTTACTTCTGGACTTAGGATGGTGTTTCAAACCAATCCTAAATCCCCAAACCTTTTTTCTTTGTCCCTCAAGGACTTCTAAAACCATTCGCACTCACCGATTACGTTTCGCTTGTTCGCCGAAATGTTATCTAGGCTATCGGCACTTCCGGATCAACACCAAAAGCGTCCGAAGATTTCTCCCCTGTTTATTATACATAAGACCTGAAGATTAATGCATAATCATGCATTGAAATCATCAGCTACTCAATCAATCTCGATGCACTACTCAAAAACACCATTTCGGCTACCCAAAACAACCAAAATCATCTCCAAACTCTTCCAAAACAAAGGCTAGCCAAGATCTATCAATTCTAATCATTTCTAAACCTCAATCAACACCAAAAATCATCATAAACTCATCCTTATATCTCCAGCTACAATAGAACACTAAAACCACCCCAAAACCACAAATCTAGCATGTAAAACTTAGGAATCCAAACTTATTCGGGATTTGCATGATAAAACCTCATTTATAACATCAATTACCATCCAAAATACATTAGAAATCAACCTCAAAACATAGCCTAACCAAGAATTACGAAAATCATCAAGATCTCTCCAAGAATCTTGAGTTTTATCACAATTTCATGTTTCTAACATTAAAGCAACTCAAAAATCATTAATAGAGGATTGATAACTTGGGAATTTTAGTAAAGAACTGATCATTAGAGGAGAAGGATGAAGCTTACCTCTGATGGCTGATTTCTCCTCAATTTGGGCAAGATTTCTTGAAAATCCAAGGTAAAAACAAGAGGTTTTGATGAGCTAAACATTATGAATCCTTAGGAGATTAAAATCTCAGCAAATG
Organism: Hibiscus tridactylites; assembly: GCA_958450335.1. Classification (NCBI taxonomy): domain Eukaryota; kingdom Viridiplantae; phylum Streptophyta; class Magnoliopsida; order Malvales; family Malvaceae; genus Hibiscus; species Hibiscus tridactylites. Next base: position 61,175,813 of record OY288273.1, on the reverse strand, counting down.
AGATGAAAATATAAGGTTAATTGATGAAGGAAATGTGTTTGGCTAAGTGGAAGTTGAGAGAAAATGAAATGAGAGAAAACTAACGTAAGGTAGTTATGAAAAGTCAAAATAGATTTTTCTTTTTAATTCTCCTTTATTCCTTAATTAAAACATTATTAAAAACTCCCAAATTAAAGAGAAATCGGATGAAAAACATTTTGGTAAACTTAGCTCCTTAAAGATTCAAAGTTTCAATCCTTTACAAAATAGTCACTAGTCAAATTTTGTAAAAACTACGATTTGGTCACTACATCGAAATATAGTATTTCCAAATCATATTTTGTAAAATTGTTTTCACCATAATCATTTATATCATAAATGAGGACTTTTAGATATTTTTCCATATTTTTAAAATATTCCGAACTAGGTGTTCCCTAAATCATCCTTAAAGATTTGAACCGTTCTCGACCGGTCTGATTCAAACTCTAAAACATCTAGGCCCACAATCAGGGCGTTACAGGGCTCTTTTATCAAATCGAGATTGGTTTCCATTATTTTTTTCTTGAGCTTTCTGAGTTGCCTCAGTTGAGATTACTCGATTAGCAAGCTCTCGAAAATCTGTAATTCCCAAAGCTGTAAACAATGGGCATAGGTCATCATTCAACCCATCAATGAACATACGCCACTTGTCTTCAACAATGTTGATATACTCTGAACCATGCCGGTAGAACATGGAAAAATATAGAACATATTGATCAACGTGTCTATTTCCCTACTTCAGATATAGAAAATGCCTCATTCTCTTTGCTAAATAATGCTCACTAACATATTTCTTTCGAAAATCTTTCAAAAAGAACTCTCATGTGATAGATTCTTCAGAGACGATGATGATAGTAGTCTCCCACTAATTCTGAGCTTTATCAGAGATCAAAGTTAAGGCACATTCAAGTTTGTGTTCACCGGAACACTGGAGTTGTTTGGTGAGAATCCTGATAGTACAATCAAGCCAATACTCTGCAATCTCAAGATTATCATCATTTAATCCAATAAAAGTATAAGCTCGATGTTTAGCTAACATATCAATGGAAGCTTGGGAGGACGAAGATTCAGCCACAAATAGTTGAGCAGATTGATTTTGCTTCATTGAAGCCATGAACTGATTGAACATCTCAGTCATGCTCAAAAAACATTTCCGCTGAGTGAGATGAAGTTAAAGAGGATTCAAAGGTTCATCCAGATTGTCCGGATGATTCGAAACATTTTCTCTAACATTTCCACTTTCATTTGTAAAGGAACTAGTGTGATGATCATCTTCACCACGACCTAAACCAATTTCATGCATCTTATGAGTTATATTAGAGAAAGAAAGATTGTGTCAGTAGCAACTCACCATATCAAACAAAATTTATCTTCTCGGTGGCATATGCATAATGAAAACATACAACAAGCCTCATTTAGCCCTAGAATCATGTAAAACTTAAACTGATTTTGGTATAACAAATTGTATAAGGGCTTATTTGCAAATATAATAAATTTTTAAGTACTTTAAAGACTCACTCAATTGACAAGCTTTTTAAACCAAAAGATCCTTCAACTCAAAGTTTTTAAAGTGTTCAAAATTTTTCTAAGTATTATCAAGCTTAACTTAAATTCTACTCTCAGGCGTATCGATACGCTTAAGCAGTATCAATACGATTTTCCTTTAGTAGAATTTCGATCGTTAAAAGTGTACCGATATGGTTAACATTGTATCGATACGATATTCATCTGGGCAAGTTTTCAACCTATAGCGTACCGATACCGTCATACCCGTATCGATATGATTTGATGATATTTACAAATTTTAAAATGACCGTTAACCGTATTGATACGCTCATACAGCGTACCAATACAATTTTTGGTGAAGTTCAATCTAGGATTCCATAGAGCAAAATTTGTATCGATACGATATATGAGTATCAATACACCCATTGTTTTACATTATACCTGTACAGATACGCCCATACGCGTATCGATACGCCCCTCTTAAATGTTCACAATAGCTCTTTCTATTTTGAGACAGGTATCGATACTCTTGTTCGAGTATCGATACGGTAAATTTCAGAAAAGCATTTATTGCTGCAAAAATGCAGGCCATCGGATAGATTAATGATCTCAACCACACAAACGACTAGAATTCAATGCAAGGGTCTAAAAGCAAGCCTCTTGTTGCGTGTAAATAGTGCTCCGCAAGGATAAGTAATAAAGTGATAAGTATATCAAGTATCGTCTCTACAAGGATTGGTACTCGTCTTTTGGTCCTATCTTCTCGCACTGCAAGAAAAATTAAGTAAAAATACAGATAAGTGATATGAAGAGTTTTATCTAACTAAAAATATAAGATAAATAGATAGAACGAATAAGAGAGAAGAGTAGGCCGGGTTAAGTTGCATCGTAGTGAGGAATCCAATTGACTTGTCTCTGTCTTTGCATGCAACGAACATAGTGATGCCCCAGCAGTGACGTCCCTCCCGTGGCCGCAATGGTTGAAGTTTCTGCCACGACAATCCCTTGCTCTTGGAAGATTATGTTAATGTTCGGCAAAGCGTCCTTTGAAGGTTCCTCCTTATCCCTAAGCTCAGAACACTGGTTGATAAATGAACCTTGATGATACCTCCCGACATGAACCAAAGTTAACACCAACGATGTTTACGCTTCTTGTATGGCGTGTAGGTGTTCCCCGTTTTGTGAGAGCGCAAGTGCACACTCCTGCCAAGTTATAGTATACAAGATGTTGAATCCAGCAAGGATTGAAATAGTTTCTTCGAGTGTGTATTTGTACAAGAAATTTAAATGCATAATTAATTTCAGGTTTGGTTAGAGGAATAAAACTAAAAACACAATTAATTAAAGTAGGGGAGATCAGAGTGATAGAATGGGTCAGGTAATTGTTGCTCAGTAGTGTGTAGTCTGCATTGCATAGGTTAAGGTTGGATTGCACTGCCACGATATGCTGCCTTGGCGGGTATGGCGGGCGGTAAACTACGACCCTGTCACGTGGCCGCAACATGTCTCTGCCACTGCAGGGGTGTACTGTCTCGACAGGTGGAATGAAAGAAGTCATGGCGGCAAGTCTTGCAGATACTTCAAGTTCGATAGGATAGTCGACAGTGATCCCTCCTCTTTCTAGGTTAGGATGCCCGAGAGCTATCTTGTGGACTAGTGTGGAACCAAGTTAGTCAACTCGGTTTGTAATCCATTTTAGCCGCTGAAACTTGTGGACTGGTGTGGAGCCTAGTTAGTCATGCCTCAACACGTTGTGACCGTACTTAACCCTTTCGTGAGCGTTGCACTTTCGTGCCCGCCAAATGGATTCTGTCAAACGACTGGTGTAGAATGATTGAAAGAATGAAGAACAATAGATTAAGTAAACTCGAAATATTTTATTGCAAACAACTTAACCTTATACAATCATTTTCGCAACTACTTTACAAGCAAAAACCTAAACCTTAAGGAGTTAAGAACATAGCCGACTCACTCTCTCTATTTCTCTCTATCTATGTCGATCTCTATATGCTTGATTTGCTAAATACATGAGGTTTATATAGGCAAAGATCTAGTCTAAGTCATTCTTGGAGTAGAAGTCCTTCTTGCAGTAGAAATCCTTCTTGGAGTAGAAGTCCTTCTTGCAGTAGAATATGAACTTCTTTTCCCATTGCCTTGTTCCACAAGTAAGTATAAGTCACCTTGCTTATCGATATTCAATTAGCTCTATACCCCGCTCCAGGACTCAGAAAAATACAAGATTGGGCTCAATGGACTTAGAAAAATGTCCTTTATCAAACGAGACCCATCTTGACTATGTCGGCGTATTGCCGTCTGGGCAGCATTCTGCGGCGGCAGCGTCCTTAACGGCAACATTCTGTAGCGGCAGCATCTTTGGCAGCAATTGGAACTGCTTCAGTACAGCTCCTTCTGCTCCCAACTTTCCTGTCCTCTCTTCCTCTTATCAGCAACCAGCACCTGAAATAGAAAACTAACTAAAACAATACCTTTTTTCTACCAAATATAATATATTCAATAAAAGCATGGTAAAAGAAGAAATATTGTTATAATGCATGACATGCAGCTAATTATGCCTAACTAAGCTTAAGAACAACAATAATAAGGGTAGGAATGTGCATAAAATATAGAACGTTTGGAGACTCTACACACCCCCAAACTCGAACTATTTCTTGCCCTCAAGCAATGCAACCTAACTAGCAAACCTGCCCTTGTACATAAATCAAAAAGAAAACCTAGTTTTTAACTTGGTTTCATACCTCAAGGCCGTGGCACCTATATTAGTTTAGTGAGAGGGAATAACATGAAATAACTTAGAATTTTAATTCTAGTGCCAGTGCAGTGTGTGCAGGTCTGTATACATGTTGAATATGCTATCTATACTAAGTAAACAAAGAATGTTGTAAAAGTTAAAGAAAAATGATATAGAATTGCTGCTTTGGCAGCACTGTTAAGCACTTTTTTTCTTCCTTTTTCTGATCATGGCTTTTAAGGGCTTCAGCTCATCACAACTACTCTCTAGGTCTGAAGCTAAGATAGGAGCATACTACGAAACTCTGAACCCTTTGAGTAGAGTCATCCCGTGAAGGCTTTCATTCCCTCATGCTAATTTGTCTGTCACCTCAAAGAATTTTAGATACATGGACTTTGATAGCAGCAGAGTGTCCTTGCTTATGATCCTTCCTAGAGCCTGTTTCGAGCACCTCTAGGGCATTCAGCCTTTTCTTTGTTTTGCAGCCGTGGAAACATTGCTTTTTATTTTACTTTGCTGCCTTGTGCTACCGCGGTGGCATACCTACATCCAATATAAGAATTTTCATTAAGTTTAAGTAGGCCATGTACACTTAGAACTCAAGCAATATTGAGCACTTAACAGAAGTGTAATAAAAGTTTGGCGACTAATTTTTTTCTAAGGTGTTTTTCATGCTTCTTCCAAAGATTAAGTTCAATTTTAAGTGTGGTGCGAAAATAGAATCGACTAACTATCATAGGCACAAGTTATTTGACCAATATTTTCAATTTTCATTAAGTACTAGGCAGGATTTACAATGAAACTATATGCAACTACATGCTTAACAAAATAACATGAGGACTAACCCCCCAAACTCAAGGCGGGCATTGCCCTCAATGCCTTGGACAAAATAAAATCTAAACAGAAAAAGATAAAATATAGCAAAAAAGAAAAAATAAAGAAAATAATGGTGCTAGAAGCTGCCCAAGTTGTCTTTTAACTCGGTGGACTTGGAGGAAGATGAGAGGACTAGGCGGCGGGTGGCAGGTGATTTGGCGGCGAGGTTCTGCTTCTAGCCGTGAGTTGGCTGGACTCTGTTGGGTGTGGGTCTCTTTGGTTGTTGCTCTAGCTTGGTCTCAGGCCTTTAAACCTTTGATTCGGCCACTATCACGTGCCTCTTTTATTTTCTTTGTTACCTCGATCGGCTCTGCATCATCGGAGAAATCAGACACCACCTCGTCAAGGGAATCGATGGCCTGGGTTGTTTCTTTTGTTGTCGTCTCTGCCACTTGGGCAGCTGTACTTTGTTTGCCCCTCATCTTTCTTAGCGGCTTGCCTTTTATAGTAGGGTCTGAATCTAGATAAGTAGTTGTGAGATGGACTAAATAAAAATAATATATCTGAAAATAAAATTTGGTCCTAAGCTTATTACGATATATTCCTAAAGAAAACTGTAAAGATGTGGAAAAACTAAAATTATGTTATAGCGGGTTCGTTTCTGATACTTCTTATTGTCTAACTGCACCCTCCATCGAGTAACTATTCTCATGGGGGAGTCTTTCTTCCTCCTTCCCTTGTAATCCATGTGAATCCTTCACCTTGTTTCTTTTCCTAAAGGCATGAACATGTGATTAGTAAAAATTATACCACTATCAAACCATGTACTTACCTTATCTTTGTCCTAATTTGTTATGGTGGAGGATGGCTTTTGCTGCCACGACAACTATTCAGGCGGCCAACTGTCAGGGCAGTAGTCTGTCATAATGTGGTTCAGGTCAAGGAAAAACTCGGTAGATTGAAGGGCTTCATCTTCCATAACATTGTGTTCTTCAAGTCCCTCGAACATCTCCATTAGTAGAGATTGTGATGGTATTAGATCTTCCAGCATCGGCTCCTCTAAATATATGTAGTCCATTGTTGTCGAGGTTTATGCCGAGGCGGGCATGGTTACTGTGATTGCTGCTGAGGTCGACATTGTTGCTGAAGCTGCTGTTGCAGTGGGCATAGTTGTTGAGGCTTCTGATATTGTCGTGACATCATTAATTTCTATGTCGGCCTCACTAACTGTTTTCGTATCCTTGCTCTGTTCAAGTTTCGCAATTTTTGCTTGGTCAATTTCTTGCATGGGTTCATCATGTGTGGGGTAGTCCCTTGCATCCTCTTCCCTTGGGATATCAGTATCCCTAGGTCTCAATTGCCGGTGATCAATGGGTTCCGCGACAGGGGTTTTATGTTCATCCACATCATTTATTGGGGCAGAGTTTCTCAAACGTGCATCCATCTTGGCGAGTTTTACCTCCATAAAGGTTGACACGTCTTGAGTGAGCGCGAGGAAAGCTTGAAACGTGTCTTCTAAGGAAGTTGATTACTCTTCAGGATGATTGCATTGCCAGGGCTTGTGTACTGCTGTAGCGACAAAATTATCATAGTAAATTTTTTTGTGGTTGTTGATCGTACCATGAGAAATTCTATTGCGGCGGCAGATTCTGCAGTCCTTTTTGTTGTGGATGCGACATATGCTCTTGGTCCCATTTTTGTTTGTCCATGCCTTCTCCGAAATGTAAGGGGCAATTTTCGAACACATGATTTCCCTCACATAGATTGCAAGAATTGTCCAACATCAACTCTCGAGTGGTTTCTCTTGATTTCTCTTGAAGTTGACCACCTTGCCCTAGCATGTTTGTTTCTGCAACAAAATTGTTATGGTAAATTTTTTTGAGAATTTTGATCATACCATGAAAAATTTTGCTGTTGCGGCAGCGGTGTTTGCTGACTTTTCTGCTACCACAACGACAACTGCTGCTGCAGCATCTGTTGTTCATGTTCAAACATCAGCTCCCTTAGAGTTTTCCTCGACATTGTGATACCCTTGGACTTGTAGCATAACTGATTTTTTTGTTATTTATATATACAAAAGAAAAAAAGTTAAAAACCGGAAATTTAAATGCAATTAAATAAAGAGTGCAGAAAACAAAACGAAGTTGATATTGCCAATCCCCGACAACGACGCCAAAAACTTGTAGGGCGTATAGCTGTTCCCCTTTTTGTGAGAGCGCAAGTGCACACTCCTACCAAGTTATAGTATAAAAGATATCAAATTCCACAAGGATTGGAATAGTTTCTTCGAGTGTGTATCTGTACAAGAAATTTAAATGCACAATTAATTTCAGGTTTGGTTAAAGGAATAAAACTAAAAACACAATTAATTAAAGTAGGGGAGATCAGAGTGATAGAATGAGCCATGTAATTGCTGCTCAGTAGTGTGTAGACTGCATTGCATAGGTTAAGGTTGGATTACACTGCCACGATATGCTGCCTCGGCGGGTATGGCGGGCAGCAAACTACGACCCTATCACATGGCTGCAGCAGGTCTCTGCCACTATAGGGGTGTACTGTCTCGGTAGGTGGAATGAAAGAAGTCCTGACGGCAAGTCTGGCAGATACTCCAAGTTCGACAGGATAGTCGACAGTGATCCCTCCTATTTCTAGGTTAGGATGCTCGAGATCTAACTTTTGGACTAGTGTGGAACCAAGTTAGTCAACTCGGTTGTTAATCCCTTTAGCCGCTGAAACTTGTGAATTGGTGTGGAACCAAGTTAGTCACGCCTCAGCAATTGATAAAGAATATTGCCGAGGCATAAGCTTCATTCGGTTAAGGCAATGCATGTACTAAAAAATTGACAATTATTAAACAAAACTACATTTTCGTGCCATGTCATGGCATTGACTTTGCAGTGAAACCTACACCCCCAAACTCAAGACAAGCATTGGCTCCAATGCTTTAAATTAAAGGGAAAAAATTAAAGGCGTAAGAGAAGAAATATAAAGTGACCTGGATGAGTCATTACTTTGTATGATCAGTCTCTTCTTTGCTATATGCTTGACTCGTTTGGTGGCTCTTGGTGGTTGGGTGCATGTTGGGGGAGTGAGCTCTTCTTCATTGTCGTGGCATGAGAAGTCGGCATTGCTGAGGCGATAGGTCGTGCTGAGGCATGCGCTTTAAAGGTTGCCGAGGCATGCGTTGTTTCGTCCGTTTTGGTAGCGGTTTTGGGACAAACGTTTGCTCCTTTACGTGAGCTCATGATTACCATGGTTTTTAGGTTCTTGGCCTGGGGGTTTTGTTTTTGATGTGGAAAACAAAGAAAATATGAAAACTAATTATACTAAAGACAAATAAAATATCTCCTAAAATTACCAAAAATAAAATAAAGGTCCAAAAATTAAAGACGAAAAATTTAAAATTCTTAGAAAGAGAATTTCCATGCAACTTATAAGGTTACTGCATATCCAAGAAAGCTTGAGGAGGGTTGTTTCCGATACTTCTTATAGTCCATCTGCACCCTCCATTGAGTGCCAATATTTCCCAAAAAGAGTTGGGTCAATGTGCTCGCAGCTACTCCATTTTACGTTACTATGGTGGATGCATCTTTCTTTTGTGTTCCCTTGTAGTCCATTTATACGCTCCACCTTGGGACTTTTTTTGAAGGCATGGATAGATTATTAGGAAAAATTTAATCAATATCCAACCATTTATGTAACCTCTTTGGACCGGTCTAGACGGTTGACTGGAATCGAGGTGATTACACGGGGAAAACCGAAGCCAACTCCCTAAAGCCAACTCCGATTAACGACCCTTTTTTCTTTTTATCTTATCTAGATGCATATTAGATCCTATGTGATCACAAAAGAGCATAAGAAGAAACGACACATCGATCAGATTTTGATTTAAGGACTTAATCATATAGATTAAGGATTTAGGGTCCAAAACGTAGTTTTTGTAAGATACAAGGGAATTTTCCGATTTTAAGGTTACAATTATTTAATTAAACACATTTCATGCTTCTCTGCGAATTTTAATCATAACGGACCATGCAAACTCATATAATTGCATACATGAAATTCAAGGACAAAAACGTAACATTTCAAAGCTTTAAAAGATGCTTTTAACTGAACTTAACGGTCGCGTATCGGTACGCCTAGGAGCCGTATCGATACGCGGGATGACAGTGACCAAACTCGGGGAAAAGGTATTGATACGCACTCCTATGTATTGATATGCCCTTCAAACTTGGCCTACCTGCTTCGATACACTTCCCATTCGTACTGATACCCCTGGACCATTTGGTACAAATTTTGGCTTATGCGTATCAATACGCAAGCCCGAGTTTCGGTACGCATACTAGAAGTTTTCAAAATCAGCCTCAAATTCATATCTAACATAATCAAATCATCACCAAAACATAAGGACATAACTATAGCATCAACTCTAACACATAAGCATGGAATTTTAAGCACATGGCAAGCATTAGGCATAGCTTCACAAGATCACAAGGCAAACAAGTGGGCAAGCTTAAACCAAAAACCATAAACCTCCCAAAAGGCAAGATAAAGCATCAAAACCAATATAAAGGCCTTCTACAAACCAAATAGGGCACACATAACTTGCAAGATCATAGGGGAGTCCAAAACACATCTCCCAAAATAAACCATTTAATCCCATTTCCATATATCATTACTAAGGTAAATGTAAAACACCATACTTGAGCTTATCTATTCCTTGGATTCCTTTAAGCCTCCTTACTGCCCAAGATGTCTCAATTATCTGCATTGTTGGTAAAAGATAGCGTAATCACAATAGCTTAGTGAGGCATGCTCTAGAAACACCAACACAACAATGCAAGCTTTTAAAACAATATCTTGAAATCCATTTCTAAAACCATGCTCTTTCTATCTCATGCTTGAAATCCATTTCAAAGCAAAACATCATTTGAAAACCACATGTACCATCTATCTATCTCATGCATTCAACCAATGCAATTCTCATGGCCAAGCCACGCATGCTTAATATACAAAAGCATTTCAAAATCTCAAAACCTCATATGCATTTCTCATAGCATAAAATCGTTTCAAACATTGATACATGTGAATTAAAGCTCATTCTCATATATTGACATTTCATATTATATCTTTACACGTATATGCGTATAGCTTGACTCGAGTCAAGTCCTACCCCGGTGGGATCTCGCCACCGGACTCTCATGGCGGTGTCTATCTTCGCCACAAAGCTTGGGTGTTTCACCAAGACCTACCCCGATGACATCTCACATCATCGGACTCTCACTTTGGATTGGGATGGCACTACCCCCATTTTCTGACTCCAAAGAGCACGTACGAATTTTAGTTTATTGTAACGCCATGGTTTTGGGTCTAGATGTTTTAGGCATTGGATCAGGCCGGTCGGGAACGGTTTGAACCCTTGAGGTTGGTTTCGGGAAAACCTAGTTCGGGAAGTTTTAAAAATATGGAAAATATCTAAAAATACTTATTTATTATATAAATGATTATGGTAAAAACAATTTTACAAAATGAGCTCTGGAAATATTAGATTTTGGTATAGTGACCAAAATGCAGTTTTTGCAATAGTTGGCTAGTGACTGTTTTGTAAAGGATTTAGACTTTGAATCTTTTAGGAGCTAATTTTACCATTTGTTTTCATGAGATTTCTCTTTAATTTGGGAGATTTTAATAATGATTTTAATAAAGAAATAAAAGAGAATTAGAAAGGAAATCAAAGTTGACTTTTCATAACCAACTTTACGATAGTTTTCTCTCTTTTCATTTTCTCTCAACTTCCAATCAGCCAACACTTTTCTACCATCATATAACCTCTAATTTTCATCTTGTTTGTTGAGATTTCATCTTCAAAAATATTTCCTATCTTTGTTTCATCAAATCGTATTGATTTGGCTTTGGATTTTCAAGAAAACTTGCCCAAATTAAGGAGAGATCAACCATTAGAGGTAAGCTTCGTTCTTCTCCTCTAATGATCAGTTCTTTACTGAAATTCCCAAGTTATCAATCATTTGTTAATGGTTTTTGAGTTGTTTTAATGTTATAAACAAGAAATAGTTGCTAAATTCAAGAATCTTGATGAGATCTTGGTGATTTTCGTATTTCTATGATAAGCTCTGATTTGAGGTTTATTTCTAACATATTTTGGATGTTATTTGTTGAGAATGAGGTTTGAACAAATAAATCCCGAATAGGCTTGGGTTCCTAAGTTTTAGATGTTAGATTTGTGGTTTTTGCGGAGTTTTTGGTGATCTGCTATTGCTGGAGGTAAAAGGTCGTGTTTATGATGATTTTTTATGTTGATTGAGGTTTAGAAAAGGTTAGAATTGATAGATCATGGCTGGGCTTTGATTGGAGAAAGTTTGGAAGTGTTTTCGGTTATGTCAGATAGCTGAAAAGCTAGTTTTAAGTAGAGCAGCGAGTTAGAATGAGTGGTTGGTGATTTTAATGCTTGGTGATGCATTAATCCTCTGCTCTTATGTGTAATGAACATGGGAGACTTCATCGGACGCGTTTGGTGTTGATCTGGAGGTGCCGAAAGCCTAGAAATCGTTTCAGCAAGCAAGTGAAAAGTTATCGGTGAGTGGAAATGGTTTTAGAAGTCCTTGAGTAACAAGGAAAAAGGTTTTGAGGATTTAGGGTTGGTTTGAAACACCATCCTAAGTCCGAAAGTAAGTATGTTTAGATTTGCTCTCGAAATGTGGATGATGCCCCTAAATGCTTTGACATGTTCTTTATTTGAGATAGACAAAATCCTACTGTTTTATGCATGATTTATTACATGATATGATGTTTTATATTGATCTCATGAGTTAGAATAACATTGCAGACAGTTTTGAGATTTTGATAAAATGCTATGCATGAAATGTGGTTTTGAAATGGGATGAGATTGATTTAGAAATGTTGCATCAAAATAGTAGGTGAGATGATAATGTTAATGTAATATATTGGCATAAATGATGAGATGATTGCCGGATATAATTGGTCAACCAATAGGATGTAAAGTGAACTCTAAACTAAAAATTTGTATGTGCTCTATGGAGTCGGGCAATGGGGGTAGTGCCATCCCGATCAAAGGTGAGAGTCCGATGATGAGAGATTCCATGGGGGTAAGTCTTGGTGAAACACCCATGCTTTGTGGCGATGATAGATACCGCCATGAAAGTCCGGTGATGTGAGATTCCACCGAGGTAGGACTTGAATCTATGTCAAGCTAATCCGCATATCTGAGTAGAGATAGAAAATGAAATGCCAATATATGAGAACGAGTTTTGATTCACATGTACCAATGATTGAAATGATTTTATGTTATGAGAAATGCATATGAGATTTTGAGATTATGAAATGCTTTGTATATCAATCATGTGTGGCTTTGCCATGAGTTTTTCATTGGTTGGGTGCATGAGATAGATAGATGGTACATGTGGTTTTCAAATGATGTTTTGCTTTGAAATGGATTTCAAGCATGAGATAGAAAGAACATGCTTTTAGAAATGGATTTCAAGATATTGTTTTAAAAGCTTGCATTGTTGTGTTGGTGTTTCTAGATCATACCTCACTAAGCTATTGTGCTCACACTCTCTTTTACCAACAATACAGATAATTGAGACATCTTGGGCAGCAAGGAGGCTTAAAGAAATCCAAGGAATAGATAAGCTCAAGTATGATGTGTTACGTTTACCTTAGTAATGATATATGGCAAAGAGATTTAATGGGTTATTTTTGGGAGATGTACTTTGGACTCCCTGATGTTAATGCAAGTTGTGTGTGCCTATTTGGTTTGTAGAAGGCCTCTATATTGGTTTTGATGCTTTATATTGCCTTTTGAGATGTTTATGGTTTTGTCTTAAGCATGCTCTCCTTTATGCCATTAGACATTGTGATGATATGACAAATGCCTGCCAAGTGCTTAGAATTGCATGCTTATAAGATAGAGTTGATGCTATAAACATGTCCATATGATTTAATAATGTTTTGATGATGTTAAACATGAATTTAGGGTTGTTTTTGGGACACTTCTGGTATGCGTATCGATACTCGGGCTTGCGTATCGATACGCATAAGCCAAATCTGTGCCAATTTGTACAAGGGTATCGGTACGGATGGGAAGTGTATCGAAACGGGTAGGCCAAGTTTGAAGGGCATATCGATACGCGTGATTGCACATCGATACCTTTTCTCCGAGTTTGGTCATTGCCTTCCCGCGTGTCGATACAGCCCCTAGGCGTATCGATACGCGACCATTAAATTCAGTTAGATGCATCTTTTAAAGCTTTGAAATGTTAAATTTTAGTCCCTGAACTTCATGTATGCAATTGGAGCCGGCTTTAACAAGTTGGCTTCGGTTTTCCTCGTGTAATCACCTCGGTTCGGGTCAACTGTCTAGACCGGGCTAAGGGGGTTACATTTATAGTGCACTCTACATCCGATTGGTCGACATATTATAACCGGTAATCGTCTCATCATTTATGCCAATATATAACAGTAAAATCATCATCTCACCTATTGTTTTGATGCAACACTTCTAAATCAATCTCATCCCATTTAAAAACAAAAATTCATACATAGCATTTATTCAAAATCAAAAAACTCTTTGCAATGTTGTTCTATGGCATGGGATCAATATCAAACATCATCTCATGTCATAAATCATGCATAAAATAGTAGGAATTTATCCATCTAGAATCAAGAGCATGTCACAAGCATTTAGGGCATCATCCACATTTCGAGAGCAAATCTAAACATACTTACTTCCGGACTTATGATGGTGTTTCAAACCAATCCTAAATCCCCTTGGCTCGGTCTAGACGGTTGACCCAAACCGAGGTGATTACACGAGGAAAACCGAAGCCAACTCGCTAAAGCCGACTCCGATTAATGACCCTTTTTTCTTTTTATCTTATCTAGATGCATCTTAAATCCTACGTGATCACAAAAGAGCATAGGAAGAAAGGACACAACAATCAGATTTCATTTAAGGACTTAATCACATAGATTCAGGATTTAGGGTCCAAAACGTAGTTTTTGTAAAATACAAGGGGCTTTTCTGATTTTAAGGTTACCATTATTGAATTAAACACATTTCATTCTTCTCTGCGAATTTTCATCATAACGGACCATCCAAACTCGTCTAAATGCATACATGAAATTCAGGGACTAAAAAGTAACATTTCAAAGCTTTAAAAGATGCTTTAAACTGAATTTAACGGTCGTGTATCTATACGCCCAGGGCTGTATCGATACGCGGGATGATAGTGACCAAACTCGGAGAAAAGGTATCGTTGTGCACTCTCGCGTTTCGATACACCCTTCAAACTTGGCCTACCCATTTCGATGCATTTCTCATCCATACCGATACCCTGGACCATTTGGTACAAATGGTCCTTATGCGTATCGATACACAAGCCCGGGTATCGATACACATACCAATAGTGTCTCAAAAGCAGCCTCAAATTCATATCTAACATCATCAAATCATCACCAAAACATAAGGACATAACTATAGCATCAACTCTATCACATAAGCATGCAATTCTAAGCACATGGCAAGCATTAGGCATAGCTTCACAAGATCACAAGCCATACAAGTGGGAAAGCTTAAACAAAAAACCATAAACCTCCCAAAAGGCAAGATAAAGCATCAAAATCAATATAAAAGCCTTCTACAAACCAAATAGGGCACACATAACTTGCAAGATCATAGGGGAGTCCAAAACACATCACCTAAAACAAACCATTAAATCCCATTGCCATATATCATTACTAAGGTAAATGTAAAACATCATACTTGAGCTTATCTATTCCTTGGATTCTTGTAAGCCTCCTTGCTACCCAAGATGTCTCAATTATATGCATTGTTGGTAAAAGAGAGCGTAAGCACAATAGCTTAGTGAGGTATGCTCTAGAAACACCAACACATCAATGCAAGCTTTTAAAACAATATCTTGAAATCCATTTCTAAAACCATGCTCTTTCTATCTCATGCTTGAAATCCATTTCAAAGCAAAACATCATTTGAAAACCACATGTACCATCTACATATCTCATGCATTCAACCAATGCAATTCTCATGGCCAAGCCACACATGCTTAATATACAAAAGCATTTCAAAATCTCAAAACCTCATATGCATTTCTCATAGCATAAAATTGTTTCAAACATTGGTACAAGTGAATTAAAGCTCATTCTCATATATTGGCATTTCATATTTTATCTTTACACGGATATGTGGATAGCTTGACTCGAGGTCAAGTCCTACCCTGGTGGGATCTCGCCACCAGACTCTCATGGCGGTGTCTATCTTCGCCACAAAGCTTGGGTGTTTCACCAAGACCTACCCTGATGACATCTCACCTCGTTGGACTCTCACTTTGAATCGGGATGGCACTACCCCTATTGCCCGACTCCAAAGAGCACATATGAATTTTAATTTTCAGTGCACTCTACATCTTATTGGTCGACCAATTATATCCGGTAATCATCTCATCATTTATTCTAATATATAACATTAAAATCAGCATCTCACCTACTATTTTGATGCAATATTTCTAAATCAATCTCATCCCATTTCAAAACCAAAATTCATACAAAGCATTTATTCAAAATCACAAAACTCTTTGCAATGTTGCTCAATCTCATGGGATCAATATGAAACATCATCTCATGTCATAAATCATGCATAAAACGGTTGGAATTTATCCATCTAGAATCAAGAGCATGTCACAAGCATTTAGGGGCATCATCCATATTTCGAGAGAAAATCTAAACATACTTACTTCCGGACTTTGGATGGTGTTTCAATCCAATCCTAAATCCCCAAAACTTGTTTCCTTGTCCCTTAAGGAATTATAAAACCATTTTCACTCACCGATAACATTTCGCTTGCTTGCCGAAACGATTTCTAAGCTTCCGGCACTTCCGGATCAACACCAAATGCGTCCGAAGAAGTCTCACATATTCAACACACATAAGAGCAGATGATTAATGAATCACCATGCATTAAAAATCACCAGAACCTCAATCCAACCCGTTGCTCTACCCAAAACTAGCATTTCGGATATCCGAAATAACCGAAAACACTTCCAAACTGTCTCCAATCAACGTCGAGCCAAGATCTATCAAGGCTAACATCTTCTAAACTTCAATTAACACCAAAAATCAACATAAACACGACCTTATACCTCCAACAATAGAAGATCACCAAAAACACCTCAAAAACCACAAATCTAACATCTTAAACTTAGGAACCCAAACCTATTCAGGATTTGTTAAAACATTATTCTCAACATCAAATAACATCCAAAATATGTTGAAAATCAACCTCAATTTAGAGCTTAACATAGAAAAACGAAAATCACCAAGATCTCATCAAGAATCTTGAATTTAACAACTCTTCCTTGTTTAGAACATTAAAACAACTCAAAAACCATTAACAAAGGATTGGTAACTTGGGAATTTCAGTAAAGAATTGATCATTAGAGGAGAAGAACGAAGCTTACCTCTAATGGTTGATCTCTCTTAAACTTGGGCAAGTTTTCTTGAAAATCCAAAAGGTAAATCAATGTGATTTGAAGAAGCAATCATAGGAAGTCTTTTGGAAGATGAAATACTAGAAAACAAGGTGAAATTCAAAGGTTCTTGGATGAGAGAAAAGTGTTTGGCTGAATGGAAGTTGAGAGAAGATCTATCGTAAAGTTGGTTATGAAAAGTCAACTTTTGATTTCCTTTTTAATTCCCTTTATTCCTTTAATAAAATCATTTATTAAAAGTTCCCAAATTAAAGAGAAATCTGATAGAAATAAATGGTAAAATTAGCTCCTTAAAGATTCAAAGTTTCAATCCTTTACAAAAAAAGTCACTAGCCAACTTTTGCAAAAACTGCATTTTTGTCACTATACCAAAATGTAATATTCCCAAAGCCCATTTTGGAAAATTGTTTTTACCATAATCATTTATATAATAAATGAGGATTTTTAGATATTTTCCATATTTTTAAAACATCCCGAACAAGGTTTTCCCTAAATCGACCTCAAGGATTTGAACCGTTCCCGACCGGCTTGATCCAACACCTTAAACATCTAGGTCCAAAACTAGGGCGTTACAATTTACTTACCTCGTTCTTGTCGAAATCTGTTGTGGTTGAATGTAGCCTTCGTTGTCGTGGTAGTTGCGTCGACAACCAATTGTCGTGGCAATCTTCTGACATAATTCAGCGCAAGTTAAGGGAAACCCCAATTTTCTGAAAAGCTTTTTGGATCCAAATCTCATTTTCTTTAGGTCCCTCGAAAATCTAAATCAGTAGATATTCTGTTGGCTTCAATTCTACCAATGTTGGTTCCTCAAAGAATACCTACAATGGAAGATGTGAGTTTTTAAAGAATTCAAAAGGTTCAACCATTACCTGCTCATATTATATTGGCAAAGTATTGTCATCTTGTTGTGTGGTGGAGGTCGAACATCCTCAATCTTTTTATCAGTTTGAGACTTGATTGATTGAATTGCTAAGGCATCAGGTCTTGCCAAGGCATGTGTAGTTGCCGAGGCATGTAGTGTCGTCGTGGCATGTTGTGCTGTTGTGGCATGTGATGCTGCTGCGGCATGGTAGTGCTCGCGGAATGACAAGGCCTTGGCATGTGGTGCTACCGTGACATGAGGTGTTGTCGTGGCATGTGGTGTTGTCGTGGAATTCACCATACTTTTCTCATCCTGGCTAAGTGTTGTTGTGGCATTGTTTTGTTCGGGCTCCTCAATCATTACCAAGGCAATCCGTTGCATAGGCTCATCATGCACTCGACAGTTTCTCTCATTGGCATCCTCTCGACTTGGAGGTTTTAGTTGTTCCCCACGAATCGGGGAGCTCTCTTCACATTGCTCTTCGTCATCATGCCATGGGACTTCAGTATCCCTAGGAATGGGTTGTTGGTGCATGTTCTGCATGGCATATGTAGATTTCTTCAATCAATCTTCTGATTTTCTCATGAATTCAACCATCATGGCAATGCACGCAACCATGGAATTTAATAGCTCTTGACGAGGACTACCTTGCCATGACATATATGTTGCCGTGAGACTCTAATGTTGATAAGGACTACTTTGGTGTCTGTTGTCACGCCCCATGAAGGATTTTGCTATTGGTTCCATATATGGTCCTCCATGTAGTCCTATGCACCGAAAAGATGAGGGTAATTTTCAAACACATGACTTTCTCCACACATAACACAAGAGTTATCCTCGGGATATGCCTCTCTCGGTTGACTCCTATCTTCCAACATAAACTCTCTAATGGTTTTGCTTTTATTTTCCCTCGTGTTGATATCCCTTAACTTGTAGCGCACCTTTTTTGATAAAATAAACAAAAAGAACAGTTAGTAAAACTAACAAAAAACAAAAGAAAAAAATAAAGAGTGCAAGAAAATAAGAACAAAAGTCGCCAATTCCCAGCAACGGCGCCAAAAACTTGTTGCGTATAAATAGTGCTTTGCAATTGTGCAAGTATACATGTCGCAAGTAATAAAGTGATAAGTATATTGAGTATCGTCTCCACATGGATTGGTACTCGTATTTTGGTCCTATCTTTTCGCACTAAAAAACAAATTAAGTAAAAACACATACAACTGATATGAAGAGTTTTATTTAACTAAAAAATATAAGATAAATATATAGGACGAATAAGAGAGAATAGTAGGCCGGGTTAAGTTGCGCCGTAGTGAGGAATCCAATTGACTTGTCTCCATCTTTGAATGCAACGAGCACAATGATGCCCCGACAGTGACGTCCCTGCCGCAACCGCAATGGTTGAAGTTTCTGCCGCGACAAGCCCTTGCTCTTTGTAGATAATGTTAAGGTTTGGGAAAGAATCCTTTGATAGTTCTTCCTTACCCCTAAACTCAAAACACTGGTTGATGAATGAACCTTGATGATACCTCCCGACGTGAACCAAAGACAAACACCAACAATGTTTACGCTTCTCTTAGCCACTGAAACTCTTAACTTATCCCTAGGTCGAGTTAGCTAGCACCACGTGGGGTGATAACCGTGCTTATTCGTTTCTTGAGTTCAACTCTCTCGATATTGAACGAAAAGATAGCCTCACAAACCTTCTCCCGAATAGAATGCAAGAATGATTAAAACCAAGAATAAGCAAACCTTAACTTTTATTGCATTAAAAACATAAACAAAATACAATTCTTTTCTCACAACTACTAAACAAAATAATCCTAGCCTAAGAACTAGAACATGGTAAGCCTCTCAAACTCTCCATATTAGACCTCCCTCTTCTTAGTCGAAGGGTACTTTATATAGGAGGAGGTGTAGGGATAAGTCCTTGGATAGGAAATTCAGTTGAAGTTGGTCTTGTCTTCATTAAAGAGGTGAATCTCTTTAATTTAATACATTTAATCCTCTTTGGCTAAATTCCATCTTTAACCTTCCTTCCATGCTTTCGCCATCTTTCCGAACTTTGATTGCCATGCAAAGTACATAGAAAAATTCAGCGTTTTATGTTCTTCAAATTGCCTACCACTTTGCATATTTTTCCTGTCGGCGAGTTGGGTTGTACAATGTCGTGGCAGCCTCGTAATGCCTTGGCGGCATCTTGCTACTTCGTCCCTGATCTGAGACTGGATTTTCTTCGCAAGGCTTTATCTTTATGGTTCAGCTTCCTTCAGTAGAAACTATTGTTCTTGGCTGGGCTTAATCAGTGCCTATCGAGAGCTCGTTCTGCGCCATCCTCCCTTTTCCCTCAGTTCCCTCACGACATCTCGTACCCTGGCAGTGGCTCGGCATTAAACTGTCGTGGCAATTGCTCGGCAATGAAATGCGGCGGCATCGCCTGTCGGCATGGCATCGCATGCCCTGGCATCACCTGCTGGCATGGCATCGAATGCCCTGGCATCACCTGTTGGCATGGCATCACACGCCATGGCATCACATGCTGGCACGGCATCACATGCCCTGACATCACCTGTTGGCACGACTTCACCATCCAAGACAGGACTTCCCTGGTAGTGAGTAAATCTGCACAAGCACCAAAATGCATCAAAACAATACATTTTTCATTAAATAAATCAAATGTAAGGATCAAGGATAGAAACAATATAATTAATGTATAAAGGGTCATAATACAACTCAATTGGGTGTAGGTTGAGTGCCATGTAAAAAGGGTTAAAATATAGAACTTTTAGGCACTCATCACCTCCAAAGCACCAACAAAAACTATTGAACCTACTTGCAACATCCAAGCTATATTTCAAACCTTTGTGCTTCATAATAGTCATATCATGTACCCAACTTGTTGTTATCCCTAATGTAAATCATTAGTTCAAGTTTGAGGGAGTGTTTGATTGTAATTGGGCAAATTTTTAGTCTTGTGAGAGATATTTCCATTTTCCAAATTTCTTATTTGTAAAGAGAGTCTTTTAGTTCAATCATTGGGTAGTAAGATTGACCGATTGTAAAGGTTACCTACTTAGCCTAGAAAATGGGAAGAACCTCTAGTAGAGATTTTTGAAAATACTTAGTGGAAGCTAAGGTAGTGGGTGTAGTGCTTGTTAGAAGCTTGAACCACTATAATTTGCCTTGTTCTTCATTTTTCAATTTCCAATTTGCTCCCTCCAAATTTAAAAAGCTAATTCACCCCCTCATGGCCAAATCACATTCATTTGATCCACTCAACACTTGGTATCAGAGCTTACTTCTTTGAAGGATTCACATCCATAAGAGGAGATCCTAGGAGAGTGTTGATCCACATCAAATCTAATCCGTGACATCTACCTTCGGGCCTAGCTTCTATGTAACCCCCTTAGTCCGGCCTAGACGATTGACCCGAACTACAAAGATTACACGGGGAAAACTAAAGTCAACCCGAAAGTAAACCTTGATTAACGACCCCTTTTTTCTTTATATCTTTTCTAAATACACTATTAATCCTATGTGATCACCTAAGATCATAGGAAGGAAAGGCACATCGGTCGGAATTGATTTAGGGGTTTAATTGTAAGATTTAGACTTTTAGGGACCAAAACGTAAATTTTGCAAATTACGAGGACCTTGCAGATTTTAAGTTTACCAATAGTCAATTAGTCATATTTCATACTTCTCTGTCAAATATCAACTTAATCAGACATTCCAAACCCAACCAATTGCATCCATAATCATCAAGAACTAAAATGTAAGAAGCAAGAACCTAAAACAATTCAAAATTCAGACCAAAGGTCGGGTGTTTCGAAACGCTGAGCCTTGTATCGAAACGGCTGTATCGAAACAACGTTGACCGTTTCGGTACTCGAGTGCGTTCCGAGACCCGTATCGAAACATGGCTTTCCAGTAGCAGAAGCGTTCCGGAACACTCTTACCCATTCCGAAACATTATGGCCATTTCAGGCCCCTGTTCCGAAACAGATAAGGGCGTTTCGATACGCCCAGCCATGTAACTACAAACTTAGCGGGTTTTTCACACTTAAACATGTCCAAAAATGTCCCAGAGCATAACACAACATACTAGCAACATATTTAAGCATCAAAGATCATCACAATGAAGCATAAACTAAAGCATGACATCAAACATGCAATCAATGGAACTAAAGGCATGCTCCCTAATCATGAAAACCAAATGGAAGCCACAAGCCCCAAAACAAAGCCATAAAGGACATTTACAAACCTCAAATATCATAACAAACTTGCAACAACCATAGGGAGATCAAAATACATCTCCCAAAACTAACCATAGGCCCCCTTTGCCAATTATCATTACTATAGTATATGTAAACGTCACCATACTTAGCTTTTCACTTCCTTGGATATGCTTAGCCTCCTTGCTGCCCAATAAAGTCTCAATTATCTGCATTGTTGGTAAAAGAGAGCGTAAGCAAATTTGCTTAGTGAGGCAAGCTCTAAGAAAACCAACACAACAGTGCAACTTTAAAACTCTATCTCAAAAACCATTTTCTGCAACATGCTCTTTTTATCTCATGCTTGAAAACCATTTCAAAGCAATTCTCCTTTTGAAATTCACATGTACCTTCAATCTAGCTCATGCATTTAACCAATGCAAATCTCATGGCAAGGCCATACACGTGCTTAATGAAAACAAAAGCATTTCATAAACCACAAATCTCATATACATTTCTCATAGCATAAAACATCTCAACATTTGGTACATGTGACTCAAATATTGTAACGCCCTGGTTTTGGGCCTAGATGTTTTAGACAGCAGATTGGACCGGTCGAGAACGATTCGAATCGCGTAAGGTGATTTTCGGGAATCAAGGATTGGGATAGGATAAAAATGTTATAAAAATTGATAAAATCCTCTAAAAATATATTTAAGAGGTTGATCAAATCAAGTTTACAAAAAGGTTTTTGGAAAATGGACATTTTGAGTAGTGACCAAATTGTAAAGTTTCAAAACTGGGAAAATGTGATTTTTAAGGTGGAAGCCAAAATCTTGGAATCTTTAGGAGGCTTTAAGTCAATTTGACCTTTTCTCAATATGACATGTGGTTTAAAAGAGTTTTTAATTAAATGATTTTAATTGGATTTATATTAAAATAATTAAAAGGTAGTTATTGGTTTTTCAATTACGTAACTACCAAAATCCTTTCTCATTTCAGCCAAACACAATTTCACTCATCTTTTTCCAGAATTCTTTCTCCCAAAAACTCTCTCAACTTTTCATAAATCATTTTCAAGAAAACTCTCCTAGTTCTTCAAGATTTCACTAAGGAAAACTTGTCATACATTGAGAGAAGCAAGGATTATAGGTAAATCCCATTCTCAACCTCTAATCTAAGTTCTTTATTGAAATTCCCAAGGTATTTGGCTTCTAAATACTATTTTTGATAGAGTTTTCAATATAGTTTTGATTTGAGATCAAAATCTTGTGAAATTATGGATGAAATCTTGATTTTTGGACTTGATGAGTTGGGCTCTATTTTGTATTGACTTTAATTGAGTTCTAAGTTGATTTATATGTTAAAATGATGTGTTGATATCATAGATCCCGAAATCCTTGAGATCCTTGAGTTTCTTGGTTGTTTTAGGTGAGATTTTGGGGTGAAATGGTGGAATCTTGCTTGCTGGAGGTATAAGGTTGGGTTAGGATGTTTATTAGATGTGTTTTGATGTTGATAATTGTTTGGAAGTGATGTATGATGGCTGGGCTTGGTTTAGGAAGCAATCGATTGGGTATTCAGTTTTTTTGGAAGGGTATTTTCGTGTAGTTTGAGTGGGCAACGAGTTTGTAAATTGTTGCTGGTGTTAGAATGCATTTTAATGCATTTAGATCTCTGTTTTGATGATGTGAAAACATGGGATCTTGATCCGAAAGCAAACGAGGTGATTTTGGAGGCTCCGGAGGTGTAATTTCCGTGTCGGCGAACAAGGCTTCGCGTATCGGTGAGTGGAATTGCAATTTCCTGCTTTGTAACGCTTTGAGCGTGATCTTGGGAGCTTAGTGTAAGTTTGATACACTTAACTAAGCTCAAGAGTAAGTGTTTCGGTAATCCCTCATTGGAAATGTGGTATGTTTGATGAAATTGCACTTGAAGTAAGAGTGGATTTATTTACTGTTTTTGAGCATGTTTAAGCATGGTTTAATGCTGGATTTTAATGCCATTATGTTAAGGATGTACTAGGTAAGTGATCCTTGGTTTTCATGTGTTGAATGCATATGATGTTAAGCATGTCATGCTTGTGGAAATGGCATTGTGGTTATGCTTGTAAAACAGTGGATTAATGTGGTTAAATGATTATATTGGCAAGTGATGAAAATGGTTTTTGGTTACTTTAATCGGATATAATTAGCCGGCTATAGGATTAGGTGCACCGTTAATAAAGTCGCCTTGGATGTCGAGGGGTTGTGATTGTGCCATAATCTACATCCAAGTACCCTAACGATTGAGATTAAGATCACAACGGTGAATGATTAGTCCCGTGTATGAGTCTTGTGTATGTGTCCCATACTCTCGTTAATGGAATTATGCAACAACCGATGAGTGATGTTGAGGGGTTGTGATTGTGTCATTAATCTCCATACGTGTATTGAGGGGTTGTGATTGTGCCATTAATCTCCACCTTCTGTATTCCGGTAGTTTGTATGAAGCGTGAGGGACAACGCTTGTAATCCGTGTATCCGATTGTGTCTTGTGTTAAAATGGTTTATGGATTATCACTTGAGAGCCAATATAATGTAAATTAATAATGTGAAGCATGAGATGCTTGTATATCATGCAAGGATGCATGAGTATATGTGTATGATGCAAGAATGCATGTGATGTTTGTTAAAGCATGAGCAAATGTTTATTTGTTGTTGTAAAATGATGCATATGAGCATGAGGTTAAATAGTACATTGAGGTCTTGAGAAGACATGTTTTATAAATGGCATGAGATGTAAAGTATTGGTTTTTGCAAAATATGAGACATGCATTGATGAATGTTGTTTAGCGGTCCTCACTAAGCTTCGTGCTTACGCTCTTTTGTTTCATCAATGCAAAAAACTAGGCTTTGAAGGCAGCAAGAAGGCAAGAGGAATCCAAGCTTTTAATCTTGCAAAGTATGTGGTTTGTTTCAATGTAATAAGAGGCAATGGGTGGGGTTTATGCTATTGCATGGTTGAGAATGTTTTTCCCTTGCTATGGGCATGTTTGTTAGTTACTTTTTGTGACGTAATTGGCCATTATGGTTTGATTTTGGATGAGGAAGGTAGATTTAGTTGCTATGGTTTTTTGGACTAGGGAGTATGCCTTTAGAACTATATTTGCATTTTGGATACCATATAGTAGCTAATGCCTCAAAATGATGATTGTTGATTTGTGTCCATGACGTATGTTTGATGTGGCATGTGTTGAGAATGGTTTGAGTGTGGAAATGCATGTAAAACCAGAAAAATCTGCTGTTGCAGGGCAAGGCGTATCGGAATGCCCTTGCCTGTTTCGGAACAGGGGCCTAAAATGGCCATAAGGTTTCGGAATGGGTGAAGGTATATCGAAACGTTTTGGCTACTAGAAGGGTGTGTTTCGATACGGGTCTCAGAACGCACATGCGTATCGAAACGATCAACCCTGTTTCGAAATGACCATTTCGGTACAAGGCCACCCGTATCAAAACACTTGGCCGTTGGATTTGAATTTTGAGATGTTCTGAGTTTCTGTTTCTTACATTTTGGTCCTTAAATGTTGGCTGCTTAAATTAAAAAGTTTGAATGATCCGTTTGAGCTGAGTTTTGACATGTTGGTATGTTACATGACTAATTGAGGATTGGTAACTTTAAAATCATGAAAGTCCCTGTATTTTATGGTATTTACAGTTTAGTCTCTAAAAGTCAAATGTATACAATTGAACCCCTAATCTATCTCTGATCACTGTGCCGCTTTCACCTAATCGCTTTGTTGAACTCATAGGTTAATAATATGCATCTAGAGAAGATAAAAAGAAAAAAAGGTCGTAAATCAAGGTTTAAATTCGGGTTGACTTTGGTTTTCCTTGTGTAATCTTCGTAGTTTAGGTTTAACGTTTAGACCGGGCTAAAGTGGGTTACATTTGTTGGTATCAGAGCCAGGTTACGAAAAAATTGGGAATGTTGGTATGTGAAATTGATATGTGTTGAAGTATGATTTTTGAAAAGCATGTTATTGGTGGACGGAACAAGAGAGGTCGTGATAGGAGACATCAGCCTGAGGGAAGGCATCGTGTTCTGAGTCGAGGTGGTCAGGCTCAGGGAGGTTGTGTGAGGTCTGAGTAGCATACATGCTGGACATGTGGTTCGAGGGACCATTTGAGGTGAGAATTTCCTCAAGCAGCTAGAGAGGTTCAGGCTCCTATTGTGGTGATAGGGAACTCTTTTTGGAATTATGGTTTGGCTGACCACATGAGGAGGGAGTGTCCTTTGTTGGCTGGTGGTGGCCAAGGACGTGCTCCTGTGGTAGCTGCACCTCAGAGAGGCCGTGGGCGCGACCGTGGAAATTTTGAGAAGAGAGATGAAGGGGGACGAGGTATCACTCATGTTGTGGCCGTCCGACCTGAGGAAGGTGATCCAGCGAGGGTATATGCTCAGCGCGAGGAGCGCAAAGATACTGATGTTATCGTAGGTACCTTTTCTCTTCAATCTTTATCTTTGCTGGCTTTGATTGATTCTGGATCCACACATTCTTATATCTTGAGTGAGCATGTGCATTTGCTTGATATACCTTTTGAGATGCTTGAAATAGGAATGCAATTGATTAGTTCTTTTGGTGAGACTGTAGTCACTAGGAAATTGTATAGGAGATGCCCTATATCTGTGCAAGGTCATGTTTTTCTTGTGGATTTGATGGAGTTACCTTTCTACGGATTTGATATAATCCTTGGCATGGATTGGTTGACAGAGCATAGGGTGGATGGTTGACTTTGATGTTAAGCGAGTTACCTTAAAGTTGGTTGATGATTATGAAGTTGTAGTAGTAGACGAGAATGTGAGATTCTTGTCAAATATGATTTCGGCTTTGGAAGCAAATCGTATGATGAGGTTCGGTTGCGAGTCTTACCTTGCCTATGTGATGAATCATGGCACAAAGGATGTACGTGTGCAGGACATCCGAACTATTCGCGATTTTCCAGGAGTCTTTCCAGAGAAATTGATGGGTTGCCACCAAACAGAGAAATTGAGTTTGGTATAGAGTTGTACGAGAATACAACTCTGGTGTCCATTTCTCCTTATCGCATGGCACCCAAAGAGCTAAAAGAGTTGAAAACACAATTGCAGGAGTTGTTGGATCGAGGTTTCATTCGGTCGAGTGTGTCACCTTGGGGAGCACCGGTCTTGTTTGTGAAGAAGAAAGATGGGATGATGAGAATGTGTATAGATTATCGGCAACTGAACAAGTTGATGATTAAGAATAAGTATCCCTTGCCAAGAATTGATGATCTCTTTGATCAGTTCTGGGGAGCCTCAGTGTTTTTTAAGATAGATTTGAGATCGAGGTATTATCAGTTGAAGGTGAAGGATGTGGATGTACCTAAAACTGCTTTTCGGATGAGGTACGGGCATTATGAATTCTTAGTGATGTCGTTTGGTTTGACCAATGTGCATGTTGCTTTCATGGATATGATGAATCGTGTATTCCATGAATTCTTGGATCAATTTGTGGTGGTGTTCATCGGTGATATCCTTGTGTATTCGCGTACCGAGGAGGATCATGATAGGCACTTGAGAATTGTTTTGCAAGCGTTGTTGGAAAATCAGTTGTATGCCAAGCTGAATAATTGTGAGTTTTGGCTTAGGGAAGTGGTCTTCCTTGAACATGTTGTGTCAGCTGAGGGCATTCGCGTTGATCTGCACAAGGTGGAGGCTGTGATGAGTTGAAAAGTGCCTAAGTCAGTGACGGAGGTACGGAGTTTCCTTGGATTGGTTGGGTATTATCATAGGTTTGTCGAGGGTTTTTCGAAGATAGCAACGCCTTTGACCAAGTTGTTGCAAAATAATATTCGCTTTGAGTGGATGGATGCAAGACAACAAGCTTTTGAGAAGCTGAAAGAAGCTTTGATGCAAGCTCCTGTTCTGATTCAACCTGAGTCTGGTAAGGAGTTTGTGGTCTATAGTGATGCGTCCATTTTTGGTTTGGGCTGCGTGTTGATGCAGGAGGGTAAGGTGGTGGCCTATGCATCTAGGCAGTTGAAGGTGCATGAGCGCAACTACCCTACTCATGATCTTGAGCTTGCAGCTGTAGTGTTTGCCTTGAAGATTTGGAGGCATTACTTGTATGGAGAGAAATGTGTTTTGTTCACGGATCATAAGAGCTTGAAATACCTTATGTCTCAGAAGGAGTTGAATCTTAGGCAACGACGTTGGGTGGAGTTGCTTAAGGATTATGATCTGACAATCGAGTATCACCCGGGTAAGGCTAATGTTGTAGTCGATGCTTTGAGCAGGAAAGTAGCTGTGGAGTTGAGAGTGATGTTTGCTCGTCTGAGTATATCGTGTGATGGTGGTCTTATTACAGAATTGCAAGTAAAGCCATCTTTGTTACAGTTGATCAAAGATAAGCAGTTGCTTGATGATTCTCTTGTTTCGCATGTTCAGGACATTGATGAGGGTAGACCTTCAGGTTGCAGCTTTAGTGATGATGGTGTTTTGTGTTATGGGATTCGGATAGTGGTGCCAGATGATGCTGAGTTGAGGCGCACTATTCTGACAGAGGCTCATAGTAGTCCTTTTGCTATGCACCCTGGTAGTACCAAGATGTATCATGACCTGAAAGATGAGTACTATTGGGTAGGGTTGAAAAAGGATGTGGCTGAGTTTGTTAATAAGTGCATGGTGTGTCAACGAGTGAAGGCTAAGCATCAGGCTCTTTCTGGGTTGTTGCAGCCTCTGAGAATCCCAGAATGGAAGTGGTAGAGAATCACCATGGATTTTGTGTCTGGTTTTCCTTTGTCACCGACAAAGAAGAATTCAGTTTGGGTGATTGTGGATGGGCTTACGAAGTGTGCGCATTTTCTGCCTGTGCATACTACTTATACCTTTGATAAGTTGGCTGAGCTGTACATAGTTGAGATTGTGTGGTTGCACGGTGTGCCAAAGTCCATTGTGTCGGATAGAGATCTGAGGTTTACAACGCGATTTTGGGAATGTTTGCATCAAGCCTTGGGTACACGGTTGAACTTCAACACTTCTTATCATCCTTAGACGGATGGACAGTCAGAACGTGTGATCCAAGTGCTTGAGGACATGTTGAGATGCTGTGTGATAGATTTTCAGGGTTCTTGGGAGAAGCACTTGCCGTTGGTTGAGTTTGCATATAATAATAGTTACCAGGCAAGTATACAAATGGCTCCATACGAGGCTTTGTATGGGAGAAGATGTAGAACCCCTCTCTGTTGGGCAGAAGCTAGGAAAAAGTTAATTTCAATGCCAGCTATGCTTAAGGGAACCACCGAGAAGGTGAAGCTCATTTGTGAGCGTTTAAAGGCATCCTCGGATAGGCAAAAGTCTTACGTGGACTTGAAACGTAAGGAAATTAAGTTTGCGGTTGGCAAACGTGTGTTCTTGAAAGTATCGCCTTGGAAGAAGGTGATGAGATTTGGGCACAAGGGTAAGCTTAGCCCAAGGTATATTGGACCATATGAGATTGTGGAGCGTATTGGTCCTATGGCATATCGGTTGAGATTGCCTGCAGAGTTGGAGAAGATACATGATGTGTTTCATGTCTTCATGTTACGGAAGTACAGATCAGATCCTTCGCATGTGATGCCTGTTGAGGAGATAGAGTTGAATCTGGATCTGTCGTATGATGAGGTTCCAGTGAGGGTTCTGGATGTGAGTAGCAAAGTTCTTCGTGGTAAGACGATATAGCTTGTCAAGGTGTTGTGGTGACACCGAGGAGTTAAGGAGGCCACGTGGGAAAGCAAGGAGACATGCTGAAGCAGTTTCCGCATCTCTTTCCATCAGGTAAGAATTTCGAGGACAAAATTTCATACGTGGGGGAGAGTTGTAACGCCCTGATCTTGGGCTTAGATGTTTTAGATAGCAGATCGGACCGGTCGAGAACGGTTCGAATCGCGTAAGGTGATTTTAGAGAATCAAGGATCGACATAGGATAAAAATGTTATAAAAATTGCTAAAATCCTCTAAAAATATATTTAAGAGGTTGGTCAAATCAATTTTACGAAAAGGTTTTTGGAAAATGGACATTTTGAGTAGTGACCAAATTGTAAAATTTCAAAACTGGGAAAAATGTGATTTTTATGGTGGAAGCCAAAATCTTAGAATCTTTAGGGGGCTTTATGTAACACCCCGGTTTTGGGCTTAGGAGTTTTGGGCGTTGACCGGTTTAGTCAAAGTGATGTTCGAATCTAAAGAGGTGAAATTAGGAAAGCCTAGTTCGGGTTGCATTAAAAATATGGAAAAATGTTCTAAAATCATCTTTTAATATAATTAAGTGAACTGTGAAATCAATTTTGGAAAATGAGTTTTGGAAGGGTGACATTTTGGCTAGTGACCAAAATGTAATTTTTGAAAGTTTGGTGACTGTTTTATAAAGGGTTGAAACTTTGAATCTTTAAGGAGCTATTATTCCAAAAGTAGTTTCTCCAGATTTTTCTAAGATATTTTAAGCTATATTCTGATTTTAAAACATATCAAAAGAGGAGGGAAAGCCATTTTGGCCATTTTTGATAACTAACTTCCTATTTTCTTTTCTCTCATTTTCTCTCAACCCAAACACTATCTTTCCAGAGAATTGTTTCTGATTTTCTCACCTAAATCTCTCCTTTCAACTCTCTTTTGATTCCTAATCATCATATCTACAAAACCTCATCATTTGCTACTTGATTCATCAAGGTTTTTGATTCCAAAAAGAGGAGAAACTCAAGTTTGGAGGTAAGAACGTCCTTCTCCTCTAAACTATCAGTTCTTTACTGAAATTCCTAAGTTTTCAATCCTTAATTAATGTTTTATTAAAGGCTTTTGAGTTGTGAATTGGATCTTGGCTTATAATGCAAGATTTGGTGATTTTTGATGATTTTCGTTTGATCTGATTAATCTGTGATTTGAGATGTGTTTTTGATGTTAATTGAACACTAAATTGATAAGGAATTGAGTTTTGATTAATGCAATCCCGGATAGGTTGAGTTTCCTAAGTTTGGCTTGTGATTCTTGGTTGTTTTTGAGGTGATCTTGTGGATCTGGTGTTGCTGGAGGTATAAGGATGTTAATAGGTTCTTTTTAGATGTTAAATGATGTTAAAAGGTGTTAGGTTTTGATGATTTATGGCTGGGCTTTGTTGAGAAGTGGTTTCGATGCATTTTCGGTTGTGTTTGGTGGCCGAAAATGGAGTGTGGATGAGAGCAGCGAGTTTAGGTGCTTTCATTGAAGCAATTAATGCATGATGATGCATTAATCCTCTGCTTTGATGTGTTAAAACAGGGGAGGCATCTTTGGATCCAAGAGTTGTTGATCCGGAAGCTTGATTTGGTGCTTCGGCAAGTGGCAAAGTGGAATCAGTGAGTGAAATTGGGTTTTCGGCTTTGAAACCAATGTCTTGGGAGCTTAGTTTAAGTCTAAACAACTTTGCTAAGCTCAAGTGTAAGTTTTCGGAAATACTCTCTAGTGGTGGCCATGATTTGATTGTTGTGCAATGTGGTTTATTGCATGTTTTAAACTCTATTTTGAAAGCATGATTTAGCATGGTTAATGCTGTTTTTGTAAGCCATATGTTGGAGGAAGCTCAAGGTAAGAGTTCCTTGTTTTGTACATTGATTAAATGTGGTTTGATGCTTTTAAATGCATGATGAATATGGCTTGGTTTAATGCTTTAAAACAGTGGATAAATTGATGATAATGATGTATATTGGCAAGTGATGTTTTGAAAAGGTTAAGGTCACTAAGGTGTTTAAAAGTCCTTGGGGTGAAACTTGATGCGGACACAAAGGTGGTTAAAAGTCCTTGTGTGGTCCTTTCCATGGTGGTTAAAAGTCCATGGGCCAAGGTGTTTAAAAGTCCTTGGGGCCAAGGTGTTTAAAAGTCCTTGGGGTGAAAGTTGATGAACTTGTTTTTAAAGAAATGGAATTTATCACTTGTAGCCAATATGACATGTTATGATATGAAGCATGGGATGCTTGTTTAAAGTATGCTTTTGAGCATGTGCAAATGTTGATTTGAAGCATGATTTATAAAGTGTTTTGTAAATGCATTATTGAATGGTTTTATTGAGCATTCCTCACTAAGCTTTTGCTTACGCTCTCTTTCGTTTTCTTAATTCAATAATGCATAACATTAGAGTACTTTGAGGACAGCAAGAAGGGCAAGCATTCAAGTGAAAGTAAAGCTCAAAGTATGGAAGGTTTCTTAAGTACATTTTTAGCTTTTGGTAATTTGGCAATGGGGGACCTATGTGTATGTTTTGGGAGATGTTTTGAACTCCCTAAGTATGTTGAATGTTGTTGAGAATGTTGGCTGTTGTTGTTTGGCCTTTATATGCTTGAATTGGAAGTTTATGCTTGAATGGTTGCTTGTGTAGGAAGCATGCCTATAGATTTGGGGCTTTTCGTATATGATGTTGTTTTGATGAATTGTTGATGCAAGCATGTCTTATATATGTTGAATTGCATGTTGGTAAAGTTTGGTAGCATTTGGAGCATGATTGGATGTTTAATTGCATGTTTAAGTATGCATTTTGGGGCAATCTGTGCAGGGTGTTTCGGAACAGTATCACCCGTTTCGGAACAGGTGCCTTAAACAAGCCCAGGCGTCCGAAACGGGAGGGACCGTTCCGAAACGGTTTGGCTACTGCCAGCCCGTGTTTCGGTACGCGTTGCGGAGCGGCCCCGCGTTTCGAAACGGGCTCTGCCAGTTTCGGAACGGGTGACCGTTGGGGGCTGACATTGGCAGTTAAATGTTTTTGAATTGTTTGCATTTTGGTCCTGAATCTTGTTTGTGCAATTGTATGAGTTTGGAATGTCCGTTTGAGCTGAAATTTGACAGTGAAGCATGAAACCTGATTAATTACAAGTTGGTAACTTTAATTTGGGTTAAGCCCTCATATTTATTAGAAATTACAATTTGGTCCCTAAAGTTGTAATTTGTTCAATTGGGTCCCTGTTTGATCTCTGATGTTTGTGATCTTTGAGTATGATGTTTGAGTGATCACAATAGGGCTAATGTGCATCTAGACAAGATTAAAAAGAAAAAAAAAGGGTCGTTAATCAAGATTGACTTTCGGGTTGACTTTGGTTTTCCCCGTGTGACTTTCTTAATTCGGGTCAACCGTCTAGGCCGGGTTAAGGGGGTTACATTTGGTGGTACCAGAGCTGAGTTCTCGAGTAAATGGGAATGAATGTGTGCATGATTGAAGTATGTATGCCTTATATGCTTGTTGTTTGAAAGCATGTTTAGTGGCTTGTGTTTTGGATGCAATTGAGTTGTATGCTGTGATGTAGCATGTTGAGGGTACCCATTGCCAAATCAAAGCTAAAGAAATGATATTGATTTTGAAGGAAATTGAGCTTGAATACTTGGATTGCTTACCTTGCTGGGCCTGACTTTGTTTTATTTGCATTGTTATTGCATGGTAAAAGTATGGCACCACGTAGAGAGTTAAGGGGTAACGTGAGAGCTACGACTCCTATCGAGAATGAGAATGAAGAGAATGCGGGTAGTGCGGTGTTACCACCTCCTCCACCTGGTGGTGGTGGTGCTGAGAGGGAGAGAGCTGGAGCTGCAGCTGGTGCTGGAGCTGCTGGACCTGAGGTTGGTCAGGGGCAAGCTATGCCTGATATGACGATGTTAGTACAAGCTATTGCGGGTGCTTTTCGAGCAGCAGTAGCTGGAGCTCAAGGAGCTGGGCATCAGGGAGATGCCGGAGTTAGACTACCTTTGGAGCGTCTGCGCAGTCTTGGTGGGACTGAGTTCAGGGGTATGTCTACTGAGAGTTCAGAAACTTGGCTAGAGAGTACCAAGCGAATCTTGGGACAAATGAGCTGCACGGATGTGCAAAAGCTGGGTTGTGTTGTGTCCTTGCTACAGGACGATGCGTATACGTGGTGGACGACCACCATAGCTGGGATGGCTGAAGCTGATATCACTTGGACATTCTTTCAGAATTTGTTCAAGAGGAGATATCTTGGTGTGAGATATCTTGATGAAAAGAAGCGTGAATTCATGTCTCTTACCCAAGGGAGCATGAGTGTGGCTGAGTATGAGGTGCAGTTTGTGCGACTCAGTCAATATGCACCGGAGCTGATACCTGATGAGCGGGCAAGGTGCGAGAGGTTCCGTTATGGTCTAGTGACGGATGTGAAAATGTATGTGCTGGCCACCGAATATGATGATTTTGATGTGTTGGTGGGTCGAGCCAAGGACATAGAGATGAACTTGGGTTTATCTGCGAAAGGTGCTGGAGCAAGTTCTGGTAAGAGAGCTGCTGAGTATAGTTCCGGTGGTGGACGAAACAAGAGGGGACGTGATCAGAAGTATCAGTCCTCAGCTAAGAGAGGTGGTGGTGTACCTGCTAGAGGAGGCAATGCCAGAGCTGACCCTAGTGCTTGTTGGATCTGTGGTTCACGTGGTCACATGAAGCGTGACTGTCCTCGTGCTGTGAGGGAGGTGCAAGCTCCTGTTGCGGCAGCTGGTAATGGGTACTGGAATTGTGGTTCTGCAGACCACTTGAGGCGAGATTGTCCGAGGTTGGCTGGTGATCAAGTGCGTGCTCCTGTTGTTGCTGCACCGCAGAGAGGTCGTGGGCGCGGCCGTGGTAATTTCCAGAGGCGTGAGGAAGGTGGTCGTGGAGTAGCCCATGTTGTGGCTATTCAGCCTGAAGGTGGAGGCCAAGCGAGAGTGTATGCTCAGCGTGAGGGAAGGAATGATGTAGATGTGATTGCAGGTACCTTTACTTTGCAATCCTTGTCATTGCTTTCTTTGATTGATTCTGGATCTACGCATTCATACATTCTGCGTGAGCATGCTGAGTTGCTTGGTTTGCCTGTTGAGTCTTTGGATGTTGGTGTTCGTGTCACTAGTTCTTTTGGTGAAACTGTTGTGACTCGGAAGCTTTATAGAAGGTGTCCCTTGGTTGTTCAAGAACATGTTTTTCATGTTGATCTTATGGAGTTGCCCTTTTATGGTTTTGATGTGATCCTTGGTATGGATTGGCTTGCTGAGCATCGTGCTGTTGTGGATTGTGAAAATAAGCGAGTTTCGCTGACGGATGATTATGAAGTGGTTGTGGTTGGCGAGAATGTGAAGTTTCTTGCCAATGTGGTGTCTACCTTGGAGGCGAGCAGGATGCTGAGGCAAGGTTGTGAAGCTTACCTAGCATTTGTGATGAATCCTAGCTCTAAGGAGCTGAGGGTGCAAGATATCCGAGTTGTGAAGGAGTTTCCTGGTGTTTTTCCTGAGGAGTTGCCTGGTTTACCTCCTAATCGCGAGGTGGAGTTTGGAATTGAGCTGTATGAGAATACAACCCCTGTGTCAATTACTCCCTATAGAATGGCACCTAAGGAGCTGAAGGAGCTGAAGACGCAGTTGCAAGAGCTGCTTGATCGTGGTTTCATCCGGCCGAGTGTGTCACCTTGGGGTGCACCGGTCTTGTTTGTGAAGAAGAAAGATGGCACTATGAGGATGTGCATTGATTACCGTCAGCTGAATAAGTTGACTATCAAGAATCGGTATCCTTTGCCGAGGATTGATGATCTCTTTGATCAATTTCGGGGAGCTGCTGTGTTCTCTAAGATTGACTTGAGGTCAGGGTATTACCAGTTGAAGGTGAAGGATGTGGATGTGCCTAAGACAGCTTTCAGGACAAGGTATGGGCATTATGAGTTCCTTGTGATGCCGTTTGGTTTGACAAATGCTCCTGCTGCTTTCATGGATATGATGAACCGTGTGTTTCATGAATACCTGGACAAGTTTGTTGTGGTGTTCATTGATGATATCCTCGTGTACTCGCGTACTGAGGAGGAGCATGAAGAGCATTTGAGGATTGTGCTGCAAGCTTTGTTGGAGAATCAGCTTTATGCTAAGCTGAGCAAGTATGAGTTTTGGCTTAAGGAGGTGGTGTTTCTTGGGCATGTGGTTTCAGCTGAGGGGATTCGTGTTGATCCTCAGAAGATCGAGGCAGTGATGAACTGGAAAGTTCCTAAGTCTGTTCATGAGGTCCGTAGTTTCCTTGGTTTGGCGGGATACTACCGAAGATTTGTGGATGGTTTTTCCAAGATTGCTGCTCCTTTGACAAAGCTGTTGCAAAAGGATGTTAAGTATGAGTGGACGGAAGCGAGACAGCAGGCTTTTGAGAAGCTAAAGGTGGCTTTGACGCAAGCTCCTATCTTGATTCAGCCTGAATCAGGGAAAGAGTTTGTGGTCTATAGTGATGCATCCTATGTTGGTTTGGGATGTGTGCTGATGCAAGAGGGTAAGGTGGTGGCTTATGCGTCGCGGCAGTTGAAGGTGCATGAGCGCAATTATCCTACGCATGATATTGAGCTGGCTGCAGTGGTTTTTGCTCTGAAGATCTGGAGACATTATCTGTATGGTGAGAAGTGTACAGTGTACACGGATCACAAGAGTTTGAGGTATCTGATGTCTCAGAAGGAGTTGAATCTTAGGCAGCGTCGTTGGTTGGAGTTGCTCGAGGATTATGATCTGGCGATTGAGTACCATCCTGGAAAGGCTAATGTTGTTGCAGATGCCTTGAGTAGGAAAGTAGCTGTTGAGCTGAGAGCTATGTTTGCTTGCTTGAGTATTTCGCGTGATGGTGGCCTTGTGGCTGAGTTGCAAGTGAAGCCGTCTATGGTTCAGTTGATCAAGGATAAGCAGTTTCTGGATGATTCCTTGGTGTCTCATGTTCAGGATATCGCGGAGGGTAGACCTTCGGATTTCTGTTTTAATGATGATGGTGTGTTGTGTTTTGGGAGTCGGATAGTAGTGCCCAATGATGCTGAGTTGAGGCGTGCTATTCTGACTGAAGGCCATAGTAGTCCTTTTGCTATGCACCCTGGTAGTACCAAGATGTATCGTGATCTTCGTGATGAGTACTATTGGGTGGGTTTGAAGAAGGATGTTGCGGAGTTTGTGAGCAAGTGTTTGGTGTGTCAACGAGTTAAGGCTGAACATCAGGTTTCTTCAGGGTTGTTGCAACCGTTGAAAATCCCTGAATGGAAGTGGGAGAGGGTTACCATGGATTTTGTATCTGGTTTACCTCTGTCTCCATCGAAGAAGAATTCTGTTTGGGTGATTGTGGATCGCCTGACGAAGTGTGCGCATTTCTTGCCTGTGCATACTACGTTTTCTTTGGATAAGCTGGCAGAGCTGTACATTGCTTAGATTGTGAGGCTGCATGGTGTGCCTAAGTCGATTGTGTCGGATAGGGATCCGAGGTTCACATCGCGTTTCTGGCAGTGTTTGCATCAAGCTTTGGGTATAAGGTTGCATTTCAGTACATCTTATCATCCTCAGTCGGATGGACAGTCTGAGCGTGTTATTCAGATCTTGGAGGATATGTTGAGGTGCTGCGTGATTGAGTTCCAAGGTTCTTGGGAGAAGCATCTGCCTTTGTTTAGTTCGCTTATAACAATAGTTATCAGGCGAGTATACAGATGGCACCTTATGAGGCTTTGTACGGGAGGAAGTGTAGGACTCCTCTTTGTTGGGCTGAAACTGGTCAAAAGTTGGTTTCGATGCCGACTTTGTTGAAAGGGACCACTGAGAAGGTGAAGCTTATCTGTGAGCGGTTGAAGGCAGCCTCCGATCGGCAAAAGTCTTACGCGGATTTGAAGCGTAAGGAGATAGAGTATGCGGTGGGTGACCGTGTGTTCTTGAAGGTTTCGCCTTGGAAGAAGGTGATGAGGTTTGGCCGGAAGGGTAAGTTGAGCCCTAGGTACATTGGACCATATGAGGTGGTTGAGCGTGTGGGTCCTGTTGCATATCGGTTGAGGTTACCTCAGGAGTTGGAGAAGATTCATGATGTGTTCCATGTTTCTATGCTCCGGAAGTATAGATCTGATCCTTCGCATGTGATGCCTGTGGAGGAAGTGGAATTGAATCCGGATTTGACCTATGATGAGGAACCGGTGAAGGTTCTGGATTCGGATAGCAAGGTTCTTCGTGGCAAGACCATTGAGTTGGTGAAGGTGCTGTGGAAGCATCGAGGTGTTGAGGAAGCCACGTGGGAGCGGAAGGAAGACATGCTGAAGCAGTTTCCTTATCTCTTTCCTTCAGGTAAATTTCGAGGACGAAATTTCTTAAGGGGGGAGAGTTGTAACGCCTCGGTTTTGGGCTTAGGAGTTTTGGGCGTTGACCGGTTTGGTCAAAGTGTTGTTGGAATCTAAAGAGGTGAAATTAGGAAAGCCTAGTTCGGGTTGCATTAAAAATATGGAAAAATGTTCTAAAATCATCTTTTAATATAATTAAGTGAACTGTGAAATCAATTTTGGAAAATGAGTTTTGGAAGGGTGACATTTTGGCTAGTGACCAAAATGTAATTTTTGAAAGTTTGGTGACTGTTTTATAAAGGGTTGAAACTTTGAATCTTTAAGGAGCTATTATTCCAAAAGTAGTTTCTCCATATTTTTCTAAGATATTTTAAGCTATATTCTGATTTTAAAACATATCAAAAGAGGAGGGAAAGCCATTTTGGCCATTTTTGATAACTAACTTCCTATTTTCTTTTCTCTCATTTTCTCTCAACCCAAACACTATCTTTCCAGAGAATTGTTTCTGATTTTCTCACCTAAATCTCTCCTTTCAACTCTCTTTTGATTCCTAATCATCATATCTACAAAACCTCATCATTTGCTACTTGATTCATCAAGGTTTTTGATTCCAAAAAGAGGAGAAACTCAAGTTTGGAGGTAAGAACGTCCTTCTCCTCTAAACTATCAGTTCTTTACTGAAATTCCTAAGTTTTCAATCCTTAATTAATGTTTTATTAAAGGCTTTTGAGTTGTGAATTGGATCTTGGCTTATAATGCAAGATTTGGTGATTTTTGATGATTTTCGTTTGATCTGATTAATCTGTGATTTGAGATGTGTTTTTGATGTTAATTGAACACTAAATTGATAAGGAATTGAGTTTTGATTAATGCAATCCCGGATAGGTTGAGTTTCCTAAGTTTGGCTTGTGATTCTTGGTTGTTTTTGAGGTGATCTTGTGGATCTGGTGTTGCTGGAGGTATAAGGATGTTAATAGGTTCTTTTTAGATGTTAAGTGATGTTAAAAGGTGTTAGGTTTTGATGGTTTATGGCTGGGCTTTGTTGAGAAGTGGTTTGGATGCATTTTCGGTTGTGTTTGGTGGCCGAAAATGGAGTGTGGATGAGAGCAGCGAGTTTAGGTGCTTTCATTGAAGCAATTAATGCATGATGATGCATTAATCCTCTGCTTTGATGTGTTAAAACAGGGGAGGCATCTTTGGATCCAAGAGTTGTTGATCCGGAAGCTTGATTTGGTGCTTCGGCAAGTGGCGAAGTGGAATCGGTGAGTGAAATTGGGTTTTCGGCTTTGAAACCAATGTCTTGGGAGCTTAGTTTAAGTCTAAACAACTTTGCTAAGCTCAAGTGTATGTTTTCGGAAATACTCTCTAGTGGTGGCCATGATTTGATTGTTGTGCAATGTGGTTTATTGCATGTTTTAAACTCTGTTTTGAAAGCATGATTTAGCATGGTTAATGCTGTTTTTGTAAGCCATATGTTGGAGGAAGCTCAAGGTAAGAGTTCCTTGTTTTTGTACATTGATTAAATGTGGTTTGATGCTTTTAAATGCATGATGAATATGGCTTGGTTTAATGCTTTAAAACAGTGGATAAATTGATGATAATGATGTATATTGGCAAGTGATGTTTTGAAAAGGTTAAGGTCACTAAGGTGTTTAAAAGTCCTTGGGGTGAAACTTGATGCGGACACAAAGGTGGTTAAAAGTCCTTGTGTGGTCCTTTCCATGGTGGTTAAAAGTCCATGGGCCAAGGTGTTTAAAAGTCCTTGGGGCCAAGGTGTTTAGAAGTCCTTGAGGTGAAAGTTTATGAACTTGTTTTTAAAGAAATGGAATTTATCACTTGTAGCCAATATGACATGTTATGATATGAAGCATGGGATGCTTGTTTAAAGTATGCTTTTGAGCATGTGCAAATGTTGATTTGAAGCATGATTTATAAAGTGTTTTGTAAATGCATTATTGAATGGTTTTATTGAGCATTCCTCACCTATGTGTATGTTTTGGGAGATGTTTTGAACTCCCTAAGTATGTTGAATGTTGTTGAGAATGTTGGCTTTTGTTGTTTGGCCTTTATATGCTTGAATTGGAAGTTTATGCTTGAATGGTTGCTTGTGTAGGAAGCATGCCTATAGATTTGGGGCTTTTCGTATATGATGCTGTTTTGATGAATTGTTGATGCAAGCATGTCTTATATATGTTGAATTGCATGTTGGTAAAGTTTGGTAGCATTTGGAGCATGATTGGATGTTTAATTGCATGTTTAAGTATGCATTTTGGGGCAATCTGTGCAGGGTGTTTCGGAACAGTATCACCCGTTTCGGAACAGGTGCCTTAAACAAGCCCAGGCGTCCGAAACGGGAGGGACCGTTTCGAAACGGTTTGGCTACTGCCAGCCCGTGTTTCGATACGCGTTGCGGAGCGGCCCCGCGTTTCGAAACGAGCTCTGCCTGTTTCGGAACGGGTGACCGTTGGGGGCTGACATTGGCAGTTAAATGTTTTGAATTGTTTGCATTTTGGTCCTGAATCTTGTTTGTGCAATTGTATGAGTTTGGAATGTCCGTTTGAGCTGAAATTTGACAGTGAAGCATGAAACCTGATTAATTACAAGTTGGTAACTTTAATTTGGGTTAAGCCCTCATATTTATCAGAAATTACAATTTGGTCCCTAAAGTTGTAATTTGTTCAATTGGGTCCCTGTTTGATCTCTGATGTTTGTGATCTTTGAGTATGATGTTTGGGTGATCACAATAGGGCTAATGTGCATCTAGACAAGATTAAAAAGAAAAAGAAAGGGTCGTTAATCAAGGTTGACTTTCGGGTTGACTTTGGTTTTCCCCGTGTGACTTTCTTAATTCGGGTCAACCGTCTAGGCCGGGTTAAGGGGGTTACACTTTAAGTCAATTTGACCTTTTCTCAATATGACATGTGGTTTAAAAGAGTTTTTAATTAAATCATTTTTAATTGGGATTTATATTAAAATAATTAAAAGGTAGTTATTGGTTTTTCAATTACGTAACTACCAAAGTCCTTTCTCATTTCAGCCAAACACATTTTCACTCATCTTTTTCCAAAATTCTTTCTCCCAAAAACTCTCTCAACTTTTCCTAAATCATTTTCAAGAAAGCTCTCCTAGTTCTTCAAGATTTCATTAAGGAAAACTTGTCATACATTGAGAGAAGCAAGGATTGGAGGTAAATCATGTTCTCAACCTCTAATCTAAGTTGTGTATTGAAATTCCCAAGATATTTGGCTTCTAAATACTATTTTTGATAGAGTTTTCAATATAGTTTTGATTTGAGATCAAAATATAGTGAAATTGTGGATGAAATCTTGATTTTAGGACTTGATGAGTTGGGCTCTGTTTTGTATTGATTTTAATTGAGTTCTAAGTTGATTTATATGTTAAAATGATGTGTTTATATCATAGATCTCGAAATCCTTGAGATCCTTGAGTTTCTTGGATGTTTTAGGTGAGATTTTGGGGTGAAATGGTGGAATCTTGCTTGCTGGAGGTATAAGGTTTGGTTAGGATGTTTATTAGATGTGTTTTGATGTTTATAATTGTTTGGAAGTGGTGTATGATGGCTGGGCTTGGTTTAGGAAGCAATCGATTGAGTTTTCGGTTGTTTTGGAAGGGTATTTTGGTGTAGTTTGAGTGGGAAACGAGTTTGTGAATTGTTGCTGATATTAGAACGCATTTTAGTGCATTTAGATCTCTGTTTTGATAATGTCAAAACAGGGGATCTTGATCCAGAAGCAAACGGGGTGATTTTGGAGGCTCTGGAGGTGTAATTTCCGTGTCGGCGAACAAGGCTTCGCGTATCAGTGAGTGGAAATGCAATTTCCTGCTTTGTAACGCTTTGAGCGTGATCTTAGGAGCTTAGTGTAAGTTTGATACACTTAACTAAGCTCAAGAGTAAGTGTTTCGGTAATCCCTCTCTTGGAAATGTGCTATGTTTGATGAAATTGTACTTGAAGTAAGAGTA
Organism: Hibiscus tridactylites; assembly: GCA_958450335.1. NCBI lineage: Eukaryota > Viridiplantae > Streptophyta > Magnoliopsida > Malvales > Malvaceae > Hibiscus > Hibiscus tridactylites. The sequence continues at coordinate 61,134,050 of OY288273.1, read as the reverse complement.
GATTTAATGTTTTTAAACATGTTTAAGCATGGTTTAATGCTGGATTTTAATGCAATTATGTTAAGGATGCACTAGGTAAGTGATCCTTGGTTTTCATGTGTTGAATGCATATGATGTTAAGCATGTTATGCTTGTGGAAATAGCATTGTGGTTATCCTTGTAAACCAATGGATTAATGTGGTTAAATGATTATATTGGCAAGTGATGAAAATGGTTTTTGGTTACTTTAATCAGATATAGTTAGCCGGCTATTGGATTGGGTGCACCATGAATAAAGTCGCCTTGCATGTCGAGGGGTTGTGATTGTGCCGTAATTGTCCATCCAAGTACCCTAACAATTGAGGTTAAGATCACAACGGTGAATGGTTAGTCTTGTGTGTGAGTCTTGTGTATGTGTCCCATACTCTCGTTAGTGGAATTATACAACTACCGATGAGTGATGTTGAGGGGTTGTGATTGTGCCATTAATCTCCATCACGGGTGTTGAGGGTTGTGATTGTGCCATTAATCTCCACCTTGTGTTGTCCGGTAGTTTGTATGAAGCGTGAGGGAGAACGCTTGTAATCCGCGTATCCGATTGTGCCTTGTTTTAAAATGGTTTATGGATTATCACTTGAGAGCCAATATAATGTAATTGAATAATGTGAAGCAAGAGATGCTTGTATATGATGCAAGGATGCATGAGATATATGTGTATGATGCAAGAATGCATGTGATGCTTGTTAAAGCATGAGCAAAGGTTTATTTGTTGTTGTAAAATGATGCATATGAGCATGAGGTTAAACAGTACATTGAGGTCTTGAGAAGACATGTTTTATAAATGGCATGAGATGTAAAGTATTGGTTTTGCAAAACATGAGACATGCATTGATGAATGTTGTTTAGCGATCCTCACTAAGCTTCGTGCTTACGCTCTTTTGTTTCATCAATGCAAAAAACTAGGCTTTGAAGGCAGCAAGATGGCAAGATGAATCCAAGCTTTTAATCTTGCAAAGTATGTGGTTTGTTTCAATGTAATAAGAGGCAATGGGTGGGGTTTATGCTATTGCATGGTTGAGAATGTTTTTCCCTTGCTTTGGGCATGATTGTTAGTTACTTTTGTGATGTAATTGGCCGTTGTGGTTTGATTTTGGACGAGGATGGTAGATTTAGCTTGCTATGGTTTTGTGGGCTATGGAGTATGCCTTTAGAACTATATTTGCATTTTGGATACAATATCGTAGCTAATGCCTCAAAATGATGATTGCTTATTTGTATTCATGATGTATGTTTGATGTGGCATGTGTCGGGAATGATTCGAGTGTGGAAATGCATGTAAAACTAGCAAAATATGCTGTTGCAAGGCAAGGCGTATCGGAACGCCCTTGCCTGTTTTGGAACAGGGGCCTGAAATGGCCATAAGGTTTCGGAACGGGTGAAGGTGTATCAAAACGTTTTGGCTTCTAGAAGGGTTGTTTCGATACGGGTCTCGGAACACATCCGAGTATCAAAACGGTCAACCCTGTTTCGAAATAACCGTTTCAGTAGAGGGCCATCCGTATCGAAACACTTGGCCGTTGGATTTGAATTTTGAGCTGTTCTGAGTTTCTGTTTCTTACATTTTGGTTCTTAAATGTTGCATTCTTAAATTAAAGAGTTTGAATGATCCGTTTGAGCTGAATTTTGAAATGTTGGCATGTTACATGACTAATTGAGGATTCGTAACTTTAAAATCATGAAAGTTCATGTATTTTATGGTATATGCAGTTTAGTCCCTAAAAGTCAAATGTATGTAATTGAACCCCTAATCTATCTCCGATCACTGTGCCGTTTTCACCTAATCGCTTTGTTGAACTCATAGGTTAATAATATGCATCTAGAGAAGATAATAAAAAAGGGTCGTAAATCAAGGTTGAATTTCGGGTTGACTTTAGTTTTCCTCGTGTAATCTTCGTAGTTCGGGTTTAACGTCTAGACCGAGCTAAGGGGGTTACATATACAATCTCATATATTGGCATTTTATATTAAATCTTTACTCGGATATGCGGATTAGCTTGACTTAAAGCCAAGTCCTACCCCGGTGGAATCTCTCTTCGCCACAAAGCTTGGCTATTTCACCAAGACCTACCCCGATGGTATCTCTCATCATCGGATTCTAAATTTGGATCGGGATGGCACTACCCCCAGTGTCCGACTCCAAAGAGCACGTACGTATTTTTAGTTTATAATGCTCTTTCATCCTATTGGTCGACCAATTATATCCGGTAATTATCTCATCATTTATGCCAATATATTACGTCAAAAACATCATCTCACCTACTATTTTGATGGAACATTTCACAAATCATTCTCATCCCAATTCAAAACTACAATTCATGCACTTCATCTAATCAAAATCATCAAAACTCTTTTCATAGACATGCTATCACATGAGATCAACACATAACATCTTTTCATGTTATAAATCATGCATAAAACAGTAGGATTTTGTCTAACACAAATCAGGAGCACGTTCAAAGCATTTAGGGGCATGAACCACATATTGAGAGCAAATCTAGCCATACTTACTTACGGACTTAGGATGGTGTTTCAAACCAATCCTAAATCCCCAAACCTTGGATTTTTTGTCCCTCAAGGACTTCTAAAACCATTCGCACTCGTCGATTACGTTTCGCTTGCTTTCCGAAACGATATCTAGTCTTCCGGCACCTTCGGATCAACACCAAAAGCGTCCAAAGATGTCTCCTCTGTTTATTACACATAAGAGCAGAGGATTAATGCATCATCATTCATTGAAATCACCAACCACTCATTCAAACTCGCTGCACTACACAAAAACACCATTTCGGCTATCCGAAATAACCGAAATCACCTCCAAACTTTCTCAAATAAAATCCCAGCCAAGATCTATCAATTCTAAAAACTTCTAAACCTCAATCAACTACAAAAATCTCCACAAACACGTCCTTATATCTCCAGCAACAACAAAACACCAAGAACACTCCAAAAACCACAAATCTAGCATCTAAAACATAGGAATCCAAACCTTTTCGGGAATCATTTGTTAAAACCTCATTCATAACATCAATTATCATCCAAAATACATTAGAAATCAACCTAGAAATAGAGCTTAACAAAGAGCTACGAAAATCATCAAGATCTCACCAAGAATCTTGAGTTTTACAACAATTTCATGCTTCTAACATTAAAACAAGTCAAAAATCATTAGCAAAGGATTGATAACTTGGAAATTTTAGTAAAGAACTAATCATTAGAGGAGAAGGACGAAGCTTACCTTTAATGGCTGATTTCTCCTCAATTTGGGCAAGATTTCTTGAAAATCCAAAGTAAAAACAAAAGGATTTAATGAAGCAAAGGTTGGAAATCCTTAGGAGATTGAAATCTCAGCAAAAGGGATGAAAACCAGAGATTATTTGGTGAGGGAAATGTGTTTGGAAAAGTGGAAGTTCAGAGAAAATGAAAAGAGGGAAAAATATCGTAAGGTAGTTATGAAAAGTCAAAATAGAATTTATCTCTTAATTCCTTTAATTAAATCATTATTAAAACCCCCAAATTAAAGAGAAATCTGATGAAAAACAATTTGGTAAAATTAGCTCCTTAAAAATTCAAAGTTTCAATCCTTTACAAAACAGTCACTAGTCAACTTTTGCAAAAACTGAAATTTGGTCGCTACACTGAAATGTAGTATTTCCAAATCACATTTTGTAAAATTGTTTTCACCATAACCATTTATATAATAAATGAGGATTTTTAGATATTTTTCCATATTTTTAAAGCATCCCGAACTAGTTGTTCCCTAAACCTCCCTTAAAGATTTGAACCATTCACAACCGGCCCGATTCAACCTCTAAAACATCTATGCCCAAAACCAGGGCATTACATTTTATGAATCACAATCCATCACTGAACCACCATTCTTCAACGGTGATAACTATCTCTTCTGGAAGAACCGGATGAGGCTCTTCATTTGAATCCAGTGACTATGTCCTTTGGGACATAGTGGAAGACGATTAAGATCAAAGAAGACTCCAAGTAAACGACAAGGCTCTACATGTGTTGTTTTGTGCACTTGGACCCGACATGTATGTCAAAATGTCATCATGCACAAGTGCAAAGAAGGTGTGGGACAAGTTAGAGACCACATACGAAGACACCAACGACGTAAAGGAGACCAAGATTGGGATCATCAACTTAAGTTATGAGAACTCCAAGATGGAGTCCATTGAGAGCGTCTCCAAGATGTTTGACCGATTCTCGGTTATAGTAAATGATCTTAAGGGCTTTAGTGAGATCATTCCCGAAGATAAACTTGTCTAGAAGCCATTCTACTCTCTTCTTGAATCATGGGATAGGAAGAGAATCACAATCATCGAGGTGAAGAACTTGAAGACTTTGAAGCTCGATGAGTTAGTAGGATCTCTCCTTACTCTTGAGATTATGAAGTAAGGGAGGAAAGAAGAAAAGAGAAGAGAATAAAGAAGAGTAGAGAAGCAAGAGGTGGAGAAGAAGAAACAAGGGATTTCTCTCAAAGCCTTACCACCACAAGAGGAGAGCAATTCAAGTGAAGAAGATGAATTTGAAGAATTGGCTATGATAGGCAAAAGATTCTCTCGGTTCATGAAGTCCAACCAGAGAAGGAAGTTCCAAAGAAGAAGAGACTTTAAGAACAAGAGAAAAGAAGAAGAAAAGGATCAACTCATTTGTTATGAGTGCAAGAAATTGGGCCACATTTGATCGGATTGCCCTCAACTCAAGAAGAAGAGGTTCGATAAGAAGAAGAAGCAAAAGGCCCATGTTGCTACTAGGAGCGATGAGGAATCATCATGAGGAGCACGAAGTAGCAAATCTTTCCCTCATGGTTATGGATAATGATCCTAAGGTAAACCTCAACTCATCTAGCTTTGATTTTACATTTGATTAGTTTCAAGAAGCTTATGATGAGCTACAAGAGGTTTACGAGGAATTGATTGAAAAATATAAAGAATCGGTTTTGAAATACAAAAACTTGATTTCTGATTTAAAAGCCCAAAACGATTCTTTATCCAAAATCAATTCGGAACTTGAAGAGAAATTTTGGCTTTAGAAGATGATTTAAAATATTTTCAAGGTGAAAATGTTGATTTAAACAATCTTCTCTCCAAAGTTCATGATGATCACCACAAGGTGAATTATCTTAAAGCTTTTCTAAACATAGTTGGGAAATCATGTTTTGAAAAAGGAAGTTCTTCCAACCCAACTATGTGAAGAGGAACTTTAATGGCTACAAACAAACATGATCTCTAAAGCATCCTAAAGCTGAAAGGATTAGAAGTGTATGGGTTCCTAGAAAACTTGTAGTCTCTAATAATATACATGCCATTTCTTCTTGGATTACTATGGGAACCAAGTATTTGAGAGCTAACTCACATGGACCCAAGATGGTTTGGGTACCAAAAAATCAAGAACTAATCTTTTTTTGTAGGGGAAGCATTGTTATAAGGCCAAAGCTTCAAGTCAAAACACTTGGTACCTTGATAATGGATGCTCAAGACATATGACTGGCGACAAGAGTAGATTCATGGAGCTCAAGGCATAGATGGGTGGAGTAGTAAGCATTTGGTTACAACTCCAAAGGCCACATTAAGGGTATTAGCTCTATTGGTAATCTCTTATCTATTCTCATTGATGATGTCCTGTTTGCCAATGGTCTTAAGCGTAACTTGTTGAGAATTAGTCAATTGTGCGATAAAGGGTTTAATGATCATTTTGATGTTAATGAGTGTAAAATTGTGAACATAAACAAATGAAATAATGCTCATTGGTCATCGCATAGGTAATATTTACATGGTGCATCTAGATGACATACATACATCCCATCCATGTTTGGTTGCTAGTGATGAAAATGATGCATGATTGTGGCATAGGAAACTAGGGAAGCTAGCATAAGTGTTTTAGAGAAATTAGTTCCCCAATATCTAGTTAAAGGTTTACCTAAGCTAAAATTCTCATTAGACAAAATTTGTAATGCTTGTGCTCAGGGTAAACAAAAATGTACCACGTTTAAATCCATTAATGATGTTTCAACTAGTAGGGTTTTACAATTGATCCATATGGATCTCTTTGGGCCTATTAGGACAACTAGCTTGGGTGGAAATCATATGCTTATGTTTTAGTTGGTGATTTCTCTAGATACACTTGGGTTCTCTTTTTAAGTACAAAAGATGAGACTTTAGAAAAATTCATCACAAATTTAAAAGTTACTCAAAATGACCTTGGTCAAAACATAACTCATATTAGAAGTGACCATGGAACAGAATTTCAAAATCTAGGTTTTGAGAATTTTTGTAACTCTAATGGTATTCGCCACAATTTTTTCGCACCTTGCACTCCTCAACAAAATAGGGTAGTTGAGAGAAATAACCGTACTTTAGAAGAAATGGCTAGAACCATGCTTTATGAAAACAATTTACCTAAGTGTTTTTGGGCGAAAGCCAGAAACACCGCTTGTTATATCATAAATCGTGTAATGATTAGGTCGATTTTAAAGAAAACTCCTTATGAGATTTTAAAGTCAAAGAAGCCTAACATTATAGATTTTCATCCTTTTGAATGCAAGTGTTTTGTTGTAAACAGTGGAAAAGATCATTTAGGTAAATTTAATGCAAAAAGTGATGAAGAAATTTTTCTTCGTTTCTCTTTAAATTCTAAAGCCTATCGAGTTTTTAACAAACGAATCTTAGTTGTAGAAGAGTCTATACATGTGGTTTTCGATGATAACCTCCTTCCGAGGAATGATTCTTGTGATGATGATGATGTAGGGATCATTTGGTAGTAGGCCGACCTTAAGTCGAACTTAGAAAACACAGAGGCATCTTTTAGTTGATCCAACAGGTCGTCTATTTTAGGCAATGCATATTTATTATTGATGGTTACTTTATTCAATTGTCGGTAGTCAATACACAATCACATAGAACCATTTTTTTAACAAAGAGAACCGGAGCTCCCCCAGGGTGAAGAGCTCGGTTGAATAAAACCTTTGATCAATAAGTCTTGAATCTGATTCTTTAATTCTTTTAATTCCACAGTTGCCATACGGTATGGTGCAATGGAAACTGGAGCAATCCCAGGTTGCACCTCAATGCCAAACTCCACTTCACGGGTTAGGGGCAATCCTGGAAGTACATCTGGGAAGACAACATGTAATTCACATACGGTGTCAATGTCTCGCAATTGTGGCTCGTCTCTAGACTTCAATGCCAAAGCGTACAATAATGGATTTCTCGAGTTCATCAATAAAACACTTTTCTTACCCAGACCCCGGAGATACAATTTTCTCTTACAACAATCTACCCAGGTTTGATGCTCACTAAGCCAATCTAAGCCTAGGATGACATCGAATTCATAGATCGGTAAAGCCAACAAATTGGCTGAAAAAGGAATTCCTTGGATCATTAAGGGGCAGTTCTTACACACTACCCTCATAGTGACACAATCTCATAGGGGATTGGTTACAGAAATTCTCGATGCTATTGGTTCGGAAGACATATTATATTTCTTAATTACAATGGTACTTATAAAAGAATGAGTAGAACTAGGGTCAATCAATGCATATAAGGAATGTGAATATAGCTCGATGGTACCTGCAATGACATTAGGTTCATCCTCTTCTTCTCTGCTCCTCACATGATACATTTGGGCATGAGCTTTTGATTGGCTTACCCGGACCACTCGATCGTCTGAAAGTTCCTAATGATCCTTGCCTCGATCCTTCACCTCGAAAGGATTGAGCAGAAGAAGTAGCAGTAGTCGGTATGACAACATATTTGGTTGCATTCAAAAGGCAATAACGAATAAAATAACCCTACTCACCATAGTAGTAACAGGCTCCAGACTGCTTACGACATTGACCCGTTGGATGCCTATTCTGACAATAATTGGAAAGTGGGTATTGGTTGCCCCGATTTGAACCTCTAGTACTATCAACAGGCGCTGCTTTTGCAAAGGATTGGGTCACGACTGAGGTCTCTCAATGTTTCCAGAACGGGAGGGCTGTGAATAGATGTTCTGTTTGGGGCCTTGATATCTCCCTTTCTTGTTCCATCTCGGAGGTCGACAATCATCATGGAACCTCTTCTCGGAATTTCCAGACCCACCAACTCGTTGAGCTCTATGTGCAGCTTCGATGGCCTTAACTCGATTCACAAGATCTTGGAAATCAAAAATTCCTAACGCAGTGAACATAGGGCGTAGTTCATCATTGAGCCCTGCAATGAACATCCGACACTCTTCTTCCTCCTTTATATATTATGCATCATATCGACAGTACTTGTAGAAATCAAGTATGTATTATTTGATTGGTCGTCCACCTTGTTTGAGATGAAGGAAGATGCTTCGTCTTTCAGCAATGTAAAATTCGCTGACATATTTCTTGCAGAATTCTTTAAGGAAGAAATTCCAAGTCATCGTATCTTCAAAAACTGTTAAAATGGTAGTTTCCCACCAATGAAGTGCCTCATTAGCCAGCAAAGCGATGGCACACTCAAGCTTATGCTCATCCGAACACTGAAGTTGCTTATTCAGATTTTGCAAGGTGTTGTCCAACCAGTACTCAGCAACTTTAGGGTTGTCATCATCTTGTCTAGTGAAGGTATAAGCTCGATACTGTGAGAGCTTATCGATAGAGGCTTGAGTGTATTAAACGACAGGGGCGATGGATTGCACAACTTTTTCGGCCATGTTCTTATAACACTCGGCCTGAGCGGTAAGGGATGCAGGCTCAGTACCCTTAACATGAGGGTCATACGGTTGTGGTGGGTTCTGAGGCTTTCCTCCTCTAATCTCTTCTACATGCGTTGAGGAGCCAGTAGCAAGCTCGTCTATATGAGCTTCATTAGTCTCAGACATATCTATATGAAAGATTGGATTAGTCGACATGTCACAATATACACAATATATAACTCCTAGGTGGCAAAGTAACACAATAACAATGCAACAAGCTTCGGTTTAGTCGTAGAATTGACTAAACTCTAGCTCTGATACCACAAATGTAACACCCCCTTCCTGGTTTGGTCGAGGACCGGGTCGAAAGGTGCTGACAATGATCAATACAATAATCGGTGCGACAAAATTTCCTTTTTAATATTAACCTTTAAACCAATCTCATACAATTTGGAGACCATTAGCTCATTCAATTTAATCTTTCAATATTTAGTGACTAAACTTTGAACCTTGCAAACTATTTAATATGCCTTTAACTAACTTAACTTACCCCGTATCGAAACACCCTAGGGTTGTTTCAAAACGGGTAGACGATGGTCAACCCTTATTGAGCTTACCCATTAGAATGTATCGATACGGGCATGCTCTGTATCGAAATGGGTTGACTTCCTTTGACTTTGACTCGTTTCGAAATGCTATAAACCCGTATTGAAACGAAGGATTCCAGTGACAAAATGTTTCAAAACGGCCATGAACCGTTCTGATACGCCCTATTCCTCAGGCTCAATTATGCTTACCCGTATCGAAACGCCATAACTCGTTTTGATACGGCATGCCCTGTAATGACATGTTTTTGCGTGTATTTATTCAATTTGACCTACTGAACGATGTCCAAATGTAACGAATATCACACACAACATTTCAATAGTATAAACTACTAGCATGCCAAGTTTCATGATCATACGAATATGTTTACTATGTTTTGACCTTTATGAGCCAAGTATGCACTTTTAAGCCATTTTTGAGCCAACTAAAAATACCATTTAGGGCCATTAACCATATTACAACATATGTATATCACAAACATAACAAAATGGGTATAAATGACCAGTTCAACTACTTTTCCACCTTCCTAGGAGTTCTTAAGATCAAAATACATTACTTTAAGGCTTGTAGTGACTTGTCTTATTTTGCCAATCTGATCCTCCGACACACGATCCTTTCAACCCGAAAATGTATGAGAGACACGTTAGGCATACGATGGCTAGTGAGGTAGTCATAAGCAATACGAACAACAATATGTCAACTATCAATATATATGATCTCGTGCTTATCAATTTCAATGCTATGCAACAATATACAATGTTTAACATATTCTTTTCATCATTAATCCTTGGACTGAATCAAGATAGTGGATATGTGAATTCCTATGCCTCGCCAAGTCAATGAATTGTCTAGTCCTTCCGGCTCGCCAATATGACCAATATCAATACATATCCCTCCGCCTTTACCAAATCAATATAGGTCGTAGCCTTAAGACCGTAGTCCACCCTTACATTGAGCTCATAAATTCTATGACATGGCAATTGTATCCAATGTCTATTCAAATCCAAGGTTCCAATGTTCATATCCATTTCATTAATCAATGAGTATTCCAATGACCAATGGTTTTCAATATTATCAATAGCCAATATGTTTCATGGTTCAATGTTAATAACAATAATCAATGATTTCTTTGCAATGTTTCTATAACGATGTCTATATCAATGACAATGCTCAATGACTATATCAATGACTATGTCTGATACACAATGACAAACTTACCAACACTTACCAATGTGTCTGTTTAATTATCCGATGCAATTTTGTTGCGTATTTAGGTGCTCGATTCCTTCAACCGTTCTTGCTCGCCAATTGGTGGAGAAGTGGAATTTTGGGTGTAAGAGGTGTGGAAGCTAAAAGGTTAAAGACAAGATGATTTATAGTGGTTCAACCTTCTAACCAAGGTCTACATCCACTAACTTAGCTTCCCACTAAGGATTTTCAATCAACCCACTATTGATTCGTCCCCTTTTCTAAGCTTAAGATGAAACCCTTAGAAACCGATCAAGCTTTCTACACAAAGCCTTGATCAAACCCTTTTTACAAAGAGATAAAATGAGCAAACTCAAATCCCTCTAATAGGTATTTGTTTGCACAATTAATCTCTCACCCAATCCTAAAACACTTGAGCAAATATAACAATTTTGGCTCACTAGTGTTTGTCTATACAATAAATTGACAATAAAGGCTTAAGAAAAATTCTTGATCACGGTGTTGTTTAAAATTGAAGCATTAACCATTACTTGATGCTTGGAGGTCCCTTTTTATACTCCTTATTGAGTTTGTAGCTGTTACTAACCGTTTGGGTTGAATTGGAGCCGTTGGAGACTTTATTTCCCATATTAAATGTAGTTCTAAAGCCATCCGTATCAATACACGAGGACCCGTATCGGTACGGTCTTCTTCAGAAACTAGTTGTTGGACTCTTGACAACCTAAGCGTATCGATACGCTTGAGGGCGTATCGATACGGTATGTCATTTAAAAGACTGTTGGGAAATAGTTGTTGGGGTTGTGAAAACAGGGATCGGTGCACTTAAGGGAGCTTATCGAAACGATCCCTTTCCGTATTGATACGGTCTCACCCGTTTCGATACGAGTTTTAGTAGATTCAAAACTTGGGCAAAAGGGTATCGATACGGGGTACACCGTATCGGTACGAGCTTGCTGAAAAGTCAAGTTTGGCTATTTTAAAGCATACAAAACTTTGCCAAAAACCTTTTAAGATGCCTCAAACTTATTTTCAAGTTGTTTGGACTTAAAGACATGTTTTAAATTCTTTTCAAATAGGTCCAAAACATTAGTTCTACAATCTCCCATTTTTTTATATAATAAAACCAACTTGAAAATTTGTTTGGGATTTCTCCCCCTTTGTGAAATAAATTTTGAATAAGAGAATCATGATTTAAAATCAATTAAAACTCCCCCTTATTCATTTGCAAATTCAATTTCACAAACCATTTCTCCCCCTTTTTGTTATATCAAAAAGAATTTAAACACTTTTAAGCTCAAAATAACAATAGAGGTTAAAAAATATGAAATAATTAAGAATTTTGGTTTTAAAATGGCTTCCCCTTACTCAAAGCATCATCAAAAGATGTTAGTCACAACATATGATAATCTAGTTGAAATAAGAAAAAAAATAAATCAAATAAAAGCAAGAACAACTAGATTTTACCACACTTGAACCCAAGGGAGGGTGTGAAGCCTTCCTTCTTCAAGTGTTCTTCCTTGTGTGCATGGAGCTCCCCCTCAAATTTTGACTTTGTTGAACACTCTCCATCACACCTATCATAAGACAATCAAGTAATTTTTCGTATCCAAATTGCTTTGGATCCAAAGACATTAGTAGCACAAAACTTAGTCCTCTTAGGAATCCATTTTTCAATTTCATCCTTTTTAGTTGAAGTACTTAGTCCTTTTGGGACCCAAATACTTCTAAAAACTTTACCATTTACAAATCTAGGGGCACTAGACTGTCTTAGATAAAAATTTGATTTTCCAACATTATTTTTCGTTTCAAGCTCTTTGGAAATCAAATCCTTTTCTTCTTGAACTTTATGAAGCAAATTTTGTAAATCAAAACATTTTTGTTCAAACTCTTCGAGTTTTGCTTCAAGTTCATGTTTGGTTTTAGAAATCAATTCATTTTGAATCTTCAACTTTGAAATCACTTTCTTGTTTTTCAAAATGTGATTTTTAAACTCAAAAACCAAATCGTCATAGGCATCTTGTAATTCATCAAAAGAATATGAACATGAAGTAGATCAATTAGAAGTTACCCTTGAATCTTCTTCGATGGCCATAAGGCAAAAGTTGGCTTGTTCATCGTCGGTGGAGTCTTCATCACTCCAAGTAGCCACAAATGCCATCTTTTTATGGCTTGAAGTGTTTGCCCTCTTCTTCTTCATGGATTCTCGTTCAAGCTCTTTCAAGGCTTTCTTCATGTAAGGGGCACACTTCTTGAGAAGATGAACTATCCCTTCTTCTTCATCCTCCTCCTCACTTGAATCTACATGATGGCATGTGGAGGATTTGAGAGAAATGACATTTGTGTTGATGCCAAGCCCTTTGAGCTTCTTCTCCCCCATAGCTCTAATTTCTTTCCTCTTCTTCTCCCCTTCATTGTTTTTCTTCATTATTTGGTGAGTGAGAAGTGACCCAATGAGCTCATCAAGCTTCAAGATTTTGAGATTCTTGGCTTCGATGATGGCGGTCCTTTTTGAGTCCCATGACTCAGGAAGGGAGTAGATGAGCTTTTGGACAAGTTTCTTTTCCGGGATGGCTTCTCCATAACCTTTGAGTCCATTGGTGATGGTGGAGAACCTATCGAACATCTTCTCAATGTTCTCTTTCAGATCCATCTTGAAGTTTTCATACGCTAGGTTGAGGAGCCCGATCTTGGTCTCCTTTACTTCGTTTGTCCCCTCGTATGTAATTTTGAGCTTGTCCCAAACTTCCTTGGCACTCTCACAATAAGACATCTTCACATAGATGTTGGGGGCAAATGCACAAAAAAGGATGTGCAAGGCTTTGCAATTAAGCTTCATCTTCTTGCGATCTTTGGCACTTAATTCTTCCTTGCTTCGTTGAGGCACGAAAGTACCATCTTCTACTATGTCCCAAAGCTTGTAGTCCTTTGACTTTATGAAGAACTCCATCCTTGTCTTCCAATGGGCATATTTTGTTCCGTCGAAGAAGGGTAGTTTGTCGATAGATTGCGCCATAGAGCCGGTTGTTTGAAATGTAGATCGAGCTCGCCGGATCTTGACAATAGGATGCTAATCCTCTTCAATTGAGCCAAGCTCTGATAAAAATTGTTGGGTATTTATGTGCTCGATTCCTTCAACCGTTCTTGCTCGCCAAGTGGTGGAGAAGTGGAATTTTGGGTGTAAGAGGTGTGGAAGCTAAAAGGTTAAAGACAAGAAGATTTATAGGGGTTCAACCTTCTAACCAAGGTCTACATCCACTACCTTAGCTTCCCACTAAGGATTTCCAATCAATCCACTATTGATTCCTCTCTCTTTTTTAGGCTTTGGAGGAAACCCTTACAAACCGATCAAGCTTTCTACATAAAGCCTTGATCAAACCCTCTTTACAAAGAGATAAAATAAGCAAACTCAAATCCCTCTAATAGGTATTTGTTTGCACAATTAAGCTCTCACCCAATCCTAGAACACTTGAGCAAATATAACAATTTTGGCTCACTAGTGTTTGTCTATACAATAAATTGACAATAAAGGCTTAAGACAAATTCTTTATCATGGTGTTGTTTACAATTGAAGCATTAACCATTACTTGATGCTTTGAAGTCTCTTTTATACTCCTTATTGAGTTTGTAGCCATTACTAACCGTTGAGGTTGAATTGGAGCGATTAGTATTGATACACAAGGACCCGTATCGGTACGTTCTTCTTCAGAAACTAGCCGTTGGACTCTTGCCAGCCTAAGCGTATCGATATGTTTGAGGGCGTATCGATATGTTTGAGGGCGTATCGATACGGTATGTCATTTAAAAGACCGTTGGGAAATAGTCGTTGGGTTGTTAAAATAGGGATCGGTACACTTAAAGGGTGTATCGAAACGATCCCTTTATGTATCGATATGGTCTCACCCGTTTCGATACAGGTTTTGGCATATTCAAAACTTGGGCAAAAGGGTATCGATACGGGGTATACCGTATCGATACGGGCTTGCTGAAGAGTCAAGTTTGGCTATTTTAAAGCATACAAAACTTTGCCAAAAACCTTTTAAGATGTCTCAAACTTATTTTCAAGTTGTTTGGACTTAACGACATGTTTTAAATTCTTTTCAAATAGGTCCAAAACATTTTTCAATTATTATATCAAAACATTAGTTCTACAAATTTTTTTTTCCAATAGCAATGTGAGTAAAATGATTGAAGACAACAATAATGGATCTGGGAAGGCTTTTCGCCTAATCCCGATACTCCAACTACACTCACCTTGACAATCCGAAGCTTTCAAGGCTCTCTGATAACAATACCATTTCTTTTAGCTTTCGATGGAGACAATGAAACCTATTTCTCCACTTCTTGAGCTAGAAAATCAATAGGAGACTATTATGATCGATATTACGATATCAAAATCAATACAACGATGTCAAAATAGATATCTGATTTCTATATAAACAACAACGATGAAATATCCATGGATAGTCAAAACCCTAGCTCAATATTAAGCTTGATATATCCACAGAATTCAATAACCGATTGAGGAATATGGCTTACCCGATCGATAGCAACAATTCGATATCAATAAAACGAAGGAAAAGTGAAGCTTAAAACTTCTCCAATGGAGGTGTGTGCTTGGAGGTAGGTGATGAATATGACAAAGATGAGGAGGTGCTTGCTTACTTAGTAATCGGGTAAATTTTCCATCCTCTTTCAATTCATTTCCTTTTATTTATTATAGTTGATCTATAAAGCTTTCCTTAAGGTGAAGCAACTTCACCAGATTTTCCCACGTAGGTCTGTTTAAATTAAGGAGAGGCTAATCGCAAGATTAGTCCCTCAACTCTCATCCTACTATAATTTTAACCTCCAACTTGCATTTTTCCTTAATTTAGTCACTATAATGTTTTTGGTACTATTCAATAGGGTCCGATGGCAATGATTTAATTCAATTAAAGTCCAATATCAGAAATTAACCAGTTAATGCTATTTTTAGGCTTCATCATTGTAGAATTTCCGATCACCGGAACCAAATTTTGACTAGACTGGATTTTGGGGTGTTACATTTTTTAAGTGTTCCCCGATTATGTACCGAAATCTTGTTTTGATTTTCTTTGCTAATACTCGATGGGCAAAAGGTTTCGAATTGATCAAACCATTTTATGCAATGTTTTTGGGTTTGAAAACTTGGGAATTGATGATGAACACTCCTTTTTCCCTCCATCTCATCACCTCTTGTTCAACACCGTCACACCGGTCAATTCAAGTCCTTTTTCTATGGCACAACTTTGGCTTCTTGTTCTATTCCTTGGAGATCAATTGTTCCCATGATGTCGTCAAGCCTCTAGGCAAGCCCATCAATGAACACTCCCTTACTCATGCTCATTTTGAGTACATTGATCATGAGTGGGTTCGTGTTTCTCGCATTCCTCATCCTCAAAAAGATCAACCACCTACAGTCGCTCCACAATGTCCACAAATCCAACGAGCTTAAACTTCAATGGATGAACTCATGGCGTATCTTAATGAGCAATTCACATCCTTAAGGAATAACATGGATGTCAGATTTGTGGCCATTGATACTCGCTTTACATCAATGGAGGATCGAGTCAAAGCTCTTGAACAACAACAACAAACTTCTATGGATGTCACTCTCACCACCTTCCATGGTGCTTGGCTCAATCATACTCGGAAATCTCAAGCTAACCATGATGATGAAGATGAAGAGGACGAGGATGAAGACGGTGGGGACGAGTAGTTTTTGAGCATATCATCTGATTACATATCATATTAGGATTTCTTTTTTATTATGAACCTTTCTATTAGGAACCATATGCTTTGATTTTGTTTTCAGGACTAAGTTTGTATTTAAGTTTGAAGTTATGTTGAACTATTGTTGCTTTGAATTTTAATTGCTCTTTAATGATATTATGTTGAATATTATGCTTTGATTATATCATGTGCTTTATTGTTATACCTTGTTTATATTCCCTATTTATGCATTGATTTTGATCTAACAAAAAGGGGGAGAAGTGTAAAACAAATTTTTTTTTGAAAACCTATCTTAAATTAAGGGGGAGTAAGTCTTTCAAAGTTTTCAATTACTGAAAAAATTATCCTTGGTTTTGTTATATCAAAAAGGGGGATATTGTAAACCTTAAATTGAATTTGATATATCAAATTGTATAAGGGATTATTTGCAAATAAAATTAATTTTTAAGTACTTAAAAGTCTCACTCAATTGACAAGCTTTTTAAACCAAAAGATCCTTCAAGTCAAAAATTTTAAAGTGTTCAAAAATTTTATAAGTATTTTCAAGCTTAACTTCAATTCTACCCCCATGTGTGTCGATACGGTTAAGTAGTATTGATATGGTTTTCCTTCGCTAGAATTTCAATCATTAAAAGTGTACCGATACGGTTAACCCCGTATCGATATTATATTCATCTGGGTAAGTTTTCAAGCTATAGCGTACCGATACGGTCATGCCCGTATTGATACGATTTGATGATGTTTACAAAATCTTTTCATTTAATAAATCAAACGTTGCTTGTCAGTTATTGGAATCCCAAATTTTAAAATGACTGTTAACCGTATCGATACGCTCATACATCGTACTGATACACTTTTTGGTGAAGTTCAATCTAGGATTCCAATGAGCAAAATCAATATCGATACGGTGTATGAGTGTCGATACTCCCCTTGTTTTACACTATAGTCAAACCGATACGCTCATACGTATATCGATACGCCCCTCTTAAATGTGCACAACAAGTCTTTCTCTTTTGAGACAGGTATCGATGCCCTTGTTCGAGTACCGATACGGTAGGTTGCAAAAGTGCATTTATTGTGGGAAAAATGCAGCACAATGGCTATATTAATGATCTCAACCACCCAAACGGCTAGAGCTCAATGCAAGGGTATAAAAGCAAGCCTCCAAAGCACCACCAACAACTATTGAACCTACTTGCAACATCCAAACTATATTCCAAACCTTTGTGCTTCATAAGAGTCATATCTTGTACCCAACTTGTTTTAATCCTTATTCTAATTCATTAGTTCAAGTTTGGGAGAGTGTTTGACTGTAATTGGGCAAATTTTCAGTCTTGTGAGAGGTATTTCCATTTGCCAAATTTCTTCTTTGCAAAGAGAGTCTTTTGGGTCAATCTTTGGGTAGTAAGATTGACCGATTGTAAATGTTACCTCCTTATCCTAGAAAAGGGGAAGAACATCTAGTGGGCATTGTTGAAAATCCTTAGTGAGAGCAAAGGTAGTGGATGTACAGCTTTTTAGATGCTTGAACCATTATAATTTGCCTTTTTCTTTATTTTTCAATTTCCAAGTTGCTCCCTCCAACTTTAAAAAGCCAATTCACCCTCCTCTTGGCCAAATCATCTAACCCCCTCGACCCGGCCTAGCCGATGGACCGAACCGAACGAGTCACACATGAAATATTGAAGTAAACCAGGAAGGTTTACCTCAATAAACGACCATATTTTTTCTTTTTATCTTGTATAGATACAATTTAGATTGCTAAGTGATCAATCAAAGCAGCGGATAAAACAACATCTTGATGCATATCGATTATTACTAGATTTGATTTTAGGGACCATTTCGTAAAATCAACATTTTTCAAGGACTATTACCAAATTCAAGTTACCATCTTTTAAGTAAATTCATTACATGTTTCTCTGTAAAAACTCAGCTCAAGATAACCATTGAAACTCATTTAATTGCATACATGACAAGTAGGGACCAAAATGCAAAGAAACATAAACTTAGAATATTCCAAAAACTGTATTAACATCCAATCGCTTCAGAATAGTGGGCCCCGTATCGGAATGATTGTATCGAAACATTGATGACCGTTTCGAAACGCAAGTTCGTTTCGAAACCATCTAAGACCCGTTTCGGAATAGGGTTTCACAAAGGAAAAATGTATCGAAACAAGCCTCACCGTTTCAAAACGATCGAGGACGTTTCGAAACACCTGGGCCTGAAATGCTTAAATTTTTCTGGTTAAACTCATTTTTAACAATCCGAAACATATGACTAAACATGCTTGCAACTCAAATACATTTCAACAATCAAGGATTCTTGGCAGAACTATCATCATAGCATCATTAGCATATCAAAGAGAACTAAAGGCATGCTTCCTAAGAAAAATGAGTACCAAAAGGTCAAACCTCCATTCCAAGCATAAACCAACACTTAAAGGCCATTTACATAACCAAAAATGCAAATCGAACTTGCACCAAACCATGAAATACCAAACAACCAACATCTATAACATTGGACACCCTCATTGCCTTTATTATACTAGTTCAAAATCTCAACATACTTTTAAAGAAGTCTCTTGGAAAAGTCCCTTGTTGTTGTTGCACGGATTACCAAGGGTTGTCCCAAACCCTTCACACACTCTACCGGCATCTCAAGGCTCGCACACGGGAGCAACCCTCCACTGTTGTGACACCCGTGGTGGATATTCGGTACAATTACAACCCCTCAACACCACTCATTGGTAGATGTATAGCCCACTAACGAGAGATGGGACACACACAAGGTTCGCACCCAGGAGCTACCCTCAACCGTTGCAACCTTAAACAATCCTCAATCGTTAGGGTACTTGGATGGAGTTTTTAGTACAATCACAACCCCTCAACATCCAAGGCGACTTAATTATAGTGCACTCAATCCTATAGCCGGCTAACTATATCTGATTTCATTTACAAAACACTTTATTCAACATCACTTGCCAATATAATCCACATTTCATGATTACCTCACTGTTTTTACAAAGCATTCATGATAAGCCATAACTCAAGCATTAAACCATGCTTCAAAACTCATGCATCAACACATGCATACAAGCTGGATCACTTACGTAGTGCATCCTTAAACCACATGGCATCATCAAACACATTTTATATACTCAAAACATGCTTTAAAACAGTAGGTAAACGCGTTTAAAATCAAGTGCAACCAAAGGCTCAAACTATCACAATTCGGGAGAGAAATTCACTTTACTTACTTTTGAACTTAGTAAAGTGTTTCAAGCTCTTACTAAGTTCCCAAAACATTTTCTAAAACATTTCCATGCTAAAAAACCAAGTTCCACTGACCGACTTGCGAAACCACACTTGCCGACGCAACAATCACCCGTCTGAAGCCTCCAAAATCACTTTGTTTGAATCCAAAACACTATCCCCTATTTTTAACACATTAAAACAGAGGTTCAATGCATTAAAATGCATCCAAAACATTAACACTTAAAAGGAAATCCACAGCCTTGCTCTAAAGCATCAATTTACCCAATTGATGCAACCGAAAACTCAATAAATTGATATCTAAACTCAACCCAGCCATCTACCAACACATCTAACACATTTTAAGCATCAATCAACATCCAAAAGCAACATAAAACCATCCTTATACCTCCAGCAACTCGAATTTCACATTACGCCTCAAAAACCCAACTATAAACACCTTAAAAACAAAGGATCTCAAGGATTTCGGAATTAACATGATTAAGGCTCTATTTCAACATCATAAACCTTAAAAAAACCATTTAGAAACCATCTCAAGCAAATCAAATCAAGACTCCTCTGAAAATCACATTAAAACCATCTTTTCTAACAAGATTTCACCATTTTATCAAACAAATAACAAAACCTCAATTAAAAACATAAATAAAGAGTCAAATATCATTGGAATTTCATTAAAGAACCTTGATTAGAGGGTTAGCACGAATTTTACCTCCAATCCTTGCCTCTCTTCTAATTTGGCAAGTTTAGCTTCGAAGAATCTTGAAGGAAATTGAGAGAAATCAAAAAGATGAAGTTGGAAATCAAGAAAGAATTTGAGAGTGAAGAAGATCTGGAATTGGAGAGAAAATGGAAGGTGTTTGGCTGAAGTGAAAGCAAGAGAATGAAAATGATCGTCAAAATTTTTTAACAAAATAACTAACTCTTTAATTAAATTAATTAAAGTTATTTTAATATTTATTAAACCATTTAAAACACATGCCAAATTAGAGAAAAGGCTTTATTGTCAATTTTCTCCCTCAAGATTCTAAGATCTTGACTCTTTTTGAAAAACACACTTTTTCCTCAACTTTAAAACTTTACATTTTGGTCACTGCCCAAAATGCATACTTTCAAAAACCTGTTTCACAAAATTGATTTAATCAACCTCTGAAATACCATTTTATAGGATTTTAGGAATTTTTATCATATTTTTATCTCATCTCGAACCTTGATTTCCCAAAACCACCTCTTAATGATTCGAACAACCGATTACCGATTCCACGGATCCAACCCGACTCATAAAACACCTAGGCCCAAAACCATGGCATTACAAATCACATTCATTTGATCCACTAAACAAATCAAATAAACTCTAGCTCTGATACCAACAAATATAACACCCCTTACACGGTCTTGAAGAAAATCGTGTCGAAGATGTCACCAGAACCAAATCAAAGAAACTGGAAAACGAAATGACAATAAATAAATCACATATCATTTATTAATTACATTAATAGTGGATGAAAGGATACTTAATATATGAGTAATCATTTAGGACTAGATTGCAAAGTTCTAAAACTTAAGGGATTAAAATGTAAATTTCCAAAAGTACACGGGCTTATCTATAAATTTCTATTAACGCATATAAATATAGGTTTGGGTCATGTTATGGCTTGCACGAGAAGAAAATTACCCACACACAAGTCAAATTTTAACCTTTTTGGACCAAACAATAGTGACCAAAACGTAAACTATCAAACTTTTAGGGATGTTGTTGAAACCCTAGAGAAAAGTTTTGAAATCTTGGCCACATATTAAAAAAATTAAAAAAACTGGAGTAAAGGTTTCGATACCTATTCGTATGGTTTCGAAACATTTTCCTTGTTTCACCAAAATATGCAATTTTAGGTCATTTCTAACGCGTAAATGTCAACTTTATCAACAAGTTACATCAAAACATTATCTTAAGCATCAAAATACACCTAACATTCATCCATCATAATAGTTCTCAACCATCTACTTAAGCTTCAAATAAATCCAAGTTCTCAAGTTACCATGTACTCAACAATTATAAATTTTCTTCAAAGTCTACCACTTAACATAAGTTCACAACCAAGCACTCAAAAACATAACATGGGATCATTCTATTTTAATTCATACCTACCATAACTTTCTCTCCCCACATCATACATAATCACACATACTAAAATTATTACATATCACTTATCCAAAGTTATAATCTCACACAAACCACACTTATCACATATGCAACTTATTATGTTTATTTCATATGCCACCAACTAGGGGTTTGAAAAAAAGAATTACATACTCAAATGCTCAAAGAGGTGACTTGCAACTCCACTGGCACGATCCTAGCACTATTAAGTCGTATTACCTGAGATGTATGTAATGAAACAAAGTAAGCTTTTATAGCTTAATGAGGTAGTTAACATGTAATGATCATTCAAACAAGATTATATACCCAAAGTAGTATCATATGGCACATCATACGTCCTTATCAAATCATAAACAAGATTCATAAATCAAAGCCATAACAAAGTTCATAATCAATTCATAACTTAGTCCATATGCATAGTTCATATCATAGGCATAGCAAAGTACACATTTTAGTTATTATCCTTGGATCACAAATGACGTAGAGATACACAAGTTCCCAATCAACTATCGCCAAATACAGAGAATGGTCAAACCTTCCATTGTCTCCAATGACCAAATACAACATCCCTCTTACTGTCGCCAATAAGGATCGTGATCCATTGGGTCATAACCCACCCTACATATGAGCTCAATGAATTCTATGGCATGTCAATTGTACCCAAAATATCTTGCATCCAAAGATTTCATGAGTTGTTTCCAAAGATAGTTTCATAGTCCTTAAATCATAGTTCATATCGTATTGAGCTTTAAGCTCCATATCATA
This sequence comes from Hibiscus tridactylites, assembly GCA_958450335.1. Lineage (NCBI taxonomy): Eukaryota > Viridiplantae > Streptophyta > Magnoliopsida > Malvales > Malvaceae > Hibiscus > Hibiscus tridactylites. Next base: position 61,111,592 of record OY288273.1, on the reverse strand, counting down.
TCATAAGTCATATTTCACATACTTTCATAACATCATGATTTCATAGCATCAATCTATATTCTCATATATCAATAATGCATTTAGCAAATCATAAACATAAATATAAGCTTACGGAGCTTACCTACATTGCTTTTTCATTATTCTTGTTCTATTTGAGCTTTCAAAACATATAGTAAACATAGTCTATAATAACACATCAAATGCAATTGGGATGGTACCGAGGCAATCCCGACACTCAAACTACGCTCACCGAAACTTTCAAAGTTCAAGATTGCTCCCAAATCACGATTCCTTGGTTAGTCGATTTAGCTTTTCGTTGCGGGTGTGATAGCCTTTCTATATAGGAGTAATCTAATCATAAATTAACATTGAATCCATTAATTTCTCATTCAAAACACTTGAAATTAAGAACCACATGACATGGATGAATCCTAATTTCAAGACTTAAATTTTAGAGTTTCTATAACTTAAAGCTTCTAGGAAATTTCTTACTATGTTTTAAATTTAGTAAAGATTACTAATAAATCCTTCCATAATAAAAGTTAAATTCATAGGAGAGTTGAGCTTACCAACAAATGGTTGAGAACAAAGATTAGTGACCAAATCGAGCAAAGAATCAAACTCAGCTTGAATGTTCTTCAAACACTCATCAATGGGTTTCAAGAGGTTGGAGAAGATGACAATCGCCTTTTTTTTCTCTCTTTTTTCAATAGCTATTGAAATGGATAGCTTTCCTAATTGTTTCTATTTTTTATATAAAAATAAGGGATTTATATGCATCGGACACATAAGCTAATGAGTCCCCCTTTAGTGGTGAAATTAAAACTCATGCCATTGCACCTTCCACCTCTTGGATTATGACTGCCAAATTTTGATTTCTTATAATTAGGTCATTAATCCTTAATGCCTTAGAATAATCTCACTATTCTTAAAATTAATATAGCCAATTGGTTCAATAATAAATCTTATTTGTCGGAAAATAAATTTCGATCATTGAAACTATGGTTAACTACTAAATCGGTCTTCGGGGTGCTACAAAAAGCCATTTCGTATCACTCCAAGTTTTGGTTTAATTGTTTTCAAGGTCATGGAATTAGGGGTTCAAAGATTTTGGGACCTTATGCAATTTATTAAAATGGACCCTTAATTTATAATCTGAGATATACATTATTTTTTTTAAAAAAAATTTACCTTAATACAAAAAATATTATTAGTTTATCCTCTTGAGCAACAAAAAATTGACTTATAAACATCTAAAAACTAAACATTTTCACTTAAAAAGTGGCATTCTTTTTTCATATTTTAAGTTTTAGACTATTATATATATATATATATATATATATATATATATATATATATATATATATATATATATATTTAAATGGATTAATATCCTATACACTGGCGGTGGAAAGTTTTTATTTCCACAAGCGCTCCAATTATAGGGTTTAGGGTTAGTGTTTAGGGTTTAGAGTTTAGGGGTTTTAGTGTAAAGGTTTAGAATTTAGGGTTCATATTTATAATTTAGGAATTAGGGTTAGAATTTAGGGTTTAGGGTTAGGGTTTAGTTTTAGGGTAATATGGGTGGGGATTTAGGTTTTAAACTATAAACCCTAAATTTTAACCCTAAACCCAAAATTCTATCAACAATCTCTAAATTCAAAACTACTACACTTATACCCCTAAATTTTAAACCCTAAACAAAGTCCCTAACCCCTAAAACTAAGGCGCTTGTGTAAAAAAGTTTCCACAAGCGCTTGTGTATAGAACAATTACCCTATTTAAATAATTTAAATATCTATTTTTTGGCAAGAACCCCAACTGCATGGAATATATATTCTACAAATCCCTTCTTACTCGGATGAAGATTCTACGTTCTCCATGAATTTTATATAAATCATATAAACTGCAACCATTCAAAAGATTCTTAATTTAATTTGTAAATGATAAAGAAAATTAATATGTATCTTATTTAACCGATGGTATAAGACATTTTACATAATCAGGTATAGAGCCATAGAGGACGTAGAAAGAGTTTGTGCCTCCAATTTCTTTTAATGACAATTTTAGTTCCTCGTAGCTTAAATATTTATAAAATTAAATTTTAAATTTCATACATATTAGGTCTTTGTTAGTTTTGAAGTAGAGCAATTTTACTTCTCTCATGGTCTAATCTTAATTCTGTCCTGGCATATAACCGAGGTTGTTTGAAATAAATACCAACAATATTCAACCAAGAAATCATGGGATGGGAAGCTATTGGTAATCGGATATAATATATTGTTCCAAAACAAAATTATGGGAAATTGTTTACTGAAACAACTCTAAAATATTGTATCATTTGAGGGCGCTGTATGTTTTGTTTGTTTAAGAAGTCGAAAACAAAGCATGTGAAAAGTGAAGCATAACACACGCTGGTGCTTTAATGGAGTGAAAGCATAGAACATAGGGTGGAAAATATGTATATGTGTAATGTGTTTTCAAATATTATAGCCAGCATGTATTAACTAATTCTTTATTTGCTTATTACATTGTTGTAACAAAAAGCAGGAGCATAGATAACGTGGTGCAAAGGTGAGAAACATTTTAGCTCATGGTGCCAACAAAGAACTGCCCTCCTTGATGAGTACGAAAATGCTCCCCGAAACTCCTCTCGAAATTCGCAGGTCTTCATCGATGTATGTTGTGAGTAGCCATGAATCCGCATTGCTGTGTCTGGGAAATCGACTGGAAATCGACTTTGCAACGGAGGAAGCCGTGTCTTGGACCGAGGTGAGCAAGGGTTTAATAGGAGCGAGATGGAATTTTTGTCCCAGGAATTCCACATTTTCTGGTAAGACAATGGAGTCTGTGAGCTGAGGAGTTCTGATAACGCCTTCTTCAAACTTGATCTGCACACAGAGACAAGAAGCATTTCAAATTTCTTAATGCATTTACAAAGGGGACATAATTATAAACAACTTGTTACCTTCACTCCTCGGACCTCGAACTTTGCATTGGTGGTATTAGAATTTGAGGCCAATGGACCAGAGAATTGGACAGAGTTCTGCACGGTCAAACTCTGAGCATCTATGGTTTGTGATATTTCCTCAACCTTCACTAACTGGAATTGAACGCTTGACAGCAACGGAAACAGACCCTTGAATGATGTGTACCTGTATATATATAGTTTTGGGTAATACTACTGCTGCTGTATGTATATAGTTTTCATGGGCCATTAACATCTTGCAATACCAAAACAACTAATTATTTTCTCTGACTTGTTTTTTATTTGAATTTATCCAAATAAGTTTCAAATCAAATTTAGTTGCCTGGTGATTAGAAGAGTCATCTTTCGGGACTAGGAGGACTGCTATCTATGCTGTTTTGCTACCTGTTTCTTGAGACATGTTCGGTTTTGTAAATTTTTTTAGTAAAAAATCACGGTCAGGTTTGACAACTAAACGATAACTTGATAATGGATTGTATTAATTAATAGATCCTAGTATATTCTATTGACTGATTTAATTAACTGATATTGTATATAAGTTTTTTGCAAAATTAATTGATATTATAGCCGATAGTTGTTTTTTTACAAACAAAATGACATATATGAATATGATTATGTCTAATACTTATTTTCATAGTTTATTGAATGTTAATATTTTGTATTAAATGATAGATCATATATTAATTTATTATTTATAAAATTATTTTTTTTCATACAATTTAACAAATTATTAAATTTAAATGAAATTTGAAGCATATGTATTAAACTCGTGTATTTGAATTTACAAATGTCAAGAACACAAATGTTTTTATAACCCTTATATTCAAGGTTATGATTCACTTATATTGTGTAAAACTCAATTACTTTTACATATTTTTTTGGATCTTTGGATGATGATAATAAATGACTAAGATTTTTTTTTTCAAGTGATAATCTTTACATTTTCTACTGTTAATCTCATTCATCTATTTCCCATCATCCAACGGTCCAAAAAATATAAAACTAAAAGTTTTACATAATATAATAGGATCTTATCCCTATATTCAGTATCCTAAACATAAAACTTTGCACACCTTATTTAGTTTTACAGAATTCACCTTGATTCATTATTACAATATTTAATTTACCAAACAACAAAACTAATGAATTTTAGTAATCAAAACACTAAAAAGCATTTCTATCCTCCAATTTTAGTTCAAATATCTATTTATCAAACAAGCATGTACACACACTCAATTATTTTTAACTTAATTAAGCTCAACTCGTTGATATAGTGGCAGAAAAACATAGATTTCTATAAAAACAAACACGGAAAGGGTAAGAGTAAAACAGATAGAGAACTTACGCGAGAATCCATTTGCCATGAAGCAGAGGCAAAGCCTGAGTTGGTGCCGGAGTCGGATTCATGGCCTGGAGTTGAGTTATAAGCTCACATATCTGGGTTCTCGTCTCACCGGTAGCTTTCAAACCACGAGCAGTCCCATAAAACGAATCCACCAAACCTTTCTTCAACCTCTCCACTTCCACTTTCCCCTCCTCCTCGGCCACGCTCTCTGTTGCCGGCTCCTCCTGCTCCCAGACCCATTCTTTATCCTCCGCAGCAAAAACTCGGAAACCGGGTCTTGACTGGATTGTATTTCGGGTCAAAATGTGAGTTGTGCTGCTTGAATTCTGAATTCGTTTGATAGACTTAAGTGGGAGAATTGAAGGTTTTGAAGTGATCTGAAGATACTGTGGAGTTGTTGTTAACAAGGTCTTGCATGGAATGTAATTCATTTGAAAAACCGTAGCCATTGATTTTCAGGTGACACGGACAACACTCGGAGATTTAAGATATGCAATAATAAATTTAGATTAGTACTAGATATCCTTAAATAATGGATTCAGCTTTAAATTAATCACTAAATTAAAAAAAACAATTAAAAACTTAAATTAAGGACATGTTCACCCACCATCTAAATGGTTTTGTTGTATTTCGATGAAATTATACTTCAATTCTGAGAGGGTGAGACGAGAATTGGTGTAAATACACAAGTTATTATTATTATTATTATTATTATTATTATTATTATTATTATTATTATTATTATTATTATTATTATTATTATTATTATTATTATGATAGGCCTCGTTAAAACCCCTAAATTTAAATGAGGGAAAAGAGTACCCATAGAATACTTACAAGAACATAACAAAGACTAACATAACAAACAAGGGTAATCAAAAGAAAAGAAACAAAACTAAGGCCACACAGGACCTAAGCAAACAACGCAGCGAACCGGCAAAACGTGACCTAATCTTCAGGATCCTCATGCCTTCGTTGTCGATCGTGTAGCGCAGCATCAGCGAAACCCAGCTGTTCCTATTCTGAAATCACCAGCCGCAAAACCTTCTGTGGAGGACTATCCAAGATCATATCCTCATATGCATCATCCCGACACAAGCCAACAAGTAAGTCTGCAACCTTATTCCGCTCACGATTAATGTGTCGAATCACCAACAACCAATCTTGTTGCATGAGTTCCTCAATAGAAGCAACTAATATATTATCTGCCAACGCCATTGAATCATTATTAACAATCTTACAAGCCTCCAAACAATATGATTCAAGCTCAACCCGACGATACCCCTTCGACCATGCGGTACTTAAAGCATCATGGATTGTCCAGAGCTCGGCAACTAACACAGAACAACGGCCCACAAATTTGGAAAAACTACCAACCCAAGTCTCTTTATCGTTCATGAACACTCCTCTAACAGCAGCCTTTCGGTCCAAAGTATTAACTGCCGCATCGACGTTGGCTTTAACCCAGCCCACAGGTGGTTCTATCCACGATAAACCAGCTATTGTTACAACACCTTGATCAAGCAAAGAATTAGACAAAGCGCGATGACACTCCTCTACCAGCTGATCGCCTTGTGAAATAATATCCTCATATTGGACAAAGTCCTCATTAAAGTTAACACCACATCGCTGCTTCCAAAGCAGCCAACAGTAAATCGAAAATGAGATATTTCATTTCGCATCATCCAAAACTCAATGCACGTTCTGCGTTGCATTCTTAGTAAACCAAAGCTCAAACAGAGAGTGTAGAAAGGCATCGAGATGATGGGCAGGCACCACCCGCGCCCATAAATTATGGCCCGAAGGACACCCTGTAAAATATGATCAACAGCTTCCGACCATTCAAGACAAATTACACACTCATCCGAAAAAACCAAATGACGTCTCACCCATTCCGTATTTGTAAGAAGTCACTGATGTACTGCTAGCCACATAAAAACGCGTATCCGTTGCGGAACTCGTAATCACCATATACGCAACCATTGCGGATTATGCATTGATTCACCCTTATTCACCAAGAACTCATAGGTTGACTTAGATTTTAACCTTCACTTGTCATCCCACCGCCATCCAATCATATCAGCCCTAGATTAGCTTGTGGAGGCTTCGTCGTAGTAGTACTCTCAAGAACAGATTGCGGCAAGTTTAGGGACATGCGATCCAAATCCCAACTGCCTGAAGAAGTCCTCATGGAAAATACCATTGTCGGCCTTGAAGAGGTGTCCGAGGTGCATGAAAAAACTAATTTACCCATATTATCAAGCCAATTATCATACCAAAAATTAGTCCTTGTTCCATCACGGATATTCCAGCTAACACGCTCCATAATCTCATCCCAAATACTACAAAGACCCTTTCGTAGACAGGAGCAATTGCGTCGGTAAATTGATAAAGGTAGAGATTCATTTACTTGGTACTTCAATTTCAACACCTGAACCCATAATTTTTTCTCACCCGTTTCAGATAAAAGTTGAAATCCCAGTTTCATAAGAAATGCTCTATTATGTTGGTACAAATCCTTAAAGCCTAATACACCTTCCATAAGAGGACGTTGAACCTCCTTCCACGACATCAAGCTAATACTTGGCTTTCCATCCCCCGAACCCCACACATATATTCAGATTATTCGCTCCATCTCCTCACATGTTCTTTTTTGCAACCATGATGATTGCATCACATAAATTAGAATTGCCTGAAGCACTGCTTTCGCCAACGTTATTCTTCTAGAAAGTGACAAAGATTTAGCCGCCCAACCCGGTAAACGTGTACTTATTCTCTCAATAAGAAATGAGTAAGTGGCCATACTTACCCGGGAATGAAGAAAGGGCACTCCAAGATACCTCCTTAAATCCTCCACTTCCTCAAAACTGAAGGAGATGTCAATCTGAGTACAAAGCAAGGATGGACAATTTCACGAAAAACATATATGAGTCTTGGCCACACTGATTCTATGCCCCCGACGAATTGCAAAAGAGTTCCATAGTTTCACGAATTGCCTCTATATGTTCCATCGAAGCCTCCGCAAAAAAAAACCATATCATCTACGAAGAAGAGATGTGACAGACCCAGTCCGAGCCTCAAAAGATAAATCGGATGCCAACGACGAATTCTTTCCTACTCATCAATTGCTTGGGACAAGCGATCCATACAAAGCACAAGAGGTACGGTGATAGAGGATCACCCTGACTAATACCTCTAGTTGGTTTGAAGCTCTTAGCCGATTCCCCGTTCCATAGAATCTGGGTTGACACTGATCAGACACACCTCATAATAAGGAAAATAATGTGAGTTGGCAAACATGTCGCATATAGAGCCTCCTCAATATAGTCCCACTCTAATCGGTCGTAAGCTTTCTCCAAATCGACCTTAATAGTCATCCATGCTTTTCGTCCCACCTTGCAACTCATGAAGTGCATCACCTCCTACGTAATAACAATATTGTTTGTGATCTGACGGCCTGGAACAATGCTCGTCTGCGTACTCGCAACCCAATTAGGAAGATAAGGCTTCAACCGACAAACTAGGATTTTTGTGAGTATTTTATTAAGGACTATACAGAGACTGGTCGGTCGAAACTTACTGATAGATTTAGGTGCCGCAACTTTCAGAATTAAGACAAGAAGAGTCTGATTAACCCAATCCTCCAATCATCCCTCCGCAAAGAAATGTTGAACAAACTGAAACACTAACTCGCCAATTGTCCCCTAATTTTTCTGATAAAAAGCAACATGTCACCCATCAACCTCTGGAGCTTTCAACGGAGCCATAAAAAAAACTACCCTGCGCACTTCCTCTATCATTACTTTGGCCACAAGAGGGCGAAAGGCAACATCATCAATATGAAAGAAGGTACATGCCAAGTCCCTAACTCTCTGCTGTCGGCACTCACTAGTGAACAAAGCCTTAAAAAATTAGGTTGCATGGTGACGCAACCGACTAGGATCATCACACCACCCTTCACCCTCAATTTGCAATATACAGATAAAATTTTATTTCCGCCGAGCCACTGTCGCCATGTGAAAGAAACTAGTGTTACGATCACCACTCATAATCCAATTATTGCGCACTCGTTGATGCCACAAACTCTCTTCTTGCGCAAGCACAATATCTAATTCCGACTTCAGCTCGTTCTCCAAGCGTTCAAGACGTGGGCTAGCAGCAAATTCTAGAACACGCTCCACTCCTTTTATTCTAGCATATAACACAGCCTTGCACCGTCTTATATGCCCAAACACCTTGATGCTCCAAGCCCGACTTCGTTCCTAAAAAAGTAATACATTTGCCCGTAATGATTGATCCAGACCCCACGAATCCATGAACATATTAACAAAATCCGAATGCTCATTCCATGTAGCAATATAACGAAATAGTCGCACGCTAGAATGCACCTTATTATTCCAGTGTCAAACAAAATAGGTTGTAGAACTAATGTTTTGATATAATAATTGAAAAATGTTTTGGACTGATTTAAAAAATATTTAAAACATTTCCAAAGTCCAAACAACTTGAAATAATATTTAAGGAATTTTTCATAAAGGTTTTTCATGTTTTCAAAGGCCAATTTTCACAAAACTGACCAAGTGTTTCGAAACACCTTAGGGCGTTTCGAAACAGGTGCTTCCAGTGGCCAAAACGTTTCGATACTCGTATCGAAACGGGGCCAGCGTTCCGAAACAGGCTAGGGCGTTTCGATACGCCCACGTGGCACTGACCACAACGGTCATAAACCCCAACGGCTCTTTCCCAACTAACTTTTAAATGCAGGTCGTTTCGATACGGGCTTAGAGCGTTCCGATACGCGTTCCGAAACGGCAAGGGGGTGTTCTGAAACGGGTACCCTGACAGACTGCAACGGCTCTTTCTATATTGAGGGTGTTTCGAAACGGCTTCGAGCGTTTCGAAACGGGGAGCTGCAAAACTGCATTTATGGAGGGAATTAAAGGCTCCAACGACTCTATTTCAACCCCAACGGTCCTAAACGGCTATAAACTCAAATGGGAGTATAAAAGGGACCTCCAAGCATCAAGAGAAGGCTAATGCTCATATTGTCAAACATCAAATGATCAAGAAATTGTCTTAGCACTTAAATTGTCATTTCTTGTATAGACAAACACTAGTGAGCCAAAATTGTCAAATTTGCTCAAGTGTTTTAGGTTTTGGGTGAGTGCTTAATTGTTCAAACAAAAACCTATTAGAGGGTTTTAAGTTTGCTTTCATTGTCTCTTTGTAAAGAGGGTTTTGATCAAGGCTTGGGTAGAAGCTTGATCGGTTGTAAGGGTTTCCTCCTAATCCTAGAAAAGGGGACGAATCAATTAGTGGAATTGGTTGAGAAATCCTTAGTGGGAAGCTAAGGTAGTGGATGTAGACCTTGGTTAGAAGGTTGAACTACTATAAATCATTGTGTCAATCTTCATTTTAGCTTCCTTAACCCTTCCACCCAAATATACACCTCTCCACCACTTGGTGAGCAAAATTGGTTGATCGAATCGAGCTCCACACAACTCAACAATTGGTATCAGAGCTTGGCTCAATCGGTGAGGATTAACATCCTATTGAGAAGATCCGGCAAGCTCGATCACTTTTTCATCAACCGGCTCAAATGGCGCAATCCATAGACAAACCGCCTTTCTTCGACGGAGCTCACTATGCCCATTGGAAGACAAAGATGAAGTTCTTCATCAAATCAAGAGATTACAAGCTATGGGATATAGTTGAAGATGGTCCGTTCGTGCCTCAAAGAAGCAAAGCGGAGTGGAGTGCCGACGATCGCAAGAAGATGGAGCTAAATTGCAAAGCCTTGCACATTCTATTTTGTGCATTTGGTCCATCCATCTATGAGAAGATGTCTTCTTGTGAGAGTGCCAAGGAGGTATGAGACAAGCTTGAAGTCACATACGAGGGGACAAACGAAGTCAAGGAGACCAAGATTGGGCTCCTAACCTTGGAGTATGAGAACTTCAAAATGGATCCGGAAGAGAACATCGAGAAGATGTTTGATAGGTTCTCCACCATCACCAATGGCCTTAAAGGTTATGGAGAAGCCATCCCGGAGGAAAAGCTTGTTCGAAAGCTCATCTACTCACTTCCCGAGTCTTGGGACTCAAAGAGGACCGCCATCATCGAAGCCAAAAATTTGAAGACCTTGAAGCTTGATGAACTCATGGGGTCACTCCTTACTCATCAAATCATGAAGAAGAACAAAGAGGATGAGAAGAAGAGGGAAGAAATTAGAGCTATGGGAGAGAAGAAAATCAAAGGGCTTGGCATCAATGCTAGTGCCATGGCTCTCAAATCCTCCACTTGCCATCATGTCTACACAAGTGAAGAGGAGGATGAAGATGAAGAGATAGTTCATCTCTTCAAGAAGTGTGCCCCGTTCATGAAGAAAGCCTTGAAAGAGCTTGAACGAGAACCTAAAAGAAAGGAGAGGGCAAGCACTTCTAGCCATAAGAAGAAGGCATGTGTGGCTACTTGGAGTGATGAGGACTCCACCGACGATGAACAAGCCAACCTTTGCCTTATGGCCATCGAAGAAGATTCAAGGGTAACTTCTAATTCATCTACTTCATGTTCTTACACTTTTGATGAATTACAAGATGCCTATGATGATTTGGTTTTAGATTTTAAAAGCCACATTTTGAAAAACAATAAATTGATTTCAAAGTTAAAAATTCAAAATGATTTGCTTTCTAAAACCAAACTTGAACTTGAAGCAAAACTTGAAGAGTTTGAGTTAAAATGTCTTGATTTACAAAAATTGCTTCAAAAAGTTCAAGAAGAAAAAGATTTGATTTCCAAAGAGCTTGAAAAGAAAAACAATTTTGGAAAATCAAACTTTTATGTTAGACAATCTAGTGCCCCTAGATTTGTGAAAGGAAAATGTTTTAGAAGTGTTTGGGTCCCAAAAGGACTAACCACTTCAACTAAAAAGGATGAAATTGAAAAATGGATTCCTAAGGGGACTAAATTTTGTGCAACTAACGTTTACGGATCCAAAGCAATTTGGATACCAAAAGTTACTTGATTGTCTATTGTAGGTGTGATGGAGATGTTCAACAAGTCAAACATTGAGGGGGAGCTCCATACACACAAGGAAGAACACTTGAAGAAGGAAGGCTTCACATCCTCCCTTGGGTTCAAGTGTTGGTAAAATTTCTAGTTGTTTTTGATTTTATTTGTCTTATTTTTAAGTTTATTCAACTAGATGATCATATATGTTGGACTAACATTTCAATGATGCTTTGAGTAAGGGGGAGCCATTTTTAAAACCAAAATTCATATTTTTGTCAAATTTTACCTCTATTGTTATTTTTGAACTTAATGTTTTAAATCTTTTTGATATAACAAAAAGGGGGAGAAATGGTTTGAAAAATTCATTTTTCAAATGAATAAGGGGGAGCTTTATTTGAATTAAAATTCTAATCTCTTATTCACATTTTTAAAGTTAAAGGGGGAGAATTCCAAACAATTTTTCAAGTGGTTTTATTATATCAAAAAGGGGGAGATTGTAGAACTAATGTTTTGATATAATAATTGAAAAATGTTTTGGACTGTTTTAAAAAATATTTAAAACATTTCCAAAGTCCAAACAACTTGAAATAATATTTAAGGAATTTTTCATAAAGGTTTTTCATGTTTTCAAAGGCCAATTTTCACAAAACTGACCAAGTGTTTCGAAACACCTTAGGGCGTTTCGAAACAGGTGCTTCCAGTGGCCAAAACGTTTCGATACTCGTATCGAAACGGGGCCAGCGTTTCGAAACAGGCTAGGACGTTTCGATACGCCCACGTGGCACTGACCACAACGGTCATAAACCCCAACGGCTCTTTCCCAACTAACTTTTAAATGCAGGTCGTTTCGATACGGGCTTAGAGCGTTCCGATACGCGTTCCGAAACGGCAAGGGGGTGTTCCGAAACGGGTACCCTGACAGACTGCAACGACTCTTTCTATATTGAGGGTGTTTCGAAACGGCTTCGAGCATTTCGAAACGGGGAGCTGCAGAACTGCATTTATGGAGGGAATTAAAGGCTCCAACGACTCTATTTCAACCCCAACGGTCCTAAACGGCTATAAACTCAATTGGGAGTATAAAAGGGACCTCCAAGCATCAAGAGAAGGCTAATGCTCATATTGTCAAACATCAAATGATCAAGAAATTGTCTTAGCACTTAAATTGTCATTTCTTGTATAGACAAACACTAGTGAGCCAAAATTGTCAAATTTGCTCAAGTGTTTTAGGTTTTGGGTGAGTGCTTAATTGTGCAAACAAACACCTATTAGAGGGTTTTAAGTTTGCTTTCATTGTCTCTTTGTAAAGAGGGTTTTGATCAAGGCTTGGGTAGAAGCTTGATCGGTTGTAAGGGTTTCCTCCTAATCCTAGAAAAGGGGACGAATCAATTAGTGGAATTGGTTGAGAAATCCTTAGTGGGAAGCTAAGGTAGTGGATGTAGACCTTGGTTAGAAGGTTGAACCACTATAAATCATTGTGTCAATCTTCATTTTAGCTTCCTTAACCCTTCCACCCAAATATCCACCTCTCCACCACTTGGTGAGCAAAATTGGTTGATCGAATCGAGCTCCACACAACTCAACATAGGTCTATGATCGGAACCTAGATTAAGAAGATGAGTCACCTCTGACATAGCAAAAGTCTCATACCACCTATAGTTACAAATGCATCTACCAAGGCGTTCAAATAATGTTCCCCTCCTCCAAGTAAATTGTGGACCACTATAGCCCATATCAATCAAACCAGTCACAAACATGAAGTCACAAAACTGTGGGAAAACTTTAAAGCAGCGTTGGGACCCACCTTTCCTCTCCGAAACACTACCAATAACGTTAAAGTCATCCCACCACCCAATGAGAACCATTCTCTGATTCCAGAACTTTTCAATGTTCCCACAGAGCCCTACGGTGAGCCATGTTCGGACTAGCATAAACAAAGGTGACATAAAACTAGAACTACCATCAGCAGGTGAACAGAAACCGTGAATGTACTAGTTCGAGACTGCAAGAATATCCACTTGAACCGAGTCACCCCACAATACCCAAATTCCTCCTGAAAATTATTTCACACATCTTGATTTACTATTATTATTTTTATTGTTATATGAGAAAATATTTCGTGCACAAGTGGTCGAAAACTTGTTTTCTATAAGCTTGTCCAATTTATTATTTAGAGATTTAGTTTAAAGTTTTGGAGTTTAGTGTTTATAGGTTTATGGTTTTTAATTTAGAATTTAAAATTAGAGTTTACATGTTATGGTTTAGATTTTGGGGGTTAGTAATAGAACTTAGATTTTATATTGTGAAATTTATGTAGGCACACTTGTGTAAAAAAAATTATATTGATAGTAAATCAAATATTAACTCTTTTTCTCTTATTATGAAAAAATATATTAACTTTTTTTTATTGGTGTTTTATAACAAATAACAATAGTTTTATATTTGTACACATTTTTATTATAACATCAACTTTATATACGCATATAACACTCAGTTTTTTTCCTTATAACGTCAACTTATAGGCCTTGTTTGGTAAACATCGGTTTGAGCTAAAATTAGAGGTTTGACTGATCAAATCCGCTAATTTAGATGTTTGGTGAATAGCGTATTGAAATAGTAGATTGGGGTGAAACCTCTAATTTTGAAAAAGCTACTAATAAGAGCTTTTTGAAACTAGAGGTTTTATCTTCAAATAACATAAATTTAACATTTTTATTTTAATTCTTCACCATCATGCATTTACATTGTGATTTTTGTAAACTAATACTTTTTGTTTTTTTATTTTAATTCTCACACATTTATATTTGTTTTTATATTTAATAATTAATTAAATAAAATTAAAAATAATTATATAAATAATAAATTAATATATAGATCCTTCAAATATACTTAGTAGTGTTATATTAAAAAAATTATTTCTCATAATCTAATTAATATTAATGTAACACCCTCGACCCGGATGTCACATTTGGGCCTCAAGCCCAAACCATTACCATAAAATTTTCAACCTAGTTTCGCCCAAACCACATCTATTTCATAAAAAATAATTAAGTTTAAATAGTTTAGAGTAGATAAATAGTTAAAACGTTACACGGGAGCTCCATTTAAAATACATAACTTAGAAGTATTTGACTCACGATTAAAAATCCAAAATAGAGTTACAATACAAACATAGGGTCCTACGAATACATGGCCCAATATAATCTAAGTACTCTACTCGGACACATGTCGATGTTGAAGTCCTACTCCGATGGTGCTCCAACAATGCACGCCAACCTACTAACCTACGAACGGAAACAACAATTCTGAACATTGAGCTAACGAAGCTCAGTGCCACACAGCTTCGGGAACGTACACTCTTTGGGTGAGGCTCTGTGCCACACAGCTTCGGGAACGTACACCTATGTTCTAAATCTTTCACCGAGCATCATCGAATGAGACCTAATGTCACATAGCTTCGAGAACAAACATTCGGTAATGTCTGACCATGGTGTTGTAACACACTCTTTCTCACACTGGTAATCAGATCCCAAAAATCAAACGTGACTCAACCAACCAAGTGTCCATACAACACATAGCATTGACACGATTACCACATACCACACAACATTCACAAATTATCATAAATCTATGGTTTCTATCAATTATCTAGTCACCCAATTAAGTTTACCAAGTTGTTAAACATTATGCTCGTATAGAGAGGTAAAATCATGATTCTCAGTTTTATAGAAAATTTTATCTCATTAGGAATTCATTAAACCATATTTCATAATTTTTCAGCCTCTCGAGCTCCATTCCAACAATTTTGGGCAGAATGCCCAATGAGAATTAGTATTAGCCCTCACGTACCGGTATTGTACTCTTGGGTACCGGTACTCATAACATACCGATACCAAATTGGCTTATTAGAATTTCTCCAAGCCTTTGTGTATCGGTACGAGCCAACTCGTATTGATACGATCTCTATTGGTGTATCGCTACAAGTTGAACATCGTATCGATACCCCTCTCTCTGTTCAACTCAATCGAACAACGCTCTTCAATTTAAAACACTTAGGGTACTGGTACGACTTCCCGTGTACCAGTACCGAAGCCTAGTAATGGCATCCTAGTCTCGGGAATAATTCCCAAAGCCCCTATAAACATCCCCACAACCTCTTATCTCAACCCTACATTTTATGGAAGTTATTAGGGTGATTTACTACCATTTTTACACATGTTTCACATGAAATCCGGTTTTAATCCTCAAAGAGTCTCTTCCACCCAAAACAACCAAGAGCAATCATAAACAACAAAATCAACATACAAGGCATCATCCTTAGGGTGTGCATGAAACAAGAGAGTTAGAGGCGTACTAACCTTGATTCAAATGCTGAAAACGATGACTCGAAGCCAAGCTCCTCAAGTCTTCTTCTTCCCACGCTCCTTAGAAGGATTCTCCACTTCTTTCACTACATAAGGAAGTTGTAAAACAAATTAAAACATGCATAAGAGGATAAACCAACTAAAACTTACTCCTAAGCTAGAAGAACGAGATTAACTCTCCCTCATACCATTTCCTCCAAAACCACCCACAAAACCCTAAACTTCCACCAAAACTAACAAAAATTACCTTGAAATGTAGATCCTTGAGAGATGATAACAACACCCTTAACATGAAATCCAACAATCTAACTCAAGGGGACAAAGGTGGAACCTTTAGCCTTTTGTTTCAAGAAGAATGATGAAGAGGAGTGAGATGGGAAAGCATGAGAGAACAATGAGATCATTTGTATTGCTTTTTGCAAAGAAATTAAGAAGCACCAGCCCCCTTCCTTTCAAAAGGAGGAAAATTACCATTCTACCCATCTTTCATCTCCTCATCCAGCAAACAACCCAAGGTCTTAGGCCCAACAACAAAAAAGAAGCACACTAGAGGCCTCTCAAGTTATCCAAAGGCCCAAACTTAAGGCCCAAATGCAAGACCCACTGTTCGTGTTAAACTGACCTTCGGATTCTGAAATCCGGGTTGTCACAACTCTCCCCACCTTAAAGAAAATTTTGACCTCGAATTTTACCTGATGGAAATAGATGCGAATAGAGAAACTTCATATCCTCCTCGGTTTCCTATGTAGCCTCATCGACTCCGTATTTCCTCCACAACATCTTAACTAGAGGAATACACTTATTGTGCAACTCATTGACCCCTATAGCCCTTGAGAAACACTGTGTCACCGACTTCATGCTCGATGTGCTTACGCTTCCGATCCACATAATCTTTTTGGCAATCAAAGGCCGCTTGCAATCTTTCCTTGCTAATCTGAACCTTCTCATTGATTTATTTAACTAAATTTGACCCCACAATCCTTCTCTAATTAAGCTCATTCCAACACAAAGGTGTTCTACACTTACGTCAATACAAGTAGACCTGGCAAACTTGACCCGAGACCCGAAACCCGAACCAAAACCCGATTTTGACCCGAACATGATGATTCGAAGTTGACCCGAAACCCGAACCGAATCGAACCGAACCGAAAATTTTTATTGAACCGAAATGGACCCGAACCGAAATAGACCCGAACCGAATAGACCCAAACCGAATGGACCCGAACCGAATGCTACCCGAACCGAAAGCTGAACCGAAAGCTAAACTGAATATCGACCCGATTTTAACCCGATTTTGACCCGATTTTAACCCGAATATCTATTGTTAACAATATAATAAATAATAAAATGAAGTATAGAAATTTGAGATCTTGGTGACCAATTTTATAATTTCATCATAAAATATAGCATAAAATTGAAACTGTAGACTAAATTGACAATTTGGAAGTGGAGAAATTTGAGAGTCCAATGATCAAGTTTGTAATTATACCATATAAATAAATAAGGGTCAATTTTGGCTAAAAATTAAATCTTTGAAATTAAAATGAACGAAAATATTAATATATTAAATTAATAGACTAAATTACAAAGATTAGTCAATTTCAACTAAAAGTAAATTTTTAGAGACTAAATATCACTACGGGGAGGGGATTTGTATATCCGAAGTTTAAATCGTGGAATACTTGTGACTAAATTAAATTAAACTAAAACTTAAAGTTGACTAAAATGTAACATTTTAAATGCAACATGACCTAAAAAGTAATTAATCTTTAGCTTAAAAAATTGGTGGCTTATTTCCCTCCAAAATTTTGTCTTTTCTCTCTCTATTTTTTTCTAATTGTCTTTTTCTTTTTTTTCAATCTAGCTTAAAAAATTGGTGGCTTATTTCCCTCCAAAATTTTGTTTTTCCCTCTCTATTTTTACCAATTGTCTTTCTATTTTTCTTGATTTAATTGAGTTTCAATTTAGATTAATTTAATTGAAATTTCACATTTAGTTTTAAAATTATTTTAATTATGTCCGTGATTTATGCTTTTAGATTTTAGTTAATTCAATTAGATCCTAAGTTTAATAAATTAATTCATTTCAGACATTATTATTATTATTATTATTATTATTATTATTATTATTATTATTATTATTATTATTATAAACTTTGATTCAATATAATTATACAAAAAAATTATATGGATACATGAAGCTTTGATTTAAATATTTAATCAAATTCAAATGCATAAATTGACAAGTTGAATTAGAATTAATCTCATACATCAATAACTCTAAACTAAACCATAAATACTAAACCTCAAACCTTTAACCCAACTCAAATCAAATTGACCCGAAAATTTAAATGTTGACCCGACCCGAAATTGACCCAAAATTGACTCGATTTTAACCCGAACCGAAAGCGACCCGGACCCGATATTGACCCGAACTGAAAGCGACCGATCCGATATTGACCCGACCCGAAAACAACCGATCGGATTTTGACCCGATCCAATACCCGAACCGAATCCGACTCATCACAGACCCGAATTAGACCCGAACCCGAACCGAACCGACCCGAACCGAATCTAAACTGATTCTAGATAGACCCGAAATGACCCGAACCGAAACGACCCGAACCGAACCCGAACCGAATGACCCGATTGCCACCTCTAAATACAAGGCCTCAAAAGGAGCCATCTTGATGCTCGATTGGAAACTATTGTCGTAGGCAAACTCAACAAGCGGTAACTGCTCTTGCAAGCTCTTCTAGAAATCAATGACACAACGTCGAAGCATATCCTCCAAGATCTGGATAAGTCACTTAGATTGACCATCAGTTTTGGGGGTGGAAAGATGTACTGAAATGTAACTTGGTATCCAAAGCCTCATGTATCTTTTTCCATAACCTTGATGTGAATCATGGATTTTTATCCGATATGATCGATGATGGCACTCCATACAACCTCACAAACTCTTGGATATACAATCGTGCCAACCTTTCAAGAATAATATCCATACGCACTAGCAAGAAATGGGCAGACTTGGTCAACCAATCTACTATTACCCATATAGCATAATGGTTCCTTTGGGTCAATGGCAAACCCATCACAAAATCCATGGTCACACGATCCTACTTCCATTTGTGAAATCTGAATAGGCTGAAGCAAGCCCAAAGGAACTTGGTGCTCAGTCTTAACTTGTTGACAAGCTAAGCATATTGTCACAAACTCGGATACATCTCTTATTGCTACTCGGATGCATAGCAAGCACACTACGATGCGCCACTTGAAAGATACGATCCCGCAAATCCTTCAAAGTTGGGACACAAAATCGACCTTTGAAGTACATGATTCCACCATCTCGTACTTCAAAATCAGATTCCTCGCCTCTCTAAACTATAACTATCTTTGCCACCAACTTCTCGACCAACACTTTCGTTCTCTTGATCTTTTGCACTAAGGTAGGCTCCACACGAAGCAAGGCTAACAACCCACCATCCTCAAACGAGAAAAAATCGCCTTCAATTCTGACATAGACTTTCGACTCAAGGCATCAACCACCACATTAGCTTTATCATGATGGTACTCTACAATGCAATCATAGTCCTTTAAGAACTCAATCCAACGCCTTTACCTCAAATTCAAATCATTTTGGGTGAGAAGGTACCTCAAAATCTTATGATCGATGTATATATAGCAATTTTCCCCACACAAATAATGCCTTCAAATCTTCAACACGAAGATAACCGCATCAAGCTCCAAATCATGTGTAGGGTAGTTCCATTCATGAGGCTTAAGGTGTCTCGAGGTGTAAGCAAAAACCTTTCCTCTTGCACGAGAACACAACCAAGCCCATTCAACGAAGCATCATTGAACATAACATAATCCTTTCTTGGCTCGGGTTGCGTCAAAGTGAGAGCCTTGGTCAAATAAGACTTTAACTGCTCGAAACTTTGTTGTCTCTTCTCGTTCCATTCAAACAGAACTTGATAACTTGCAAAAATACCTATATTTCATGCCTTTCTACTTAAGTATTTGCTTGGTTTCAAGATCATTTCATAGTATATAGATGCATTTAGGACATATAGATGCATGGGGCTTTGCTTGTTTTGTGGTTTAGTTTATTTTACAAGACTTGGTGCTGCTGAAGGGGTATGTTCTAGTGTGGTGATGTGTAAGTGAATCAGGAGTGAAGCTGGGAAAAGGAGGAAAATACCGCAACATTTTGGACATCATTTCTAGGCGAAGAAAAGGACAAAGCATCAAAGACATTCTCTTTGGCCCACATGTGAGAACCCCCTATTTGTCTTTCGTGCCACACATAAAGAAGGAATATTCCCTATAACGTTCAAGGAATATTAGGGCACTAAACCCTAGGAGCCCTTACTATATAAAGGACAAGAAGCCCACATTAAAGAGAGAGGAGAGAGAACTAAAAAAGAGAACTTTTTGGGCGAGGAAAGAAAGTAGGAGAGTCGGCCGCTTTCTTTACCTTCTTCACCTTGCTGTCCTCCATAGTTGAAGCTCTAAGGGGTGATCTTGCTCATGTTCAAGAGAAGTAGCAAGCTTAGGGAAGTTCACGGCTGTCTAAGACGGCGTTGGGAGTGTTTCCTTCCCTCTTAGTTGTTTTGTTTTAGCATTTATTTTTGGAATGGGTTGTTGCAAACGAATGATGATGGATGTTTATTGCCCAACTATGAACTAATTTTAAGTGGCTAGGGCTTGCTTTGGATGATTTTATTTTGGTTTTAATGAATGTTTTGTTACTTTTCAGCTCCTTAAATGATTTGTTCACCGTTTTATTACCTTAGGTTTGTAAGAGCTTTCGAGAGTAGCCTTGACCTAAGTGTTGGATGTGCTTGATGGTCGAGAGATTTAAGCCTAGATCTAAGTGGATAATCAGGTTGTGCTGAGTGGCAAACCTTAACTCACCTTAGAGATAATGATAGGGTTTCAAAGACTAAAAGGAGTAGTGCTTTATCGATAAGTAGCTTGCTAGGGTTAGCACTAAGAGGTATTACCGTAGCATTCTGGCTGTCAGGATTCTTGCTAGAGATAGTTTAGAAACATCGTAATAAAGTCTGTCGAGCATAGTTTGGGTTGAAAATTGTTAGACATGCATAAGAACTAAGTAAAGGATTCCTTAGTAAACCTAGCTTGTCATTCCAATGAGAGTTTCACACACATGAGAGGACGTTGAAAGTTCATTATGTTTTACTCTAGTATTTACATACTACAGTTGCTACAACATCTTGTTTACTTGTTTAAAACCAACTCCTTAATCATTATTCACTCTTTGCTTGGTATGCTTAAACTTAACTTGAAATACCTCCAATCCATGTGGAGATGATACTCACTCATCACTTTACTACTTGTTTGACGTGTATACTTGCACTATTTGCATATCATTTATAGTACACCATACAATGCAACAAGTTTTTGGCGTCATTGCTGGGGATTGGCAATTGGTTATTTTAGGCTTAGTTTTTGCCTTATTTTTATTTCCTCTTTTCGTATAGATTTATTTGTTGTTTTCGTTTGTCTCTTTTCAGGCTTGTGCTGATGCATGGCCCGAGGAAAACCTGACAGACCTACCCTACTGTATATTCCTGAAATTGAACATCTTTTCCATCAATGGAGGGGACTACAAGGCTCTCAGAATCATGAACGGAGCACAAAACTAAGGATTGCCAGCTGGTAATCAGGCATATCCTGATGTTGCAGCAAATGGCGGACTTGTGGTTCGACCACGAGCTATTAGATATCATTTGAATCCGATCTTGGATGATCTCAACTCGGGTATTGTAGCTCCAGAAATTCAGGCAGCCCACTTCGAACTTAAACCTGTGATGTTCAACATGTTAAACTCGATTGGACAATTTGGTGGCTCGCCTCATAAAGATGCAAGACAACGCATCTCTGTATTCTTGGAGGTCTGTGACTCATCTAGACAATAAGGGGTGCACGAGGATATGCTGAAACTCAAGCTTTTCCCTTATTCCTCGCATGACTAAGTGCGAGAATGGTTGAGCGGTGTGCCAGCCAGATCAATGGAAACATGGATTGATTTGTGAGTTTTTTGTTGCGGTATAATCTACCAAACAGGAACACTCAATTGAGGAATGACATTGCCTCTTTTTGTCAATCTGATGATGAATCGATGTATGAGTGTTGGGACAGATTCAAGGGACTGCTGCACAAGTGCACTAATCACGTGTTTCATTATTGGACATCAATAGTGATGTTTTACAATGGTGTTAATGCTCCCACCATAATGATTCTAGATGCTTTAGCAAATAGAAATTTGTTGGACAAGTCACCAGAGGAAGCACTCGACGTCCTTAATAGAATTGCTAACAACGATTACTAATTTCCATCATCAAGACTTGGAATGGGAAGAAGAACTCAAGGTACACGTGACATAGACGCGGATGCCTCAGTTTTAGCTCAGTTATCTGCTATTACAAATATGTTGAAAAATCTCCAACATTCTAATGAGGTGAAGGAAGTAAAGATGGCATCCACTTGCCTGCGTTGTGATGGAAACCACCATTTGAGCGAGTGCCCGAATTATCAAGAGTCCACCAACTATGTGGGGGAACTCCAACTAAAATAACAACCCCTACTCGAGTACCTATAACCCAGGATAGCGTCAACATCCTAACCTCTCTTGGGCGAATCAAGGAAACAACAACTATGGCAGTTCGAATCAGCAACATAATCTGCTTGAACAACAAGGTTTTTAGTAGAATATGCCATGGCAAAACAACAAAGGTTCCGCATCTTCATCAACCAGCTACTCTTTGGAAGCTACACTCAAGGACTTCATGACATCCACTAAGGACTTCATGTCAACTACAAAGACACTACTTCAAGACCACTCTATGTCTATTAAGAATCAAGGAGCTCTGCTGCAAATCCATAGCTCATCCTTGCGGTCTTTGGAAACCCAATTGGGCCAGATTGCACAAACATTGCATGTGCCACCCCAAGGAAATTTGCCTAGTTATACTGAAGTCACTAAAAGCCACGATAAGGAGCAATGCAGTGCACTCACTTTGAGGAGTGGCACCCAACTTAACAAAGATGATAAGTTTGGGGGGAAGAAGAAAGAAAACTCCACTCCCACGGATGCGCAAGAAGAACCTGATCTGCAAGAGGAGTCAGCGTGTGAGAAGGATAAGGACATGGATTCGATGAATGAACCTATCAAATGAGGACAAAATACTACAGCAAAAGAAAGACCCCTAGTTGTAGAGGAAGAAGTCAGACCCCCAACACCCTTGCCTCAACGACTGAAGAAGCAGAATGAGAATCTTCAATTCAAGAAATTTGTGAATGTGGTTGACCAGCCGCACATCAAGGTCCCTTTTCTAGAAGCCATCGACCAAATGCCCACGTATGCTAAATTTCTCAAGAACATTCTCACAAAGAAGAGGAAGGTTGAGAGATATGAGATTGTTGCTACAACAAGCGAATGTTATTCTGTGTGGAGCAAATTGCCTCCCAAGAGAAAAGATCATGGCAACTTCATTATCCCTTGCTCCATAGGTGATAATTATGTCGGGAAGGCCTTATGTGACCTAGGGTTTAGTGTGAATCTTATGCCCAAGTCAGTTTTCATGAAGCTTGGTATGGGAGACATAAGGCCAACCACTCTCATCTTGCAATTGGTCGACCGTTCTCATGTACGTTCAGAAGGAAGAATAGAAGACATAGTGGTAAAGGTAGACAGATTTGATTTCTCAGTCGACTTTGTCATTCTTGATTGTGAAGCGGATGACAATGCACCCCTTATTTTGGGGTGACCATTCCTAGCCACCAGTCGAATTTTGATTGACTGTGAGAAAGGTGAGTTCACCATGAGAGTGGCAGATCAAAAGGTGATCATCAATGTCTTGAACACTCTCAAGTATGTGGATGAACATGAGGAGTGTCAGTATATGGATGCTATATCAAAAAGGGAAACAGAAAATCTTTGCTGCAACAATTTCTTGGAGATGAAAGAATATGCTCAATTCTATAAGGATGACTATGAAGATGACTATGACGAGTTCGAGGACACTCTTGAAGCTAAACTAGGTACGCATTTTGAACATCTTGATTTTTCAGACTTCACCCCTCTTAAGCCCTCACTCGAGCATGCACCCATATTAGAATGGAAACCTTTGCCATCGCACCTTAAGTATGCCTATTTTGGGAAGTAATAAGACTTTACATGTGATAATTTCATCTAGTCTTACACCTAAGCAAGATAAAAACCTTTAGTTTGGACTATGGGTGACTTGAAGGGTAAAAACCCTACTATTTGTATGCACAAAATTCTGCTCGATGATTGTCACAGCAATTTTGTTAAACCCCAAAGGAGACTCAATCCAATCATGAAGAAGGTGGTGATGAAGTAGATAATCAAGTGGCTTGACGCTGGTGTTGTATACCCTATATCCAACAGTTCGTAGGTCAGCCCGGTACAATGTGTGCCCAAGAAAGAAGGAATGACTGTGGTGAGTAATGAGGATAATGAGTTGCTACCAACAAGGAACGTCACGGGGTGGAGGATAAGTATGGACTATCGAAAGCTAAACAAAGCAACCAAGAAGGGCCATTTCCCCTCTCATTCATCGATCAAATACTAGATAGATTGGCGAGAAAAGCATTACATTGTTTCATCGAAGGATACTCAGGGTACAACCAGATTGCTATAGCACCTAAAGACCAAGAGAAGACAACCTTCACCTGTCTGTATGGTACCTATGCTTTCGGAAGAATTTCTTTTGGACTGTGCAATGCCCCAGCAACTTTTCAGAGGTGTATGTTGGCTATTTTTTCAGACATGGTTGAAGAATTTTTAGAAATTTTCATGGGCAAATTTTCAGTCTCCGAGGATGACTTTGATTCATGTTTAGGCAACCTGGCAATAGATCTTAAAAGGTGTGAAGAATCTTATTTGGTTCCTAATTGGGAGAAATGTCATTTTATGGTGGCCGAATGAACGATTTTGGCCCACAAGATATCAAAGAAGGGAATCGATGTGGACAAGGCAAAGATTGAGGCAATCCAGAAGCTACAGCCTCCCACCACTGTAAAGGGTATATGAAGTTTCTTGGGCCATGCTGGCTTTTATGGAAGGTTCATTAAGAACTTCTCCAATATCTTCAAGCCCTTATGCAATTTGCTACAACAAAAGAAGCCCTTCATATTTGATGACAAATGGCACATCGCTTTCAAGGAACTGAAAGAGAAACTTATCTCAGCACCCATTGTTGTTCCTTCTGATTGGAGCTCACACCGATAGACAGTAAGGGATAGAGTAAAACAGTGGTTGAATAACCAGCCAGTCGGGTCTTTCAACACATGGACTAAACTATGTAAAGACTTCCTAGATCGATTCAGCACGTCCAATGTAACTGATAGACTACGAAATGAGATCACGGTCTTTAGACAAGGGGATGACGAGTTGATGTATGAGGCATGGGAGCGGTATCAACAGATGTTGAATAACTTCCCGCTACATGGTCTTCCGGCTTGGACACAGGTATCCGTATTCTACAACGGGGTTAATTACCCAACTCGGATGATGATAGATGCCTCGACCAATGGGATCATTCTCGACAGACCCTCAGATGAAGCACTGCGGCTACTAAACCAAGCCGCTAAAAATGACTACAAGTACCCGACAGCCTGTCGAGGCGGCACAAGGCGGCCAACCACTGCAAATGAGGTAGAAGCCTCAGAATCTGTTAATGACCGCCTCGATACACTGACGGAACTGGTAATGAAGATTGTGCACCCCCCCTGGGAAGGTCTATAAGGTAAAGGATGTGGAGCCATTATATGGTGAATGTTGGGGCAACCATGATTCCTCTGATTGCGTAGGCCTACCCAGAACACCTATAAAACTAGATGGAAGAACCATCCTAACTTCTCCTAGAGCAACCCAAAGATAGCTGCAAACCTACAACAGCTACAAGAAGGCTACCAACAGAACCAGTCCAGACAGCAGACTCAGCAGCCACAGAACAATAACTCACTAGAAGCAACCCTACACACTTTCATGTCTAGAACTAGTGATTTTATTGATCGTACAAATAAATTTATAGATAAAACTAAGTCTTTTATGGATAGAACGGAGATGCGGATGAACAACCAGGAGGCTGCTATAATGAACCTAGAAACCCAATTTGGGCAGTTCACTGAAATCTACAGCAACCGGATAATGGGAGTATCATCCAGCAGCTTAGAAGCGACAGCCAAACCTGCATATGAACATTGCAAGGCTATATCTACAAGAAGTGGGAAGCAGTTGGATGAACCCAGGATGATGGAACAGCCAGAAGTTCAGCCAGAGCAGAAGAGTAAGCCTGCCACCCCAGCGGCAGAACACAACAGCGGTCCTGAAACAGATGATCCTCAGCAGACTAAGTCCCCAAACAAGGAGCATAGAGAGGACATCAACCTGCCAGTACCTTTTCCCCAAAGGCTCAAAGAACAAAAGCAAGAGCACGAGTTTAGAAAGTTCCTGGACATTCTAAAGCAGGTGCACATCAACGTACCTCTAGTAGGAGCCATTCAAAGTATGCCAAACTATGCCAAATATCTCAGAGATACGGTTTCTTAGAAAAAGAGGATTGGGGAGTTCGAGACATTGGATGTCACTAAAAAGTGCATGGCAATGCTACACAACAAGCTGTCGCCCAAGCAGACAGACCCGAACAACTTTGTTATCCCATGCAGAATAGGCAGCAAACATGAAACCAGAGCCATGTGCGACTTGGGAGCCAGCATCAACCTTATTCCCAAGGTTGTCTTCGATAAACTAGGTATTGGGCCTGCCAAACCTACCTCCGTCACGCTTAAACTTGCTGACCATTCATTCGTACAACCGAAGAGAAAAATCGAAGACATCCTGGTAAAGGTGGGCAACCTGATTCTTCCAGCAGACTTCCTCATCTTAGATTGCGAGGCTGATGAAAAAGTCCCTATCATCCTTGGGCGACCATTCTTGGCCACGGGAAGAACGCTTATAGATGTGGAGCTCGAGGAGTTGACAATGAGGGTAGAGGACCAGAGCATCAAGATGAATGTGCTACAGCCCTCAGAAGAAGAAAAAGAAAGCCCAGATGCAAGAGCTGCAAAAATCAGCATGGAAACTGGCCAGGGCAATAGCTGCCACGACAGATCAAAGGGCAGGCTTAAGATGACCCCCAAGAGGGAAGAAAAAGTCAAACCACCTCAAGAAATGGTTATGTCTAGGAGATGCACACAAGTGCACTCCCACCATAACTTAATTTTTATTTTTTTTATTTTTAATTTTTTGTATTAGGATTAGTTTGTTTTTTCAGAATCTTATCTTTCGGAACTTGTTTAATTATTTTTATTTTTATTTTATTTCAAATTTAGGAATAAAAGAGCAGGACCAAGAAGGAGGCCCAACATGGAGCCCACCCACCATCCTGCCAAGACAGTAGCCAGCGCAGCAACGCATAACGGCTAGTTTGCCGTCAACGGCTAGCTGCCCAACAGCTCCGAGAATAACGGGTAGAAAATCTCATAACGTGCACAAGAAAATCGGACCGTTGGGCATTTCATGTTGCCACGACACTTCTCAACAACCCCTATTTATACGCCTCTCACTCAATTCATTTACTTTACTACTAGCTGAAAGTAGTAGAAGAGGATGTTCAGAAAATCGCTTTTAGGACACGGTATGGACATTATGAGTTCTTGGTAATGCCTTTTGGGATACCAATGCACTTGTAGCTTTTATGAACTTGATGAAGCAGATCTTTCAGCCTTACCTAGATTAATTTGTGTTGGTCTTCATCATTGATATTTTGGTATATTCGAGCTCAGAAGAGAAGTACGATTATCATCTTTGAATTGTCCTTTAGACCTTGAGGGAGAGTCAACTTTTTTCCAATTTCAGTAAGTGTGACTTTTGGCTCTCTAGGGTGGCGTTTTTAGGCCGAATTGTTGCTGCGAATGGGATCTGAGTCGATCCACAAAAGATACAAGCATTGGTAGAGTGGAAACCACCTAGAAATAACATGGAGGTACATAGTTTCCTTGGGCTTGCCAGATATTACTGTCGTTTTGTCAAGGGATTTTCTATCATAACGACACCAATGACCAAGTTGTTATAAAAAGGAGTTCTGTTGCGCTGTATGGTGTACTATAAATGATACGCAAATAGTGCAAGTATACACGTCGAACAAGTGGTAAAGTAATGAGTGAATATCGTCTCCACATGGATTTGAGGTATTTCAAGTTAAGCTTAAGCACACCAAACAAAGAGTGAACAATGATTAATGAGATGGTTTTAAACAAGTAAATAAGATGTTATTGCAATTGCAGTATATAAAAACTAGAGTAAACAAAATGAACTTTCAACGTCCTCTTACGTGTGTGAAACTCTCACTGGAATGACAGACTAGGCTTCCTAAGGAATCCTTTACTTAGTTCTTATGCATGTCTAAGGATTTTCAGCCCAAATTATGCTCGTCGGAGTTTACTATGATGTTTCTAAACTATCTCTAGCAAGAATCCTTACAGCCAGAATGCTACGGCAATACCTCTCAGTGTCAACCCTAGGAAGCTACTTATCGATAAAGCACTACTCCTTTTAGTCGTTGAAACCCTATCTTTATTTCTAAGGTGAGTTAGGGTTTTCCTCTCAGCATAACCCCATTGTCCACGTAGATCTAGGCTTAACTCTCCCGACCATCAAGCACATCCAACACTTAGGTTAAGGCTACTCTCGAAAGCTCTTACAAACCTAAGGTAATAAAACGGTGAACAAGTCATTTAAGGAGCTGAAAAGTAACAAAACATTCATTAAAACCAAAATAAAATCATCCAAAGCAAGCTCTAGCCACTAAAAGTCAGTTCATTGCTGGGAAATAAACATCCATCATCATTTGTTTGCAACAACCCATTCCAAAAATAAATGCTAAAATAGAACAACTA
Organism: Hibiscus tridactylites; assembly: GCA_958450335.1. Classification (NCBI taxonomy): domain Eukaryota; kingdom Viridiplantae; phylum Streptophyta; class Magnoliopsida; order Malvales; family Malvaceae; genus Hibiscus; species Hibiscus tridactylites. The sequence continues at coordinate 61,082,930 of OY288273.1, read as the reverse complement.
AGATGGAAGGAAAAACTCCCAACACCGTCTTGGACAGCCGCGAACTATCCTAAGCTTGCTGCTTCTCTTGAACGCGAGCAAGATTACCCCTTGGCGCTTCAACTATGGAGAACAACAAGGTGAAAAAGGTGAAGAAAGCGGCCGACTCTCCTCCTTTCTTTCCTCGCCGAAAAAGTTCTCATTTTAGTGTGGGCTTCTTATCCTTTATATAGTGGGGGCTCCTACGGTTTAGTTTTCTAATATTCCTTGAAGGTCTTAGGGAATATTCCCTCTTTATGTGTGGCACGAAAGACAAATAGGGGATTCGCACATGTGGGCCAAAGAGAATGTCTTTGATGCTTTGTCCTTTTCTGCGCCCAAAAATGTTGTCCAAAATGTTGCGGCATTTCCTCCTTTTCCCAGCTTCACTCCTTCTTCACATGCACATCACCGCACTAGAGCATACCCCTTCAACATCATCAAATCTTGTAAAATAAACTAAACCACCAAACAAGCAACGCCTCATGCATCTATATGTCCTAAATGCATCTATATGCTATGAAATGATCTTGAAACTAAGCAAATACTTAAGTAGAAAGGTATGAAATATAGGTATTTTTGCAAGTTATCACACCTCCAAACTTAAGCTATTGCTTGCCCCCATGCAATGAGTAGAGAAAAACAGAAAACAAATGATGTGGCCAAAATTTAGTTCAAGTAAGCTGCTATAAAAAAAGTTCAGTCCTCAGAAAATATAGGCTTTCATACTTCAGACATAAATGAGATTTTAAGAATAGTTCTCTAGGGCAAGATCCCTTATTGGTGTGTGCGTAATTGCATGCAACTTATGCTTAACAAAGTTAGAAAAATTTCAAACAAGAACTCAAGTACATCCTCATGTGTAACTATTTAAGCACAATTTTATTCCCATATTTCAAATATTCTTTTAAGGGTGTCAGCTCATCATACCTACCATCCCTCACTCTAGGTTAGCAGGGAGCATACCTCTCACCCTGAGATAGTAGGTAGAGTCATCCCGTGACAACTTTCATTCACTCATTTGATGTTGCTGCCATTAATTTAAGCATGGTTTCCAGGTAATGCAACACAAAGAGGAGTGTCCTTCCACTAATATGTCGTAGCATTTATTCACAGTTTAATATATTTAGTAGGCAAAAGGGAGTTTAGTCAAGCCTTTATTGCTTTCATTTGTGTAACAGTCTTAAGCCTAAGGAGCATACAATTGTGTAACAGTGTAAAGATAAAGCATCAAGCCCTAAAGTCAGTTCTACCATTCTCAATAGTCATGCATGTTCAATCAATTCATAGCTATAAAAAATAACTCATAATCAGACATCCTCAATTTATTCATAAAATTGTCATTGAATCAAACAAAATGCCACATCAAGATTTCTGTTTCTAACTACAAATGCAAATGACTAACTATGGGCACTGACACACCCAAACTTGAAAGATGCAGTGTCCTCAATACAAGAAAAGTAAAAATAAATGCAACTATTCTACATACAATGCAAAGTGAATGGGGTACCTCACTTTTTGGCTTTTACTGTCTTGGTGGCGTGATGCTTCATGCTCGCTGATTTGAACGAGGCGATGGGAGGGTCATCTTCTACTTGTTCTGGTGCTGGGGTGGGAACTCGTTCAGTTGATGCCTCTTGGTTTGTTAAACTAGTGTCGGACTCATTTTCCTCGACATGAGTGTTTCAAACTCGACCGGCAGTGCACTTGATGTGGCTTCTAGTTGAGGGGGCTAGAGTTGGAGTCTTAGCAGATGAAGGGGTTTTGTTTAGCGTGTTATCATCTTCAGTCTCGATGGTGACATGATCATCAATACGCTCATCAGTTGGTGGAGGTCGTGAAGACTTGGGGCTGTAGCTGTTTGTTTTCTCTTTTTCAGCTACGAACATGTTGTGGCATTAGTGAGCTGTTTCTGGGAAGTAGGTTGAGTTTGTGCAGGAGTTTTGCAAGTTGTCGATGTTTTCTGTGCAACAGGAGAAGGGTCCTTCTTATGTACCAACAGGGCGGTGGGAAACACTGGGAAATCGACATTGACGTGCGGTAGGATTTCCTTGAAGTGGAGTTCGTCACCACGTCTCTTTCCTTGACGTACTTGAAGAAGGTTGCTAAGTCTCGGTGTAGCTGGTCCATTTATTCCTTGAGTTGGGTAGTAGAGGCCACTAATGTAGCTATTCTTGCTGCAGCAAAAGTTTTGGCTCTTCCATTAGTGTTTCTACTGGAGCATCCTCATCGAATCCCTTCAATCCTAGAATGTGGGTTAGAAAGATTGGGTTTCGTCCCTCGTCAATCTCATCTACCGCTGGGTCCTCAAAGGCTTCTTTCTTTTGGCACAAGGCGGTAATTAAGTTGGGCAAAATCAAGGGGCTGGATTTCCATTTCACACAAGTATATACTTCGTCCACAATGATTTTCCCAACATCAATTTGTCGGCCGTTAAGGATGGAGTGCAAGAGCAGGAGTCTGGTGGTGTTGACGGTTGAGGTGTGAGATGTAGGCGTGAGTCGACTTTTGATGTAGTTATTCCATATCTTAGCCTTTGGCTTGTGGCATATGCGTTCGACCGATTTGTTGGAGGCGTCCAACTCGGTGTCGGCAAAGCAAAGTTCTTCGACAACTTCCTCGATGGTTTGTGGGTCGGCGTTCTTAGCAAAAGAAGTGTGTTGGTCGGCTACATTTTCCAGGCCATAAAATTTGTTAACTTTGGTCGCAGTAAATTTTATTTGTTCTCCCCTTACATGTACGCTCGATTGAGTAGGACTTGTGAGATGCGCGAAAACTCCTTGACTTGAGGGAGGCAGATATTATCGGGATGCCGAACAAAGGGTTCCCACTCATGTTTGGCTATGACCTCCATAACTTTTTTGTTGAAACCAGGCTCCCCTTCACTAGGGAGTTGAAAGCCCTGTTCTTGGAAGACCTTCCGTTCCTTGAGGTCTAGGAAATGATCCTTGGCTCCCTCATCCAAGAACTTTTTGATTAACACCGATTTGGGTTGGGCACTGGTGGAAGCTTCTTCTGCTTTCTTGTAACACACCATATTTTGGCATAAGGAGAGGAGGAAGAAGACAAGAGGTTTGGTAGGGTTTTTAGTTGTGCGTGTGGCGATGTAAGGGTTGTTGTTTTTTTTCTTCGAAAAGCTTGTGTTAATGGAGTTTTGTTATTAGAGAAGGCGGAAGGGGATGGGTTTTATTTTTAGGTAAATGGGATAAGTTATGATGGTAATGGGAGTTGAAAAGAAAGAAACGATTATGACGTGAGAGAGAGAAAAAAGATGATTTGATGTTTGGGTGACGTTGGTTTAGGAGAGAGATAAGGGATAATTAATGAAAAGTAAAAAAATGGAGAGAGAAGGGGGCAGGGTAATAATGGTTAGGGTTCAATTTTTATAAAAAATGGTTAAAAAGGAAATAAATTCCCCTCTTTTTTTCCTTTTAAGAGCCGGCTCGCTCCAATGTTAGAAAAGGTTGGGCTTTCCAAATTGTTTCTGTTATCATAAGGACAAGGCCCTGATTCTCCTAAGAAAAGTTGTCTTTGTCTGCTAAACCCTAGCACGCCACCTGCAACTATGGGGTTAATTCAGACATGGGCAGATGAAGACAAGATAAAAGCATAAAACAAAATAACATAAATAACAATAAATTAAAGGATGAAGCGCGACTCAAAAATGGAAATGTGCTAAGTTATTTATGGACAGGAAATTATTAAAATGTTGTAGAAAACTAAAAAAAGGGTGAAGATTTCAAACTCTTAAGTTTCATGAAGGGATAAGGAAGATTTGTCTCGCAGGATGGGGGCTCCATTGTATATCTTCAGGCGTTGTCCATTGACCTTGAAGGCCATGTCATCATCGAGTTTTTTTATATCTATCGCACCATCGGGGTAGACCTTGTGTGCTAGGAAAGGTCCTGACCAGCGAAACTTCAGTTTGCCCGGGAAGAGTTTGTGCCTGGAGTTGTAGAGAAGCACTTGTTGTCCTTCTGAAAAATGTCGTGGCAAATGATGTTTGGCATGCCACTTCTTGGTCTTCTCCTTGTATAGGCGTGCATTCTCATAAGCATGAGCTCTAAACTCCCCCATCTCATTTAACTCTAGAAGCCTTCTTTCTCCAGCTAGTTGGGTATCCATATTGAGCTTTTTAATGGCCCAATAAGCCTTTTGCTCGAGCTTAACGGGGAGATGACAAGCCTTCCCATAGACTAGCTTAAATGTAAACATTCCTAAGGGTGTCTTGTAGCAATGCAATAATCCCAAAGAGCTTCATCAAGCTTTGGAGACCAGTCTTTCCTTTTGGGGTTGACCACTTTCTCAAGTATCTACTTGATCTCTCGGTTGGAAACCTCAGCTTGGCCATTGGTTTGGGGGTTATATGTTGTAGCAATCTTGTGTCTCACTCCGTACCTCTGTAATGCCTTAGCAATAAGCTTGTTGTCAAAGTGGGTTCCTTCATCACTAATAATGGCTCTTGGTGCTCCAAACCTTGTGAAGGAACTTCATGACAGTTTTGGAGTCATTCCTTGGATTAGCTACTGCTTCGACCCATTTGGATACGTAATCCACGGTCAAAAGGATGTATAAGTCTCCATAGGAGGAATGGAAGGGTCTCATGAAGTCAATTCCCCAAACATCAAAAAGCTCGACCTCCAAGATGCCTTGTAATGGCAATTCATTCCTTCTTGGAATGTTCCCCATTTTTTGGCATCGATCACAAGTCTTGCAAAATTCATGTGCATCCTTAAAGAGTGTGGGCCAATAGAATCCAGATTGGAGGACCTTTGCAGCTGTCCTAGCCCCTAAAAAATGGCCTCCACAAGGAGATGAATGACAATGAAGTAGTATCTCCTGGTGCTCCTCTTTGGGGACACACCTTCTAATTATCTGGTCGGTGCATTGTTTGAACAAATAGGGTTCATCTCAGAAGTAGAATTTCACATCATGTCTAAACTTCTTTCTTCCCTTGCTATTCAAATCAGAAGGCAAGATACCACTAACGAGAAAGTTAACAATATCAGCATACCACATAATTGCTGTAGCATATAATATTTTCTCATCAGGGAATTCCTCTTTAATTTCTAGTTCATCATGCTTTTCATCATTGAATTCTAGCCTAGAGAGATGGTCGGCTACTTAGTTTTCATACCCCTTTTTGTCCCTAACCTCCAAGTCAAATTCTGGCAAAAGAAGTATCCACCTAATAAGTCTAGGTTTAGCATCCTTTTTAGTCACTAAGTATTTAATAGCCGAATGATCGGTGCAGGAATCCTCTCAAATGTTGTCGAGCATCTCCTGTGGCAGTCCCTCCAAAGTGCCCTAATGTGTTTATCATGTTGAACATGACGGGCTTTAGCTCGAAATGGTCTGCCCCTATATCAGGTTCCGTCACTATTGGTTTGAACCCTTAGAAATCGTGTTCTAGATAATCTCTAGTTGTTCGAATCTGGGGCGGCCTGGGCAGAGGTGGGGGATCCTGCTGTGGTGGATCTTGCGGACCTCTGGGGGGGCAAGTCGTGCTGCCCGCCCTTGCCGTGTGCGGCATTGTTAGGTGGGTCCATGTTTACCTTTGCTTCTTCCTTTTTTTCTTTGTTTTTCTTTAGGACTTCCCTGAGCTCCTTCTTAATTTCTCTTGCTTGATGTTCGATATCGTCGTAAAAGATGAGATTTCCTTTAGGGTTCGCCCTGGTCATACACTAGCAAAGGACACGGTAAAATTCTTTTTTTTGCTTAAGAATAAAGATAAAATAAAAAAGGTGCAAAAATTGAAAAACGAAATTCGATGTTACCAATCCCCGGCAACAACGCCAAAAACTTGTAGGGCGTGTAGGTGTTCCCTTTTTGTGAGAGCGCAAGTGCACACTTCTGCCAAGTTATAGTATATAAGATGTCAAATCCCACGAGGATTGGTCAGCTTGGTTCATTTTGTAGTCCCTGCACAAGGTAAAGTAAAAACACAAGTAAAGTGATTGTTGGATTGAAGAGTAAAATAAAGTAAAGAACAAATGATTAAAGAGGTGATTCAGGTTGATAAAAGAGGCAGGGTTATGCTGCCACTTAGTGTGAAACTACGTTGTAAAAGGCTAAGTTGTTTTGTGCTGCCACAATATGCTGCCTCAGCGGGTATGACGGGCGGCAGCTACGACTCTGTCACGCGGCCGCAGTGGTTCACTACACTTGCAAATTTTGTTGTCTCGGTAGGTGAAATGGAAATAAGTCCGGCGGCAAGTCTGGCAGATATTCCAAGTTCGGCAGGATAGTCGACAGTGATCCTCCCTATTTCTAGGCAAGCATGCTTGAAAGCTAGCGTGACGTAGGCAATACCTAGCAATCTCAGCGTAAACCTAACACAGACTAGTCAACTCGGTTGGTGATCCCTTTTAGCCGCTGAAACTTGTGAACTTTTGGAACCAAGTTAGTCACGCCTCAGCACGTTGTGACTGTGCTTAACCCTTTCGTGAAGTTGAAACTTTTGTGCCCCCTAAATGGATTCTCTCAACTGACGGTTAGGACTAATTGAAAGAATGAAGTGCATAGATTAAGCAAACTTGGAATATTTTATTGAAAAACAACTCAAAACCTAATACAATCGTTTCACACCTAATTTACAACATAACCCTAACCCAAATGAAGATTAGAACATGGCGGCGACAGAGAACACTAGCTATGTCGATAGAAAACCTAAGATGATTTGAACTAGGAGTACAATAAGTATTTATAGACAAATAACTAGGCTAAGTCCTCCTAAAGTTGAAGTCCATAAAAGTATATTTCAACATTTAATGTGACTTTAAATTCTGAATTCTTTGCGTTTAATATGGACTTTATCTCGTTTGCCTTAGCCTGCAAGTAACCTTGAGATCTCACTTCGGCGGCTCTGGCTGCTACTACAGATGTCGGAAAATCAAGTGGATGGGGGCGATAGACTTAGGATTTTTAGCTCTAGAGATCGCACTCCGATTATCCAATTCCATAGTTTGCTGCCGTGGGCAGCAAGATCAGCGACAACTTTACTCGGCAGCAACTTGTCTTTAGCTGGAACTACATTAGTACAACCCCTTGGTTTACTGCCTCGGCGTTGCATCCTCGGCTCCTCTTTCTTTCTCTCAGCGTTTATTACCTAAAAACAAAAATACACTAAAACAATATCTCTTCTTTACCAAACGAAAGATAATCTATAAAAGCAAGGTAAAGTGAAGGAATACTGTAAAATGCAATGCATGAACCTATTTATGCCTAAAATGAGCTTAATAATAATAATAATAATAAGAGGTGGAATGTGCATGAAATATAGAACTTGTGGACACTTTACAATTTCATAGCGAATATGAAACAATATCATCCGCTTATTTATTCGTATTATGTATAAAGAAGCTTAGCCAGGCGATACAAGTGGAAACTACAAAGGGTTTGTGGAAACCGTTTGTGACTTCTAGAGCTGGACCAGGACCCCAAATTTTTCATCTGTTTTTTGCAGATGATTTGCTACTCTTTGCGGCATCTTCGAGTGAACAGATGGAGGTTGTTCGACGTGTGTTAGGTGATTTTTGTAGTGCTTATGGCCATCGGGTAATCAATGCAAAAACCACTATTTTTTTCTTCAAGAATGTTCTGGCAGATGTTGGATCTTTGATTACTTCGAGTTTCGGCTTTAAGGATGTTGTGGATCTGGGGAAATATTTAGGTGTTCCCCTTTTTAGTCGTAGGATTTCTCATGCCACTTATTATTATCTTTTGGATGGTATGCAGAGAAAATTAAGTGGGTGGAAAGCTAAGACGTTATCGCTTGCGGGAGGAATTACATTGGCCAAATCTGTGTTGGCGGCTATCCCTTCATATATCATGCAATCAACTGTTTTACCACGGTGAACTTGTATAGAAATTGAAAGAATAATTCGTCGATTCATTTGGGGAATTACAAGAGCCCGTGGAGGAGTTCATTTAGTTAAGTGGGAAACAGTTTGTCAGCCGTTAGAATGTGGTGGTTTCGGTTCCCGAAAGATAGATTTTCAAAATGTGGCATTCTTAATGAAACTCACATTCTAATTGGTTACACGAGAGGATGCTCTATGGGTATGTTTCTTACGTTGGAAATATAAGTGTATACACGTCTGCCAGAGTCTCTTTTGCGAGGGAGTTGTTCTGATATATGGAAAAGTCTTGGTGTTGTGTGGCATGATGTTTGTTCCAACATTCATTTGAGCGTGGGTAATGGGGCGGATATCAACTTTTGGCATGAGGAGTAGATTAGGCATTTAGGCCCTTTGAGTCATTAGGTAGCATGTGATGTTTTAGGAAACTTGAGAGGCTCTACCATGGCCAACATGGTGAATAGAGATGGGAGGTGCTGAACCAATTTTGCCGCATACTATCCTGCTACATATCGCTGCGATCAAAGCGTCGCAACCTTGGTTTTTGAACGATGTTCTGGCCTGGTCGGGAGAGGCTGATGGGAGGTTCATGGTGCATTCAGCTTATCAGATTTGTCGTGGAAGGTTATTCATCGTTTTAGAGTGCTGCAGAAAATTAAGATCTTTTTTGGTTAATTTGTTGCGATAAATTAATGACGAATGCCGAAAGGGTTCGTCAACATTATGCTTTGGATAGTAGTTGCCCAATTTGTGGTCATGTAGTTGAGGATGTCGACCACGTCCTTCAACAGTGCCCTTTGGCTTGTCATACATTGGAACAATTGATAAAACCGGCAACGTTTCATCAGTTCTTTTCGTTAAATTTGAAGGAGTGGATTGTCAAAACCTCACACGTGCAGCACACATCACATTTCAACCGCAAGATTGGGATTTACTCTTTGGAGCAATTGTGTGGAACATTTGGGTTTCACGCAATGCCATTGTATTTGATTCACCGATTGCAGGAGAGGGCTCTGTGTTAGATCGAAGTAAGCATCTTGTAGAGCTTTCGCAGCATGCGTTTGGATGCGGCAGGAGAGGGCAACGACCGCGTCAGACAGGGATTGGGTTGGCCAGGCGAGGGAGATTGCCCGAGGAGGGCTAGATCAAATTAAATTTGAATGGTGCACGTTGTTCAGCGGACGGTTTCGCGTCTTGTGGAGGAGTCACATGGGACCATGCCTATAATTGGATTTTCGGTCTCACAAAATTCATTGAGATTTGTTCTATTCTTGAAGTGGAATTGTGGGGGTGCATTTGAGTCTTTTAATGGCATGAGAGCATGGTTATCAACAAGTTATTCTTGAGGTTGATAGTTTGGTTGCTACAAGGTTTCTCCGCTATGATGTGAAAGCGGTGGGAAGATGTTCTATCAGGTTGTATCTTTTGGAGTTGCGTAAGCGTAGTTGGGTGGTTCGTTTGAATCATATTCCCCATGAATGGAATAGGGTTGTGGATGGCCTCGCTAAACTGGCTTCTCCCTCGAATTTGGATGTGATGTTTTTCGATAGTCTGTCGGATTCCTTACTGACAAGTGCTCATGGAGATTTAGGTTCTTAGGCGCTTAAGTCAAGTTGTTTTGTTATTTTGTTTTCGTTTCTTGTTTTGCTTTTGTTTTGCTAGTTTTGTAATGATCATCTTTGTAAGTACTTCCACATGTACTCTTTTCCCTCCACTTAGGTTTAGGGAGGTTTTTTAACAAGGCATGTGTTTGTACCCTTTTTTCTCTCACACACAAAATAAAACCATGACGGTCCAAGGATTTTGGAGGCACGAGGTGAACTAAAAAATTATGCCCCTAACAATAAGTATTAAAAAATTAAATTTTAAGAGCAGCCCTTAATAACAAATATTGAAAAATTTACTATTAAGAATATGCACCTAATAAAAATATTTAAAAATAAATTTTGAGAGTAGGTCCCTAAACAAATATTAAAAAAAAAAATTAAGAGTATAGCCTTAATAACAATTATTGGGGAAAAATAGCCACTAATAATAAGAATTGAGAAAAATGACCCTAAATAACAAGTATTGAAAAAAAAGTAGACCCCTAAAAATAACTATTGAACAAATTGAATTTTAAGAGCAGACCTCTAATAACAAATGCTGAAAAAGAATATTAATTTTAAGAGTATGCAGCTAATAAGAAATATTTAAAAATGAATTTTAAGAGTAAACCCTAAACAAATATTAAGAATTTTTAATTTTAACAGTATGCCCCAAATAGCAAATATTTGGAAAAAGAATAACCTCTAATAATAAGCATCGAAAAAAATGCACTCTAAATAGAAGTATTGAAAAAATTAGACCCCTAACAATAAATATTGAAAAAATGAATTTTAAGAGCACGCCCCTAATAACAAATGTTGATAAAAAAAATTTAAGAGTATGCATCTAATAAGGAATATTTAAAAATTAATTTTAAGAGCACGCCCCTAATAACAAATGTTGATAAAAAAAGTAATTTTAAGAGTATGCATCTAATAAGAAATATTTAAACATGAATTTTAAGAGTAGACTCATAGATAAATATTGAAAAATTTTAATTTTAAGAGTATGCCCTCTAATAAAAAATATTAGAAAAAAGTAGCCCCTAATAATAAGAATTGAAAAAAATTGACCCTAAACAACAAGTACTGAAAAAAATTAGACCCCTAACAATAAGTATTGAAAAAATTGAACTTTTAGAGTAGACCCTAATAAAAAATATTGAAAAAAATTATTTTAAGAGTATGCACCTAATAACAAATATTTAAAAATGAATCTTAAGAGTATACCCTTAAAAAATATTGAAAATTTTAAATTTTAACAGTATATCCCTAATTTAAAATATTATGAAAAATAGTCTATAATAATAAGAATTGAAAAAATTGGACCCTAAATAATAAGTATTCAAAACATAAACCTCTATCAATATGTATTGAAAAAAATTAAATTTTAAGAGTAGGCCCCTAATAAAAAAATATATTGAAAATAATAATTTTAAGGGTGTGCACCTAATAAAAAATATTTAAAAATGAATTTTAAGAGTAGAGCCCTAAACAAAAATTTAAAACTTTTAATTTTAAAAGAATGCCTCTAATAAAAAAATATTGAGAAAAAATAGTCTTTAATAATAAGCATTGAAAAAATTGGACCCTAAATAACAAGTATTGAAAAAAAATTAAACCCCAAATAACAAGTGTTAAAAAATTGAATTCTAAGAGTAGGTTCCTAAAACATATTGGGGAAATTGGGCATTAAATAACATGATTGAAAAGAATTAAACCCCTAATAAAAAAATTGAATCAAAAGAATTTTAAGAGTGGCCCATAATAACAAAATATTAAGAAAAAATGAGCTTGTAATAACAAGTATTGAAAAAATTGGACCCCAAATAAAATTTTAATTTTAAGAGTATGTCCCTAATAACAAATATCAGGAATAATCGGGCCTCAAATAATCAATATTGAAAAAATTGGGCACTTAATAATTAATATTAAAAAAATAAAATTTAAGAATATGCCCATAATAACAAATATTTTTAAAAATTGTGCCTTTAATAACAAGTATTGAAAAAATTTGGACCCTTAATAATTAATATTTAAAAAATAAAATGTAAGAATATGTCCATAATAACAAATATTTTAAAAAAATTGCGCCTCTAATAACAAGTATTAAAAAAAATTGGACCCTTAATCAATGGCAGATCCATAATTTATTTTGAGGGTAGGCATAAGTCAAAATATTTATGAGGGTGGGCACAAATAATAAAAATATCAAAATTTTAGGGTGGACACAAATCATAAAATTAAAAAACTAAAGATAAATTTAAAAAAAATTTAAAAATTGAATCCAAATGCGTGAACTTTGAAAAGTTCAGGGTGGGAACGGACCAACCCATCCGTTCACTTGCATCCGCCATTACCCTAATAATAACTATTAGAAAAAATAAAATATAACGATTTAAATAGTAAAAATTGAGGAAAAAAACATATATTTAATTTTATAACTAATTATTATTTCTTTTACTTGTTATTTACGGCCCAAAGTGGAGGTCTATCTAATATTTTAACTAAATTTTAAGGTATTTTATATTATAAGTATTTAAATAATAAAAATTAGGGAAATGACGCCCTAGCAGGGCCGGCCCTGAATAAAATTGTTACGCTAACAATAAATTACATGAACGGCTACTTTAACGTCATGAGATTTAGTGAACTAATCATATTCCTGTTAAAATTCACACCAAATTGATTAGAAAAAATATCAAATTCAACTAAAAATATTAATAACTAAATTAATAAAAATATAAAAAATTAAATTTATCATTTGATTTTTTAATGATTTTATGTGGGTTGTTTTGCGTAGATTAGAGCGTAATTGTCTTAGAAATCGTCTAAGTTCGATGGGCACGCTATTGGCATGTACATTAATTCCAAGTTTTTAATGCTGAAATATCTCCCACGCTGTTCACACTTCCACTGGGTTTGAAAACTATACGCAATAATCAATATGAAGCAAAACAATCATTTGGTTCCGTTTGCAATCTTTTGATCGAAAATTATACATTCAAATATTTTTTTAATTAGATTAAATCATTATAATATACGATCGAATTGATAGCAAAATTATGTTTAAATTTAAATCATTATAGATTTAGATAAAGCTATATATGATAGGATTTAAATCAGAATAAATTGAAAATAAGCTTATTTATATTTTTTTACGAAACAATAATAAAGAAATACTCAAATTTAAAATCTCAAAATGTCCACAATTTCAATTTTTTTTAATTCTCTTTGGAAAATTATTATGGACATGGTTTTGCTTTTCCATCACCGATAAAATCAGGAATTGAAGGCACGATTTTATTGTTTTAAGGACTAAAGCACCGTACGGATCAAAGTGCCAAAGTTTTGCCAACTTGGTTTTGTATACGAAGAGAAGGTCATCATGATAAATATATAAATTATATTTTCCATCCATGGACTGATATTTAATTTGATTGATATTATTATTGTAACAATTTGAAGGTGAGAGTTTAAACATTTTTTAAAATTTAATTTCTTCTAATTCAAAATTCGAAAAATTATCAGCACTTTAAGTTTAATATCAATTTACGCACAAAAGGAATATATCAATTTAGTGGAGTAAATTTTAGATAGAACATATAATAAATCATAAGGTTTTTCAAAAGGGATAATTTCATTGTTTATACATATATATCGTATATGATAAAAAAGGAAATTATTAAATTCCTCTGTTACAGTATGTACACTAATTTTGTCTGGACCAATACATTTGGGCCCAGGACAAACAACTACTCAATTTGTAACCCAATTACCGAATAAATCCACTTAAAATTAACTAAATTCAATTACATTAAACAGAATTACCTTATACTATAGCCCGAGTTACCCAATTACATCCCTCTTCTATTTACAATAGACACAAACCTGGAAATAAACCCTTCTTACTTTGACTAAATTAAACGCTAACCCTAAATATCACCATCCGCCATCATCAGCTATTTCAGCCAACAACCAATGGTCCCTCCCTTCTCTCACCCGATGCGTCGTGAACCCACATGTAATTGACTCATGAACCTATTTTTTGACTTTGAAGATTGAAAACTGTTCTTTTAATAAAAATATAATCTTTTATTAAAATAACCCAATTTTTACGTGGACCAATCTTATCTCGAAAATGATTGGTGGAGACACCTATATCTATTTTCTTAAAAACACATGAGGCTTAAAGGACCATTCCCATAACTTGGCAACTCAACTAGGAACTAATTTTTAGAGAGTCAAACCACAAGTCAACTACCTATTTTCTTAGTAACTGGAAATTGCGAGTGCGAGCTTATTTAATTTATGATTTGTTATTTTTTCTCTAAAAAATAAAATTTTCTCTATGTTTACGAGCTTTCTTTAATTCACGTATATTTATTTTACATAATATAAGCTTCTACTCGGGATTTCTCCATTTTCTTAAGTGGGGGTAAACGCTACTGCCTTTGTAAGAATATTGTTTCTTTATGTAGGCCTAGTAATTATATCCTATGTATTCGTAAGAATATCGTTTCTCCATGCAGTCATAGGAAAACAGATCTCCTCGGATTGACTCAATTCATATAAGCCTATAATGAATGAGGATTACATGCCTAACTAGCCTTAGTAGGCGACAACGAAGATAGTTCAAGTACATTTTGTACAACTGAAGCCTCATGTAGCAAACAATAAGATCTCACCCTTTAAAACTATGTTGAAACTCTATTCGATTAGTGGCTACCATAATAAGAGCACATGAAAAATGATTTGACTTTTACTATTCTGTTTTTTTTTTTTTTTTATATTTCTCCAAGTTAGCATGAAACTAGATACCATGAGGTTAAAATTTATTTCTACAAAAATAAAGTATTCATGTAGATATCATTTGGATATGATCTATGTCATGATTAAAGCATGTTGGGTAGCAATCAATTTCTTTCAAAATTTATTTTGTGAATAAATTTTATATTATTTTGATTATTTTATTCATATTAACTTGTTTGTTCTTTTGTTACTTGACTCTTGCATTGCATTGTCTTAACATGTTCATGTATTTTTCATTTGTATTGCCTCTTCATGGCATCAACAAAAGATTTTTATTTATAAATGGTTGCCAATGTAGAAAGCGTTCATAGTTGGGAGAAAAATACATTAATATATATATTAGTTAAATTCAACTTTCCATAGTTGCAAAAAATCCCGTATGATTATGGAAGTTGTTTTATTGAAGCCATATTTTAAAGGGTAAAATACTGGAATCATCACTCAACTTTGGTCATTTGACCTATTTTAGTCACTCAACTTTAAAAACGCTAAATTTACTCATTAAACTTTACTTTTTAACCTATTTTGGTCACTTTGAATTATTTTATTAATATTTAGGTATGACATGGCATATTTTATTATTATTATATATAAAAAATAATTTAAAATAAAAATAATTAATATTTTTTTATTAATAAATAAAAAAGTAATTTAAAATAAAAACCCTAATCCCAAACACCCCAAATATCTCAAATTCCAAACACCCAAATTCTCAAACCCCCTTACCGGTGTCACTCTCA
This sequence comes from Hibiscus tridactylites, assembly GCA_958450335.1. Lineage (NCBI taxonomy): Eukaryota > Viridiplantae > Streptophyta > Magnoliopsida > Malvales > Malvaceae > Hibiscus > Hibiscus tridactylites. The sequence goes on along the minus strand of OY288273.1, from coordinate 61,067,915 downwards.
CCGGCGGCCACCACTCCCTCTACCGCCGACGACAACATCACCTACCGCCAACATCAGCTCCAGACGCCGACCTTTTCCGAGAAGCTCTTGACAACGACGACGACGGTTTACTTCTACCAACGACGTCGTTCTGAGTAGGACATGATGAATCGATTATCTCGTTAACAAATTTCTTGACTCTGTTCCAGGAGAAAACTCGGGCTTTTGGTTTTCCTTCTTCTTCACCGCTGGAAGAAGCAGTGGCGTCAGCATCAGTAACTGTAATACGAACGATTCGAGGCTTCATTTCTAGTCTGAGATTTAACAATGGTGAAAAAAGCTTGGTTTGATTGCGGTGCTCTGCATATTTGATTGAAGGAACAGGGCAAGTATCCATTTTTTTGCTCTCAATCTTCGTTCTGGGTTTTTGGGTTTTTAGATTCTTTCACTTCTCATTGAGAGTGACAGTAGTGAGTAAAATAAAAAGGAGAAGGAAAGAAAAGAAGAGATTCCTTTAGAACAAAACACGAGGAGGATAAAGGGTTAAAAAGAAGAAGAAAAAAGCTGAAGAAAGAACATGTTAAAGAGAAGCTTGAAATGGAGAGAAATCCACGTCAACATCAACCGTCGGCGACAGGTGTTGTTGTCGTCGGCGGTAGAGGCGGTGGTAGCCGCCGGTGAGAGTGACACTGGTAAGAGGGTTTGAGAATTTGGGTGTTTGGTATTTGGGCTATTTGGGATATTTGGGGTGTTTGGGATTAAGATTTTTATTTTAAATTACTTTTTTATTTATTAATAAAAAATATTATTTATTTTTATTTTAAATTATTTTTTATATATAATAATAATAAAATATGCCATGTCATACATAAATATTAATAAAATAATTCAAAGTGACCAAAATAGGTCAAAAAGTGAAGTTTAATGAGTAAATTTAGCGTTTTTAAAGTTGAGTGACTAAAATAGGTCAAATGACCAAAATTGAGTGATGATTCCAGTATTTTACCCTATTTTAAAATCGGTACCTTTGTATTTTCATCACAAAAGGTGTTGATTCGTGAGTGGTCATCAATCTAAAAGACGGTCATAATGGATAAGGGATTTCATGATCATATAAAAGAGAGTATAGATGTAGGACAATATTCAGAAGAGGCACCAGAAAGAATGAGAGGCGGTTCTTCCATGAAGCACTTATCAAAGCATATGAACCGACAAAAGGTGATGAAGAGTCAAGATCAAGCTTTGAGGCAAAAAAACTGAGTCAGAATCTCGATGCAATGCTAGATCATGGAGAGAACATAACTTGGCTACTAGACAAAAAGCTAAATTTCTTGGAATCAATACCTTATTGCATGCATATTTACAATTTAGTTCAACATTGTATGATACTTTAACATCATAACATTGACATTCATGGTTCGAATTATCAATTCTTTATGGGGTTCAAAGACATTTTGATGACAAAAAAATTGGAAAGTTAAGAGCATGAGCAAAAAAATAGAAAAAAATTGAATAATATTAAGATGAATTGCGAAAACAATTGACTAAGTTTCAACAAGAGATGAGAAACCAAATATCAGAGTCTCGACATACTATGTTGAACCATATCACTCAAATATGAGAAACATAATATACCACCATAAACCCTAACACTCATAAAAAGGATCCATACATAAAAAATTCCCTTATATAGTGCCCCATACAAGCAGACATCATTACCACTATGACGGTGTAACAATTCTGATGAACTACTCTAGGGCATTGGGCTTGAACCCAAGAGAAATCCTTCATAATCGTGGTGTCTTTGAATTAGGAGACTTGATGGAAGTGAAAAGATCCAAAATTGAGCTTTTTAAACAGTTTGAAGATAAATACAAAGGGTTGAGAGAAAAGTTCAAAACAATAGAAGGTACTGATGTTTTCTATAAATTGATGCAAAAGAACTTTGTTTAGTCCCCAAATTGGCCATTCCACATGAAAAAAACGTTCATAACTTTGAGAAATATGACAACACTGATTGTGCTCTAATCCATATAACAATATGGAAAGATATTTAAATAATGATAAATTGTTGATCTACTACTTCCATGATAGTTTAAGGAGACCTGTGATGGTATTGTATAACAAATTATGTAGGAAACAAATTCGATCATGGGTTATCTTAGACAACACATTTTTGGGAAAATATAATTATGCTATGGACTCGGCTCAAGACCATCAACTTCTTCAAAATATGAAGATGAAAAATGCAGAAAGCGTTAAGGAATATTCTTTGAATGGAGAGGAATAGCAACCCAATTACAACCTCCCATGAAAGAGAAGAAAACGTCTCTCATTTTTCATAGAACCCTTATGAATACTTTCTTCGACCTAATGCTCGTAACGTAAAGGAGCGACTTTGATGATCTCATGATAATTGAATAGATAAGAGAACACGAGATTCGAAAAAACAGTGCAACCTAGCATTGCCAATTATGTTCCCTGGATCCAGTACCTGAAATTTACAGCCATGTAAATCAAATTTACTATAACAGCCCAAGTCACGAGACAATTTACTAACAGACAACAAGTTGCAAGCTAATTTTAGAACATAAAGCACCGAGTTCAATTCAACATCATGATTTACTCAAATTGTTCCACTTCCTTCAATGGTCGCGAAGGAATCATCTGTTGTATTTACATTCGATTGGGCCTCAAGCTTGATGAATTCAGTAAATAAGCTTAGATCTCCTTTCATGTGGTTAGAAGCTCCACTATCGACAATCCAAGTAGTGAAATTTGTGTTGTCAACAGTATTTGCAAAAGAAAGATTACCTCCAAGTTGCTCGCAAAATTGGCCACTAGCATTTCTTACTGAAGTGACCAAATGTGGTTGATTGTCCCTCCGTGGTCATGGGGATGGACTAGCCTTTACGCTAATCTCGAATATTTTTCCACCAACCATTAACTAAGGTTTTTTTTGAGAATGGATCTGAAAAACCGAGATTGATACCATATAGAAAATAAAGAAGAGTATTTTGAGCAGTGATCAATTTGATTCAATGTTTTACCTTGAACTGATATGAAGAGTACATACAAGCCAACTATATATAGAATTAGTACAAGGAGTTCTAATAAAACTCAAACTAGTTTAGATAGAATATAATCCTATAAAATATAAGAGATAAAGGTTATCTAAACTACTTAATAGATAAAAGTTATAGGCTATTTAAACTACCTGAAGTGTAACCCCTAGACCCGCCTATGCGTTACAACGGATCTTAGGAAGTCATATTAGGGTCACAAGAGCGACCCACAGTAAAATACACATGAAAACATTTTTTTCTTTCTAAAAACACTTATTAAACTGTAAAATCAACTTCTGTTTAAAATACTATTTAAGAAAATCATTTAAACACATAACAAGAATTTTAGAAAGTACTTTACACACTCAACCACAAAACCATTCGTGACATACATGACATACATGACATACATGCCCACTAACTATACAATACCGTACTCCAGACGCAACGCCGAGGGAACTCCGAACACTAATGTCAAACATTAGGTCATGCTATTTTCTTTGAACCTGCGATGGTAAAAACAACGTGAGCTTGGAAAAGCTCAGTAATACAGAACTACCAAAAGATGATATAAGCTCATGCAGATATATGGTAGGCATAACATTTTTATGATGTTCCGGGCAATACTTGTCTCCATTTATGTTTCGCTAATTTAGTGAATCTCTATTCTTGAGGACAACAAGGTTTGTTCTTTCTATGTTACTGAGTATTAGAAGAGAGCTTATTGTTCAGAGAATCAACAGAGTGGCGGGTTGGAGAAGTTAAACCATGAAGCCTAGTGTGTTTTAATAAGTTGTAGATCGAACATACATAAGTATTTAACATCATATCATATGAGCACATAACAGATTAAATGCAAATGTTCAATGTTCATACAAAAGTTTACAAGAACTGCCCTCCAACCTTACACCAATATGCAGTCCCCCAGAACTGCATCCATAAGGACTTACCCTAGGCCCGATGGGCATATGTGCCACCTAAGGGGATGCCTTAGGTCCATAAGGACTTACCCTAGGCCCGATGGGCATAGGTGCCACTCAAGGGGAGACCTTGAGTCCATAAGGATTTACCAGCTTGATCGGGGCTGTACCAACAGAGACTTCATAACATAACCCAACAGTATACCCCAGATAGTAATCGATGTTCAGATTCCAGCCATGAGTAACATAATACATGTAACAGACATATTCTATTAAGAGTATCAGAAACAGAAGTTCATGCTTTTGACAGATAAATGGGCATACTATTGAGCAGAGCAGACATTTTCAGCATTCATCATGCAAACAGATTGTCCCATCACAGGTCAAACTAACGGATCATGCTAACAGATTGTCCCATCATAGGTCAAACTAACGGATCATGCTAACAAATTCATCAAACAGTCAGACAATACCATCACAGATCAAGTGACCACATACCAAGTATACAGATTGAGCAGACATATATCAGGTAGGTAGAGAATGTCATCATATATCAAGTTCATCAAACATAATATTATTCATGATTAAATCATTATGCACTTCATTCAACAGAATATAGCACACATGGAACACACTAGATGGAATATTTTATTTCTTGAAGATACTCGACATTTACAGAAGGGGACGCATTAAACTTTTGACAATTTAGACGAATTTCCAGAACGAGGTTCCTATTAGAAAGCGTTCTTAAAATGATTCATATTATGTATTCAAGAATTGGTACATCAAGATCTTAGAAAGTTTGGATATATCATGAGTACTTTAGTCATTTAAGCTTACAAGGGCATTATGGTCATTTTATCATACATGGGCGTTTTGGTAATTTACACCAACGAGACATAAACAGTCGCTCGGGAAATTCTATTTACTCATCACTTTTCCAGTCATGCATTCAGAGATTTCTATGATAAGATCTTTTGCGATATCGGATACATCCAGGGTTGTTCTGGTCACTATGGCCATCAAGGGCATTTTGGTCATTTAACTATCAAAGGTGATTTTGTAGTTTAGCCCAATAATGATAAAATGACGATTTACAATAGTTAATATTTCTATAAGTTTTTCAAGCCTCCAACTGTTTGAACTAACGTATTCCTACCTTGCAGTACTAACGAACCCTTATATTAGTATCAGGAGTGATTAACATACATGGGCGTGCTTCCTAACACTTAGGGGCAGTTTAGCCCTTTAAGTCTCATTTGAATTCTCATGGTTTCATCAAATTCATAATTGTATATTTAACCCAAGAGAGCATTTCAGTCATTTTGGAAATTGGGATAAATTCACCGTTTTTGTCAAATCTTATTATTTAGCACCTCTATCGTTTACGTACTCGGAAGAGATTAAGTCATTCTAATCCCTTCGGCCCTTAGAAACGGTTTACTCATTTTAGAACTTAAGGGTAAAATTGTTATTCTGATTAATTAAGAATTTCGGTGCTCGAAGGCACTACAATCTTTTTGGTCAATACGATCATTTCGATTAATTCATTCCTTACTATCGTACTGATCAGCTTAAGAATACAACAATAATTCCAGTAATTTCACCTTTAAGCGTTATACCTTCATGTGTTATACAGAGCTTGGGGGAAATTCAAGTTTCTTTTAGTATCACACACATTTGAATAATGATGCCGAAGTCTTTTCAAAAAGAACATACATCTTGGGTAGTGTAATTTGCATAATCAGGTCGAATGCAGATTTAGGTCATTTCCTTTATCAGAGGGGTAGTTTAGTCATACTTATGCTCCAAGGGAATTTTCGTAATTTAATAATTAATATCTCTCACTCCGTATCCTGAGCCTCGATTCTTACGCACTGATGATTGAGTTGCGGATTAACTGAATTTAATTATTAGAACTTCTGATATTGTTAGCCCATTAGTGATCTTATTCGGATAATTTGGTCTTATTAATATCCATACTTATTGCTCGAATGTGATTCAATTTAAGCAAAATTTACAGTATACGTCATCATAAGCATGCATGCGTTAACCGAATATCAACATGTTCATAAAGCATACAAGGGGTAGTAGTGTATTACCTTAACTCCGAGCTACATCAGTAGATTCATGATACGACATTCGAATACCCTCGAACTCGGATTCAACATCCCACAACCACACGGATATGAAGATGTGCAGATGCCTTCAGATAAACAAAATCCACAGTTAATCCTTAATCACACTACCTTTAAACTGAACATGAAACACAAAAGCATTTTTGGGTTCAAAATCAGATTCAGAGGCTTTCGGGTCGGAATTTTGCGAAACGAGCTTCAAAATCGGACTCAGGACGTCGAAAAACATAAAATAGGACTTTTCAGAAAATTAGACTTTTTGGGACAAAGTCAACGCTGACGTCAGCGATCAAGTCAACGCTGACGTCATGCTGATGTCAGAGGTCAACTGGTTTGACTCCTTGAGTCAACTCGGGTGAGCTGACTCACTGAGTCGACTCGGGCGAGCTGACTCACTGAGTCTACTCGGGCAGACGGGCCAAGTCGGACGGGTCGGGTCGGACGGGCCGGTTTGGACAGTTCAATCCGGTTCACTCACCCAAATATTTCGGTCACCGGACGGTCGCCAGAGTGGTTGTTGGAGTCCCGAAATGCACCATTTCTGCCAAAAACAAGAGCTCATCAACAGGGCTATTCAACCCACTCATCGGAAACACGAAACAAGCCAGAATGAGCCGGAATTTACCTTAAACAAAACCGAGGAGGCCGGAATCGACGAAGCTCCAATGAAGGCCATGTCGGAATTGGACGAACATTCGACCGAAGGGGTTTCACTCACCTCGTCGCACTGATCTCATCTGGTCTGTCGACGCGCTGGAACTGCGACGAAAACGGCCGTAAATTGAAGAAATAACGGTGACTTAGGAGGGTCATTCGTCGAACCATTGAGCCGTTCTCCTGGGCGGTTGACGGCGTGATGGTGCGAGTGAACCCCAAAGGCGTGATCAGCGGACAACGACAAAGAGAACCACGGTGGCGGTGGAGGCAACAGCGTGATGGTGAAGCAGATCGAGGTTGTTGAAGCCGAACGGTCTTCCATCGTTTTTTGTGTGAACAACGGGCAGAAATGGAGGTTGGGTGGTCGAGTTTTTGTGGCGGTGGCGCGACTGTGATGATGGTGGGGACGGAGGATGCCACGAACGGCCGGGGAGAGCTTGTCGGAGCTTGAACGAAGATAGGGTAGGTGAGAGGCTCTTAGAATTCTCTAGATGCTTGTTTCACCAGACTTAGATCTGAAGGGTCAAATGGGATATTAAATTTGATTTAATATTCCACTCAAACTTGATTCTAATATTTCTCCATGCAAAATATGACAAAAATGAGCACTTGGCTCAATGGTTTAGCATCTAAGGGGGAAGGGAGGGGTGAGGTCGTTGGATCAAACCCCACCAATCCCATTTCACTAATATTTTTATTGTGGGTGTTACATGAAGAGATTAGAGTTATAGTATATCTAAATTACTTAGATATTTACAAAAGAATTAACTTTATTTACATGACAATTATCTACACAACATTCTAGAACCAATCATATAGAGATAAGACATCATTTCATTAGGGGTCATATCTTGAAAAAGGATGTAGTTCTAGAATATGTTGTCACCTTGAACCAATTAGCGGACATCTTTACAAAATCTTTAGACAAAGAGCATTTTTGGTCTCCTAGGAGAGAGTTAGGTTTAACTATCCTTTCTTGACCTCTTAGAGCCATTTATGGTCAAAAATTTTCTTGAAGTTGATTGATGTATGTGGTTGTGTGATTTTTCTCCTTTATGCATCTATGCTTGTTGCTAGGGGGAGTATGCACCTATTTTAGCCTATACATGTTGTTCATATATCACATACATGCATATCGATTCGACTAAAATCGAATTTCTGAGCCTATTGCTGTCAACCTTAAAATCATTCTCAAATCAACCAAAATAGTGCCCAAACGATTAACTACCTCTTTTCATAAAATCTCCCTCTTTCATTTTAATCAAAACATTAAAATCACATGCCAATTAAAGAAAAGGATTAATTGCCATAAAGCTCCATAAAGATTCTAAGAATTTGACTCTCCATTGAAAATCACTCTTTTTACATAGTTTTAAATCTTTACATTTTGGTCACTACCCGAAATGTATACGTTCCAAAATCCATTTTGTAAAATTGATTTTACCAAACCCATCTATATAATTTTAGATGATTTTAGAAAATTTTACCATATTTTTACCTTATCCTAAATCATGATTTCCCTAAACCGATTCTAAAAGCTCGAATCTCCAACTCTAGGTTTGACCAACTTAAACCGATGCCTAAAACATCTAGGCCCAAAACCCGGGCGTTACAACTCTCCCCCACTTAGGACATTTCATCCTCGAAATTTTACCTGAAGGAAAAAGATGCGGAAATTGTTTCAACATGTTCGCCTTGCTTTCTCACGTGGCTTCCTCAACTCCTCGATGTTGCCACAACACCTTCACAAGTTCAATCGTCTTACCACGAAGAACTTTGTGTTGAGTGGATCAAAGGATTGATCAAAACCAAGAGGGGGTGAATTGGGTTTTGAAAATTTTGGAAGTGAAGTGGAGTGAATAAAATGAAGAACAAGACAATTATAATGGTTCATGTTCCAAATGAACTGTACATCCACTACCTTAGCTCCCACTACGGATTTTCCAACAACTTCACTAGTTGATCTTCCCCTTTTCTAGGCTTAGGAGGAAACCTTTACAAAACCGGTCAATTTTCTACCTAAAATTGACCAAACCTTCACTTGGTTACAAGAAGAAATTGAAGGCAATAAGAATATCTCTCAATACAAATTTGCCCTTTTGAATACAAGCACTCAACCCAAATTGAAGATACAAGATAAGATTTACACTAAATACAATTTGGGATTTTACAACAATGAGAATTAGGCACTTGAGCTTGGATTTTGTGTATGGATGTTTCTCTTAGATTCAATAGTTGTTGCTGGTCTTCAATGAGCTTGTTTTTATACATTATCTATTAATTCTAACCGTTTGGGTGGTTGTGGAATTGATTATAGCCGTTGGAACCCTCTCTTACCACCATAAATGCACTTCTACAGCCTACCGTATCGGTACTCGAGGAGGCGTATTGATACCCGTCTAGCAAAAATAAATAATCGTTGTACAAATATAAGAGAGGAACATCGATACGCGTTCACGCGTATCGGTACGGGTTAGGTAACCATATCAATACGAGTAAGACCGTATCGATGCAATTTTTTCTACATCGCTCACTAGAGGATATCGTATCGATACGAGTTATAGCGTATCGATACTCATTAACCAAAACTTAAAATTCGGTTACCTACCAACTGACAAGGCAACAGTTGAAATATTTAAAGCTCTAAAATTTTAAAATATTTTAAACTGTATCGATACAGGTGAAACCGTATCAGTACTCGATTCAAACTCCTTGGGATTTTATAGAGAAATTGTATTGATACAGATGAAATCTGTTTCGATACCCTGTTTCGATACGGTAAGGAGTGTATCGATATGTTTGTCTCCAGTAGACAAGTTTATAAAAAAAGGTATCGATACCCTTAGGGGCGTATCGATACTCATAGACATTTTTGAGCAGTTTGGCCTTGGAACACTTAGAAAAAGTTTAGGAGTTTGAGTTTTTCAAACTAGAGCAAAGCCTTGTTGATTTGAAACCTTTTGAGGGACTTAAAAATTCATTTCAAGTTTTACAATTTGGTCCTTAAAACACTTTATTATATCAAATTCAAACATAAGTTTTACAATCTCCCCCTTTTTGATATAACAAAACCAAAGATTAAAATTTTTAAGTCTTTTAAAAACTTTGGAAAACAACTCCCCCTAAATGTTAGCTAGGTAAAATTTAAGATTAGAGTTTAAATGAGCTTGTGAACTTCCCTCTCCCACTTTTTGTTAGATCAAAATAAGAGACATAGGCTATAAAGGCATAACAATAAACCAATCAACATTTAATAGATAATCGTAACGTTCATAAATTAAAGAAACATCAAACTAAAATCCAAACATAAAAAATCAAAGCTTAGGTTTTAAAATGATAAACTTATTCCTAATACGATAAACTTTGTCCTAAAAACATAAATCAAAGTGCATAAAAGTAAACCTAAGATAACATGAATGAGATGCAAAGACTAATCTAAGACTCATCCCCATCACCATCTTCATTATCTTCATCTTTATTGGCATCATCGTTCCTCCTTGATTGATGCCATTCATCATGGAAGGCTGTAAGAGAAATATTCATAGAATTATGCTCGGCCTCAATAGAAGTGATATGCTTCTCCACATTTGTCATGTGATCTTCCAAGCTTGTGAAGCGAGTATTAATGGCAGCAAACCCGAAATTCATTACTTGATCTATAGAACTAATTCTCGTGTGTAAGCTTGTGAATTGTTCATTAAGGTAGGTCATGAGAGAATCCATGGATGGAGGAGGAGCTCGAGGAGCTACGGGAGGATTTGCAATCTCTTCGGGTATAGTATCACTAGGAAGCTCGGTAAGGCGAAGCCAATTACCATTGAAATAATGAAACTTGCCCCGAGATAGAGACCTCTCATCAATCGGATCGCTGAGATTCGTCGAATAATCATGAGAGCAATCAATCTCCTTCTTAGTGAAAACGTAGCTCAAAGTTGTGCCATAAGTGAGTGAAGTAACAAGAGTGTTGTGATGATGTTGAACGAGGAAGACTATATCCGCAAACATAATGCGAGCAAGGTTAGGATGATCCCTCTAGCGAAAGCATCTAATCCAAAAGTCATCAACTTGGCAAATTGTTGAGTATTTTCCTCCGGAAGGCCTAAACCACCAAGTGATCATCAAATGTAAGATGCGATCATGAGCATTTAAAACGGTGACGGATCCCCCCAAAACATGTCCAAGAGAACCTTCATCATCAATACCTTAATCCTAAAATCCAAAACATTACAAAGGGCCTTGAAATCGATGGTAATCTTCGTGGACATAAGATAAGAATTTATGACATAGATATTACCTTCGGCATTGACGACACACTTTGCATTGGCATAAAAGATCAAAACCAAATTTCTAAAGAAGAACCCGAGAATTTGATGAAAATCCAGAAACTTCCATTCTTGGAGCAATGGTAAATAAGCAAACTTGAAACGCTCCGAATTGAGAAAAGGAATGGAAATTACCCTATCCGGTCGAATCTTATAGTTTTGATAAGATCGAAAATAGTTGAGTTCACCGGGAGTTCGAAAGCACTTTTGAATGATTAATGTTAAATTCGTACGAGTGCCATCACCGGGATTTGATCCTTCACCAACTTCGCTTGTACGTGCTCTCTTTTTGGGTGCCAGAGTCTAGAAAAGTTAATCAAAACAATGTGTGTATGCATTAATTTTCACATTCAACACCATGGATAAATCAATAATCAAGGTAAACAAAAAACAAAAAACAAAAAGAGATTTAGATTTTCTTTTCAAAGAAGAAACAAAAAAAAAATTAAAACGAAAATAATAAAGAAAATAGAAAGAAAAGAAGTTTTTATACCTTCAAACCATCCACTTACTCTTGAGCTTAGCAAAGTTGTTTAGACTTAAACTAAGCCCCCAAAAACCTTCAAACCATGTTTCAAAAGCTGAAATCCCAACTTCACTCACCGATTACCAAACAAGCCTAGCCAACAAGCTTTCCAAGCTTCCGAAACCTTCCGAAAACACCTCCAAAGCTCAAGGATCAACCTCCCCTGTTTCAAGCACACAAAAACAGAACATTAATGCATCCATATGCATTAAAACACCAGCAACATCAACACAACTCGCTACTCATCACAAAACTAGCAATTTGGCTACCAAACACTACCGAAATCACCTCCAAACACTTCCAAAACTTAACCCAGCCAAGATCCATCACTTCTAACCATTTTTATACATCAAATAACATGCAAAATGATCACAACCACGTCCTTATACCTCCAGGTATAACAGATCACCAAAATCACTCCAAAAACAACCAAAAACTCAAGCCAAACTTAGGAAATTCAACCTATCCGGGATTGCATTGATTAAACCTCAACTTCTAATCATTTTAACATTCATTTAACATCATTTTAACACCTCAAAACCCCGCTTAAACAGATCACACGAAATTTCCACCAAAATCACCAAATCTTGCATTTTAGCCAAAAATCAAGATCTCAATTGAAAAGCCTTTAATAAAACATGAATCAAGGATTGAGAACTTAGGAATTTCAGTAAAGAACTGATAGTTTAGAGGAGAAGGACGTTCTTACCTCCAAACTTGAATTTCTCCATTTTAGAGCCAAAATGCTTGATGAAACAACTTGCAAATTGAAAGGTTTTGATGATGAGATGATTAGGAATCAAATGAGAGTTGAAATGAGGGATTAAGATGTCAAAATCAGAGAAAGAAATCTGAGGAAATCTTGTTTGGGTTGAGAGAAAATGAGAGAAAAGAGAATTTGAGAGAAAATGGAAAATTAGTTGGAAATTGGTTAAAATGATTTCCCTCTCTTTTCTTAATCTTTAAAATCAGATTTGAGTCATAAAATATCTTAGAAAAATCTGGAGAAATCCTTTTTGGAATAATAGCTCCTTAAAGATTCAAAGTATCAATCCTTTATAAAACTGTCCCGCAACTTTCAAAAATTACATTTTGGTCACTAGTCAAAATGTCAACCTTCCGAACCTCATTTTCCAAAATTGATTTCACAGTTCACTTTTATATATTAAAAGATGATTTTAGAATATTTTTCCATATTTTTAATGCAACCCGAACTAGGTTTTCCTAAATTCCCTCTTATATATTCGATCAGCACTTTGACCGAACCGGTCAACGCCAAAACTTCTGAGCCCAAAACCGGGGCGTTACAACTCTCCCCCCCTTAGGAAATTTCGTCCTCGAAATTTCAACCGGCGAAAAGAGAACCACAACCTTCTCAAAGCAACACACAAGACAACACAAAAGCTTCAACCAACACCACTGATCACTTTTCACACAAACCTCCACCACATACCGTTCACAAAACCAAACTCTCAAAGGTAACCACGACTCAACCTTTCACACAACCGGATTATACACAATCCCAACATCAACCTGAAGAACTTCAGCTCTTACAGCAGATAACACTGTAGCACATAACTTCCATAACTGGTTTACACAGAAACAACAACTAAACCAACTTAGCCACACTAGGCAAACCTCTCAACCTCTAAAACTCTTGCGAACTCCCAAACCTCTTCCAAAAATTTTCCCAACAAGCAGAAATCCTTAACATCAACTGTTTACACAAACTCTCCAACGAAGCTGACAATCCTTCGCATCCGCCAAAAACATTACCATAACAGCTCACCAGCACCAAAAACCAAAATCACATCACAACCTCAACTTGAAACCTTCAGCCGTTCCACATACCATCAACAGACTTCAGACAAAACTTCTTAACCACACTAACCAACCACTGCTCACACAAAAACCCAACAACCAACAAAAACCTTCGATCTTTCACAGCCCTTTCACTACATACTCAACCAGAACACTTGCACTACCAGAACATCACTGAACCAAAACACACATAACAGCTTCAGAACTCTTCAAAGGTTGCCAAGAACAAACACAACCCTTTCACAACAACTTAAAAGCTAAACCACTTCAGCACCTGGAAACACACCCTCAAACTGCAACATCACTTAGCACCAAGGAACTACCACTTCCTTTAAACTCAACAAACCACTTAACCGATACTAACCTCAAACAATACCTTTCACCACCAAACCATCAAACTTTCAGAGCAACAAACACTATCCTTCCACCAACAAGCCATTCCACTCTCACTATCACAAGCAACTGGTTTAACAAACTTCAGCACCTCTAGCTCTCACACGGCACCAAACAACCTCTACAAACCCATCATTCCACCTAATCCAACCACAACACTAACAGATTCGATTAGTTATTAGCGAGCGTGAACATCGTATGCATGATCACCTACATGCCCTATCAATGCCTGATGTACATGTATGCAAAACCTCTAATGTCATGCCACATGTATGCATGGACCAACATATATATAATATAGTATATATCAATGCTTTTAACTGTGCATGAATGCCAGTTCACACCCTCCAATAACATCCTCAAAATCTGTCTAAGAACAACCTCCTTACTCATCTTTAACTTATCTAACTCCATCATACCAACAACCATTAACCACAAGATACTTACCCAAGCCTTCTTCACACCCAAGATAATTACCAAACCACAACTACCATTACTCCAAACATGCTAGCAACAAGACTAAACTTACTACGCAAGGAAAAACCAACAGAAACCAAACTAAGCAACTAAAGCAAAGATCACCTAACAAGGTTACCTGAAAACATAACACCACCCCGAAGCTTCATCGAACGAGCTCTCTTCCTTGCGGAGCCAACATCCTTCCGCGGCACAACTGCAGCACCAACAAACACACCAGGGTCACCACTAACTCCTTGCGATAAGAAACCTTGGCTGTTCTGCGCCAACATTAAGCAATCACGCTTCATGTGTCCAGCAGACCCACACTTCCAGCAAACTTCATTTCCCAAACTCTTCACAACCTTCTGCTTTTTATGCCACCTCTGAACCTCGCCTCGGTCGCGCCCACGACCTTTCTGAGATCCTTTTGCCAACATCAAAGCTGACTTCACTCCATGAGGACAATCACGCTTAACATGCAACTTGGAACCACAATTCCAACAAACACCTGCGCCCCAACAATTTCCAACATGTTGTCTTTTACAACGGTCACAAACAGATGACTGAGCTTCCACTCTGTGCTCAAGCAACACTTGCTCACCAACAGCATTATCTTCACAATGCTTAACCCTTGGAAATTCTCTTCCAAGATACCTTTCATAGAAAGCAGATACGAAGAAATCCCAATCAATATCAGGAATATGTGACGCCACAGCCACAGATGTCCACCAAGAACAAGCATCCTCCAACATCAGAGAAACAACACTCCCCAGCTTACAGGCATAATCACAGCCTTCCTGATCCAAAATCAGAACTACATTGGCCAACCAGGCCTCAAACATCTCCGGGGAAGAACCATGGTACTCCTCAGCACCCAAATCAAACAAATACTGTTTCGGCAAACCCACACATTTAGCCAGCACATCCACTGATTCTACCTCAACCGTAGCCTGAGATGTTCCCAACACCTCCTGAACAACAGGTAAAGAACTTTCCATCCCGGAACCAGCTTCCTTCCCTTGCCTTACCATCTCAACTTCAGTCACAGAAGACTGAGACAAAACACCTTTACAATAGGGCGAATTCTTTGCCTTAACAACCTGCCCCAAGGCAGCAACCATCTCACTCATCCTCCATTCCTTCATCAACTTTGGCATACCACTAACAACAACAACATACAATCACAACAAACAAACAAAACCAGTTAGACCAGCATTAAGCAAGGATTCAAACTCCAACTCCAAAATAACACAATAGCTATATTAATAAGGCAATGGGTATCCCGAATCCTCCCCCTTTACATGACATAACAGTCAACACAACATGAATATCACAACATCAAGCATATCAACAACATGCCTTGATCATGCTTACACCAACAACATCCAACAGCACCAGCACATTAGCAACATAACATGCTCAAAACACATTCATCATGCATAGCATCAGCTCATAGCATCAACACATATCCACATGAACTCAACCAAGATTCATAACCACAAATCATGCTTGCATACATCAGCAACATGCTCAAAACATCAACATCATACTCAGAAACACATGCTTCAACCAGCTTTCAACCATACAACAAGGTAAACATCAAACACACTTACCACAACAACTTACCGTTTTCCCCAACCTTCGCAACTCAGCTCTGATACCACCAAATGTAACCCCCGTAGCCCGGCCTGGACGGTTGACCCGAACTACGAAGATTACACGGGGAAAACCAAAGTCAACCCGAAGGTCAACCTTGATTAACGACCCTTTTTTTTTCTTTTTAAACTTGTCTAGATGAACATTAACCTTACATGTGATCACAAAAACACCATGCTCAAAGATCACAAACATCAGAGATCAAACAGGGACCCAATTGAACAAATTACAACTTTAGGGACCAAATTGTAATTTCTGAAAACTTTAAGGACTTAACCAGATTTTAGGTTACCAACTTAAAATTAATCATGTTTCATGCTTCTGTGCCAAATTTCAGCTCAAACGGACATCCCGAACTCATACAATTGCACAAACAAGATTCAGGACCAAAATGCAAACATTTTGAAACATTTAACCGCCCATGTCAGCCCCCAACGGTCACCCATTCCGAAACAGGCCAAGCCCGTTCCGAAACGCGGGCCGTTCCGCAACGCGTTCCGCAACGGGGGTCTGGCAGAATGCCTTCCGTTTCGGAACGGTGACACCCGTTTCGGACGCCTGGGTTTATGCAGGGCACCCGTTCCGAAACGGTGTTGCCTGTTCCGAAACACCTAGCCCAGAATGTTGCATTTTGCTCACTCAAACACACAATTGATCAATCAAACATGCTCCAAAAGCCACCAAACTTTGCCAACATGCAATTCAACATAAAAGAGACATACTTGCATCAACAATTCATCATATACTCAACACATATAAAAAGCCCCAAATCTATAGGCATGCTTCCTACACAAGCAACCATTTAAGCACAAACCTTTCAAAGCAACCTCAAATAAACCAATTCATGTTTCAACAACATTAACAACAGTATTTAAACATTCATGATCAACACATACGATTACATAAACAACAATCCGAGAGATTCTACCCCATTGCCCTTATTAACTATAGCTATTCACCGAGACATACATCTCCATTGGAGTCCACCTTGAATCCCTTGCTCCTTGCTGCCCAAACTTCAAGAATCTGCATTGATGGACAAAAAGGAGCGTAAGCACATAATGCTTAGTGAGGAATGCTCAAAGCCAAAACACCATCAATGCAGCGGGTCTTTAAAACACTTTAAAACCAACCCGATTTGCTTTCCAAAACCACGTTTGAAAACTCTTTTCAACATCAAGCTCAAAACCATGCATAAACACCATATGCCAAGCTTAAACAAAACCATGGAAAACACATCCTTTCCACAACATACCTTTCTTTAACTTGAAAACCACATCAAGCAAGAAACCATTTAAACCATAGTTCAATTAAACCATTTCATGCATTTAATCAAGGCATTATAAAACCATAACATCATATTCACATGCCTTTAACAACAAGTCATACATGACTCCAATGCAACATAGGTAATCCATGCTCTCATGCATCATCTATCAAATGATAACCAACACTTGTTCAACATACAAGTAACATGCTTCCACTAGCATTATACACATCTCATGCAACAATGCATCTTACCAAGCATCCCATGCTTCTCATGCAAACATGCATCAATTCAAGCATCTCATGCTTCACATGCAACCATGCATCATTTCA
Organism: Hibiscus tridactylites; assembly: GCA_958450335.1. NCBI lineage: Eukaryota > Viridiplantae > Streptophyta > Magnoliopsida > Malvales > Malvaceae > Hibiscus > Hibiscus tridactylites. Next base: position 61,050,380 of record OY288273.1, on the reverse strand, counting down.
AGCAATCTCATGCTTCACATGATCAAGAACATTATATTGGCTTCCAAGAGATCAACCATATTCACTTTCCAACTTTCAACCCGATCGGATACGCGGATCACAAGCGTGTCCCAACGCTTCCTACACACTACCCAATCCAAGGTCTTCCCGTGGGCAACAACCTCCACTGACCTCAATCTCCTAAGGTTCCCATGTATGGACTTTTAAACACCATACAACCTTAGCTTTTCCTCAAGGTTACCATGTATGAACATACACCCTTGACATGCACAAGGTCTTCCCGTATGGACTTTCAACCACCATACAACCTTTGCATAACCGATTGGTAGTTGTAGACATCATCTAACGAGATCCAGGACATCACACACAAGATCCACACATGGACTTAACCATTGCCATTGTGATCTTAACAAGTACAAGGTTCTCACATAAGGACTTTTAACCACCTTATAACCTTTACTTAACCAAGGTCTACCGTGGGCAACAACCTCCACTACGACCTTAAGCAACCGAGGTCCTCCCGTGGGCACACCCTCCACTGACCTCATCTCGTTAGGAATACTTGAGGGGAGTTTATCCGGTCCACACTTGACCACTCCACCATCAAGGCGACTTTATTCACGGTGCACCCAATCCTATAGCCGGCTAATTATATCCGATCAACGAACCAAGAACCACTTACAACTCTTGCCAATATAACCATCTTACCACAATATCCAATGTTCCACATGCATAAACATAATGCAAGGCCATCACATCATTAGCTCAATGATTCACATGCATACACATAATGCAAAACCATCACATCATTAGCCCAATGATTCACATGCATACACAATATGCAAAAGGCACAATTATCATCATTAATCATCATCAACTCACTGTTTTTAAGCATAATACAAAGCCAATGAACAACATGCAACACTATGCATCAAAATCACAATTTCCATAAACATAACCAAGGATCTCTAACCTTGAGCATCCTTTTCAATTGACTTCCAAAACCAGCATTAAACCATGCTAAAACATGCTTACAAAACAGAATTAAACCATGCACAACACTTGCATAACAATCATCAACCACATTTGATTTTAAAAGCCAAATCACACACAATCCAAGAGTGAAAACCCATCCACTTACTCTTGAGCTTAGCAAAGTTGTTTAGACTTAAACTAAGCCCCCAAAAACCTTCAAACCATGTTTCAAAAGCTGAAATCCCAACTTCACTCACCGATTACCAAACAAGCCTAGCCAACAAGCTTTCCAAGCTTCCGAAACCTTCCGAAAACACCTCCAAAGCTCAAGGATCAACCTCCCCTGTTTCAAGCACACAAAAACAGAACATTAATGCATCCATATGCATTAAAACACCAGCAACATCAACACAACTCGCTACTCATCACAAAACTAGCAATTTGGCTACCAAACACTACCGAAATCACCTCCAAACACTTCCAAAACTTAACCCAGCCAAGATCCATCACTTCTAACCATTTTTATACATCAAATAACATGCAAAATGATCACAACCACGTCCTTATACCTCCAGGTATAACAGATCACCAAAATCACTCCAAAAACAACCAAAAACTCAAGCCAAACTTAGGCAATTCAACCTATCCGGGATTGTATTGATTAAACCTCAACTTCTAATCATTTTAACATTCATTTAACATCATTTTAACACCTCAAAACCCTGCTTAAACAGATCACACGAAATTTCCACCAAAATCACCAAATCTTGCATTTTAGCCAAAAATCAAGATCTCAATTGAAAAGCCTTTAATAAAACATGAATCAAGGATTGAGAACTTAGGAATTTCAGTAAAGAACTGATAGTTTAGAGGAGAAGGACGTTCTTACCTCCAAACTTGAATTTCTCCATTTTAGAGCCAAAATGCTTGATGAAACAACTTGCAAATTGAAAGGTTTTGATGATGAGATGATTAGGAATCAAATGAGAGTTGAAATGAGGGATTAAGATGTCAAAATCAGAGAAAGAAATCTGAGGAAATCTTGTTTGGGTTGAGAGAAAATGAGAGAAAAGAGAATTTGAGAGAAAATGGAAAATTAGTTGGAAATTGGTTAAAATGATTTCCCTCTCTTTTCTTAATCTTTAAAATCAGATTTGAGTCATAAAATATCTTAGAAAAATCTGGAGAAATCCTTTTTGGAATAATAGCTCCTTAAAGATTCAAAGTTTCAATCCTTTATAAAACTGTCTCGCAACTTTCAAAAATTACATTTTGGTCACTAGTCAAAATGTCAACCTTCCGAACCTCATTTTCCAAAATTGATTTCACAGTTCACTTTTATATATTAAAAGATGATTTTAGAATATTTTTCCATATTTTTAATGCAACCCGAACTAGGTTTTCCTAAATTCCCTCTTATATATTCGATCAGCACTTTGACCGAACCGGTCAACGCCAAAACTTCTGAGCCCAAAACCGGGGCGTTACAATCTTTGTCAAGCTTTGTAGATGAGCTCATTGGTGTAGCTTGAGGATTTACTTGCTCCAAGCTAAAATTCTTGAGCATATCCTTGATGTACTTAGCTTGATTGATGAAGATGGCATCCTTAATTTGTTTGATTTGGAGTCCCAAGAAGAATGAGAGCTCCCCCATCATGCTCATTTCAAATTCACCTTGCATCAACTTAGAAAAATCTTGACAAAGCAATTCATTAGTAGAACCAAATATAATATCATCAACATAAATTTGAACTACTAATATATCTTTGCCATTGCTTTTAATAAAAAGTGTTTGTCCACATTTCCTTTCTCAAAAGCTTTTCCAACTAGAAAACTTGAAAGTCTTTCATACCAAGCTCAAGGAGCTTGTTTTAAACCATACAAAGCTTTTGATAATTTAAAAACTTGGTTTGGAAAAATTGGATTTTCAAAACCCGGTGGTTGCTCTACATACACTTCTTCATTTATAAAACCATTAAAAATTGCACTTTTGACACCATTTGAAAAAGCTTGAAATCATGATAACATGCATATGCAAGCAACATCCTAATAGCTTCCATTCTAGCTACGAGTGCATAGGTTTCATCAAAATCTATTATCTCTTCTTGAGTGTAACCTTGAGCAACTAGCCTAGCTTTGTTTCTCACTATGTTACCACTCTCATCTAGTTTATTCCTAAATACCCATTTAGTTCCTATAGTAGATTAATTACTAGGCCTTTCAACTAATGTCCACACTTTACTTCTCTCAAATTGATTTAACTCATCTTGCATGGCCATATTCCAAAAACCATATTTTAATGCTTCTTTAACATTCCTAGGCTCAAAACATGAGATAAATGCAACATGATGAAGCATTTTAAGAGAAGAGCGAGTAGTTACCCCATTGAAGGATCACCCAAGATTTCACCACCTTTGTCATAGTTGTACTCCCTTGGGTAGCTCACTTCCTTTTCCTCAAAAGGCATGTCTTGCAATGCTTCTAGAGGCGGTTCTTGTGCTTCTTCCTCTTTAGTTGGAATCTCATTCACCTTTGATGATTCTCCACCATCATTAGCTTCAATGATCCCTAGATCATCATCATCACAAGAATCCTTCCTCGGAAGGAGGTTATCATCGAAAACATCATATATCGATTCTTCTACTACTAAAGTTCTTTTATTAAATACACGATAGGCTTTAGAGTTTAAAGAATACCATAAGAAAATAGCTTCATCACTTTTAACATCAAATTTACCTAATTTGTCTTTTCCATTGTTTAAAACAAAACACTTGCAACCAAATGGATGAAAATAGCTAATGTTAGGCTTCTTAGATTTTAAAATCTCATATGGTGTTTTCTTTAAAATTGGCCTAATCATTACTCAATTTACAATTTAGCAAGCGGTATTTGTGGCTTCCGCCCAAAAGTATTTAGGTAAATTGTTTTCACAAAGCATTGTTCTAGCCATTTATTGTAAAGTCCTATTTTCCCTCTCAACTACACCATTTTGTTGAGGAGTTCGAGGTGCCCAAAAATTGTGGCTAATACCATTTTCATTTAAAAACTCTTCAAAACCTAGATTTTGAAACTCAGTTCCATGATCACTTCGAATGTGAGAAATTTTAAGCTCAAGATCATTTTGAGTTAATTTAGAAAATGTGATGAATTTTTCTAAAGCCTCATCTTTCGTACTTAAGAATAGAACCCAAGTAAACCTAGAATAGTCATCAACAAGTACGAAATCATATGATTTACCACCCAAGCTCATAGTCCTAATAGGCCCAAAAAGATCTATATGAATTAATTGTAAACATCTACTAGTAGAGACATCATTAATGGATTTAAAGGATGATCTATGTTGTTTACTCTTAGAGCATGCATCACATATTTTATCATTTGAGAACTTAATCTTGGGAAAACCTCTAACTAGATTTAGGGAAACGAGTTTTTCTAAAACACTAATGCTAGCATGTCCTAGTTTCCTATTCCATAACCATGCATCATTTTCATTTTGTGCAACAAAACATACATGGGATGTATGAATGTCATCTAGATGCACCATATATATGTTTCATATGCGGTGACCAATAAGCATTGTTTCATTAGATTTAATGTCAAAATTTTTACACCCATTTTTATCAAATAAGACATTAAACCCTTTATCACACAATTGACTTATGCTGAACAAATCATGTTTTAGACCATTGACATACAACACATTTTCAATGAGTATGGTAGAGTGATTACCTATGGAGCCAATACCTTCAATGTGGCCTTTGGAGTTGTCACCAAATGGCACTACTCCTCCACTTTTTGGCTTAAATTCCATGAATCGACTCTTGTCTCCGGTCATGTGCTTCAAACATCCACTATTAAGGTACCATGAGTTTTGGCTTTGCGCTTTGGCCTTGTAGCAATGCTCCCATTACAAACAAAGAATTTATGCTTTGATTTTTGGTACCCAAATCATTTTGGGTCCACAAGTGTTAGCTCCCAAAAGCTTGGTTCCCATAGGAATCAAAGGTGACATGGCATCAACATTATTAGATTTAACAAGTTCCTTAGGAACCAATACACTTCTAATTCTTTTAGTTTTAATATGCCTATAGGAGCCACTTTATTTGTATTTAAAATTCTTTCTCTTAGGTTGGTTGGTTCTAGATAATTCACCTATTTCATTTTTCAAAGGACCAACACTCTTGAAAGAATTTGTAAGCTCATTGAGCTCATCTAACACCTTTTGTTGTTCAATGTTACATTGAGAAATAAGATTATTTAAATCTACATTTTCTTTTTGAAAGTATTCAAGTTCATCTTGTAGACCTAAAATCTTTTCTCAAATTTCATGTTAGCTTGAGAAATTAATTCATTTTTAGCATTCAAATCCGAAATGACTTTTTTATTTTTCAAAACGGACTCCGTATACTTCCCAACTAACTCATCATACACCTTTTGTAACTCATCATATTCTTCATGCAATTCATTATAGGTAAAATCAAAAGTAGATGAGTTAGAGATTACCATAGAATCCTCCTCAATATCCATAAGGCAAAGGTTGGTCACTTCTTGTTCCTCATCCTCCGATGACTCCTCTTCACTCCAAGTAGCAAGCTTGGCTTTGAACTTCTTCTTCTCAAAGCCCTTCTTCTTAAGTTGAGGACACTCAGAACGGATATCACTCGGTCTTTTGCACTCAAAGCATATGATCGGATCCTTTTCTTCCTCTTTTGCTCTTGGTCTTGAAATCCATCTTTCATTGAAACTTTCTACCTCGGTTAGACCTCATGAACCATGAGAATCTCTTGGCTATCATAGCCAATTCTTCAATATCTTTCTCCTCACTAGAAATGCTCTCCTCATGTAGAGAAGCTTTGAGAGCCACTCCTAGTTTCTTCTTCTTGTCTACCTCAAGCTTCTCCACTCTTCTTTCTTCTTTTCATCTTCCCTTCCTTGATTCATGATTTCATGAGTTAGGAGAGAACCAACTAGCTGATCAAGCTTTAACGTCTTCAAATTCTTCGCCTTAATGATAGCGGTTCTTTTCCCATCCCAAGACTCGGGAAGAGAGTAGAGTAGCTTCCGGACTAGCTTGTCCTCTGGGATGATCTCTCCAAAAACTTTTAGCCCATTGAAGATGGTTGAAAAGCGATCAAACATCTTAGATACGGTTTTGTCGGGCTCCATCTTGAAATTCTAATAGCTAAGATTGATAATTATAATCTTTGTTTCCTTCACATCGCTTGTCCCTTCATAGGTTGTCTCAAGTGTATCTCACACTTCTTTAGCACTTTCGATGGAAGAAAGCTTGGAGTGGATATCAAGTCCAAGAGCACAAAATAGCATTTGAAGAGCCTTGTCGTTGATTTGAAGCTTCTTTCGATCATCTTCACTCACTTCTATTTTTCTTTTCAGCACAAGTCTTCCTTCATCGTCTCTCTTCATCAAAATGATGGGACCGTCTTCTATAGCCATCCCAAATGAGGAAATTGCTTAACTGTATGAAGAGACGCATCCTATTCATCCAATAAGGATAGTTGTCACCATTGAAGAAATGTGGTTCAGTGATCGATTGGGACTCAAACATGCTCGAGCCGGAGGTAGATGCCATGGCTTGCTTTGTTGATGATCACACTCTTCCTAGAATATCCTCTTTCGGTTGTTAATCCTTCAAAGAGGTAGGCTTTGAAAAATTGTGTTTTTCAAATGTATAAGGGGGAGCTTTAATTACTTCTCTATATTTCATCTCTTATTCAAAATTTTCAACTTAAATGGGGAGAATCCCAAACAAATTTTCAAGTTGGTTTTATTATATCAAAAAAGCGAGATTGAAGAACTAAGTGTTTTGATATAATAATTGAAAAATGTTTTGGACAAATTTGAAAATAATTTAAAACATGTCTATAAGTCCAAACAACTTAAAAAAAAGTTTGAGGTGTTTAAAAAGTCATTTGGAAAAGTTTTAAACGTCTTAAAATACTTAAACCTGACTTTTCAGCACTACAGTACCAATACAATATACCCCATATCGATACCCTTTCACCCCAAATTTGGTTCTGCCAAAACTCGTACCGATACAGGCTTATCCGTATCGATACGGAGAGGGGTCGTACCGATACGCCTTTAAAGCGTACCAATCCCTGTTTTAACAACCCTGAACGACTATTTCCCAACAGTCTTTTAAAATGCAGAACGTACCGATACGCTCCCTAGCGTATCGATACGCTTAGGCTGGCAAGAGCCCAACGGCTAGTTCTGAAGAAGGGCGTACCGATACGAGTCCCCGTGTACCGATACGATAGGCACTAGAACTGCAATTAATATGGGAAATAAAGTCTTCAACGGCTCCAATTCAACCCTAACGGCTAGTAACTGCTACAAACTCTATTAAGAGTATAAAAGGGACCTCCAAGCATCAAGAGAAGACTAATTCTTCAATTGTCAACAACACTATGATTAAGATTTTGTCTTAGAGCTCAATTGTCCATTTTCTTGTATAGACAACACTAGTGAGCTAAACATTGTTAAATTTGCTCAAGTGTTTAGGTTTTGGGTGAGAGCTAAATAGTGCAAACAAACACCTATTAGAGGGATTTCAAGTTTGCTTAGACTTTCTCTTGTAAAGAGGGTTTACTCAAGCTTAGGGTAGAAAGCTTTGAGGGTTGTAAATGTTGTCTCATAAGCCTAGAAAAGGGGACGGAATTCTTTGTGAATTTGGTTGAAATCCTTAGAAGGGAGCCAACGTAGTGGATGTAGGTGCTTCTTAGAAGGCCGAACCAATATAAATCCTTGTGTCCAATTCCAATCTTTTAGCTTCCACTTTAACACCCAAATACAATTTTCTTCCAACTTGGCAAACACATCGCTTGAAGGAAATCGAGCATCATAAAATCCAACACTTTGCTACTAGAATCAAGGATCCCCACTCGTTCCTCAACATAAGATAAAATCCGGATTCAACTCAATCTCCTCAACATGCATCACATGAGACAAATCCGATCTATACTTTCGCAACATTGAAACATGAAACGCATCATCGATCTTCTCTAACACGGGAGGCAACCTCAACCAATATGCAACCAGACCAACTCACTCCACAAACTCATAAGGTCCAATAAACCTTGGACTAAGTTTACACTTATGTCCGAATCTCATCACCTTCTTCCAATGTGACACCTTCAAGAACATGCGATCTCCATCTGCAAACTCAATCTCCTTACGCTTCAAATCCGCGTAAGACTTTTGACGATTCGAAGCAGCCTTCAACCGCTCACATACGCGCTTCACTTTCTCAGTTGTTCACTCAAGAAAAACCGGCAAGGAAACCAACTTTTCCTCACCTCCGCCCAACAAATAGGTGTTCTACACTTTCTTCCATACAAGGCTTAATACGGAGCCATTTGTATACTTGCCTGGAAACTATTATTCTAAGCAAATTCCACCAAGGGAAACTGTTTTTCCCAAGAACCTTGGAAATCTATCACATAACATCTTAACATATCCTTCAACATCTGGATAACTCGCTCCGACTGTCCATCCGTCTGAGGATGATATGAAGTGCTAAAATTCAAGCGCGTACCCAACGCTTGGTGTAAACACTCCCAAAATCTCACTATAAACCTCAGATCTCTATCCGACACTATATAATTAGGCACACCATGCACACGCACAATCTCAGCAATATACAACTCCACTAACTTATCCAATGTATATGTAATATGCACAACCAGGAAATGCGCAAACTTTGTAAGACAATCTATAATCACCCAAGTGGAGTTCTTCTTTGATGGTGTCAAAGGCAAACCTGACACAAAATCCATCGCAATCCTTTTGCATTTCCATTATGGTATCCTCAAAGGTTGCAACAAACCAGAAGGAAACTGGTGCTCAACTTTCAAACGTTGACAAACCATACACTTGCTCACAAAATCAGCAACATCCTTCTTCAACCCCACCCAATAGTACTCGTCCTTCAACCCATGCTACATTTTATGTACTACCAGGGTGCATAGCAAGAGGACTGCTATGAGCTTCAGTCAAAATAGTGCACCTCAACTCAACATCCTCCAGCACAACTATCTGACTTTTAAAGCATAAAACACCATCATCATTGAAACAAAAGTCCGTTGTATTACCATCAGCTATATCCTGAACATGAAGCACCAAAGAATCATCAAGCAAATACTTATCCTTAATTAATTGAATCAAGGAAGGTTTCACTTGTAACTCGGATATCAACCCACCTGTGAAACCGATATTTTAATTTTGATATAACTAAAGAACTTAAAGACTAAATTGAAAATGTGAAAACGAAATTTTAAGTCCTCAAACCACTCTACATGTTTTAAACAGTATGCCTAAGTTAAAAACTGAATTTATCAAATGTTTTCTAAGTGTTCTTAAAGCCAAAACAGGGATTTTCGAGTCACCGTTTCGAAACGGCCTTAGGCGTTTCGAAACAGTTTTGAAACTGTGAGTTCATGTTTCAGAACAGGTATCGAAACGATTTCAACACTGCCAACCCGTGTTTCGAAACACGTTTCGAAACGGCTTAAGAACCTCAAGATACTGTATCGAAACGACATCAAATGTTTCGAAACGGTACTCAATTAGATTTGAAAAATATGACCGTTGAATGTTTTATACTGCTTTTAAACAAGTCGTTAAGGCGTATCAAAACGATCTCATCCCGTTTCGATATGGTCCTTGACAGTGGCAAAATTGTTTCGAAACAGGTTTCGAAACGACTCTTAGCGTATCGAAACATTTCTAACTGTTTTGATACGGGCTCTTTAATGCACCCCAATGGCTCTTTCTATTTTGTTCTGTTTCAAAACAGGGTCATGCGTTTCGAAACGGTTGGTTGCAGACTGCATTTATAGAGGGAAGATAACATCCCAACGGCTCTATTGATGAATGCAACAACCACAACGGCTAGAATTCAATGAGAAGGTATAAAAGGGACCTCTAAAAGCTTCAACAACAACTATTAATCCAAAAGCAAACATCCAAACATCAAATCCAAGCATTTGTGCCTAAACCCCATTATTGTCTTGTAACCCGAATTGTATTTTTCATTCTTATCATTTCAATTGGGTTGAGTGCTTGTAATTGCGCTATATTGTGTATTGAGAGATACTTGTTTTAGCCAACAACTTCTTTGTTTCAATTGTGTGAGGATAGGGTCAAATTTTGGGTAGAAAATTTGACCGACAATTGTAAGGGTTACCTCCTTAGCCTAGAAATGGGGAAGAGCAATTAGTGGAATTGTTGCAAATCCTTAGTGAAGCTAAGGTAGTGGATGTAGAGTTCAATTGGAACTTAAACCACTCTAAAATTCATTGTCTACCATTTTTATTTGCAAATTCCACCACCAAGAACTCTAAAAATCCAATTCACCCCCTCTTGGTTTATTTTGATTATTCGATCCACTCAACAATTGGTATCAGAGCCTACCTCTTTGAAGGATTAACAACCACAAGAGGAGTTCCTAGGATGAGTGTGATCACCCAAAAATCAAGATATGACACCTACCTCCGGTTCGAGCATGTATGAGTCTCAATCCACTACAAACCACCTTTCTTCAATGGTGACAACTATCCGTTTTGGAAGAATCGGATGCGCCTCTTCATCAAGTCCAACGATTACTTGGTTTGACATGTCATTGAAGATGGCCCCTACATTCCATTGAAGCAAGATAGTGAAGGGAAGATGGTTTGAAGAAGAAGATGGAGATGAGTGAAGAATAGAGGAAGAAGATCCAAATAAATGACAAAGCTCTTCACATGCTCTTTTGTTCTTTCGGTTCAGACATCTACTCAAAAGTCTCTTCCATTGAGAGTGCCAAAGAAGTGTGGGATACTCTTGAGACCACATATGAGGGAACCAACGATGTCAAGGAAACCAAGATTGGAATTCTCAATCTTAGTTATGAGAATTTCAAGATGGACCCCATGAGATGGTGTCCAAGATGTTTGATTGCTTCTCAACCATAGTCAATGGGCTCAAAGGATTTGGAGAGACTATACCGGAAGACAAGCTTGTCCGGAAGCTACTCTACTCACTTCTTGAATCTTGGGATGGGAAGAGAACCGCCATCATAGAAGCCAAAAACTTGAAGACTTTAAAACTTGATGAGCTAGTGGGTGGGTTCTCACCTTACTCATGAGATTATGAAGCAAGGAAGGGAAGAAGAGAAGAAGAAGGAAGAGAAAAAAGTAGAAAAGCTAGAGGTGGAAAAGAAGAAGAAGATGGGAATAGCTCTCAAAGCTTCATTACTTGAGGAGAGCTCTTCTAGTTAGGAGGATGAGCTAGAAGAATTGGCTATGATAGCCAAACGATTATCACGCTTCATGAGGTCCAACCAGGGAAGAAAAATTGAAAGAAAGATGGACTTCAAAGGTAAAAACAAAGAAGAAGCAAGGGATCAAATCATTTGCTTCGAGTGCTATAAACCCGGCCACATACGTTCGGAGTGCCCTCAACTCAAGAAGAAGGGCTTTGAGAAGAAGAAGAAGCTCAAAGCCAAGCTTGCTACTTGGAGTGATGAGGAGTCATCCAAGGATGATGAACAAGAAGTGGCCAACCTTTGCCTCATGGCACTTGAGGAAGATTCCTCCATGGTAACCTCTAACTCATCATCTTTAGATTTTACATATGATGAATTAAATGATGCATATGATGAGTTGCAAGAGGTCTATGATGAATTAGTTGAGAAATACAAGGAGTCGGTCATTAGGAATAAGAAAATTATTTCGGAATTAAATGATAAAAATGACTCACTTTCTCAAGCTAATTTAAAATTTGAGAAAAATATTTTAGGGTTGAAAGATGAACTAAAATTCTTCCAAGATGAAAATGTTGACCTTAATAATCTTCTTTCTCAATGTAATAGTGAACACCAAAAGGTGTTAGATGAGCTTAACAAGCTCAAAGAGTCTTTTAAAAATGTTGGTAGCGTGAAGCATGAAATAGGTGAATCTTCAAAAACAAACCAACCTAGGAAAAAGTCTAATAACTACAAACAAAGTAGCTTTCCTAGACATATTAGAACTAAAAGGATTAGAAGTGTATGGGTTCCTAAGGAACTTGTAAAATCTAATAACATTGTTGCTATGTCATCTTGGATTCCTAAGGGAACCAAGTTATTGGGAGCTAACACTCGTGGACCGAAAATGATTTGGGTACCAAAAAAAAGTTTAATATCTTTGTTTGTAGGGGGAGCATTGCTACAAGGCACAAGCACAAAGACAAAACTCATGGTACATTGATAGTGGATGCTCGAGGCATATGATCGGAGACAATAGTAGATTCATAGATCTAAAGCCAACAAGTGGAGGAGTGGTGACATTTGGTGACAACTCCAAAGGCCACATTAAAGTTATTGGCTCCATAGGTAATCACTCTACTATTCTTATTGAAATTGTCTTGTATGTCGATGGTCTTAAACATAACTTGTTGAGCATAAGTCAATTGTGTGATAAAGGATTTAATGTTTTATTTGATAAAAATGGGTGCAAAATTGTTGACATTAAATCTAATAATATTATGCTCATAGGTCATCGCATAAGTAACATATACATGGTGCATCTAGATGACATACATACATCTCATGCATGTTTGGTAGCTCAAAATGAAAATGATGCATGGTTGTGGCATAAGAAACTAGGACATGCTAGCATTAGTGTTTTAGAAAAATTAGTTTCCCTTGATCTAGTTAGAGGTTTACCCAAGATTAAGTTCTCAAACGATAAAATTTGGGATGCATGCTCTAATGGTAAACAACATAAGTCTTCCTTTAAATCCATTAATGATGTTTCTACAAGTAGGTGTTTACAACTTATCCATATGGATTTATTTGGGCCAATTAGGACTCTGAGCTTGGGTGGTAAATCTTATGCATTTGTTCTTGTTGATAATTTTTCTAGATTTACTTGGGTTCTATTTTTAAGTACTAAAGATGAGGCTTTAGAAAAATTCATCACATTTTCAAAACTAACCCAAAATGATCTTGAACTTAAAATTTCTCATATTAGAAGTGATCATGGAACCGAGTTTCAAAATTTAGGGTTTGAAGAGTTTTTGAATGAAAATGGTATTAGCCACAATATTTCGGCTCCTCGAACTCCTCAACAAAATGGGGTAGTTGAGAGGAAAAATAGAACTTTACAAGAAATGGCTAGAACCATGCTTTGTGAAAACAATTTACCTAAATATTTTTGGGCGGAAGCCGCAAACACCGCTTGATACATTGTAAACCGGGTAATGATTAGGCCAATTTTAAAGAAAACACCTTATGAGATTTTAAAATCTAAAAAGTCTAACATTAGCTATTTTCATCCTTTTAGTTGCAAGTGTTTTGTTTTGAATAAGGGAAAAGACAACTTAGGTAAATTTGATGCAAAAAGCGATGAAGCTATTTTCATAGGATATTCTTTAACCTCTAAAGCCTATCGTGTATTTAACTAGAGAACTTTAGTAGTAGAAGAATTTATACATGTTGTATTCGATGATAATCTCCTTCCAAGAAAGGATTCTTGTGATGATGATGATGTAGGACTCATAAATGCCTTTGATGGAGGACAAACTTCAAAGGAGGATGAGATTCCAACAAAAGAAGAGGACACACAAGATCCACCTCTTGAAGCCTTGAAGGACTTGGCTCTTGAGGAAAAGGAAGTGAGCTATCCAAGGGAGTTCAACTATGTCAAAGATGGTGAAATCTTGGGTGATCCATCCAAGGGGGTAACCACTCGATCTTCTCTTAGACTAATGAATCATGTTGCCTTTATCTCATGCATAGAGCCTAAGAATATAAAAGAAGCATTGAAAGATGATTTTTGGAATATGGCTATGCAAGAAGAGTTAAATCAATTTGAGAGAAGTAACGTTTGGACATTAGTTGATAGGCCTAGTAATCAATCTACCATAGGAACTAAATGGGTCTTTAGGAACAAACTAGATGAAAGTGGTAATATGGAATATATTTTGATGAAACCTATACACCCGTAGCTAGAATGGAAGCCATTAGGATGTTGCTTGCATATGCATGTTATCATGATTTCAAGCTTTTTCAAATGGATGTTAAAAGCGCGTTTTTAAATGGCTTTATAAATGAGGAAGTGTATGTGGAATAACCACCGGGTTTTGAAGACTCAAAATTTCCAAATCATGTTTTCAAACTCACTAAAGCTCTTTATGGTTTAAAACAAGCTCCTAGAGTTTGGTATGAAAGACTTTCAAACTTTTTAATTGAAAAAGGCAAGGTGGACACTACACTTTTTTTTTAAAAAGGTATAAAAATGACATCTTAGTAGTACAAATTTATGTTGATGATATTATTTTTGTTCTACTAACGAATGTCATTACAAAGAGTTTGCTAAGCTAATGCAAGGTGAATTCGAGATGAGCATGATGGGGGAGCTCTCATTCTTTTTGGGACTCCAAATCAAGCAAAGGAAGGATGACACCTTCATCAATCAAGCAAAGTACATAAAGGATATGCTCAAGAAGTTTGACTTGGAGAATGCAAAGCCTCAAGCCACACCTATGAGGTCATCTACAAAGCTTGACAAAGATGAAGGAGGTAAGTGTGTCGACTCTAAGCTTTACCATTCTATGATTGGATCATTGCTTTATCTTAACGCAAGTAGACCAGATATCTTGTTTAGTGTTTGCTTGTGTGCTAGGTTTCAAGCTAGTTCTAGAGAGTCTAACCTTATAGCCGTTAAGAGAATCTTTAGGTACCTTAGATATACTTCTTGTCTAGGTCTTTGGTACCCTAGAGACTCCACCTTCGACCTTCATACTTATTCGGATGCGGATTATGGGGGATGTAAAATCGATAGGAAGATTACTTCGGGAACTTGTCAATTCCTAGGTAGTATGCTTATATCTTGGTTCTCTAAGAAACAAAATAGTGTAGCCTTATCTACCACCGAAGCCGAGTACATATCCTTAGGGAGTTGTTGTGCTCAAGTCCTTTGGATGAAGCAACAACTCTTAGATTATGGTATTAAAGTTGAAACCATACCCCTTAAGTGTGATAACACTAGTTAGGTCTAACTAGCCTATCTTGACCTTTTAGAGAAATAAGGCATCATATGATTAGAGATCATGTCCTTAAAGAAGATGTTGTTATAGAGTATGTTGACACCTTAAATCAATTAGCAGACATATTTACGAAACCTTTAGACAAAGAGAATTTTTGGTTCCTTAGGAGAGAGTTAGGTCTAACTAGCCTATCTTGACCTTTTAGGACCTCTTTTGTGCTTAAAATTGCTTGATCTTGTCAAATTGCATGTTTGTGTGTTGTAAATCTTGAAAATATCCATGCTTATAGCTAGGGGGAGTATGTTTATGTTTGCACATGTTATTCCTGCTCATACATGTCATTCATGCAAGTTAGGCCTTCAAAATTTTCATTTTTCTGCAGTTTTAGAGCCTCATATGCACTTCCAGGCCCAGGTGTATCGAAACGGGTCCACCTGTTTCGATACGGATGCTTTAAAATTCTATCTGAGAGAAGGATGTTTCGAAATGCCTCCCAAGGGTTTCGAAACGTTTTTGCTACAGCCAATGAGTGTAACGAAATGTGTTTCGATACGAGTCAACGGGGATTCGATACGATCAAAGCCGTATCGAAACGGTCAGCTGGATTTGAAAAATCGGTCAAACCTCGGTGCCCGCGTTTCGGAACGGTCGCCACCACTCCGAAACGGGTTAGCGGACAGCTTTATAAAGGGCTTTTAATGTTAAAGTTCTACTTTAATTAAAACTCTCCTCAAACCCTAAAAACCCTAAAATGATTTTCCCTATAAATTCCCTCTAAACCTCATTGTTTTTCATCAAATCTTGAGGGCTTTTACTCTTAAACACAAGTCTAAGCAAGCATCAACAACTTTGTGCAAGGATTTTTGTTTATTCATCCAAAATCTCAATTTAAGGTATTTTTTCATCTTTTTCTTTTTCCTTCAAGTTGTATTCGAATCTTAGGTTAGAAAATTTTAGTTTTGTATAGTTTATGTATTTTGATACTTGGGTTTTTCAAAACTTGTATTTTTTTTCAAAATCTTCAATTTTTTGATTCGAATATATTTGTTTTCATTCATATTTTCTTTACTGTTTTTTTTTAAATTGTTTTTCTCTTAATTTTTTTTGTTTTGTTTCTTTGTTTTTAAAACTTGTTTTTAAACCTAAGTGGGATTTACCATTGGATTGAATTAAGAAATTTCATGCATACACTTAAACTTGTTTTTAAATTGCTTTCTTTATGTTTTTAGGATTCTATGGAGAACGTTAACAAAAAGCGTAAGACGGGTCAAACAAGTGATTCAAGTATCCGTCCTAATCTCAACAGATGTTTCTCAAAAGTCTTCGGACTCCAGAGATGAGAGAGCGTTTCAATTATGTCAAGGAGTTTGACATTCTTCGTGAGCGTGTTGTTGACCTCTCGTTTCTTGACTCCGAGCGCTTTCTCTTTCGTTACCTCCCACGTTTAAGAGAATGGGGTTTCCTTGGTTTCATGAGTATCCCGGATATTTAGTACAAGCACATGGTTCTTCTCTTTTACTCAAATGCCCAATTTATTAATAGTGAAGACAACTCCGAAGTTGTTGGCCTTGAGTCTTCTATCATGGGAAAGCGGATTGTCATTGACATCCCTTACTTAGAGACTACTTTTGGTCTTAAGAACGAAGGAATCGAGAATGAGAGTCACTTTGGTTCTCACACCGGTTCGGTGCTTGCCTTGGATGCTCACGATAGGTTCCTCCACTTGATAGTCTCGTGGTTTCTTCGCCCCTCCGTAGGTAAATTTTCTCACGTTCGTCAAGTAGATTATTTTTTGCTTGAATGTTTTCGTCGTGGTGAGCGCCCTAATCTTGTTAAGATCATGTTTGTCGAGATAGTAAATAATGTTAAGCTTCGTGACACCGATGCACTAAAATCTTTCACTTATGAGACTGTTTTAAGTTACATCTTTGGAAAGCTTAATCTTGATTGCACCTAGGACTCACCGGAACCCCGCAAGCAAAAACTTGGTGAATATTCTCTCCGCAGGTCCGGATTTCGATATATCAACAATGGCCAATGGGAACATGTTGATAAGGAAGCACCTACACCTCAAGTTGAACATATGGATTAAATTGAAAATGTGAAAACGAATTTTTATGTCCTCAAACCTCTCTATATGTTTTAAACAATATGCCTAAGTTAAAAACTGAATTTATCAAAAGTTTTCAAAGTGTTCTTAAAGCCAAAACAATGATTTTTGAGTCACCGTTTCGAAACGGCCTTAGGCGTTTCAAAACAGTTTTGAAACTGTGAGTTCATGTTTCGGAACGGGTATCGAAACGATTTCAACACTGCCAACCCGTGTTTCGAAACAAGTTTGGTCAAGCCCAAACTGTGCTCTAAGTCCTTGGCCCTCGCGACCAAGACATCAAAATCTGTGTAGTCAGAAGCTAAAGTGTATCTCTTGATCTCTTCGTTCAACCCATAGCGGAAACGGTTAAAACGTTCCTCCTCAGTAGGAACAAGCTCAGATGCATACTAACTCATCCTGACAAATCTGATCTCATAGTCTATCACTGTCATACTCCCCTAAAGCGAAGCCATAAATTCCCTCTTCTTCTTATCGAGATAACGGGGTCCCAGATATTTCTCACGGAAAGATGACTCGAAGAACTCCCAAGTTATCTCAGCCTCTGTCATACCCGTAGGGATGGTAACCCACCATGTGTAGGCATCACCCTGAAGCAGAGATACAACACACCCTAGCTTGCGTTCCCCGGTACATCCCATATGTGCCAGAATACAGACGGTCTTCTCAAACCAAGTCTCGGACCTCTCGGGTGTCGACCCTCTGAACTCTTCACCTCCCAAATTGTGAAGCCTCTCTAATGGTAAACCAGTACCCTCTCCCTGGGGTTGTGCCACTGCCTGACCCCCAGCCACTGCAGCCTGAAAAGCCACGGCTATCGCCTGAACTAGAGGAGCTAAATCTATTCCGGCCAGTCCTTGGCCAACCTGAGGTTCTATGCCCTCAGCTCTCGCCTCGCCTCCCTCTTGATGAGGAGGAGAAGGAGGAGGTTGAGGAGCCTGTGCCTCGCTACCTGGCTCAACTCTCAGATCTGGTGCCTGTGGTTCCGGTTGAACCATCCTAGGCCTCCCTCTTGGTCTCATATCACAGCTAGCAAGATAACAACTACAACAAACAAACATATAAGGATTAAGTTAGCAAAGGCAAGGGTCCAACCGTGCTCAAGTATCTTCCTTTACAAAACTTTTTCAAATTAAGTAATAGTAGCAATGGGAACTCGACACTACACCAGACACAACAATCATGCTTCCAAACACCATAAGAGCGAGAAAACAACAAGCATACATGACAAGCATACACCGAGACATAACAATCACTTAGAACTTCAAACTTACCTTACTTACCTGCCCGAGGTCTCGGCAACCTCAGGCTCAGATAGCAACAAATGTAACCCCCTCGTCCCGGTCTGGTCAGCTGACCGGTCCGAGTAGGCTACACAGAGAAAACCGATGTGAAACCCGTTAAGGTCCCACCTCGGTTAGCAACCCTAGAAAATTTCTTTTAATTATATCTTTTCTAAAGGCATACTTATTTCTTAAGTGATCACGACAGCGGAAAACATCATGAGGTAAAAGCAACATTGCAAAAATATGTTAAACAGCCCACTTGAAACTTACACCACAGGCCGTATCGATACACCATACAAGGGTATCGATACGCCTTGACCAAGTCAACTGCCTTCAGTCAACTCAGGGAGACCGTATCGAAACAGCCCTTGGGCGTATCGATACACCCTTCTCGGTCAACATCTTGCGATCAACGATACAAAATCGTACCGATACGCTTAGAGCCCGTACCTATACGCCAAAAACTCGTTAAAATCTCATAATTCCAGAAAAGATTTGGCGTATCGATACACCCCCGATTATCGGTACCCTAAGCCAATTCTGAGTCCCAAAGGGTAGGACCATATCGATACGGCCCTTAGGCGTATCGATACGCCCTGCACTGCAAGACTCCAAATTGCAGCAAAAGACCCTCAAACACGACTCTAGATGCAATTTAAGACTTTCCTAGCCACATACAAGCATACATACAACATCCAACAACCAAGAACTAGCATGTAGAACAATTTAGGTGATCAACGAGGCATTTCCAGCATAGCATTCATACAAAGATGGATATTGCATATCAAGGTATACTTAAAAGCATAAAAGCCAAAAGGTTCATATCTCCACACATAAGGTTTACATGCTCATCCAAAAACAACATATAGCATGAACAACATTCAACATTTATGAGTCATACAATGCTCATACAACCACATAGCAGCCTCATTGCTAAACTACTACTTTATTTACTAAACCATACTTGAGCAACTACAAAAGCTTGGAATGCCCCTTTCCTTGCTCCTTGCTAACTCCACGCTACTGATCTGCATCGTCGATAATGAGAGCGTAAGCTAGAAGCTTAGTGAGGATGCTCTAAAACCAAAAACAACGATAATGCAGGATTCAAGCATATCATCCTTAACATCACTCACAAACATGCATAAGAATCAATATAGCAATCTAGCTAGAAACTCAAAAGGGCAAAACATGGCATCTTCATGTCAAGCTCATCAAGTTAAAGCAATTTACTAAGCAACACAACCACAAGAGCAAGTACATTGGACACTATTAGTTTACTCGGATATGCGGATTACTCTCAACAACAACATTACCTCGGTGGGATTACACTCATCACCGAACCTCGCATGGATGGGATTACACTCATCACCACATGCCCTACGGATGGGATTCAACTCATCATCACGTATAATATAAACACTTCCGGTGGAATATTACATCACCGTACTCCTCCTTGATGGCTTAACGCCACCAAGGCCACGCGCAAATTTGACTCAATCCTGTGCACACTAATCCTAATGATCGATCATTTATACCCGGTAAGTTAACTAGTGCCCATCATACTATTAAAACCACATCATGACAACCATCATTCATATCACACACCCATCATCATATACATCAATGTATACTCATACATACACAATTCATGCTTCATAAGATCCTAATAGGCATAAACATTTAAAGCTTATAAACACACAAGAAGTTAAGCTACCAACCTAACTTCTACCTTGGAATGGCCTACCAAGCACATCCCAAAACCTCAACTACACACACTTGAACCAATTTAAATAAATTTGAAAGTTTCACTCACCACCCTTCCTTAAGCAAACTAAGCAAAGCCAACTCAAGCCTCCAAGCTATCCGGATTGGTTCCCGAAGCTTCACCAACAAGATTCCTTGTCTCTAAACAAACAAACACACTCTATTAATCACCAAAAGAACCACAAACCACTGCTGAAATCTCGTAACACCAAATAAGCATCAATTCAAGCCAAGAACACCCACAAACTCTCATTTTTCGAGCAGCCCTTATGCCCAGCCAACAACCATCGATTCCTACACTTGTAACACACCTAATAGCTTCCAAATTACCCCCAAACTATCAACCAACCAACAACCATCAATTCCCAACATAAAACAGCCCCAAACCCTCCTTAAAACCCTTCTAAAGACCCCTCAAAACCCAATTCCGGAAATCCATACAAAACTCTTTAAAATTTACATATATTGGACCTCATGGTTAGTAAACAACCCACACATCAATAACAAATCAAAATCTTTAGCTAAAGACCATAAAGGTAGCATCTTTAATCAAAATCTTTAAAACTTCAAATTTCAAAAACATGAACAATATTGAAAACTAGAGGTATCATCTTGTAGAGGGAAAGGAGGACAAACAAAAAATGCATTTAACTTTCAAAAATCACCAACGAAGACCAAATGAAATGATGGAATAGTGAGTTGAAGGGGAGTTTCGGTTTTCACGTGAAGGAGAGAAAATGAAGAAGAAGAAGATAACTCTCTCCTTTTGGTTAAAAGCTCATCTTTTTCAAACTTTGAGTTATTTACAAAAACTCCATTAATGAGATGGAAAATTCTCATCTCCTAAAATTCATGGGTTTTGGATTTGAAATCAAACAGGCCCAACGTAAAGCATTTGTCTTTGAAATCCGAGGCCCAAGATATTATTTTATTATTATAATTAGAAAACTGAAACCCGAAACATATTTTAATATTAGTTTCACCCGACCCCCAAACCCGGGTGTTACACATTACTTCCAACCATTTATAAACATAAAAAACTCACTTAAAACTATCAAGAAAGTCAAGTATCTCAAGGATTTCGGGATCTATGTTATCAAAGCCTTATTTCAACATAATAACCAACTTAAAACTCAATTAAAATCAATCCAAAACAGAGCTTAACAAAACAAATCCGAAAATCAAGATTTCAACCATATTTTTACTAGATTTTGATCTCAAATCAAAGCTATAATGAAAACTCAACCAAAAACATTAAATAGAAGCCAAAGATCTTGAGAATTTCAATAAAGAGCTTTGATTAGAGGTTGAGAATGAGATTTACCTCCAATCCTTGCTTTCCTCAATGAACGACAAGTTTTCCTTAGCAAAATCTTGAAGAACTTGAAAGGATTCTTAAAAATTGTTCAGGAAATATTGAGAGAGTGTTTGGGAGAAAAGAATTCTGGAGAAAAATGAGTTAAAAATGTGTTTGGCTGAAAATGTGAAGAGAATGGTAGTTACGTGATGGAATCTCACTAATTAACCACCTAATTAATTAAATAAAATAAAAGCCAATTAAATCTATTTAATTAAAACCATTTTAAACACATATCATATTAAGGAAAGGCTAAATTGCCATAAAGCCCCCTAAAGATTCTAAGATTTTAGCTTCTCCTTTAAAAGTCACATTTTCCATAGTTTTGAAACTTTACAATTTGGTCACTACTCAAAATGTACCACTTCCGAAACTCTTTTTGTAAAATTGATTTGACCAACCTCTTAAAAATATTTTTAGAGGATTTTAGCAATTTTTATCCTATCACGATCCATGATTTCCTTAAATCACCTTACGCGATTCGAATCATTCTCGACCGGTCCGGTCTGATGTCTAAAACATCTAGGCCCAAAACCAGAGCGTTACAACTCTCCCTTACTTAGGAAATTTCATCCTCGAAATTTTACCTGATGGAAAAAGGTGCGGAAACTGCTTCAGCATGTTCTCCTTGCTTTCCTACGTGGCCTCCTTAACTCCTCGGTGTCGCCACGACACCTTCACAAGCTCTATCGTCTTGCCACGGAGAACTTTACTGCTCACATCCAGGACCCTCACTTGTTCCTCATCATATAACAAATCCGGATTCAACTCTATCTCCTCGACAGACATCACATGCGAAAGATCCGATCTGTACTTCCGCAACATAGAGACATGGAACACATCATGTATCTTTTCCAGCTCTGAAGGCAATCTCAACCAATATGCCACAGGACCAATACGCTCCACAACCTCATAAGGTCCAATGAACCTTGGGCTAAGCTTACCCTTACGCCCAAATCTCGTCACCCTCTTTCAAGGCGATACTTTCAAAAACACACGTTCGCCAACCGCGAACTCAATCTCTTTACGCTTCATGTCCGCATAAGACTTTGGCCTATCCAATGCTGCCTTCAAACGCTCACAAATGAGCTTCACCTTCTTGGCAGTTCCCTTTAACATAGCTGGCATCGAAATCATTTTTTGCCCAGCTTCTGCCAAACAGAGAGGGGTTCTACATCTTCTCCCATACAAATCCTAATATGGAGCCATTTGAATACTTGCCTGGTAACTATTATTATACGCAAACTCAGCCAATGGCAAGTGATTTTGCCATAAACCCTGCAAATCTATCACGCAGTATCTCAACATGTCCTTAAGCACTTGGATCACACGTTCTGATTGTCCATCTGTCTGAGGATGATATGAAGTACTGAAATTCAACAGTGTACCCAAGGCTTGATGCAAACATTCCCGAAATCATGCTGTAAACCTCGGATCCCTATCTGACACAATGGACTTTGGCACACCGTGCAACCGCACAATCTCAACAATGTACAACTCAACCAACTTATCCAAGGTATACGTAGTATACACATGCAAGAAATGTGCACACTTCGTAAGGCGATCAACAATCATCCAAACCGAATTCTTCTTTGACGGTGACAAGGGCAATCCAGACACAAAATCCATGGTAATTCTTTCCTATTTCCATTATGACATTCTCAAAGGTTGCAACAACCCAGAAGGAACCTGATGTTCACCCTTCACTCGCTGACACATCATGCACTTACTAACGAAATCGGCCACATCCTTTTTCAACCCCACCCAGTAGTACACATCTTTCAAATCACGATACATCTTTGTACTACCAAGATGCATAGCAAAAGGACGACGATGAGCTTCAGTCAGAATAGTGCTGCTCAACTTAACATCATCTAGCACCACTATTCGACTTTCAAAGCACAAAACGCCTTCATCATTAAAGCTAAAATCCGAAGGTCTACCCTCCACAATGTCCTGAACATGCGAAACAAGGGAATCATCAAGCAACTGCTTATCGTTGATCAACTGAATCAAAGATGATTTCACTTGCAATTCATCAATAAGACAACCATCACGCGATATGCTCAAGCGAGCAAACTTCACCCTCAACTCCATGGGCACTTTCCTGCTCAAAGCATCAACCACAACATTACCCTTGCCCGGGTGATACTCAATCGTCAGATCATAATCCTTAAGCAACTCCACCCAACGACGTTGCCGAAGATTCAACTCCTTCTTATGATCCGTGAACAGAACACACTTCTCATCGTACATGTAATGCCTCCAGATCATCAAGGCAAACACCACAGCCGCAAGCTCAAGATCATGAGTAGGGTAGTTACGCTCATGCACCTTCAACTGTCTAGATGCATAGGCTACCACCTTACCCTCCTACATCAACACACAACCTAAACCAACAATGGACACATCACTATAGACCAGAAGCTCCTTACCAGACTCAAGCTAAATCAGAAAAGGAGCTTGCGTCAAAGCTTCCTTCAGCTTCTCAAAAGCTTGTTGCCTCGCATCTGTCCACTCAAACTGAACATTCTTCTGCAACAACTTGGTCAAAGGTGCATCTATCTTCGAGAAACCATCGGCAAACCTACGGTAATACATAGCTAAACCAAGGAAACTTCGTACCTCTGTTACCGACTTAGGCATCTTCCAACTCATCATCGCCTCTACTTTGTGCGGATCAACGCGAATACCCTCAGCTGACACAACATGTCCAAGGAAGACCACCTCCTTAAGCCAACACTCACATTTACTTAGCTTGGCATACAACTGATTCTCCAACAATGCTTGCAAAATGATTCTCAAATGTCTATCATGATCCTTCTCGGTACGCGAATACACAAGGATATCATCGATGAACACCACCACAAACTGATCCAAGAATTCATGGAATACACGATTCATCATGTACATGAAAGCAGCAGGTGCGTTGGTCAAACCAAATGACATCACTAAGAACTCGTAATGCCCATACCTTGTCCTAAAAGTTGTCTTAGGTACATCCACATCCTTCACCTTCAGCTAGTAATGTCCTGACCTCAAGTCTATCTTGGAAAACACTGAGGCTCCTCGGAACTGATCAAAGAGATCATCAATCCTAGGTAAGGGATACTTGCTCTTGATAGTCAACTTGTTCAGTTGCCGATAATCTATGTACATCTGCATTGTCTCATCTTTCTTCTTTACAAACAAGACCGGTGCACCCCAAGGTGACACACTCGGCCGAATGAACCCTCGATCCAACAACTCCCGCAGTTGCGTTTTCAACTCTTTTAGCTATTTAGGTGCCATGCGATAAGAAGCAATGGACACCAGAGTCGTATTCTCATACAACTCGATACCAAACTCAACTCCCTCATTGAAGGCAACCCAAGCAATTCTTTCGGAAAGACACCCGGAAAATCACGAACGGTTCGGATGTCCTGCACACGCACATCCCTAGTTCCATGATTCATCACATAGGCAAGGTAAGCCTTACAACCCAACTTCATTGTACGACTTGCTTCCAAAACCGAAATCACATTCGACAAGAATTCCACATTCTCGCCTACTACCACTACTTCATAATCATCGACAAGCTTTAAGGTGTCTCGCTTGACATCAAGGTCAACCATCGCTCTATGCTCAATCAACCAATCCATGCCAAGGATTACATCGAAACCGTATAAGGGTAACTCCATCAAATCCACAAGAAAAACATGACCTTGCAAAGATAAAGGGCATCTCCTATACAACTTCCTAGTGACTACAGTCTCACAAAAAGAACTAGTCACTTGCATTCCTACTTCAAGTAACTCAACATGTATATCAAGAAAATGCGCATGCTCTCACAAGATATAAGAATGTGTAGATCGAAAATAAATCAAATCCAACAACGATAAAGACTGAAGAACAAAGGTACCTACGATAACATTTGTATCGTTGCGCTCCTCGCGCTGAGCATAAACCCTCGCAGAACCGCCTCCCTCTGGCCGTACTGCCACCACATGAGCAATGCATCTCTGTCTCTCGTCTCTTCTCTGAAAATTTCCCTGGCCGCGCCCACGGCCACTCTGAGGTGCAACCATAGCAAGTGCACGTCCCTGGCCTCCACCGGCCAACAAAGGACACTCCCGCCTCATGTGATCCGCTGAACCACAGTTCCAACACGAATTCCCTGTCACCACAATAGCCGCCTGAACCTCTTTAGCTGCTCGAGGATAATCTCGCCTCAGATGGTCCCTCGACCCACATGTCCATCACGTGTGCTGCTCAGACCTCACTCGGCCTCCCTGGACCTGACCGCCTTGACCCAGAGCACCTCGCCTCCCTTCAGGATGATGTCTCCTATCTCGACCTCTTTTGTTCTGTCCACCCCCTGAACTATACTCAGCTGCTCTCTTCCCAGAGCTAGAGCCAACAACTCGAGATGAAAAACTCAAATTCTGTTCGATGTCTTTGGCTCGACATACAAGTACATCGAAGTCGGTGTAATCCGCAACCAACATGTACGTCTTGACTTCCTGTACCAGCATGTACTTGAAGCGACCATATCGGTGCCTCTCACTAGGTATCAGCTCAGGGGCATACTGGATCAATTGTACGAACTAGACCTCGTACTTAGCCACAGAAAGATTGCCCTAAACTAGCGACATAAACTCGTGTTTCTTCTCATCCAAATATCTCACCCCCAAATACTTCCTCTTGAAGGCACCCTTGAAATACTCCAAATCTAATTCATTGGGTTCCAAACCCGCAGTGGTAGTTGACCACCAGCTTTAAGCATCGCCTTACAATAAAGAAACTGTGCATCCCAGCTTGTGCACGCCGTTGCATCCCATTTGATACATGATACAGATCAAACTCGCTAACCAGGCTTTTCAAAACTACCTTTCATCAATTTTCTCTCATTTCATTTTCTCTCAATTTATTTTCAGCCAAACACATTTCCTCCAGAAATTATCCTTTGATTTTCATTCCTTTTGATGAGATTTCAATCTCCTTTTGATTCCTAATCTTTTCCTCATCAAATCCACTTGTTTTTACATTGGATTTT
Organism: Hibiscus tridactylites; assembly: GCA_958450335.1. Taxonomy (NCBI): domain Eukaryota; kingdom Viridiplantae; phylum Streptophyta; class Magnoliopsida; order Malvales; family Malvaceae; genus Hibiscus; species Hibiscus tridactylites. Next base: position 61,023,819 of record OY288273.1, on the reverse strand, counting down.
CAAGAAAACTTACCCAATTCAAGGAGAAATCAACCATTAGAGGTAAGCTTCGTCCTTCTCCTCTAATGATTAGTTCTTTACAGAAATTCCCAAGTTATCAATCCTTTGTTAATGATTTTTGAGTTGCTTTAATGTTAGAAACAAGAAATTGTATTAAAACTTAAGGTTTTTGGAGAGATCTTGATGATATTCGTGGTTGATGGTAAGGCTCTATTTTGAGGTTGTTTTCTAATGTATTTTGGATGTTAGTTGATGTTATAAATGAGGTTTTATCAAACAAATCTTGAATAGGTTTGGATTCCTAAGTTTTGCATGCTAGAATGTTGGTTTTTGGGGTGGTTTTGGTGCTTTGTCATAGCTGGAGGTATAAGGACGAGTTTGTGGTGGTTTTTTGATGATGATAGATGTTTAGAAATGATTAGAAGTGGTAGATCTTGGCTGGGCTTTGTTTTGGAAGAGTTGGGAGATGATTTCGGTTGTGTTTGGTAGCCGAAATGAGGTTTTTTAGTAGAGCAGTGAGTTTAGATGTGTGGCTGATGATTTCAATGCATGATGATGCATTAATCCTCTACTCTTATATGTTATAATCAGGGGAGACATCTTCGGACACCTTTGGTGTTGATCCAGTAGCGTAGATAGCGTTTCGGCGAGCAAGCGAAACGTAATCGGTGAGTGCGAATGGTTTAGAAGTCCTTGAGGGACAAAGAAACAAGGTTTGGGGATTTAGGAAAGGTTTGAAACACCTTCCTAAGTCTGGAAGTAAGTATTGGCTAGATTGCTCTCTTATATGTGGTAGATGCCCCTAAAATGCTTTTACATGCTCATGGGTTGAGATAGATAAATTCATATTGTTTTTATGCATGATTTATAGCATCAGATGATGCTAGAGATGATTTCATTAAATAAAATGTTGCATTGATGAGTTTTGAGCTCTTGTTTTAAAGCATGACAAATGTTATGGTTTTGAAATGAGATGAGAATGATTTGAGAAATGTTGCATGAAAAACAATAGGTGAGATGATATTTTGACATACTATATTGGCATAGAAGATGAGATATTTACCGGATATAATTGATCGATCAATAGCATGAGAGTGCACTATAAACTAAAAATTTGTACGTGCTTTTTGGTTTAATCCAAAGGAAGAGAACCGATTTTGGGCATTCCATTGGGTAGGACTTGGTGAAATACCCAAGCTTTGTGGCGATGAGAGATTCCGCCATGTGAGTACAGTGATGTGAGATTCCACCAGAAATTATATTACTAGACAAGTGAGTACGTTGATGTGAGATTCCACCGGAAGCGTCTAGTGGTTTGAGAATGTTGTCCGCATATCCGAGTAGTAATGAGATGTGAAATGCCAATATGTACCTAAGTTTGTGGCATGTTTGTGTTGGCATTTATGAGTTGTAAATGGTCCCTTTGGTTGGTTTGAGGTTTTAGAGCTCATATTTTGAATTGTGAGTAGGCAAAATGAGTTTAGATTGTATCTTTTGTGTTTGATGCCATGCTCTAGCTTAGGGGTCTTAAATATGTTTCTTAGTATCAAAATGAGTTGCTGGTATGATTTAATGCTCTTTGAGATATGTTTGACTAGTTTAAAAGGTGAAAACCAACAATTTCTGATGTCACTGGACAAAGTGTATCGAAACACCCTCCACTGTTTCGAAACGAGGGCTTGTAATGGTCGTAGTGTTTCGGAACGGTTAAAGGTGTTTTAGAACAGTTTGGCTACTGGTGAGACCTGTTTCGATACCGGTCTCAGCACGCAACCGAGTACCAAAACGATCAACACCGTTTTGATACGAGCGTTTCGGTACGAAAGGTGGGTGTTCCGATACAGTTGACCGTTGGATGTTGATTTGAATCGTTTGATGTTTTCATGCTTTACATTTTAGTCCTGAATGTTGTGGATGTAATTGCTTGAGATTTGAATGTCCTTTTAAGCTGGAATTTGACAGAGAAGCATGTAACATGATTAATTACATATTGGTAAACCTAAAATCAGCAAAGTCCTTATAATTTTCTAAAAATTACATTTTGGTCCCTAAACGTGTAATTCATGCAATTGAGTCCCTAAATGTTTTCCGATCGTTGTGCCTTTCTCTTCCATGATTCGTGAGTATTCATATAGGCTTAATGTGCATCTAGACAAGATTAAAATAAAAAGGGTCGTTATTCAAGGTTGACTTTTGGGTTGACATTTGGTTTTCCCCGTGTAATCTTCGTAGTTCGGGTCAAGCGTCTAGGCCGAGCTAAGGGGGTTACATTTGTTGCTATCAGAGCCAGGTTATCGAATAATTGGGGCTTGGTATGTGGTTGTTGTATGTGATTATGTATGATTGTGACATTTCGTTGAAAGTATGATGTATGAATATTGATGTATGATTTAATTGAGATGATTATGTGATGCTATGCTATGTTTGGAGTGTGGTTGGGGATCTCATTGCCATATCATTACTAATGAGAAGAAATGGTTTCAAAAATGAGCTTGAGTACTTGGATTACTTACCTTATTATGCCTAATTGTGTTTGTTGCATTTTTGTCAGTGCATTGTTTTATTATGGGGCCACGTAGAGAGTTGAGAATCAATACTCGTTCCATGGTTGAGAATGAGAACGTAGAGAATGATGAGGATTTACCTCCTCCTCCCCCTAGTGGACCACCTGGTGGTGGTGGAGCTGGGGCTGGTGCCGCTAGAGTTGGTGCTGGGGTTGCTGGACCCGAGGGAGGTCAGGGGCAAGCTGCTCCTGATATAACCATGCTAATACAGGCTATTGATGGAGCTTTCCAGGCAGCAGTAGCTAGAGCTCATGGAGCTGCACCATAGAATGGTGCTAATGTGAGATTGCCATTAGAGCGTCTTCGCAGTCTAGAAGGGTCCGAGTTTAGAGGTTTGTCACCGGAAGGATCCGAGTCTTGGTTGGAGAGCACCAAGAGGATTCTTGGTCAGTTGAACTGCAACAATGTCTAGAAGCTAGGATGCATTGTGTCACTACTGCATGGTGATTCTTACACGTGGTGGACGACCACTATCTCTGGAATGGAGGATGATGATGTGACTCGGACATTCTTATTAAATGCGTTCAAGCGGAAATATCTGGGAGTTTGCTACCTCGACGAGAAAAAGAAGGAGTTCATGTCTCTTGTGCAAGGGAGCATGTCTTTGGCTGAATATGAGATTCGGTTTGTCTGCCTTAGCCAATATGCACCTGAGCTGATTCCTAACGAGAGGGAAAGGTGCGAACGATTCCGTTATGGGTTGGTGGCGGATGTGAAAACATATATGCTTGCAGCTGATTACACTAATTTCGATGTCTTAGTCACTAGAGCCAAGGACATTGAATTGAATCTTGGCTTGGCGAGTCGAGCATGAGGTTTTTGCTCGGGGAAGCGAGTTGCAGAACGCGATTATGGTAGAGATCGCAGCAAGAGACATGAGGATAGGAAGCCACATTTTGATGCTAGACGCGAGGGTGGTAACCCTAGTAGAGGTCAGCATGGACCTAATGCTTTCTTGAGGACTCCTGAGTGTAACCGGTGTGGTAGGAGACACGCTAGTTAGTGTTGGGGTAACCTTGGGACATGTTTTAATTGTGGAAACCGAGGGCATATGAAGAAAGATTGTCCTCAGCCGCTGAGAGAGGGACAAGCTCCAGTGAGAGGAGCTGAGCCACAAAGAGGTCGTGGGTGTGGTCGTGGTAATTTTCAGCGTAGAGTTGAGGGTTGAAGGAACGTAGCGCATGTGGTGGCTGTTCAACCTGAGGGCAGTGGTCATGCTCGGGTGTATGCCCATCGTGAGGGAAGGAATGACACGGACGTGATCGCTGGCACCTTTACTTTGCAATCCTTGTCATTACTTTCTTTGATTGATTATGGATCTACACACTCGTACATATTGCGTGAACATGCTCAAATGCTTGGTTTGCCTGTTGAGTCTTTGGATGCTGGTATGTGTGTGACTAGTTCCTTTGGTGAGACGGTTGTAACAAGAAAGTTTTATAGAAGATGCCCCTTATAGGTGCAAGATCATGTGTTTCTTGTTGATCTTATGGAATTGCCATTTTATGGGTTTGATGTAATCCTTGGCATGGATTGGCTTGTTGAGCATAGAGCCGTTGTGGATTTTGAAAGCAAGCGAGTATCGTTGAAACTCACTTATAATTATGAGGTGGTGGTGGTGGGAGAAAATGTGATGTTTCTAACTAATGTGGTGTTTACAATGGAAGCAATGCGGATGTTGCGGCAAGGATGTGAAGCTTACCTAGCCTTTGTTATGAATCCTAGTTCAAAGGAGGTGCGCATTCAGGATATAAGGACCGTGGGTGAGTTCCCTGTGGTGTTTCCGGAGGAATTACCTAGTTTGCCGCCTAGTCGAGAGGTTAAGTTTGGATTTCAGATGTACGAGAACACAACTCCGATGTCCATTGCTACATAACACATGGAACCCAAGGATTTGAAGGAGTTGAAGATGCAACTTCAGGAGTTGCTTGACCGTGGCTTCATTCGGCCTAGTGTGTCGCCTTGGGGTGCACCGGTCTTGTTTGTTTAAAAGAAAGATGGCACGAAGAGAATGTGCATCGATTATCATCAGCTGAATAAGTTGACCGTCAAGAACAAGTATCCTTTGCCGAGGATTGATGATCTTTTTGATCAATTTCGGGGAGCGGCTGTGTTTTCAAAGATTGATATGAGGTTAGGGTACTATTAGTTAAAGGTGAAGGATGTGGATGTGCCGAAAACATCCTTTCGAACGAGGCATGGGCATTATGAGTTCCTTGTGATGTCGTTTGGCTTGACGAATGCTCCTACCGCTTTCATGGACATGATGAATAGGGTGTTCCATGAATTCTTGGACAAGTTCGTTGTGGTGTTCATCGACGATATCCTTGTGTACTATCATACTGAGAAGGAGCATGAAGGTCATATGAGGATTGTTTTGCAAGTGTTGTTGGAAAATCAGCTTTATGTTAAGCTGAGCAAATGTGAGTTTTGGCTTAAGGAAGTTGTTTTCCTTGGTCATGTGGTTTCGGCCGAAGGGATTCGAGTTGATCCCCAGAAGGTTGAGGCGGTGATGAACTGGAAGCCTCCTAAGTCTGTTCATGAAGTCCGTAGTTTCCTCTGGTTGGCAGGATATTATATGAGGTTTATGGATAGATTTTCTAAGATTGCTTCCCCTTTGACGAAGTTGTTGCAAAAAGATGTTAAGTATGAGTGGACGGAAGAGAGACAACAAGTTTTCGAGAAGTTAAAGCCAGCTTTGACGCAAGCTCCTATCTTGGTCCAACCTGAATTAGGGAAAGAGTTTGTGGTGTATAGTGACGCATCCTATGTTGGGTTGGGGTGTGTGTTAATGCATGAGGGTAAGGTGGTGGCTTATGCATCGCGACAGTTGAAAGTGCATGAGCGCAATTATCCTACGCATGGTATTGAGTTGGCCACAGTTATTTTTGCTCTAAAGATCTGGAGGCATTTTCTCTAAGGTGAGAAGTGACTATGTACACGGATCACAAGAGTTTGAAGTATCTGATGTCTCATAAAAAGTTGAATATTAGGCAACGACGATGGGTGGAGTTGCTTAAGGATTACGATCTAACGATCGAGTATCATTTGGGGAAGGCCAATGTTGTGGTCGATGCTTTGAGCGGGAAAGTGGCGGTGGAGTTAATAGCGATGTTTGCTAGCTTGAGCATATCGCGAGATGGTGGTCTTGTTGTTGAGATGCAAGTGAAACGATATCTAATTTAGTTGATAAACGATAAGCAGTTGTTGGATTATTCCTTGGTGCCACATGTTCAGGATATTGCTGAGGGTAGACCGTCGGATTTCTATTTTAATAATGATGGTGTTTCATGTTTTGGGATTCAGATAGTGGTGCCGAGTGATATTGAGTTGAGGCGCGCTATTCTGACCGAAGCTCATAGTAGTCCGGTTGCTATGCACCCTGGTAGTACAAAGATGTATCGTGGTCTGAAGGATGAGTAATATTGGGTGGGTTTGAAGAAAGATGTCGCTGAGTATGTGAGCAAGTGTATGGTTTGTCAGCGGTTACGGCTGAACATCAGTTTCCTTCGGGGTTGTTGCAGCCGTTGAGGATCCCTAAATGGAAGTGGGAGAGGATCACCATGTACTTTATGTCTGGTTTGCCTTTATCGCCATCAAAGAAGAATTCTGTTTGGGTGATTCTGGATCGCCTTACGAAGTGTGCGCATTTCTTGCTTGTGCATACTACGTACACCTTGGATAAGCTTGCAAAGTTGTACATTGCTGAGATTGTGTGTTTGCATGGTGTACCAAAATCTATAGTGTCGGATAGAGATCTGAGGTTCACCGTAAGGTTTTGGGAGTGTTTGCATCAAGCATTGGGTACGCGGCTGAATTTTAGTACTTCTTATCATTCGCAAACGGATGGATAGTCGGAGCGTGTTATCCAAGTGCTTGAAGATATGTTAAGGTGATGTGTTATTGAGTTTCAAGGCTCTTGGGAGAAGCACTTGCCTTTGGCGGAGTTTGCTTATAATAATAGTTACCAGACGAGTATTCAAATGACACCTTATGAAGCTTTGTACGGGAGGAAGTGCATAACTCCTCTTTGTTGGGCTGAAACGGGACAAAAGTTGGTCTCGATGCCGACTTTGTTGAAAGGAACCACCGAGAAGGTGAAGCTCATTTGTGAGCAGTTGAAGGAAGCATCAGATCGGCAAAAGTCTTACGCGGTTTGAAGCGTAAGGAAATAGAATTTGCGGTGGGTGACCGTGTGTTCTTAAAAATTTCACATTGGAAGAAGGTGACGAGGTTTGGCCGGAAGGGCATGTTGAGCTCAAGATACATTGGACCATACGAGGTGATAGAACATGTGGGTCATGTTGCTTATAAGCTGAGGCTACCTCAAGAGTTAGAAAAGATACATAATGTGTTTCATGTATCCATGCTTCGGAGGTATAGATCGGATCCTTCGCATGTGATGCCCGTAGAGGAAGTTGAGTTGAATCCAAATTTGACTTATGATGAGGAACCTGTTGAGATTTTGGATTCGGACAATAAGGTTCTCCGTGGTAAGACCATTGAGCTGGTTAAGGTGTTGTGGAGACATCGTGGTGTTGAGGAAGCCACGTGGGAAAGGAAGGAAGACATGAAGCAGCAATTTCCTTACCCTTTTTCTCCAGGTAAATTTTGAGGACGGAATTTCTTAAGAGGTGGAGAGTTGTAACACCTCAAATTTGGGCCTAGATTTTTTAGAGTCTGAATCGGACCAGTCGGGAACGGTTCGAATCTTAAAGAGAGGTTTAGGGAACACCTAGTTCGAGATGCTTTACAAATATGGAAAAATATCTAAAAATCCTCATTTTTTATATGAATGATTATGGTGAAATCAATTTTACAAAGTAAGGTTTGGAAATGATACATTTCGGTGTAGTGACCAAATCGTAGTTTTTGCAAAAATTTAAATAGTGACTGTTTTTGTAAATGATTGAAACTTTGAAGCTTTAAGGAGCTAGTTTTACCAAAATGTTTTTAATCAGATTTCTTCTTAATTTGGGTGATTTTATTAATGTTTAAATTAAAGGAAAATAAAGATTAATTAAAAGGAAACTACCTTTGACTTTTCATAACTACCTTTCATCAATTTTCTCTTATTTCATTTTCTCTCAATTTCTTTTCAGTCAAACACATTTCCTCCACAAATTATCCTTTGATTTCATCCCTTTTGATGATATTTCAATCTCCTTTTGATTCCTAATCTTTTCATCATCAAAACCTCTTGTTTTTACATTGGATTTTCAAGAAAACTTGCCCAATTCAAGGTGAAATCAGCCGTTAAAGGTAAGCTTCATCCTTCTCCTCTAATGATCAGTTCTTTACTGAAATTCACAAGTTGTCAATCCTTTGTTAATGATTTTTTAGTTGCTTTAATGTTAGAAACAAGATATTGTATTAAAACTCATGGTTTTTGGAGAGATCTTGATGATTTTCGATGTTGATGGTTAGGCTCTGTTTTGAGGTTGTTTTCTAATGTATTTTGGATGTTAATTGATGATATAAATGAGGTTTTATCAAAGAAATCCCGAATAGGTTTGGATTCCTAAGTTTTACATGCTAGAATGTTGGTTTTTGGGGTGGTTTTTGATCATGATAGATGTTTAGAAATGATTAGAAATGGTAGATCTTGGCTGGGATTTGTTTTGGAAGAGTTTGGAGATGATTTCGGTTGTGTTTGGTAGCCGAAATGAGGTTTTTTAGTAGAGCGGTGAGTTTAGATGTGTGGTTGATGATTTCAATGCATGATGATGCATCAATCCTCTTCTCTTATGTGTTATAATCAGGAGAGACATCTTCGGACGCCTTTGGTGTTGATCCGGGAGCGTAGATAGCGTTTCGGCGAGCAAGCGAAATATAATCGGTGAGTGCGAATTGTTTAGAAGTCCTTGAGGGACAAAGAAACAAGGTTTGGGGATTTAGGAAAGGTTTGAAACACCTTCCTAAGTCTGGAAGTAAGTATTGGCTAGATTGCTCTCTTATATGTGGTGGTTGCCCCTAAAATGCTTTTACATGCTAATGGGTTGAGATAGATAAATTCCTACTGTTTTTATGCATGATTTATTGCATGAGATGATGCTAGAGATGATTTCATTAAATAACATGTTGCATTGATGAGTTTTGAGCTCTTGTTTTAAAGCTTGGCAACTGTAATGGTTTTGAAATGAGATGAGAATGATTTGAGAAATGTTGCATGAAAAACAGTAGGTGAGATGATATTTTGACGTACTATATTGGCATAGAAGATGAGATACTTACCGGATATAATTGATCGATCAATAGGATGAGAGTGCACTATAAATTAAAAATTTGTACGTGCTCTTTTGTTTAATCCAAAGGGAGAGAACCGATGATGGGCATTCCATCGGGTATGACTTGGTTAAATACCCAAACTTTGTGGCGATGAGAGATTCCGCCATGTGAGTACGATGATGTGATATTCCACCGAAAATTATGTTACTAGACAAGTGAGTACGGTGATGTGAGATTCCACCGTAAACGTCTAGTGGTTTGAGAATGTTGTCCGCATATCTAAGTAGTAATGAGATGTGAAATGCCAATATAATATATGAAAATGCTTTTAATTCACATGTACCTAGTAATGGGATGATTTATTCTATGAGAAATGCATATGAGATTTGTATATGAAATACTTTAGTTTTACAAGCATGTGTATGGCCTTGCCATGAGATTTGCATTGGTTTAAATGCATGAGATAGAATTGAGGTACATGTGTTTTCAATGAGAAGTTTCTTTGAAATGGTTTTCAAGCATGAGATAGAATGAGCATGTTGTTGAAAAAGCTTTTGAGTAAGTGTTTTCAAGAAATTCATTATTCTGTTGGTTTTCTATAGAGCATGTCTCACTAAGAAATTGTGCTTAAGCTCTCTTTTACCAATAATGCAGATAATTGAGGTGTTTTCGGGCAGCAAGAAGGTTAAGAACAGCCAAGGAAGTGCAAAGCTCATGTATGGTGATGTTTTTATAAACTTTAGTTTTGATATTGGCAATGGGACTTCAAGGTTGTATTTGGGAGATGATTTTGAACTTCCTAAGTTTGTGGCACATTTGTGTAGGCATTTATGAGTTGTAAATGGTCCCTTTGGTTTGTTTGAGGTTTGAGAGCTCATATTTGGAATTATGACTAGGAAGCATGCCGTTAGATTGTATGTTTTGTGTTTGATGCCATGCTCTAGCTTAGGGGTCATTAATATGTTTCTTAGTATCAAAATGAGTTGCTGGTATAATTGAATGCTCTTTGAGACATGTTTGATTGGTTTAAAAGGTGAAAACCAACAATTTCTATAGTCACTGGGCAAAGTGTATCGAAACACCCTCCACTGTTTCGAAACGGGGGCCTGTAATGGCCATAGTGTTTTGGAACGGCTGAAGGTGTTTCAGAACAGTTTGGCTACTGGTGAGACCTGTTTCGATACCGGTCTCAGAACACACTCGGGTACCGAAATAGTCAACATTGTTTCGATACGGGCGTTTCGGTACGAAGGGTGGGTGTTTCGATAAAGTTGACCGTTGGATGTTCATTTGAATCGTTTGATGTTTTCATGCTTTACATTTTAGTCCTGAATGTTGTGGATGCAATTGCTTGAGCTTGGAATGCCTTTTTAAGCTGAAATTTGACAGAGGAGCAAGTAACATGATTAATTACATATTGGTAAACCTAAAATCTGCAAAGTCCTTATAATTTCTAAAAATTACATTTTGGTCGCTAAACGTGTAATTCATGCAATTGAGTCCCTAAATGTTTTCCGATCACTATGCCTTTCTCTTCCAGGATTCATGAGTATTCACATAGACTTAATGTGCATCTAGACAAGATTAAAATAAAAAAGGTCATTAATCAAGGTTGACTTTCGGGTTGACATTTGGTTTTCCCCGTGCAATCTTCATAGTTCGGGTCAAGCGTTTAGGCTGGGCTAAGGGGGTTACAACATCATCAACATACAATCATATTCATTCCTCACGCGATTCACATTAATAAAGCATAGGATAAACTCTAAAATTCAATCAAAATAATGCTTTTCAACAAACACACGCCAATACATATCAATTTCACATACCCACATCCCCTATTCTTTTGAAACCCGACTCTAATACCACCAAATGTAACCCCCTTAGCCCGGCCTAGACGCCCGACACGAACTAAGAAGATTACACGGGGAAAACCAAAGTGAACCCGTTAAAGTCGACCTTGATTAACGACCCTCTTTTTTCTTTTTAACCTTTCTAGTTGCACAATATTAGACTATGTGAAAGCAATTCAACTTAGAGGAAGCGACACATCGAACATAACTCGTTTACGGGTTCAATTGCATACAAAAAACTTTTAGGCCTAATTTGTAAATTTGCATAATTATCAAGACTAAACAAGTTTTAAAGTTACCAATCCAAAATTAAACATATAATATGCCAACATGTCAAATTTCATCCTAAACGGATCACCCAAACGCATTTAATTAAGAATTCAAGACTCAGGGACCAAAGCGTAAGAAAATAGAAACTTGAAACAATTCAAATTCAATTCCAACGGTCGAGTGTTTCGAAACACAAGGCCTGTATCGGATCGGTCGTTTTGAAACTAGATTGACCATTCAGAACATTCATACCCGTTCCAAAACCTCATGACCATTCTAGGCCACCTTCCCAAAACAGGTAAGGGCGTTCCGATACGCCTTGCCCTGCAACTAAACAATTTGTTGGTTTTTTTCACATAATCACCTCCGAAATCATTCTAATTCATGCCACAACATACATACAACATGTGTAAGCATCAAAGACGAACAATACGAAGCACAAATTAAACATAGCATCATTCATGCAAGCATTAGATCTAAAGACATGCTTCCTAGTCTTTGTAACCCCCTTAGCCCGACCTAGACGGTTGACCCGAACTACGAAGATTACACGGGGAAAACCAAAGTCAACCTTGATTAACGACCCTTTTTTCTTTCTAAACTTATCTAGATGCACATTAACCTTAAGCGTACCCTTGAGAAAAGCATACTTGAAAAGCACAATGATCAGAAAGCAATAAGGTACTCAATTGCACAACATACAAAAGTTAGGGACCAAAATGTAAATTCTGGAAAGATAAAGGACTTAGATGATTTGTAAATTACCAATATCAAATTAATCATATTTCATGCTTCCCTGTCAAATTTCAACTCAAATGGACATCTCATACTCAAGCAATTGCAAATACAAAATTCAGGACTAAAACGTAAAGCTTGCAAACCTTAAACCATTCAAATCAGTGCCCAACGGTCTAGTGTTTCGGAACGGGGGTTGACCGTTCTGAAACGCGGGTTCGTTTCGAGTCCTGTATCGAAACAGGGCCTGGCAGTGGCCAAAACGTTTCGGAACGACCCTATCCGTTTCTACGCACGAAGGCCATTACAGGCCCCCGTTTCGAAACGCTAGTGCCCGTTCCGATACGAACTGCCCAAAAAGTGCAGAATTTGTTGGTTTAACATACAATTCATCACTCAAACACATCCTAATGACTTCCTAATCATGCCAACAAGTCATCATACATATTAAGTACATGTTTGCATCATCAAAACACGATTATGGCATCAACTAGGAAAATTCACAAGACTATAGGCATGCATCCTAATGTCCAAAGCAAACAACCATCAAAACATTAAAGCAAGCACCAAAATGGCCATTTACAAATCCAAAACATTTAAGGCATCATGCGACAACTAGGGAGTCCAAAACATCTCCCCAAAAACATATCCTAGGTTCCCATTGCCAAATATCAAAATCTAATAATGTTGTGAAATAGTCACCATACATGAGCTTAGCTTTCCCTTGGATTCTTAGCCACCTTGCTATCTACAAACACCTCAATTATCTGCATTATTGGTTCAAGAGAGAGAGCGTAAGCACAAATGCTTAGTGAGGCATGCTCTAAAGAAACAACACAATAATGCACTGTATAAAAACACTTTCCATAAAGCCTTTAACACTTAAACATCAATATTCATGCTACATTGCATTCACATCAAGCATCTCATGCTTCAATATCATTAACATGTCATATTGGCTTCCAAGTGATAAACCATAACCTTTTTCAACATAAAACACAATCGAATACGCGGATTACAAGCGTTGTCCCATACGCTTCATACACACTACCGAACACACAAGGTGGAGTTTACCGGTACAATCACAACCCCTCAACAATCGTGATGGAGTTTAACGGTACAATCATAACCCCTCCACATCACTCATCAGTAGTTGTATAACATCACTAACGAGAACACGGGACACACAACACAAGATCCACACATGGACTTTTAACCACCATTGTGATCTTAACCATCTCGTTAGTGTACTTGGATGGAGTTTATGGTACGATTACAACCCCGCAACATCCAAGGCGACTTAATTCACGGTGCACCCAATCCTATAGCCGACTAACTATATTCGATTCAAGTACTTTAAAACAAACACATCACTGGCCAATATACATCAATTATCATTAATAATCCACTGTTTTTAAGCATCTAAATCAAAGCCATTTACAACATGCATCACTATACATCAATCCACATTTTATCAAATCAAACCAAAGATCTCTTACCTTGAGCATCCTTCAACAAATGGCTTACATAACCAGCATTAACCATGCTAAACATACTTTCAAAAACAGAATTTAAACATGCAATTATCAACAAATGCATCGAACCAATCCATGGCTCATCCAAGAGAGTTTTTCCGAAAACTTACTCTTGAGCTTAGTTAAGTTGATTAGACTTAAACTAAGCTCCCAAACCTTCAAACATTCGATACAAAGTTGGAAATCCAACTCTACTCACCAATTCAGTTTCGCAAGCTTGTCGAAACGTCGTTCAAGCCTCCGGATCAACACCACAAGGATCCGAAGATGTCTCCCCAGTTTTAAACACATCAAAGCAGAGGATTAATGCATCATCATGCATTAAAATCTTCAGCCATTACACCTAAACTCGTTGCTCTCACCAAATCTAACATTTCAGCCACCAAACACAATCGAAATCACTTCCAAACTCTTCCACAACATTACCCAGCCAAGATCCATCACTTCTAAACATTCTTATACATCAATTAACATCCAAAAAGAACCTAAACTCATCCTTATACCTCCAGCTATAACATAACACCAAGATCACCCCAAAAACCACCATTTTCATAAGCAAAAACTTAGGAAAATCAACCTATTCAGGATTGCATTGATTAAACAACAATTACACATCATTAAACATCCAAAATACATTAAAAAGCCATCTCAAAACAGAGCCCAAACAATCACCACGAGTTTCTTCAAGATTTGTTCCAAATCTTGAGTTTTAAGCCAAAAGCAAGATCACAACATTAAAACCTTTTATAAAACTTAATTTAAGGATTGAGAACTTGGGAATTTCAGTAAAGAACTGAGTATTTAGAGGAGAAGAACATCCTTACCTCTAAATGTAGATTTCTCCTTGATTAGAGCCAAAATCCTTGAATATTAAATAAGCAAATGAAGAGGATTTGATGTAGAAAGGATTGGGAATCTTTTGATGATTGAAACCTCATCATTTAGTGTAAAAATCAAAAGAAATGTTGCTGTAGAAATGTGCTTGGCTGAGAGAATTTTAAGAGAAAATTAGATGAGAAAGTTTTTAAGAAAGTTAGTTATGAAATCTCAAAATTGGTTTTTCCCATTTTCCTTTAAATAATTAAACATTAAATGAATCATTAAAATCTAAGAAAAATCTGAAGAAATCAATCTTGGGTAAATGAGCTCCTTAAAGATTCAAAGTTTCACATTTTCCTTTAAATAATTAAACATTTTGTAAAATTGATTTCACCACTCTCTTATATATATTAAAATAGGATTTTTAGATATTTTCCATATTTTTAATGCAACCCGAACTAGGCTTTCCCTAAAACCACCTTTTATATTCGAACCAAAAATCAGACCGGTCCGGTTCAAACCGTAAACTTCCAAGCCCAAAATTGGGGTGTTACAAATCTCCCCCCTTAAGAAATTTCTTCCTCGAAATTTACCTGGAGGAAAGAGGTGCGTAAAATGCTTCTTCATGTCATCCTTTCGTTCCCACGTGACTTCCTCAGCACCACGATGCTTCCACAACACCTTTAACAAATCAATGGTCTTGCCTCGAAGAACTTTACTGTCAGAATCCAGAATTTCCACTGGTTCCTCATCATAGGACAAGTCTGGATTCAACTCCACTTCCTCCACAGGCATAACATGCGAAGGATCCGATCTATACCTCCGAAGCATAGAGACATGAAACACATCATGAATCTTTTCCAACTCTTGTGGCAATCTCAACTTGTACGCAACAAGACCCACACGCTCAATAACCTTGTATGGTCCAATGTAACTAGGGCCCAACTTACCCTTTCGACCAAACCAAGCAATTGAGAATGTTCATGCAATATGTATGAGTGTGTAGATCCAGAATCAATCAAGGAAAGTAATGACAAGGATTGCAAATTGAAGGTACCTGCGATCAAATCCGTGTCATTCCACCCCTCTCGCTGAGCATACACTCGAGCCTGGCCACCACCCTCAGGTTAGACAGTCACCACATGATCCACATTCCTTCCACCATCATCTCTGCGCTAGAAGTTACCACGGCCGCGCCCACGACCTCTCTGTGGTGCAACAACTCCAGGAGCACGTCCCTGACCACCACCAGCCAACAAAGGACACTCCCTCCTCGTGTGGTCTGTCGAACCACAATTCCAGGATGAATTACCAGTCACTGCTACAGGAGCCTGCACCTCTCTCGCCGCCCGATAACAATCACGCCTCAAATGACCACGCGATCCACACGCCCAGCACGTGTTCTGATCAGCTCTCGCCCTGTCTCCATGAACAGACACACCATGCCCTCCACCACCACGCCTAGTAGAAGATTGATACCTCCTATCTCGTCCTCTCTTCTTCCGTCCACCACCGGAACTATACTTAGCAGCTCTCTTGCCTAAGCTAGAACCAGCACTCCTAGAAGACAAACCCAGATTCTGCTCGATGACTTTCGCCCTACTAACCAGCACATCAAAATCAGTGTACTCAGCTGCAAGCATAAAGGTCTTTACTTCCGTCACCAAACCATACCGGAAACATTCACACCTTTCCCGCTCATCAGGAATAAGCTGAGGTGCGTATTGACTGAGACGGACAAACTGGATATCGTACTCAGCCACCATCATGCTCCCTTGAGTAAGAGACATTAACTATCTTTTCTTTTCATCCAGGTATCGTACACCTAGATACTTCCGCTTGAACGCGTTCAGAAACGACGTCCAAGTCACATCAGCTTCCTCCATTCCGGAGACAGTGGTTGTCCACCAGGTATACATATCATCATGTAACAACGATACCGAACATCCTAACTTCTGCACATCATTTAACTTCATTTGTCCCAATATCCTCTTGGTACTATCCGACCAAGATTCGGAACCCTCAGCAGACAAACCTCTAAACTCAGTCCCTCCCAGACTGCGCAAACGTTCCAAAGGTAATCTCGCATTAGCATCACCCTGATGCCCAGCTCCATGAGCTCCATCTACTGCCGCCTAAAAGGCTCCAACAATAGCTTGAATCAACACTGTCATATCAGGAGCAGCTTGCCCCTGTCCAGCTTCAGGTCCAGCGACCCCAGCACCAGCACCAACACCAGCTCCATCACCTCCAGCACCACCACCACCGGGCGGTCCACCACCAGGAGGAGGAGGTATATCCACAACATTTTCAGCATTGTTCTCATTCTCGTTCTGAGTCATAGGTCACGTATTAATTCTCGTCTCTCTACGAGGTCCCATTCAGTAAAACAATGCACTAACACAAATGCAATAGACATAATCAGGCTCAGCAAGGTAAGAAATCCAAGTACTCAAGCTCATTTCCAAACAAATCAATTCATTTCATTAGTTTTGATATGGCAATGGGTTCCTCTAACATGCTTCATCACAACATACATCACAATTGTAACATACTTTACAATTCACACATCACACTTTCATTCCAAAAAGGCACATCATGCAATCATGCATACATCACCCACGTAACCATTCCCGTTTACTCGAGAACTCAACTTTGATACCACCAAATGTAACCACCTTAGCCCTGCTTAGACGGTTGACCCGAACTACGAAGATTACACGGGGAAAACCAAAGTCAACTTGAAAGTCAACCTTGATTAACGACCCTTTTTTTCTTTTTAAACTTATCTAGATGCACATTAACCTTAAGCGTACCCTTGAGAAAAGCATACTTGAAAAGCACAACGATCAGAAAGCAATAAGGGACTCAATTGCACAACATACAAAAGTTAGGGACCAAAATGTAAATTCTGGAAAGATAAAGGACTTAGCTGATTTTTTAATTAACAATATCGAATTAATCACATTTCATGCTTCCCTGTCAAATTTCAACTCAAACGGACATCTCATACTCAAGCAATTGCAAATACAAAATTCAAGACTAAAACGTAAAGCTTCCAAACCTTAAACCATTCAAATCAGTGCCCAACAATCTAGTGTTTCGGAACGGGGGTTGACCGTTCCGAAACGCGGGTTCGTTTCGAGACATGTATCGAAACAGGGCCTGGCAGTGGCCAAAACGTTTCGGAACGACCCTATCCGTTTCGATACACGAAGGCCATTACAGGCCCCCGTTTTGAAACGCTAGTGCCCGTTCCTATACGGACTGCCCAGAAAGTGCAGAATTTGCTGGTTTAACATACAATTAATCACTAAAACACATCCTAATGACTTCCTAATCATGCCAACAAGTCATCATACATATTAAGTACATGTTTGCATCATCAAAACACGATCATGGCATCAACTAGAAAAATTTACAAGACTATAGGCATGCATCCTAATGTCCAAAGCAAACAACCATCAAAACATTAAAGCAAGCACCAAAATGGCCATTTACATATCCAAAACATTTAAGGCATCATGCCACAACTAGGGAGTCCAAAACATCTCCCCAAAAACACATCCTAGGTTCCCATTGCCAAATATCAAAATCTAATAATGTTGTGAAATAGTCACCATACATGAGCTTAGCTTTGCCTTGGATTCTTAGCCTCCTTGCTGTCTACAAACACCTCAATTATCTGCATTATTGGTTCAAGAGAGAGAGCGTAAGCACAAATGCTTAGTGAGGCATGCTCTAAAGAAACAACACAATAATGCACTTTATAAAAACACTTTCCATAAAGCCTTTAACACTTAAACATCATTATTCATACAACATTGCATTCACATCAAGCATCTCATGATTCAATATCATTAACATGTCATATTGGCTTCCAAGTGATAAACCATAACCTTTTTCAACATAAAACACAATCGGATACGCGGATTACAAGCGTTGTCCCATACGCTTCATACACACTACCAAACACACAAGGTGGAGTTTACCGGTACAATCACAACCCCTCAACACCCGTGATGGAGTTTAACGGTACAATCACAACCCCTCCACATCACTCATCGGTAGTTGTATAACATCACTAACGAGAACACGAGACACACAACAGAAGATCCACACATGGACTTTTAACCACCATTGTGATCTTAACCATCTCGTTAGTGTACTTGGATGGAGTTTACGATACGATTACCACCCCTCAACATCCAAGGCGACTTAATTCACGGTGCACCCAATCCTATGGCCTGCTAAATATATTCGATTCAAGTACTTTAAAACCAACACATCACTTGCCAATATATATCAATTATCATCAATAATACACTGTTTTTAAGCATCTAAATCAAAGTCATTTACAACATGCATCACTATGCATCAATCCACATTTTATCAAATCAGACCAAGGATCTCTTACCTTGAGCATCCTTCAACAAATGACTTACATAACCACCAATCCATGGCTCATCCAAGATAGTTTTTCTGAAAACTTACTCTTGAGCTTAGTTAAGTTGATTAGACTTAAACTAAGCTCCCAAACCTTCAAACATTCGATACAAAGCTGGAAATCCAACTCCACTCATCAATTCCGTTTCGCAAGCTTGCCGAAACGCCGTTCAAGCCTCCGGATCAACACCACAATGATCCGAAGATGTCTCCCCTATTTTAAACACATCAAAGCAGAGGATTAATGCATCATCATGCAATAAAATCTTCATCCATTACACCTAAACTCGCTGCTCTCAACAAATCTAACATTTTGGCCACCAAACACAACTGAAATCACTTCCAAACTCTTCCACAACATTACCCAGCCAAGATCCATTACTTCTAAACATTCTTATACATCAATTAACATCCAAAAAGAACCTAAACTCATCCTTATACCTCCAGCTATAATAGAACACCAAGATCACCCTAAAAACCACCATTTTCATAAGCAAAAACTTAGGAAAATCAACCTATTCGGGATTGCATTGATTAAACCTCAATTACACATCATTAAACATCCAAAATACATTAAAAGCCATCTCAAAATAGAGCCCAAACAATCACCACGAATTTCTTCAAGATTTGTTCCAAATCTTGAGTTTTAAGCCAAAATCAAGATCACAACATTAAAACCTTTTATAAAACTTAATTTAAGGATTGAGAACTTGGGAATTTCAGTAAAGAACTGAGTATTTAGAGGAGAAGAATATCCTTACCTCTAAATGTAGATTTCTCCTTTATTAGAGCCAAAATCCTTGAAAATTTAATAAGCAAATGAAGAGGATTTGATGTAGAAAGGATTATGAATCTTTTGATGATTGAAACCTCGTCATTTAGTGTGAAAATCAAAAGAAATGTTGCTGTAGAAATGTGTTTGGCTAAGAGAATTTTGAGAGAAAATGAGATGAGAAACTTTTTAAGAAAGTTAGTTATGAAATCTCAAAATTGGTTTTTTTCCTATTTTCCTTTAATTAATTAAACATTAAATGAATCATTAAAATCTAAGAAAAATCTGGAGAAATCAATCTTGGGTAAATTAGCTCCTTAAAGATTCAAAGTTTCAATCCTTACAAAACAGTCACCACTGAACTTTTCAAAAATTACATTTTAGTCACTATTTCGAAATGTCACACGTCCAAACCTTATTTTGTAAAATTGATTTCACCACTCTCTTATATATATATTAAAAGAGGATTTTTAGATATTTTTCCATATTTTTAATGCAACCCGAACTAGGCTTTCCCTAAAACCACCTTTTTCCATATTTCACACAACCAGAAAATCACCATTTATCAACACATGCCTTTGCTTAAAATATGCCCTCTCAAGGCATCAATGCACTTTTTAAAACACATGCTCGTATGCATCACTTAAAAAAAGGCAAATAAACCTTTACTCATGATTTACCAAGCATCACATGAATTCTAGCATAACCCACAAGCATCTCATGCTTAAACCATTATTCAACAACATTATATTGGCTTACAAGTGATCAATTCTCAAACTATACAAAAACCAACTCAAATGACACAATCGGATACGCGGATTACAAGCGTTGTCCCACACGCTTCATACATATTACCGGACTACTCAAGGTGGAGGTCAATGGCACAATCACAACCCCTCAACACCTGTGATGGAGATTAATGGCACAATCACAAACCCTCAACATCACTCATCGGTAGTTGTATAATTCCACTAATGAAAGTACGACACATATATCACAAGACTAACACATGGGATTAAACCATTCACTGTTGTGATCTTAGCCTCAATCGATAGGGTACTTCGGTGGAGATTTCGGCACAATCACAACCCCTCGACATCCAAGGCCACTTTATTCACAGTGCACCCAATCTTATAGCCGGCTAACTATATCCAATTAAAAGTAACCAAAAACCACTTTCATCACTTGCCAATATAATCATTTAACATCAATGTTCAACTATTTTACAAGCATAAACACAATGTCATTTCCACAAGCATAAACATGCTTAACATCATATGCATTTATCATATAAACAAGGATCACTTACCTAGTGCATCCTTAACATAATGGCATTAAAATCCAGCATTACCATGCTTAAAACATGCTTTCAAAAAGTAATCAAAACCACATTTAACTCAAGTGCATTTCCATAAAAACATAGCACATTTCCGAGAGAGACTTTCCAAACACTTACGATTGAGCTTAGCTAAGTGTTTCAAACTTACACTAAGCTCCCAAGACCGCGCTCAAAGTGTTACAAAGCTGGAAAATCCATTTCCACTGACCGATACGCGAAGCCTCGCTCGCCGACACGAAAATTACTCTTTTGGAGCCTCCAACAACGCCTCGTTTGCTCCCAGATAAAGATCCCCTATTTTCACATCATCAAAACAATGATCTAAATATATTAAAATGCATTTCAACATTAGCAACAAATCACAAACTCGTTGCTCACCCAAACCACACCAATTTACCCATCCGAAACAACCGAAAACTCAATCGATTGCTTTCTAAACCAAGCTCAGTCATCATACATTACTTCCAACCATTTATAAATATCAAAACACATATAATAAACAGCTTAACCCATCCTTATACCTCTAGCAAGCATGATTCCGCCATTTCACCTAAAAAAGACACTTAAAACTATCAAGAAACTCAAGGATCTCAAGGATTTCGGGATCTATGTTATCAAAACATCATTTCAACATAATAACCAACTTAAAACTCAATTAAAATCAATCTAAACCAGAGCTTAACAAAAAAATCCGAAAATAGAGATTTCAACCATATTTTTACAAGATTTTGATCTCAAATAAAAAATATAATGAAAACTCAACCAAAAACATTAATTAGAAGCCAAAGATGTTGGGAATTTCAATAAAGAACTTTGATTAGAGGTTAAGAACTGGATTTACCTCAAATCTTTGCTTTCCTCAATGAATGGCAAGTTTTCCTTAGCAAAATCTTGAAGAACTTGAAAGGATTCTTGAAAATTGTTTAGGAAATATTGAGAGAGTGTTTGGGAGAAAAGAATTATGTAGAAAAATGAGTTAGAATCGTGTTTGGCTGAAAATGAGAAGAGAATGGTAGTTACGTGATGGAATCTCACTAATTAACCTCCTAATTAATTAAATAAAATAAAAGCGATTTAAATCTATTTAATTAAAACCATTTTAAACACATGTCATATTAACAAAAGGCTAAATTCCCATAAACCCCCTAAAGATACTAAGATTTTAGCTTCTCCTTTAAAAGTCACATTTTCCACAGTTTTGAAACTTTACAATTTGGTCACTACTCCAAATGTACCACTTCTAGAACTCTTTTCGTAAAATTGATTTGACCAACCTCTTAAACATATTTTTAGAGGATTTTAGAAATTTTCCACATTTTTAACCTATACTGATCCTTGATTTCCTCAAATCACCTTACGTGATTCGAACCGTTCTCAATCGGTCCGGTCCGATGTCTAAAACATCTAGGCCCAAAACCAGGGTGTTACAGCATCCTTCGTGATGTGTGCACGGCCTTGCAGGACCACCACCCTAAGGTTGAATCACCACTACATCAGCCACAGTCCTCTGACCATCCTCCCTACACTAGAAATTACCACGACCAAGCCCACAACCTTTCTATGGTGCAATAACTGATGCCCTAGCCTGACCACCTCCAGTCAATATCAGACAACCGCGTCTCAAATGATTAGTAGATTCACAACTCCAACAAGAGTTAACTGGAACAGTAGTAGGAGCGTGTCCTTCACGAGCCAAACATGGACAACCTCGCCTCACATGTTCACGTTATCCACATACCAAATAGGCATTCTGCTCGGACTTCACCCGATTAACATGAACTGGCGCACCACACCCAACAGCTCCTCGTCTCTGATCAAGACAATACCTACGATCATGGTGTCTCTTAAACTGTCCACCACCAGAGTCGAAATCAACATCTCTCTTACACAAGCTTGAACGACCGACATGAGAGGACAAGCTCATATTATGCTCAATATCCTTCACTCGTGTCACCAACACATCGAAATTTGTTTAATTAGATGCCAACATGTAGGTCTTCACCTCTTGCACCGACCATAATAGAAACAATCACAACTATGCCTATCACTAGGCACTAATTCATGAGCATATTGGCTCAAACGAACAAACTGAACCTCATACTCAGAAACATCCACGCTTCCCTGAACCAAAGACATGAACTCACATTTCTTATCATCCAAGTATCTAACCCCTAGATACTTCTTCTTAAAGGTAGCTTAGAAAAACTCCCAATATACATCATTAGGATTCATAGCTGCAGTTATAGTCATCCACCAACTATAAGTATCGCCTTGCAATAGGGAAACAACACATCCCAGCTTACGAGCATCATTACACCCCATATGTTCCAAAATTCAGATCATACTGGCCATCCAAGCCTCGGATGCCTCAGGCGACAAATCATGATACTCAACACCGCCAAAACTACGTAGACGCTCTAACGACAATTCTGTTTGCCCAACAGCTGGTGCTTCCACATGCACTCCAGCAACAACGGCCTGGAAAGCTCCAGTCATCACCTGAACCAAAGGCATCAAGTCACCCAATGCTAGCCCAGTTGCTCAATGGGTACTTGCTCCACATTCTCAGGTGGATTAGGCGGAGGAGGTGGAATCCCTTCAGGAGGTATTTCATTCTCTTGATTCCTACCACAAGGTTGCAGTAATCGTACCAGATCACAACTC
Organism: Hibiscus tridactylites; assembly: GCA_958450335.1. Lineage (NCBI taxonomy): Eukaryota > Viridiplantae > Streptophyta > Magnoliopsida > Malvales > Malvaceae > Hibiscus > Hibiscus tridactylites. The sequence goes on along the minus strand of OY288273.1, from coordinate 61,000,597 downwards.
TCTTCTCGGTCCCATCGTGCTAAAATATCTAAGGCATTATAATTTCAACAAAACAAAACAATCATGCCAGCTTCAAGAAATGATCCAAGACTTCCATTATAATCAAAACATGTCAGAATATAGTAATAAGGCAATGGTTTCACCAAAACATACCCCACATGGCATATCATAAACAACGTACATATAACATTCACCGTACAATGCAAAAATCAAAATTCAACCAATACCAATATCCCATTTTATCATAAACTTGGTTAAAGCAAGCAATCAACAACATTAATCAATCACAACTTACCTCCTAATTATCGCTAAACCTGGCTTTGATACCAACAAATGCAACCCCTCGACATGGCCTAGACGTGAGACCGAACTAAACGAGTCACATGGGGAATATTGAATTCAAATAGTGAAGATTTAACTCAATAAATGACCTTATTTTTTTTCTTTTTATCTTATCTAGATGCACATTATCATCCTATGTGATTTGAACTCCGACTAGAAGAAACCTCGACTCAAAAAGACATCGATTTGACATTCAATTTGTTATAAACATGAATTAGGGACCAATTTTTAATTTTAACAAATTACAGGGAATTCAGCCAAACTAAACTTACCATCCTTTAATTAGTCATGTTTCATGCCACAATGTCAAAACTGAGCTCAATTCGATTATCAGAACTAATTTAATTGCATCCACAACATTCAGGGACCAAAATAGAAGAAATCCGAAACATTTAACCAACTTACCTACCAGACGTATCGAAACTGATCCAAAGTGTATCGATACACGGGGGCGTATCAATACGGTCCCGATAGTGTATGAATAGGAGATTTTCTAGAAACATTTTAACCAAGGGCGTTTCGATACACCTTCACTCGTATCGATATGAGGTCCAAAACTACACATACCCGTATCGAAACACCTTCGACTTCATCGAAACACCTAGCCAAATTACACATACATGTATTGATACACATGGGCCTAAAATTCCCTAAATTTTGTTTTTTGATGCTTTTAAGATTCCAAACTCATACCAATATGCCTTAAACATAATCACATGCATATACGAAACCAAACCATGCCAATCCAACACATATTCATCAACTAGAATCATCCATCATGCTTCAAAGAAAATATAGAGGCATGCTTCCTAGAGAATAAACCATCTAACATCCAAAACATTACTCTCAAGCAAAACAAACATATAATGGCCATTTATAAGTTCAAAACAACAATATAATCTTGCTCAAAACAGGGAGTTTAATAAACACCCACCCAAAACAAAAATGAACCCCATTGCATTTATTTCTAAAAGTCTAGTTTGAAACCATAGTTTCAAAGAACGAAGTCCTTGGATCCTCCTTGCTCACTTTTTGCCTCCACTCCTTTAGTTTTCTACATAGATGGACAAAGAGAGCATAAGCGCACTAGGCTTAGTGAGGAGTGCTCAAAAGAAAATATCAACAATGCAATTTAAAACCAGTTTCTCAAAACCATTGAAAACATCATTTCCATCCCTTCGCAAAACATCATGCCTTGAAAACCATGCACTTAAGCCTTTCCAAAACCAATATATTAAACCATATGCATGATGTATCATAGTTAAACAACAAGTCCCATTGCTAAGCCTCAATTTAAGCCTTCCCATGCATAACAACCCATAGGCAAAAACATCATTAACATGATACATCAACAATTATATTGGCTTGCAAGGTTCACACACAAGAGTTCCCAGTACATAATATAAACCCCTCAACCGTTGTAACACCCATGCTGGAATATTCGCTACACCATATAAACCCCTCAACACCACTCACTGGTAGATGTTTAACCATACTAACGAGAGATGAGACAAGACGCTTTCGCGATCGTTAGGGTACTTGAATGGAGTATTCGGCACACCGTATAAACCCCTCAACATCCAAGGCGACTTATTTATAGTGCACTAAATTCTATAGCCGGCTAACTATATCCGATAACATTTTTAAACTGCATCACTTGTCAATATAATTCATTATAACCATATACCTCATTGTTTTCATATGCATCCAACCATGCTTTAAACACAAGTATAAAACATATAATTACATGGATCACTTACCATGTGCATCCATCATCATCTCATGATTAAAAACAATATATCACATAAAACATGCATAAGCAGCAAGTAAATCCATGCAATCAAAATCAAGTGCAAAAACCATTTCGTAAAAGTAAGACCGAGAGAGAGAATCACTTTTATACTTACTTCCAATCTTAGAGAAGAGTTTCAAGCTCAAATATAAGTTCCCAAACCACCTTCAAACCTTTTAAAAGCTGTAGGTTTCGTTCTCACTCACCAACACACGAAACCTCTATTTGCCGACGCAAAACTATGCGTCCGATGCCTCCAAAGCTTCACCGGTTGTTACGGAATCAACTTCCCTTATTTTAATCACATAATAGCAGAGGATTAATCCATATTAATTCATTCAAAATCCCAAAAAGCAACTCAACAACATAGCCTTGCCAGAAGCTATCAATCGCCAACCGAAATCATCCAAAATCATCACCAAAACACTTCTAAACTTAACCCAGCCAAAAAACTAACGTTTCGAACCACCAATTATCATCAAAAGGCATCTGAAAACCTTCTCATAACATTCTTATGCTTCCAGCAACCATTACACCATCATAACTTCCCAAAAACACATAACTATCAACTTAAACAATTAAAGATTCACTTAGTTTCAGGATTACAATGTTAAAACCTTTATCTTATCATTATTAAACTTCAAAATCATGACAAAAATTAATCATAAACCTAGCAAAACAGACCCAATTCGGAAATCATGTAAATCCATCAATTAAATCTTGATTTCATCATTTCCTCGAATTAAATCACAAACCTTAATAGAAACAACATTTAAAGAGTCAATAACTTGTGAATTTCAGTAAAAAAACCTTCCATTAGAGGAGATGAACGAACCTTTCAAAGGTTTTGACTCTATGCAAAACAATTACTAAAATCAGTTTTCGAACTTTACATTTTGATCACTAGTCCAAAATGTAGAATTTCCAAAACTCGTTTCCCAAAATTGATTTCACCAAAACCTTTTATATATCTAAAAAGGATTTTAGACAATTTTCCATACTTTTATCACCTTCTGAAATATGTTTTCCATGAACTCATCTCAAAACTTACTCGAATCTCTAATCTTAGTCCAATAGACCCTAAAACTATCGCAAAAACCTCTAGGCCCAAAACTGGGGCGTTACATACTCCAATGGTACTAAACCAAACTTGTCCTATGTTTTGCAACATAGTGCTAATGATCTCGGTTTCACTCAAGCGATGGATCGTTTGAAATTTTTTCAACACTATAAAATCCGTCGTGAGCGTAAAGTTTCTATCACTACATGACTTCCTCTGAATTTAAATTTCGTTATCTTGAGTTACTTACCGAATAGAAGTTCAACACTATAGCTAATTATTTGGGTGTTGTTGATATTGGGATATATAATGACCACTCTTTAGGCAACATTCAACTTCGCTCCGTTTCCACCCTTGATGCTCATGACCGCTTCCTTCACTTCCACATCACTTGGTGGTTTCGTCCATCCTGTGGTAAATGGTCTACCATTCGTCAAGTTGATAGTTTTTAGATCTGATGCTTTCAGGAAGGCAAGCACCTAAACTTTCCTCAGTTCATATTTACAAAGATCATCTACTTTTTTAAGAACCGTCATTCGACCTTTGTCTCATATTTTACCTATGGCACCGCATTGAGTTACAAATTTCACAATATTGGGATTGATTACTCGTATGATATTTAAGTTTCTCTCATTGATCCTATTGACGAAAAATCCCTTCACAAGGCTAAATTCACTTGGTATAACAACCAATGGGTTTGGAATGTGAATCTACCTCAACATGTTCAGCCTAAAGATGAAGAGAATATTCCTATAGCACCTCCTATGATTTCTCCTCCTCCGCCTTCTTTTTATGCTCTTATGACCTATCTTAATGGGCAATTTTCTTCGATGAGTGTGAGCATGAATGCCAGTTTCTCCTCTATTAACACTCGTCTCACGACTTTGGTTGCTAGAGTCACTTCTATAAAAGCTAGCCAAACCTCAATACATATGATTTTCACCGCATTTCGTGGAGAGTGGCGTGGACATACCTTCGGTCATGATGCTATGAAAGATGAAGATGACGTTGAAGACGTTAATGAAGGCGATGATGACGCTTCTTTGACCTCTCATATCATATCATCTGATATCAATTAGAATTTTCTTTTATGCACCTATCTATGTTATTTCCTTTTGGACATATGCTTTGTTAATTTGTTTTTGCATTATGTTTTTAGGATTTGAAGTTTGGATTTTATTTTGCTTTGAACTATTATGCTTTTAAGTGCTTAATGAAGTTTATGTTGCTTTGCATTGCTTCCATTATTTACTACATCGATTTTGATCTAACAAAAAGAGGGAGAAGTAACAAGATCGTTAAATTTTTTTCAAAGATACATCTTTTAGTCTTAAATTAAGGGGGAATTTTAAAAAATTATTTGGGTTTTGTTATATCAAAAAGGGGAAGATTGTAAAATCAAATTTGATTTTGATATAACAATATTTTTCAAGGACTTAATTGCAAAATGAAAAAAAATTAAATACTCAAAATACTCACAAAATGACAAGGATTCAAACATTAATTATTTATAAATCAAAAGCCAAGTATCCAAAAATGTTCTAAGTATTTTTGAAATTAAATTTTGAAGTTTAGTTCAGGCGTACCTATACGGTTACATCTGTATCGATACTGTTTTCAGACTCGTAAACATGTAAACTAAAAACTGCATACCATATCGGTACGCTTCTTTCCGTACCGATACAAGTTGGTATGATTTGAAAAATCTTGACATTTAATTTTGACCATTGACTTGTTAGTTTACTGGAACCAAACTTTATGAAAATTGGTTAATAGTACCGATACGCCTAACTACCGTACCGATACACTTTTTGGATAACCAATTCTCTAGATTCTAGTGAGTAAAATTGGCACCGATACGCACTATGATGTACCAGACTCTTTTGTAAAATATGGTTTCCGTACCGATATGCCTCTTCGCGTATTGACACGGTGACGCGAGTACAGATACATTATGTTGTAGAAGTGCATTTCTTGTGAGAAAAAGAGAGCCCAACGACTTTATTGATGATGTCAACCACCCAAACGGTTAGAATTCAATGAAGAGTTATAAAAGCAGGCCATTAAAGCAACAACAACAACAACAACAACAACTATTCATCAAGTAAAGCGCAATCAAGCAAAAATCCAATCTAATTTGAGCCAAATTGAGTCAAACCCTTGTACCATCTTGTGTAATACATTTGTATTTCTTCATTTCAAGATTGGGAGAGTATACTTGTAATTGGGGCAATTATTTTACCTTTGTGAGGTTTATTTTCATTTGCCAACAACTTCTCTTGTCAAGAGTGATTTTTGATTAAGCTTTAGGTAGAAATCTTAATTAGTTTGTAAGGTTTCCTCCTAATCCAAGAAAAAGGAAGAATTTTTAGTGAAATTGGTTGAAAATCCATAGTGGGAGCTAAGGTAGTGGATGTAGAGCTTGTTCTAATATTGAACCATTGTAATCTTTTGCGTCTTCATTTTTAATTTACCAATTTCCTCCCTCAAACTTTTAAAAGCCAATTCACCCACTCTTGGCCATTTGTTCATCGATTGATCCACTTCACAATATCCCATTGGCATTGTAGGTGGAGCAATGTTTGATTAGACCATGCCATGCTTAATGATGACTATAGACGGCCTAGCAGGTCGTAGCTCGACAGTGAGGCTGCGAGCTTAGTCTATTGTGTTAGATTTCTTATAATAGCACGTTGGCCGATTGTCAGAGACGTTCAGGGGAGAGGCTCTGGGTGTTAAAATATCCGGAGGCGTATGAGGGGCCAAGCTCCACGGTGCTTTGAGTATAGTGTTGAGTGATGGTGTAAAAGACTGGTATGTGCATAGAAGAAGATTATTTCTCTGTATTTGTTCATATATTTTATTGATAAAGATGTACCTATTTATAGGTTACAAAAGGAGACTAATCTTGGAAAATTACATAAAACCAACAACTATAGTATTGCTTAATTCTTAAAAGTTAGCAACTAAAAATTTGGGAATATAATTCTCTAACTTTATGCAATCTAAAATCTACATTAACTCTATTTTACATGCCAATTATCTACACTCCCCTTCAAGCTAGTGAATATATATTGTAGAGTCACAGCTTGTATATGAATTCGTCAAAGGTAACTCTTGGTAGTGCCTTGATGAGTGCACAAACCATGTCCAGGAGTAATTTTTAGATACCTTAGAATTCTATAGTCTGCATCAAGGTGCTGCTCTCTTGGGTCACAAATGTATTCACTTACAATGCTGATAGAAAATACTATATTTGGTCTTGTAAGTGACATATTAATTAATTTCCCACAAGTCTTTTGTATTGTTTCTTGTTAACATGAATTCTCAACTCATCTTTCCTCAACTTCAAATTGATCTTCATAGGAGACAGTGCTAGCTTACAACCTATCGTTCCAGTTTCTTTATGTAAATCTAAAACATATTTTCTCTGATTAATAACAATGCCCATTTTTGGTCTTGCTACCTCCATTCTCAAGAAGTAATTGAGACTTCCAAGATCCTTTGTTTCGAATTTAGAAGCTTGTATCTTCATTAGTTGTTCTAGCTCATGAACATCATCTACTGTAATTATAATATTGTCTACATAAACAATTAGAATTGCCTTTTTCCCATATGGAGCTGTTTCTACAAACAAAATGTGATCAATTTAACATTACTTGTAGACTTTTTTAAGAATGACTAGTAAATTTATCAAACCATGCCCTTGGAGACTGTTTTAATCTATAGAAAGATTTTTTCCCATTTACAAACCTTTTGATCACTACGATGTAGTTTCGTACCTGGTGGAATTTTCATGCAAACTTCTTCTTTTAGTGTCCCATTCAAAAATGCATTCTTAATGTCCAGTTGGTTAAGTTCCCAGTCTTTTTTTGCTGCCAAAGATAACAACACATTAATTGAATTTAGTTTTGCAATAGGAGCAAAGTGTCTTCATAATCTATTACATAGTATTATGTAAATTTTTTGTCTACAAGTCTCGCTTTAAATCCCTCCACACAACCATCAGAATTGTATTCACTGTAAATATTTATTTAAAACCTACTTCCACTTAAGATCTTCTAGAGCGTCCTATGTTGTTTTAGGGATACAAATTCTATCAAAATTTGCAGTAAAAGTCTTGAATGAAGGATTTAATTTTTTCATATTCTACAAACATTTGAATTGGATGGTTTGTGCACTTTCTCACACCTTTCCTTTGAGCAATGGGAAAATCAACAATGTCAATAATAGGAATAGGAGCTGTGTTCTATGAAAATTTTCATACCTTCCAAGTGTTCTGAGGATGTAGGGTTGAGCTCCAGTTCTTGACTGTCTCTAAGTTGTATATTGGTCTCTTTAATAGGCTTTTGCCTCCTTTTATATACACTAAGTTTCGTCTACTCAAATTGCTCAGGTTGGGTCCTTTCAGGAGTTCGTGGTGAGCTAGGAACAAGAGATAGTGTGGGTTCTGAAAAAGTTTTCTGAGGAGTTTGTGGTGAGGTTTTCTTACACTCTCCCCTTGAATTTCTGCCTTGGAGTAAAAAGGATTATTTTCTAGGAAATTAACATCCATAGAGGTATAAGTTCTTTTAATGACAGGTGAGTAACACTTGTGTCGCAACCCTGTTCAAGCCCGACAATTTTGAAAACGAAAACCAACAGAGTCACCACCAATCTTTTTTAAAGAAAAGTGTGATTATACCATTTATAAAATGATGGCTATTTTAATAAAACATTTTTATTAAAATAAGATTTTGGTCTACGGAAAACCAGAAAACAAGTTCGGGGGTCGTTTATGCGTGGGGAAGGATTAGCACCCCCGCAACGCCAAAAAATTGGCACCTTAATGATTTCGAAAATAATTTTCAAAAATTAGAATTTGCAAGTTCACAAAATTTTGATTTTATTCATCTGTTTAATGAATATAAATCTATTTTAACGTTCTTACTGCCCGGAAAATGAACTCCAATCCCCGCCAACACTCCTATCACTAATCCGTAATTATCGTTTGGTAAGGCACCACATTAGTTAGTTTTCACTTTTTTAACAAACCAACAAAAGATTAAATGTATTAATTTATTTTAAATTAAACCTAATTAGTGATTGTATCCTAACTATCTACATTCAATTTAATATATTAAAGTTATAATATAATTAAGTGTATCTTATCTTACATATGAAGAAAGTTTTTCATCACACGAAGGGCTCTAACTAAGCTTTTAAAGACCCTAATCCCAAGGTTTTAAGCAAACGCACATAACTACATAAGAAAAACAAAGAAACAAATAATTGCTTTAATTATATAACTAAATGAAATAAATTTTAAACAAAAAGGGATAATTATTTTTAAGAAAAAGACAATTTCGGTTAAGGACTAAATTAAGAGAAAAACAAAAGGTAAGGGTCGATTTGGAAACAATTGGGAATTTGGTGCCAAATTTAAAAAAGAAAGGTCAAAATTGAGAGAATTGAAAACTAAAGTGTTGTGGTACAAGATCCGAGAAAGTTAGGCGCGGGTTAAAAACATATGCAGGTCGAGTTGCGGGTCTATATAAATAGGACTTAGAACACAAAAATGCATTTCTCAATTAAATCGGCTCTCTTCTTTTCCCTATTTGCTCTCTGGATTTGCTTCCCTCGTTTACCTTTCATGGTTCTGACGAACATGGCAGATAACTGTCGTGCCGGCCGTCATTGATTGACGCTGACAACCATTGTCGGCATCATTGATAATCGCAGAACCCCCCTTTTAAAAAGAAAATCAAAAAAGACTTATCTATCCTATGTGAATTTTGTGTTGTGATCCATGCCGTTGGATATACCTTGATCCAACGGTCCTTCATTGTGTGCGCATGAAAGAAGAAAGTTAGGGCCTTTAGGATTCAATTGTAACTGGGCCGAGCAAGCCTTTGCGTAATGGACTCTTGTTGTTTTTTGTAATGGACTATATGGTTTTAAAATTTAATGGACCGAATTCTTTATTTCTTTAGCTAAAGATTGAATGGTTTTTACTGAAAAGGTTTTATTTTATCAAATGGAGCATTTATAATTTTTGGGGGATTTAAGAATATCTACACTAACTAATTATAATACTAACTATAATACAATATAATAATCACTACTCATAAACCGAAAACTGAAAAGCAATAGAATGAAATAAAAGCTAAGTGAAAATTCTGTGACATCAGTTGCCCCTCTTTGGTCATTCCGGCGAAACAGGAATAGAACAAAGAACAAAATGACACTGGTTTTCACTGATTACCAAACCTCAATGCCTGAGTAGACATACAGGTTATATTCTCCTTATGCTCGAATAGATAAGCAGGTTTATTCTCCAAATGGCCGAACATATATGCATATTCTATTCTCCTTACGCTCAAATAGGTAAGCATATTCCATTCTCCAAATGCCCAAGCGGATAGGTGGGTTCTATTCTCCTCATGCTCGAATAGATAAGCGGGTTCCATTCTCTAAAGGACAGAATGGATTGGCGGGTTCTATTCTTCTCATGCTTGAATAGATAAGCGGGTTCCATTCTCCAAATGCTCGAACGGATAGGTAGGTTCTATTCTCCTTATGCTTGAATAGATAAGCGGGTTCCATTCTCCAAATGCCTAAACGGATAGGCGGGTTCTATTCTCCTTATGCTCGAATAGATAAGCCTTTATATACATGCGAAAAATGTGACACACAATGCAACTATGACGAATATGTCCTATGGATGCCTAAAACATGAATGCATGTCAAGTTTTATGGTATCTTTTAAAATCCTTCATCAGAATTAATTTTTTTTTTCAGACAACAGACACAGTAAAATTTTGTAACTCCGGAAAACCTTGATTGTATCACCTCGAACATTTTCTCAACTATGGTAAAGGGTGGAAGGCGTCTACTTTGGTCCGCCTTGTCAAATGGAGGAACAATGTGAATTCCTTTCATTCTCCGCACCGAATGAGACTTTGCACAAGGTTATTAGGATCACAACGAGCAGAAAAGTTAGCAACATTTCATCCTCAATTGTTCCACCAAAAGTATTTCCCATCCTTTGTACCTTTTGATTTATTTAAAAAATTCGTTGTAACCCCGGGATTTTGGGCTTAGATGTTTTTGGCGAGTTGGGTTGGGCTGGTGGAGCCGGTGTCGGTTGATCGAACCGTTAAAAGATGGTTTAGGGAGATCGAGGTTCGTGATAGGATAAAAATTCCTAAATTCTTGTAAAATGATGTTTAAGATATTGGCCAAATCAATTTTACAAAACAGGTTTTCTAAAGTGTACGTTTTGGGAAGTGACCAAAAGGTAAAGATTTAAAAGTTGGAAAAATGTGTTTTTCAAGAAGAGTCAAAATCTTAGAATCTTTAGGGAGCTACTTGGAAATTATGCCTTTCCCTAATTTGGCATGTGTTTTAAATGTTATTAAAAATTAAAAAGGCTTTTAATTGTGTTTAATTAAAAAGTTAGTTAATCGGTTAATGAAATTTTTTACGAGATTTTCATTTCTCTCTTTCACTTCAGCCAAACACTACTCATTTTCTCTCAAATCTCCAGATTTTCTTTTCTCTCAAATCCTCTTTTGATTTTTATTATTTCTCCATTGATTTCTTCCATTTTCCTTCAAATTCTTCAAGCAAATCTTGCAAAATTAGAGGAGACACAAGGATTGGAGGTAATTTCCATGCTATCCCTCTAATCTAAGTTCTTTAATGAAATTCCAAAGACATTTGACTCTTAAATACTGATTTTGATTGAGTTTTTTGTGTTTAGATTGATAAACTCTTGGAATCTTGATGAGAAGTTGGTTTAAAATGTGATTTTCGGACTTTGATTAATTTGGCTAGTTTGAGATTATTTCTAAATGAGTTTTGAATGGTTTTTGGTGTTGATGTGGAGTCTTAATCATGTAGATCCCGAAATCCTTGAGATCCTTTGTTTTTGAAGTGTTTTTTTGTGAGTTTTTGAGGTGTTCTTGAGGAATTCGAGTTGCTGGAGGTATAAGGATGGTTTTAGGTTGTTTTTGCATGTTGATTAATGCTTAGAATATGTTGGATTAGTTGGGTAATCGCTGGGCTGAGGTTTGAGGTCAATCGATTGAGTTTTCGGTTGATTCGGATGGGTGTTTTGATGCTTTAAAGCAGGGCTGCGGGATTTCTTGTGTGTGCTGGAGTTTTGGATGCATTTCAATGCATTGAACCTCTATTTTGAAAACAGGGGATAATATTCCGAAATTAAACGAAGTGATTTTAGAGGCTTCGGTCGATCGATAGTTGCGTCGGCAAGCGTGGTTTCACAAGTTGGTGAGTGGAACTTGGTTTTCAAGCGTGGGAATGTTTTAGAAAAGGTTTGGGGAACTTAGTAAGAGTTTGACACGCTTTACTAAGTTCAGAAGTAAGTAACGTGAAATTCTCACTCGGATTTTGCTAGTTCTGAACCTTTGATTGTACTTGGTTTTAATTGCATTCACCTACTATTTTAAAGCATGTTTTGAATATGTGAAATGAGGATGATGATGCCATGTGGTTTAAGGATGCACTAGGTAAGTGATCCTTGTATGCATGTGTTGATGCATGAGATTTAAAGCATGGTTTAATGCTTGGTTTATGGATTATCATGAATGCTTTGTAAAAATAGTGAGGTATGCATGTGGTCTGGATTATATTAACAAGTAATGTTGTATAAAATGTTTTATAAATGAAATTAGATATAGTTAGCTGGCTATAGGATTGAGTGCACTATAAACAGGTCGCCTTGGATGTTGAGGGGTTGTGAATGTAACGAATACTCCATCCAAGTACCCTAACGATTGAGGATTGTTTAAGGTTGCAACATTTGAGGGTAGCTCCCGGGTGCGAACCTTTTGTTTTGTCTCGTCTCTCGTTAGTGGATTATACATCTATCGATGAGTGGTGTTGAAGGGTTATGATTGTACCAAATACTCCACCACGAGTGTCACAACGATGGAGGGTCGCTCTCGTGTGTGACCCTCGTAATGTCGGTAGAGAGTATGAAGGGTGAGAGACAACCCTTGGTAATCCGTGTATTCGATACTTTGTTTTTGAGTTTGTTGCTTATCACTTGTGAGCCAATATAATGAAATGAAACATTGTGGAAAATGTTATTAATGCATAATTTGAAAGATGCATGTTTTGGTTTAAGCTTAGCATAAAGGTGATTACGCTTGGAATGCTTGTATTATGAGTAGCAATGGTTTAATTGCTGAATTTATGTATATCATGTGACATGATGTGCGTTACAATGTTTTGAGGGTAAAGTGCATGTTTTGTCAAAGGAAGCTTGATGGTTTTGAAAAGAGTGAAAAATGGTTTTGTGCATTGATCAAGTATTTGGTTTGAGCAATCCTCACTAAGCTTGTATACTTATGCTCTCTTTGTTCATCAATGTAGTCAATTTAAGCTTTGGAGGCAACACTTGCAAGGGGATCGATGGAAGACTTTGATTGAAGGTATGTCTTGGTTTTAGACTAGTGTAATAAAGGCAATGAGGGTGTCCGATGTTTTGAATGTTGTTTGTTTGGTATTTTCTGGTTTTGTTCAAGTTTAAGATGCATATTTGGACTTGTAAATGGCCTTTGAGTTTTGATATATGCTTGCTTTTGGATTTTAGCCTTTCGGTGCTTTTGACATCCATGAAGCACGCCTTTAGCTCCATAGCTTGAGTGAATGATGCTATGATGTTTCTTGTGCTTCGTATATGTGGTCATTGATGTGTATTTAAGCCTAATGTAACGACAGAGAGTTATGGCTTCAATTGCTAACATCATTACATGGCTAGACACATATTGGATTTGAGTTATCATAGTCCTATCGAACTCATCTCGTTCTTGGTATCTTCTGGCGCTGTCTTTGAGACGAGTAAACTAGTAATCATTTTCTCCTTCAATAATATCTTCAAGGACTAGGATTTTCCTTCTGTATTCTTGGATGATGTTGTCCATTTACTTCAGTCCTTCTTTCAAGAAATCTTTCTCATTCAGAGCCTGAAGCTCCTCATAGTTTTGATCAGTCTGAAGCTTGTGAAGTGTTTGGTTCAAGTCCTCCATCTTGTCTTGCAATACAACAACAAAAGCCTGGCTTTGCTTCAACTTCTCATTAGTCTCATCATAGGTTGACTGCAACTATAACAAATGAATTTTGTTGTCGCGGGCCTTCCTTTTCCAAGCAGCTAAATTTTCCTTCTCTTTTTCAATGGTTCGTTTGCCCCTTTCATTTTCTGCCACTAGTTTTCCTTTCTTCTTCTCTTCTGTGAGGGCCCGCCTATACTTCTCAATTTCTTTTCTGCCACGCTCTCTCTCTCTTTGGCCACAGCTTGTTCAATCTCTTGCTTCCATTGCTTTGGGCTCCTTTTTAAATCAACATTCCCTATAGTGGCTTGAAACTTGAGGAAGTCAACCCTTAGAATCTCATATTTTTCTTCCAGGTTCATGTACATCTATGTTATTCGGTTGGTTTCCCCTTTATATTTCTCCACGCCAAGTCTTGCATAAAACTTGTATCGCTAGTTCTATTCTCGTAGGGCTTCAGTCTCTAACTTTGCATGTCTCGGTTCTTCTCTCAGAATATCAACCTTAGAGGGAACCACCTTCAAGGGTTCTTCTAAAGATTTTGCCTACCCAGGAGTATGTAGCATGTTCTTGTCATTCACTCTTGTATGCCTCCAAATGTCATAGTCAGGGGTGAACATGCAGTGTTTGTCAGACTCTAGCTTCATATAATAGCAGTTATTCCTTGAATCATTAATGGGTTGTATCTTTCCTCTAAACTCACCTTGAAGGTGATTCCCTCGAATGTACTGAGGCCAATGGTGAAAAGAACAAACTGTCGTGATCCATAATGATGTGACACTAACAAAAGAGCAAAACAATTCCACTCTACAAACCCGAAACCATAAAGAAATAGTAATCTCCACATCTGTACATATCCTTAGCATCATTCATCCACGAAACTCTCCATTTGGTGTCTTCGTTACGGAGGTCTTTAAAGATATTAACCCACTTGCTTTTCTTGATAGTTGGCCAATCCTTGGCTAAGAATTCTTTAAGTGCAGAAAAATTAGGGGAGAACACACTGGACAGAGTCAAAGTTGGGCACTTCCAAAAGTGGCTGAGGGCCCAAACCTAGAGTAGCGGAGCACATGCACCAAAACGTACACCCTCTACTTTTCTACATGCATTTAGTGAAATGAAGGTTTTAACTAACACCGAAGGTACTGGGTTGACTTCCCTCTTCAAATGCTCAATGAAATCAAACAAGGCTACATCAATGTTTCCTAATACCTTGGGGGAAGATAACCAAAGCATAGATTGCTATAGCCAAGATATCTACTCTCTTTTCTATGTCAGGATGAACAAGTATTATGTTTATGATGCTTGACCAAGGGAAGGAAAAACTACCTCCTCTTTTCCTTATCAGACCCTTGACCCATCCATCACTCATGCCAGCAAAAGTTGTAAGCCTCACTTTTGGGTTCTTGTTTTTTGGTGGCGTGGCATAAACCCAATTTTCTCTCACCTTATGCAAGTTGAAAAAGGCCAAATACTCCTCTAATGTATGCATCATGTCTTCTCTTTTGAAAGTGAAGCGACAGTACCCAGGATTCTAGAACTAAACCAAGGCCTTGAAGAACTGTTCATGCACCTTTACATGCATCAAGTACGTTATGTTGCCATAAGTCTCATAGAATAATTGTTTGGTCTTGAAATCGAAACGTTCCTGAATTTCCCGCAGCTCTTGTACATTATTCTACTTGACACTGATATGGACATAATCTAAAGTTTATGTTTCATGATTAACGGCCAGACTATCCCCATGTGGTCGTTAGTTAACCTCGGACCAATGACGTTCCCTCGGATTTTCATCTTCTATCTTAAGGATCCTTCCATCCATGATGACAATGTTTCTATTTGAGTAAATATTCTGAAAGACCAATCCCTTCCTGATACGCAATGGTGATGCAAAATTGACATGAAATACAACAAATCAAGGGGAAAGGATAAGAAAAAAAAGACAAAAATGGTCCAAAATAATTTCATTGCATAAGTAATTATGGGCAACACATTCCAACACTCTAAGATATGTCTCCACGGATTATGTTTGCGAAATAATTTTGAACAGACTCAAAACCCAAGGTTTTCCGTATTGATCTATTGGAGTAGGCTCTAGATTCTCAAACTTGGTTCGCTTCTAAACGGGTACTCGAGCTATCCTCATTGTTCCCTACTAAGGGTAGCAAGGCCCTCAATTCTTACCCATTATAGTCTTCAAATGAACCGAGTTTAACTCAGGAGGACTCACCTCCTGTGCCTTCTCAAAGGATCAATATCCTTATGAAGACAAAGGGCATGATTCCCGAAGGTACTTGGTAGGCTCATATGGAGAATCAATATTCTGACATGAGCAAAGCGTTTTCTACCCACTTAAACGAACGAGACAAGCTCGAGTATTGAGCTATTTTGAAGAGTTTTAGAATGCGTAAAATAGAGTTATATTTATTAAACATAAGAATAAATTGAAAGATTTGTGAACATAAAAATTCCTATTTTTAGAAAAAAGACAGTTGAAACTAATTTGCGGCTTGACCCTCTTCTATTTTTTTTAAAAAAAACCTTCCCCAACGGAGTCGCCAAGCTATCACAATCCTTTTCGAGCCCGACATTTTTAAAAACGAAAATCAACAGAGTCACCACCAATATTTTTAGGAAAAGTGTGATTGGATCACTTTTAAAAAACGTGGGGTATTTTCATAAAACATTTTTATTAAAATAACATTTTGGTCTATGGAAAATTAGAAAACATTCGGGGGTTGGTTACGTGTAGGGAACTGTAACACCCCAAAATTTGGCCTAGATGTTTTGGAGTCCGAAGCGGACCGGTCGGGAACAATTTTAATCTTATAGGGAGGTTTAGGGAACACCTAGTTCGGGATGCTTTAAAAATATGGAAAAATATCTAAAAATCCGCATTTATTATATGAATGATTATGGTGATATCAATTTTACAAAATAAGGTTTGGAAATACTACATTTCGGTGTAGTGACCAAAACGCAGTTTTTGCAAAAGTTAAATAGTGATTGTTTTGTAAAGGATTGAAACTTTGAATCTTTAAGGAGTTAATTTTACCAAAATGTTTTTAATCAGATTTCTTTTTCATTTGGGTGATTTCATTAATGTTTTAATTAAAGGAAAATAAAGATTAATTAAAAGAAAACTACCTTTGACTTTTCATAACTACATTTCATCAATTTTCTCTCATTTCATTTTCTCTCAATTTCTTTTCCGCCAAACACATTTCCTCCAGTAATTATCCTTTGATTTTCATTCCTTTTGATGAGACTTCAATCTCCTTTTGACTCCTAATCTTTTCCTCATCAAAACCATTTGTTTTTACATTGGATTTTCAAGAAAACTTGCCCAATTCAAGAAGAAATCAGTCATTAGAGGTAAGCTTCGTCCTTATTCTCTAATGATCAGTTCTTTACTGAAATTCCCAAGGTATCAATCATTTGTTAATGATTTTTGAGTTGCTTTAATGTTAGAAACAAGAAATTCTATTTAAACTCAAGGTTTTTGGAGAGATCTTGATGATTTTCGTGGTTGATGGTTAGGCTCTATTTTGAGGTTGTTTTCTAATGTATTTTGGATGTTAATTGATGTTATAAATGAGGTTTTATCAAACAAATCCCGAATAGGCTTGGGTTCCTATGTTTTGTATGCTAGAATGGTGATTTTTGGGGTGGTTTTGGTGTTCTGTCATAGCTGGAGGTATAAGGACGAGTTTGTGGTGATTTTTGATGTTGATTGATGTTTAGAAATGGTTAGAAGTGGTAGATCTTGGCTGGGCTTTGTTTTGGAAGAGTTTGGAGATGATTTCGGTTGTGTTTGGTAGCCGAAATGTGGTTAGTGAGTAGAGCAACGAGTTTAGGTGTGTGGCTGATGATTTCAATGCATGATGATGCATTAATCCTCTGCTCTTATGTGTTATAAATAGGGGAGACATCTTCGGACGCCTTTGGTGTTGATCCGGGAGCCTATTTAGCATTTCGGCAAGGAAGCGAAACGTAATCGGTGAGTGCGTCTGGTTTTAGAAGTCCTTGAGGGACAAAGAATCAAGGTTTTGGGATTTTGGAAAGGATTGAAATACCTTCCTAAGCCCAGAAGTAAGTATTGGCTAGATTGCTCTCTTATATGTGGTGGATTGCCCTAAAATTCTTTTACATTCTCATGGTTTGAGATAGATAAATTCCTACTGTTTTTATGCATGACTTATAGCATGAGATGATGCTTGAAATGATTTCATGAAATAACATGTTGCATTGTTGAGATTTGAGCTTTTGTTTTAAAGCATGGCAAATGTTATGGTTTGAAATGAGATGTAAAAGATTTGAGACATGTTGCATGAAAAACAGTAGGTGAGATGATATTTTGACATACTATATTGGCATAAAAGATGAGATACTTACTGGATATAATTAATCGATCAATAGGATGAGAGTGCACTACAAACTAAAAATTCGTACGTGCTCTTTGGTTTAATCCAAAGGGAGAGAACCGATGATGGGCATTCCATTGGGTAGGACTTGGTGAAATACCCAAGCTTTGTGGCGATGAGAGATTCCGCCATGTCAGTACGGTGATGTGAGATTCCACCTGATTTGTGGTTTTGCTTTGAAATGGGTTTCAAGAATGGTTTTCAAGTGAGTACGGTGATGTGAGATTCCACCGGAAGCGTCTAGTGGTTTGAGAATGGTGTCCGCATATTCGAGTAGTAATGAGTTGTGAAATGCCGATGTAATATATGAAAATGCTTTTGATTCACATGTACCTATTGTTGAGAGGATTTATGCTATGAGAAATGCATATGAGATTTGCATATGAAATGCTTTGGTTTACAAGCAAGTGTATGGCCTTGCCATGAGGTTTGCATTGGTTTAAATGCATGAGATAGAATTGAGGTACATGTTTTTTCAATGTGGTTTTGCTTTGAAATGGTTTTCAAGCATGAGATAGAATGAGCATGTTGTAGAAAAAGCTTTTGAGAAAGTGTTTTCAAGAAATGCATTATTGAGTTGGTTTTCTTTAGAGCATGCCTCCCTGAGCAATTGCTTATTCTCTCTTTTACCAATAATGCATACAATTGAGGTGTTTTCGGGCAGCAAGAAGGTTAAGAACATCCAAGGAAGTGCAAAGCTCATGTATGGTGATGTTTTTATACACTTTAGTTTTGATATTTGCAATGGGAAACCAAGGTTGTATTTGCGAGATGTGTTTTGAACTCCCCAAGTTTGTGGCATGTTTGTGATGGCATCTATGATTTGTAAAAGGTCCTAAATGTTTGGTATGAGGTTTGAGTTTGGAATTGAGTTGTATGAGAACACAACTTCGGTGTCCATTGCTCCCTATCGCATGGAACCCAAGGAGTTGAAGGAGTTGAAGACACAACTTCAGGAGTTGCATGACCGTGGCTTCATTCGGCCTAGTGTGTCGCCATGGGGTGCACCGGTTTTGTTTGTTAAAAAGAAAGATGGCACGATGAGAATGTGCATCGATTATTGTCAGCTGAATAAGTTGACCGTCAAGAACAAGTATCCTTTGCCGAGGATTGATGATATTTTTGATCAGTTTCGGAGAGCGGTTGTGTTTTCAAAGATTGATCTGAGGTCCGGGTACTCTCAGTTAAAGGTGAAAGATGTGGATGTGCCGAAAAAAACCTTTCGAACGAGGTATGGGCATTATGAGTTCCTTGTGATGTCGTTTGGGTTGATGAACGCTCCTGCTGCTTTCATGGATATGATGAATAGGGTATTCTATGAATTCTTGGACAAGTTTGTTGTGGTGTTTATCGACGATATCCTAGTGTACTCTCGTACCGAGAAAGAGCATGAAGGTCATTTGAGAATTGTTTTGCAAGCATTTTTGGAAAATCAGCTTTATGCTAAGCTGAGCAAATGTGAGTTTTGGCCAAAGGAAGTTGTTTTCCTTGGTCACGTGGTTTCGAACGAAGGGATTCGAGTTGATCCCCAAATGGTTGAGGCGATGATGAATTGGAAGCCTCCTAAGTCTGTTCATGAAGTCCATAGTTTCCTTGGGTTGGCAGGATACTACAGGAGGTTTGTGGATGGATTTTCTAAGATTGCTGCCCCTTCGACGAAGTTGTTGCAAAAAGATGTTAAGTATGAGTGGACGGAAGCGAGACAACAAGCTTTTGAGAAGTTAAAAGCAGCTTTGACGCAAGCTCCTATCTTGGTTCAACCTGAATCAGGGAAAGAGTTTGTGGTGTATAGTGATGCATCCTATGTTGGTTTGGGGTGTGTGTTAATGCAAGAGGGTAGGGTGGTGGCTTATGCATCGCGACAGTTGAAAGTGCATGAGCGCAATTATCCAACGCATGATATTGAGTTGGATGCAGTGGTTTTTGCTTTAAAGATCTGGAGACATTATCTTTATGGCGAGAAGTGTACTATGTACATGGATCACAAGAGTTTGAAGTATTTGATGTATCAGAAAGAGTTGAATCTTAGGCAACGAAGATGGGTGGAGTTGCTTAAGGATTACGATCTAACGGTCGAGTATCATCCGGGGAAGGCCAATGTTGTGGCCGATGCTTTGAGCAGGAAAGTGGCGGTAGAGTTAAGGGTGATGTTTGCTAGCTTGAGCATATCGCGAGATGGTGGTCTTATTGCTGAATTACAAGTGAAACAATCTCTAGTCCAGTAGATATAGGACAAGCAGATGTTCGATGATTCTTTGGTGCCACATGTTCAGGATATTGCTGAGGGTAGACCATCAAATTTCTGTTTTAATGATGATGGTGTTTTATGTTTTGGGAGTCAGATAGTGGTCTCGAGTGATGTTGAGTTGAGGCGCACTATTCTGACCGAAGCTCATAGTAGTCCTTTTGCTATGCACCCTGGTAGTACAAAGATGTACCGTGATCTGAAGGATGAGTACTATTGGGTTGGTTTGAAGAAAGATGTCGCTGAGTATGTGAGCAAGTGTATGGTTTGTCAGCGGGTTAAGGCTGAGCACCAGTTTCCTTCAGGGATGTTGTAGAAGTTGAGAATCCCTGAATGGAAGTGGGAGAGGATCACCATGGACTTTGTGTCTGGTTTGC
Organism: Hibiscus tridactylites; assembly: GCA_958450335.1. Classification (NCBI taxonomy): domain Eukaryota; kingdom Viridiplantae; phylum Streptophyta; class Magnoliopsida; order Malvales; family Malvaceae; genus Hibiscus; species Hibiscus tridactylites. Next base: position 60,980,299 of record OY288273.1, on the reverse strand, counting down.
CTTTATCGCCATCAAAGAAGAATTATGTTTGGGTGATTGTGGATCGCCTTACGAAGTGTGCGCATTTCTTACCCGTGCATACTACGTACACCTTGGATAAGCTTGCAGAGTTGTACATTGCTGAGATTGTGCGTTTGCATGGTGTACCAAAATCTATAGTGTCAGATCGAGATCTGAGGTTCACTGCAAGGTTTTGGGAGTGTTTGCTTCAAGCATTGGGTACGCGGCTGAATTTCAGTACTTCTTATCATCCGCAAACGGATGGACAGTCGGAGCGTGTTATCCAAGTGCTTGAGGATATGTTGAGGTGTTGCGTTATTTAATTTCAAGGCTCTTGGGAGAAGCACTTGCCTTTGGTGGAGTTTGCTTACAATAAAAGTTACCAGTCGAGTATTCAAATGGCACCTTATGAAGCTTTGTATGGGAGGAAGTGCAGAACGCCTCTTTGTTGGGCTGAAGCGGGACAAAAGTTGGTCTCGATGCTGGCCCTGTTGAAAGGAACCACCGAGAAGGTGAAGCTCATTTGTGAGCGGTTGAAGGAAGCATCGGATCGGAAAAAGTCTTACGCGGATTTGAGGCGTAAGGAGATAGAATTTGCGGTTGGTGATCGTGTGTTATTGAAAGTTTCACCTGGGAAGAAGGTGATGAGGTTTGGCCGGAAGGGCAAGCTGAGCCTAAGATACATTGGACCATACGAGGTGATAGAATGTGTGGGTCCTGTTGCTTATTAACTGAGACTACCACAAGAGTTAGAAAAGATACATAATGTGTTTCATGTATCCATACTTCGGAGGTATAGATCGGATCCTTCACATGTTATGCATGTGGAGGAAGTTGAGTTGAATCCATATTTGACATATGACGAGGATCCTGTTGAGATTTTGGATTCGAATAGTAAGGTTCTCCGCGGTAAGACCATTGAGTTGGTTAAGGTGTTGTGGAGACATCGTGGTGTTGAGAAAGCCACGTGAGAGAGAATGGAAGACATGAAGAAGCAATTTCCTTACCTTTTCCCTCCATGTAAATTTCGAGGATGAAATTTCTTAAGAGGGGGAGAGTTGAAACACCCCAAATTTGGGCCTAGATGTTTTGGAGTCCTAATCGGACTGGTCGGGAACAATTTGCATCTTAAAGGGAGGTTTAGGGAACACCTAGTTTGAGGATGCTTTAAAAATATCTAAAAATATCTAAAAATCCTCATTTATTATATGAATTATTATGGTGAAATCAATTTTACAAAATAAGGTTTGGAAATACTACATTTCGGTGTAGTGACCAAAACGTAGTTTTTGCAAAATGTTAAATAGTGACTGTTTTGTAAAGGATTGAAACTTTGAATATTTAAGAAGCTAATTTTACCAAAATGTTTTTAATCAGATTTCTTCTTAATTTGGCTGATTTTATTAATGTTTTAATTAATGGAAATAAAGATTAATTAAAAGGAAACTACCTTTGACTTTTCATAACTACCTTTCATCAATTTTCTCTCATTTCATTTTCTCTCAATTTCTTTTCAGTCAAACACATTTCCTCCAACAATTATCCTTTGATTTTCATTCCTTTTGATGAGATTTCAATATTCTTTTAATTCCTAATCTTTTCCTCACCAAAACCTCTTGTTTTTACATTGTATTTTCAAGAAAACTTGCCCAATTCAAAGAGAAATCAGCCATTAGAGGTAAGCTTCGTCCTTCTCCTCTAATGATCAGTTCTTTACTGAAATTCCCAAGTTATCAATTTTTTAATGATTTTTTAGTTGCTTTAATGTTAGAAACAGGAAATTGTATTAAAACTCAAGGTTTTTGGAGAGATCTAATTGATTTTCGTGGTTGATGATTAGGCTCTATTTGATGTTGTTTTCAAATGTATTTTGGATGTTAATTGATGTTATAAATGAGGTTTTATCAAGAAAATCCCGAATAGGCTTGGGTTCCTAAGTTTTGTATGCTAGAATGGTGGTTTTTTGGGTGGTTTTGGTATTCTGTCATAGCTGGATGTATAAGGACGAGTTTGTGGTGATTTTTTATGTTGATTGATGTTCAGAAATGGTTAGAAGTGGTAGATCTTGGTTGGGATTTGTTTTGGAAGAGTTTGGAGATGATTTCGGTTGTGTTTGGTAGCCGAAATGTGTTTTGTGGGTAGAGCAGCGAGTTTAGGTGTGTGGCGGATGATTTCAATGCTTGATGATGCATTAATCCTTTTCTCTTATGTGTTATAAACTTGGGAGACATCTTCGGATGCCTTTGGTGTTGATCCGAGAGCCTAGATAACGTTTCGGCGAGCAAGCGAAATGTAATCGATGAGTGCATATGGTTTTAGAAGTCCTTGAGGGACAAAGAATCAAGGTTTGGGGATTTAGGAAAGGTTTGAAACACCTTTCTAAGTCCGGAAGTCAGTATTGGCTAGATTGCTCTCTTATATGTGGTGGATTGCCCCTAAAATTCTTTTAAATGCTCATGGTTTGAGATAGACAAATTCCTATTGTTTTTATGCATGATTTATAGCATGAGATGATGCTTGAAATGATTTCATGAAATAACATGTTGCATTGTTGAGATTTGAGCTTTTTTTAAAGCATGACAAATGTTATGGTTTGAAACGAGATGTGAAAGATTTGAGAAATGTTGCATGAAAAAACAATAGGTGAGATGATATTCTGACATACTACATTGGCATAGAAGATGAGATACTTACCAGATATAATTGATCGATAAATAGGATTAGAGTGCACTAAAAACTAAAAATTCGTACGTGCTCTTTGGTTTAATCCAAAGGGAGAGAACCGATGATGGGCATTCCATCGGGTAGGACTTGGTGAAATACCCAAGCTTTGTGGCGATGAGAGATTCCGCCATGTGAGTACGGTGATGTGAGATTCCACCGGAAACTATGTTACTAGACAAGTGAGCACGGTGATGTGAGATTCCACTGGAAGCGTCTAGTGGTTTGAGAATGGTGTCCGCATATCCGAGTAGTAATGAGATATGAAATGCCATATTAATATATGAAAATGCTTTTGATTCACATATACCTATTGTTTAGATGATTCATGATCTGAGAAATGCATACAAGATTTGTATATGAAATGATTAGGTTTACAAGCATGTGTATGGCCTTGCCATGAGGTTTGCATTGGTTTAAATGCATGAGATAGAATTGATGTACATGTGTTTTCAATGAGGTTTTGCTTTGAAATGGTCTTCAAGCATGAGAGAGAATGAGCATGTTGTTGAAAAAGCTTTTGAGAAAGTGTTTTTAAGAAATGCATTATTGAGTTGGTTTTCTTTAGAGCATGCCTCACTAAGCAATTGTGCTTACGCTATCTTTTACTAATAATGCAGACAATTGAGGTGTTTTCGGGCGAGAAGAAAGTTAAGAACATCCAAGGAAGTGCAAAGCTCATGTAAGGTGATGTTTTTATACACTTTACTTTTGATATTGGCAATGGGAAACCAAGGTTGTATTTGGGAGATGTGTTTTGAACTCCACAAGTTTGTGGAATGTTTGTGATGGCATCTATGGGTTGCAAAAGGTCCTAAATGTTTGGATTGAGGTTTGGTTTCTTATATTGGTTTTGAGACTAGGGAGCATGCCTTTAGATTGTGTGTTTTTGTGTTTGATGCCATGCTCTAGTTTAAGGGTCTTAAGTATGTTCCTTAGTATCAAAATGAGTTACTGGTATGATTTGGGACATGTTTGATTGGTTTAAATGGTGAAAAACCAACAATTTATGTTGTGACTGGGCAAAATGTATCGAAACACCCTCACCTGTTCCGAAACGGGGGCCTATAATGGCCAAAGTGCTTCGGAACGGATGAAGCTGTTTCGAAACAATTTGGCTACTGGTGAAGCCTATTTTGATACTAGTCTCGAAACATACCTGATTACCGAAACGGTCAAAACCGTTTCGATACGGGCGTTTCGGTACGAATGGTGGGTGTTCCGATCAAGCAATTGTTTGATGTTTTCATGCTTTACAATTTAGTCTTGAATGTTGTGGATGCGATTGCTTGAGCTTGAGATGTCTTTTTAAGCTGACATTTGACAGAGGAGCATGTAACATGATTAATTACATATTGGTAAACCTAAAATTTGCAAAGTCCTTTTAATTTCTAAAAATTACATTTTGATCCCTAAACGCGTAATTTGTGCAATTGAGTCCCTAAATGTTTTTCGATCGTTGAGCCTTTATCTTCCATGATTCGTGAGTACTCACATAGGCTTAATGTGCATCTAGACAAGATTAAAATAAAAAAGTTTCGTTAATCAAGGTTGACTTTCGGGTTGACTTTGGTTTTCCTCTTGTAATCTTAGTAGTTCGGGTCAAGCGTCTAGGCCAGGCTAAGGGGGTTACAGGAAGGATTAGCACCCCCATAGTTCCCAAAAATTGGTACCTTATCGATTTCAAAAAGAATTTTAAAAATTGGAATTCGCAAGTTCACAAAATGTAACCCCCTCGACCCGGTCTAGGTGAAAGACCAAACCGAACGGATCACACGGGGAATATTAAAGTAAACCTGTAACTTTACCTCAATAAACGACCTTATTTTTCTCATTTTATCTTGTCTAGATTCTCATTATGATCCTAAGAGATAAACATCGCAACTTAGCAATTTACAACTCGATCGGACAACTATTTGGGACTCAATTGCTTACAAATACATTTTAGGGATAATTTTGTAATTTAAATAAGATACAAGGACTTATTCACTTTTTAAGTTACCAATCTTTAACTAATCTTATTACATGTCTTTCTATCAAATCTCAACTCAAAACAATCATCCATGCTTATTTAATTGCATCCACAACATTTAGGGACCAAAACGTAAAGAATTAAAACTTCAAAAGATTCCATTAACTAACTTAGCAGCTTGTCGTTTCGGTACAGGTTGCCCAATATCGAAAGAGTCGTATCGAAACAGGTTCGAGCGTCTCGAAGCTCGGGACCATATCGAAACACCCCCTAAGGTGTTTCGAAACAAGGGATTCCAATAGCCAAACGTACCGAAACACCCCTCCTTGTTTCAAAACCCCTAGGCTATTTCAGGCTCACCGTTTCGGTACATGCTCGAGTGTACTGAAACATCTAGGCCTGTAATGACACATTTTGTTGGTTTTTCACACTTTAATCCATCCAAAACCATTCCAACGTGCTTCTAACATACATAAAACATATTTAAACATCAAACCACAATCATACATGGCAGAATCAACATCATAACATGTCATTATGCATCAAAGGAATCTATAGGCACGCAACCATTGCAAAATAGCCACTCAAGAGTCAAAACACAAACCAATGCATAAACCCACAATTAAAGGCCATTTACAAGTCATTAAGAGCATTTCAAACTTGCCACAAATCAGGGAGTTTCAAAACACATCTCCAAAAACATTAAGGCATACTCTCGTTGCCAACCAATACTACTAATAGGTAAATGTAAAATCATACTTGAGCTTTATCCCACTCCTTGGAATCCTTCTTGCATCTTTGCTGCCCAAATATACTAATTCTCTGCATTGTTGGGAAAAGAGTGCGTAAGAACATATGCTTAGTGAGGGATGCTCAAAACAAACTAACAACAACAATGCATTTTTGTTCCATTTCTCATTTAGAAATCTCTATCTCATCATGCTCTTTTTATCTCCTGCTTTAAATCATTTTCAAAATAAAACCACATCATTTAAACCACATGAACCATCTATCTCATGCATTCATCAAAATGTAAAGTCTCAAGGCAAAGCCTTACATGCTTAAATCTCATAAAGCATTTCTCTAAACATGATCTCATATGTAATCTCATTTCATTTAAATCATTTAAAAACAAGGAACACATGAATCTCATATATTGGCATTTTAGAAACATTACTCGGATAAGCGGATAGCTTGACGAAATCATCAAGTCCTACCCCGATGAAATCTCACATCAACGGACTCTCATGGCGGCATATCTCATGGCCACAAAGATTGATGGAATCTCTCATCACCACACTCTCAATTTGGAACGGATGGCATTGACTTCATTGCCCGAACTAAAGATCGCGTACGAATTTGGTATATTATAGTGGACTTCTCATCTTATTGGCCGACCAATTATATCCTGTAACAATAATCTCATCTCATGCCAATATACGATTTTTAAACATCATTACCTACAGTTTTTCAATGCATCATTATAAATCATTCTCATCCCATTTCAAATGCATAAACAATGCATAGAACTTTCTCAGTAAATTCTATCTCTTTGAAATAACAAATCTATCTCATGGGATCATGTATATCATCATATCATTTCTCAAAACATGCATAAAACAGTAGGTGTAATTCTATCTTTAAAACATGAGCATGATCATAAAATCAATGGGTTAAAAACTGAGAAACGAAAGTGAAACATCTCAAACTTACTTCAGGATTTAGGTTAGTGTTTCAAACTCAACCTAAACCCCCAAACCGTGCTTTCAAGTCTTTAAAAGGCTTTTAAAACAAATCCACTAACCGACAACTCCACGCTCACTTTGCCGAAGCGTAATCAAGCTTTTGAAGCCTTCAAAACTTCACCGATCATTTCTGATACATTCTCCCATGTTTATAACACACAAGAACAAAAGATTAATGCATCTTAATGCATTAAAACCACCGACAATCAAAGCTACCCTGTTGCTCTTCCCAAAAACATCAAAACGCCTATCCGAAACAACCTAAAACACCTTCGATTACTCTATAACCTTAACCCAGCCAAATCCTAACATTTCCATACAATTTTAATCATCAAATAACAATAAAAATAATCTAATTTCACCATTATACCTCTAGCAACACCAGAATCACATTACCTCCATAAAACCCCCAAATCTAACCATCTAACAACCAGAGATCCAATCCATTTTGGGATTATTATGATAAAACCTTTATTTCAACATCATTAAACATTCAAATCATTATCAAAATCAATTAGAAACCCTCCTAATCAGATTCAATCCGAAAATTGTAAGATTGCAACCAATAATCCTCAATTTAACAAATTTTCCATGATTGACTCATCAAAACATCTTAGAAAATATATGTAAAGGATTGGTAAATTGGGAATATCAGTAAAGAACTGTTCATTAGAGGAGAATAATGAACCTTACCTCTGATGGATGAAACCTCTCTCAATTGGATGTGTTTTTCTTGAAAAAATCATAGGAAAACAATAAGGTTTTATAAATCAAAATGAAAGAATCCTTTAGAAATCAAAAGTATAGTAAATCCAGAGCTTTACCTCAAGTTTCTTAGAAATTGAGAGTGTTTGGCTGAGAGAAAACTTTGAGAGAAAATAGAATGAGAGAAAATGGAAAAGTATTATTTTTAATGAAATAATCAACTCTCCCTTTATTAAATCTTTTTTAATCATTGATTAAAACCATTTAAAATGATCCTAATTGAGGGAAAAATCGAATAAAAAATAGGTCAAATAGCTCCTTAAAGGTTCAAAGCTTCAATTCCTTTACAAAACAGTCACAAAAACAACTTTGTTAAGAATAGGTCACTAAAACAAATAGGTCAAATGTCCCACTTCTTAAGCCTTTTTCTTAAAATTGATTTTACCAAAATTATTTATATAATTAAAAACGATTTTTAAGAATTTTCCTATATTTTTATCATAACTCGAACCTTGTTTTCCCTAAACTGCTCCTAAAAACACGGATCTCTAGTCTAGGTCCCACGAAACTCGAGTCAACCTCAAATACTTCTAGGTCTAAAACCAGGGCGTTACACAAAATTTCGATTATAATCATCGTTTAATGAATATAAATCTATTTTAACGTCTTTACTGCTTGGGAAATGAACTCCAATCACCGCCAACACTCCTGGGGCTAACACATCATTTCCGTTTGGTAAGTGTATCTTAATTAGATAGTTTTCACTTTTTTAACAAACCAAAAAAAGATTAAATGTATTAATGTATTTTAATTTAGTCCTAATTAGTGATTTTATCCTAAATATCTACATTCATTTTAATCTATTAAAGTTATAATATAATTAAGTGTATCTTATCTTACATATGAAGAAAGTTTTTCATCACACGAAGGGCTCTAACTAAGCTTTTAAAGGCCCTAATCCTAACTTTTTAAGCATACACACATAATTTCATAAGAAAAACAACGAAACAAATAATTGATTTAATTAAATAACTAAATGAAGTAAATTTTAAATAAAGAAAGGGATAATTACTTTTTAAGATAAGACAATTTCGATTAAGGACCAAATTGAGAGAAAAACGAAATGTGAGGGCCGATTTGGAAAAAAATGGGAATTTGGTGCCATGTTTAAAAAAGAAAAATGAAATAGAGAGAATTGAAAACTAAAGTACTGCGGTACAAGATCCGAGAAAGTTAGGGGCGGGTTGCAAAACGGATGCGGGCCGAATTGCGGGTCAATATAAATAGGACTTAAAACACACAAAAAATCATTTCTCAATTAAACCGACCGTCAATGATTGATGTCGACAGCGATGATAATTGCAGAAATCCCCCTTTCTAAAAAGAAAATAAAATAAGACTTCTCAACTTGTTTTTCCAGAATCCAGAGTATTCTTAAGCATGCACCATCATTGGAACTCGGCCTCTGGTTCTTTTCAACGGCGGAAAGAAGTTTTGAAAAAAAAGGTAAACCCTTATCCTTTCTATATAAATTTGAACAAAGAAAAGAAGAAAAATAACCAGAAAAAGATGCTTGCTTTATTTTTCTAAGAAATCTGCTTACAACTCTTGCTTGCTTGCTATACTGGAACTCAAAATGCTTTAAAAAATTTTGTATCTATCGTATGTGAATTCTGTGTTGTGATCAATGCTGTTGGATCTGCCTTAATCCAATGGTCCTTCATTGTCTGCGCATGAAACAAGAGAGTAAGGGCCTTTAGGATTCAATTGTAACAGGGCCAAGCAAGCCTTTGTGTAATAGACTCCTGTTGTTTTTTTGTAATGGACTCTACGGTTATAGAATTTAATGGACTAGATTCTTTATTTCTTTAGCTAAAGATTGAATTGTTTTGAATGAAATGGGTTTTATTTTAACAAATGGACCATTTATATTTTATGGGTTTTAAGAATATGTATACTAACTAATTATAATACTAACTATAATACAATGTAATAATCACTACTACTAAACCGAAAACCAAAAAGCAACAGAACGAAATAAAAGCTAAGCAAAAATTCAGTGATAACAACTTGTAGTCCTTTTTAGTGGAAGAATTGTAACACCCAAAAATTAATTCATAGTCATAGTTATTATTATTATTATTATTAATATTAATATTAATATTATTATTATTATTATTATTATTATTATATTCTAAACCTAATTTGTTTAGAATACCACCGCTCAACTATATATATATATATAGTCATAGCAATTACGTACAGAAATAAACACAAGCCTTAAGCTTTAAAGTGTTGTCTCTCTTACTTATTCCCATGTTTTATGAATTCCTCTCATATTGACACTGCCATCGCCTTACATCGAAGCCACAACCACCTTTTGTTTGTCGTTAGAGTTTTATTGTTGCGAGGTGTGTTTCTTCTGGTGCTATAAATAAATTATATATTATTTTTCTATGAGTTGGTGTTTTACCCCTTATGTGATTATTTATATGTATTATGTCATCTATGGTTGACATCACGTGCATACGATTTTCAAAACGTGTTTTAATTATCACTTATGAAATATTTGATTTATAAAACTTCGGATTTACGGATCTATAATTTATGGATTTATTGACTATGGTTTATGAAATATTTGACTATGGGTAGGGATTTGTATAGAGGAAGCAGTGGTTTTTATCACACATCGATTGGTGACGTTGTAGTGAGGGGTTCTGGGAACCTACCTCTTTTTATGGCAGTTGTAGTTGGGTGCATTGCATTGTGAATGTGATATTTGTGTTATGGTTTTTAAAGGATTTTAAGAAAATTTTATTGTATTTTATGATTATGATTTTCTTGCACTTTAGAGGCACACTATCTCTTTACTTTACTCCCCCTTAGTCTTTCTTTTAGATACTAAGACCATAGGCGAATCGGTACTTGGAGGATCTCTTTATTTTATCGAAACTATTTTATCTTCAGTATGGATATACTTTACTTTCGGGAGTATTTTAATATTAAGATTATTTTGGGATTTTAATGTAATTTAGGATTTGATACTTATTATTTTTACATGCATTTTCATACTTAAATTTGAATGTTTTATTTAAATTATATGATTATTATTTTAACGTTCGGGTTTTTTAATTATTGAGATATTTTATATTATTATCAGAAATAATTTATTTTACGCCATTTTAATATATCATAATTTGAATTGGTTTATGGAGGCTAAAGTTTTCAAACGCGACTTTCTAAATTCGGCTATTTCTTCTAGGCCGAGATTAGAGGGTTACAAGAATTGCATAAGAAAATGCACTTAAGCGCTCGGGGATGAAGTTTAAACCAAGAATGAGGATAAATATGGACAAAAATAGTACACCCGAAGACTTTTAATGGTGGATTGTACGAAAGTGGCTGAAAATTAGGAAAACGATGAAGAAAAATATGTCGAGGTACCTTAAATTGCAAGGGTTTACTAGGCAGTCTATTTATAAGGTATGTGGTTGTAAGAATGACTTTCCCCAAAAAGAATTTAAGAACATTTTTGGAAAATAAAAATGACCTTGCTACCTCTAAATGGTGTCTATTTTTTCTCTTGGCAACCTCATTCTGTTGAGGCGAATCAACACAAGAGCTAATATGAATAATTTCTCTCTCCTGGAGATATGATCCTAGAGTCCTAGCGAAATACTCATTACCATTATCAGTGTGAAAAATTTAAATTTTTGTTTTAAATTGAGTATCAACCAGGTTTTAAAATATTCTAAACACTCTCTCGGTTTCATATTTCTCTTTCATTAAAAAAGTTTAAGTGAGTCTAGAGTGATCATCTATAAAATTAAAGAACCACCTAGAACCATCAATGTTTTTTACTCTCGAAGGGTCCCAAATGTCACTATGAACAATGAAAAAGGGATTAGAGGTTTGTATTTGGATGGAGGATATGAAGTTTTTGTGTTTTTAGCAAGTGGTCAGATTTCACAAGTAAAGAAATTTGGACTTGTATTTTGAAATATATGAAGAAACATTTTTGCAAGGTACTGAAAAAGTAGATGTCCTAGTCTGTAATGCCATAATAAAACATTTGGAGAAGAATTAGAACTATGACGAGGACGAAAGTTTGGTTGAGAACAACTTGAGTTAGTTTGTCTACGTAGAGATGGTTGGCCTTGAATAATGTAGAGGCCACCAGAAAACCTAGTACTTCCAATCACCTTCCTCAAGTCTATAATCTGTAATTCACAAACATATGGAGATTATTTAATAGTGCAGTGGTAATCATTATAGAGTTTTCTGACAGAGAAAAGATTGTATCCTAAATTAGGCACATATATCACATTCAATAATTCAACATTTTCAAAAACTCAAATTAAACCACTCCATTCAATGGGTGATAAAGAGCCATTTGCTGTCTTTATGTGAGAGGGAGAATTTAATTTCTAATTTTTTTGAAATAATGTCACATCTCTTATCATATGATCTAATGCCCTTAAATCTACAACCCATGGTGTACAATTATTATCAACCAAATTTTCAAAAATTGTACTACCTATATGAGTCTTAGAAGTCAAATTAATTTTCTAAAAGGTTGAATGTAGTTGTAAATTATCAACAACAATGGGTTGCTGGAAGGTTGAAGATGACTGGAAGTTTTCAACAACAATAGGCTACTGAAAGCCGTTGAAAGGCTGGAAATTGCAATCAACATTAGACTACTGGAGTTATTTTAAGGTTGAAATACATCATATGAAATATTTCCTGAACTTATTTCAGGAGATGTATATATTTCGCAAGTTTTAGGATCTAAAACCTTAGCCGATACCATGTAGAAGAGTGGTTAGCATAGAGAAGAAGATAATTTATTTGTATTTCTCATATATTTTATTGATAAGTGGTACCTATTTTATAGGTTACAAAAGGAGATTAATCTAAGAAAGTTACATAAAATCAGCAACTATATTAGTGATAAATTCCTAAATGTTAGTTCCTAAATATTTGGGAATATAATTTCCTAACTTTATACAATCTACCATCTACATTAACTCCATTTTACATGCCAATTTTTGGTGCGGCGATTAGGAGCTTTGAGCTTTGCTGATCTGGGGGTGAGATTTGAGAGGGATGCTAGAGTGCGGTGTGGTGGCGATCTCTCTGGGGGCGGGGTTTTCCAAAGTGTTTAGTAGAGGTACAACATTGGTTTCCCCTTTAGTCGATGAAGTTCCATATGGTGGCATGAACTGAGACCTTGCTTAACCCTCTGTGTTCTTTGGTCGAGATTTCGTCATTTTTGGGAGGTCTATTGGACGGTGCTTCCCCGGACACTTGTTAGAGGAGCTGCGGTGGATCATCCTTGTCGATTCAAGCTGTCATTCGGTGAAGGCATGATGGTGATTTCAATTGGTTTACCCTTTATAGGTCAGGGGCGGAGAACCACGGTGTATACAGCTCAAGCAGCGGTGCCATGGTTTTGAAGGGGCCTCTTTTTAGGGGAGTGTTCCCCCTCCGCGAGTGCACGAGGCTTCTTTTGAGGAAGAATTCTAAGGTGTCCTTGGAAACAATTCCCAAGTTTCCTTGAGAAGGAGCCTCTTCAAGAGGATTATGACCTATTTTTTCATTCGGTTCGTGGACCGTAGTTAGGTAGGAAAATGTCAGTTTGGTCATGGGGCTCATCCTCGGGGAATCATCCGGGGTGAGTAAACAAGTTGCTCGACTCCGGAAAATAATCAGAGGAGTGAGTGAGCAACTCAACCCTGAGGGGAAGTATGTGAATGACTCCACATTGGGAAATCGTTGGAGGAGTAGATGGGAGAGTGACTCAACTCTAGGGTAAACCATCAGGGGAGTGAATAAATGACCCAACTTCGAATAATCATCAGAGGAGTGTTGTTTGCTTATCCCATTTTAGAAGATGAACGAATATTGGCGAGATTTTTTCTTCTTTATAGGAAGGTGGAAGTTGTCTCTGCTTAACCATTGGGAGCTATTTTAACATTCCTCACGCGAATGGTTGCATGTTGGACAAAGATAATTTGTCGCTCTAGAAAAGTATATGTGTGACTTGAGTGGAGATGAGTCGACGCTCTTTAGGGAGAAGTATCATATAATGGGTGGAGCCTTGCTCATCACCCTCTAAAATTCAAGTGGGTAGAGTTTGGCTTAAATCCCGTTAGAGAAACAAATATGTAATGAACGGAGTTCACACTTAACGTCCTTGGAGAGACAACATGTAAACGGACAGAGCTATGCTCGAGGTCCTTGGAAATGATATATAAATAGGTGGAGTGTTGCTAAATCCCCTTAAATAAAAAAATATCATGTGGGCAGAGCTTTACTTGACGCTTGTTGGGTAAAAAATGTATAAATGGGCAAAGCCTCGCTCAACTCCCTTCGGTTTATTAAATATAAGAAGGGGGTGGACCCTTGCTTGACACCTTTGGAGGATTAATATATCTTCGGTGGAGCCTTCCTCATCGCCCTTGGAGAAATAAATACATATTAGGGGGACTCCCGGCTTGACGCCCTTGGATAATCAAATATGAAATGGGCTGAGACTTTGCTTAATCACTTTTGGAGAAAACAAATCTTGTATGTGCGGAGCCTTACTCGACACCCTTGTAGAATTGAGTGCTATGGACGGAGCTTTTCTCAACACTCTTGTAGCATTGAGCGCTATAGGTGGAGGCATCTCATTTTATGCTCTCTGAGTGTTTCTCCTGAAATGCGCGAAGGTATTCCCTTTAAGGGCACCCATGCATTTTGTAGAAACAATGTATGTTGGCATCTCCTTTTAGGAGGCATCTTGTACCCTTGGAGAGTTAAGTATTTTTCTTTCGTAGAGGCATCTTGTCGCTCTTGTAGCATCGTGCCCTTGGAGAAATAGTCAAAAGTATTGGCAAATGAGCAGAAGCATCTCAACGTCCTTGTAGAAACGTAGTGTCATAGGCACTAAATGGATAGAGGTATTATTATTCTTGTAGAAACAATTGATAACTTTTGTAGAAACAATCGATATCTTTTGTAGAGACAATCGATAATCGAGTGGAGGCATTTCGGGATTCGTAGAAATAGTTGTGATTCTAGAGGTGTCGAATGGGCAGAAACGACTCGGCATGCCCGTGTGGTGGCAATGACAAAGGATTGAGGTTTACTCTTTTGCATTCATTCATCCGCACATTCATTTGTTCATAATAGTTTAAGCACTTGTCCTGGAGGTACCAATTCTCTACGGTGCTTTATGTACCAATGGGCTAGTCCTTGTAACTTATAATTTTATAGAAGAGAGATCATTCATAGAAAATCATCTCTAGAAAGTCCCAATAGTGCTGATTCCATTTCGTAGTCCAACAGTGTTTGTAGAGGAGGGTGCCGCTGCTTGTAGATTTTGAAGCGGGCGACACGTAGTATTCCTCCAACATGGAGGAATGTGGATATTCCAGAAGAATGGAAAGAATACTTATCTAGAGAATGTTGTGATTTTTTTGGGGAAGGCGATTGCTCTGAAAGTGCAGAGGTTGTAATATTCCTTCCTGTAATACTCAAGAGAGTCGTCAGATACCTTTAACAATTTTTAAACTTATAGTGCTTTTGTGGGGGGCGATGGAGGAGGTACTTCATATGCCCTCAGAGTGTGGCCTCGACGCACTCTAGAGACGTTGAAGGTGGACACCATATGTACATTCTTCTCACCCCTTGAAGAAGTTCGAATCTAGTCATGAGAGCTTCAAACTTTTGTGTCATTGATACCAGACGAAAAACCAGGCACTCCGAGCGAATTTGGTGATGAATCGGTGATCGGTGAAATAACGTCACCCAATTTGTTCAAGCGTACACTATCAATGCAAGTATAGTTAACATGTAAATCCTTTCAGATATCGATCCAATGAGGATAGGAATTTGGTTGTATTCTTATGTCGATGCAAGCAACTTTGAAATTAAAAAGGGTTGTGATTGTAAAGGGAAAAAAGGATTATATTAAAGATTAATGTGGGAGCAATAAGATAAAACTAACAAAGATAGTAGATTGTCAATTAAGGAACTGGATCCCCGAAGTTAAACTCGGCAAAATATGAAATGCAGCAAGGTAACAGTATATGATGATTTATTTAAGAGATAAAATCAAATTTGCTTTACCAACTTCCTTTCAATCTTTCGATGATGACTTGAATATGCAAATTTACCACAACTTTCATTGCTAGTCGAAACCACACATTCTCAAATAAGTGGATCAACTCTCGTTGTAATGCTTGTTAATCTGAATTTTCACTGCATCATCCGATGTTAATAGTTACACTAAACATTTCAATGCAAACATCGTTCAAATCCAAAAATTGAAACGAGAAAGGAAGCTTATATAATAGATTGAATTCAAAATCCAAAAGAATTCAAGTTCATAAGCAAACTAAAGAGTAAATCATCATCATTCAATTACAAAGAAATATATAAACTCAAGCGGAAACCTCTACTCCTAGTTTGATTCGTCATGAATCTACACATTCCCCCTTGCGTCCGCACTTGAATCGTCGTTCTCACCAAGAATTCTTCCTTATGTTCACCTTGGTTCTCCATAAAGTAAGCTCAAGCGGCCATGGGAGAAACTTTAAATCATTTAAAGAAAAAGAAAAATGATAATCCAACTTGATGTGTATTTCTCTCTCCTCAAAATATCCTTTATATAGCCCGATCCAAAGAGGACACTTGTCATTCATGTGAATTGTGTGAAGGAATACCGCACTAAATTTGGTATAACAAACTATACAGCTGGTGTTGTTATCCTTATCCGTAAAGGTTTGGACAACTGGCGCCTGCAGTGAATAAAATTCCTCTATAGCGACATTACATTACATTGAGAAAGACGCAGAAAGTCAGAATATTGCATAAAAAGAGCAAAGATGACAAGAGTTATAGGAAATGCAAATAACAAACTAAAAATGCATAAATGAATGCATGAAGCACTAATGTACGAACAATTTAATCAATAAATAAGGAGGAAATACACGCTCTTTAGAGAGCTATTAATCGATTATCCTAGGATGGTTTGTAACACCCCAAATTTGGGCCTAGATGTTTTAGAGTCCGAATCGGACTGGTCGGGAACAATTCGAATCTTAAAGGGAGGTTTAGGGAACACCTAGTTCGGGATGTTGTAAAAATATGGAAAAATATCTAAAAATCCTCATTCATTATATGGATGATTATGGTGAAATCAATTTTACAAAGTAAGGTTTGAAAATGCTACATTTCGGTGTAGTGACCAAATCACAGTTTTTGCAAAAGTTAAATAGTGACTGTTTTGTAAAGGATTGAAACTTTGACTGTTTTGTAAAGGATTGAAACTTTGAATCTTTAAGGAGCTAATTTTACCAAAATGTTTTTAATCAGATTTATTCTTAATTTGGGTGATTTTATTAATGTTTTAATTAAATGAAAATAAAGATTAATTAAAAGGAAACTACCTTTGACTTTTCATAACTACCTTTCATCAATTTTCTCTCAATTTCTTTTCAGCGAAACACATTTCCTCCAGCAATTATCCTTTGATTTTCATTCCTTTTGATGAGATTTAAATCTCCTTTGTATTCCTAATCTTTTCCTCATCAAATCCTCTTGTTTTTACATTGGATTTTCAAGAAAACTTGACCAATTCAAGGAGAAATCATCCATTAGGGGTAAGCTTCGTCCTTCTCCTCTAATGATCAGTTCTTTACTGAAATTCCCAAGTTATCAATCCTTTTTAATGATTTTTGAGTTGCTTTAATGTTGGAAACAAGAAACTGTATTAAAACTCAAGGTTTTTGGAGAGATCTTGATGATTTTTGTGGTTGATGGTTAGGCTATGTTTTGAGGTTGTTTTCTAATGTATTTTGGATGTTAATTGATGTTATAAATGAGGTTTTTCAAACAAATCCCGAATACGCTTGGATTCCTAAGTTTTGCATGCTAAAATGTTGGTTTTTGGGGTGGTTTTGGTGTTCTGTCATAGCTGGAGGTATAAGGACGAGTTTGTGGTGATTTTTTATGTTGATTGATGTTTAGAAATGATTAGAAGTGGTAGATCTTGGTTGGGATTTGTTTTGGAAGAGTTTGGAGATGATTTCGGTTTTGTTTGGTAGCCGAAATGTGGTTTTTGAGTAGAGCAGCGAGTTTAGGTGTGTGGCTGGTGATTTCAATGCATGATGATGCATTAATCCTCTGCTCTTATGTGTTATAAATATGGGAGACATCTTCGGACGCCTTTGGTGTTGATCCGTGAGCGTAGATTGCGTTTTGGTGAGCAAGCGAAACGTAATCGGTGAGTGCGTATGGTTTTAGAATTCCTTGAGGGACAAAGAATCAAGGTTTGGCAATTTAGGAAAGGTTTGAAACACCTTCCTAAGTCCGAAAGTAATATTGGCTAGATTGCTCTCATATATGTGGTTGTTGCCCTTAAAATGCTTTTACATGCTCATGGTTTGAGATAGATAAATTCCTATTGTTTTTATGCATGATTTGTAGCATGAGAAGATGCTTGAAATGATTTCATGAAATAACATGTTGCATTGTTGAGACTTGAGCTTTTGTTTATTGCATGGCAAATGTTATGGTTTGAAATGAGTTGAGAAAATTTGAGAGATGTTGCATGAAAAACAATAGGTGAGACGATATTTTGACATACTATATTGCCTTAGAAGATGAGATACTTACCGGATATAATTGATCGATCAATAAGATGAGAGTGCACTATATTCGTACGTGCTCTTTGGTTTAATCCAAAGGGAGAGAACCGATGATGGGTATTCCATCGGGTAGGACTTGGTGAAATACACAAGCTTTGTGGCGATGAGAGATTTCGCAATGTGAGTACGGTGATGTGAGATTTCACCGGAAATTATGTTACTAGACAAGTGAGTACGTCGATGAGAGATTCCACTGAAAGCGTCTAGTGGTTTGAGAATATTGTCCGCATATCCGAGTAGTAATGAGATATGAATTGCCAATATAATATATGAAAATTCTTTTGATTCACATGTACCTATTGTTGAGATGATTTATGTTGTGAGAAATGCATATGAGATTTGTATATGAAATGCTTTAGTTTTACAAGCATGTGTATGGCCTTGCCATGGGATTTGCATTGTTTAAATGCATGAGATAGAATTGAGGTATATGTGTTTTCAATGAGGTTTTGCTTTGAAATGGTTTTCAAGCATGAGATAGAATGATCATGTTGTAGAAAAAGCTTTTGAGAAAGTGTTTTCAAGAAATGCATTATTGTGTTGGTTTTCTTTAGAGCATGCCTCACTAAGAAATTGTACTTACGCTCTCTTTTACCAATAATGCAGATAATTGAGGTGTTTTCGGGTAGCAAGAAGGTTAAGAACATCCAAGGATGTACAAAGCTCATGTATGGTGATGTTTTTATACACTTTAGTTTTGATATTGGCAATGGGTCTCCAAGGTTGTAATTTGGAGATGTGTTTTGAACTCCCTAAGTTTGTGGCATGTTTCTGATGGCATTTATCAGTTGTAAATAGTCATAAATGTTTGGTTTGAGGTTTGGTTGCTTATATTGGTTTTGAGACTAGAGAGCATGCCTTTAGATTGTGTGTTTTTGTGTTTGATTCCATGCTCTAGCTTAGGGGTCTTAAATATGTTCCTTAGTATCAAAATGAGTTGCTGGTATGATTTAATGCTCTTTGAGACATGTTTGATTGGTTTAAAAGGTGAAAAACCAGCAATTTCTGCTGTCACTGGGAAAAGTGTATCGAAACACCCTCACCTGTTCCGAAACGGGGGCCTGTATTGGCCATAGTGGTTCGGAACAGATGAAGCTGTTGCGAAACAATTTGGCTACTGGTGAAGCCTATTTCGATACCGGTCTCGGAACATACCCGAGTACCAAAACGGTCAACACCATTTCGATACAAGCGTTTTGGTACGAAGGGTGGGTGTTCCGAAACAGTTGATCGTTGGATATTGTTTTGAATTGTTTGATGTTTTCATGCTTTACATTTTAGTCCTGAATATTGTGGATGCAATTGCTTGAGCTTGGGATGTCTTTTTAAGTTGATATTTGACAGAGGAGCATGTAACATGATTTATTACATATTGGTAAACCTAAAATCTGCAAAGTTCTCATAATTTTAAAAATTTAACTTTAATCCCTAAACACGTAATTTATGCAGTTGAGTCCCTAAATGTTTTCTGATTGTTGTTCCTTTCTCTTCCATGATTCGTGAGTATTCACATAGGCTTAATGTGCATCTAGACTAGATTAAAATAAAAAGGGTCGTTAATCAAGGTTGACTTTCGGGTTGACTTTGATTTTCCTCGTGTAATCTTTGTAGTTCGGGTCAAGCATCTAGGCCGGGCTAAGGGGGTTACATTTGTTGGTATTAGAGCCAGGTTATCGAATAATTGGGGCATGGTATGTGGTTGTTGTATTTGCTTATGTATGATTGTGACATTTCGGTGAAAATATGATGTGTGAATATTGATGTATGATTCAATTGAGATGATTTTTTGATGCTATGCTATGTTTGGATTGTGGTTGGGGATCCCATTGCCATATCATTAGTAATGAGAAGAAATTGTTTCAAAAATGAGCTTGAGTACTTGGATTACATACCTTATTATGCCTAATTGTGTTTGTTGCATTTTTGTCAGTGCATTGTTTTTATTATAGGGCCACGTAGAGAGTTGAGAATCAATACTAGATCTATGTCTGAGAATGAGAACGTGGAGAATGCTGAGGATTTACCTCCTCCTCCCCCTGCTGGACCACATGGTGGTGGTGGAGCTGGGCTGGTGCTGGTGCTGGGGTTCCTGGACCCGATGGTGTTCAGGGGCAATCTGCACCTGATATGATCGTGCTGATACATGCTATTGCTGGAGCTTTCTAGGCAGCAGTAGCTGGAGCACATGGAGCTACACCCCAGGATGGTGCTAATGTTAGATTGCCATTGGAGCGTCTCCGCAGTCTAGGAGGGACTGAGTTTAGAGGTTTGTCACCGGAAGGATTTGAGTCTTGGTTGGAGAGCACCAAGATGATTCTTGGTCAGTTGAACTACAACAATATCTAGAAAATGGGATGCATTGTGTCACTACTGCATGGTGATGCATACACATGATGGACGACCACTATCTCTGGAATGAAGGATGATGAAGTGACTTGGACATTCTTCTTGAATGCGTTCAAGCGGAAATATCTGGGAGTTCGCTACCTTGACGAGAAGAATAGGGAGTTTATGTCTCTCGTGCAAGGGAACATGTCTGTGGTTGAATATGAGATTCAGTTTGTCCGCCTTAGCCAATATGCACCTGAGCTGATTCCTAACGAGAGGGAAACGTGTGAACGGTTCCGTTATGGATTGGTGGCTGATGTGAAAACATATATGCTTGTAGCTGATTACACTGATTTCGATGTCTTGGTCACTAGAGCCAAGGACATTGAATTGAATCTTGGTTTGGCAAGCCGAGCAGGTGGATCTAGCTCTGGAAAGCGAGCTGCAGAACGTGATTATGGTAGAGATCGCAACAAAAGGCTTAAGGATAGGAAGTCACATTTTGATGCTAGACGCGGGGGTGGTAACCCTGGTAGAGGTCAGCAAGAACCTAATGTTTTCTTGAGGACTCCTGAGTGCAACCGGTGTGGTAGGAGACATGCTGGTGAGTGTTGTGGTAACCTTGGGACATGTTGGAATTGTGGAAATCGAGGGCATATGAAGAAAGATTTTCCTCGACAGTTGAGAGAGGGACAAGCTCGGGTGAATGCAACTGAGCGACAGAGAGGTTGTAGGCGCGGCCATGGTAATTTTCAGCGTAGAGATGAGGGTGGAAGGAATGATACGGACGTGATCGCATGTACCTTTACTTTGCAATCCTTGTCATTACTTTCTTTGATTGATTCTGGTTGTACACACTCGTACATATTGCGTGAACATGCTCAAATGCTTGGTTTGCCTGTTGAGTCTTTGGATGATGGTATGCGTGTGGCTAGTTCCTTTGGTGAGACGGTTGTAACAAGAAAGTTGTATAGAATATGCCCCTTAATGGTGCAAGATCATGTGTTTCTTGTTGATCTTATGAAATTGCCATTCTATGGTTTTGATGTAATCCTTGGCATGGATTGGCTTGTTGAGCATAGAGCCGTTGTGGATTTCGAAAGAAAGAGAGTTTTTTTGAAACTTGTGGATGATTATGAGGTGGTGGTGGTGGGAGAAAATGTGATGTTTCTAGCTAATGTGGTGTCTACATTGGAAGCGAGCCGGATGTTGCGGCAAGGTTGCAAAGCTTACCTAGCCTTTTTTATAATCCTAGCTCAAAGGAGGTGCGCGTTCAGGATATAAGGATCGTGTGAGAGTTCCTTGGGGTGTTTTCGGAGGAATTACCTGGTTTCTCACCTAGTAGAGTGGTTCAGTTTGGAATTGAGTTGTACGAGAACACAACTCCGGTGTCCATTGCTCCCTATCGCATGGCACCCAAGGAGTTGAAAGAGTTGAAGATGCAACTTCGGGAGTTGCTTGACCGTGGCTTCATTCGGCCTAGTGTGTCGCCTTGGGGTGCACCAGTCGTGTTTGTTAAAAAGAAAGATGGCACGATGAGAATGTGCATCGATTATCGTTAGTTGAATAAGTTGACCGTCAAGAACAAGTATCCTTTGCCGAGGATTGATGATCTTTTTGATCAGTTTTGGGGAGCAGCTGTGTTTTCAAAGATTGATATGAGGTCAGGGTACTATCAGTTAAAGGTGAAAGATGTGTATGTGTCGAAAACAGCCTTTCGAACGAGGTATGGGCATTATGAGTTCCTTGTGATGCCGTTTGGCTTGACAAATTCTCCTGCAGCTTTTATGGACATGATGATTAGAGTGTTCCATGAATTCTTGGACAAGTTCGTTGTGGTGTTCATCGACGATATCCTTGTGTACTCTCGTACTGAGGAAGAGCATGAAGGTCATCTGAGGATTGTTTTGCAAGCGTTGTTGGAAAATCAACTTTATGCCAAGCTGAGCAAATGTGATTTTTGGCTTAAGGAAGTTGCTTTCCTTGGTCATGTGGTTTCGGCCGAAGGGATTCGAGTTGATCCCTAAAATGTTGAGGCGGTGATGAATTGGAAGCATCCTAAGTTTGTTCATGAAGTTCGTAGTTTCCTTGGGTTGGCAGGATACTACAAGAGGTTTGTGGATGGATTTTCTAAGATTGTTGCCCCTTTGACGAAGTTGTTGCAAAAGGATGTTAAGTATAAGTGGATGGAAGCGAGACAACAAGCTTTTGAGAAGCTTAAAGCATCTTTGACGCAAGCTCCTATCTTGGTTCAACCTGAATCAGGGAAAGACTTTATGGTGTATAGTGACGCATCCTATATTGGTTTGGGGTGTGTGTTAATGCAAGAGGGTAAGGTGGTGGCTTATGCATCGCGACATCTGAAAGTGCATGAGCGCAATTATCCTACGCATGATATTGAGTTGGCTGTAGTGGTTTTTGCTCTAAAGATCTGGAGGCATTATCTTTATGGTGAGAAGTGTATTGTGTACACGGATCACAAGAGTTTGAAGTATCTGATGTCTCAGAAAGAGTTAAATCTTAGGCAACGACGATGGATGGAGTTGCTTAAGGATTAAGATCTAACAATCGAGTATCATCCGGGGAAGGCCAATGTTGTGGCTGATGCTTTGAGTAGGAAAGTGGCGGTGGAGTTAAGAGCAATGTTTGCTAGCTTGAGCATATCGCGAGATGGTGGTCTTTTTGCTAATTGCAAGTGAAACCATCTCTAATCCAGTTGATAAAGGATAAACAACTGTTGGATGATTCTTTGGTGCCACATGTTCAGGATATCGCTGAAGATAGGCCATCAGATTTTTGTTTTAATGATGATGGTGTTTTATGTTTTGGGAGTTGGATAGTGGTGCCGAGTGATGTTGAGTTGAGGCGTGCTATTATGACCGAAGCTCATAGTAGTCTGTTTGCTATGCACCCTGGTAGTACAAAGATGTATTGTGATCTGAAGGATGAGTACTATTAGGTGGGTTTGAAGAAGGATGTCGCGGAGTATGTGAGCAAGTGTATGGTTTGTCATCGGGTTAGGGCTGAGCATCAGTTTCCTTCGGGGTTGTTGCAGCCGTTGAGGATCCCTGAATGGAAGTGGGAGAGGATCACTACGGACTTTGTGTCTGATTTGCCTTTATCGCCATCAAAGAAGAATTCTATTTGGGTGATTGTGGATCGCCTTATGAAGTGTGCGCATTTCTTACTTATGCATACTACGTACACCCTAGATAAGCTTGCAGAGTTGTACATTGCTGAGATTGTGCGTTTGCATGGTGTACCAAAATCTATAGTGTCGGATAGGGATCCGATGTTCACTGCAAGGTTTTGGGAGTGTTTGCATCAAGCATTGGGTAAGCGGCTGAATTTCAGTACTTCTTATCATCCGCGGACAGATGGACAGTCGGAGTGTGTTATTCAAGTGCTTGAGGATATGTTGAGGTGTTGTGTCATTGAGTTTCAAGGCTCTTGGGAGAAGCACTTGCCTTTGGTGGAGTTTGCTTATAATAATAGTTACCATGCGAGTATTCAAATGGCACCTTATGAAGCTCTGTACGGGATGAAGTGCAGAACTCCTCTTTGCTGGGCTGAAATGGGACAAAAGTTGGTCTCGATGCCAGCCCTTTTGAAAGGAACTGCCAAGAAGGTGAAGCTCATTTGTGAGCGGTTGAAGGCGGCATCGGATCGGAAAAAGTCCTACGCGGATATGAAGCGTAAGGAGATAGAATTTGCGGTGGGTGATCGTGTGTTCTTGAAAGTTTCACCTTGGAAGAAGGTGATGAGATTTGGCTGAAAGGGCAAGTTGAGCCCGAGATACATTAGAACATACGAGGTGATAGAACGTGTGGGTCTTGTTGCTTATAAGCTGAGACTACCTCAAGAGTTAGAGAAGATACATAATGTGTTTCATGTATCCATGCTTTGGAGGTATAGATCGGATCCTTCACATGTTATGCATGTGGAGGAAGTTGAGCTGAATCCAGACTTGACATATGATGAGGAACCTGTTGTTATTTTGGATTCGGATAGTAAGGTTCTCCGTGGTAAGACCATTGAGCTGCTTAAGGTGTTGTGGAGACATCGTGGTGTTGAGGAAGCCACGTGGGAAAGGAAGGAAGACATGAAGAAGCAATTTCCTTAAGTTTTTCCTCCAGGTAAATTTCGAGGACGAAATTTCTTAAGAGGGGAGAGTTGTAACGCCCCAAATATGGTACTAGATATTTTAGAGTCTGAATCGGACCGGTCAGGAACGGTTCGAATCTTAAAGGGAGGATTAGGGAACACCTAGTTCAGGATGCTTTAAAAATATGGAAAAATATCTAAAAATCCTCATTTATTATATGGATGATTATGGTGAAATCAATTTTACAAAGTAAGGTTTGAAAATGCTACATTTCGGTGTAGTGAACAAATCGCAGTTTTTGCAAAAGTTAAATAGTGACTGTTTTGTAAAGGATTGAAACTTTGAATCTTTAAGGAGCTAATTTTACCAAAATGTTTTTAATCAGATTTCTTCTTAATTTGGGTGATTTTATTAATGTTTTAATTAAAGGAAAATAAAGATTAATTAAAAGGAAACTACATTCGACTTTTCATAACTACCTTTCATCAATTTTTTCTCAATTTCTTTTCAGCGAAACACATTTCTTCCAGCAATTATCCTTTGATTTTCATTCCTTTTGATGAGATTTCAATCTCCTTTCGATTCCTAATCTTTTCCTCATCAAATCCTCTTGTTTTTACATTGGATTTTCAAGAAAACTTGACCAATTCAAGGAGAAATCAGCCATTAGAGGTAAGCTTCGTCCTTCTCCTCTAATGATCAGTTATTTACTGAAATTTCCAAGTTATCAATCCCTTTTTAATGATTATTGAGTTGCTTTAATGTTAGAAACAAGAAATTCTATTTAATCTCAAGGTTTTTGGAGAGATCTTGGTGATTTTTGTGGTTGATGGTTAGGCTCTATTTTGAGGTTGTTTTCTAATGTATTTTGGATGTTAATTGATGTTATAAATGAGGTTTTATCAAACAAATCCCGAATACGCTTGGATTCCTAAGTTTTGCATGCTAGAATGTTGGTTTTTGGGGTGGTTTGGTGTTTTGTCATAGCTGGAGGTATAAGGACGAGTTTGTGGTGATTTTTTTATGTTCATTGAAGTTTAGAAATGATTAGAAGTGGTAGATCTTGGTTGGGCTTTGTTTTGGAAGAGTTTCGAGATGATTTCGGTTGTGTTTGGTAGCCGAAATGTGGTTTTTGAGTAGAGCAGCGAGTTTAGGTGTGTGGCTGGTGATTTCAATGCATGATGATGCATTAATCCTCTGCTCTTATGTGTTATAAACAAGGGAGACAGCTTCAGACGCCTTTGGTGTTGATCCGGGAGCGTAGATAGCAATTCGGCAGGCAAGCGAAACGTAATCGGTGAGTGTGCATGGTGTTGCCCCTAAAATGCTTTTATGCATGATTTGTAGCATGAGATGATGCTTGAAATGATTTCATGAAATAACATGTTGCATTGTTGGAACGTGAGCTTTTGTTTTAAAGCATGGCAAATGTTATGGCTTGAAATGAGTTGAGAAAGTTTTGAGAAATATTGCATGAAAAACAGTAGGTGAGATGATATTTTGACATACTATATTCGCATAGTAGATGAGATACTTACCGGATATAATTGATCGATGAATAGGATGAGAGTGCACTATAAACTAAAAATTCGTACGTGCTCTTTGGTTTAATCCAAAGGGAGAGAACCGATGATGGGCATTCCATCGGGTAGGACTTGGTGAAATACCCAAGCTTTGTGGCGATGAGAGATTCCACCATGTGAGTACGGTGATGTGAGATTCCACCGGAAATTATGTTACTAGACAAGTGAGTACGGTGATGTGAGATTCAACCGGAAGCGTGTAGTGGTTTGAGAATGCTGTCCGCATATCCGGGTAGTGAGAAATGCCAATATAATATATGAAATGCTTTTGATTCATATGTACCTATTGTTGAGATGATTTATGATGTGAGAAATGCATATGAGATTTGTATATGAAATGCTTTTATTTTACAAGCATGTGTATGGCCTTGTCATTAGATTTGCATTGGTTTAAATGCATGAGATAGAATTGAGGTACATGTGTTTTCAATGAGGTTTTGCTTTGAAATGGTTTTCAAACATGAGATAGAATGAGCATGTTGTAGAAAAAGCTTTTGAGAAAGTGTTTTCAAGAAATGCATTATTGTGTTGGTTTTCTTTATAGCATGCCTCACGAAGCAATTGTGCTTACTCTCTCTTTTACCAATAATGTAGATAATTGAGGTGTTTTTGGGCAACAAGAAGGTTAAGAACATCCAAGGAAGTGCAAAGCTCATGTATGGTGAGGTTTTTATACACTTTAGTTTTGATATTGGCATGGGACTTAAAGGTTGTAATTGGGAGATGTGTTTTGAACTCCCAAAGTTTGTGGCATGTTTGTGATGGCATTTATGAGTTGTAAATGGTTCTAAATGTTTGGTTTGAGGTTTGGTTGCTTATATTGGTTTTGAGACTAGGGAGCATGCCTTTAGATTGTGTGTTTTTGTGTTTGATGTCATGCTCTAGCTTAGGGGTCTTAAATATGTTCCTTAGTATCAAAATGAGTTCCTGGTATAATTTAATGCTCTTTGAGACATGTTTGATTGGTTTAAAAGGTGAAAAACCAGCAATTTCTGCTGTCACTGGGCAGAGTGTATCGAATCACCCTCACATGTTCCGAAACGGGGGCTTGTAATGGCTATAATGGTTCAGAACGGATGAAGCTGTTTCGAAACAGTTTAGCTACTGGTGAAGCATGTTTCGATACCGTTCTCAAAACATGCCCGAGTACCGAAATGGTCAACACCGTTTCGATACGAGCATTTCGGTACGAAGGGTGGGTGTTCCGATATAGTTGACCGTTGGATATTGTTTTGAATTATTTGTTGTTTTCATGCTTTACATTTTAGTCCTGAATATTGTGGATGCAAATGCTTCAGCTTGGGATGTCTTTTTAAGCTAAAATTTGATATAGGAGCATGTAACATGATTAATTACATATTCGTAAACCTAAAATCTTCAAAGTCCTTATAATTTCTAAATATTACACTTTGGTCCCTAAACGTGTAATTTGTGCAATTGAGTCCCTAAATGTTTTCCAATCGTTCTACCTTTCTCTTCCATGATTCCTGAGTATTCACATAGGCTTATTGTGCATCTAGATAAGATTAAAATAAAAAGGGTCATTAATCAAGGTTGACTTTCAGGTTGACTTTGGTTTTCCCCGTGCAATCTTCGTAGTTCAGGTCAAGCTTCTAGGTCGGGCTAAGAGGTTTACATGGTTGTTTTTGAGGAAGCATCTCAATTGACTCTTTTGGTCAGAAAGATCTCAACGCTCACTGCACCAATTGTTGATGTCAATTTTAGTTGACACCAAACCGAGATATGGAGACAATGACTGGTGGTAGGTGTGCGGCTGAAGATGAGTGGTTCACTCGTCGGGAGACAGGGCGAGAGCCAAAGAGGACTACGGTTGGTCATTGAAGTAAGGAGTTCACCCCTGGTTGACTTGGGCCCGAGAGTAGTTATCGATGTTATATCGATGACCGCAACCATTTTGGAGAGGAGTGAGAGAAAGATGAGCGATGATAGCCCTTGTAGAGAATTGTGAGAGCATCCCTTCGTCTTCGACTTGGGGGTATTTATATCCCCTTAGCAGTATAGGTAGAGAGATGGCTGATGAGGCTCTGCCAGGCCTAGTGATGGCTATAATTGGGTTGGTAAGTCGTACCTTGACCGCTAGGCTACGAGCTCAAATGATTGTGCTAGTGTAGAACTAATGTTTTGATATAATAATTGAAAAATGTTTTGGACTAATTTGAAAAGAATTTAAAACTTGTTTTTAAGTCCAAACAACTTGAAATTATGTTTGAGGTGTTTTAAGAGGTTTTTGGCAAAGAATTTTCATGTTTTTAATAGCCAAACTTGAGATTTCAGAGTACCCATATCAATACGGTAAACCCCCGTACCGATACCTTTTTGTCCCAGTTTGGCCACTGTCAAAACCTGTATCGATACAGGCCCTTGCCGTATCGATACGCATCGAGATCGTTTTGATATGCCTAGTCAGCGTACCGATCCCCTTTCAACCACCCCAACGGCTATTTCTCAACGGCCATTTAAATGTGAACATGTACCGATACGCCCTCAAGCGTATCAATACACATATACTGGCAAAAGCCCAACGGCTAGTTCCTACGAAGGTCGTACCGATACCATTCCACGCGTATCGATACGGATAGCTGCAGAACAACATTTATGAAGGGAAATAAAGTCCTCAACGGCTCCAATTCATCCCCAACGGCTAGTAACGGCTACAAACTCATTTGGGAGTATAAAAGGGACCTCCAAGCATCAAGAGAAGGCTAATGCTCATATTGTCAAACATCAAATGATCAAGAAATTGTCTTAGTGCTTATATTGTCATTTCTTTTATAGACAAACACTAGTGAGCCAAAATTGTCAAATTTCCTCAAGTGTTTTAGGTTGTGGGTGAGTGCTTAATTGTGCAAACAAACACCTATTAGAGGGTATAATTTTGCTTCTTATTTCCCTTTGTAAAGAGGGTTTTGATCAAGGCTTTGGGTAGAAGCTTGATCGGTTGTAAGGGTTTCCTCCTAATCCTAGAAAAAGGGACGAATCAATAGTGGATTGATTGTAAAATCCTTAGTGGGGAGCTAAGTTAGTGGATGTAGACCTTGGTTAGAAGGTTGAACCACTATAAATCATTGTGTCACATTTCTTTTTAGCTTCCTCAACCCTTCCACCCAAATATCCATCTCTCCACCACTTGGTGAGCAACATTGGTTGATCGAATCAAGCCCCACACAACTCAACAGCTAGCTATCTTATCATAACATGTTGGTCGAGTGTAGGAGACATTCAAGGGAGAGGCTTTGGGGGCTAAAAGGTCCAAAGGGGTAGCAGGTTCTGGGTTCCGCAGTGCTTAAAGTATAGTGCGTGCTACCGATAAACAGTACAATATTCAGTGCAATAAAATTCCAGTTTATAACACCATATAACCAATGTAATACTAATAAATTGTTATCAAACATGCATTTTAGTCCAAAACATCAATATGAAACGATAATCATTCATTTAGGACCAATTCATAAGCTATTTCAAATTTTAGGGACTAAACTATATATCTAATGAATTAGAGTTCCTTCGATGCAATTGATTATACTACAATGAAATTCAATACAATATTAACAAGTCTGTAAATTTTCATACCAATCAAAGTTCCTTTTAACCAATTTAACTAACAATGAATAGAAACACCTTATTGATGTTTCGATACGGGTGTACGATGGTCAACTTGAGTTGACTTTGCCCATTACATCGAATCAGTATAGGTAAGCCATGTTTCGGTATGGGTTAACTTACATTGACTTTGACTCGTTCCGATACGGCTAGGCCCGTATTGAAACAAAGAATTCTAGTGGCTAAACATTCAGATATAGCTCAAAACCCAATCGATACTCCTTCTTCCTAAGGTCCAATTATACTTAATTGTATCGATACGCCATTACCCGGTATCGATACAGCCTAATCTGTAATGACATATTTTTGCTTGTTTTTAATCGAATTGACCTACCAAATAGTGTTCAAATGCAGTGAAACATTACACACAATCTTTCAATACTATAAACTATATGCATGCTAAATTTCATCATCATTCGAATACGTTTACTAGGTTTTGACCTGTGTGAGCCAAATTAGCCATTTTATTAACTTTTAGCCTTACCCAAAGTCATTCAAGGGCCTTTAACAATATTATAACTAACACACATTACAAGCATAGCAAAATGGGGACAAGAGACAAGTTCAACTACTTTGCCACCTTCCTAGGAGTTCATAAGGAGAAAATACATTACTTTAGGCTTGTAGTGACTTGTTTGGCCTTGACTATCCGATCTTCAACCAGGGTGATCTCTCAACCTGAAATGCTTGAGATGAGCCACGTTAGGCATACATTGCCTAGTGAGGCAGTCATATGCAATTTAATAACAATGAGATATACAAGTACATATTCTCATGCTTATCAAGAACAATACCATGTTTCAATATGCAAAGTTTAACATATCAAATTCATTATTAACCCTTGGATTGAATCAAGATAGTGGATACAAGAACTCATACGCCATGTCAAATCAATGAATGGTCCAATCCCTCCTCCTAGCAAATATGACCAATACCAAAATACATCCCTCTATCTCGCCTAATCAATATAAGTTGCAGCCTTAGGACTGTACTCCACTCATACACTGAGTTCGTGAATTATACGGCATGCGAATTGTATCCAATGTCCATTCAAATCCAAGGTTTCAATTTCAATATAACCAAAGAATTTAAGGACTAAATTGAAGATGGGAAAATGATTTTTTAAGTCCTCAAACCTCTCTATATGTTTAAAGGAAAATGCCTAAGTTAAAAACGGCCTTAGGCGTTTCGGAACACGTTTGAAACTGTGAACTCGTGTTTCGGAACGGGTATAGAAACGATTTTGAAACTATGACCCTTATTTCGAAACGAGTTTCGAAACGACTTAAGAACATCGATTGTAACACCCCAATATTGGGCTTGGAAGTTTAGGCTTTGAACCGGACCGGTCTGATTTTCGGTTCGAATATAAAAGGTTGTTTTAGGGAAAGCCTAGTTCATATTGCATTAAACATATGGAAAATATCTAAAAATCCTCTTTTAATATATATATATATATATATATATATATATATATATATATATATATATATATATATATATAAGAGTGGTGAAATCAATTTTACAAAATAAGGTTTGGAAGTATGACATTTCGAATTGGTGACTAAAATGTAATTTTTGAAAAGTTTAGTGGTGACTGTTTTGTAAGGATTGAAACTTTGAATCTTTAAGGAGCTAATTTACCAAAGATTGATTTCTCCAGATTTTTCTTAGATTTTAATGAATCATTTAATGTTTAATTAATTAAACTAAAATGGGAAAAACCAATTTTTGTGATTTCATAACTAACTTTCTTTAAAATTTTCTCATCTCATTTTCTCGCGAAATTCTCTCAGCCAAACACATTTCTACAACAGCTTTTCTTTTGATTTTCACACCAAATGATGAGATTTCAATCCTCAAACGATTCCTAATCCTTTCTACATCAAATCCTCTTCATTTGCTTATTGAATTTTCAAGGATTTTGGCTCTAATCAAGGAGAAATCTACATTTAGAGGTAAGGATGTTCTTCTCCTCTAAATACTCAGTTCTTTACTGAAAATCTCAAGTTCTCAATCCTTAAATTTAGTTTTATTAAAGGTTTTAATGTTGTGATCTTGATTTTGGCTTAAAACTCAAGATTTGGATTAAATCTTAAAGAAATTCGTGGTGATTGTTTGGGCTCTGTTTTGAGATGGCTTTTTAATGTATTTTGATGTTTAATGATGTGTAATTGAGGTTTAATCAATGCAATCCCGAATAGGTTGATTTTCCTAAGTTTTTGCTTATGAAAATGGTGGTTTTGGGGGTGATCTTGGTGTTCTGTTATAGCTGGAGGTATAAGGACGAGTTTAGGTTCTTTTTTTATGTTAATTGATGTCCAAGAATGTTTAGAAGTGATGGATCTTGGCTGGGTAATGTTGTGGAAGAGTTTGGAAGTGATTTCGGTTGTGTTTGGTAGCCGAAATGCTAGACTTGGTGAGAGCAGCGAGTTTAGGGGTAATGACTAAAGATTTTAATGCATGATGATGCATTAATCCTCTGCTTTGATGTGTTTAAAATAGGGGAGACATCCTCGGATCCTTGTGGTGTTGATCAGGAGGCTTGAACAGCGTTTCGGCAAGCTTGCGAAACAGAATTGGTGAGTGGAGTTGGATCTTCAGCTTTTTATTGAATGTTTGAAGGTTTGGGAGCTTAGTTTAAGTCTAAACAACTTAACTAAGCTCAAGAGTAAGTTTTTGGGGAAACTCTCTCTCTTGAATGAACCATGAAATGGTTGGATGCAATGTGTTTAATTTGCATGTTTAAATTCTGTTTTGAAAGCATGTTTTAACATGATTAACGTTGGTTTTGAAAGCCATGTGTTGAAGGATGCTCAAGGTAAGAGATCCTTGGTTTGATATTGATAATTGTGGCTTGATGCATAGTGATGCATGATGGTTTAATGGCTTTGATTTGGATGCTTTAAAATAGTGGATTAATGATGATAATTGATGTATATTGGCAAGTGATGTGTTGGTTTTAAAGTACTTGAATCAGATATAGTTAGCCGGCTATAGGATTGGGTGCACCGTGAATAAAGTCGCCTTGGATGTTGAGGGGTTGTAATGGTACCGTAAACTCCATCCAAGTTCACTAACGAGATGCTTAAGATCACAATGGTGGTTAAAAGTCCATGTGTGGATCTTGTGTTGAGTGTCCCGTGTTCTCGTTAGTGATGTTATACAACTACCAATGAGTGATGTGGAGGGGTTGTGATTGTACCATTAAACTCCATCACGGGTGTTGAGGGGTTGAGATTGTACCGGTAAACTCCACCTTGTGTGTTTGGTAGTGTATATGAAGCGTATGGGACAACGCTTGTAATCCGCGTATCCGATTGTGTTTTATGATGAAAAAGTTATGGTTTATCACTTAAAAGCCAATATGACATGTTAATGATATTGAAGCACGAGATGTTTGTTGTAAATGCAATGTTGCATGAATGATGTTGATGTGTGTTAAAAGGTTTATTGGAAAGTGTTTTTATAAGTGCGTTATTGTGTTGTTTCATTAGAGCATGCCACACTAAGCATTTGTTCTTATGCTCTCTCTCATGAACCAATAATGCAGATAATTGAGGTGTTTGTGGGCAGCAAGGAGGCTAAGAATCCAAGGGAAGGCTAAGCTCATGTATGATGACTATTTTACAACATTATTAGATTTTGATATTTGGCAATGGGAACCTAGGCTGTGTTTTTGGGAGATGTTTACGGACTCCCTAGTTGTGGCATGATGCCTTAAGTGCTTTGGATATGTAATTGGCCATTTTGGTGCTTGCTTTGAAGATTTGATGAATGTTTGCTTTGGACATTAGGATGCATGCCTATAGTCTTGTGAATTTTCCTATTTGATGTCATGATCGTGTTTTGATGATGCAAACATGTACCTAATATGTATGATGACTTGTTGGCATGATTAGGAAGTCATTGGAATGTGTTTGAATGGTTAAATGCATGTTAAACCAGAAAAATCTGCACTTTCTGGGCAGTCTATATCAGAACGGGCACTACCGTTTCGAAACAGGGGCCTGTAATGGCCTTTGTGTATCGAAACGGGTAGAGGCCGTTCCGAAACACTTTTGCCACTGCCAAGTCCTATTTCGAACACTAGACCGTTGGGCACTGATTTGAATGATTTGAGGTTTGCATGCTTTATGTTTTAGTCCTAAATTTTGTATATGCAATTGCTTGAGTTTGAGATGTCCGTTTAAGGTGAAATTTGACAGGGAAGCATGTAATATGATTAATTTGATATTGGTAAACTTAAAATCGATTAAGTCCTTCATCTTTCCAGAATTTACATTTTGGTCCTTAACTTTGTATGTTGTACAATTGGGTCCCTTATTACATTCCGATCGCTGTGATTTTTCAAGTATGTTTTTCTCAAGAGTACGCTTAGGGTTAATGAGCATTTAGACAAGATTAAAAGAAAAAAAGGTCGTTAATCAAGGTTGACTTTCGGGTTGACTTTGGTTTTCCCCGTGTAATCTTCGTAGTTCGGGTCAACCATCTAGGCCGGGCTAAGGGGGTTACATCGATACACCGTATCGAAACGACATCCATCATTTTGAAACGGTATTCAAGTCAGATTTAAAAAATATGACCGTTGGAGTTTTTAACTGATTTTAACCAATTTTATACTGATCGTTAAGGCATATCGAAACACCTTCAGTCCGTTTCGATACGATCTTTGACAGTAGCTAAAATGTTTTGAAACGAGTTTCGAAATGACTCTTAGCGTATCGAAACAAGATTAACCGTTTCGATACGTGCTCTTTAATGCACCCCAACGACTATTTCTATTTTGGTATGTTTCGAAATAGGGTCGGGCGTTTCGAAATGGTTGGATGTAGACTGCATTTATGGAGGGAAGATAACATCCCCAACGGCTCTATTGATGAATGCAACAACCACAACGGCTAGAATTCAATGAGAAGGTATAAAAGGGACCTCTAAAAGCTTCAGCAACAGCTACTGATCCAAAAGCAAACATCCAAACATCAAATCCAAGCATTTGTGCCTAAATCCCATTATTGTCTTGTAACCGCAATTGTATTTTTCATTCTTATCATTTCAATTGGGTTGAGAGCTTTTAGCCAACAACTTCTTTCTTATTATTATGTGAGGATTGGGTCAAATTTTGGGTTGAAAATTTGACCAAAGTTGTAACGGTTACCTTCTTAGCCTAGAAAAGGGGAAGAGCAATGAGTGGAATTGTTGAAAATCCTTAGTGAAGCTAAGGTAATGGATGTAGAGTTCGATTGGAACTTGAACCACTCTAAAATTCCTTGTCTACCATTTTTATTTTTCAATTCCACTTCCAAAAACTTTAAAAACCCAATTCACCCCCTCTTGGTTTATATCGATCATTTGATCCACTCAACATTTGGTATCAGAGCCTACCTCTTTGAAGGAATAACAACCACAAGAGAAGTTCCTAGGAAGAGTGTGATCATCCAAAAATGAAGGCGTGGAATCTACCTCCGGATCTGGCAAGTACGAGTCTCAATCCACTACAAAACCACCTTTCTTCAATGGTGACAACTATCCATTTTGGAAGAATCGAATGCACCTCTTCATCAAGTCCAACGATTACTTGGTTTGGGATGTCATTGAAGATGGTTCCTACATTCCATTGAAGCAAGATAATAAATGAAAGATGATTCTAAAGAAAAAGATGGAGATGAGTGAAGAAGAGAGGAAGAAGATCCAAATAAATGACAAAGCTCTTCACATGCTCTTATGTTCTTTCGGTCCCGACATCTACTCTAAAGTCTAATCCATTGAGAGTTTCAAGGAAGTGTGGGATACTCTTGAGACCACATATGAAGGAACCAATGATGTGAAGGAAACCAAGACTGGAATTCTCAATCTTAGCTATGAGAATTTAAAGATGGAGCCCGACGAATCGGTGTCCAAGATGTTTGATCACTTCTCAACCATAGTCAATGGGCTTAAAGGCTTTGAGGAGACTATTCCGGAAGACAAGCTTGTTCAGAAGCTACTCTACTCACTTCCCGAATCTTGGGATGGGAAGAGAACCGCCATGATCGAGGCCAAAAACTTGAAGACCTTAAAACTTGATGAGCTAGTGGGTTCTCTCCTTACTCATG
Source organism: Hibiscus tridactylites (assembly GCA_958450335.1). NCBI lineage: Eukaryota > Viridiplantae > Streptophyta > Magnoliopsida > Malvales > Malvaceae > Hibiscus > Hibiscus tridactylites. The sequence continues at coordinate 60,944,724 of OY288273.1, read as the reverse complement.
AGATTATGATGCAAGGAAGGGAAGAAGAAAAGAAGAAAGAAGAGAAAAGAGTGGAGAAGCTAGATGTGGAAAAGAAGAAGAAAATGGGAGTGGCTCTCAAAGCTTCATTACTTGAGGAGAGAACTTCTAATGAGGATGATGAGTTAGAAGAATTGGCTATGATAGCCAAAAGATTCTCACGCTTCACGAGGTCCAACGGAGGAAGGAAAATTCAAAGAAAGATGGACTTCAAAGGTAAAAACAAAGAAGAAGTGTAACGCCCCGGTTTTGGGCTCAGAAGTTTTGGGTGTTGACCGGTTCGGTCAAAGTGCTGATCGAATATGTAAGAGTGAATTTAGGAAAGCCTAGTTCGGGTTGCATTAAAAATATGGAAAAATATTCTAAAATCATATTTTAATATATATAAGTGAACTGTGAAATCAATTTTGGAAAATGAGGTTCGGAAGGTTGACATTTTGGCTAGTGACCAAAATGTGATTTTTGAAAGTTGCGGGACAGTTTTATAAAGGATTGAAACTTTGAATCTTTAAGGAGCTATTATTCCAAAAAGGATTTCTCCAGATTTTTCTAAGATATTTTAAGTCTAAAATCTGATTTTAAAGATTTAGAAAAGGGAGGGAAAATCATTTTAACCAATTTCCAACTAATTTTCCATTTTCTCTCAAATTCTCTTTTCTCTCATTTTCTCTCTACCCAAACAAGATTCTCCAGATTTCTTTCTCTGATTTTGACATCTTAATCTCTCATTTCAATTCTCATTTGATTCCTAATCATCTCATCATCAAAACCTCTCAATTTACAAGTTGATTCATCAAGCTTTTTGGCTCTAAAATGGAGAAATTCAAGTTTGGAGGTAAGAACGTCCTTCTCCTCTAAACTATCAGTTCTTTACTGAAATTCCTAAGTTCTCAATCCTTGATTTATGTTTTATTAAAGGCTTTTCAATTGAGATCTTGATTTTTGGCTAAAATGCAAGATTTGGCGATTTTGGTGAAAATTTCGTGTGATCTGTTTAAGCAGGGTTTTGAGATGTTAAAATGATGTTAAATGAATGTTAAATTGATTAGAAGTTGAGGTTTAATCAATGCAATCCCGGATAGGTTGAATTTCCTAAGTTTGGCTTGAGTTTTTGGTTGTTTTTGGAGTGTTTTTGGTGATCTGTTATACCTGGGGGTATAAGGACGTGGTTGTGATCATTTTGCATGTTATTTGATGTATAAAAGTGGTTAGAAGTGATGGATCTTGGCTGGGTTAAGTTTTGGAAGTGTTTGGAGATGATTTCGGTTGTGTTTGATAGCCAAATTGTTAGATTTGTGTTGAGCAGCGAGTTGTGTTGTTGTTGCTGGTGTTTTAATGCATAAGGATGCATTAATGTTCTGTTTTTGTGTGCTTGAAACAGGGGAGGTTGATCCTTGAGCTTTGGAGGTGTTTTCGGAAGGTTTCGGAAGCTTGGAAAGCTTGTTGGCTAGCTTTGTTTGGTTATCGGTGAGTGAAGTTGGGATTTCAGCTTTTGAAACAAGGTTTGAAGGTTTTTGGGAGCTTAGTTTTAGTCTAAACAACTTTGCTAAGCTCAAGAGTAAGTGAAGGGGTTTTTGCTTTTGAATTGTGTGTGATTTGGTTTTAAAATCAAATGTGGTTGATGATTGATATGCATATGTTTATGCATGGTTTAATTCTGTTTTGTAAGCATGTTTTAGCATGGTTTAATGCTGGTTTTGAAAGTCAATTGAAAAGGATGCTCAAGGTAAGAGATCCTTGGTTTAGTGCATTGAAAATGTGGTTTTGATGCATAGTGTTGCATGTTGTTCATTGGCTTTGTATGATGCTTAAAAACAGTGAGTTGATGATGATTAATGATGATAATTGTACCTTTTGCATATTGTTTATGCATGTGAATCATTGAGCTAATGATGTGATGGCTTTGCATTATGTGTATGCATGTGAATCATTGGGCTAATGATGTGATGGCATTGCATTATGTTTATGCATGTGGAACATTGGATATTATGGTAAGATGGTTATATTGGCAAGTGTTGTAAGTGGTTCTTGGTTCGTTGATCGGATATAATTAGCCGGCTATAGGATTGGGTGCACCGTGAATAAAGTCGCCTTGATGGTGGAGTGGTCAAGGGTGGACCGGGTAAACTCCCCTCAAGTATTCCTAACGAGATGAGGTCAGTGGAGGGTGTGCCCACGGGAGGACCTCGGTTGCTTAAGGTCAGTGGAGGTTGTTGCCCACGGGAAGACCTTGGTTGAGTAAAGGTTATAAGGTGGTTAAAAGTCCTTATGTGAGAACCTTGTACTTGTTGAGATCACAATGGCAATGGTTAAGTCCATGTGTGGATCTTGTGTGTGATGTCCCGGATCTCGTTAGATGATGTCTACAACTACCAATCGGTTATGCAAAGGTTGTATGGTGGTTGAAAGTCCATACGGGAAGACCTTGTGCATGTCAAGGGTGTATGGCGGTTGAAAGTCCATACATGGTAACCTTGAGGAAAGGCTAAGGTTGTATGGTGTTTAAAAGTCCATACATGGGAACCTTAGGAGGTTGAGGTCAGTGGAGGTTGTTGCCCACGGGAAGACCTTGGATTGGGTAGTGTGTAGGAAGCGTTGGGACACGCTTGGAATCCGCGTATCCGATCGGGTTGAAAAGTTGGAAAGTGAATATGGTCGATCTCTTGGAAGCCAATATAATGTTCTTGATCATGTTGAGCATGGGATTGCTTGAAATGATGCATAGTTGCATGTGAAGCATGGGATTGCTTGAAATGATGCATAGTTGCATGTGAAGCATGGGATTGCTTTAAATGATGCATGGTTGCATGTGAAGCATGAGATGCTTGAATTGATGCATGTTTGCATGAGAAGCATGAGATGCTTGGTAAGATGCATTGTTGCATGAGATGTGTATGGTGCTAGTGAAAGCATGTTACTTGTATGTTGAACAAGTGTTGGTTATCATTTGATAAATGATGCATGTGAGCATAAATTACCTATGATGCATTGGAGTCATGTATGACTTGTTGTTAAAGGCATGTGATGATGATGTTATGGTTTTATGTGGCCTTGTTTAAATGCATGAAATGGTTTGATTGAACTATGGTTTAAAAGGTTTCTTGCTTGATGTGGTTTCCAAGTTAAAGAAAGGTATGTTGTGGGAAGGATGTGTTTTCCATGGTTTTGTTAAGCTTGGCATATGGTGTTTATGCATGACTTGAGCTTGATGTTAAAAAGAGTTTTCGATCATGGTTTTGGAAAGCAAATCGGGTTGGTTTTAATGTGTTTTAAAGACCCGCTGCATTGATGGTGTTTTGGTTTTGAGCATTCCTCACTAAGAATTATGTGCTTACGCTCCTCTTTGTCCGTCAATGCAGATTCTTGAAGTTTGGACAGCAAGAGCAAGGGATTCAAGGTGGACTCCAATGGAGATGTGTGTCTCGGTGAATAGCTATAGTTAATAAGGGCAATGGGGTAGAATCTCTCGGGTTTTTGTGTATGTGATCGTATATGTTGATCATGAAGGTTTAAATGCTGTTGTTAATGTTGTTGAAACATGAATTGGGTTAAATGTGATTGAATTGGAAGGTTTGTGCTTAAATGGTTGCTTGTGTAGGAAGCATGCCTATAGATTTGGGGTTTTCCTTATATGTTGAGTATATGTTGAATTGTTGATGCAAGTATGTCTCTTTTATGTTGAATTGCATGTTGGCAAAGTTTGGTGGCTTTTGGAGCATGTTTGAATGATCAATTGTGTGTTTGAATGAGCAAAATGCAACATTCTGGGCTAGGTGTTTCGGAACAGGTAACACCGTTTCGGAACGGGTGCCCTGCATGAACCCAGGCGTCCGAAACGGGTGCCACCGTTCCGAAACGGAAGGCATTCTGCCAGACCCCCGTTGCGGAACGCGTTGCGGAACGGCCCGTGTTTCGGAACGGGCTTGGCCTGTTTCGGAACGGGTGACCGTTGGGGGCTGACATGGGCGGTTAAATGTTTCAAAATGTTTGCATTTTGGTCCTGAATCTTGTTTGTGCAATTGTATGAGTTCGGGATGTCCGTTTGAGCTGAAATTTGGCAGAGAAGCATGAAACCTGATTAATTTTAAGTTGGTAACTTAAAATCTGGTTAAGTCCTTAAAGTTTTCAGAAATTACAGTTTGGTCCCTAAAGTTGTAATTTGTTCAATTGGGTCCCTGTTTGATCTCTGATGTTTGTGATCTTTGAGTATGGTGTTTGTGTGATCACATCTAAGGTTAATGTGCATCTAGACAAGATTAAAAAGAAAAAAAAGGGTCGTTAATCAAGGTTGACTTTCGGGTTGACTTTGGTTTTCCCCGTGTAATCTTCGTAGTTCGGGTCAACCGTCTAGGCCGGGCTACGGGGGTTACATTTGGTGGTATCAGAGCTGAGTTGCGAAGGTTGGGGAAAACGGTAAGTTGTTGTGATATGTGTGCTTGATGTTTATCTTGTTGTATGGTTGAAAGCTGGTTGAAGCATGTGTTTCTGAGTATGCTGTTGATGTTTTGAGCATGTTGCTGATGTATGCAAGCATGATTTGTGGTTATAAATCTTGGTTGAGTTCATGTCGATATGTGTTGATGCTATGAGCTGATGTTATGCATGGTGAATGTGTTTTGAGCATGTTATGTTGCTAATGTGCTGGTGCTATTGGATGTTGTTTGGTGTAAGCATGATCAAGGTATGTTGTTGATATGCTTGATGTTGTGATATCCATGTTGTGTTGACTGTTATGTCATGTAAAGGGGATGATTCGGGATACCCATTGCCTTATTAATATAGCTATTGTGTTATTTTGGAGTTGGAGTTTGAATCCTTGCTTAATGCTGGTCTAACTGTTTGTTTGCTTGTTGTGATTGTATGTTTGTTGTTAGTGGTATGGCAAAGTTGGTGAAAGCATGGAGGTTTTGTGAGATGGTTGCTGCCTTGGGGCAGGTTGTTAAGGCAAAGAATTCACCCTTTTGTAAAGGTGTTTTATCTCAGTCTTCTGTGACTGAAGTTGAGATGGTAAGGCAAGGGAAGGAAGCTGGTTCCGGGATGGAAAGTTCGTCATCTGTTGTTCAGGAGGTGTTGAGAACATCTCAGGCTACGGTTGAGGTAGAATCAGTGGATGTGCTGGCTAAATGTGTGGGTTTGCCGAAACAGCATTTGCTTGATTTGGGTGCTGTGGAGTATCATGGTTCTTCCCCGGAGATGTTTGAGGCCTGGTTGGCCAATGTAGTTCTGATTTTGGATCAGGAGGGCTGTGATTATGCCTGTAAGCTGGGGAGTGTTGTTTCTTTGATGCTGGAGGATGCTTGTTCTTGGTGGACATCTGTGGCTGTGGCGTCACATATCCTTGATATTAATTGGGATTTCTTCGTGTCTGCTTTCTATGAAAGGTATCTTGGGAGGGAATTTCCAAGGGTTGAACAAGGTGTGGGTGGTGCAGTTGGTGAACAAGTGTTGCTTGAGCACAGAGTGGAAGTTCAGTCATCTGTGTGTGACCGTTGTAAAAGGCAACATGTTGGAAATTGTTGGGACACAAGTGTTTGCTGGAGATGTGGTTCTAAGTTGCATGTTAGGCGTGATTGTCCTCATGGAGTGAAGTCAGCTTTGGTGTTAGCTAAAGGATCTTTGAAAGGTCGTGGGCACGGCCGAAGCGAGGTTCAGAAGTGGCAGAAAAAGCAGAAGGTTGTGAAGGGTTTGGGAAATGAAGTTTGCTGGAAGTGTGGGTCTGCTGGACACATGAAGCGTGATTGCTTGATGTTGGCTCGGAATAGCCAAGGTTCCTTATCGCAAGGAGTTGGTGGTGACCCTGGTGTGTTAACTGGTGTTGCAGTGGTGCGACAGAAGGATGTTGGTTCCGCAAGGAAGAGAGCTCGTTCGATGAAGCTTCGGGGTGGTGTTATGTTTTCAGGTAACCTTGTTAAGTGATCTTTGCTTTAGTTGCTTAGTTTGGGTTCTGTTGGTTTTTCCTTGCGAGGTAAGTCTAGTCTTGTTGCTAGCATGTTTGAAGTAGTGGTAGTTGTGGTTGGTAATATCTTGGGTGTGAAGAAGGCTTGGGTAAGTATCTTGTGGTTAGTGATTGTTGGTATGATGGAGTTAGATAAGTTAAAGGTGAGTAAGGAGGGTGTTCTTAGACGAATTTTGAGGATGTTATTGGAGGGTGTGAACTGGCATTCATGCACAGTTTAAATCATTGTATATGTTATATTATATATGTTGGTCCATGCATACGTGTGGCATGACATTAGAGGTTTTGCATACATGTGCATCAGACATTGATAGGGCATGTAGGTGATCATGCATACGATGTTCACACTCGCTAATAACTAATCGAATCTGTTAGTGTTGTGGTTGGATTAGGTGGGATGATGGGTTTTTAGAGGTTTTTTGATGCTAAGTGTGAGCTAGAGGTGTTGGAGTTTGGTAAGCTAGTTGCTAGTGATAGTGAGAGTGGAATAGCCTGTTGGTAAAAGGATAGTGTTTGTTGCTCTGAGAGTTTGGTGGATTGGTGGTGAAGGGTATCAGTTGAGGCTAGTATCGGTTGAGTGGTTTGTTTAGCTAAAAGGAAGTGGTAGTTCCTTGGTGCTAAGTGTTGCTGCAGTTTGTGGTTGGGTTTCCAAGTGCTGAGGTTGTTTAGTTTTTAAGTTGTTGTGAAAGGGTTGTGTTGGTTCTTGGCAATCTTTGAAGAGTTCTGAAGCTGTTGTGTGTGTTTTGGTTCAGTAATGTTCTGGTAATGTAAGTGTTCTGGTTGAAGTTTGTAGCGAAAGGGCTGTGAAAGATCGAAGGTTTTCGTTGGTTGTTTGGGTTCTTGTGAGAAGTGGTAGGCTGGTTGTGGTTAAGAGAGTTTCGTTTGAAGACAGTTGGTGGTATGTGGAACGGCTGAAGGTTTCAAGTTGGGGTTGTGATGTAATTTTTGGTATCTGGGTGAGTAGTCCTGGTGAGCTGATATGGTAATGTTTTTGACGGATGTGAAGGATTGTCAGCTTCGTTAAAGAGCTTATGTAAACAGTTGATGTTAAGGATTTCTGCTTGTTGGGAAAATCTTTGGGAAAGGTTTGGGAATCGCAAGAGTTTTAGAGGCTGAGAGGTTGCCTAGTGGCTGAGTTGGTTTGGTTGTTGTCTTTGTGTAGACAAGTCTTGGGAGTTGTGTGCTACAGTGTTGTCTGCTAAAAGAGCCGAAGTTCTTCAGGTTGATGTTGGGGTTGTGTACAGTTCGGTTATGTGAAAGGTTGAGTCGTGGTTACCTTTGAGAGTTTGAATTTGTGAACAGTGTGTGGTGGAGGTTTTGTATGGGAAGTGATCAGTGTTGTTGGTTAAGGCTTTTGTGTTGCCTTGAGTGTTGCTTTGAGAAGGTTGTTGTTCTCTTTTCGCCGGTTGAAATTTCGAGGAAGAAATTTCCTAAGGGGGGGAGAGTTGTAACGCCCCGGTTTTGGGCTCAGAAGTTTTGGGTGTTGACCGGTTCGGTCAAAGTGCTGATCGAATATGTAAGAGTGAATTTAGGAAAGCCTAGTTCGGGTTGCATTAAAAATATGGAAAAATATTCTAAAATCATATTTTAATATATATAAGTGAACTGTGAAATCAATTTTGGAAAATGAGGTTCGGAAGGTTGACATTTTGGCTAGTGACCAAAATGTGATTTTTGAAAGTTGCGGGACAGTTTTATAAAGGATTGAAACTTTGAATCTTTAAGGAGCTATTATTCCAAAAAGGATTTCTCCAGATTTTTCTAAGATATTTTAAGTCTAAAATCTGATTTTAAAGATTTAGAAAAGGGAGGGAAAATCATTTTAACCAATTTCCAACTAATTTTCCATTTTCTCTCAAATTCTCTTTTCTCTCATTTTCTCTCTACCCAAACAAGATTCTCCAGATTTCTTTCTCTGATTTTGACATCTTAATCTCTCATTTCAATTCTCATTTGATTCCTAATCATCTCATCATCAAAACCTCTCAATTTACAAGTTGATTCATCAAGCTTTTTGGCTCTAAAATGGAGAAATTCAAGTTTGGAGGTAAGAACGTCCTTCTCCTCTAAACTATCAATTCTTTACTGAAATTCCTAAGTTCTCAATCCTTGATTTATGTTTTATTAAAGGCTTTTCAATTGAGATCTTGATTTTTGGCTAAAATGCAAGATTTGGCGATTTTGGTGAAAATTTCGTGTGATCTGTTTAAGCAGGGTTTTGAGATGTTAAAATGATGTTAAATGAATGTTAAATTGATTAGAAGTTGAGGTTTAATCAATGCAATCCCGGATAGGTTGAATTTCCTAAGTTTGGCTTGAGTTTTTGGTTGTTTTTGGAGTGTTTTTGGTGATCTGTTATACCTGGGGGTATAAGGACGTGGTTGTGATCATTTTGCATGTTATTTGATGTATAAAAGTGGTTAGAAGTGATGGATCTTGGCTGGGTTAAGTTTTGGAAGTGTTTGGAGATGATTTCGGTTGTGTTTGATAGCCAAATTGTTAGATTTGTGTTGAGCAGCGAGTTGTGTTGTTGTTGCTGGTGTTTTAATGCATAAGGATGCATTAATGTTCTGTTTTTGTGTGCTTGAAACAGGGGAGGTTGATCCTTGAGCTTTGGAGGTGTTTTCGGAAGGTTTCGGAAGCTTGGAAAGCTTGTTGGCTAGCTTTGTTTGGTTATCGGTGAGTGAAGTTGGGATTTCAGCTTTTGAAACAAGGTTTGAAGGTTTTTGGGAGCTTAGTTTTAGTCTAAACAACTTTGCTAAGCTCAAGAGTAAGTGAAGGGGTTTTTGCTTTTGAATTGTGTGTGATTTGGTTTTAAAATCAAATGTGGTTGATGATTGATATGCATATGTTTATGCATGGTTTAATTCTGTTTTGTAAGCATGTTTTAGCATGGTTTAATGCTGGTTTTGAAAGTCAATTGAAAAGGATGCTCAAGGTAAGAGATCCTTGGTTTAGTGCATTGAAAATGTGGTTTTGATGCATAGTGTTGCATGTTGTTCATTGGCTTTGTATGATGCTTAAAAACAGTGAGTTGATGATGATTAATGATGATAATTGTACCTTTTGCATATTGTTTATGCATGTGAATCATTGAGCTAATGATGTGATGGCTTTGCATTATGTGTATGCATGTGAATCATTGAGCTAATGATGTGATGGCATTGCATTATGTTTATGCATGTGGAACATTGGATATTATGGTAAGATGGTTATATTGGCAAGTGTTGTAAGTGGTTCTTGGTTCGTTGATCGGATATAATTAGCCGGCTATAGGATTGGGTGCACCGTGAATAAAGTCGCCTTGATGGTGGAGTGGTCAAGTGTGGACCGGGTAAACTCCCCTCAAGTATTCCTAACGAGATGAGGTCAGTGGAGGGTGTGCCCACGGGAGGACCTCGGTTGCTTAAGGTCAGTGGAGGTTGTTGCCCACGGGAAGACCTTGGTTGAGTAAAGGTTATAAGGTGGTTAAAAGTCCTTATGTGAGAACCTTGTACTTGTTGAGATCACAATGGCAATGGTTAAGTCCATGTGTGGATCTTGTGTGTGATGTCCCGGATCTCGTTAGATGATGTCTACAACTACCAATCGGTTATGCAAAGGTTGTATGGTGGTTGAAAGTCCATACGGGAAGACCTTGTGCATCTCAAGGGTGTATGGCGGTTGAAAGTCCATACATGGTAACCTTGAGGAAAGGCTAAGGTTGTATGGTGTTTAAAAGTCCATACATGGGAACCTTAGGAGGTTGAGGTCAGTGGAGGTTGTTGCCCACGGGAAGACCTTGGATTGGGTAGTGTGTAGGAAGCGTTGGGACACGCTTGGAATCCGCGTATCCGATCGGGTTGAAAAGTTGGAAAGTGAATATGGTCGATCTCTTGGAAGCCAATATAATGTTCTTGATCATGTTGAGCATGGGATTGCTTGAAATGATGCATAGTTGCATGTGAAGCATGGGATTGCTTGAAATGATGCATAGTTGCATGTGAAGCATGGGATTGCTTGAAATGATGCATGGTTGCATGTGAAGCATGAGATGCTTGAATTGATGCATGTTTGCATGAGAAGCATGAGATGCTTGGTAAGATGCATTGTTGCATGAGATGTGTATGATGCTAGTGAAAGCATGTTACTTGTATGTTGAACAAGTGTTGGTTATCATTTGATAAATGATGCATGTGAGCATAAATTACCTATGATGCATTGGAGTCATGTATGACTTGTTGTTAAAGGCATGTGATGATGATGTTATGGTTTTATGTGGCCTTGTTTAAATGCATGAAATGGTTTGATTGAACTATGGTTTAAAAGGTTTCTTGCTTGATGTGGTTTCCAAGTTAAAGAAAGGTATGTTGTGGGAAGGATGTGTTTTCCATGGTTTTGTTAAGCTTGGCATATGGTGTTTATGCATGATTTGAGCTTGATGTTAAAAAGAGTTTTCGAACATGGTTTTGGAAAGCAAATCGGGTTGGTTTTAATGTGTTTTAAAGACCCGCTGCATTGATGGTGTTTTGGTTTTGAGCATTCCTCACTAAGCATTATGTGCTTACGCTCCTCTTTGTCTGTCAATGCAGATTCTTGAAGTTTGGACAGCAAGGAGCAAGGGATTCAAGGTGGACTCCAATGGAGATGTGTGTCTCGGTGAATAGCTATAGTTAATAAGGGCAATGGGGTAGAATCTCTCGGGTTTTTGTGTATGTGATCGTATATGTTGATCATGAAGGTTTAAATGCTGTTGTTAATGTTGTTGAAACATGAATTGGGTTAAATGTGATTGAATTGGAAGGTTTGTGCTTAAATGGTTGCTTGTGTAGGAAGCATGCCTATAGATTTGGGGTTTTCCTTATATGTTGAGTATATGTTGAATTGTTGATGCAAGTATGTCTCTTTTATGTTGAATTGCATGTTGGCAAAGTTTGGTGGCTTTTGGAGCATGTTTGAATGATCAATTGTGTGTTTGAATGAGCAAAATGCAACATTCTGGGCTAGGTGTTTCGGAACAGGTAACACCGTTTCGGAACGGGTGCCCTGCATGAACCCAGGCGTCCGAAACGGGTGCCACCGTTCCGAAACGGAAGGCATTCTGCCAGACCCCCGTTGCGGAACGCGTTGCGGAACGGCCCGTGTTTCGGAACGGGCTTGGCCTGTTTCGGAACGGGTGACCGTTGGGGGCTGACATGGGCGGTTAAATGTTTAAAAATGTTTGCATTTTGGTCCTGAATCTTGTTTGTGCAATTGTATGAGTTCGGGATGTCCGTTTGAGCTGAAATTTGGCAGAGAAGCATGAAACCTGATTAATTTTAAGTTGGTAACTTAAAATCTGGTTAAGTCCTTAAAGTTTTCAGAAATTACAGTTTGGTCCCTAAAGTTGTAATTTGTTCAATTGGGTCCCTGTTTGATCTCTGATGTTTGTGATCTTTGAGTATGGTGTTTGTGTGATCACATCTAAGGTTAATGTGCATCTAGACAAGATTAAAAAGAAAAAAAAGGGTCGTTAATCAAGGTTGACTTTCGGGTTGACTTTGGTTTTCCCCGTGTAATCTTCGTAGTTCGGGTCAACCGTCTAGGCCGGGCTACGGGGGTTACAAGAAGAGAGGGATCAAATCATTTTCTTCGAGTGCAAAAAGCCCAGTCACATTCGTTCAGAGTGCTCTCAACTCAAGAAGAAGGGCTTTGAGAAGAAGAAGAAGCTCAAAGCCAAGCTTGCTACTTGGAGTGATGGGGAGTCTTCCGAGGATGACGAACAAGAAGTGGCCAACCTTTGCCTCATGGCACTTGAGGAGGATTCCTCCATGGTAATCTCTAACTCATCATCCTTTGAATTTACATTTGATGAATTAAATGATGCATATGTTGAGTTGCAAGAGGTTTATGATGAGTTAGTTGAGAAATACAAATAGTCGATCATTAGGAATAAGAAAAATATTTCGAAATTAAATGATAAGAATGACTCACTCTATCAAGCTAACTTAAAATTTGAGAAAAAGATTTTAGGTTTGAAAGATGAACTTAAATTCTTCCAAGATGAAAATGTTGACCTAAATAATATTCTTTCTCAATGCAATAATGAACACCAGAAGGTGTTAGATGAGCTTAACAAGCTCAAAGAGTCTTTTAAATATGTTGGTAGTGTGAAGCATGAAAAAGGTGAATCATCTAAAACAAACCAACCTAGGAGAAAGACTAATAACTACAAACAAAGTAGCTTCCCTAGACATAATAGAACTAAAAAGATTAGAAGTTTATGGGTTCCTAAGGAACTTGTAAAATCTAATAATGTTGTTGCTATGTCACCTTGGATTCCTAAGGGAACCAAGCTATTGGGAGCTAACACTCGTGGACCTAAAATGATTTGGGTACCAAAAAAAAGTTTAATATCTTTGTTTGTAGGGGGAGCATTGCTACAAGGCCAAAGCACAAAGTCAAAATTCATGGTACCTTGATAGTGGATGCTTGAGGCATATGACAGGAGACAAGAGTAGATTTATGGACTTAAAAGTCAAAAAGTGGAGGAGTGGTGACATTTGGTGACAACACCAAAGGCCACATTAAAGGTATTGGCTCCATAGGTAATCACTCTACCATTCTTATTGAAAATGTATTATATGTCGATGGTCTTAAACATAATTTGTTGAGTATAAGCCAATTATGTGACAAAGGATTTAATGTATTATTTGATAAAAATGGGTGCAAAATTGTTGACATTAAATCTTATAATATTATGCTCATAGGTCATCGCATAGGTAACATTTACATGGTGCATTCAGATGACATACATACATCACATGCATGTTTAGTAGCTCAAAATGAAAATGATGCATGGCTATGGAATAGAAAACTATGACATGCTAGCATTAGTGTTTTAGAAAAATTAGTTTCCCTAGATCTAGTTAGAGGTTAACCCAAAATTAAGTTCTCAAATGATAAAATTTGTGATGCATGCTCTAAGGGTAAACAACATAAGTCATCCTTTAAATCCATTAATGATGTTTCTACAAGTAAGTGTTTACAACTTATCCACATGGATTTATTTGGGCCAATTAGGACTATGAGCTTGGGTGGTAAATCTTATGCTTTTGTTCTTGTTGATGATTTTTCTAGATTTAATTGGGTTCTATTTTTAAGTACTAAAGATGAGGCTTTAGAAAAATTCATCACATTTTCAAAATTAACTCAAAATGATCTTGATCTTAGAATTTCCCATATTAGAAGTGATCATGGAACCAAATTTCAAAATCTAGGGTTTGAAGAATTTTTAAATGAAAATGGTATTAGCCACAATTTTTCGGCTCCTCAAACTCCTCAACAAAATGGGGTAGTTGAGAGGAAAAATGGAACTTTACAACAAATGGCTAGAACCATGCTTTGTGAAAACAATTTACCGAAATATTTTTGGGTAGAAGCCACAAACACCGCTTGCTACATTGTAAACCGAGTAATGATTAGGCCAATTTTAAAGAAAACACCATATGAGATTTTAAAATCTAAAAAGCCTAACATTAGCTATTTTCATCCATTTGGTTGCAAGTGTTTTGTTTTAAATAATGGAAAAGATAACTTAGGGAAATTTGATGCAAAAAAGTGATTAAGCTATTTTCATATGATAATCTTTAAACTCTAAAGCCTATCGTGTATTTAACAAGAGAACTTTAGTAGTAGAGGAATCTATACATGTTGTATTCGATGATAACCTCCTTTCAAGGAAGGATTCTTGTGACGATGATGATGTGGGAATCATTAATACCTTTGATGGAGGACGAACTTCAAAAGAGGATGGGATTCCAACAAAAGAAGAGGATACACAAGATCCACCTCTTGAAGCCTTGAAGGACTTGACTCTTGAGGAAAAGTAAGTGAGCTACCCAATGGAGTTCAACTATGTCAAAGATGATGAAATCTTGGGTGATCCATCCAAGGGGGTAACCACTAAATCTTCTCTTAAACTTATGAACCATGTTGCATTTATCTCATGCATAGAGCCTAAGAATATAAAAGAAGCATTAAAAGATGATTTTTGGATTATGGCTATGCAAGAAGAGTTAAATAATTTAAGAGAAGTAAAGTTTGGACATTAGTTGATAGGCCTAGTAATCAATCTACTATAGGAACTAAATGGGTCTTTAGGAACAAACTAGATGAGAGTGGTAACATTGTAAGAAATAAAGCTAGATTAGTAACACAAGGTTACAATCAAGAAGAGGGAATTGATTTTGATGAAACATATGCTCCCGTAGCTAGAATGCAATCCATTAGGATGTTGCTTGCATATGCATGTTATCATGATTTCAAGCTTTTTCAAATAGATGTTAAAAGCGCATTTTTAAATGGTTGTATAAATGAGAAAGTGTATGTGGAACAACCACCGGGTTTTGAAGACTCAAAATTTCCAAATCATGTTTTCAAACTTACTAAAGCTCTTTATGGTTTAAAACAAGCTCCTAGAGCTTGGTATGAAAGACTTTCAAACTTTTTAATTGAAAAAGGTTTTTGAAAAAGGTAAGGTGGACACTACACTTTTCATAAAAAGGTATAAAAATGACATATTAGTCGTACAAATTTATGTTGATGATATTATTTTTGGATCTACTAATGAATGTCATTTGTAACCCCCTTAGCCTGGCCTAGATGGTTGACCCAAACTAAAAAGGTTACACGGGGAAAACCAAAGTCAACCCTAAAGTCAACCTTGATTCACGACCTTCTTTTCTTTTTAATCTTGTCTAGAAACATATTAACCCTAAGTGAGTACTCATAGAACGATTGAGAAAGCACAACGATCGGATAACATTTAGGGACTCAATTGCACTATATACAAGTTTAGGGACCAAATTGTAATTTCTGTAAATTAGAAGGTCTTTATTGATTTTTAAGTTACCAATATGAAATTAATCATGATACATGCTTCTCTGGCAAATTTCATCTTAATTGGACATTTCAAGCTCAAGCAATTGCAATCTCAACATTTAGGACTAAAATGTAAAACATGCAAACTTCAAAGCAATTCAAATCTGTGACCAACGATCACTCGTTTCGAAACATTGACAACCGTATCGAAACACCCGTGCCGAACGCCCGTATCGAAACGATGTTGACCGTTTCGGTACGCGGATATGTTTCGGAACTAGTTCCGAAACAAACACTTCCAGTAGCCAAAGTATTTCGAAAAACTTCTAGTCGTTCTGAAACGCCCAGGTCATTTCAGGCACCCGTTTCAAAACAGCTAAGGGTGTTTCGATACACCCTGCCCAGAAACAGTAGAAACCTCTATTTTTTTACACAAAAACCTAATCTAACACATCTTAAGGACTCTCTAATCATACCAACAAACCAACAAACATATAAGGTACCTATTTGGATCACACAAACACATTCATAACCTCAAACATTAAATCTCATTAGTCTAGAGGCATGCTTCCTAATATCAAAACACAAAAATTCAATCCAACCTCAAAACAAACAATCAAACCATTTACAATCCAACAAGCCCAAAACAAACATGCCACAACCTTAGGGAGTTTAACATAATCCCCAAATACTAAAGTGTATGAAAACTTCACCATACGTGAGCTTGGATTTCCTTGGATGGACTTAGCTTCCTTGATGTCCCAAAACACCTCAATTATCTACATTATTGGTAAAAGAGAGAGCGTAAGTACAAATGCTTAGTGATGCATGCTATAAAGAAAACCAACTCAATAATGCACATTTGAAAACACTTTCATTAAAAGCTTTTAAACCACATGCTCATCTCTTTCTCATGCTTGGAAAACTTTCAAAGCAATACTTATTGAAACCACATGTACCTTCATTCTATCTCATGCATTAAAACCAATGCAAAACCCATGGCAAGGCCAAATTCATGCTTGTACTCTATAGCATTTCATAAACAAACTACATATGCATTTCTCATAGCATAAATCATTATATCAAGGTACATGTGACCCAAAACCATAACATATTTTATATTGGCATTTCACATCTATTTATTACTCGGATATGCGAACATCTCACTAGGCACTTCCGGTGGCATATCTCATCACCGTACTCACTCCTCTAGCAATATAGTTTCCGGTGGAATCTCTCGTCACCGTACTCACAAGGCGGAATCTCTCATCGCCACCAAGCTTGGGAATTTCCCAAGTCCTACCCGATGGAATGCCCATTATCGAAATATCTCCCTTTGGTTTAACCAAAGAGAACGTACGAATTTTTAGTTTATAGTGAACTCTCATCCTATTAATCGATCAATTATATCCGGTAAGTTTCTCAACATCTATGTCAATATATTATGTCAAATCAACATCTCACCTACTGTTTTTCATGCATTAAAACTCCACATTCTCAACTCTATTCAAAACCATAACATTTGCTACACTTCAACATATAAGTTCAAATCTCAACTATGCAAAATGTTACTTATTGAAATCATTTCAAGTATCATCTCATGCTATAATTCATGCATAAAAAAAGTAGGGATTTATCAATCTAAAACAACGAGCATGTAAAAGCATTTAAAAGGGGCAATCGACACATTCTAGAGAGCAATCTATCCAATACTTACTTTCGGACTTAAGAAGGTGTTTCAAACCCTTCCTAAATCCTCAAACCTTGGTTCTTTGTCCCTCAAGGACTTCTAAAGCCATACACACTCACCAATTTCGTTTCGCTTGCTTGCCGAAACGCCAATTAAGCTTCCGAATCAACTCCAAAAGTGTCCGAAGATGTCTCCCCTGATTTAGACACATAAAAGCAAAGGATTAATGCATCACCATGTATTGAAATCTTCAGCCAACACTCCAAAACTCGCTGCTCTACCTAAACCTAACATTTCGGCTACCAAACACAACCGAAATCACCTCCAAACTCTTCCAAAACATAACCCAGCCAAGATCCATCACTTCTAAACATTTCTAAACATCAATTAACATAAAAAACAACCCTAAACTCGTCCTTATACCTCCAGCTATAACAGAACACCAAAAACACCCCAAAAACCACCATTTCCACAACAAAAACTTAGGAAAAACAACCTATTCGGGATTGGATTGATAAAACCTCTTTTCTAAAATCATTTAACATCCAAAATACATTAGAAAACCATCTCAAAACAGAGCCCAATCAATTTCCACGAAAATCTTCAAGAACTCTTCCAAAATCTTGAGTTTTAAGCCAAATTCTTGTTTCCAACATCAAAACCATTTATAAACCTTTAATAAAGGATTGACAACTTGGGAATTTCAGTAAAGAACTGAGTATTTAGAGGAGAAGAACAATCTTACCTTGAAAAGATGATTTCTCCTTGATTGAGCAAGTTTCCATGAAAATACATTGTAGAAATCAAGTGAATTTGTTGCAAGATTGATTAGGAATCAATGAGTGATGGAAATTTCATCAAATGAAGTGGAAATCAAAGTGAATTTTGCTGGAGAAAAACTGTTTGGTTAATAGGATTTTGAGAGAAAATTAGAGAAAAGTAGTTATGAAAGTCAAAGGTAGTTTATCACCTTTATTTTATTTAATTAAATCATTAATTAAATCACCCAAATTAAGGGAAAATCTGATGACAACATTTTTGGTAAATTATCTCCTTAAATATTCAAAGTTTCAATCCTTTACAAAATAGTCACTACTAAACTTTGCAAAAATCGTGATTTGGTCACTACTCCGAAATGTAGCATTTCCAAACCTTATTTTGTAAAATTGATTTCACCAATCACCTATATATATTAAATGAGGATTTTTAGATATTTTTCTATATTTTTAAAGCATCCCGAACTAGGCTTTCCCTAAAACTCCCTTTTATATTCGAACCGTTTCTCAGACCGGTCCGATTCAGACCCTAAACTTCTAAGCCCAAAATTGGGGTGTTACATCATTGCAAAAAGTTTGTTAAGTTAATGCAAGGGGAATTCGAGATGAGCATGATGGGGGAGCTCTCATTCTTTTTGGGACTCCAAATCAAGAAAAGGAAGGATGGCACCTTCATCAATCAAGCAAAGTACATCAAGGATATGCTCAAGAAGTTTGGCTTGGATTTAAGGAATTCAACTAGAGATATAATGTATATTTAATATAAACCAATTTCAAGTAGAATTAGATTCTATGAATTTTGGTTGAACTTGGATTTAAGGAATTCAACTAGAATTAAGTCTCTGAATACTATTTAAAGGGACAAGGGCTAGCAACCAAATTATCCCTATTTCTCCTTGCAAATTTTGACATATCCCTGGGAATTCCCTTTGGAATTTTTGACAAGTCCTAGATTTCTTCTAAGAAGATGTTCGATATTTTTCTGGTGTTCCTCTTGCACCCTAGCAAATTTCTGGCGATTCCCTAGTTCGAATCCAGGTCTCGGTTTAACCCCTGGTCGATTTCAGACTCCCTCAAGAATCCCTAGATGGATTTCGACTTCTCCCTGAAAGGTGTTCAAACCTGTCAAAATTTATCCCTAAGTGTTAGGGAGGCAGAAACTTTATTCGTTTTGTTCGGGTGGACTCCGTAGAGGTCGTTGTGAACCTATGACGATTCCGGTTTTACTTGACGTGGTTATTCTGACATACCGTCGGTTTTCCAGTTTCTAGAGATTTAAAAGGTAAGTCTTCATCTTTTCACCCCAGATTCGTTCATGTACATGGATCTTGGCTGGATTACGTCGAATTAATTTTCCCCTGCGCCACGGGGCGTGCCGACATGACCCAACAGTGGTATCAGAGCCACTTGTATCATACGAATTCGAACTTAAATTCTTGGGGTGATGTTTATGTATGAGATGCATGCTGTTTGATTCGATTTAGATATTTATCGTTTATCGTATCACACCTAATAAAGACTTATTTCGATTATCACTGATTGATTAAGAGTTAATCATAACTATGTTAGGTTGCTTCAATGTTAAATGTTAACATGTTGAGACTAATAGTTAGTCTAGAGAACAAGTAGTTGTTCGTAGTTTCATAGATTTATGAAATATCTGAAAGGGCTTCTAATTTGATAAAAGTTATCAAACTATCTTTCACGGTGAATCCATAAGAGTTATGGTTAGACGTTATGAAAAATGCATGTCTAGGATTGGCATCATCAAAGACCTGGTACTTAAGTGTGCCTAGTGCGCCACCTCTCTTTCATGTTGACCTACCTAGTGCATTTGTTCATTAACGCAAATGATTTATGAAACCTCGTGACCCTTCTTTGGCCCATTAACCACAACATAGGGATAATCAGTTTAAAACTCCGTAAACACGTCGTTACTTTGTTCGCACGATGTCTGAAATGCATGTTTGATTGCATGGTGTTTGTTTTGCATGGTTATATCCCATATCCTTTATAGTTTTGGTTTTTATAAATACGGCCTACGTGTAGTGCCTTTCTCTATCTTCTATTGTACTTCTCTTCTCATCTCACTCCCTCGCATGTAACGCGAGTTTCTGAAAATTGTAAATACTCATGCAGATAAAGCAAGGACCAACATAGCAGCGTGGTGGGCCTTCCCTGGTGGACCAGGCGTTTTAGAAGCAGATTCTATCTTCAGTAGAATGGTCCTCCCATGGGCTTAGGACGGGTCGCCTTAGGTTAAGAAGGGCTATAATCCTTGCATATTTATTTACCGCTTATATTTACCTTGTATGTGATGCAATGGATGTTTTATAAGCGTGATTAAACATAGTTCTATTGATAGGATCAATGATAAAATGATGAGATAATTAAGTAAATCCCTCACTATAATTCTAAGTCTGTTTTAACCATCCAATATTTACCCTCGTTAAAGCTTCGATCGATATAATGCAAGCTTTGCCAAAGCAGTATCATATTTATCTATCTTAGTTAAACGCGAAGAATAAGCTAGTGATATTCGCCGGTTGAAATATTGGTATTGACTTAGCTGGGTTGTTCTAATAGGATTAGAAAACCTAGTGGTTAAAAGTTTTGGATAATCATAAGATGATTTAAGTAACAAGAGTTGTTCGCCAAAAGATGAGGAATTACATGAGATGTAATTAGTAAGGTGTTACTTACCTAAATAACCATTTCCTAAAAGACTGGTCAAAGCTGATTTAGGAATGGTGAAATAGGGATCCTCACTCATTAGAAAAACTATCGAAACGTTTTTCCGAAATTAAAACTAGAGGGTTTTTAATTTTGAAGAAAATAATGGGAGTAAATTTATAGTAAAGACCTATCTATAAATTTTTAAATTTAGCAAAACTTATGTAGCATATTTTCTTTGTTGTAGAATTAATGGCAAATAATACTCTATCTCTACGATCTATCCTTGAGAAGGATAAGCTCAATGGCATAAACTTGAGAATTGTTCTCAAACAGGAAAAGAAGGAATATGTCATTGAAGAACCTATTCCTGATGAACCGGTTGCCACTACTTCTAGAGCTGACAAAGACAAGTTTAAGAAACCCATGGAAGACATGCTGGATGTCGGTTGTCTTATGCTTGCCTCCATGACCCCTGAGCTTCAGAAGCAACATGCGGACATGGTAGCTTATTATATGATTCAAAATCTCAAGGAGATTTATGAAGGGCAAGCTCATCAAGAGAGGTACGAGACCTCTAAAGCTCTGTTTCAATGCAAGATTAGTGAGGGATCTCCCGTAGGAGCTCACATCATCAAAATGATGGGCTACATCTAAATGTTGGAGAAGCTCGACTTTACGCTGAAAGATGAATTTGCTACTAATGTCATCCTGCAATCGTTGTCGGATAGTTTCAATCAGTTCGTCTTTAATTTCAATATGAATAAAATTAACAAGACGCTGCCAAGTTGCTCAGCATGTTGAGAACTGCTGAAATCAACCTGAAGAAGGTAGGACCTAAACATGTTCTGATGGTCCGCAAGGGCAAGAAAAAAGGTAAATCGGCAGCAAAGTCTAAAGGTGATGGTAAGACCAAAACTGATGGAAATGAGGCATTGAAACCTAAGAAGGGAATCAAGAAGGATGGAAAATGTTTCCATTGCGGCAAGACCGAACATTGGAAGAGAAACTGCCCCACACACCTACAAGAAGTCAAGAAAGCAAAAACGAGTGAGGCATCAACCTCAGAGGCTTCTAAAGAGAAGGCATCAGAATAGACATGGACCTGCGAATGGAAATAAAGCAAGAGTTGCTACATCATCCATTAGGACATGTGTTTTTGCTTAAATAAGATTTGTTTTAGTTTTTAAGATTATTATTTTGTGCCTAAGTTTTAGTTATCTTGTAAGGACAAGATATTTTAATTTTGAGATTATTTAAATAAATGTTATTCTTTTAACCTCTTATGGCACAACGAATCAATGATCTTTAAATTAATCAAATCAATAATATTTATAAGATAAATAAAACAAATGACTAATCTCAAACTCGTAAAAAGTATTAAGGTAATTTGATGAGATCAAATTCAAAAATACTTAAAGTTTGATGAACTTTCAAAGAATATGGGATTGTCCCATAATTAAATCCCACAAGTGGAACGAAAAGTCTTTCAAAGAGAATCAAATATGTTAGACATATTTTGATTCAGAACAAGTCATTTTCGACTTCATTACACAATAGAAAAAACAATTGTCATACTTAATCATTTTTTAACTTGATTCGAAACGCCATATAATATATGGACTAAGAATTGTTCTAGAATACCTTTGAAGTTTTAAGGTTACTTACATGTTAAAATGTTTACAAAGTTCGAACCTTAAAAAACTCCATTTGTTGTTTATCCTAACAAGAACAAAGCGTTTGTTGCTCAAACGATAGTTTATCTCGAAAGAGAATACTTATCACTAAGGGATTTCATTTTTCAACGAGAACAAAATGTTTGTTGCTCAAACGAGAATTTCTCTCGAAAGAGATTACCTCTCACAAAAGAAAAAAAATGGAATTTGGAATTTGAAGAAATTTTAGACAACAAATTTATGAACCAAAGATTGAGAATGTTCCACAAATGATCAAGGAACATTGGAACAAAACACAACCATTGTGATGATCCTTAAGAGAATGCCATCTACTTGAGAAATATGGATTTCTCACTATTCGTACATGGAAACACACTTCTTTTCAGATCAAGATGAAGACTAGGTCTTGTCAGAAAGCAATGGTGAAGCCCAAAATTTGAGAAATGGCTAAGAGCCATGAGAGATGAGATGAAATCCATGTCTAAAACCAAGTATAGACTTTTGTTACCTAAAGGGTAAAACCTAAGAGGTATGGATGAGTTTTTTTTTCTTTCAAAAGGAAAAACTGAGATGGATGATAAAACATATAAAGGATGATTCGTCGCTAAAAGTTTTCGACAAACTTCATTGTATAGACTATGATAAATCATCTTCCTTGTAGCTATGTTTAATCCATCTTAATCTCACTTGCAAGTAGTTACATACCATGATTATGGAATCAAATAAAGGAATGTCAAAACCGCTTTTCTAAGGGAAATCTTGAAACAGATGTGTACATGACACATCCAGAAGGTTTTGTCACTCCAATAAACACTTGGAAAGTATGTAAGCTACAAAGGTCTATCAGTAGACTAAGGCAAGCTTCTCGAAGTTGGGATATTCATTTGAGAAGATAGAATCAAAAGGTTTGGTTTATCTAGAAACAAAGGGGAGTCTTGTTTTCAAAAGAGCTAGTGGGAGCATTGTTACTTTCCTACGTATTGTATGTATATGACATACTAATTAAAAGGAACTAAAGATCACAATCCGTTTTGCATTAATAAAAGATACTGCGAGTTAGCAACATGAGACAATATCTAACTCTACAACATAGGCTGAATGTATTACAGTCGACATAGCAATAAAGAAGGATGTTTGGATCTAAAGGGTTCACTTTTGAACTAAGGGTTGTTCCCAGCATATTAGATGCTACATAACTCTGTTATGATGGAACCTTTGCGTAAGCAAATAAAACCCTTATCTCATCAATAAATCCAAACATATTCTAAAGTGCTTACATCTTGGAGATGTGAAAGTATGCAACATACGCACAAAGTTGATAACTTTATCAACTCCCTAACAAAGCTTTTGACACAGCATAAGCATGTCAGTTACACTAAGCCATATCGTATTATATACGAGAATGATTGGTCTTAGTACTAGTGGGAGATTGTTGGAGTATGCCCAAAGACCAATCATATGATGATTGAATAGACATACTATTTTACTAGATTTATCAAGTAATGGCATTGCCGTTATTATCATTTGGTATGTTTCTGTGCATCAAACTAACCATTGGATAATAATGTCCATACAATAATACGATTATTGTTAAATAGAATCCTTAGTCGAATATTATTATAGGTATGGACAATGATAATATATAAAGACTAATATGTGATTGATTGATAACAAGTGTTGTTATTGACATAGAGATGTCAAAATCAACACATAAGTATTTGTTAGAGAACAACATACTGGATTGACCCGCTATGAGCATGTTTCTTGGGTAATTATGTGACAGTCGCAACATTGCTCATGAGAAACATATGTCTGATCCTCAGACATGAGATCAACATGATTTCAACATAAAGATTTACATATTTTGATATAGTCAAACGTGTGTCGTAAACTGACTACATTATAAAGACTGATGATTGGATACATGATGACCTATGTAGTGAAATATGGTTGATCAATAAAGGATTTGTCCCTCCTACATAATGGGAGAAATATCTTCGGCCACATGATTGAGTGAGATTAGAAAATGCATGGCCGTGCTCGAATATTATGATATGAGATATAATAGAGATTTGTTTATAATAATCTACTCAAGACATCAAGAAACACTAGATGGACAACGCAAGTGTTACTAACCCATAACTTGTGTTCATCTAAGATATAAAGGAAAAATGGATTAAATACATAAAGGAAGTTTATTCAAGAATTAGGAAAGTCAAACCATGACTTCATGCAACTTAGGTAGCAATGATGTATTGCTAGATGCCACTCATTGTTTGTAAAATTAGAACAGTTCTAATTTTACTGCTAACGTTGCATGAACCTACAAGGTCACACCCTTCGAATTAAACGAACAAAAAATTGGAAACCATACTCCCTATTTTAGGGAGGTTGCCAAAAATCCCCTATGGGATAGGGGAAATCGACAACTCCCTTAAATGGGAATAATATTCGGTAAATATTGTATTTATCAAATATTATTTAGAGCATGAAAAAAAATTAGAGACTTAAATATTATAGAGTAAGATTCTAAAAATTTAAATATATATTTGGAATTTATATAATGTATATTTAATTCCAAGTTTATGTAGAATTAGATTCTACATAATTAAAAATATATATATATAAATATATTTAAATCCAAGTAAAGATAGAATGAGATTCTATATAATAAAAATATATATATTTGGATTAAATATAATGTATATTTAAATCCATGTTTTATGTAGAATAAGATTCTACATAATTATATATATATATATATATTTCATTTAATATTATTAAATATAATGTATATTTAATATAAACGAATTTCAAGTAGAATTAGATTCTATGAATTTTGGTTGAACTTGGATTTAAGGAATTCAACTAGAATTAAGTCTCTGAATATTATTTAAAGGGACAAGGGCTAGCAACCAAATTATCCCTATTCCTCGCAAATTTTGACATATCCCTGGGAATTCCCTCTGGAATTTTCGACAAGTCCTAGATTTCTTCTGAGAAGCTGTTCGATATTTTTCTGGTGTTCCTCTTGCCCCCAGGCAAATTTCTAGCAATTCCCTAGTTCGAATCCAAGTCCTGGTTGAACCCCTGGTCGATTTCAGACTCCCTCAGGATTCCCTAGAGGGATTTCGACTTTTCCCTGGAAGGTGTTCAAACCTGTCGAAATTTATCCCTAAGTGTTAGGGAGGCAGAAACTTTGTTCGTTTTTTTTTCTGGTGGACTCCGTAGAGGTCCTTGCGAACCTGTGACGATTCCGGTTTTACTTGACGTGGTTATTCCGACATACCGTCGGTTTTCCAATTTCCAGAGATTTAAACGGTAAGTCTTCATCGTTTCACCCCGGATTTGTTCCTTTACATTGATCCTGGCTGGATTACGTCGGATTAATTTTTCTGCTGCGCCACGGGGCGTGCTGACGTGACCCAACATAGAGACTCCACCTTCAACCTTCATGCTTATTTGGATGCGGATTATGGGGAGGTGTAAAATCGATAGGAAGAGTACTTCGGGAACTTGTCAATTCTTAGGTAGTATGGTTATATCTTTGTTCTGTAAGAAACAAAATAGTGTAGCCCTATCTACCACCGAAGTCGAGTACATATCCTTAGGGAGTTGTTGTGCTCAAGTCCTTTGGATGAAGTAACAACTCTTAGATTATGGTATTAAAGTTGAAACCAACCCTTTAAGTGTGATAACACTATTGCCATATGTTTGACAAAAAATCCCATCCAACACTCTAGAACCAAACATATATAAATAAGGCATCATTTCATTAGAGATCACGTCCTTAAGGAAGATGTTGTTATAGAGTATGTTGACACCTTAAACCAACTAGCGGACATCTTTACAAAGCCTTTAGATAAAAAGAATTTTTGGTCCCTTAGGAGAGAGTTAGGTCTAACTAGCCTATCTTGACCTTTTAGGACCCTTTTTGTGCTTAAATTGCTTGATCTCTTGAAAAATGCCATGTTTATGTGTTTTTGCTCCTAATTTCATCCATGCTTATAACTAGGGGGAGTATGTTTATGTTAGCACATGTTATTCCTGCTCATTCATGTCATTCATGCAAATTAGGACATAAAATCCATTTTTCTGCAAACTTTTAGAGCCTCATCTGCACTTCCAAGCCCAGGTGTATCGAAACGGGTCCAACTGTTTCGATACAAGTGCCTTAAAAATCCGTTTTTGCTACTGTAAGGGGTGTATTGAAACATGTTTCGATACGAGTCAACGTGGGATTCTATACGGTCAAAGCCGTATCGAAACGGTCAGCTAGACTTGAAACGTCAATCAACCTTCGGTGCCCGCATTTTGGAACGGTCGAAACCTGTTCCGAAACGGGTTTGCAAACAACTTTAAAGGGCTTTTAAAGTTAAACTTTTACTTTAATTAAAACTCTCTCAAACCCTAAAAACCCTAAATCAATTTTTCCCTATAAAAACCCTCTAAACCTCATTGTTTTCACCAAATCTTGAGGGCTTTTACTCTTAAACGCAAGTCTAAGCAAGCATCAACAATTTTGTGCAAGGATTTCCATCTATTCATCCAAAATCCCAATTTAAGGTATATTTTCATCTTTTACTTTTTCCTTAAATTTGTATTCGAATCCTAGGTTAGAAAATTTTAATTTTGTATAGTTTATGTGTTTTGATACTTGGGTTTTTCAAATCTTGTGAAAATTTTTCAAAATCATAAAAAAAACTATTCGAATATATGATTTTTCATTCGTATTTTTTTACTATTTTTTTAAAATTGTTTTTTCTTAAAAAAATTTATATTCTTAAAATTTGTTTTAAACCTATGTGGGATTTACCATTGGATTGAATTAAAGACTTTCATGCATACACTTCAATTTTAGTTACAAATTGCTTGCTTTATTTTTTTAGGATTTTTTCAAAGGATCCTGCTAACAAGAAATGTAAGGCATCTCAATTGAGTGAAGCTTCAAATCAACCCACTATCCGTCCCAACCTTACTCAACTTTTTTCTCAAAAGTCTTCGGACTCAAGAGTTGAGGGATCGTTTCACTTACGTCAAAGAACTTGCCGTTCGTCGTGAGCGTGTTGTTGACATGTCGTTTCTTGACCCCGAGCGCTTTCTATTCCGTTATCTCCACCGTTTACAAGAATGGAGCTTCTTTGGTTTCTTGAGTATCCCGGATATTTGCTACAAGCACATGGTTCTTATCTTCTACTCAAATGCCCAACTTATTATAGTGAAGACAACTCCGAAGTTGTTCGCATTGAGTCTCTTATCTTGGGAAAGAGGATTTTCATTGGCATACCTTACTTAGAGGCTACTTTTGGTCTTAAGAACGAAGGAATCCAGGATGAGACTCATTTTGGTTCTCACACCGGTTCAGTGCTTGCCTTGGATGCTCACGATAGGTTCCTCCACTTGATGGTCTCATGGTTTATTCGGCCCTCCGGAGGTAAATTCTCTCATGTTCGTCAAGTAGATTATTTTTGGCTTGAATGTTTTCGTCGTGGAGAACGCCCAAATCTTGTCAAGATCATGTTCGCCGAGATGGTGAATAATGCCAAGCTCCGTGAAACCGATGCGCTCAAGTCCTTCACTTATGGGACTGTTTTAAGTTATATCTTTGGTGAGCTTCGTCTTGATTGCACCTATGACTCTCCGGAACCCCGCAAGCAAAAACTTGGTGAATCTTCTCTCCGCAAGTCCGGATTTCGTTACATCAACAATGGCCAATGGGAACGCGTTGATAGGGAAGCACCTCCACCTCAAGTTGAACCTCAACCACAAGCTCCGGTTGCAAACAATGAAGCTCTCATGGGTTTTCTTACCGAGCGGTTCAACACTATGGAGGCGAGTCTTGGTACTATAAATACTCGATTGCAATTCATGAAGAATCGACTCACATCCCTTGAGAACCAACATCAATCTATGGACATGTCCTTCTCCACCTATTATGGTCAATGGATGGATTTCCGTCGCTCTCAACCTAAGGACGGTGATGATTCCATGGATGATGATGGTGACGACGACGAGGCTTAGGATTCTCATGTCATCTCATATTAGCTATTCATATTAGGACTAAGATTGCATCTTTATTTCCTTTATATTTTATGAACCTATGCTTTGAGTACTTTGTTTGGGATTAAGCTTTGAACTTATTGTTTAAGATTTATGTTTTGGATATTTGAATTCTATGAATTTATATTATGTTGCTTATTGGTTATTACTTATTGGTTTTTATCTAACAAAAAGGGGGGAGAAGTAATCTAAGAGCCAAAATTCGTTTTAAGTGTTTTAAGTGTTTTTGAGTTTTAAAAACTTGGATTTAAATCTTTTTAAAACTTTAAAACCCATCTTAAATTGAGGGGGAGTTAGAATGTATTCAAAATTTTCAAAATTCTTACAAATTCTAACTTTGGTTTTGTTATATAAAAAAGGGGATATTGTGAAACCGATAATTTGATTTTGATATAACCAAAGAAATTAAGGACTAAATTGAAAATGAGAAAACAAATTTTTAAGTCCTCAAACCTCTCTATATGTTTAAAGGAAAATGCCTAAGTTAAAAACTTATATTGTCAAAATTTTTCTAAGTGTTCTTGAAGCCAAAACAGTGATTTTCGAGTTACCGTTTCAGAACGGCCTAAGGCGTTTCGGAACACTTTTGAAACTGTGAACTTGTGTTTCGGAACGGGTATCGAAACAGTTTTGAAACTATGAACCCTTGTTTCGAAACGAGTTTCGAAACGACTTAAGAATCGATACACCGAATCTAAACGACATCCATCGTTTCGAAACGGTATTCAAGTCAGATTTAAAAAACATGGCCGTTGGTGTTTTTAACTGATTTTAACCGATTTTATACTGATCATTAAGGCGTATCGAAATACCTTCAGTCTATTTCTATACGATCTTTGACAATAGCTAAAATGTTTCGAAACGAGTTTTGAAACGGCTCTTAGCGTATCGAAACAAGCTTAACCGTTTCGATACGGGTTCTTTAATGCACCCCAACGACTCTTTCTATTTTGGTCTGTTTCAAAACAGGGTCGGGCGTTTCAAAACGGTTGGTTGCAGACTACATTTATGGAGGGAAGATAACATCCCCAACGGCTCTATTGAAGAATGCAACAACCACAACGGCTAGAATTCAATGAGAATGTATAAAAGGGACCTCATAAAGCTTCAGGAACAACTATTGATCCAAAAGCAAACATCCAAACATCAAATCCAAGCATTTGTGCCTAAATCACATTATTGTCTTGTAACCCCAATTGTATTTTTCATTCTTATCATTTCAATTGGGTTGAGTGCTTGTAATTGGGCTACCTTGTGTATTGAGAGATACTTATTTTAGCCAACAACTTCTTTGTTATTATTGTGTGAGGATTGGGTCAAATTTAGGGTAGAAAATTTGACCGAAATTGTAACGATTACCTTCTTAGCCTAGAAAAGGGGAAGAGCAATTATTGGAATGGTTGAAAACCCTTAGTGAAGCTAAGGTAGTGGATGCAGAGTTCGATTGGAACTTGAACCACTCTAAAATTCCTTGTCTACCATTTTTATTTGTCAATTCCACTTCCAAAAACTTTAAAAACCCAATTCACCCCCTCTTGGTTTATATCGATGATTCAATCCACTCAACACCAATGACTTCAATATTATCAATAGAGAACATGTCTCATTATCAATATTTCATGGTTTCAATGTCATTGTCAATATCAATATTCGTTAATTTATTTACAATGTTTCAATAACAATAATTATATCAATGACAATGCATGATGATGATGCCAATAAATATGCTCGATGTTCATTAGCAAACTTACTGACGCTTAACAATGGATCCGTTTAACAATCCGATTCAACTTCCTCAATGATAATGATAGTAATAAGATCGAAAGCGTTAATAAAGGATTCAGGTAGGCTTCTCGCCTAATCCTGAGACTCCGACTACACTCAGCTTAAAATTTGATGCTCTTACAACTCTCAGATGACAACGCCCTTTCTTCTAGCTTTCGATAGAGATGGTGAAACCTCTCTCTTCACTTATTGAGCTAGAAAATCAATAGGAACTTGTTAAAAAGAAGATTACGATATCATATTTGTAATAACTATATCAAAATTGATATTCATCTTTAATATAAACAACGATGGATTATCCATGGATGGCCAAAACCCTAGCTTGAGATTAAACTTGATAAATTCATGGAATCCAATAATCAATTGAGGAATATAACTTACCCGATCATGGCAATGATTTGATAAAAATAATTTGAAGGAAAAGAAAAGCTTAAAGCTAGCTCCAATGGAGGTGCTTGCTTAGTTAGGAGACGATGAAGATGAAGATGAAGAGTTTGGAGAGGTGCTTGCTTAGTTATAAATCCAGTAAGTCGTT
This sequence comes from Hibiscus tridactylites, assembly GCA_958450335.1. Classification (NCBI taxonomy): domain Eukaryota; kingdom Viridiplantae; phylum Streptophyta; class Magnoliopsida; order Malvales; family Malvaceae; genus Hibiscus; species Hibiscus tridactylites. The sequence continues at coordinate 60,914,714 of OY288273.1, read as the reverse complement.
TGCTATTCCTTTTTCTTTCTTTTATTTTTCAATTAATAAGCTTTCTTTTAGGTGAAGTTACTTCACCAGATTATTCCACGTTAGTCCCTCAACTCTCTATTCTCTATGATTTTGACCCTAAAATTCTCGATTTCCATAATCTAGCCACTAAACGATTTCGATACTATTCAATAAAACCCACGTTCAATAAATTGACTCAATTAGAGCCCAATTCTAAATTATTAACAAGTCGATACAATATTTAAACCTTGTCGATGTGAGATTTCCGAATAGTGGAATCCAATTCCGACTAGACCGTATTTTGGGGTGTTACAACTCTCTCCCCCTTAAGAAAAATTCATCCCTGAATTTTTACCTCAACCAAAGATATGTGGATATCGTTGTTTCATGGTCTCTCCGTGTTCCCAAGCAGTTTCTTCAACGGTGTGGCTTCTCCAGAGCAATTTAACTAACGGTACAGTTTTGTTGCGTAGTCTTTTGACTTCTCTTGCAAGAACCTGAACTGGTTCTTCTTCGTAGGATAGATTTGGTTGAATTTTTACAGATTCAGGTTCCACAAAATTTGAAGGATCATAATGGTACTTTTGGAGCATCAATACATGAAAGTCATCATGAATTTTACTTAATTCAAAGGGGAACAGTAATCGATATGCCATGAGACCAACTCTTCCAATGACTTCAAAGGGTCCAATGAATCGGGGACTCAATTTTCCCTTCTTGCCAAACGTCAGAACTTTCTTCCGCGGTGAAACTTTAAGAAAGGCTTTTTCACCAATTTCATACTCAATGTCTCTTCTCTTGAGGTCAACGTAGGCCTTCTGTCAATCAAAAGTAGCTTTCAAACGATCATGAATGATGGAGACTCATTCTTCATTTTTTCGAAGTAAGTCAGGGCCCAACATCTTACCTTCACCAAGTTTCGACCAACATAATGGAGTTCGATATCGTCTACCATACAATGTTTCATACAGGGCCATTTGATTTATGCGTGATAGGTATTATTGTAAGGAAATTCAACAAGGCGTAGGGCTTTCTCCCAAGTTCCCCAAAAGTCAATGATGCATGCTCGAAGCATATCTTCAAGATATGAATTACCCTTTCTTATTGGCTATTAGATTGAGGGTGAAAGGTTGTGCTAAGATTAAATTTGGTGCCCAGAGCTCCTTGTAAGGTTCTCCAAAACCGAGATGCAAATCGGGGAACTCGATCGAAGATAATAGACTTGGGTACTCCGTAGAGTTGGATTACTTATAAGTCAGCTAATTTAGGGAGACCGTAGTCCATTCTAACCGGTATGAAATGAGCTGACTTTGTGAAACGATCTACAATTACCAATATAGCATCATGTTTTGCGGGAGTTAAAGGTAGACCGCTAACAAAGTCCGTAGTGATCTTTTCCCACTTTCATTTCGATGAATCGATAGGTTGCAATAGTCCGGTAGGAGCACAATGTTCTGCTTTAACATGTTGGCACGTAAAACATTTGTAAATGTAGTCGACTATGGCCTGCTTCAGGCCTAGACACCAATAGAGCTTGCATAGGTCCTTGTACATCTTCATGAACTCGGGATGAACAAAAAAAGAACTTGAATGAGCTTCTAAAAGGATGTCATTACGGAGGGATTCGTCATTAGGTACACAAACTTGATCATGGAAGCAAAAAAAGCCCTTTAGAATAAATTCTGAAGTCAGGGTTGTCTGATAACTTAGAAACAATAGATTGAAGCTCAGGATCTTGTTCTTACAAAACCTTGATTCATGAAACGGTTGTAGATTGAACTTGAAGTTCAACTACAAGACAACGACGCTTCCGTAACCAGAAGGAATTGAATCTCCTATAATAGACAACAAGCCCAAGGAAGCTTCTGACTTCGCCAATGTTTTTCGGTGGATGTCAGTCTACAATAGCTTAGATTTTCTTCGAATCCACCTGAATACTCGAAGCTGACACAATATGTCCAAGAAAGGCAACTTCAGTGAACCAAAACTCACACTTAGAGAATTTTGCGTACAGCTGCTTCTCCCGTAAGATTTGAAGCACGATACGAAGGTGGTCTTAGTGTTCCGCAACATTCTTAGAGTAGATCAATATGTCATCTATAAACACTGCTATGAATTTATCAAGATAGGGTCTAAAAACCCGATTCATCAAATCCATAAAGGTTATCGGTGCGTTGGTTAACCCAAAAGGCATCACCAAGAATTTGTAGTGTCTGTATCTTGTACCGAAAGTTGTCTTCGGTACATCACATTCTTTAACTCTCATTTGGTAATAGCCCAACCTTAAATCGATCTTGGAAAACACAGAGGCATCTTTTAGTTGATCGAACAAATCGTCTATTCTAGGCAATGAGTACTTGTTCTTGATGGTTACTTTGTTCAACTGTCAATAGTTAATACACACTTGCATAGAACCATCTTTCCTCTTTACAAAGAGAATTGGTGCTCCCCAAGGCGAAGAGCTCAGTTGAATGAAACCTTACTCAATAATTCTTGAATTTGAGCTTTCAACTCCTTCAGTTCAACATAATGCATACGATATGGTGCAATGGAAACTGGAGCAGTCCCAAGTTGCACCTCGATGCCAAACTCCACTTCACGGGTTGGGGGCAATCTCAGAAGTTCATTAGGGAATTCATATACAACGTCAATGTCTCGTAATTGAGATTCAATTTTGGCATCTAATGTCAAAGCACACAATGAAGGATTCCTCGCATTCATCGAAACAACACTTTCTTGCCAAGACCCAGAAGATACAACTTTCTCTTACAACAATCTACCCAAGCTTGATGCTCACTAAGCCAATCTAAACCTAGGATACCATCAAACTCATGAATCGGTAAAGCCAACAAATTGGCCAGGAAAGGAATCCCTTGGATCAATAAGGGGCAGTTCTTGCATACTACCCTTACAGTGACACAATCTCCTAAGGGATTGGTTACAAAAATTCTCGATGCTATTGGTTCAGAAGACATGTCATGCTTCTTAACTACGATGGTGCTTATAAAAGAGTGAGTAGAACCAGGATCAATCAATACATATAAAGGATGCAAATATAACTCAATGATACCTGCAATGATATTAGATTCGTCCTCCTCTTCTCTACTCCTCACGTGATACATTTGGAAGGTGATTTAGAATCTTGCTTATTGAATGGTCTCCCCGAACCACTCGGTCTTCCATAGGTTCATGTCGATCCTTGCTTTGATCCTTTACCTCGAAAGGATTGAGCAAGAGAGGCAGCAGTAGTCGGGGGTAGCAGTAGATTTAGTTGCATTCAATGGACAATCCTGAATGAAGTGACCTTGTTCACCACAGTAATAACAAACTGGATGTTGGTTGCCCCGATTGAAACCTTCGGTGCTATCAACAGAAGCTGCTTTAGCAAAGGACTGTGTCAGATATTGAAGCCTATAAATGTTTTTAGAACTAGAAGGTTACGGGTAAACATTCTACTTAGAGCCTTGATATCTCCCTTTCTTGTACCACTTTGGAGGTCGAGAATCATTCCTAAACCTCTTCTCAGATTTTCCGGACCCAAAAGCTCATTAAGCCCTCTGTGCATGTTTAATGGCTTTAACTCGGTTCACCAGGTCTTGGAAAATAATCAACGATGCTCAATGCAGTAAACGTAGGGTGTAATTCATCATTGAGCCCCGCAATGAACATTCGACACTTCTCTTCCTCCTTCTTGATATAGTCAGGATTGTATCTACGATACTTACAAAAATCATGAATGTACTGCTAGAATGGCCGTCCGCCTTGGTTGAGGTGGAGGAAGATACTTCACCTCTCATCGTGTAACGCCCTTGTTTCGGTCCTAGATGTTTTAGACATCAGACCGGGCCGGTCGTGAATGGTTCAAATCGCGTAAGGTGATTTAAGAAAATCAATGATCAGGATAGGATAAAAATGTGGTAAAAATTGCTAAAATACTCTAAAAATATGTTTAAGAGGTTGGTCAAGTCAATTTTACAAAAAGAGTTTCAGAAATGGGACATTTCATGTAGTGACCAAATTGTAAAGTTTCAAAATTGTGGAAATGTGATTTTTCAAGGAGAAGCCAAATTCTTATAATCTTTAGGGGGCTTTATGCCAATTTAACCTTTCCTTAACATGACACGTGTTTAAAATGGCTTTTAATTAAATTGCTTTAATTGGTTTTATTTTAATTAATTAAAATAGGTAGTTAATGTGAGATTTCATCAGGTAACTACCATCTTCTCCCCATTTTCAGTCAAACACTATTTTCATTCACTTCTCTCCAGAATTCTTTTCTCCCAAACACTCTCTTAATATTTCCTAATCAATTTTCAAGAAATTCTTTCAAGTTCTTAATTTTCGTTGAGGAAGGCAGGGATTGGAGGTAAATCACATTCTCAACCTTTAATCAAAGTTCTTTATTGAAATTCCCAAGATATTTGGCTTCTAATTAATGCTTTTGGTTGAGTTTTCATTATAGTTTTGATTGGAGATCAAAATCTTGTAAAAATATGGTTGAAATCTTAATTTTCGTACTTGTTTTGTAAAGCTCTGTTATGGATTGATTTTATTGAGTTTTAAGTTGGTTAATATGTTGAAATGAAGTTTTGATAACATAGATACCGAAATCTTTGAGATCCTTGATTTCTTGTTAGCTTTGAGTGAGTTTTAGATGTGAAATGGTAGAATCTTGCTTGCTGGAGGTATAAAGATGGGTTAGGTTGTTTATTAGATGTGTTTTGATGTTTATAATGGATTGGAAGTGATGTATGTTAGATGGGTTTGGTTTAGGAAGCAATCGATTGAGTTTTCGGTTGTTTCGGATGGGTAAATTGGTGTAGTTTGGGTGGGCAACGAGTTTGTGAATTGTTGCTAGTGTTGAAATGCCTTTTAATGCATTTCGATCTCTGTTTGATGTTGTGAAAATAGGGGATCTTGATCCGGGAGCAATCGAGGCGTCGTTGGAGGGTTCAGAAGAGTAATTTTTGTGTCAGCGAGCAAGTCTTCGCATATCAGTGAGTGGAAATGGATTTTCCAGCTTTGTAATGCTTTGAGCGTGGTCTTGGGAGCTTAGTGTAAGTTTAAAACAGTTAGCTAAGCTCAAGAGTAAGTGATTTGAAAGTCTCTCTCAGAAATGTGCTATGTTTTTTATGAAAATGCACTTGAGTTAATTGTGGTTTTGATTACTGTTTAAAGCATGTTAGAAGCATGGGTAATGATGGATTTTAATGCCATTATGTTAAGGATGCACTAGGTAAGTGATCCTCCGCTTATGTGATAAATGCATGTGATGTTAAGCATGATGTGCTTGTGTAAATGGCATTGTATTTATACTTGTGAAACAATGGATTATTGATGTTGGTTGATTATATTGGCAAGTGATGAAAGTGGTTTTTGGTCACTTGTAATCGGATATAGTTAGCCGGCTATAGGATTGGGTGCACCGTGAATAAAGTCGCCTTGGATGTCGAGGGTTTGTAATTGTGCAGTAATGTCCTTCCAAGTACCCTAACGATTGAGGCTAAGATCACAACGGTGAATGGTTAATCCCGTGTGTGAATCTTGTGGTATGTGTCTCATTCTCTCGTTAGTGGAATTATACAACTAACGATGAGTGATGTTGAGGGGTTGTGATTGTGCCATTAATCTCCATTACGGGTGTTGAGGGGTTGTGATTTTGCCATGTATCTCCACCTTGTGTAATCTAGTAGTATGTATGAAGCGTGTGGGACAACGCTTGTAATTCGCGTATCCGATTGTGTCATTTGAGTTGGTTTTCATATGGTTGAGAAATGATCACTTGTAAGCCAATATAATGATGATGACTAATGGTGTAAGCATTAGATGCTTGTGATTATGCTTGAATATATGTGATGCTTGATAAAGCATGATCAAAGGTTTATTTGTTGTTTTAAAATGATGCATAAGAGCATGTGTTTTAGAAAGTGCAATGATGTCTTGAAAGGGCATGTTTTATGTAAAAGCATGTGTTGATAATAGTGTTTTGCCATTTGTTTGAAATGCATTGATGAATGTTGTTTAGCGATCCTCACTAAGCTTTGTGCTTACGCTCATTTGTTTCATCAATGCAGAGAATTAGGCATTTGAGGCAGCGAGTAAGCAAGGGGAATCCAAGCATTTTTGGTCTAGCAAAGTATGTGGTTTTTCTTTGGTGTAATAAGAGGCAATGGGTGGGATTTCTACTTTTGGTTGATTGGGGACGTTGATTATTACTTTGTTCATATGTGGTTTGGTATATTGAGTTGTAATTGGCTTTTGAGGTTTAATTGGTGCATGATTGTGGCTTTTAGCTTTTAAATAGTTTTAAAGACTATGAAGCATGCCTATAGATCCATCGCTTGCTTGAATGATGCTATGTTTTAGCTCGTACTTCGTAATGTTGATCTTTGATGCTTAAACATGTTGTATGTTTGTTGTGGCATGTTTTGGATCGTTTTCGGAGATGTTTATGAGTGAAAAACCAGCAAAATCTGCTGTTACAGGGCAAGGCGTATCGAAACGCCCTTACCTGTTTCGGAACAGAGGCCTGAAATGGCCATGAGGTTTCGGAACGGGTAAGAACGTTCCGGAACGATTTGCCACTAAAAAGGGGTGTTTCGATACGAATTTCAGAACGCACTCGAGTATCAAAACGATCAACCAAGTTTCGAAACGACCATTCCAATACAGGTCCTTGGGTTTCGAAGCACCTGACCGTTGAGTTTGAATTTGAATTGCTTCAAGTTTCTATTTCTTACGTTTTAGTCTCTGAGTCGCAAATGCTTAATGAAATGAGTTTGGATGACCTGTTTAAGATTAAATTTGGCATGTTGGCTTATTATATGATTAATTTTGGTTTGATAACTTTAAAACTTGCTTAGTACTCAAATTTCTGGAAATTTACAAATTAGTCCCTAAAAGACGTTTGTATGCAATTGAACCCTTAAATGAGCTACGTTCATTGTGTCGTTTCCGCTAAAGTGTTTTGTTATTCATATAGGTTAATAATATGCATCTAAAAAAGTTAAAAAGAAAAAAAGGGCCGTCAATCAAGGTTGACTTTCACGAGTTGACTTTGGTTTTCCCCGTGTAATCTTCTTAATTCGGGTCGAACGTCTAGGTCGGGCTAAGGGGGTTATATTTATTGGTATCAGAGCCAGGTTTCGAAAGAATTGGGAATGTTGGTATGTGATATTGATATGTGTTGACGTATGTTGTTTGAAAAGCATGAATTTGGGTGAATTCTGAAGCTTATTCTATGCTTGATTGATGTGAATTGCATGTGAAAGATATGCGATTATATGATGATGATGCGATATTGATATGTGCTTCTTTTGGATGATGGAAAGCATGTTGAGCATGATGTTTCAGTGTATGCTATGTTATGTTTGATGGAAATCGGGGTGCCCATTGCCTTATTACACTAATCAAATGTTTTTGTAAACTTGGATCCTTGCTTGAAGCTGGACTAAATGGTTTGATTTGTTTTTGTTGTTATGCTTGTTTGTAATAGCACTATGGGTCCGAGGAGAGAGCTGAGGTCGAATACAATAGTGCCTCAAGGCGACCAAGGTGAGCAAGGGGCTGATGTCCCTACTGGTGGAAATCTACCTCCTCCGCCACCACATGGAGGTGGGGAGCAGGTGCAGCAAGGACCTACTGGTCTGGGTTTGGGTGATCTAACGCCATTGGTTCAGGCGATCACCATAGCGTTTCAGGCTGTTGTTGCCGGAGCGCATGTACAGGCCCCGACAGTTGGGCAGGCGAGCTTACCATTAGAGAGGTTGAGGAGCCTAGGACATGTGGAGTTCTTTGGAATGTGTCCTGAGGCATCTGAGGCCATTTTAGCAAGTACGGTCATATCATGGATAAAATGGGATGCAATGATGTGTGCAAGCTGGGATGCGCAATTACTTTGTTGCAAGGCGATGCCTACAGCTTGTGGATGACTACCACGGCTGGTTTGGAACCCAATGAGGTTGATTGGGAGTTTTTCAGAGGTGCCTTCAAGAGGAAGTATCTGGGGGGGTGAGATACTTGGACGAGAAGAAACACGAGTTTATGTCGCTAGTTCAGAGAAATCTTTCTGTGGCTAAGTACGAGGTCCAGTTCGTACGCTTGAGCCAGTATGCCCCTAAGCTGATACCTAGTGAGAGCCACTGATGTTATCGCTTCTAGTACGGGCTGGTATAGGAAGTCAAGACATATATGTTGGATGCAGATTATACCGACTTCGATGTGCTTGTGTGTCGAGCCAAAGACATCAAACAAAACTTGGGTTTGTCGTCTCGAGGTGTTGGTTCTAGCTCTGGGAAGAGAGCAACTGAGAATGGTTTCGGGGGTGGACGGAACAAAAGAGGTCGAGATAGGAGACATCAGTCTGAGGGGAGGCGAGGTGGTCAGGTTCAGAGAGGCCGATTGAGGTCTGAGTAGCACACATGCTGGACATGTGGGTCGAGGGACCATCTGAGGTGAGATTGTCTTCGTGCAGTTAGAGAGGTTCAGGCTCATGTTGTGGTGACATGGAATTCATGTTAGAATTGTGGCTCGGCAGATCACATGAGACGGGGGTGTCCTTTGTTGGCTGGTGGTGGCCACAGATGTGCACCTGATGTGGTTGCACCTCAGAGAGGTTGTGGGTGTGGCCGAGGAAACTTCCAGAGGAGAGATGAGGGTTAGAGAGGTGTTGCTCATGTGGTTGCAGTTCGATCTAAGGGAGGCGATCCTGTTAGGGTCTATGCTCAGCGCGAGGAGCGCAATGATGCCGATGTTATTGCAGGTACCTTTCTCTTCAGTCTTCATCATTGCTGGTTTTGATTGATTATGGATCTACGCATTCTTATATCTTGAGTGAGCATGCACATTTGCTTGATATACATGTTGAGTTTCTTGAAGTAGGAATGCAAGTGACTAGTTCTTTTGGTGAGACTGTAGTCACAAGAAAGTTGTATAGGAGATGCCATTTATCTGTGCAAGGACATGTTTTTCTTGTGGATTTGATGGAGTTACCCTTCCACGGTTTTGATGTGAACCTTGGCATGGATTGGTTGACTGAGCATAGAGCGGTGGTTGACTTTGATGTCAAACGAGTCACCTTAGAGCTTGTCGATGATTATGAAGTAGTGGTAGTAGGCGAGAAAGTGAAATTCTTGTCGAATATGATTTAGGTTTTGGAAGCAAACCGTATTATGAGGTTGGGTTGTGAGGCTTATCTTGCCTATGTAATGAATCCTGGTACCAAGGATGTGTGTTTGCAAGATATCCAAACCGTTCGCGATTTTCCGGGTGTTTTCGGGAAGAATTGTCTGGATTGCCACCAAACAGGGAAGTCGAGTTTGGTATCGAGTTGTACGAGAATACGACTCTGGTGTCCATTGCTCCTTGTCGCATGACACCTAAAGAGTTAAAAGAGTTGAAAATGCAACTGCATGAGTTGTTGGATCGAGGTTTCATCCGGCCGAGTGTGTCACCTTGGGGTGCACCGGTCTTGTTTGTAAAGAAGAAAGAGGCTAGAATTGATGATCAAGAACAAATATCTCTTGCCTAGAATTGATGATCTCTTTGATCAGTTTTATGGAGCCTCGATGGTTTCTAAGATACACCTAAGGTCAAAATATTACCAATTGAAGGTGAAGGATGTAGACCTACCTAAGACAACTTTTCGGACAAGGTGCGAGCATTATGAGTTCTTAGTGATGCCGTTTGGTTTGAATAACGCGTCTGCTGCTTTCATGGACATGATGAATCGTTTATTCCATGAATCCTTGGATCAGTTTTTGGTGGTGTTCATCGATGATATCCTTGTGTATTCGCGTACCGAGGATGATCATGATAGACACTTGAGAATCGTTTTGCAAGCGATGTTGGAAAACCAGTTGTAGCCGAGCTAAGTAAGTGTGAGTTTTGGCTTAGGGAGGTGGTCTTCCTTGGACATGTTGTGTCAGCTGAGGGTATTCGTGTTGATCCGCACAAAGTAGAGGTTGTGATGAGTTGGAAAGTGCCTAAGTCAGTAACAGAGGTACGAAGTTTCCTTGGTCTAGCTGGATACTACCATAGGTTTGTCGAGGGTTTCTCGAAGATAGTTGCACCTTTGACCAAGTTGTTACAGAAGAATGTTCGCTTTGAGTGGACAGATACGAGGCAACAAGCTTTTGAGAAGCTGAAGGAAGCTTTAATGCAAGCTCCTGTTCGAATTCAGCCGGAGTCTGGTAAGGAGTTTGTGGTTTATAGTGATGCATCCATTGTTGGTTTGGGTTGCGTGTTGATGCATGAAGGTAAGGTAGTAGCTTATGCATCTAGGCAGTTGAAGTTGCATGAGCGTAACTACCCTACTCCTGATCTTGAGCTCGCGACTATTGTGTTTGCTTTGAAGATCTGGAGGCATTACCTGTACGGTGAGAAGTGTGTTGTGTTCACGGATCATAACAGTCTGAAGTATCATATGTCTTAGAAGGAGTTGAATCTTAGGCAACGACGTTGGGTGGAGTTGCTTAAGGATTATGATCTGACGATCGAGTACCACCCGGTCAAGGCTAATGTTGTAGCCGATGCTTTGAGCAAGAAAGTGGCCATGGAGTTGAGAGCGATGTTTGCTCGCTTGAGCATATCATGTGATGGTGGTCTTATTGCAGAATTGCATGTGAAACCATCTTTGATTAAGATGATCAAAGACAGGCAGTTGCTTGATGATTCCCTTGTTTCGCATGTTCAGGACATTACGGAGGGTAGGCCTTCGGACTTCAGCTTTAATGATGACGGTGTTTTGTGCTTTGGGAGTCGAATAGTGGCGCTAGATGATGTTGAGTTGAGGTGCAGTATTCTGACAGAAGCTCATAGTAGTCCTTTTGCTATGCATCCTGGTAGTACAAAGATGTATCGTGATTTAAAAGACGAGTACTACTGGGTGGGGTTGAAAAAGGATGTGGTTGAATTCGTTAGTAAGTGCATGGTGTGTCAGTGAGTGAAGGCTGAACATCAGGTCCCTTCTGGGCTGTTGCAACCTTTGAGGATCCCATAATGGAAGTGGGAAAGAATTACCATGGATTTTGTGTCTGGGTTGCCGTTGTCACCGTCAAAGAAGAATTCGGTTTGGGTGATTGTAGATCGGCTCACGAAGTGTGCTCATTTTCTGCCTGTGCATACTACGTATACCTTGGATAAGTTGGTTGAGTTGTACATAGCTGAGATTGTGCGGTTGCACGATGTGCCAAAGTCTATAGTGTCGGATAGGGATCCGAGGTTTACAGCACGGTTTTGGGAGAACACGGTTTAATTTTAGTACTTCGTATCATCCACAGACGGATGGAGAGTCGGAACGTGTTATCCAAGTGCTTGAGGACATGTTAAGATGTTGTGTGATAGATTTTCAGGGTTCTTGGGAGAAGCACGTGTCGTTGGTTGAGTTTGCATAAAATAACAGTTATCATGCAAGTATTCAAATGGCTCTATACGAGGCTTTTAAAGTATCCCCTTGGGAGAAGGTGATGAGATTTGGGCGTAAGAGTAAGCTTAGCCCAAGGTTCATTGGACCTTACGAGATTGTGGAGCGTATTGATCCTGTGGCATATCGGTTGAGATTACCTTCGGAGCTGGAAACGATACATGATGTGTTCCATGTCTCTATGTTGCGAAAGTACAGATCAGATCCTTCGCATGTGATACATGTTGAGGAGATAGAGTTGAATCTGGATCTGTCTTATGATGAGGAACCAATATGGGTTCTGGATGTGAGCATTAAAGTTCTTCGTGGTAAGGCGATAGAGCGTGTGAAGGAGTTGTGGCGACACCGAAGAGTTGAAGAGGCTACGTGGGAAAGCAAGGCGGACATGCTGAAGTAGTTTCCGTGTAACACCCCAATTTTGGGCTTGGAAGTTTAGGGTCTGAACCGGACCGGTTTTAATTTCGATTCGAATATAAAAGGTGGTTTTTAGGGAAAGCCTAGTTCGGGATGCATTAAAAATATGGAAAAATATCTAAAAATCCTCTTTTATTATATATAAGAGAGTGGTGAAATCAATTTTACAAAATGGGGTTTGGAAATATGACATTTCAAGTTAGTGACAAAAATGTAATTTTTGAAAAGTTGGTGACTGTTTTAAAAGGATTGAAACTTTGAATCTTTAAGGAGCTAATTTACCTAAGGGAGGGTTTCTCCAGATTTTTCTAAAATTTTAAAGATTTATTAAAGGTTATTTAATAAAAAGAAAAGAGGGAAATGAGATATTTTAGTTTTATAACTAACTTTTGACAAAATTTTCCCATTTCATTTTCTCTCAATTTTCGCTCAGCCAAACACATTTCCACAGCCACTTTTCCTTTGATTTTCACACCTAAAGTTGAGATTTCAATCTCTAAATGATTTCTAATCATTTCTACACCAAATCCTCATCATTTGCTTATTGAATTTTCAAGAATTTTGGCTCTAAACAAGGATAAATCCACATTTAGAGGTATGAACGTCCCTCTCCTATAAATACTCAGTTCTTTACTGAAATTCCCAAGTTCTCAATCCTTAATTTGAGTTTTATTAAAGGTTTTGATGTTGTGATCTTGATTTTGGCTTAAAATGCAAGATTTGGATTTAATTTTGAAGAAATTCGTATTAAATGATTGGGCTCTGTTTTGAGATGTCTTTTTGATGTATTTTGGATGTATAAATGATGTGTAATTGAGGTTTAATCAATGCAATCTCGAATAGGTTGATTTTCCTAAGTTTTTACTTGAGTTAATGGTGGTTTTTGGGGTGATTTTGATGTTCTGCTATAGCTGGAGGTATAAGGACGTGATTAGGCTCTTTTTGGATGTTAATTGATGTCTAAGAATGATTGGAATTGATGGATCTTGGCTGGGTAATGTTGTAGAATGTTTGGATGTGATTTCGGTTGTGTTTGGTAGCCGAAATGTGAGTTTTGATGAGAGCAGCGAGTTTAGGTGTTGTGGCTGGAGATTTTAATGCATGATGATGCATTAATCCTCTGCTTTGATGTGTTTAAAACAGGGGAGACATCTTCGGATCCTTGTGGTGTTGATCCGGAGGCTTGATCGGCGTTTCGACAAGCTTGCGAAACGGAATCAGTGAGTGAAGTTTGGTTTTCAGCTTTGAAACCAATGTTTGAAGGTTATGGGAGCTTAGTTTAAGTCTAAACAACTTAGCTAAGCTCAAGAGTAAGTTTTCGGAGAAACTCTCTTTTTGATGAACCATGAGATGGTTGAATGCAATGTGTTTTATTTGCATTTAAATTCTGTTTTGAAAGCATATTTTAGCATGTTTAATGCTGGTTTTGTAAGCCATGTGTTGAAGGATGCTCAAGGTAAGAGATCCTTATTTAAACATTGACAAATGTGGTTTGATGCATTGTGATGCATGATTATTTAATGGCTTTGTTAAATGCTTTAAAACAGTGGATTTATGATGGTAAATGATGTATATTGGCAAGTGATGTGTTGGTTTAAAAGTACTTGAATCGGATATAGTTAGCCGGCTATAGGATTGGGTGCACTGTGAATAAAGTCGCCTTGGATGTTGAGGGGTTGTGATTGTACCGTAAACTCCATCCAAGTACACTAACGAGATGGTTAAGATCACAATGGTGGTTAAAAGTCCATGTGTGGATCTTGTGTTGTGTGTCCCGTGTTCTCGTTAGTGATGTTATACAACTACCAACTAGTGATGTGGAGGGGTTGTGATTGTACCGTAGACTCCATCACGAGTGTTGAGGGGTTGTGACTGTACCGGTAAACTCCCCCTTGAGTGTTGGTAATGTGTATGAAGCGTATGGGACAACGCTTGTAATTCGCGTATCCGATTGTATTTTGAGTTGAAAAATGGTTATGGATTATCACTTGAAAGCCAATATGACATGTTGATATATTGAAGCATGAGATGCTTGGTTTGTATGCATAAATGCATGATAAATGATGTTTTGAAATTAAAGGCCTTGGAAAGGTGTTTTGACAAAGTGCATTATTGTGTTGTTTTATTAGAGCATTTCTCACTAAGCATACGTGCTTACGCTCTCTCTTTCTTAAACCAATAATGCGAAGCATTGAAGTGCTTTAAGGGCAGCAAGGAGGTCAAGGATCCAAGTGAAAGTCTAAGCTCATGTATGGTGACTATTTTCACAACACTATTAGCTTTTGGTATTTGGAAATGGGAACCTAGATTGTGTTTTTGGGAGATATTTTGGACTCCCTAAGTTTAGTTTAATGCCTATGTTGATGTTGGAACATGTAAATGGCCATTTGGTATTTGTTTTGGAGATTTGATGATTGCTTGCTTTTCATCATAGGTTGCATGCCTTTAGACTTGTGGCTTTTCTTGTTTGAGGCCGTGGTTGAGCTTTGATGACGCAAATATGTTCCTTTAATGTTTTATGACTTGTTGGCATGTTATAGAGGTCATACGAACATGTTTGGTGGGTCGAAAGAGTGAGAAACAGACTTTTCTGCTGCTTCTGGGCAGGGTATTTCGGAACACCCTTGCCCGTTTCGAAACAGGTGCATATTTTGGCCTGGGTGTTTCGAAACGGGTAGAGGTGTTTCGGAACACTTTGGCTACTGCCAAGGGGTGTTTCTGAACGGCCTAGACCCGTTTCGAAACACTTGACCGTTGGGCACAAAATTTGAATGGTTTTGAGGTTTGCAAGCTTTACGTTTTAGTCCTGATTTTTGTATGTGCAATTGGTTGAGTTTGGAGTGTCCGTTTAAGATGAAATTTGGCAAAGAAGCATGAAACATGATTAATTTCATAATGGTAACTCAATAACTGGTAAAGTCCTCGTAATTTCCAAAATTTACAAATTGGTCCCTAAATTCGTATGTTGTGCAATTGAGTCCCTAATTGTTTTCCGATTGCTGTGATTTTTTAGTATGCTTATCTCAAGAGTACATCTAGGGTTAATATGCATTTAGACAAGATTAAAAAGAAAAAAAGGGTCATTAATCAAGGTTGACTTTCGGGTTGACTTTGGTTTTCCCCGTGTAATCTTCGTAGTTCGAGTCAACCGTCTAGGCCGGGCTAAGAGGGTTACATTTGGTGGTATCAGAGCTGAGTTCTCGAGTATTTGGGAACGGTTAAGTGGGTGATAAGTGTATGATTGCTTTGTATGCTTGTTGAGTGAAAGTATGATGTATGAATTGTAAGAATGTTACAATTGTGGTGTATGCTGTGGTGAAGCATGTTAGAGGGACCCATTGCCATATCAAAGCTAATGAAATGATTTGTTTTTAATTGGAGATGAGCTTGAGTACTTGGATTGCTTACCTTGCTGAGCCTGACTATGTTTATTGCATTTGTGATTGCATTGTATAGTAAATGGGACCTCGTAGAGAGACGAGGATTAATACGCGAGCTATGGCTCAAAATGAGAACGAAGAGAATGCTGAAAATGTGGTGGATTTACCTCCTCCACCCGGTGGTGGTGGTGCTAGGGGTGAGGGAGCTGGTGTTGGTGCTGGTTTTGGGGTCGCTGGACTTGAAGCTGGGCAGGGGCAAGCTGCTCCTGACATGACAATGCTGATTCAGGCTATTGCTGGAGCCTTTTAGACGGCGGTAGCTGGAGCTAATGGAGCTGGGCATCAGGGAGATGCTAATGTTAGACTACCTCTGGAACGCTTGCGCAGTCTAGGAGGGACTGAGTTCAGGGGTTTGTCTGCTGAAGGTTCTGAGTCTTGGTTGGAAAGTACCAAGAGAATTTTGGGACAAATGAATTGCAATGAAGTGCAAAAGCTGGGCTGTGTAATATCGTTGTTGCATGATGATGCGAATACCTGGTGGACAACCACTATCTCCGGAATGGAGGATGCTGATGTGACTTGGACGTTCTTTTCTGAACGCGTTCAAGAGGAGGTATCTGGGTGTATGGTACCTGGATGAAAAGAAAAGGGAATTCATGTCTCTTACTAAAGGGAGCATGTCAGTGGCTGAGTACGAGGTTCAGTTTGTCTGACTCAGTCAGTACGCACCTGAGCTTGTCCCTGATGAGCGGGAGAGGTGTGAACGTTTCCGTTATGGTTTGGTGACGGAAGTGAAGACCTATATGCTGGCTGCTGAGTACACTGACTTTGATGTGCTGGTTGGTAGAGCAAAAGACATTGAGTTGAATCTGGGTTTATCTTCTAGAGGAGTTGGTCCTAGTGCGGGCAAGCGAGCTGCTGAGTATAGTTCCGGTGGCGGACGGAACAAGAGAGGACGTGATCGGAAGTATCAGTCTTCAGCTAGGCATGGTGGTGGAGGGCAAGGTGCGCCTGTTCAGGGAGACAGGGCGAGAGCTGATCAGAACACATGTTGGGCATGTGGATCGCGTGGTCATCTGAGGCGTGATTGTCCTCAAGCAGCGAGGGAGGTACAGGCTCCTGTTGTGGTGACCGGTACTTCGTGCTGGAACTGTGGTTCGGCGGATCACATGAAAAGGGAGTGTCCTCTGTTGGCCGGTGGTGGTCAGGGACGTGCTCCTGGAGTTGTTGCACCACAGAGAGGTCGTGGGCGCGACCGTGGTAACTTCCAGCGCAGGGAGGATAGTGGAAGGAATGTGGCTCATGTGGTAGATGTTCAGCCTGAGGGTGGTGGCCAGGCCAGAGTGTATGCTCAGAAGGAGGGGAGGAATGACACGGATGTGGTCGCAGGTACTTTCACTTTGCAATCCTTGTCATTACTTTCCTTGATTGACTCTGGATCTACACACTCATACATATTGCGTGAACATGCTTAATTGTTTGGTTTGCCTGTTGAGTCTTTGGATGTTGGTATGCGTGTAACTAGTTCTTTTGGTGAGACTGTTGTGACGCGAAAGCTTTATAGAAGATGTCCCTTGGTTGTGCAAGATCATGTTTTTCATGTTGATCTTATGGAATTGCCTTTCTATGGTTTTGATGTAATCCTTGGTATGGATTGGCTTGTTGAGCATCGAGCCGTAGTGGATTTTGAGAATAAGAGAGTTTCGTTGAAGCTTTCGGATTATTATGAGGTAGTGGTGGTTGGTGAGAATGTGAAGTTTCTTGCCAATGTGGTGTCTACATTGGAAGCGAGCCGGATGCTGAGGCAAGGTTGTGAAGCCTACCTCGCCTTTGTGATGAATCCTAGCTCTAAGGAGTTACGAGTGCAAGATATCAGGACTGTGCGAGAGTTTCCTGGTGTGTTTCCGGAGGAGTTGCCGAGATTGCCTCCTAATCGCGAAGTGGAGTTTGGGATTGAGCTGTACGAAAACACAACTCCAGTGTCCATTACTCCTTATCGAATGGCACCTAAAGAGTTGAAAGAGCTGAAGACGCAACTTCAGGAGTTGCTTGATCGTGGTTTCATTCGGTCAAGTGTGTCACCTTGGGGTGCACCGGTCTTGTTTGTGAAGAAAAAGGATGGCACTATGAGGATGTGCATTGATTATCGTCAGCTTAATAAGTTGACTATCAAGAATCGGTATCCATTGCCGAGAAATGATGATCTTTTTGATCAATTTCGGGGATCGGTTGTGTTCTCTAAAATTGACTTAAGGTCAGGGTATTATCAATTGAAGGTGAAGGATGTGGATGTGCCAAAGACAGCCTTCAGAACGAGGTATGGGCATTATGAGTTTCTTGTGATGCCGTTTGGTCTGACGAATGCTCCTGCAGCTTTCATGGACATGATGAATAGAGTGTTCCACGAATACTTGGATAAATTTGTTGTGGTGTTCATTGATGATATTCTCGTGTACTCTCGTACTGAGGAGGAGCATGAAGGGCATTTGAGAATTGTGTTACAGGCTTTGTTGGAGAATCAGCTTTATGCCAATCTGAGTAAGTGTGAATTCTGGCTTAGAGAAGTTGTGTTTCTTGGTCATGTGGTTTCTGCTGAAGGGATTCGTGTTGATCCTCAAAAGATTGAGGCAGTGATGAATTGGAAGCCTCCTAAGTCTGTTCATGAAGTCCGTAGTTTCCTTGGTTTGGCAGGATACTATCGGAGGTTCGTGGATGGTTTTTCAAAGATTGCTGCACCTTTGATGAAGTTTTTGTAGAAGGATGTTAAGTATGAGTGGACGGAAGCGAGACAACAGGCTTTTGAGAAGCTTAAGGCGGCTTTAACGCAAGATCCTATCTTGGTTCAACCTGAATCAGGAAAAGAATTTGTGGTGTATAGTGATGCGTCCTACGTTGGTTTGGGATGTGTGTTGATGCAAGAGGGTAAGGTGGTGGCTTATGCATCACGTCAGTTAAAGGTGCATGAGCGCAATTATCCTACGCATGACATTGAGTTAGCTGCGGTAGTTTTTGCTTTGAAAATTTGGAGACATTACCTGTATGGTGAGAAGTGTACTATGTACACGGACCACAAGAGTTTGAAGTATCTGATGTCTCAGAAAGAGTTGAATCTTAGGCAACGACGTTGGGTGGAGTTGCTTAAGGATTACGATTTGACTATCGAGTACCATCCGGGTAAAGCTAATGTTGTAGCGGATGCCTTGAGTAGGAAGGTAGCTGTTGAGTTGAGGGCGATGTTTGCCAGTTTGAGCATTTCGCGTGATGGTGGTCTTGTGGCTGAGTTGCAAGTGAAACCATCCTTGATTCTGTTGATTAAGGAAAAGCAGTTGATGGATGATTCCTTGGTGCCACATGTTCAGGATATTGCAGAGGATAGGCCATCGGATTTCTGCTTTAATGATGATGGAGTTTTATGCTTTGGGAGTCGGATAGTAGTGCCCAATGATGTTGATTTGAGGCGTGCTATTCTAACTGAAGCTCATAGTAGTCCTTTTTCTATGCATCCTGGTAGTACTAAGATGTACCGTGATCTTCGTGATGAGTACTATTGGGTGGGTTTAAAGAAAGATGTTGCTGAGTTTGTAAGCAAGTGCATGGTATGTCAGCGAGTTAAGGCTGAGCATCAGTTTCCTTCAGGGTTGTTGCAACCGTTGAGGATTCCTGAGTGGAAGTGGGAAAGGATTTCCATGGACTTTGTGTCTGGTTTGCCTTTGTCGCCATCGAAGAAGAATTCGGTGTGGGTGATTGTGGATCGCCTGACGAAGTGTGCGCATTTCTTGCCTGTGCATACTACGTACACTTTGGATAAGCTTGCGGAGCTGTACATTGCTGAGATTGTGCGGTTGCATGGTGTGCCAAATTTGATTGTGTCGGATAGAGATCCGAGGTTTACATCGCGTTTCTGGTAGTGTTTGCATCAGGCTTTGGGTACACGGTTGAATTTCAGTACATCTTATCATCCGCAGACGGATGGACAGTCTGAGCGTGTTATCCAGGTGTTAGAGGATATGTTGAGGTGCTGCGTGATTGAGTTTCAGGGTTCTTGGGAGAAACATTTGCCTTTGGTGGAGTTTGCCTATAATAATAGTTATCAGGCAAGTATTCAAATGGCACCTTATGAAGCCTTGTACGGGAGGAAGTGTAGGACTCCTCTTTGTTGGGCTAAAACAGGTCAGAAGTTGGTTTCGATGCCAGCTTTGTTGAAAGGAACCACTGAGAAGGTGAAGCTCATTTGTGAGCGTTTGAAGGCAGCTTCTGATCGGCAAAAGTCTTACGCGGATTTGAAGCGTAAAGAGATTGAGTATGCGGTGGGTGACCGTGTGTTTTTGAAAGTTTCGCCTTGGAAAAAGGTGATGAGGTTTGGCCGGAAGGGTAAGTTGAGCCCTAGGTACATTGGACCATACGAGGTGATTGAGCGTGTGGGTCCTGTTGCGTACAAGTTGAGGATACTACAAGAGTTAGAAAAGATTCATGATGTGTTTCATGTTTCTATGCTTCGGAAGTATAGATCGGATCCTTCTCATGTGATGCCTATGGAGGAAGTGGAGTTGAATCCGGATTTGACCTATGATGAGGAACAAGTGAAGATTCTGGATTCGGATAGTAAAGTTCTTCGAGGCAAGACCATTGAGTTGGTAAAGGTGTTGTGGAAGCATCGTGGTGCTGAGGAAGCCACGTGGGAACGGAAGGATGACATGTTGAAGCAGTTTCCGTACCTTTTTCCTTCAGGTAAATTTCGAGGACGAAATTTCTTAAGAGGGGGAGAGTTGTAACACCCCAATTTTGGGCTTGGAAGTTTAGGGTTTGAACCGGACCGGTTTTAATTTTGATTCGAATATAAAAGGTGGTTTTTAGGGAAAGCCTAGTTCAAGATGCATTAAAAATATGGAAAATATCTAAAAATCCTCTTTTATTATATATAAGAGAGTGGTGAAATCAATTTTACAAAATGGGGTTTGGAAATATGACATTTCAAGTTAGTGACTAAAATGTAATTTTTGAAAAGTTGGTGACTGTTTTAAAAGGATTGAAACTTTGAATCTTTAAGGAGCTAATTTACCCAAGGGAGGGTTTCTCCAGATTTTTCTAAAATTTTAAAGATTTATTAAAGGTTATTTAATAAAAAGAAAAGAGGGAAACGAGATATTTTAGTTTTATAACTAACTTTTGACAAAATTTTCCCATTTCATTTTCTCTCAATTTTCCCTCAGCCAAACACATTTCCACAGCCACTTTTCCTTTGATTTTCACACCTAAAGTTGAGATTTCAATCTCTAAATGATCTCTAATCATTTCTACACCAAATCCTCATCATTTGCTTATTGAATTTTCAAGAATTTTGGCTCTAAACAAGGAGAAATCCACATTTAGAGGTATGAACGTCCTTCTCCTCTAAATACTCAGTTCTTTACTGAAATTCCCAAGTTCTCAATCCTTAATTTGAATTTTATTAAAGGTTTTGATGTTGTGATCTTGATTTTGGCTTAAAATGCAAGATTTGGATTTAATTTTGAAGAAATTCGTATTAAATGATTGGGCTCTGTTTTGAGATGTCTTTTTGATGTATTTTGGATGTATAAATGATGTGTAATTGAGGTTTAATCAATGCAATCCCGAATAGGTTGATTTTCCTAAGTTTTTACTTGAGTTAATGGTGGTTTTTGGGGTGATTTTGATGTTCTGCTATAGCTGGAGGTATAAGGACGTGATTAGGCTCTTTTTGGATGTTAATTGATGTCTAAGAATGATTGGAATTGATGGATCTTGGCTGGGTAATGTTGTAGAGGTGTTTGGATGTGATTTCGGTTGTGTTTGGTAGCCGAAATGTGAGTTTTGATGAGAGCAGCGAGTTTAGGTGTTGTGGCTGGAGATTTTAATGCATGATGATGCATTAATCCTCTGCTTTGATGTGTTTAAAACAGGGGAGACATCTTCGGATCCTTGTGGTGTTGATCCGGAGGCTTGATCGGCGTTTCGGCAAGCTTGCGAAACGGAATCGGTGAGTGAAGTTTGGTTTTCAGCTTTGAAACAAATGTTTGAAGGCTATGGGAGCTTAGTTTAAGTCTAAACAACTTAGCTAAGCTCAAGAGTAAGTTTTCGGAGAAACTCTCTTTTTGATGAACCATGAGATGGTTGAATGCAATGTGTTTTAGTTGCATGTTTAAATTCTGTTTTGAAAGCATATTTTAGCATGTTTAATGTTGGTTTTGTAAGCCATGTGTTGAAGGATGCTCAAGGTAAGAGATCCTTGATTTAAACATTGATAAATGTGGTTTGATGCATTGTGATGCATGATTATTTAATGGCTTTGTTAAATGCTTTAAAACAGTGGATTTATGATGGTAAATGATGTATATTGGCAAGTGATGTGTTGGTTTAAAAGTACTTGAATCGGATATAGTTAGCCGACTATAGGATTGGGTGCACCGTGAATAAAGTCGCCTTGGATGTTGAGGGGTTGTGATTGGACCGTAAACTCCATCCATGTACACTAACGAGATGGTTAAGATCACAATGGTGGTTAAAAGTCCATGTGTGGATCTTGTGTTGTGTGTCCCGTGTTCTCGTTAGTGATGTTATACAACTACCAACTAGTGATGTGGAGGGGTTGTGATTGTACCGTAGACTCCATCACGGGTGTTGAGGGGTTGTGATTGTACCGGTAAACTCCACCTTGAGTGTTGGTAGTGTGTATGAAGCGTATGGGACAACGCTTGTAATCTGCGTATCCGATTGTGTTTTGAGTTGAAAAATGGTTATGGATTATCACTTGAAAGCCAATATGACATGTTGATGTATTGAAGCATGAGATGCTTGGTTTGTATGCATAAATGCATGATAAATGATGTTTTCAAATTAAAGGCCTTGGAAAGGTGTTTTTACAAAGTGCATTATTGTGTTGGTTTGTTAGAGCATTTCTTACTAAGCATACATGCTTATGCTCTCTCTTTCTTAAACCAATAATGTAGAGCATTGAAGTGCTTTAAGGGCAGCAAGGAGGTCAAGGATCCAAGTGAAAGTCTAAGCTCATGTATGGTGACTATTTTCACAACACTATTAGCTTTTGGTATTTGGCAATGGGAACCTAGATTGTGTTTTTGGGAGATGTTTTGGACTCCCTAAGTTTAGTTTAATGCCAATGTTGATGTTGGAACATGTAAATGGCCATTTGGTATTTGTTTTGGAGATTTGATGATTGCTTGCTTTTCATCATAGGTTGCATGCCTTTAGACTTGTGGCTTTTCTTGTTTGAGGTCGTGGTTGAGCTTTGATGACGCAAATATGTTCCTTTAATGTTTTATGACTTGTTGGCATGTTATAGAGGTCATACGAACATGTTTGGTGGGTCGAAAGAGTGAGAAACATACTTTTCTACTGTTTCTGGGCAGGGTGTTTCGGAACACCCTTGCCCGTTTCGAAACAGGTGCATATTTTGGCCTGGGTGTTTCGAAACGGGTAGAGGTGTTTCGGAACACTTTGGCTACTGCCAAGGGGTGTTTCTGAACGGCCTAGACCCGTTTCAAAACACTTGACCGTTGGGCACAAAATTTGAATGGTTTTGAGGTTTGCAAGCTTTACGTTTTAGTCCTGATTTTTGTATGTGCAATTGCTTGAGTTTGGAGTGTCCGTTTAAGATGAAATTTGGCAGAGAAGCATGAAATATGATTAATTTCATAATGGTAACTCAATAACTGGTAAAGTCCTCGTAATTTCCAAAATTTACGAATTGGTCCCTAAATTCGTATGTTGTGCAATTGAGTCCCTAATTATTTTCCGATTGCTGTGATTTTTGAGTATGCTTATCTCAAGAGTACATCTAGGGTTAATATGAATTTTGACAAGATTAAAAAGAAAAAAAAGGGTCGTTAATCAAGGTTGACTTTTGGGTTGACTTTGGTTTTCCCCGTGTAATCTTCGTAGTTTGGGTCAACCGTCTAGGCTGGGCTAAGGGGGTTACATTCCGCACCTTTTTCCTTCAGGTAAAATTTCAAGGACGAAATTTCCTAAGTGGGGGAGAGTTGTAACGCCCTTGTTTTGGGCCTAGATGTTTTAGACATCGGACCGGGCTGGTCGAGAACGGTTCGAATCGTGTAAGGTGATTTAAGGAAGTCAAGGATAGGATAAAATATGGTAAAAATTGAAAAAAAAATCCTCTAAAAATATGTTTAAGAGGTTGGTAAAATCAATTTTACAAAAAGAGTTTCAGAAATGGGACATTTCGAGTAGTAACCAAATTGTAAAGTTTCAAAACTGTGGAAAATGTGATTTTTAAGGAGAAGCCAGTTTCTTGGAATCTCTAGGGGGCTTCATGGCAATTTAACCTTTTCTTAATATGACATGTGTGTAAAATGGATTTTAATTAAATGGCTCTAATTGATTTTAATTTAATTAATTAAAATGGGTAGTTAGTGTGAGATTTCATCACCTAACTACCATCTTCTCCCCATTTTTAGCCAAACACTATTTTCATTCATTTCTCTCCAGAATTCTTTTCTCCCAAACACTCTCTTAATATTTCCTAATCAATTTTCAAGAAATCCTTTCAAGTTCTTCAAGATTTTGCTGAGGAAAACTTGTCATTCATTGAGGAAGGCAAGGATTGGACGTAAATCTCGTTCTCAACCTCAAATAAAAGTTCTTTATTGAAATTCCCAAGATATTTGGCATCTAATTAATGCTTTTGGTTGAGTTTTCATTATAGTTTTGTTTGGAGATCAAAATCTTGTAAAAATGTGGTTGAAATCTTAATTTTCAGACTTGTTTTGTTAAGCTCTGTTATGAATTGATTTTAATTGAGTTTTAAGTTGGTTAATATGTTGAAATGAAGTTTTGATAACATAGATCCCGAAATCCTTGAGATCCTTGAGTTTCTTGTTAGCTTTGAGTGAGTTTTTGAGGTGAAATGGTGGAATCTTGCTTGCTGGAGGTATAATGATGGGTTAGATTGTTTATTAGATGTGTTTTGATGTTTATAATGGATTGGAAGTGATGTGTGTTGGCTGGGTTTGGTTTAGGAAGCAATCAATTGAGTTTTCGGTTGTTTCGGAGGGGTAAATTGGTGTAGTTTGGGTGGGCAACGAGTTAGTGAATTGTTGCTTGTGTTGAAATGCATATTAATGCATTTAGATCTCTATTTGATGTTGTGAAAACAAGGGATCTTGATCTGGGAGCAATCGAGGCGTTGTAGAAGGCTCCGGAAGAGTAATTTTTGTGTCGGCGAGCAAGGCTTCACGTATCGGTGAGTGGAAATGAATTTTCCAGCTTTGTAACGCTTTGAGTGTGGTCTTGGGAGCTTAGTGTAAGTTTGAAACACTTAGCTAAGCACAAGAGTAAGTGATTCGAAAGTCTCTCTCGGAAATGTGTTATGTTTTTTATGAAAATGGACTTGAGTTAATTGTGGTTTTTATTACTGTTTAAAGCATGTTAGAAGCATGAGTAATGCTGGATTTTAATGCCATTATGTTAAGGATGCACTAGGTAAGTGATCCTTGGTTTAGGTGATAAATGCATGTGATGTTAAGCATGATGTGCTTGTGGAAATGGCATTGTATTTATGCTTGTGAAACAGTGGATTATTGATGGTTATTGAATATATTGGCAAGTGATGAAAGTGGTTTTTGGTTAATTGTAATCGGATATAGTTAGCCGGCTATAGAATTGGGTGCACCGTGAATAAAGTTGCTTTGGATGTCAAGGGGTTGTGATTGAGCCGTAATCTCCATCCAAGTACCCTATCGATTGAGGCTAAGATCACAACGGTGAATGGTTTAATCCTGTGTGTGAATCTTGAGGTATGTGTCCAATACTCTCGTTAGTGGAATTATACAACTACCGATGAGTGATGTTGAGGGGTTGTGAGTGTGCCATTAATCTCCATCACAAGTGTTGAGGGGTTGTGATTGTTCCATGTGTCTCCACCTTGTGTAATTCGGTAGTATGTATGAAGCGTATGGGACAACACTTGTAATCCGTGTATCCGATTGTGTCATTTGAGTTGGTTTTGATATGGTTGAGAAATGATCACTTGTAAGCCAATATAATGATGATGACTAATGGTTTAAGCACGAGATGCTTGTGATTATTCTTGAATGCATGTGACACTTGGTAAAGCATGAGCAAAGATTTATTTGTTGTTTTGAAATGATGCATAAGAACATGTGTTTTAGAAAGTGCAATGATGTCTTGAAAGGGCATGTTTTATGTAAAAGCATGAATTGAAAATAGTGATTTTACCATTTGTGTGAAATGCATTGATGAATGTTGTTTAGTGATTCACACTAAGCTTTGTGCTTACGCTCATTTGTTTCATCAATGCAGAGAATTAGGCATTTGTGGCAGCGGGTAAGCAAGGGGAATCCAAGCATTTTTGGCCTAGCAAAGTATGTGGTTTTTCTTTGGTGTAATAAGAGCCAATGGGTGGGATTTCTACTTATGGTTGTTTGAGGATGTTGATTACTACTTTGTTCATATGCGGTTTGGTATATTGAGTTGTAATTGGCCTTTGAGGTTTTATTGGTGCATGATTGTGGGTTTTAGCTTTTGAATAGTTTTAAAGACTAGGAAGCATGCCTATAGATCCAACGCTTTCTTGAATGATGCTATGTTTTAGCTCGTACTTCGTAATGTTGATCTTTGATGCTTAAACATGTTGTATGTTTGCTGTGACACGTTTTAGATCATTTTCGGAGATGTTTATGAGTGAAAAACTAGCAAAATCTACTATTACAGGGCAAGGCGTATCGAAACACTCTTACCTGTTTCAGAAAAGAGGCATGAAATGGCCATGAGGTTTCGGAAACGGGTAAGAACGTTCCGGAACGATTTGCCACTAGAAAGGGGTGTTTCGATACGAGTTTCAGAACGCACTCGTGTATCAAAACGGTCAACCAAGTTTCGAAATGACCGTTCCAATACAAGGCATTGGATTTCAAAACACCTGACTGTTGAGTTTGAATTTGAATTTCTTCAGGTTTCTGTTTCTTACGTTTTAGTCTCTAAGTCGCTATTGCTTAATTAAATGAGTTTGGATGGCCTGTTTAAGATGAAATTTGGCATGCTGGCTTATTATATGATTAATTTTGGATTGATAATTTTAAAACTTGTTTAGTACTCAAATTTCTTGAAATTTACAACTTAGTCCCTAAAAGAAGTTTGTAAGTTAAAGTGTCCTCAGAGACCTTCGAGCTTGTGCCTCGTCAGTCAGCACCTTGATGTCACACTCGAACTTGTGCTCGTCCGAGTATTGTTGTTGCTTGTTCAAAATCCGTAGTGTTGTCCAACCAATATTCGACAACTTCAGGGTTGTCATCTTCTTGCCTGGTAAAGGTGTAAGCTTGATATTGTGATAGCTTATTGATAGGAGCTCGAGTATGTTGGACAGCAGGAGCGACGGGTTGCACAACTTGCTCAACCCTCACAGCAGTCGTAAACTGCTTGAACATGTTAGCCATGTTCTTATAACATTCAGCATGTGCGGTAGGTGCTACAGGCTTGGTATTCTGAGCAGGAGGATCCTGCGGATGCGGTGGATTCGGAGGATTTCCTCCTCTAATCTCCTCGCCATAAGTCGAGGAGCCGGTGACAGGCTCGTTAATGTAAGCTTCATTAGTTTCAGACATATCTATTTAAAAGATCGGATTAGTCGACAAGTCACATTATACACACAATATAACTTCTAGGTAGCAAAGTAACATGATAACAATGCAACAAGCTTTGGTTTAGTCCTAGAATCGACTAAACTCTAGCTCTAATACTACAAATGTAACACCCTCTTCCTAGCCTGGTCGAGAACCGGGTCGAAGCGTGTACCGATGAACAGTACAATATTCAGTGCGATAAAATTTCAATTTATAACACCATATGATCAATGTAATACTAATAAATCGTTACTAGACACGCATTTTAGTCCAATACATCAATATGAAATGGTAATCATTCGTTTAGGACCAATTCAAAAGTTATTTCAAATTTTAGGAACTAAACTATAAATTTGATGAATTAGAGATCCTTTGATGCAGTTGATTATACTACAATGAAATTCAATAGAATATTAACAAGTTTGTAAATTTTGATACCAATCAAAGTTCATTCATTCATCTAATTGAATCATTCTAAATTCAGTGACCAATATGTGAATATTGCATTCTGTCAAATGATGGCTTTTAACCAATTTAACTAACCATGTATCGAAACACCTTAATGTTGTTTTGATATGGGTGTACGATGTCAACTTGAGTTGACTTTGCCCATTACACTCTATCAGTACAGGTAAGCCTTGTTTCTGTACGGGTTGACTTACATTGATTTTGACTTTGACCCGTTCCGATACAGGCTAAGCTCATATCGAAACAAAGAATTCCAGTGACAAAACATTCTGATACAGCTCAAAACCGTATCGATATGCCATGTTCTTAAGGTCCAATTATGCTTAACTGTATCAATACGCCATTACCCCGTATCGATACGGTCTGACCTATAATGACAGATTTTTGCTAGTTTTTAATCAAATTTACCTACCAAACAGTGTTCAAATGCAATGAAACATTACACACAATATTTCAATACTATAAACTACTAGCATGCCAAAATTCATCATCATTCAAATACATTTTCTAGGTTTTGACCTAAGTGAGCCAAATAAGCCATTTTACTAACTTTTAGCATTACCAGAAGTCATTTAAGGGCCTTTAACAATATTATAACCTATACACATTACAAGCATATCAAAATGGGCACAAGAGACTAGTTTGTTGAACTAAGTGTTTTGATATAATATTTGAAAAATGTTTAGGTCTAAAATTAAAAGAATTTTAAAATGTATTTTAATCAAAAACAACTTGAAAATATGTTTAAGGATTTTACATGGCTTTGGAATGATTTAAAGTGTATTTAAAGTTGTTAAAATCGTACTTTTCAATTACCCATACCGATACGGTATGGTATCATACCGATACACCCTAGGGTTTCAACTACAGTTATTTTCCAGTAGCTAAAACACATACCGATATGTCTTGATGTATCGATACGGTATGCCTTAAAATACCCAACAACTAGTTCACGTACCGATACAGTTGTATCCTATACCTATACGCCCAACTACCCCCAACGATCGATTTCCGAACGGTGTTTTAAATTGCAGAACCGTACCGATACACACCAGCTACAGGTGCTCAATGGCTACTTCTTTATCATGACCGTGTTGATACGGTTTGAGGGGTATCGATACGACAAGATGCAGAACTGCATTTATGGTGAGAAATAAATGCTGCAGCGGCACCAAAACAACCCCAACGGTCCTCAACAGCTACAAACTCAATTGGGAGTATAAAAGGGACTTCCAAGCATCAAGAGATGGTTAATGCTTCAATTGTTACAACATTATGATGTCCAAATGTCTTTAGAGCTTTAATTGTAAATTCCTTGTATAGACAACACTAGTGAGATAAACATTGTCAAATTTGCTCAAGTGTTTAGGTTTTGGGTGAGAGCTTTATAGTGCAAACAAATACCTATTAGAGGGATTTCAAGTTTGCTTAGAATTTCTCTTGTAAGAGAGTGCTTGATCAAGCTTTGGGTAGAAAGCTTGATCGTTGTAACGGTTTCCTCCTAAGCCGAGAAAAGGGGACGATATTCAAAGAGTGAATTTGTTGAAATCCTTAGTGGAAAGATAAGGTAGTGGATGTAGGTGCTTGTTAGAAGGCTAAACCAGTATAAATCCTTGTGTATTTTTTGTATCTTTCACCTCCCACTAAAACACCCAAAAATCCAACTTCTCCACACTTGACGAGCTAGAACGGTTGAAGGAAATAGAGCACATAAAATCCAGTAATTGGTATCAGAGCTTGGCTCAATTAAAGAGGATTAACACCCTATTGAGGTGATCCGGCAAGCTCGATCAATATTTCAAACAACCGGCTCAATGGCACAATCCATCGGCAAGCCACCTTTCCTCGACGAGACAAATTATGCATATTGAAAGACGAGGATGATGTTCTTTGTCAAATCCAAATACTACAAGCTTTGGATATCATCGAAGATTGTTCGTTCGTACCAAAAAGAAGCAAGGCGGAGTGGAGTGCCAACGATTGTAAGAAGATGGAGCTAAATTACAAGGCTTTGCACTTTCATCTTTTGTGCACTTAGCCTCAACATCTACGAGAAGATATCTTCTTGCGAGATTGTCAGGGAAGTTTGGGACAAGCTCGAAGTTACATACGAGGGAACAAACGAAGTAAAGGAGACCAAGATCGGTCTCCTCAACATAGAGTATGAAAACTTCAAGATGGATCCAAAAGAGGACATTGAGAAGATGTTCCATCGATTCTCTACCATCACCAATGGACTCAAAGGCTATGGAGAAGTCATTCCGAAAGAAAAGCTTGTCCGAAAGCTTATCTATTCTCTTCCCGAGCCACGGGACTCGAAAAAGACCGCCATCATCGAAGCTAAAAACCTCAAGTCCTTGAAGCTTGATGAACTCATGGGGTCACTTCTCACTCACCAAATCATGAAGAAAGACAAAGAAGAGGAGAAGAAGAAGGAAGAGATAAGAAAGATGGGGAAGAAGAAGTTAATGGAGCTAGGCATTAATGCGAGTGACGTTGCTCTCAAATCCTTCACATGACATCATGTAGAACTTAGTGAGAAGGAAAGCACAGATGAATAGATGGCCTATCTCTTCAAGAAATTCACTCGATTCATGAAAAGCGAGATGGAAAAATCCAAGCATGAATCATAGAAGAAGATGAAGGATTCCCACAAGTCCAACAAAAAGGGATCATCTTCAAAGATAGCATATGTGGCGACATGGAGTTATGAAGACTCCACCGATGATGAGGTAGCTCATCTATGCTTCATGGCCCTCAATGAGGGGGAGGTAACTTCTAACTCATCTATTTCAAATTCATATACATATGATGAGTTACAAGATGCCTATGATGATTTGCTTTTGGAATTTAAGGCATCATTTTCAAAGAACAAAAAGTTAGTTTCAAAATTGAAAAAGGAAAATGATTTGCTTTCCAAAACAAATCTAGAGTTTGAACCAAAACTTAAAGATTTTGAACTTAAAGTTTAACATTTACAAAATTTGCTTCAAAAGATGGAAAAAGATCATCAAAAGGAAGTTGATGATCTTAAGAAGGAAAAAGATTTGATTTTCAATGAACTTCAAAAGAAAAACAATTTAGGAAAATCAAATTTTTATGTTAGACAATCTAGTGCCCCTAGAATTTTAAATGGAAAAGTTTTTAAAAGTATTTGTGTCCCAAAAGGACTAAGTACATCAACTAAAAAGGATGAAATTGAAAAATGGATTCCTAAGGGGACTAAACTTTGTGCAACTAACGTCTATGGATCCAAAGCAATTTGGATACCAAAAATTACTTGATTGTCTTGTTTAGGTGTGATGGAGAGGGATCAACAAGTCCAAATTTGAGGGGGAGCTCCATGCACACACGGAAGAACACTTGAAGAAGGAAGGCTTCACATTTTCCCTTAAAGTTCAAGTGTTGGTAAAATCTAGTTGTTTTTCATTTGTTTAATTTGATTTATTTTTAAATTCAACTAGGTTATCATATTGTTGAATTAACATTGTTTGATGCTTTGAGTAAGGGAGAGCCAATTTTAAGACCAAAAGATTTTAATTGTGTCAAATTTTTTAAATCTCCAAAGTTATTTTGAGCCTAATGTCTTTTTAAATTCTTTTTGATATAACAAAAAGGGGGAGAAATGATTTGAAAATTTGATTTTTCAAATGAATAAGGGGAAGCTTTAATTTCTTTCAAATTTTAAATTTGTTATTCAATTTCTTAAAATACTAAGGGGGAGAATCTCAAAATGTATTTGAAAATGTTTTGGACTAAATTGAAAAGAATTTAAAAATGTATTTTAATCAAAAACAACTTGAAAATATGTTTAAGGGTTTTACATGGCTTTGGAATGGTTTAAAGTGCATTTGAAGTAGTCAAACTCGTGATTTTCAAGTACCCGTACCGATATGATCTGGTACCGTACCGATACGCCCTAGGGTTTCAACTACAGTTATTTTCCAGTAGCCAAAACTCGTACCGATACGCCTTGCTGTATTGATATGGTGTGCCTTAAAATACCTAACGGCTAGTTCGCTTACAAATACAGTTGTATCGCGTACTGATACACCTAACTACCCCCAACGGTCGATTTACCAATGATCTTTAAAATTGCAGGACCATACTGATACGCTAGCCAAGCGTATCGATATGCACCAGCTACAAGCGATCAACAACTACTTCCTTATTGGGACCGTATCGATACGGTTTGAGGGGTATCGATACGACAAGCTGCAGAACTACATTTATCGTGGGAAATAAAGGCTCCAACGGCTCCTAAACAACCTCAACGGTCCTCAACGGCTATAAACTCAATTGGGAGTCTAAAAGGGACTTCTTGTAACCCCCTCAACCCGGCCTAACTGATAGACTGAACCGAACGGATCACACGAGGAATATTGAAGTAAATCGGGAAGGTTTACCTCAATAAACGACCCTTTTTTTCTTTTTATCTTGTCTAAATGCAACTTAGGTTCCTATGTGTATGCACACAAGCAGCAGATAAACAACATCACAATCGCACATTGATTATAACCAATTTAAGGATTAGGGACCATTTTGTAAAATTGACAAATTACAAGGGTTATTACCGAACTCGGGTTACCAAACTTTAATTAGGTTCATTACATACTTCACGGTAAAATCTCAGCTCAAAACGACCTCAAGAACCCATTCAATTGCACCCATGAACAACAGGGACCAAAACGTAAGAAACAGAAACTTAGAACAATTCAAAATTGCTTTAATGGTTTAACATTTCGGAACAGTGAGCACTGTATCGGAACGGTCGTTTTGAAACACCTCTGACCGTTTCGATACGCGAGTTCGTTTCGAAGCCCCTTAAGACTCGTTTCAGAATGAGGTTTCACATAGGCAAAATATTTCGAAATAGACCTCGCCGTTTCGAAACACCGAAGCCATTTCATGCCACCGTTTCCAAACATGCAAGTTGTTTCAAAACACCTAAGCCTGCAATGTTCAAAAATGCTATTTTAATCCAATATAAACCATCCAAAACCATTCTGACACATGCTCAAACATGTTAGTAACTCAAATAAACATCAACAACAACTCACGCGAAGCATAGGCATCATCATAGCATCATTCACATTAGCAAAGAGACTAAAGGCATGCTTCCTAAGAGTTAAAAGCACCAAGAGGTCAAATTCATATCAAAGCTTAAAGGCCAATTACACAACCAAATATGCAGATTAAACTTGCCCCAAACCAGAAAATACCAAACCAATAACATTCATAGCATAGGACTCCCCCATTGCCTTTACTACACTAGTTCAAAACCAAAAGTTACCTTCAACCAAAGTCTTTCATTGATCCCTTGCAAGTGCTGCCTCCAAAGCTTAAATTGGCTGCATTGATGAACAAAGATAGCATAAGCATACAAGCTTAGTGAGGATTGCTCAAAACCAAAGTCATCATCAATGCACAAAACCATTTTTCACTATTTTCAAAACCATCATGCCTCCTTTGTAAACCATGCACTTTAACATTAAAATCAGCATGCTAAAATCCATGCAACATGAGTCACATAATTCCCAGCAATTAAACCAATGCTACACAACCATCAAGCCTTCCAAGCATAAACACCATTATGCTAAGCTTATGGTAGAACATCCATTTCTCACAATATGCAACAACAACATTCCCATAGCATAGTAATCCATTATATTGTCTTTCAAGTGATTAACAACAATGTCATTTTTCAAAAACATATCGGATACACGGATTAAAAAGGGTTGCCTCAAACCCTTCATACACCCTATCGGAATCTCAAGGCTTACACACAGGAGCGACCCTTCACCGTTGTGACACTCGTGGTGGATATTCGGAACAATCACAACCCCTCAACACCACTCATCGGTAGTTGTAAAACCCACTAACGAGAGACGGGACACACACAATGTTCGCACCCGGGAGCTCCCATCAACCGTTGCAACCTTAAGTAAATCCTCAATCGGTTAACACAATTAAAACATGTGCATTCAAAATCTCACATAGCACAATTCGAGAGAGAAATTCACTTTACTTACTTTCGAACTTAGTAAAGCGTTTCAAGCTCTTACAAAATTCCCAAAACCTTTTCTACGACATTTCCACGCTGGAAAACCAAGTTCCACTCACCGACTTGCGAAACCACACTTGCCGATGCAACTATCGATCGTCTGAAGCCTCCAAATCACTTCGTTTCATTTCGGAATACTATCCCATGTTTTCAATACATTAAAACAGATGCTCATTTCATTAAAATGCATCTAAAACACCAGCACTCAAAAGAGAACTCACAGCCCTACTCTAAGGCATCAAACCACCCATCTGAATAGTAGAAAACTCAATCGATTGACCTCCAAACTCAACCCAGCCATCGACCAACACATCTATCACATTTTAGGCATTAATCAACATCCAAAAACAACCTAAACAATCCTTATACCTCCAGCAAATCGGATCCCACCTAAACACCCCTAAAACCCAACCAAAAACACATCAAAACCAATGATCTCAAGAATTTCGGGATCTCTATGATTAAGACTCCACTTCAACACCAAAATCCTTTTAAAACTCATTTTAGAAATCATCTCACACTAGCCCAACCTTTACAATTCTGAAAATCTCTTTAAAACATCTTTTTCAAACAAGATTTCAACATTTTATCAAACTAACAACAAAACCTTAGTCAAAAACATTAATAAAGAGTCAAATATCATTGGAATTTCATTAAAGAACCTAGATTAGAGGGTTAGCACGAAATTTACCTCCAATCCTTTCTTCTCCTCTAATTTGGCAAGATTAGCTTGCAAGAACTTGAAGGAAAATGAGAGAAATCACCAAGTAAAAGATGGAAATCAAAAGAGAATTTGAGAGTGAAGAAAATCTGGAAGTTTGAGAGAAAATGGAGAGTGTTTGGCTGAAGTGATGAAGAGAAATGAAAATGACCGTGAAAACTTTTTAACCGATTAACAAACTTCCAATTGAATTAATTAAAGGCCTTTTTAATTATTTAATAAACCATTTAAAACACATGCCAAATTAGGGAAAATGCTCAATTGCCATGTAGCTCCCTAAAGATTCTAAGATTTTTTACTCTTCTTGAAATACACATTTTTTACAACTATTAAATCTTTAAATTTTGGTCACTGCCCAAAATGTATACTTTCGAAAAACCTATTTTGTAAAATTAATTTAACCATCCTCTTAAATATAATTTTAGAGGATTTTAGGAGTTTTTATCAAATTTTTATCCCATCCTGAACATTAATTTCCCTAAACCACCTTTTAACGGTGCAAAGTGCAACCCGACTAGGAATACACCTAGGCGCAAAACAGGGGCGTTACAACTCTCCCCCACTTAGGAAATTTCATCCTCGAAATTTTACCTGAAGGAAAAAGGTGCGGAATTGACTGATCATGTCCACCTTACTTCCCCACGCGACCTCCTCGACTCCTCAATGTCACCACAACACCTTCACAAACTCAATCGTCTTGCAACGAAGAACATTGCTACTCGAGTCCAGAATTCTCATCGGTTTCTCATCATAGGATAAATCCGGATTCAACTCAATTTCCTCAATTGGCATAACTTGCAAAGGATCGGACCTATACCTCCGCAACATAGAAACATGAAACACATCATGAATCTTTTCAAACTCGGGAGGCAACCTCAACCAATACACCACATGACCAATCTGCTCCACAATCTCATAAGGTCCAATAAATCTCATACTAAGTATTCCCTTACGTCCGAACCTCATCACCTTCTTCCAAGGTGATACCTTAAGAAACACGCGATCTCCAACTACAAATTCAATCTCTATACGCTTTAAATCTGCGCAGGACTTTTGACGAACCGATGCAGCCCTCAACCGCTCACATAGGAGCTTTACTATCTCAGTTGTTCCCTTAAGCATATCCGGTAAGGAAAGCAACTTTTTCCCCGCCTTAGCCCATAAAAGAGGTGTTCTACACTTCCTCCCATATAAGACCTCATACGGAGCCATTTGTACACTTGACTAAGAGTTGTTATTATATGAAAACTCAACCAAAGGCAGATGCTTCTCCCAAGAACCTTGGAAATCAATTATACAACATCGTAACATGTCCTCGAGCACTTGGATAACTCATTCTAACTGTCCATCCGGTTGTGGATGATATGAAGTGCTGAAATTCAACAGCGTACCAAACGCTTGATGTAAACATTCCCAAAACCATGTTGTAAAACTCGGATAACTATCCGAAACTATAGACTTGGGCACACCGTGCAAACGTACAATTTCAGCAATATACAACTCCGCTAACTTATCCAACGTATATGTAGTATGCACAGCTAAAAAATGTGAACACTTCGTGAGACGATCCACAATTAGCCACACGGAGTTCTTCTTTGCTGGTGACAAAGACAGACCGGACATAAAATCCATCGTAACTTTTTCCCATTTCCCCTCCGTTATCCTCAAAGAATGTAACAAACTGGAAGGAAACTGATGCTCAGCCGTCACACACTGGCAAACCACACACTTGATTACAAAATCAGCAACATCCTTCTACAACCCCACCCAATAGTACTCATCCTTCAAACCACGATACAATTTTAGTACTACCAGGGTGCATAGCAAAAGAACTACTATGTGCCTTAGTCAGAATAGTGTGCCTCAACTCAACATCTTCCGCACAACCATTCGACTTTTGAAACATAAAACCCAATCATCATTAAAAGGAAGTCCGTTGCCTTACCATCAGCTATGTCATGGACATGAGGCACCAACGGATTATCAAGAAAATGCTTCTCCTTGATCAACTGAATCAAGGAAAGTTTCACTTGCATCTCAGCTATCAAGCCACCATCACGCGATATACTCAACTGAGCAAATGCAGCTCTCAGCTCAACAGCTACCTTCCTACTCAAAGCATCGACCACCACATTGGCTTTTCCAAGATGATACTCAAAGGTCAGATTATAATCCTTAAGAAACTCCAACCACCTTCGCTGCCTGAGATTCAACTCCCTTTGCTACATAAGATACTTCAAACTCTTATGGTTGGTATAAACCACACACCATTCACCATAAAGGTAGTGTCTCCAAATCGTCAAAGCAAGCACCACTACAGCGAGCTCAAGATCATGCGTAGGATAGTTGCGCTCATGCACCTTCAACTGCCTAGACGCATAAGTCACAACCTTTCCACCTTGCATCAACACGCAACCCAAAACCATCACATGAGGTATCACTATATACTACAAACTCCTTACCTGATTCAAGTTGAATCAAGACATGAGCTTGCGTCAAAGCTCCCTTCAACTTCTCAAAAGCGAACATTCTTTTGCAACAACTTGGTCAAAGGGGCATCAATTCTAGAAAAACCTTCAACAAACCTCCTATAATATCCAACCAATCCCAAGGAAACTTTGCACTTTTGTCATTGATTTTTGGCGTCTTCCAACTCATCACCGCCTCGACATTGTGTGGATCAACTTGAATACCTTCGGCTGACACCACATGTCCAAGGAAAACCACTTCCTTGGGCTAAAACTCACACTTTCTCATCTTAGCATAAAGTTGATTCTCCAACAGTACTTGCAACATAATCCTCAAATGCTTATCATGATCCTTCTCGGTACGCGAGTACACGAGAATATCATCGATAAACACTACCACAAACTGATCCAAAAACTCATGGAATACCCTATTCATCATATCAATGAATGCATTCGGTGCATTCGTCAACCCAAACGACATCACTAGAAACTCATAATGACCATACCTAGTACGAAAAGTTGTCTTAGGCACATCCACATCCTTAACATTTAGCTGATAGTACCCAGACCTCAAATCTATCTTTGAAAACACCAGAGCACCACAGAACTGGTCAACAAATCATCAATCCTCGGCAAAAGGGTACTTGTTCTTAATCGTTAACATGTTCAACTATCGATAATCTATGCACATAAGCATTTTACCATCATTCTTTTTCACAAACAAGACCGGTGCACCCCGAGGTGAAATACTTGGCCTTATAAATCCTCGGTCAAGCAACTCCTGAAATTGCGTCTTCAACTCTATAGGTGCCATGCGAAAAGGAACAATGGACACCAGAGTCGTACTCTCGTACAACTCTATACCAAACTCAACCTCTTGGTTTGGTGGCAATCCAAGCAACTATTCCGAAAAAACACCCGGAAACTCACATACAGTTCGTATGTCTTGCACATGCACTTCCTTCGTACCAGGATTCATCACATACGCCAAGAAATCTTTGCAACCCAACTCCATCATCAGACTCGCTTCAAGAGCCGAAATTGCATTAGACAAGAACTTCACATTCTCGCCTATGATTACTACCTCATAATCATGTACAAGCTTCAAGGTAACTTGCTTAATATCAAAATCTACCACAACTCAGTGCTCAACCAACCAGTCCATTCCAAGAATCACATCAAAACCATAAAAAGTTAGTTTCATCAAATCATTTGAAACACATGGCCTTGAATAGATAAAGGACATCTCTTATACAATTTTCTTGTCACAACATTTTCACCAAGGAAACTACTCACACTCCCACATCTAACACTTCCGAAACGAACGTTCAAGCCACAACTTCTAAAGCAACTTGCAACAACATGCGTAAAAAGCTATACCCCACCGATCAAACGTGGACAAGCTCGCCTCACAAGGTCATATGATCCACCTACTTAATAGGTATCATACGCTACTCAAGCCCTGACACACCGACCTCACAATCTTTGTTCAACATTACTACAACCTTGCCTCAACCCAGACGATACCTTTTTAAGAATAACCATCCGTACGCTGGCTACCACTAAAATAGAGTTCACAACTCACTTCCAAACGCTAGAACCTCTCGCACGAGTTATTAAACCCAGGTTCTGCTTATATACCCCACCCGTGTTACCAACACGTCGAAAACAATGTAGCCAATAAATCAAGAAATAAGGCTTAACATCATGCACCAATCTATAAAAGTGCCAACGCAACGTTGTATCACATCCAAGTCCAATCTAGGAGCACACATGCTCAACTAAATAATGTGTACCTTAACTTAAGTACGACTTACGATTTTGAACCCAAACAACAAATTCACATTTCTCGACATCCAAGTATCGAACCCCCAGATACTTCTCCTTTAAAACAATTCAAAAGAACCCTCAGAACACAACATCGGGTTTTATATCCACAACCACAATTGTCCACCAACTATACCCATCTCTATATAACCGAGATACAACCCATCCTTACACTATGGGCATCACTACAATCCATTTATTTCATAATCTCATTCATACATGTCATCCACTCCATGGATACCTCCGGTGACAACCCTCAAGTTCAACTTCTACTCAAATTACGTAAGCGCTAACCGCAACTCACAAACATCCACCAGCTAGTGCAGTCACATGCACTTCAGCTTTGACAGCTTCACAAGCTCTAAACATCACCCTATATTCCAGGCACCATGCCATCCAACACTTACCCACCCGACTCAGGTTGTAACTAGATCGAGGCACATCAAGGCGTTGAGCCCCCAATAGACTTAACACATTCCTTTATTCCTTGCCCAAAGGCAACAACAATCATACCAGACATTTACTCTCTCCCCGGTTTATTGTGCTATTATTTTTAAGACATGATAATGACTAACAAAAACAAACAAAACAAATTGCTCGTACCAGCTTCAAGTAAGGATCCAAGACTTTGATTTCAACTTAAAACATTTCACTAGGTAATAAGGCAATGGGCATCCCAATTTTCCCCCAACATAGCATAAAGCATACCACATGTATGTCACAACCATC
Source organism: Hibiscus tridactylites (assembly GCA_958450335.1). Taxonomy (NCBI): domain Eukaryota; kingdom Viridiplantae; phylum Streptophyta; class Magnoliopsida; order Malvales; family Malvaceae; genus Hibiscus; species Hibiscus tridactylites. Next base: position 60,875,585 of record OY288273.1, on the reverse strand, counting down.
ATGCATTACAAGCATCAAAACTCATCTCATTTTATCATATATATATAACAACGCTCATTCATATTCAATCACCATATAAAACATCATTATCACATGTTCAACATAAACATACTTAAGACATTCACCGAACAAAGCAAATATCATCAAAACACGTATTGACATCACAAATCACTTACCAACAACCTACCATCATCCTAACTTTTCGTAACTTGGTTCTGATACCACCAAATGTAACCCTCCTCAACTCGGCTTGGCCGATAGACCGAACCAAACGGATCGCACGAGGAATATTAAAGTAAATCGGGAAGGTTTACCTCAATAAACGACCCTTTGTTTTCTTTTTATCTTGTCTAAATGTAAATTAGGTTCCTATGTGTATGCACACAAGCAGCGGATAAACAATATCACAATCGTCAATTGATTATAACCAATTTAAGGATTAGGGATCATTTTGTAAATTTGAATAATTAGAAGGGTTATTACCAAATTTGGGTTACCAAACATAAATTAGGATCATTACATACTTCACGATAAAATCTTAGCTCAAAACGACCTCAAGAACCCATTCAATTGCAACCATGATCAAAAGGGACCAAAACGTAAGAAATAGAAACTCAAATCAATTCAAAAAAACTTTAACGGTTGAACATTTTGGAACAGTTAGCCCTGTATCAGAAGGGTCGTTTCGAAACACCTCTGACTGTTTTGCTACGGGGGTTCGTTTTGAAATCCCTTAACACTCGTTTCGGAACGAGGTCTCACAGAGGCAAAATGTTTCGAAACATGCCTCACCGTTTCGAAACACCGAGGCCATTTCAAGCCACCGTTTCGAAACATGCAAGGGTGTTTTGAAACACCTGAGCCTACAATGTTCCAAAATGCTATTTTAATTCTATCTAAACCATCAAAACTATTTTGACAAATGCTCAAACATGTTAGCAACTCAAATAAACATCAACAACTCACACGAAGCATAGGCATCATCTTAGCATCATTCACAATAGCAAAGAGACTAAAGGCATGCTTCCTAAGAGTTAAAAGCATCAAGAGGTCAAATTGCATATCCAAGCATAAACCAAAGCTTAAAGGCCATTTACACAACCAAATATGCAGATTAAACTTGCCCCAAACCAGAAAATAACAAAGCAATAACATTCATAGCATAGGACTCCCCCATTGACTTTACTACAGTAGTCCAAAACCAAAACTTACCTTAAACCAAAGTCTTCCACCGATCCCTTGCAAGTGATGCCTCCAATGTAACACCCCTACCCGGCCTGGTCAAGAACTGGATCGGAGAGTGCTACCAAAAAACAAAACCGAGATCGAAGACATAAATCCTAAAGTTTTAATCAATAATTTCGTGCCAAATATGCCATTACAACCAATATACACATATCAAAATATCTAAAGTCAATTTAACTACTTTACCACCATACTAGAAGTTTATAAGGACAAAATACATTACTCTTTACTTGTAGTGACTTGCCGATCTTCCAACTAGACCTGGTCTCGATCTATTATTTTCCTTAACATGAAATGTATGGACAATGAATGCATTAGACTTATATAGTCTAAGTAAGGTAACCAATAACAATGAGTGAACATGGTATTTCATTTATCATGCTTTGATGACAACCATAATATCAATTCAACAATAAGCATGACATGCTCCTTATTCATAATAAAAGCATAGTATCAATCATCATATCATCAATGGAAATATCATTACAAAGCAATACCAATAATCAATAATTTTCCCTTGGATCGTATCACGGTACATGGATACACGAATTCTATTGCAATGAAAATGCTATGGCAATAATATTATGACAATAACAATATCGTAGCAATAACAATATTACGACAGTAACAATGTAATGACCATATTCATTGCTATATTTATAAATTAATAATAGTTTTATTCATGTCTTTATTAATCTTTTAACATCATTCACCTTGGAACACTTTTGGACTTAGATAACTTTGGTTCGATAGTCGGTAATAAACAAGCTCAAAGCACAAAGTAATGGATTGTTTCAATACAGTATCAATGATTCAATGCTTCCAATGCCCGTACTCACTCCAACCGAACCTCTGCCTCGCCTAGGGCTGTCACCCTTGATCCGTGGCTCATGGACCGTAGTCCCGATAAATATATCAAGAACCAAACCAAAGTATCCAAGGACTTTTCCTCAATTATATTTTATCAATACATTATCTTTATCAAAGTCTATAACAGTGTCAATAACGAAGTCGGTAACAGTGTCAATGGCAATATCTTCATATCAATAACGATAACAATAATTCAATGTCAATAATTTGATGACCATATGCACACATAAACACCAATATCTCAAGAGCAATATGCAATATCCAATATGCAATAATCAATGTTTGATGCTCAATGATTCATGTAGCAATGTTTCAATGACTTCGATGACAACAACAACGATGCTACGGACAATGATTCGATGCAATACATACAAAAACTTATCAACATGGCTTTCAATAATGCTTTATGCAAAACCCCTTTAATCCAATGGTTAGTAAACAAGCTAAATCAATAACGATAAATTCGGAAAGACTCCTCGCCTAATTCTGAGGCTCCGACTACACTCGCCTTAATGTTAGGGTTCCCGGATAATGACGCCTTTTTTGGTTTACGGTAGTTCTTTCTCGAATTCTCAACTAGATTAAATAGGAATCGGTTAAGACCGACAAGACAATATCGAATAAATATAAAAATATTAATTAGACTCGATATCGAAACTCAGACCAGCCAAGGATTTGAGTTTACCCCGACGTCAGTATAAATTCGATATTACTATATCAAAAATATCGGAAAACCAATCAAACATTGGATCGTTTCTTGCTTTCTCTTATAATGAATCGGATCTTGCTTCTATTATTATTTTTCCCACTATTCGAACATCCTCATTTTCTTTGTTTGTTGTATTTCATTTTCTTCTTTGATTGCACAACGCAAAACACCCCATATTTATACAAGCCAGCCAGGCATTTATTATCATCCAAACTCCACTTCATGGTCACCATTTCAATTGCCACGTGTATTCGTGGTGGCATTCTTTGCCACTCTTCATAATTTTGTTTTTGTCACGACTTCCCCAACGTGCGAAACTCACGGCAAGCTTCTTCAGCATGAAGGAGTTAGCCGTGGGTCCTGTGATCCATTTCTCTTTTAATAATAATAATAATAATAATAATAATAATAATAATAATAATAAATTTTCTTAAATTAACTTGAATAATATTTATTAGTTTAAATAAGATCGAATAAATTATTTAATCGATACAAAATATTCGATCATCGGAATTTAACTTCGACTAGATCAGTTTTCGGGGTGTTACATCCAAAGCTCAAATTGACTGCATTGATGAACAAATATAGCATAAGCATACAAGCTTAGTGAGGATTACTCAAAACCAAAATCATCATCAATGCACAAAACTATTTTTCACTCTTATTAAAACCATCATGCCTCCTTTAAAAACCATGCACTTTAACATTAAAATCAGCATGCTAAACATCATGCACCATGAGTCACATAATTCCAAGCAATTAAACCATTGCTATACAACCATAAAGCCTTTTAAGCATAAACATCATTATGCTAAGCTTATGGTAGAACATGCATTTCTCACAATATTAACAAGGACATTCCTATAGAGTAATAATCCATTATATTAGCTTTCAAGTGATTAACAACAATTTCATTTTTCAAAAATATATCAGATACACAAATTACCAAGGGTTGTCCCAAACCCTTCATCGACCTACCGACATCTCAAGGCTCACACACGGGAGAGACCCTCCACCATTGTGACACCCGTGGTAGAGTATTCAGTACAATCACAACCCCTCAACACAACTCATCGGTAGTTGTATAACCCACTAATGAGAGACGGGACACACACAAGGTTCACACCCGGGAGCTACCCTCAACTGTTGCAACCTTAAATAATTCCTCAATCATTAGGGTACATGGATGGAGTTTTCGGTACAATCACAACCCCTCAACATCCAAGGCGACTTGTTTATAGTGCACTCAATCCTATAGACGACTAACTATATCCGATTTCATTTACAAAACACTTTATTCAACATCACTTGCAAATATAATTCACATTTCATGCATTCCTCTCTAATTTTACAAAGCATTCATGATAAGCCATAACTCAAGCATTAAACCATGCTTCAAAATTCATGCATCAACACATGCATGCAAGGATCACTTACCTAGTGCATCCTTAAACCACATGGCATCTTCAAACAAATTTTATATACTCAATACACACTTTAAAACAGTAGGTTAACACAATCAAATCAAGTGCATTCAAAATCTCACAATAGCACAATCTGAGAGAGAAATTCAGTTTACTTACTTCCGAACTTAGTAAAGCATTTCAAGCTCTTACTAAATTCTCAAAACCTATTCTAAAACGTTTCCACGCTGGAAAACCAAGTTACACTCACCGACTTGCGAAACCACACTTGCCGACGCAACTATCGATCGTCTGAAACCTCCAAATCACTTCGTTTGATTTTGGAATACTATCCCCTGTTTTCAATACATTAAAACAGAGGCTCAAAGAATTAAAATGCATCCAAAACACCAGCACTCAAAAGAGAACTCGCAGCTCTACTCTAAGGCATCAAATCACCCATCCGAAACAATAGAAAACTCAATCGATTGACCTCCAAACTCAGCCCAGCCATCTACCAACACATCTAACACATTTTAAGCATTAATCAACATCCAAAAACAACCTAAAATCATCCTTATACCTCCAACAACTCGGATCTCACCTGAACACCAAAAAAACCCAACCAAAACACTTCAAAAACTAAGGATCTCAAGGATTTCGAGATCTTTATGATTAAGACTCCACTTCAACACCAAAAACCTTTCAAATCTCATTTTAGAAATCATCTAAAACCAGCTCAACCATTACAATTCCGAAAATCTCTTCAAAACAGCTTTTTCAAACAAGATTTCAACATTTTATCAAACTAACAACAAAACCTTAATCAAAAACATTAATAAGGAGCCAAATATCTTTGGAAATTCATTAAAAAACCTAGATTAGAGGGTTAGCACGAAATTTACCTCCAATCCTTACTTCTTCTCTAATTTGGCAAGATTAGCTTGAAAGAACTTGAAGAAAAATGAGAGAAATCACCAAGAAAAATATGGAAATCAAAAGAGAATTTGAGAGTGAAGAAAATTTGGAAGTTTGAGAGAAAATGGAGATTGTTTGGCTGAAGTGAAGAAGAGAAATGAAAATGATCGTAAAAACTTTTTAACTGATTAACTAACTTCCAATTTAATCAATTAAAAGCCTTTCTAATCATTTAACAAACCATTTAAAACACATGCCAAATTAGGGAAAATGCTTCATTGCCAAGTAGCTCCCTAAAGATTCAAAGATTTTTTATTCTTCTTGAAAAATACATTTTTCTAACTTTAAAATCTTTACATTTTGGTCACTTCCCAAAATGTATACTTTCGAAAACCCTTTTGGTTATATTGATTTAACAATCCTTTTAAATATAATTTTAGAGGATTTTAGGGATTTTTATCATATTTTTATCCTATCTTGAACCTTAATTTCCCTAAACCACCTTTTAACGGTTCGAACAACTAACACCGGTTCCACCGGTCCAATCCGACTCGCAAAACATCTAGGCCCAAAACCGGGGCGTTACACTTCCAAGCATCATGAGATGGTTAATGCTTCAATTGTTACAACATTAGTGAGCTAAACATTGTCAAATTGGCTCAAGTGTTTAGGTTTTGGCTGAGAGGTTTATAGTTCAAAAAAATACCTATTAGAGGGATTTCAAGTTTTCTTAGAATTTCTCTTGTAAGAGAGTGCTTAATCAAGATTTGGGTAGAAAGCTTGATCGTTGTAACTGTTTCCTCCTAAGCCGAGAAAAGGGGACGAGATTCAAAGAGTGAATTTGTTGAAATCTTTAGTGGGAAGCTAAGGTAGTGGATGTAGGTGCTTGTTAGAAGGCCAAACAACTATAAATCCTTGTGTCTTTTATCTATCTTTCACCTCCCACTAAAACACCCAAAAATCCAACTTCTCCACACTTGGCGAGCTAGAACGGTTGAAAGAAATCGAGTAGATAAAACCCAACATAGTTCAACTACTTTGACACCTTCCTAGGAGTTCGTAAGGACAAAATACATTACTTTAGGCTTGTAGTGACTTATCTCGTCTCAACTGTCTGATCTTCAACCACGATGATATCTCTACCTAAAATGCATGTGATGAGCCACGTTAGACATACATTGCCTAGTGAGGTAGTCATATGCAATATAATAACAATGAGCGATGCAAGTACACATTCTCATGCTTATCAAGAACAATACCATGTTTCAATATACAAATTTTAACATATCAAATTCATTGTTAACCCTTGGATTGAATCAAGATATTGGATACGTGAATTCCTACGCCTCGCCAAATCAAGGAATGGCCCAATCCCTCTGTTTCGCCAATATGACCAATACCAAAACACTTCCCTCCGTCTCGCCAAATCAATATAGGCCGTAGCCTTAGGACCGTAGTCCACCCGTACACTGAGCTCGTGAACTCTAAGGCATGCCAATTGTATCCAATGTCCATTCAAATCCAAGGTTTCAATGTCAATAACCATATTCAATATTCAAGGATAATTCTGATGACCAATGACTTCAATATTATCAATAACGAATATGTCTCATTATCAATATTTCATGGTTTAAATGTCAATGTCAATATAAATATTCGATGATTTATTTACAATATTTCAATAACAATAGCTAAATGGATGACAATGCATGATGACGATGCCAATAACTATGTCCAATGTTCATTAACAAACTTAGCGACGCTTACAAATGGATCCGTCTAACAATCCGATGCAACTTTCTCAATGATAATGTTAGCTATAAGATCGAAAGAATTAATAAAGGATTTGGGTAGGCACCTTGCCTAATCCCGAGAATCCGACTACACTCACCTTAAAATTCGATGTTCTTATGGCTCCTGGATGACAACGCCCTTACTTCTAGCTTTCGATGGAGATGGCGAAACCTCTCTCTCCACTTATTGAGCTAGAAAATCAATAGGAACTTGTTAAAAAAAACATTACGACATCGTATTTGCAATAACCGTATCAAAATCGATATTCGACTTCAATATAAACAACAACAATGGATTATCCATGGATGGCCAAAACCCTAGCTTGAGATTACACTTGATAAATTCATGGAATCCAATAATCGATTGAGAAATATAGCTTACCCGATCGATGACAATGATTTGATAACAATAAATCGAAGGAAAACCAAAGCTTAAAGCTAGCTCCAATGGGTGTGCTTGCTTAGGTAAGAGACGATGAAGATGAATAGTTTGAAGAGGTGCTTACTTAGTTATAAATCGGTTAAGTCTCTTGCTATTACTTTTTCTTTCTTTTATTTCTCAATTAATAAGCTTTCCTTTAGGTGAAGCTACTTCACCAGATTAACCCACGTTGGGATATTAAAATTGAAGAGGGGCTAATCGCAATGTTAGTCCCTCAACTCTCTATTCTCTATGATTTTGACCCTAAAATTTTTTATTTCCACAATTTAGCCACTAAACGATTTCAATACTATTCAATAAAGCCCATGTTCAGTAATTGACTCAATTAGAGCCCAATTTCGAATTATTAACAAGCTGATACAATATTTAAACCTTATCGATGTGAGATTTTCGATCACTGAAACTCAATTACGACTAGACCAAATTTTGGGTGTTATAGATTAGGAGCTACGAGCTTTGCTGATCTCGGAGATGAGCCTTTAGAGGGAATGCTGGAGTGCAGTGTGGAGTCGATCTCTCCGGGGAGGGGTTTTTCGGTGGTATTTGGCGAAGGTACAACAAAACTCAATCTTTAGCTTCTTTAACCATTAAAAAATTGCTCTAAATACATAATAACTTAAATTCATGGATCATGACATCATTGACAGAAAGAGATCGTGGTTATGTTGTTTTGAGAATGACAACGATGGTTGACGAATGTTAGTGAAGGGAAACTGACCGAGCAAAGTAAATAATGATAGAAATAGATTAGGAGATAGAGATTAAATTGGTGTGATTTTGAAATGTTGAAAGTTAATTTTTTAAAATTTTGCCTAAATTATAATAATGTGTAAAAGTTGAGTGCAAAATTTTTATCAGGTTAATTTTATTAATTGTTACGCCATATGTGTTAAATTTTTAATGGAGAAGGCCAACTTATTACTTTGTTTTATATTGAGTATTCATATTATAACTTTTCATAGTTTGGAAACTAAAAAAAACGTTCAATAACAAGAAGATTAATTACGTATTTTTCCGTGGTAAAATGCACTTGTCTTTTATTATGCGTATTGGCATGGAAACGAAATGATAAATTTTCATACGTTTGAGAAAATACTGCTACGCTAGCTGATGAATAAGTATAATTTAGTATTTAGAATAATAATAAGAGTGTATGTATACAATATATACGTGTATTTTAATGGGCTAGATAGCTAAGCATTCCTGGATATAATAACTTATTGCTCTAACTATTATTCTGAGCATGCAGCTATGGCAACATCTATGAATGCAGAACCTAAGATATTCTATGACGTTCTACATATTTTTCCCCTGCTCCAGCTGCATGCATAGATCTTAATGTGTCGAGGCCTCCCAGATACTCATCTCATGGTTGATCCTCAAAGATTGTTGTAACGCTAAGGAACCAAAGGAATTGCGATCTTGGCTCTGAAATTTGATTCACTCTTGCCTAGACTATGTGTGCAGCCACAAGCGACCACACCAGACTTACCGCCAAATAGATCGGCCAAAACTGGAACGACACCGAGATGGCTGAATTGGGGAGTCCGGTCGGTTCTGCCGAACCATAAACCGTGTCCCCACCTGGCCCAGTAAACGCCGGTGGGGTCATGCTGAAGGGTGGAGCCATGGTGGTGGTACTTGGCGGGGACATGGTGGCTGGTGGACTCGCACTGTATTCACTCAAATGTTTACAATGAAAAACAATAAGCTCTTGGTCTGGATATTTAAAAGGTTAATTATCTTACGGATCCTGTACTATAGGCATATGAGCAAATTAGTCCCTGTACTATGAAAATAAGTGATGTAGTTCTTGTACATTTAAGCTAACATGGAAAGACAATGTAGATTTTTAATGTTTTCTTTGCTTCGAAATTAGATGTAAAGGGACTAAATTACCTGCTTTTATAGCGCTAAGAGGTACTGATTCGATATTCAGCTAATAATATAGGGGACCCGTAAGATAATTGAACCATTTAAAACATTTGGTTTGTAAGATTATTACCCTGTTGATGAGGATGCTGCGTAGTGACAGTTTCCAGTACCTGCAGCAAGATAGAGAGACGGATGTCAAAAGAAATATCAGCATTTGCTCAGTTCTGCATTTTCTCTTGAGTTATTGATATGTAGGTTAAGGGAAACAAAAACAGCAGCATAAATTGGTTCTGCATTTGGTTTATAACATTATTTCTTGCATTTGATCCAACTTAGCCACAATTAAAATAAAAATAAAAATATTGCATATAATCAGAAATGTCGTCCAAAAACGAACTGTTATCAGCCATGAATGATATCATACTTGGATCGGTGTTAGTAAGCTGAGCCGCTCCTCCGAAAACGCAGCTAGTTGGATCCCGGTGCTTCTGGTAATAATCATTGAAAGCATAAGAAGCATGGTTTTGAATAGTGTTTGGTTCATAACAACTTCCACCGGTTTGAATCGCAGAGCAGTCAGAACCGCCATAACCACAAGCATAGTCTAGAGCTATTTGTAGTGCAGTCGGTGAAGCACCTTGATTTGCAACACACCAAGACCCTCCTGTTGTTGATGGAGTCGTGGTTGGTACGGTCGGAGGAGTCATGGTAGGCGTGGGATTTGTGTCGGGTGATGTCGGGGTAGAGACGGTTGGGGAGGGGTTTGTGTCGGGTGATGTCGGGGTAGAGACGGTTGGGGAGGGATTTGTGTAGGGTGATGTCGGAGTGGAGATGGTTGGGGAGGGATTTGTGTCGGGTGATGTCGGAGTGGTGACGGGGGTAGTAGGGTTGGTAATGGGCTCGGTTGAGGGGGATGTCGGAGTTATGGTGCTGCCTGGAGGAGTTGGGTTAACAATGGGGACACCGTCTAGTATTGAAGTGGAAATTGTAGGGGCAAAGAGTACTCGAATCTTCTGTTTTTGTTTTGGATGGATTTCTTGCGGAGGAGATTTGTATGAAACACTTGAACCTGAAGAGATTAAAAGCAAATACAAAGGTAAGGGTTTCTTGATTTTGCATGAAGGAATATATGAAGAATCTGCTTTCTTATCTTTATTGATACACAAGATTTGAAACTTTGGAACTCAGAAAATAAAACAGATTTCAAAAACAGATTTTAGTTTTTGTTAAAATATTTTTTTTTAAATTTGAATTACGAATTAATAATAAAAAATATTTATTTTGTTTAAATTTGATTCTAAACGTAAAACAAATTTTAAGATGTTATAAGTTTTTTTGGAATGAAGCTTTCGAAAACGTTGGCTCATAAACAATGGCGGATCTAAAAATATATTTGAGAGTGAAATCTAAAAATTTCAAGGGGACACAACTCATAAACATTACAAAAAATCAAGACTAATTTATAAAAATTAAAAAATAAAAGCAAATGTATAAATTTTTAAAAGTTTAAAGTGGACCGCATTACATTAGGATCCACCATAACAGACAAGAAGTTATGTACTTTAAACAAAGCAATTGTTTGAATTTTGATATTGTGAATGAAAAAATTGTTTGAGTAACTATTTTCATTATTTTCATGATAAACATTTGCAGTACTCAATTTTAATTAATCGATAATTATATAAAAAATTTAACTTAAACCCGATTTATTTAATTTTAGAAAATAGCAGTTGGATTGATAAAGCCCAAGGATATTTTGATTTGCACAAAGAAATGAAAAAATGTGTAACTTTGGTAATGGTGAAAGAAATAGTACTTTTAGGTTTCAAAGTGAAAAGTGAAATGCACAAATAACAAAATAGAGAGTTGATGAGCCAATTTCGTGTACTACCATTCATTGCATTGGCTGTTTCTATACCCTAAAAAATAATAAATGTTGCATCCAAATATTTGTGTTTGGCGTGTATTTGAATATGATCTTTAAACATAGTAAGAAATGAAATTTTGTGTATATCTGTTGAAAAAATATACTTGAAACTTACCTCGAGTCCGTTAAATGTAAAAGAAGAATAAAAAAAATAAAAATAAAAATATTTAAAGGTTTATGAATGAATTACCTGAACAAAAAAAGACAAAGACGAAAAAGATCGAGAGAAATCGAGTAAATCTTGAGTTCATGTCTTTATTATAATTGAATGAAATGCAAGAAGCGATTTTTGTCCAATAATATGCAAAGCTAAAACAAAGAGAAAGACCAATTGCAAACAAACGGTTTCTATTTTACATAAAAATTGTTGCTATAAATAAACAGAAATACTTTGAAAAGAATCAGAGCTTTCCTTGGACAGAAGATATATTAAAAGGGAGAATACAAAGAAACTTGAGAAAAGAGGCATTTGGTTGTTGGATTTAGCAAGCAAGGGAAAAAGGCCGAAAAGTGTATAAAGGGAAAATGGAAAAGGAAAAAGGGTTGTCTGTTGGGTTTTTGTAATTTATTTTACAATAACGGCGTTTTCTCTCTTCTTCGATCCTGAATTAAATATAAAGAAAGACTTTTGAATCATAAAAATATATAGGGTAAATTACACAGATGACCACTTAACTATGAATTTGGTGTCAAAATGATCACTATATTATTTTTTGCCGCAAATACATCACACAACTATTTAAATGATTCTATTTTAGCCACACGCGTTAAAAAAAACAAAAAAATTGACGAAACTGTTTAAAAAATTGGTATAATTATACATTAGGTCCTCTATATTTATACAATATATCAATTTCGTCCTAATTTTAATCTAATAAAATAAATTAATTATTCAATAAGATGGTGACACGTGTCACCTATAATAATAATAATAATATAAGTGGTATACATGTGATATGCAATACTAATAATAATATAAGTGTTATACATATGAAAGAAAAAACAAACAATATGATTAACATTGTTAGTCTGCAGACTTTGGGTCGAAACCTATAATGAGAGACAGCATTCTTATTAGTTTTCTGTACATAATTAGGATTCTCGGTTAAGTTCTCTGATTTTCTTTGTATATCTCAAGAAAAACTACATTTAACATTTCTTTATAGCAGACTAATTATAAAGAGTTTAAACTAAATTAGGACTACTGTAGTTCTATCTTTATCTACTCCTAGTATAGTAATTAGGATTAAACTAAAACTCTCTTAACAGATAACGATTAAAACTCTAATTGTTATAATTAATCCCTATATATACATGTTTACAATCTACATTTTTCTGAATCGAATCTTATATATAGGCTGTTGGAGTCTCGGATAAAAGAGAAAATGGGTAATCTACTCTGTTGTGTACAAGTTGACCAATCTACTGTAGCAATCATGGAGAGGTTCGGCAGGTTTGAGGAAGTTCTTGAACCCGGATGCCATTGCCTACCTTGGTTTCTTGGAAGTCAACTCGCCGGCCACCTCTCGCTACGGTTGCAGCAGTTGGATGTTCGTTGCGAGACCAAGACTAAGGTCTGTCTATTGCCTTTCCATTTTTCTAGTTTACCATTTTAGAACTTATTTGCTGTGTAACTCTTGAGTCTTGACCATTTTAGATGAAGATTGATGAATATGAATTGCCTTTTAGTTCTTGTTTATTCTTTGGTCAAAATTTTTGTCTCTGATGGTCGAGGAAGGACTAATTCATTACCGTGAAGAAATATAATTTTCATGGACTCATGAACAGCATAGATTCAACGAGATGTTCTTGTTATCTTGCTTTCAGATCGATTATATTTATGAAAGTGTTTTTAGAAAAAATATGCCTATGTTATGCGGTGCGAAACTAAGTGAACATTATGGTCATCTTATCAGTTATCAGGACAATGAATTTGTTAATGTTGTTGCATCCATTCAATATCGGGCACTTGCAGGCAGTGAAAGCAAGTAAACAACAAAGGTCTAACATATGTATAACACATATATTATTATTAGTATTACATATCACCATCTGATTGGAGGGAGAAATTAATTAATTTAGTTAAATAAAAATAATTAAAATCCCCTAATAAGGTGGTGACACATTTTACCATCTTATTGAATAATTAATTTATTTTATTAGATTAAAATTAGGACTAAATTGATATATTCTATAAATATATAGAGGACCAAATGTGTAATTATACCAATTTTTTAAACAGTTTCGTCAACTTTTTTGCTTTTTTTAACGGCGTGTGGCTAAAATGGAACCATTTAAATAGTTGTATGGTGCATTTGCTGCAAAAAATAATATAGTGGTCATTTTGACACCAAACTCATAGTTCAGTGGGTGTAGTTTACCCAAATATATATACTGCAACAAGAACTGAAATTCAAAGTTGTTAAGTTAATCGATCAATGAAAGTGGTCAAAGGGGTAAATTAGTGAAATAAACACAAATTTTTTTAGAAAGAGTGATTAACTTCCTTAATAACATTTAACACCAGTATCTTACCTATTCACACTATAAATTTCATAAATTCAATAATTTATATCAACCTTTCGAGGATAAAATGTAAGCTTACAAACACTTTAAGAGTTTTACTCAAAATATTTAGTCAACACAATTTCCTAAATAGAAACATATTTGCAGATATTGAAAATCATTATAAAATAGATTTTTTTGGTACAATAAAGCTCTCATACACCCAAGAGCACCAACAACTAAATAATAATGAAAGAACAATGATAGTGTTCACAATAATATGACAAAATTGAGTACAAATATTTTGAATCACTTGAATATTTGGAATACCTTTCTTGATACGCCCTTGAAAATCCCTATTATATGATCTCTTTATTTTTTTAACCGTTGCGAAGTTTTGAAGTGAGTTTAGAGCTATTAAAGTCAAGCATTTAATGCTCATCTACACAACTGCTTCAAAACCATTATTTTAAACCTTCATGAAACATATGAAAAGTTGGCACAATAAAGTACAAATATCAAATCATACAAAAATAAAGTCCAAAAGCCACAATAAACTCATAATAATAATAATAATAATAATGCATGAAAGCACTCTTAAGCATTCGACGGATGGGGAGGTGATGGAGGGAAGAAATGACTACGAACATCACACATGTCTTCCTTAAGAGAAGTCACACGAGTGTCCATTCCTCGAATAAGTCTAGTGGTTTCATCATGAGAGCTACGAAAAAAGGCCTCCTTCGAGTTAAATAGATTCACCAAATCACTGTACATGGTTTCCATCGTCATGGATGGTGGAGCAATGAGAGATTGTGTGTCGCCAATCAGAGTATTGAGAGCCTTCTCATCGTCATCTTCTCTTCCCCTATGAACCTCACAAATATCCACAAAGTAGCAATTTACTTTGTGAGCTGATTTGTCATCAATTTTGCTCTTAAGCTTCACGACATGATCAAGAGAGGTGTCTATTGCAAGATGCCTAAAGATGTGATAAGAACACATTCGTATGATAGTGAATAGCTAGTGGGATTGAAGATGACAAAAAGTAGGATAAGAAAGATAGATTGGGCAATGTCTGGGCTAGTTTTGGTATAGAATTGGTTAGCCACCAATAAATAATGTCTCGCATACAAGTCACTCGATTATAGGAAGAATGGAAAAATAATGTGGCGAAAGGTTGAGAAAGATGCTCCTCATTATGATGATGGGTGGAACGCTTATCTTCAAATTAAGAAATATGAACAAGTTCATATTCATTAGACTCACCACCTATCAAAACACCTAGATAGACATCAATGCAAGCCGAAGCTAGCTCAAAGCTTTTACCCATCAAATAAGACCTAATGCCAATAATGGAATTAGTACCATTAAGAGAATGAATGAATTTGACAATGATAAAGAACATTCTAACAAGCTTATAATGGACGGAAGAACTCAAAGTTGTAGATTTTAAAAATGAGAAAGATCTAAATCAATAGTTTTCTCGACTCGAATTTTCTTAGACGCATAAACATTATAATAAGAAGTAAGGGTTGAGGATGATATGTCACCCACGAAACTTTTGCATTGATCTAGTTAGTTAGGTCAGATTAAAGATTGTTGGTTGAAAGATGCAAAATGTTTGTCATGGTTAAAACAAATTAAGAATGGTGAAAACAAAGACTTCAAAGTTAACTTCGCTAGTTTTTTTCCTATTAAGGAAAAGATCACGTTCTTTATGATAATGAATGAAAATGAGGACGTCTTACTGAAGTACACCGCAGTCCATTGACGATGCATCCAGAAGACAATAAGATTTATCGAGATCTAAAAAAGTAATACTTTTATTTGTTGGGCTTAGATAAGAAAACTCGAGGATAAATTTTCTTAAGGGATAGAGTTTTAACACCCAAGAATTCAGTGAAAAAAAGACTTTTTATTTTTTCTTTTCAATTGTATTCATCGTACAATGAACAATTTTTAAAATCATAGGATTACTTTTTGATTTTTTATTTTATTTATGAAAACTATCAATAAAAACAATTATATAAAATAGTTTGAAAATTCTCACATGATAACGAGAGAACAAAATCTGGATAAATACCAATACCTATTATGGGTATAAAGATAAAGATCGAACAAATAACTCTTTTGGGCCAGAATAAAAAAAAATAAGAACTTAGAGCATTAAATAGCTTGTATCCATAGAATATTTAACATGACATAGATAATGAATAAATAGGAGTTAATATCATTCAAATTCTCATTACGAAAGTAATTAGTATTTTTAGCATTAAAAATACCTTTTGCATGGTAATTATTCTAAAAAATACTATCAATTCTGCAACAAAACCACTCATACCCAATAATACAAGAGAAACCATCGATAAGATACCGAACATCGTAAATATTTTTGGAATCGAAATAACCATTCTGCTTATTTGGTCGAGATAAACAAGATGCAGTATATCATAACTCGTTCCTACTAAGAAAAAATGCAGAACCGATAAATCGATGAGATATTATTTCTAAAATAGCTCAGTTGGGTCTCGTATCAGTTATAAAACCAATTCCTATAATTATGATACCCATACGATATACGAAGGAATGAACTATTCTTTTCTTAATTCCATTGACTAATAGATGTTGAAGTTGCATAAATTATTTGTATTGTACCCACTATTATCATTCAAGGGAAAATATAGAATGAGCATGGATAATAATTCCATATTGACACGAACTAATTCATATGCTCCCATTTTGATAAAATTTCAGCTAGAAGCATACAAGTATTGTAATGTGCCTTCCTAAATATTTTGTTCTTGGATTAATAATCAATTTCAATATTTTAGAATATGACTAGAGGAGAGAGAGAGGGTAAGCTCAATCCATTCGGAAAAAAATGATATGGGAATTAATTCTCAATAAATGAGAATAATTGAGCATGAGAGCCAAATGAATTGAAAGATTCATGTTTGGTTGAGGAAAGGGATCATGGAAATTTTTAAATAAAAAGTTAATGTAAAGATAATCTACTTTCTTTAAGTGATATAATCAAAAAGAGAGGATCTTGAATACTATTTGAAATTCAGAAGAACTACACGAGGGGCTATTGAAGGGCTGGAAAAGGCTTGGGCCCGCTTACTGAAAGTAGATCAATTCCCATTGAACTTTAGTCTGAAGACGAGCTTTATAAAATCATATTGATTTTTATCAAAGAAAGACAGGATTAACTGAGGTTATTCAAACAAGCACGGATTTGGTGTTTAATGTGTAAAATTTTTAAAACTTTAAACCTTTAAATGGTAATTTTCCCGGAAATAAATTTATCCCGAAAATAAGATAGTTTACATATGAAAATTAGGATGAAAATTAAATTGCGTGGTTAATCGGGGATTTATGTTAAAAGGGATTCACTGTAAATTTTTGGGAATTTTCAATGATCGAATCGAATATAAAATTTAAAAATTAGTTCTAACTATTTGATTTAGGAGTAAAGATTTTATCTTCTAATGCTTTGATTAATATGAGCCTTTGGATTAAGAAGATGGATTCTTTGAAGAATTTGAACTATTTGATTTAAATTAAATTCCTTGTTAACCCTAGCCATTGTATTAAAAAGGGACAATATTACAATTTATTTTTGGTTGATATAATATTTCGATATAACAAATGAAAAATGTTTTTGTAAGTGTCTTTACCTTGTACAAACATTTTAATTATTCAAAAATGTGCAAAACAAATTTTTTGTACTGGTACCCTACCATTGGTACCGATAAGCAGACATTTGTATCAGTACGACCCTTCAGTGTACCGATACGAGCAAGCTTACGACAATTTCATAAAGGAATTCTGGCATCGGTATGACCCATTCTGTACCGGTACCCGAGGCAATGTACCGATACGCCTTATTTTATGCACAATGACTCTTTCTCTTTTGGGTAGGTACTGATACCCAAGATCGAGTACCGATATCCACTGCTACAGAAGTGCAATGCTGAAAAATCAATCCTAAACGGCTCCAAAACAAGTCCAACGGCCATAAAAAGCTAGTAACTCATTTCAAACTTTAAAAGCAAGCATTGGACACTTAAAGATTGTTAGAGAACACATCCAAGCATAATGATCAAGAGAAATATTCTTTAAGCCTTCATTTCTTTACGTCTCTTGTATATAGTTTATTGAGAGTGCTACAACTGTGAATCCTTTGTACTCTGGTGAGCTTAAATCTTTGTAAACACCCACCATGTGAGGTTTCCATTGTTTACACAAATTACCTTGTAAAAGGGAGAGGTTATAGTTTAGCCTAAGGGAAAACTATATTGCTTCAATCTTATCCATTTAAATATAGGGGTTGTAAGGTTATTGCTTTGTCATAAAAGAAAGAATTCAAAATAGTAAATTGGGAAATACTTGCCAGAAATTGAAATATAGGTGCTGGAAATTTGAGTATTATGTGCTTGATGAAATGCATTTAACTAGGGACTAAAATGCAATAAATAGAAACATTTTGAATGAAATGGTAAATTATAAGGACTTAATTGAGTGAAATCAATGTTGGAAACTTAGAGTAAATACAGGGGACAATGTTAATATTGTAATGGAGCTTAGTATGAATAAAGACTATGCTAGATATTGAATGTAAATTGATAGGGAACTAGAATATGAATTGGTCACTATGATAGGTAACACTTTAAGTACTCTACGTAATGAATTAATAACTTGAAAAACATGCACAATTAGGAAAAATTTCATACGAGAAACTTACTGGAAATTGAGTTACTATTGAGTAGAAGTATTGAACAAATGAAAATGGTGATATAATTGGTAAAAATAATGTTAGGAAACAAGTTGGTAAAATCTGCCCAGAACTGTCCTGTTCTGGACAACAACTTTAAAAAATCACCAAGAATGATATACATGAAATTTAGGGATGAAATTTGGATGTATAGGGGATTTCATTAGCTTTAAAATGATATAAAGTAATCAAATTTCGATGTACCGATTAAAAGATATGACTATTTTAGTGAACACTATACAAACTGCCCAGCTGGGACAGTTTCATTGATTGCATTGTATGCATATAGAATAAGGAATTAAATTAGTTTAAATAAATTCTAATAATTTTTATATGCTTTGTATGGATTTGGTTGAGGCTTCAAAGGATATTGATAGTGAAGAGGAGACGAGAATTGAACTTGCCAAGAGAAGAAACAAGGGGATAACTATTCATAACCCTTGAGTGCTTTCTTGGATTTGATGTGAGTGTAGTTTTTAATTAGTGCTAGGACTTAGCTCCTAACCAAACAACATGTCTACTTAATTGTTTGGTAAATTATGCATGAAGTGGACTTAATTCCTATGGGTAATTGAGGTAACAAGGGGAAGAATGGACTGTCATAACATAATGAGATAAAGTAAGCTACATGACTTGATATGAAACTGTTTTAGTGAAGTTGTTTGTATTGGCTGTAAAATTGATTTGCTTGCTTGATAACATGATATGTTTGAGAATGATATGAGGCTTATAACTTGAATTGATATGATGGTATATTGTTGCAATGAAACTGATTTTATAAGTGTGCTTATAAGGATTCAATATGCAAAGTTGTATATGTAAAAGATCTTATAAGCCCCTGATTGTTAGTTGGTCTTAGGTAGTAAGGCATACCTAGATTCTAGAGCTCAATTGATATGGTTATATGATTGGTACTTTGTGTACCTTACAGCCCGGTATAGCTGACACATTAACATGATAGTACTTTGTGTATTTTAATATGTGGTGTAAATGACACCTTAACATGATTCGGTACTTGGTACCCTAACACGGTCCAGTTCTTGGCACCTTAACACATGACCCGTTTACCTTGTCTTACTAATACCAAGGCATAGCATGATTAAAAGAACTAAGGAAAGACTTGAATGTTGAAATGTATTTTGGTAATATACATGTTGGAAATTTATTGGTTGTCTAGAATACTTGAAATGAAATGAAAAATGACAAATAGGATATGTGTTATATGTTATCATACATGTATCTTTGTATTGGATTTATTATTATATGTTGTAAAGTATGTTATTTAAATGTGAAATGGAGATATATTTGCTGGAAATTTTTGATTTGTCTAGCATACTTGAAATAAATGGATTTTTAATGAATTGAAGTAATGAAATAGGTTACATTTATCTAGCTAGCATAGCTCGCTTAATATGGAAAGGAAACTAAGTTAATAAGCTAGTTAGGGGTTGCCTCACTAAGTACATTATGTACTTATCACTCTTCTTTCCCTCTTCTCCAAAATTTCAGGTTATATCGATAGATAGCTTGCTTCCGAGCTGAGATTAAAGGAAGGCACAACCAAGCACAAGCAAGTATGATTTTATATTTTGTAATCTCCTAGTTGTGGCTTGTTTATGTATACATGATAGTTATCATGCATTTTGAGTTTGTCTTGTGGTTTGTATATATGAAATTAAGTATGATCATGGTTGGTATAAAGGTTAACATATTTGGTATGGTTGCTTTATTGGTTACTAGATGATTAGCATGCTATGTGATATATGTGATAGATGATTAATATGAATGCTTAATAAGTTGCTAGTTGATTAGGATGTTATATGTTATAGGTAATAGATCAAAGTAAGTTTGATTATAGGCTTACATGATTTGTATGGTTTGATGTATTGAAGCATGTTTAACAAGTTACTTGATCTCTAAGAATGATTAAATCGTTTACTTGAATCAAAGGAAAGACCAAATTGTTTACTTGAAAAATAAGTCAGACCTAAATGGAAACTTGATATCAAGATTAATTCATGATTATAAGAATTGCTTAAGTGAATGAAAATAGTATTACTCCTATTAGGGAGCTTTCGAATGAATAGTATGTATGAATGTTAAGAATTTGTTTGATATGCCTTGAATTGAATGGTTTACATGATTATATGATATGTAGTATTTGAATGGCATGTTGTTTATATGAATTTGTTCGAGATAGTTCACATGATAGTTTGTGTAACACCTGGGTTTTGTGTCTAGAAGATTCGGTAAGATTTCGGTGTCCAAAAGACTGGTGTTGAGAGTTGTGAGTGAGTTCAGGGAAAGTAATCTTCGGATGGTTGGAAAAATATGGAATAAATTTCTAAAACCCTTAAATATTTTATATACGACCTTGGTAAAAACAATTTTGGAAAAATGTTTTCCGAACCATGACATTTCGGTTTAGTGACCAAAATGTAAAGATTGCAAAATCTGTTTTAGTGACCATTTTGTAAAAGAGTCAGAACATAGAATCTTTAAGGAGCTAAATTGGCTGGGCCAATATATTTATTTTCCCCTTTATTTTTGACTATTCAAATATTTTAAAAAGGATTTTATAATTAAAACTACAAAGGGTTGATCATCTTTTTCTCATTTTACGTTAAAAGCACATTTTGAAGCTCTTCTCATTTTCTCTTCAGCCAAACAACCATCTAGGCTTAATTTCACAAAGTTAAATGATGTTTCTTATTGATTTAATGTTTTCAAAAGGTTTTCTCATCTTCTATCTCTAAAACCCTTGTTTTATTCTTAGTTTTCTCAAGTGTTCTTTGCTAATTTAGGGAGCAATACTATTATTAGAGGTGAGCGACGAAATTCTCCTTTGATGTAAGGTTCTTTATTGATATTACCATGTTTTTTATTCTTTTATTTACTAAGGTTAAGATTTTCTAAAAGGTTTCTAATGAAAATTTGGGTAAAATATGGTAAAATGAGCTTTTGGGTGGGATCTTGGTTTAGATCTTTCAATGCTGCGTTTGATGATGGTTATATCTTAGTTTTGGATGTGGAATAATGTTGAGATGATGGGTGAATGATAGAAGTCCCGAATTTGGGTTTTGTGTTGAAGTTTGATGGGTGTAAAAGTGAGTTTTTAGGTGAGTTTTGTGATCAATCAATAGTTGATGGCATACTAATGATGGGTTCATGTTTTTAGATGTTTATTCTTGTGTTTTGATGATGTATATTGCTAGGTTTATGCTGGAGATTGTCCGAGTTGAGTTTTTAGATGTTTTCAGATTGTTTCAGCAATGTTTTGATAAGCGATTTGAATGAGTTGTTTAATCTCTATTTTCTAGCAAGTTAGAGTGTTGAAAATATCTCTAATCCTCCGTTTTGGGTTGGTTAGAAGCAGGGGTTGAAGATATGGAATCGTTGGATACATTTGTGGGCGAACCGAGAAGCTAGAAAAGTGTTTCGGCTTGGTTTTGGTATTCTCTGGTGAGTGGAAATGTTTTTAATGCCTTAACAAGGTAAAAGAAGCATTTTGGGAGTTTGGGTTGTGCCGTTAGGCCAATCCAAGCTCAAGAGTAAGTTTTGAGTTATTTTGGTATTTTCGCCGTTTTACATGTTGATCATGTTTTGATCATGAGCATATCAGTTTTTTAAGGATGTTTTCCACTGTTGTTGTGCATCTGTAACGCCCCGGTTTTGGGCTTAGAAGTCTTGGGCATTGACCGGTTCGGTCAAAGTGCTGTTCGAATCATAAGAGGTTAAATTAGGAAAGCCTAGTTCGGGTTGCATTAAAAATATGGAAAAATGTTCTAAAATCATCTTTTAATATAATTAAGTGAACTGTGAAATCAATTTTGGAAAATGAGTTTTGGAAGGGTGACATTTTGGCTAGTGACCAGAATGTAATTTTTGCAAGTTTGGTGGCTGTTTTATAAAGGGTTGAAACTTTGAATCTTTAAGGAGCTATTTACCCAAAGGGAGTTTCTCCAGATTTTTCTAAGATATTTTGAGTTATAATTCTGATTTTAAAGTATATCAAAAGGAGGGAAAAGCCATTTGGCTAATTTCATAACTAACTTCTCTATTTTCTTTCTCTCTTTTTCTCTCAACCCAAACACTCCATTTCCAGAGATTTGTTTCTGATTTTCTCACCTAAATTCCTCCTTTCAACTCTCATTTGATTCCTAATCATTGTATCTTCAAAACCTCTTCAATTGCTACTTGTTTCAACAAGGATTTTGATTCCAAAAAGAGGAGAAACTCAAGTTTGGAGGTAAGAACGTCCTTCTCCTCTAAACTATCAGTTCTTTACTGAAATTCCTAAGTTTTCAATCCTTAATTGATGTTTAATTAAAGGTTTTAAAGTGTTGAAATGGATCTTGGCTTATTATGCAAGATTTTGATGATTTTTGATGATTTTCGTTAGATCTGAGTAATCTGTGATTTGAGAGGTGTTTTTGATGTTAAATGATCTCTAAATTGATAAGGAATTGAGTTTTGATTGATGCAATCCCGGATAGGTTGAGTTTCCTAAGTTTAGCTTGTGTTTCAAGGTAGTTTTTGTGGTGATCTTGGTGATCTGATGTTGCTGGAGGTATAAGGTTGTTAATAGGTTGTTTTTAGATGTTATATTATTTTAATGGAAGTGTGGTTTTGCTGGTTTATGGCTGGGCTTTGTTTAGAAGTGGTTTGGATGCATTTTCGGTTGTGTTTAGTGGCCGAAAATGGAGGTTGAATGAGAGCAGCGAGTTTAGGTGCTTTCATTGAAGCAATTAATGCATGATGATGCATTAATCCTCTGCTTTGATGTGTTGAAACAGGGGAGGCATCCTTGGATCCAAGAGTTGTTGATCCGGAAGCTTGATTTGGTGTTTTGGCTTGAAGCAAAGTGGAAATCGGTGAGTGAAGTTGGGTTTTCAGATTTTAAAACCAAGGTTTGAAGGTTTTGGGAGCTTAGTCTAAGTCTAAACAACTTTGCTAAGCTCAAGTGTAAGTTTTCGGATTTTCTCTCTAGTGGTGGCCATGATTTTGTTGTGATGCAAAATGGTGAATTGCATGTTTTAATTACTGTTTTGAAAGCATGTTTTTAGCATGGTATTTGCTGATGTTTTAAGCCATATGTTGAAGGTAACTCTAGGTAGGAGTTCCTTGATTTTATACATTGAAATAATGTGGTTTGATGCTTTGAAATGCATGTTGAATATGGCTTGGTTTAATGCTTTAAAACAATGGATTATATGATGTAAAAGATGTATATTGGCAAGTGATGTTTTGAAAATGTTAAGGTCACTAAGGTGGTTAAAAGTCCTTGAGTGAGCCTTGTTACTTAAGAACATCAAGGTGGTTAAAAGTCCTTGGATGATTCTTGTTGCGGACACTAAGGTGGTTAAAAGTCCTTAGGTGATCCTTTCCATGGTGTTTAAAAGTCCATGGGGCCAAGGTGTTTAAAAATCCTTGGGACCAAGGTGGTTAAAAGTCCTTGGGGTGATTCAAGCTATGGACACAAAGGTGATTAAAAGTCCTTGTGTGGTCCTCATTCATGGTGTTTAAAAGTCCATGGCCAAGGTGTTTAAAAGTCCTTGGGGCCAAGGTGTTTAAAAGTCCTTGGGAAAGTTGTTGAACTTGTTTTAATAAATGAAAAGTATCACTTGAGCCAATATGACATGTTAAGAATATTGTGAAGCATGAGATGCTTGTTTTAATGTTATGTTTAAGCATGAGATTGCTTGTTTTAAGTATGCTTTTGAGCATGTACAAAAGTTGATTATAAGCATGATTTGTAAATGTTTTTAATTGCATTATTGAATGGTTTTTTTAAGAGCATTCCTCACTAAGCTATTGCTTACGCTCTCTCGTTTTCTTAAATCAATAATGCAGAGCATTAAAGAACCTTAAAGGGCAGCAAGGAGGGCAAACATCCTAGTTCAAGTAAAGCTCAATGTATGGAAGGTTTTATAAGCACCTTTTAGCTTTTGGGTAATTTGGCAATGGGGGACCAATGTGTATGTTTTGGGAGGTGTTTGGAACTCCCTAAGTATGTTGAATGTTGTTATGAATGCTGGTTTTTGGATTGGATCCTTATATGCTTGTTGTGGAAGTTTGTGCTTGAATAGCTAGCTTGTGTAGGAAGCATGCCTATAGAATTGGGGCTTTTTGCATATGATGTTGTTTTGTTGAATTGAAGATGCAAGTGTGTCCTATATATGTTGAATTGCATGCTGGTAAAGTTTGGTAGCATTTGGAGCATGTTTGAATGATCAATTGCAAGTTTTGGTATGCTAGTTTGCTGAAATCTGTGCAGGCGTTTCGGAACAGTGTGCACCGTTTCGGAACGGGTGCCTGGAATGAACCCAGGGGTCCGAAACGGTATGCACCGTTTCGAAACGGTTTGGTCTCTGCCAGACCCCCGTTGCGGTACTGGTTGCGGAACGGCCCGTGTTTCAGAACGGGGTCAACCTGTTTCGGAACGGTCGACCGTTGGGGGCTGACATGGGCAGTTATATGTTTTGAATTGTTTGCGTTTTGGTCCTGAATCTTGTTTGTTCAATTGTATGAGTTTGAGAAGTCCGTTTGAGCTGAAATTTCACAGAGAAGCATGAAACCCGACTAATTTGAAGTTGGTAAGATTAATTTGGGTTAAGTCCTTTAATTTATCAGAAATTACAATTTGGTCCCTAAAGTTGTAATTTGTTCAATTGGGCCCCTGCTTGATCTCTGATGTTTGTGATCTTTGAGTATGATGTTTGTGTGATCACCACTAGGGTTAATGAGCATCTAGATAAGATTAAAAAGAAAAAAAAGGGTCGTTAATCAAGGTTGACTTTCAGGTTGACTTTGGTTTTCCCCGTGTGACTTTCTTAATTCGGGTCAACCGTCTAGGCCGGGTTAAGGGGGTTACATTTGGTGGTATCAGAGCTGAGTTCTCGAGTAATTGGGAATGTTTGTATGCATGATTGAAGTATGTTTGGCTTGTATGCTTGTTGTATGAAAGCATGTTCAGTGGCTTGGGATGTTGATGCTTTTGAGATGTATGCTGTGATGATGCATGATGAGGGTACCCATTGCCAAACAAAAGCTAAAGAAATGATGTTGATTTTGAAAGAAATTGAGCTTGAATACTTGGAATTGCTTACCTTGCTGGTCCTGACTATGTTTTATTTGTATTGTTATGCATGGTAAAAGTATGGCACCACGTAGAGAGTTAAGGAGTAGCGTGAGAGCTACGACCCCGGATGGGAACGAGAATGATGAGAATGCGGGTAGTGCTGTGTTACCTCCTCCTCCACCTGGTGGTGGTGGTGCTGAGGGAGGGAGAGCTGGAGCTGAAGCAGCTGGTGCTAGAGCTGCAGGACCTGAGGTTGGTCAGGGGCAAGCTATGCCTGATATGACGATGCTGGTACAAGCTATTGCGGGTGCTTTTCGAGCAGCAGTAGCTGGAGCTCAAGGAGCTGGGCATCAGGGAGATGCCGGTGTTAGACTACCCTTAGAGCGTCTGCGCAGTCTTGGTGGGACTGAGTTTAGGGGTATGTCTGCTGAGAGATCGGAAGCTTGGCTAGAAAGTACCAAGCGAATCTTGGGACAGATGAGCTGCACTGATGTGCAAAAGTTGGGATGTGTTGTGTCCTTGCTGCAGGGCGATGCTTATACGTGGTGGACGACCATAATCTCTGGAATGGCTGAAGCTGATGTCACTTGGACATTCTTTCAGAATGCGTTCAAGAGGAGATATCTGGGAGTGAGATATCTGGATGAGAAAAAGCGTGAATTCATGACTCTTACCCAAGGGAGCATGAGTGTGGCTGAGTATGAGGTGCAGTTTGTGCGACTCTGTCAGTATGCACCGGAGCTGATTCCTGATGAGCGGGAGAGGTGCGAGAGGTTTCGTTATGGTCTCATAACGGAGGTAAAGATGTATGTGCTGGCCACTGAATATGATGATTTTGATGTGTTAGTGGGCCGAGCAAAGGACATAGAGATGAATTTGAGTTTGTCTGCGAAGAGTGCTGGAGCAAGTTCTGGTAAGAGAGCTGTTGAGTATAGTTCCGGAGGTGGACGGAACAAGAGGGGACGTGATCAGAGGTATCAGTCCTCAGCTAAGAGAGGTGGAGGTGCACCTGCTAGGGGTGGCAATGCTAGAGCTGACCCTAGTGCTTGTTGGACCTGCGGTTCACGTGGTCATGTGAGGCGTGACTGTCTTCGTGCTGTGAGGGAGGTGCAAGCTCCTGTTGCGGTAGCTGGTTTTGAATGCTGGAATTGTGGTTCTGCAGACCACTTGAGGCGAGATTGTCCGAGGATGGCTGGTGGCCAAGAGCGTGCTCCTGCTGTTGCTGCACCACAGAGAGGTCGTGGGCGCGGCCGTGGTAATTTCCAGAGGCGTGAGGAAGTTGGTCGTGGAGTAGCCCATGTTGTGTCTATTCAGCCTGAGGGTGGAGGCCAGGCGAGGGTGTATGCTCAGCGCGAGGGAAGGAATGATGCAGATGTGATTGCAGGTACCTTTACTTTGCAATCCTTGTCATTGCTTTCTTTGATTGATTCTGGATCTACGCATTCATACATTTTGCGTGAGCATGCTGAATTGCTTGGTTTGCCTGTTGAGTCTTTGGATGTTGGTGTTCGTGTCACTAGTTCTTTTGGTGAAACTGTTGTGACTCGAAAGCTTTATAGAAGGTGTCCTTTGGTTGTTCAAGAACATGTTTTTCATGTTGATCTTATGGAGCTGCCCTTTTATGGTTTTGATGTGATCCTTGGTATGGATTGGCTTGCTGAGCATCGTGCTGTTGTGGATTGTGAGAATAAGCGGGTTTCGCTTAAGCTTGCGGATGATTATGAAGTGGTGGTGGTTGGTGAGAATGTGAAGTTTCTTGCCAATGTTGTTTCTACCTTGGAGGCGAGTAGGATGCTGAGGCAGGGTTGTGAAGCTTATCTAGCTTTTGTGATGAATCCTAGCTCTAAGGAGTTGAGGGTGCAAGATATCAGGGTTGTGAAGGAGTTTCCTGATGTTTTTCCTGAAGAGTTGCCTGGTTTACCTCCTAATCGCGAGGTGGAATTTGGAATTGAGCTGTATGAGAATACAACTCCTGTGTCCATTACTCCCTATAGAATGGCACCTAAGGAGCTGAAGGAGCTGAAGACGCAGTTGCAAGAGCTGCTTGATCGTGGTTTCATCCGGCCGAGTGTGTCACCTTGGGGAGCGCCGGTCTTGTTTGTGAAGAAGAAAGATGGCACCATGAGGATGTGCATTGATTACCGTCAGCTGAACAAGTTGACTATCAAGAATCGATATCCTTTGCCGAGGATTGATGATCTCTTTGATCAATTTCGGGGAGCTGCTGTGTTCTCTAAGATTGACTTGAGGTCAGGGTATTATCAGTTGAAGGTGAAGGATGTGGATGTGCCTAAGACAGCTTTCAGGACAAGGTATGGGCATTATGAGTTCCTTGTGATGCCGTTTGGTTTGACAAATGCTCCTGCTGCTTTCATGGACATGATGAATCGTGTGTTTCATGAATACCTGGACAAGTTCGTTGTGGTGTTCATTGATGATATCCTCGTGTACTCGCGTACTGAGGAAGAGCACGAAGAGCATTTGAGGATTGTGCGGCAAGCTTTGTTGGAGAATCAGCTTTATGCTAAGCTGAGCAAGTGTGAGTTCTGGCTTAGGGAGGTGGTGTTTCTTGGGCATGTGGTCTCAGCTGAGGGGATTCGTGTTGATCCTCAGAAGATTGAAGCGGTGATGAACTGGAAAGTTCCTAAGTCTGTTCATGAGGTCCGTAGTTTCCTTGGTTTGGCAGGATACTACCGAAGGTTTGTGGATGGTTTTTCCAAGATTGCTGCTCCTTTGACGAAGTTGTTGCAGAAAGATGTTAAGTATGAGTGGACAGAAGCGAGACAGCAGGCTTTTGAGAAGCTGAAGATGGCTTTGACGCAAGCTCCTATCTTGGTTCAGCCTGAATCAGGGAAAGAGTTTGTGGTCTACAGTGATGCATCCTATGTTGGTTTGGGGTGTGTGCTGATGCAAGAGGGTAAGGTGGTGGCTTATGCATCGCGGCAGTTGAAGGTGCATGAGCGCAATTATCTTACGCATGATATTGAGCTGGCAGCAGTGGTCTTTGCTCTGAAGATCTGGAGGCATTATCTGTATGGTGAGAAGTGTACTGTGTACACGGATCACAAGAGTTTGAGGTATCTGATGTCTCAGAAGGAGTTGAATCTTAGGCAGCGGCGTTGGTTGGAGTTGCTCAAGGATTATGATCTGACGATTGAGTATCATCCTGGAAAGGCTAATGTTGTTGCGGATGCCTTGAGTAGGAAGGTAGCTGTTGAGCTGAGAGCTATGTTTGCTAGCTTGAGTATATCGCGGGATGGTGGTCTTGTTGCTGAGTTGCAGGTGAAACCATCTTTGGTGCAGTTGATCAAGGATAAGCAGTTGTTGGATGATTCCTTGGTGTCTCATGTTCAGGATATCGCGGAGGGTAGACCTTCGGATTTCTGCTTTAATGAGGATGGAGTGTTGTGTTTTGGGAGTCGAATAGTAGTGCCTGCTGATGTTGAGTTGAGGCGTGCTATTCTGACTGAAGGTCATAGTAGTCCTTTTGCTATGCACCCTGGTAGTACTAAGATGTATCGTGATCTTCGTGATGAGTACTATTGGGTGGGTTTGAAAAAGGATGTTGCAGAGTTTGTGAGCAAGTGTTTGGTGTGTCAGCGGGTTAAGGCTGAACATCAGGTTCCTTCTGGTTTGTTGCAACCGTTGAAAATCCCTGAATGGAAGTGGGAGAGGGTTACCATGGATTTTGTGTCTGGTTTACCTTTGTCTCCATCAAAGAAGAATTCTGTTTGGGTGATTGTGGATCGCCTGACGAAGTGTGCGCATTTCTTGCCTGTGCATACTACGTTCTCTTTGGATAAGCTGGCAGAGCTGTACATTGCTGAGATTGTGAGGTTTCATGGTGTGCCTAAGTCGATTGTGTCGGATAGGGATCCGAGGTTCACATCGCGTTTCTGGCAGTGTTTGCATCAAGCTCTGGGTACAAGGTTGCATTTCAGTACATCCTATCATCCTCAGTCGGATGGTCAGTCTGAGCGAGTTATTCAGATTTTGGAGGATATGTTGAGATGCTGCGTGATTGAGTTCCAAGGTTCTTGGGAGAAGCATCTGCCTTTGGTTGAGTTCGCTTATAACAATAGTTATCAGGCGAGTATACAGATGGCACCTTATGAGGCTCTGTATGGGAGGAAGTGTAGGACTCCTCTTTGTTGGGCTGAAACTGGTCAAAAGTTGGTTTCGATGCCGGCTTTGTTGAAAGGAACCACCGAGAAGGTGAAGCTCATTTGTGAGCGGTTGAAGGCTGCTTCTGACCGGCAGAAATCTTACGCGGATTTGAAGCGTAAGGAGATAGAGTATGCGGTGGGTGACCGTGTGTTCTTGAAGGTTTCGCCTTGGAAGAAGGTGATGAGGTTTGGTCGGAAGGGTAAGTTGAGCCCTAGATACATTGGACCGTATGAGGTTGTTGAGCGTGTGTGTAACCCCTGTAGCCCGGTCTAGACGGTTGACCCGAACTACGAAGATTACACGGGGAAAACCAAAGTCAACCCGAAAGTCAACCTTGATTAACGACCTTTTTTTTTTCTTTTTAGTCTTGTCTAGATGCACATTAACCTTAAGTGTGATCATACAAACAACATACCAAAAGATCACAAACATCAGAGATCAAACAGGGACCCAATTGAACAAATTACGACTTTAGGGACCAAATTGTAAATTCTGATAAATTAAGGGACTTAACCCAAATTAAAGTTACCATCTTGAAATTAGTCAGGTTTCATGCTCCTCTGTGAAATTTCAGCTCAAAAGGACATCCACAGCTCATGCAATTGATCATACAAGATTCAGGACCATAATGCAAACGTTTCAAAACATATAACTACCATGTCAGCCCCCTAACGGTCGACCGTTCCGAAACAGGCTAGCCCTGTTCCGAAACACGGGCCGTTCCGAAACGGGTTCCGGAACATGGCCTCGGCAGAGGCTAAACCGTTTCGAAACGGTGCATACCGTTTCGGACGCCTGGGTTCATGCAAGGCACCCGTTCCGAAACGGTACACCCCTGTTCCGAAACGCCTGCACAAAAATCAGCAAACATGCATACTAGATCATGCAATTGACCTGTCAAACATGCTCCAAACATCACCAAACTTTACCAGCATGCAATTAAACACATTTAACACATATAAGCCTCATCAATTCAACAATATGACATCTCATGCAAAAAGCCCCAAATCAATGGTCATGCTTCCAACACAAGCTATCTACTCAAGCATCAACTTGCAAAACAAGCATATAAGGTTCAAACCAAAAACCAGCAACATCAACCACATTCAACATACTTAGGGAGTCATAAACACCTCCCAAAACAAATACATTGGTCCCCCATTGCCAAAACATACAAAAGCTAAAACACTTATAAAACCTTCATACATTGAGCTTTACTTGTACTTGTTTGCTTGCCTCCTCTTGCTGCCCTCAATGTACTCTAATGCTCTGCATTATTGAATCAAGAAAACGAGAGAGCGTAAGCCAAAGCTTAGTGAGGAGTGCTCCTTAAAACCATTCAATAATGCATTTAAAACCATTTGTAAAACATGCTTGTAAACAACCTTTACACATGCTCAAAGCATACTTTAAATCAAGCAATATCATGCTTCCACATTTCATTTTAACAAGCATCTCATGCTTCAACATAAACATTAAATCATGCATCTCATGCATCTCATGTACTATACATGTCATATTGGCTCAAGTGATACATTTCATTTATGAAATCAAGTTCAACAACTTTCCCCAAAGACTTTTAAACACCTTGGACCCCAAGGACTTTTAAACACCTTGGCCATGGACTTTTAAACACCATGAAAGGACCACACAAGGACTTTTAACCACCTTTGTGTCCGTAGCTTGAATTACCCCAAGGACTTTTAAACACCTTGGCCCCATGGACTTTTAACCACCATGGAAAGGAGCACCTAAGGACTTTTAACCACCTTAGAGTCCGCAACAAGATTCATCCAAGGACTTTTAACCACCTTGATGATCTTAGATAACAAGGCTCACTCAAGGACTTTTAACCACCTTAGTGACCTTCACTTTTACAAACTATCACTTGCCAATACACACTTTATACATCATGTAATCCACTGTTTTAAAGCATTTAACCCAAGCCATTTCATCATGCATTTCAAAGCATTAAATCATCATTTAACAATGCATTAAAAACAAGGTACTCTTACCTAGAGACACCTTCAACACATGGCTTAAAACCTCAGCATATATCATGCTAAAACATCAGCAATTATCATGCTTAAACATGCTTTCAAAACAGTAAACAAATCATGCAAAATCATCATTTCACATTTCATCAAAACATGGCCACCACTTAGAGAGAGTAATCCGAAAACTTACACTTGAGCTTAGCAAAGTTGTTTAGACTTAAACTAAGCTCCCAAAACCTTGGTTTCAAAGCCGAAAACCATTTTCACAAATCCACTCACCGATTTCCACTTCGCTTCAAGCTAAAGCACCAAAACAAGCCTCCGGATCAACAATTCTTGGATCCAAGGATGCCTCCCCTGTTTCAACACATTAAAGTAGAGGATTAATGCATCATCATGCATTAATTGCTTCAATGAAAGCATCTAAACTCGCTGCTCTCACTAAACCTCCATTTTCGGCCACCAAACACAACCGAAAATGCATCCGAAACACTTCTAAACAAAGCCCAGCCACAAACCAGCAAAACCTCACTTCCATCAACATCATTTAACAACTAAAAACAACCTACAACCATCCTTATACCTCCAGCAACACCAGATCCACAAGATCACCACAAAAGCTACCTTAAAACACAAGCTAAAATTAGGAAACCCAACCTATCCGGGATTGCATCAATCAAGACTCATTTCCACTTCAATTTAATGGTCATTTAACATCAAAAACACTTCTCAAAACACAAATTTAACAGATCAAACGAAAATCTTGTGAAATCATCAAAATCTTGCATAATTAGCCAAGATCCATAAATCAACCTTAAAACCTTTAATCAATTATCAAATTAGGATTGAAAACTTTAGGAATTTCATTAAAGAACTTGAAGTTCAGAGGAGAAGGACGTTCTTACCTCCAAACTTGAGTTTCTCCTCTTTTTGGAATAGAAAAGCTTGATGAAACTTGAAGCAATTGAAGAGGATTTGAAGACACAATGATTTGCAATCAATGGAGAGTTGAAAGAAGGTTTTTAGGTGATGAAAATCAGACTTAGATCTCTGGAATTGAGTGTTTGGGTTGAGAGAAAAGATAGAGAGAAAATAGGTAGTTAAAAGAGAAAATGGCCAAAATAGATTTTTCCCTCCTTTTGATTCTTTTAAAATCAGAATTATGGGTTAAAATATCTTAGAAAAATCTGGAGAAACTCCCTTTGGGTAAATAGCTCCTTAAAGATTCAAAGTTTCAACCCTTTATAAAATAGCCACCAAACTTTCAAAAATTACATTTTGGTCACTAGCCAAAATGTCACATTTCCGAAACTCATTTTCCAAAATTGATTTCACAGTTCACTTAATTATAATAAAAGATGATTTTAGAACATTTTTCCATAATTTTTATGCAACCCGAACTAGGCTTTCCTAATTTAACCTCTTACGATTCGAACAGCACTTAGACCAACCGGTCAACGCCCAAGACTTCCAAGCCCAAAACCGGGGCGTTACAACTCTCCCCCCCCCTAAGAAATTTCGTCCTCGAAATTTACCTGAAGGAAAGAGATAAGGAAACTGCTTCAGCATATCTTCCTTCCGCTCCCACGTGGCTTCCTCAACACCGCGATGCTTCCACAGCACCTTCACCAACTCAATGGTCTTGCCACGAAGAACTTTGCTATCTGAATCCAGAACCTTCACCGGTTCCTCATCATAGGTCAAATCCGGATTCAATTCCACTTCCTCCACAGGCAACACATGCGAAGGATCAGATCTATACCTCCGGAGCATAGAAACATGGAACACATCATGAATCTTCTCTAGCTCCTGAGGTAACCTCAACCGATACGCAACAGGACCCACACGCTCAACAACCTCATACGGTCCAATGTATCTAGGGCTCAGCTTACCCTTCCGACCAAACCTCATCACCTTCTTCCAAGGCGAAACCTTCAAGAACACGCGATCACCCACCGCAAACTCTATCTCCTTACGCTTCAAATCCGCGTAAGACTTCTGCCGATCAGAAGCAGCCTTCAACCGCTCACAAATGAGCTTCACCTTCTCGGTGGTACCTTTCAACAAAGCAGGCATCGAAACCAACTTTTGACCAGTTTCAGCCCAACACAGAGGAGTCCTACACTTCCTCCCATACAGAGCCTCGTAAGGTGCCATCTGTATACTCGCCTGAAAACTGTTATTGTAAGCGAACTCAACCAAAGGCAGATGCTTCTCCCAAGAACCTTGGAACTCTATCACGCAGCATCTCAACATATCCTCCAAAATCTAAATAACTCGCTCAGACTGGCCATCCGACTGAGGATGATAGGATGTACTGAAATGCAACCTTGTACCCAGAGCTTGATGCAAACACTGCCAAAAACGCGATGTGAACCTCGGATCCCTATCCGACACAATCGACTTAGGCACACCATGCAACCTCACAACCTCAGCAATGTACAGCTCTACCAGCTTATCCAAAGAAAACATAGTATGCACAGGCAAGAAATGCGCACACTTCGTCAGGCGATCCACAATCACCCAAACAGAATTCTTCTTCGACGGAGACAAAGGCAAACCAGATACAAAATCCATGGTAACCCTCTCCCACTTCCATTCAGGGATTTTCAACGGTTGCAACAAACCAGAAGGAACCTGATGTTCAGTCTTAACTCGCTGACACACCAAACACTTGCTTACAAACTCTGCCACATCCTTCTTCAAGCCCACCCAATAGTACTCATCACGAAGATCGCGATACATCTTATTACTACCAGGATGCATAGCAAAAGGACTACTATGACCTTCAGCTAGAATAGCACGCCTCAACTCAGCATCAGCAGGCACTACTATCCGACTACCAAAACACAACACCCCATCCTCATTAAAGCAGAAATCCGAAGGCCTACCCTCCGCGATATCCTGAACATGAGACACCAAGGAATCATCCAACAACTGCTTATCCTTGATCAACTGAACCAACGAAGGTTTCACTTGCAACTCAGCAACAAGACCACCATCCTGTGATATGCTCAAGCTAGCAAACATAGCTCTCAGCTCAACAGCTACCTTTCTACTCAAGGCATCCGCAACAACATTGGCCTTTCCCGGATGATACTCTATCGTCAGATCATAATCCTTGAGCAACTCCAACCAACGTCGCTGCCTGAGATTCAACTCCTTCTGAGACATCAGATACCTCAAACTCTTGTGATCCGTGTACACAGTACACTTCTCACCATACAGATACTGCCTCCAGATCTTCAGAGCAAAAACCACTGCAGCCAGCTCAATGTCATGCGTAGGATAATTGTGCTCATGCACCTTCAACTGCCGCGACGCATAAGCCACAACCTTACCCTCTTGCATCAGCACACAACCCAAACCAACATAGGATGCATCACTGTAGACTACAAACTCTTTCCCTGATTCAGGCTGAATCAAGATAGGAGCTTGCGTAAGAGCCATCTTCAGCTTCTCAAAAGCTTGCTGCCTCGCTTCTGTCCACTCATACTTAACATCTTTCTGCAGCAACTTCGTCAAAGGAGCAGCAATCTTGGAAAAACCATCCACAAACCTTCGGTAGTATCCCGCCAAACCAAGGAAACTACGAACCTCCTGAACAGACTTAGGAACTTTCCAGTTCATCACTGCTTCAATCTTCTGAGGATCAACACGAATCCCCTCAGCTGAGACCACATGCCCAAGAAAAACAACCTCTTTAAGCCAAAACTCACACTTGCTCAACTTAGCATAAAGCTGATTCTCCAACAAAGCTTGCAACACAATCCTCAAATGCTCTTCGTGCTCTTCCTCGGTACGCGAGTACACAAGGATATCATCAATGAACACCACAACAAACTTGTCCAGGTATTCATGAAAAACACGATTCATCATGTCCATGAAAGCAGCAGGAGCATTTGTCAGACCAAACGGCATCACAAGGAACTCATAATGCCCATACCTTGTCCTGAAAGCTGTCTTAGGCACATCCACATCCTTCACCTTCAACTGATAATACCCTGACCTCAAGTCAATCTTAGAGAACACAGCAGCTCCCCGAAATTGATCAAAGAGATCATCAATCCTCGGCAAAGGATACCGATTCTTGATAGTCAGCTTGTTCAGCTGACGGTAATCAATGCACATCCTCATCGTGCCATCTTTCTTCTTCACAAACAAGACAGGAGCACCCCAAGGCGAAACACTCGGCCAGATGAAACCACGATCAAGCAACTCTTGCAACTGCGTCTTCAGCTCCTTCAGCTCTTTAGGTGCCATTCTATAGGGAGTAATGGACACAGGAGTGGTATTCTCATACAGCTCAATACCAAACTCCACCTCGCGATTAGGAGGTAAACCAGGCAACTCCTCAGGAAAAACATCAGGAAACTCCTTCACAACCCTGATATCCTGCACCCTCAGCTCCTTCGAACTAGGATTCAACACAAAAGCTAGAAAAGCTTCACAACCTTGCCTCAGCATCCTGCTCGCCTCCAAGGTAGAAACAACATTGGCAAGAAACTTCACATTCTCACCAACCACCACCACTTCATAATCATCCGCAAGCTTAAGCGAAACCCGCTTATTCTCACAATCCACAACAGCACGATGCTCAGCAAGCCAATCCATACCAAGGATCACATCAAAACCATAAAAGGGCAACTCCATAAGATCAACATGAAAGACATGCTCTTGAACAACCAAAGGACACCTTCTAAAAAGCTTACGAGTCACAACAGTTTCACCAAAAGAACTAGTGACTCTAACACCAACATCCAAAGACTCAACAGGCAAACCAAGCAACTCAGCATGCTCACGAAGAATGTATAAATGCGTAGATCCAGAATCAATCAAAGAAAGCAATGACAAGGATTGCAAAGTAAAGGTACCTGCAATCACATCAGCATCATTCCTTCCTTCGCGCTGAGCATACACTCTCGCTTGGCCTCCACCCTCAGGTTGAATAGCCACAACATGAGCTACACCGCGTCCACCTTCCTCTCGCCTCTGAAAATTACCACGGCCGCGCCAACGACCTCTCTGCGGTGCTGCAACAACAGGAGCACGCTCTTGACCACCAGCCATCCTCGGACAATCACGTCTCAAATGATCAGCCGAACCACAGTTCCAGCACTCATAACCAGCTGCTATCACAGGAGCTTGCACCTCCCTCCCAGCACTAGGACAGTCACGCCTCAAGTGACCACGGGAACCACAAATCCAACAAGCACTAGGGTCAGCTCTAGCATTGCCACCCCTAACAGGTGCACCTCCACCTCTCTTAGACGAGGACTGAAACCTCTGATCACGCCCTCTCTTGTTCCTTCCACCGGAACTATACTCTGCAGTTCTCTTCCCAGAACTAGCTCCAGCACCCTTAGCAGACAAACTCAGATTCATCTCAATGTCCTTTGATCGACTCACCAACACATCGAAATCATTGTACTCAGCAACCAACATATAGGTCTTAACTTCCGTCACCAAGCCATAACGGAACCTTTCGCACCTCTCGCGCTCATCAGGTATCAGCTCCGGTGCATACTGGCTAAGACGTACGAACTGTACCTCATACTCAGCCACACTCATGTTCCCTTGGGTAAGAGACATGAATTCACGCTTCTTTTCATCCAGATATCTAACTCCCAGATATCTCCTCTTGAACGCATGCTGAAAGAACGTCCAAGTAACATCAGCATCAGCCATACCAGAGATTGTGGTCGTCCACCATGTATAAGCATCACCTTGCAGCAGTGACACCACACATCCCAGCTTTTGCACATCAGTGCAACTCATCTGTCCCAAGACACGCTTGGTACTCTCCAACCATGCTTCTGACCTCTCAGCCGACATACCCCTAAACTCAGTCCCACCAAGACTGCGCAAACGTTCCAAGGGTAGTCTAGCACCAGCATCTCCCTGATGCCCAGCTCCTTGAGCTCCAGCTACTGCTGCTCGAAACGCACCCGCAATAGCTTGTACCAGCACAGACATGTCAGGCATCGCTTGCCCCTGACCAGCTTCAGGTCCTGCAGCTCCAGCACCAGCTGCCTCAGCTCCAGCTCTACCCCTCTCCGCACCACCACCACCAGGTGGAGGAGGAGGTAACACAGCACTACCAGTGTGCTCATCATTCACATTCCCCTCCGGGGTCGTAGCTCTCGCGCTACTCCTTAACTCCCTACGTGGTGCCATACTATTACCATGCATAACAATACAAAATAAAACAAGTCAGGACCAGCAAGATAAGCAAATTCCAAGTATTCAAGCTCAATTTCTTTCAAAAACAACCTCATCTCTTTAGCTTTTGTTTGGCAATGGGTACCCTCATCATGCATCATCGCAACATGCATCACATACACATCATCATCACAAATTACTGAACATGCTTTCACTCAACAAGCATACAAACCAAACCATACTTCAATCATGCATACACACATTCCCAATTACTCGAGAACTCAGCTCTGATACCACCAAATGTAACCCCCGTAGCCCGGTCTAGACGGTTGACCCGAACTACGAAGATTACACGGGGAAAACCAAAGTCAACCCGAAAGTCAACCTTGATTAACGACCCTTTTTTTTTCTTTTTAGTCTTGTCTAGATGCACATTAACCTTAAGTGTGATCATACAAACAACATACCAAAAGATCACAAACATCAGAGATCAAACAGGGACCCAATTGAACAAATTACGACTTTAGGGACCAAATTGTAAATTCTGATAAATTAAGGGACTTAACCCAAATTAAAGTTACCATCTTGAAATTAGTCAGGTTTCATGCTCCTCTGTGAAATTTCAGCTCAAAAGGACATCCACAGCTCATGCAATTGATCATACAAGATTCAGGACCATAATGCAAACGTTTCAAAACATATAACTACCATGTCAGCCCCCTAACGGTCGACCGTTCCGAAACAGGCTAGCCCTGTTCCGAAACACGGGCCGTTCCGAAACGGGTTCCGGAACATGGCCTCGGCAGAGGCTAAACCGTTTCGAAACGGTGCATACCGTTTCGGACGCCTGGGTTCATGCAAGGCACCCGTTCCGAAACGATACACCCCTGTTCCGAAACGCCTGCACAAAAATCAGCAAACATGCATACTAGATCATGCAATTGATGTAACGCCCCGGTTTTGGGCTCGGAAGTTTTGGGCGTTGACCGGTTCGGTCAAAGTGCTGATCGAATATATAAGAGTGGATTTAGGAAAGCCTAGTTCGGGTTGCATTAAAAATATGGAAAAATATTCTAAAATCATATTTTAATATATATAAGTGAACTGTGAAATCAATTTTGGAAAATGAGGTTCGGAAGGTTGACATTTTGGCTAGTGACCAAAATGTAATTTTTGAAAGTTGCGGGACAGTTTTATAAAGGATTGAAACTTTGAATCTTTAAAGAGCTATTATTCCAAAAAGGATTTCTCC
Organism: Hibiscus tridactylites; assembly: GCA_958450335.1. Lineage (NCBI taxonomy): Eukaryota > Viridiplantae > Streptophyta > Magnoliopsida > Malvales > Malvaceae > Hibiscus > Hibiscus tridactylites. The sequence continues at coordinate 60,836,459 of OY288273.1, read as the reverse complement.
AGATTTTTCTAAGATATTTTAAGGCTCAAATCTGATTTTAAAGATTTAGAAAAGGAGGGAAATCATTTTTAACTAAATTTCCAACAAACTTTCCATTTTCTCTCAAATTCTCTTTTCTCTCATTTTCTCTCAACCCAAACAAAATTCTCCAGATTTCTTTCTTTGATTTTGACATCTAAATCTCTCCTTTCATCTCTCATTTGATTCCTAATCATCTCATCATCAAAACCTCTCAATTTACAAGTTGATTCATCAAGCTTTTTGGCTCTAAAATGGAGAAATTCAAGTTTGGAGGTTAGAACGTCCTTCTCCTCTAAACTATCAGTTCTTTACTGAAATTCCTAAGTTCTCAATCCTTGATTTATGTTTTATTAAAGGCTTTTCAATTGAGATCTTGATTTTTGGCTAAAATGCAAGATTTGGTGATTTTGGTGAAAATTTCGTGTGATCTGTTTAAACAGGGTTTTGAGGTGTTAAATTGATGTTAAATGAATGCTAAAATGATTAGAAGTTGAGGTTTAATCAATGCAATCCCGGATAGGTTGAATTTCCTAAGTTTGGCTTGAGTTTTTGGTTGTTTTTGGAGTGTTTTTGGTGATCTGTTATACCTGGAGGTATAAGGACGTGGTTGTGATCATTTTGCATGTTATTTGATGTATAAAAGTGGTTAGAAGTGATGGATCTTGGCTGGGTTAAGTTTTGGAAGTGTTTGGAGGTGATTTCAGTTATGTTTGGTAGCCAAATTGCTAGATTTGTGATGAGCAGCGAGTTGTGTTGTTGTTGCTGGTGTTTTAATGCATAAGGATGCATTAATGTTCTGTTTTTATGTGCTTGAAACAGGGGAGGTTGATCCTTGAGCTTTGGAGGTGTTTTCGGAAGGTTTCGGAAGCTTGGAAAGCTTGTTGGCTAGCTTTGTTTGGTTAACGGTGAGTGAAGTTGGGATTTCAGCTTTTGAAACAAGGTTTGAAGGTTTTTGGGAGCTTAGTTTAAGTCTAAACAACTTTGCTAAGCTCAAGAGTAAGTGAAGGGGTTTTCGCTTTTGAATTGTGAGTGATTTGGTTTCAAAATCAAATGTGGTTGATGATTGATATGCATGTGTTTTTGCATGGTTTAATTCTGTTTTGTAAGCATGTTTTAGCATGGTTTAATGCTGGTTTTGAAAGTCATTTGAGAAGGATGCTCAAGGTAAGAGATCCTTGGTTTTATACATTGAAAATGTGGTTTTGATGCATAGTGTTGCATGTTGTTCAATGGCTTTATATGATGCTTAAAAACAGTGAATTGATGATGGTTAATGATGTTAATTGTTACCTTTTGCATATTGGTTATGCATGTGAATCATGGGATTGATGAGGTAATGGTTTTGCATATTGTTTATGCATGTGAATCATTGAGCTAATGATGTGATGGCTTTGCATTATGTTTATGCATGTGAATCATTGAGCTAATGATGTGATGGCCTTGCATTATGTTTATGCATGTGGAACATTGGATAATATGGTAAGTTGGTTATATTGGCAAGTGATGTGAATGGTTCTTGGTTCGTTGATCGGATATAGTTAGCCGGCTATAGGATTGGGTGCACCGTGAATAAAGTCGCCTTGATGGCGGAGTGGTCAAGTGTGGACCGGGTAAACTCCCCTCAAGTATTCCTAACGAGATGAGGTCAGTGGAGGTTGTTGCCCACGGGAGGACCTCGGTTGCTTAAGGTCGTAGTGGAGGTTGTTGCCCACGGGAAGACCTTGGTTGAGTAAAGGTTATAAGGTGGTTAAAAGTCCTTATGTGAGAACCTTGTACTTGTTGAGATCACAATGGCAATGGTTAAGTCCATGTGTGGATCTAGTGTGTGATGTCCCGGATCTCGTTAGATGATGTCTACAACTACCAATCGGTTATGCAAAGTTTGTATGGTGGTTGAAAGTCCATACGGGAAGACCTTGTGCATGTCAAGGGTGTATGGCGGTTGAAAGTCCATACATGGGAACCTTGAGGAAAAGCTAAGGTTGTATGGTGTTTAAAAGTCCATACATGGGAACCTTAGGATGTTGAGGTCAGTGGAGGTTGTTGCCCACGGGAAGACCTTGGATTGGGTAGTGTGTAGGGAGCGTTGGGACACGCTCGGAATCCGCGTATCCGATCGGGTTGAAAAGTTGGAAAGTGAATATGGTTGATCTCTTGGAAGCCAATGTAATGTTCTTGATCATAGTGAAGCATGGGATTGCTTGAAATGATGCATGGTTGCATGTGAAGCATGGAATTGCTTGAAATGATGCATGGTTGCATGTGAAGCATGAGATGCTTGAAATGATGCATGGTTGCATGTGAAGCATGAGATGCTTGAATTGATGCATGTTTGCATGAGAAGCATGAGATGCTTGGTAAGATGCATTGTTGCATGAAATGTGTATGATGCTAGTAAATGCATGTTTACTTGTAAGTTGAACAAGTGTTGGATATCATTTGATAAATGATGCATGTGAGCATGAATTATCTATGTTGCATTGGAGTCTTGTAAGACTTGTTGTTAAAGGCATGTGATGAATGTTGTTATGGTTTTATGTTGCCTTGATTAAATGCATGAAATGGATTGATTGAACTATGGTTTTTAATGGTTTCTTGCTTGAGGTGGTTTTCAAGTTAAAGATAGGTATGTTGTGAAAAGGATGTGTTTTCCATGGTTTTGATTTAAGCTTGGCATATGGTGTTTATGCATGGTTTGAGCTTGATGTTGAAAGAGTTTTCAAACATGGTTTTGGAAAGCAAACCGGGTTGTTTTAAAGTGTTTTAAAGACCCGCTGCATTGATGGTGTTTTGGTTTTGAGCATTCCTCACTAAGCATTATGTGCTTACGCTCCTCTTTGTCCATCAATGCAGATTCTTGAAGTTTGGACAGCAAGGAGCAAGGGATTCAAGGTGGACTCCAATGGAGATGTATGTCTCGGTGAATAGCTATAGTTAATAAGGGCAATGGGGTAGAATCTCTCGGATTTATGTTTATGTGATCGTATATGTGTTGATCATGAATGTTAAATGTTGTTGTTAATGTTGTTGAACATGAATTGGCTTAAATGAGTTTGGTTTGAAAGGCTTATGTTTAAATGGATAGCTTGAATAGGAAGCATGTCAATGAATTTGGGGCTTTTCGAATGTGTTGGTTATATGTTGAATTGGTGATGCATTTTTAGTCGCTGCATGTTGAATGATCATGTGGTATGATTTGGTGATGTTAATTTGATGTTTGGAGCATGTTTGATGCTGTTTTCGAGTTGTTTTCAGGCAGGGGTATCGATACTCGGGCTTGGGTATCGATACACCTGAGCCAAATATGCATGTTTCTGCCCAGAGGTATCGATACTACTGAACAAGTATCGATACCATATGAGTGAGGTATCGATACTGGGGGGAAGGTATCGATACCTTTGCTAGAGTTTGGTTACTGCCTTCAACGAGTATCGATACGACACGAGGCGTATCGATATCGGACCGTTAAAATCAGTTAAAAGTATCTTTTATGTTTCAAAATGTTTGCGTTTTGGTCCTGTATCTTGTTTGTGCAATTGTGTGAGTTCGGGAGGTCCGTTTGAGCTGAAATTTGGCAGGGAAGCATGAGACATGATTAATTTTAAGTTGGTAACTTAAAATCTGGTTAAGTCCTTAAAGTTTTCAGAAATTACAATTTGGTCCCTAAAGTTGTAATTTGTTCAATTGGGTCCCTGTTTGATCTCTGATGTTTGTGATCTTTGAGTATGGTGTTTGTGTGATCACATCTAAGGTTAATGTGCATCTAGACAAGATTAAAAAGAAAAAAAAAGGGTCGTTAATCAAGGTTGACTTTCGGGTTGACTTTGGTTTTCCCCGTGTAATCTTCGTAGTTCGGGTCAACCGTCTAGGCCGGGCTACGGGGGTTACATTTGGTGGTATCAGAGCTGAGTTGCGAAGGTTGGGGAAAACGGTAAGTTGTTGTGATGTGTGTGCTTGATGTTTACCTTGTTGTATGGTTGAAAGCTGGTTGAAGCATGTGTTTCTGAATGTGCTGTTGATGTTTTTGAGCATGTTGCTGATGTATGCAAGCATGTTTTGTGGTTATGAATCTTGGTTGAGTTTATGTGGTTATGTGCTGATGCTATGAGCTGATGTTATGCATGGTGAATGTGTTTTGAGCATGTTATGTTGCTAATGTGCTGGTGCTATTGGATGTTGTTGGTGTAAGCATGATCAAGGTATGTTGATGATATGCTTGATGTTGTGATGTCCATGTTGTGTTGACTGTTATGTCATGTAAAGGGGAGGATTCGGGGTACCCATTGCCTTATTAATATAGCTATTGTGTTATTTTGGAGTTGGAGTTTGAATCCTTGCTTAATGCTGGTCTAACTGTTTGTTTGCTTGTTGTGATTGTATGTTTGTTGTTAGTGGTATGGCAAAGTTGGTGAAAGAATGGCGGTTGAGTGAGATGGTTGCTGCCTTGGGGCAGGTTGTTAAGGCAAAGAATTCACCCTTTTGTAAAGGTGTTTTGTCTCAGTCTTCTGTGACTGAAGTTGAGATGGTAAGGCAAGGGAAGGAAGCTGGTTCCGGGATGGAAAGTTCTTTATCTGTTGTTCAGGAGGTGTTGGGAACATCTCAGGCTACGGTTGAGGTAGAATCAGTGGATGTGCTGGCTAAATGTGTGGGTTTGCCGAAGCAGCATTTGCTTGATTTGGGTGCTGTGGAGTATCATGGTTCTTCCCCGGAGATGTTTGAGGCTTGGTTGGCCAATGTGGTTCTAATTTTGGATCAGGAAGGCTGTGATTATGCCTGTAAGCTGGGGAGTGTTGTTTCTTTGATGCTGGAGGATGCTTGTGCTTGGTGGACATCTGTGGCAGTGGCGTCACATATCCTTGATATTGATTGGGATTTCTTCGTATCTGCTTTCTATGAAAGGTATCTTGGAAGGGAATTTCCAAGGGATAAGCAAGGTGCGGCTAATGCTGTTGGTGAGCAAGTGTTGCTTGAGCAAGGAGTAGAAGCTCAGCCATCTGTGTGTGACTGTTGTAAAAGGCAACATGTTGGAAATTGTTGGGACACAAGAGTTTGCTGGAGATGTGGTTCTAAGTTGCATGTTAAGCGTGATTGTCCTCATGGAGTGAAGTCAGCTTTGATGTTGGCCAAAGGATCTTTGAAAGGTCGTGGGCACGGCCGAGGCGAGGTTCAGAGGTGGCAGAAAAAGCAGAAGGTTGTGAAGAGTTTAGGAAATGAAGTTTGCTGGAAATGTGGGTCTGCTGGACACATGAAGCGTGATTGTTTGATGTTGGCTCGGAACAGCCAAGGTTCTTTACCGCAAGGAGTTGGTGGTGACCCTGGTGTGTTAGTTGGTGCTGCAGTTGTGCCGCAGGAGGATGATGGTTCCGCAAGGAAGAGGGCTCGTCTGACGAAGCTTCAGGGTAGTGTTGTGTTTTCAGGTAACCTTGTTAAGTGATCTTTGCTTTAGTTGCCTTAGTTTGGTTTCTGTTGGTTTTTCCTTGCGTGGTAAGTCTAGTCTTGTTGCTAGCATGTTTGGGGTAATGATAGTTGTGGTTTGGTGATATCTTTGGTGTGAAGAAGGCTTTAGTGAATATCTTGTGGTTAATGGTTGTTGGTATGATGGAGTTAGATAAGTTAAAGGTGAGTTAGGAGGTTGTTCTTAGACAGATTTTGAGGATGTTATTGGAGGGTGTGAACTGGCATTCATGCACAGATAAAATCATTGTTATATGTTATATTATATATGTGGGTCCATGCATACATGTGGCATGACATTAGAGGTTTTGCATACATGTACATCAGACATTGATAGGGCATGTAGGTGATCATGCATACGATGTTCACGCTCGCTAATAACTAATCGAATCTGTTAGTGTGGTGGTTGGATTAGGTGGGATGATGGGTTTTTAGAGGTTGTTTGGTGCTAAGTGTGAGCTAGAGGTGCTGGAGTTTGGTAAATCAGTTGTTAGTGATAGTGGGAGTGGTATAGCCTGTTGGTAAAAGGATAGTGTTTGATGCTTTGAGAAGTTTAGTGGTTTGGTGGTGAAGGGTATTGGTTGAGGTTAGTATCGGTTAAGTGGTTTGTTTAGCTAAAAGGAAGTGGTAGTTCCTTGGTGCTAAGTGATGTTGCAGTTTGAGGTTGTGTTTCCAGGTGCTGAAGTGGTTTAGCTTTTAGGTTGTGGTGAAAGGGTTGTGTTGGTTCTTAGCAACCTTTGAAGAGTTCAGAAGCTGTTATGTGTGTTTTGGTTGAGTAATGTTCTGGTGATGCAAGTGTTCTGGTTGAAGTTTGTAGTGAAAGGGCTGTGAAAGATCGAAGGCTTTCGTTGATTGTTTGGGTTCTTGTGAGCAGTGGTTGGCTAGCTGTGGTTAAGAAAGTTCTGTTTGAAGTCTGTTGATGGTATGTGGAACGGCTGAAGGTTTCAAGTTGGGGTTGTGATGTAATTTTTGGTTTTTGGGTAAATAGTGCTGGTGAGCTGTTATGGTAATGTCTTTGGCGGATGTGAAGGATTGTTAGCTTCGTTGAAGAGTTTGAATAAACAGTTGATGTTTAAAGATTTTTGATTGTTGAGAAAATCTTGGAAAAGGTTTGGGAATCGCAAGAGTTTTAGAAGCTGAGAGGTTGCCTAGTGGCTGAGTTGGTTTGGTGGATGTCTTTGTATAGACAAGTTTGGAAGCATGTGTTACAGTGTTGTCTGCTGTAAGAGCTGAAGTTTTCAGGTTAATGTTGGGATTGTGTACAGTCCGGTTATGTGGAAGGTTGAGCCGTGGTTACCTTTGAGAGTTTGGATTTGTGAGCAGTGTATGGTGGAGGTTTGATGTGGAAAGTGATCAGTGTTGTTGGTTGTGGCTTTTGGGTTGATTTGTGTGTTGCTTTGAGAAGGTTGTTGTTCACTTTTCGCCGGTTGAAATTTCGAGGACGAAATTTCCTAAGGGGGGGAGAGTTGTAACGCCCCGATTTTGGGCTCGGAAGTTTTGGGCGTTGACCGGTTCGGTCAAAGTGCTGATCGAATATATAAGAGTGGATTTAGGAAAGCCTAGTTCGGGTTGCATTAAAAATATGGAAAAATATTCTAAAATCACATTTTAATATATATAAGTGAGCTGTGAAATCAATTTTGGAAAATGAGGTTCGGAAGGTTGACATTTTGGCTAGTGACCAAAATGTAATTTTTGAAAGTTGCGGGACAGTTTTATAAAGGATTGAAACTTTGAATCTTTAAGGAGCTATTATTCCAAAAAGGATTTCTCCAGATTTTTCTAAGATATTTTAAGGCTCAAATCTGATTTTAAAGATTTAGAAAAGGAGGGAAATCATTTTTAACTAAATTTCCAACAAACTTTCCATTTTCTCTCAAATTCTCTTTTCTCTCATTTTCTCTCAACCCAAACAAAATTCTCCAGATTTCTTTCTTTGATTTTGACATCTAAATCTCTCCTTTCATCTCTCATTTGATTCCTAATCATCTCATCATCAAAACCTCTCAATTTACAAGTTGATTCATCAAGCTTTTTGGCTCTAAAATGGAGAAATTCAAGTTTGGAGGTAAGAACGTCCTTCTCCTCTAAACTATCAGTTCTTTACTGAAATTCCTAAGTTCTCAATCCTTGATTTATGTTTTATTAAAGGCTTTTCAATTGAGATCTTGATTTTTGGCTAAAATGCAAGATTTGGTGATTTTGGTGAAAATTTCGTGTGATCTGTTTAAACAGGGTTTTGAGGTGTTAAATTGATGTTAAATGAATGCTAAAATGATTAGAAGTTGAGGTTTAATCAATGCAATCCCGGATAGGTTGAATTTCCTAAGTTTGGCTTGAGTTTTTGGTTGTTTTTGGAGTGTTTTTGGTGATCTGTTATACCTGGAGGTATAAGGACGTGGTTGTGATCATTTTGCATGTTATTTGATGTATAAAAGTGGTTAGAAGTGATGGATCTTGGCTGGGTTAAGTTTTGGAAGTGTTTGGAGGTGATTTCAGTTATGTTTGGTAGCCAAATTGCTAGATTTGTGATGAGCAGCGAGTTGTGTTGTTGTTGCTGGTGTTTTAATGCATAAGGATGCATTAATGTTCTGTTTTTATGTGCTTGAAACAGGGGAGGTTGATCCTTGAGCTTTGGAGGTGTTTTCGGAAGGTTTCGGAAGCTTGGAAAGCTTGTTGGCTAGCTTTGTTTGGTTAACGGTGAGTGAAGTTGGGATTTCAGCTTTTGAAACAAGGTTTGAAGGTTTTTGGGAGCTTAGTTTAAGTCTAAACAACTTTGCTAAGCTCAAGAGTAAGTGAAGGGGTTTTCGCTTTTGAATTGTGAGTGATTTGGTTTCAAAATCAAATGTGGTTGATGATTGATATGCATGTGTTTTTGCATGGTTTAATTCTGTTTTGTAAGCATGTTTTAGCATGGTTTAATGCTGGTTTTGAAAGTCATTTGAGAAGGATGCTCAAGGTAAGAGATCCTTGGTTTTATACATTGAAAATGTGGTTTTGATGCATAGTGTTGCATGTTGTTCAATGGCTTTATATGATGCTTAAAAACAGTGAATTGATGATGGTTAATGATGTTAATTGTTACCTTTTGCATATTGGTTATGCATGTGAATCATGGGATTGATGAGGTAATGGTTTTGCATATTGTTTATGCATGTGAATCATTGAGCTAATGATGTGATGGCTTTGCATTATGTTTATGCATGTGAATCATTGAGCTAATGATGTGATGGCCTTGCATTATGTTTATGCATGTGGAACATTGGATAATATGGTAAGTTGGTTATATTGGCAAGTGATGTGAATGGTTCTTGGTTCGTTGATCGGATATAGTTAGCCGGCTATAGGATTGGGTGCACCGTGAATAAAGTCGCCTTGATGGCGGAGTGGTCAAGTGTGGACCGGGTAAACTCCCCTCAAGTATTCCTAACGAGATGAGGTCAGTGGAGGTTGTTGCCCACGGGAGGACCTCGGTTGCTTAAGGTCGTAGTGGAGGTTGTTGCCCACGGGAAGACCTTGGTTGAGTAAAGGTTATAAGGTGGTTAAAAGTCCTTATGTGAGAACCTTGTACTTGTTGAGATCACAATGGCAATGGTTAAGTCCATGTGTGGATCTAGTGTGTGATGTCCCGAATCTCGTTAGATGATGTCTACAACTACCAATCGGTTATGCAAAGGTTGTATGGTGGTTGAAAGTCCATACGGGAAGACCTTGTGCATGTCAAGGGTGTATGGCGGTTGAAAGTCCATACATGGGAACCTTGAGGAAAAGCTAAGGTTGTATGGTGTTTAAAAGTCCATACATGGGAACCTTAGGATGTTGAGGTCAGTGGAGGTTGTTGCCCACGGGAAGACCTTGGATTGGGTAGTGTGTAGGGAGCGTTGGGACACGCTCGGAATCCGCGTATCCGATCGGGTTGAAAAGTTGGAAAGTGAATATGGTTGATCTCTTGGAAGCCAATGTAATGTTCTTGATCATAGTGAAGCATGGGATTGCTTGAAATGATGCATGGTTGCATGTGAAGCATGGAATTGCTTGAAATGATGCATGGTTGCATGTGAAGCATGAGATGCTTGAAATGATGCATGGTTGCATGTGAAGCATGAGATGCTTGAATTGATGCATGTTTGCATGAGAAGCATGAGATGCTTGGTAAGATGCATTGTTGCATGAAATGTGTATGATGCTAGTAAATGCATGTTTACTTGTAAGTTGAACAAGTGTTGGATATCATTTGATAAATGATGCATGTGAGCATGAATTATCTATGTTGCATTGGAGTCTTGTAAGACTTGTTGTTAAAGGCATGTGATGAATGTTGTTATGGTTTTATGTTGCCTTGATTAAATGCATGAAATGGATTGATTGAACTATGGTTTTTAATGGTTTCTTGCTTGAGGTGGTTTTCAAGTTAAAGATAGGTATGTTGTGAAAAGGATGTGTTTTCCATGGTTTTGATTTAAGCTTGGCATATGGTGTTTATGCATGGTTTGAGCTTGATGTTGAAAGAGTTTTCAAACATGGTTTTGGAAAGCAAACCGGGTTGTTTTAAAGTGTTTTAAAGACCCGCTGCATTGATGGTGTTTTGGTTTTGAGCATTCCTCACTAAGCATTATGTGCTTACGCTCCTCTTTGTCCATTAATGCAGATTCTTGAAGTTTGGACAGCAAGGAGCAAGGGATTCAAGGTGGACTCCAATGGAGATGTATGTCTCGGTGAATAGCTATAGTTAATAAGGGCAATGGGGTAGAATCTCTCGGATTTATGTTTATGTGATCGTATATGTGTTGATCATGAATGTTAAATGTTGTTGTTAATGTTGTTGAACATGAATTGGCTTAAATGAGTTTGGTTTGAAAGGCTTATGTTTAAATGGATAGCTTGAATAGGAAGCATGTCAATGAATTTGGGGCTTTTCGAATGTGTTGGTTATATGTTGAATTGGTGATGCATTTTTAGTCCCTGCATGTTGAATGATCATGTGGTATGATTTGGTGATGTTAATTTGATGTTTGGAGCATGTTTGATGCTGTTTTCGAGTTGTTTTCAGGCAGGGGTATCGATACTCGGGCTTGGGTATCGATACACCTGAGCCAAATATGCATGTTTCTGCCCAGAGGTATCGATACTACTGAACAAGTATCGATACCATATGAGTGAGGTATCGATACTGGGGGGAAGGTATCGATACCTTTGCTAGAGTTTGGTTACTGCCTTCCCCGAGTATCGATACGACACGAGGCGTATCGATACCGGACCGTTAAAATCAGTTAAAAGTATCTTTTATGTTTCAAAATGTTTGCGTTTTGGTCCTGTATCTTGTTTGTGCAATTGTGTGAGTTCGGGAGGTCCGTTTGAGCTGAAATTTGGCAGGGAAGCATGAGACATGATTAATTTTAAGTTGGTAACTTAAAATCTGGTTAAGTCCTTAAAGTTTTCAGAAATTACAATTTGGTCCCTAAAGTTGTAATTTGTTCAATTGGGTCCCTGTTTGATCTCTGATGTTTGTGATCTTTGAGTATGGTGTTTGTGTGATCACATCTAAGGTTAATGTGCATCTAGACAAGATTAAAAAGAAAAAAAAAGGGTCGTTAATCAAGGTTGACTTTCAGGTTGACTTTGGTTTTCCCCGTGTAATCTTCGTAGTTCGGGTCAACCGTCTAGGCCGGGCTACGGGGGTTACAATTGACCTCTCAAACATGCTCCAAACATCACCAAACTTTACCAGCATGCAATTAAACACATTTAACACATATAAGCCTCATCAATTCAACAATATGACATCTCATGCAAAAAGCCCCAAATCAATGGTCATGCTTCCAACACAAGCTATCTACTCAAGCATCAACTTGCAAAACAAGCATATAAGGTTCAAACCAAAAACCAGCAACATCAACCACATTCAACATACTTAGGGAGTCATAAACACCTCCCAAAACAAATACATTGGTCCCCCATTGCCAAAACATACAAAAGCTAAAACACTTATAAAACCTTCATACATTGAGCTTTACTTGTACTTGTTTGCTTGCCTCCTCTTGCTGCCCTCAATGTACTCTAATGCTCTGCATTATTGAATCAAGAAAACGAGAGAGCGTAAGCCAAAGCTTAGTGAGGAGTGCTCCTTAAAACCATTCAATAATGCATTTAAAACCATTTGTAAAACATGCTTGTAAACAACCTTTACACATGCTCAAAGCATACTTTAAATCAAGCAATATCATGCTTCCACATTTCATTTTAACAAGCATCTCATGCTTCAACATAAACATTCAATCATGCATCTCATGCATCTCATGTACTATACATGTCATATTGGCTCAAGTGATACATTTATTTATGAAATCAAGTTCAACAACTTTCCCCAAGGACTTTTAAACACCTTGGACCCCAAGGACTTTTAAACACCTTGGCCATGGACTTTTAAACACCATGAAAGGACCACACAAGGACTTTTAACCACCTTTGTGTCCGTAGCTTGAATTACCCCAAGGACTTTTAAACACCTTGGCCCCAAGGACTTTTAAACACCTTTGCCCCATGGACTTTTAACCACCATGGAAAGGAGCACCTAAGGACTTTTAACCACCTTAGAGTCCGCAACAAGATTCATCCAAGGACTTTTAACCACCTTGATGATCTTAGATAACAAGGCTCACTCAAGGACTTTTAACCACCTTAGTGACCTTCACTTTTACAAACCATCACTTGCCAATACACACTTTATACATCATGTAATCCATTGTTTTAAAGCATTTAACCCAAGCCATTTCATCATGCATTTCAAAGCATTAAATCATCATTTAACAATGCATTAAAAACAAGGTACTCTTACCTAGAGACACCTTCAACACATGGCTTAAAACCTCAGCATATATCATGCTAAAACATCAGCAATTATCATGCTTAAACATGCTTTCAAAACAGTGAACAAATCATGCAAAATCATCATTTCACATTTCATCAAAACATGGCCACCACTTAGAGAGAGTAATCCGAAAACTTACACTTGAGCTTAGCAAAGTTGTTTAGACTTAAACTAAGCTCCCAAAACCTTGGTTTCAAAGCCGAAAACCATTTTCACAAATCCACTCACCGATTTCCACTTCGCTTCAAGCTAAAGCACCAAAACAAGCCTCCGGATCAACAATTCTTGGATCCAAGGATGCCTCCCCTGTTTCAACACATTAAAGCAGAGGATTAATGCATCATCATGCATTAATTGCTTCAATGAAAGCATCTAAACTCGCTGCTCTCACTAAACCTCCATTTTCGGCCACCAAACACAACCGAAAATGCATCCGAAACACTTCTAAACAAAGCCCAGCCACAAACCAGCAAAACCTCACTTCCATCAACATCATTTAACAACTAAAAACAACCTACAACCATCCTTATACCTCCAGCAACACCAGATCCACAAGATCACCACAAAAGCTACCTTAAAACACAAGCTAAAATTAGGAAACCCAACCTATCCGGGATTGCATCAATCAAGACTCATTTCCACTTCAATTTAATGGTCATTTAACATCAAAAACACTTCTCAAAACACAGATTTAATAGATCAAACGAAAATCTTGTGAAATCATCAAAATCTTGCATAATTAGCCAAGATCCATAAATAAACCTTAAAACCTTTAATCAATTATCAAATTAGGATTGAAAACTTTAGGAATTTCATTAAAGAACTTGAAGTTCAGAGGAGAAGGACGTTCTTACCTCCAAACTTGAGTTTCTCCTCTTTTTGGAATAGAAAAGCTTGATGAAACTTGAAGCAATTGAAGAGGATTTGAAGACACAATGATTTGCAATCAATGGAGAGTTGAAAGAAGGTTTTTAGGTGATGAAAATCAGACTTAGATCTCTGGAATTGAGTGTTTGGGTTGAGAGAAAAGATAGAGAGAAAATAGGTAGTTAAAAGAGAAAATGGCCAAAATAGATTTTTCCCTCCTTTTGATTCTTTTAAAATCAGAATTATGGGTTAAAATATCTTAGAAAAATCTGGAGAAACTCCCTTTGGGTAAATAGCTCCTTAAAGATTCAAAGTTTCAACCCTTTATAAAATAGCCACTAAACTTTCAAAAATTACATTTTGGTCACTAGCCAAAATGTCACATTTCCGAAACTCATTTTCCAAAATTGATTTCACAGTTCACTTAATTATAATAAAAGATGATTTTAGAACATTTTTCCATAATTTTTATGCAACCCGAACTAGGCTTTCCTAATTTAACCTCTTACGATTCGAACAGCACTTAGACCAACCGGTCAACGCCCAAGACTTCCAAGCCCAAAACCGGGGCGTTACAGTGTGGGTCCTGTTGCGTATCGGTTGAGGTTACCTCAGGAGCTGGAGAAGATTCATGATGTGTTCCATGTTTCTATGCTCCGGAAGTATAGATCTGATCCTTCGCATGTGATGCCTGTGGAGGAAGTGGAATTGAATCCGGATTTGACCTATGATGAGGAACCGGTGAAGGTTCTGGATTCGGATAGCAAGGTTCTTCGTGGCAAGACCATTGAGTTGGTGAAGGTGCTGTGGAAGCATCGCGGTGTTGAGGAAGCCACGTGGGAGCGGAAGGAAGACATGCTGAAGCAATTTCCTTATCTCTTTCCTTCAGGTAAATTTCGAGGACGAAATTTCTTAAGGGGGGGAGAGTTGTAACGCCCCGGTTTTGGGCTTAGAAGTCTTGGGCGTTGACCGGTTCGGTCAAAGTGCTGTTCGAATCATAAGAGGTTAAATTAGGAAAGCCTAGTTCGGGTTGCATTAAAAATATGGAAAAATGTTCTAAAATCATCTTTTAATATAATTAAGTGAACTGTGAAATCAATTTTGGAAAATGAGTTTTGGAAGGGTGACATTTTGGCTAGTGACCAAAATGTAATTTTCGCAAGTTTGGTGGCTGTTTTATAAAGGGTTGAAACTTTGAATCTTTAAGGAGCTATTTACCCAAAGGGAGTTTCTCCAGATTTTTCTAAGATATTTTGAGTTATAATTCTGATTTTAAAGTATATCAAAAGGAGGGAAAAACCATTTGGCTAATTTCATAACTAACTTCTCTATTTTCTTTCTCTCTTTTTCTCTCAACCCAAACACTCCATTTCCAGAGATTTGTTTCTGATTTTCTCACCTAAATTCCTCCTTTCAACTCTCATTTGATTCCTAATCATTGTATCTTCAAAACCTCTTCAATTGCTACTTGTTTCAACAAGGATTTTGATTCCAAAAAGAGGAGAAACTCAAGTTTGGAGGTAAGAACGTCCTTCTCCTCTAAACTATCAGTTCTTTACTGAAATTCCTAAGTTTTCAATCCTTAATTGATGTTTAATTAAAGGTTTTAAAGTGTTGAAATGGATCTTGGCTTATTATGCAAGATTTTGATGATTTTTGATGATTTTCGTTAGATCTGAGTAATCTGTGATTTGAGAGGTGTTTTTGATGTTAAATGATCTCTAAATTGATAAGGAATTGAGTTTTGATTGATGCAATCCCGGATAGGTTGAGTTTCCTAAGTTTAGCTTGTGTTTCAAGGTAGTTTTTGTGGTGATCTTGGTGATCTGATGTTGCTGGAGGTATAAGGTTGTTAATAGGTTGTTTTTAGATGTTGTATTATTTTAATGGAAGTGTGGTTTTACTGGTTTATGGCTGGGCTTTGTTTAGAAGTGGTTTGGATGCATTTTCGGTTGTGTTTGGTGGCCGAAAATGGAGGTTGAATGAGAGCAGCGAGTTTAGGTGCTTTCATTGAAGCAATTAATGCATGATGATGCATTAATCCTCTGCTTTGATGTGTTGAAACAGGGGAGGCATCCTTGGATCCAAGAGTTGTTGATCCAGAAGCTTGATTTGGTGTTTTGGCTTGAAGCAAAGTGGAAATCGGTGAGTGAAGTTGGGTTTTCAGATTTTAAAACCAAGGTTTGAAGGTTTTGGGAGCTTAGTCTAAGTCTAAACAACTTTGCTAAGCTCAAGTGTAAGTTTTCGGATTTTCTCTCTAGTGGTGGCCATGATTTTGTTGTGATGCAAAATGGTGAATTGCATGTTTTAATTACTGTTTTGAAAGCATGTTTTTAGCATGGTATTTGCTGATGTTTTAAGCCATATGTTGAAGGTAACTCTAGGTAGGAGTTCCTTGATTTTATACATTGAAATAATGTGGTTTGATGCTTTGAAATGCATGTTGAATATGGCTTGGTTTAATGCTTTAAAACAGTGGATTATATGATGTAAAAGATGTATATTGGCAAGTGATGTTTTGAAAATGTTAAGGTCACTAAGGTGGTTAAAAGTCCTTGAGTGAGCCTTGTTACTTAAGAACATCAAGGTGGTTAAAAGTCCTTGGATGATTCTTGTTGCGGACACTAAGGTGGTTAAAAGTCCTTAGGTGATCCTTTCCATGGTGTTTAAAAGTCCATGGGGCCAAGGTGTTTAAAAGTCCTTGGGACCAAGGTGGTTAAAAGTCCTTGGGGTGATTCAAGCTATGGACACAAGGGTGGTTAAAAGTCCTTGTGTGGTCCTCATTCATGGTGTTTAAAAGTCCATGGTCAAGGTGTTTAAAAGTCCTTGGGGCCAAGGTGTTTAAAAGTCCTTGGGAAAGTTGTTGAACTTGTTTTAATAAATGAAAAGTATCACTTGAGCCAATATGACATGTTAAGAATATTGTGAAGCATGAGATGCTTGTTTTAATGTTATGTTGAAGCATGAGATTGCTTGTTTTAAGTATGCTTTTGAGCATGTACAAAGGTTGATTATAAGCATGATTTGTAAATGTTTTTAATTGCATTATTGAATGGTTTTTTTTAAGAGCATTCCTCACTAAGCTATTGCTTACGCTCTCTCGTTTTCTTAAATCAATAATGCAGACAATTAAAGAACCTTAAAGGGCAGCAAGGAGGGCAAGCATCCTAGTTCAAGTAAAGCTCAATGTATGGAAGGTTTTATAAGCACCTTTTAGCTTTTGGGTAATTTGGCAATGGGGGACCAATGTGTATGTTTTGGGAGGTGTTTGGAACTCCCTAAGTATGTTGAATGTTGTTATGAATGCTGGTTTTTGGATTGGATCCTTATATGCTTGTTGTGGAAGTTTGTGCTTGAATAGCTAGCTTGTGTAGGAAGCATGCCTATAGAATTGGGGCTTTTTGCATATGATGTTGTTTTTTTGAATTGAAGATGCAAGTGTGTCCTATATATGTTGAATTGCATGCTGGTAAAGTTTGGTAGCATTTGGAGCATGTTTGAATGATCAATTGCAAGTTTTGGTATGCTAGTTTGCTGAAATCTGTGCAGGCGTTTCGGAACAGTGTGCACCATTTCAGAACGGGTGCCTGGAATGAACCCAGGGGTCCGAAACGGTATGCACCGTTTCGAAACGGTTTGGTCTCTGCCAGACCCCCGTTGCGGTACTGGTTGCGGAACGGCCCGTGTTTCGGAACGGGGTCAACCTGTTTCGGAACGGTCGACCGTTGGGGGCTGACATGGGCAGTTATATGTTTTGAATTGTTTGCGTTTTGGTCCTGAATCTTGTTTGTTCAATTGTATGAGTTTGAGAAGTCCGTTTGAGCTGAAATTTCACAGAGAAGCATGAAACCCGACTAATTTGAAGTTGGTAAGATTAATTTGGGTTAAGTCCTTTTATTTATCAGAAATTACAATTTGGTCCCTAAAGTTGTAATTTGTTCAATTGGGCCCCTGCTTGATCTCTGATGTTTGTGATCTTTGAGTATGATGTTTGTGTGATCACCACTAGGGTTAATGAGCATCTAGATAAGATTAAAAAGAAAAAAAAGGGTCGTTAATCAAGGTTGACTTTCGGGTTGACTTTGGTTTTCCCCGTGTGACTTTCTTAATTCGGGTCAACCGTCTAGGCCGGGTTAAGGGGGTTACAGCATCAATGCATGTTGATTTTTTCCCGTGAGAATACCATGTGAATTATGAAAATGTTGCTTGAGTTCATGCTATGCATGGGCTTGTGTTTATGGTATTTAAGATGTGTTTGAGGAGATGTTTAACCCCGGTGTAAAACAGTGGAATGAGATGTTACGATGAGTATATTACCATATGTGGATCTTTATATTAGATAGATTGATCGATCAATAGGATGTGAAGTGCACTATATATATAAAATTCGCGCGTGAGATAAATTATTCGGTTTCACAATAGGGGTTGTGTTATTGTGATGCGAGTGATAGAGGTTGTGCTATCACCAACGGGCAATGCGAGTTGTGGCATCCCGGCCGAAGTGAGATTGTGATGAGGGTTGTTTTACCATGTAGCTTGATAGGGATTGTGCCATCAAGGTATCCGCTTATCCGAGCAACGTGTCAATGATGCTGATATACAGATTCGCTTATGGTTTTAATCTAAGCTTGGTAAACTCATATGGTTATGTTTATATGCTTGAAGCATGTGAGTTGAAATGGAGCCGATAGGCTTGGTTTGCATATGTGGTTAACATATGGTTTATGCATGGATGATGCATGTGTTGTGCCTATCGTATGTGTTGTTGCAATTGCTTATACTTGATTTAAGTATGGTATGTTTGAAAGGAAGTGATTTGCGAAAGTGATTTTAAGAAATTGTTTTAGTTTCCAAAATGAAGTTTATTTTCAAAACTACATTGTTGTAGCTTGGTTTCGAGCCCCACTCACTAAGCTTCGTAGCTTACGCTCTCTTTTCCAACAATGCAGATCCGTAGACTATCTTGGAAGGCAACGGTGCAAGGGAAGTGATCCAAGTGTCCACTTCAAGCTCAAGTATGGTTTTGTTTAGATAGTAGTGTGTGTGGCAATGTAGATAGACCTTGTTTATGTTTTGGGAGTGTTTTATGGACTCCTTGTGATGCGAGCATGTTTGTTATGCCTTTGTTGGCTTGTTTATACCTTGAGCATAATGGTTTTGGCTTTCTATCTTGCTTTGCTTAGTTCATGGATTTTGATGTTTCTTATCTTGTCATTTGTTAATCGTGAGTTAGTTCTCTTGCTTAAATGTAAGCTTGGTTTTTTATTCTTAGTGTTTTTATGCTTATCTTGTTGTTATCTTATTGCATGTGTTGATTGGAACCATGGCGAACAACCTTGGAGATGCTTGAACTGCAGATTTTTTCTGTTCAGCTACAGGGTGTTTCGAAACAGGCATTAACGTTTTGAAACGACACTTAAATTGGCCTTTGTGTTTCGGAACTTGTATCAAAATGAGCTTTGCAGTCCCGAAATGGGTCTAACCGTTTCAGAACGAAAGCTCTTTGGAATTTTAAATGTTAGACTCGTATTGATTCCATCGGTAGTGTTTCAAAACGGGGGTCGTTGGAAGATAGTTAAGTGCATCTTCGAAGTTGTTTTTCTTGCGTTTTGGTCCAAGCCTAATGTGTTATCAATTGAGTTCTATTGAGGGCTTGTTTTAAGTTGCATTTCAGCATGGAAGTATGAAATGAGACTAATTTCAAAGTGATCACCTTAATTTCGTCATAGGTCCATGTTTATGCTAGTTTTGCGTTTTGGTCCCTGGTTGCTTGGTTCATCGTTCGGTGCTCGTCTCATTGTGTTTTCTTCCGCTGTGTGTTCTTGAAATATAAGGTTTAATTCGAGCATCTAGAAAAGATATTACTCAATGCGTTTAGGGTTGCTAATTGAAGGGAAATCTCCAGATTTTTCTTCAGTTAGTCTCGTGTGATCTGCTCGATACGGTTTGGTGGCTAGGCCGTTTCGAGGGGTTACATATGTTGGTATCAGAGCCAGGTTCGGAAAGGCTTGTGTTGGTTATCGTGCAACCAGAAAGGTAAGTGAGGTAGGTGCGATTATTTTTGGTGTTTGCTTGCTTTTTGAGGTAGCTTGTTGTGTAAGGTACCCATTGCCACATACTACTATTAGGAAAATCTTTGTAAGATACTTGAGCACCTTGGACCATTGACGTTGCTGACCCGAATCATTTCCTTTTGTTTTATCTGTTTTTGTTGTAGCATTGCATCTGTATATCATGGCTAGACCTAAAAGAGGTCAAGTGGGTGGTGAGCTATGAGATAATTAGGTTGAGGATGCCGGGAATCCGCAAGAGGGAGATTTACCTCCTTCTCCTTCTCCGGGTGGTGGAGCAGATGCACGAGGTGAGGAGCCTCATGGTGGCCAGGGACAGGTGGAGCTGATATGAGCCCGTTGATTCATGCTATTGCTGGGGCTTTTTAGATTGCTATGGTTGGGTTGTAGTTGGGTGCACCGCATCATGGACAGAGGGATGGGTTGCCCCTCGAGAAACTTCGTAGTCTGGGTGGAGTAGAGTTCTGTGGGTGATCGCCTGAGGGAGCCGAGGCATGGCTAGAGAGCACTACCAGGATTTTAGGTCAGATGGAGTGTAGTGATGCACGAAAGCTTCTCTGTGTAGTATCTTTGCTTCAGGGTGACGCGTATGTTTGGTGGACTACGATCACCGTGAGTATGGCCACCACAGATATCACTTGGGATTTCTTTCGTTCTGCCTTCCAGAAGAAGTATATAGGGCCGAGATAGCAGGATGAGAAGAAATGTGAGTTCATGGCTTTGGTTCAGGGAAGCATGACTGTTTATGAGTATGAGATCCAATTCGTTAGACTGTCAGTATGCGACTGAGTTGGTTCCCACTGAGAGGGAACATTGTGAGAGGTTTCGGTATGGATTGACTGAGGAGGTAAAGACTTACATGTTGGCTTCTGATTATACAGATTTTGATGTGTTTCTCGCCCGAGCCAAAGATATCGAGCATAGTCTTGGTTTATCTGCTAGAGGAGGCGGGTCCAGTTCAGGGAAACGACCTACTGAATGGAATCGTGATCATGCCAAGTGGCACAAGGATAAGAGGCAGCGTTTTTACCTCGAACGTGGGGGTGGTAACCCCGGGCATGGCCATCAAGGCCAAGGTTTTTCTCACCGTGCACCCGAGTGCACAAAGTGTGGTAGATCTCATCCAGATGAATGTTAGGGAAATTATGGTACGTACTGGCATTGTGGATCGAAGGATCATCTCAAGCGAGATTTTCCCTAGCTAGCTAGAGGTGGTCAGGCACCGGCACGAGGTGCCGAGTACCAGCGAGTCCGTGGGCACGGCCGAGGGAACTTTCAGCCACGGAACGGTGGTCAAAGGAATGTGGCACATGTAGTCATAGTTCAGCCCGAGGGAGGTGGACCAGCGAGGGTGTATGCACACCGAGAGGGCAGGAACAACACTGATGTTATCACAGGAAATTTCATGCTACAGTCTCTAACATTGCTTTCATTGGTTGATTTTGGCTCTACACGTTTTTATATTCTGAGTGAGCATGGTAAGATGTTGGACATACCGTGTGAGATTCTTGATGTGGGAATGGGTGTGACTAGTTCATTCGGCGAGATAGTTGTGGTTAGAAAGATGTATCAGAGGTGTCTGTTGATGGTTCAAGGTAACGTGTTTCTGGTCGACATGATGGAGTTGCCGTTCTACGGCTTTGATGTGATTTTGGGAATAGATTGGTTGGTAGAACACAAGGTAAAGGTAGATTTCGAGACTGAACGAATAAGGTTGAGGTTTTCAGATGATTACGAGGTGGTAGTGGTTGGTGAGAATGTTAAGTTCTTATCCAACGTTGTTTCTGCTTTGGAGGCTCGGAAGATGATGGATCAGGGATGTCAAGCATACTTAGCCTATGTGATGAATCCAGATATGAGTAAAGTTCAACTAAAAGGTATTAGAACAATTTGTGACTTTCCCGAGGTATTTCCAGAAGAGTTGCATGGTTTGCCACCGGATAGAGAAGTCGAGTTCACTATTGAGTTATATTCTGATTCTGCTCCCGTATCGATTGCTCCGTATCGGATGGCTCCGAAAGAGTTGAAAGAATTGAAGACTCAACTTCAGGAGTTGTTAGACCGTGGTTTTATCCGTCCGAGTATATCGCCTGGGGGTGCACTGGTACTGTTCGTTAAGAACAAATACGAAAGTATGTGTATGTGTATCGATTAGCGTTAGTTGAATAAATTAATTGTGAAGAACAAGTATCCTTTGCCGAGAATAGATGATTTGTTTGATCTGTTACGGGATGCGTTAGTTTTCTCAAAGATAGACTTGAGATCCATGTACTATCAGTTGAAATTGAAGGAATAAGACATACCGAAGATAGATTTTCGTACACGTTATGGGCATTATAAGTTTTTGGTAATGTCGTTCGAGTTGACAAATGCACCAGCCGCGTTCATGGACATGATGATCCATGTGTTTCGTGAGTTCCTAGATCAGTTTGTTGTGGTGTTTATTGATTATATATTGATTTATTCACGCACTGAGGAAAACCATAATAGACATTTGCGACTTGTGTTGAAGACTTTGCTAGACAATCATTTATATGCGAAGTTGAGCAAATGCCAATTTTGGATTAGAGAGGTTGTCTTTCTAGGTCATGTTGTATCAACTGATGGCATTAGAGTTGATCCTAAGAAAATGGAAGCTGTTGTGAATTGGAAGCAACCGAAGTCTGTGACCGAGGTTCGGAGTTTCCTTGGCTTAGGTTGCTACTATCGTCGGTTTGTAGAAGGATTTTGAAAGATAGCTGGTCCGTTGAAGAAATTGTTACAAAAGGATGTCAGCTATGAGTGGACAGAAGCGAGACAGATGGCTTTTGATCGATTGAAAGATGCTTTGACTAGAGCACATGTGTTAGTGCAATCGGTAACAGGGAAAGATTATGTGATTTACAGTGATGCATCGTATGTAGGTTAAGGGTGTGTGTTGATGCAAGATGGTAGAGTTGTTGCATATGCGTCGACACAGCTGAAGATTCATGAAAAGAATTACCCCACGCATGATATTGAGTTAGCCGCTGTTGTGTTTGCTTTGAAGGTGTGGAAAAACTTTTTGTATGGTGAGAAATGCACAGTGTATACCGATCACAAGAGTTTGAAATATTTGATGTCTTAGTAAGATTTGAATCTCTGACAACGTAGATGGCTTGAATCATTGAAGGACTATGATATTACTATTGGGTACCATCTAGGTAAAGCCAGTGTGGTAGTCGATGCTTTGAGTAGGAAAGTGGCAGTTGAGATTTGAGCGATGTTTGCCAGATTGAGATTATCATATGATGGTGGATTGATCGCCGAATTGCACGTGAAACCTTCGCTAGTATAGTTGATTCGAGAGAAACATTTGTAAGACAACTCTCTAGCTTCGTATGTTTAAGACATTGCGGAAGGTAAACCGACTGAGTACAATTTCAGTAATGATAATGTTTTGTGTTATAGAGATAGAGTTGTTGTGCCTAATGATAGCGATTTGTGACGCACCATTTTGAGTGAAGCACATACTAGTCTGTTTACTATGCATCTAGGTTGCACGAAGATGTACCGAGACTTGACGAATGATTATTTCTAGGTTGGGTTGAAAAAGGATGTGGCTGAATTCAAGAGTAAATGTATGGCCTGTCAGCGAGTGAAGGTCGAACATCAGTTTCCATCAGGATTGTTACAGCCTTTGCGGATTCTTGATTGGAAATGGGAGAGAATAACTATGGATTTTGTATCAGGATTGTCGTTGACTCTTTCACAAAAGAATTCGGTTTGGGTGATAGTGGATCGACTCACCAAGAGTGCACATTTCCTAGCCATCAACACGTCTAATTCTTTGGATAAATTGGATGATTTGTATATCCGTGAGGTAGTGAGACTGCATGATGTGCCGAAGTCGATTGTATCGGATAGAGATATGAGGCTCACATCGAGATTTTGGGATTGTTTGCATAGTGAATTGGGTAGACGATTGAATTTCAGTACTTCATATCATCCTCAGTCAGAGCGGGAAATACAAGTGCTTAGGATATGTTGCGCTGTTGTGTTATTGATTTTCATGGTTCATGGGAGAAACACCTGGCATTGGTTGAGTTTGCCTACAGCAACAGCTATCAGGCTAGTATTCAAATGGCACCGTATGAGGCTTTGTATGGTAGGAGGTGTAGAACTTCTGTTTGTTGGGCAGAAGCCAGACAGAAATTGGTATCATTACCCGCTATGCTTAAAGGTACTACCGAGAAGGTGAAGTTAATATGTGATCGCTTGAAAGCAGCAACAGATCGACAGAAATCTTATGCAGATTTGAAGCATTGAGAAATCGAGTATGATGTGGGTGAGAACGTCTTTTTGAAAGTATCTCCATGGAAGAAAGTGATGAGATTCGATAGAAAAGGTAAATTGAGTCCCAGATTTATTGGTTTGTATGAGATCATTGGACGAGTTGGTCATGTTGCATATAGATTGAGTTTGCCTCCAGAATTAGAGAAGATTCATGATGTATTCCACTTTTCGATGCTCAGAAGTATAGATCAGATCCGTCGCATGTAATGCCTGTGGGAGAAATTAAATTGAATCTGGATTTTTCCTCTGATGAAGAGCCGCTCAAGATATTATCTTCGGACAACAAATTTTTGTATGGTAGATCCATTGAGTTAGTCAAAGTGAAGTGGCGACACCGAGGTGTTGGAGAAGCCACTTGGGAGAGGAAAGACGACATGAAGCGTCAGATTCCGCATCTTTTCCCATCAGGTAAATTTCAAGGAAGAAATTTCTTAAGTGGGGGAAACTTGTAACACCATGGTTTTGGGTATAGAAGATTCGGTAAGATTTCGGTGTCTGAAGGACCGGGTTTGGGAGTTGTGGGTGAGTTCAGGGAAAGTAGTCTTTGGATGGTTGGAAAAATATTGAATAAATTTCTAAAATCCTTAAATATTATATATAAGGCTTTGGTAAAAACAATTTTGGAAAAACGTTTTTCAAACCATGACATTTCGGTTTAGAGACCAAAATGTAAAGATTGCAAAATCTGTTTTTTGTGACCATTTTGTAAAAGAGTCAAAAATAGAATCTTTAAGGAGCTAAATTTGGCTGGGCCAATATAGTTATTTTCCCCTTTATTTTTAACTATTTAAATATTTTAAAAAGGGTTTTATAATTAAAACTAAAAAGGGTTGATCATCTTTTTCTCATTTTACGTTAAAAGCACATTTTGAAGCTCTTCTCATTTTCTCTTTAGCCAAATATCCATCTAGGCTTAATTTCTCAAAGGTAAATGATGTTTCTTATTGATCTAATGTTTTCAAAAGATTTTCCTATCTTCTATCTCTAAAAACCATGTTTTATTCTTAGTTTTCTCGAGTGTTCTTTGCTAATCAATGGGGAAATACTATCATTGGAGGTGAGCGACGAAATTCTCCTATAATGTAAGGTTCTTTATTGATATTCCCATGTTTTTGATTATTTTATTTATTAAGGTTAAGATTTTCTAAAAGGTTTCTGATGAAAATTTAGGTAAAATATGGTGAAATGAGCTTTTGGGTGGGATCTTGGTTTAGATCTTTCAATTTCGAGTTTGATGATGGTTATATCTTAGTTTTTGATGTGGAATAATGTTGATATGATGGGTGAATGATAGAAATCCCAGATTTGGGTTTTGTGTTGAAGTTTGATGGGTGTAAAAGTGAGTTTTTGGCTGAGTTTTGTGATCAATCAATAGCCGATGGTATACTGATTATGGGTTAATGTTTTTAGATGTTTATTCATGTGTTTTGATGATGTATAATGTTGGGTTTATGCTGGAAGTTGTCCGAGTTGAGTTTTCTGATGTTTTCGTTTTGTTTCGACAATGTTTCGATAAGCGATTTGAATGAGTTGTTGAATCTCTATTTTCTAGCAAGTTAGAGTGTTGAAAATATCTCTAATCCTCTATTTTGGGTTGGTTAGAAGCAGGGGTTGAAGATCCAGAATTGTTGGATACGTTTATGGGCGAACTGGGAAGCTACAAAATTGTTTCGGCTTGGTTTTGGTATTCACTGGTGAGTGGAAATGTTGTAATTCCTTAACAAGTTAAAAGAAGCATTTTGGGAGTTTTGGTTGCATCGTTAGGCCAATCCAAGCTCATGAGTAAGTTTTGAGTTATTTTGGTATTTTTGCCGTTATATACGTTGATCATGTTTTGATCATGAGCATATCATTTTTAATGATGTTTTCCACTGTTGTTGTGCATCAATGCATGTTGATTTTGTCCCATGAGAATACCATGTGATTTATGAAAATGTTGCTTGAGTTCATGCTATGCATGGGCTTTTGTTTATGGTATTTTGGATGTGTTTGGGGAGGTGTTTAACCCCGGTGTAAAACAGTGGAATGAGATGTTGCGATGAGTATATTAACACATGGGGATCTTTATATCAGATAGATTGATCGATCAATAGGATGTGAAGTGCACTATATATAAAAAATTTGCGCGTGAGATAAATTATTCAGTTTCACAATAGGGGTTGTGCTATTGTGATGCGAGTGATATGTGTTGTGCCATCACCAACGGATAATGCAGGTTGTGGCATCCCAGCCAAAGTGAGATTGTGGTGAGGGTTGTTTCACCATGTAGCTTGATGGGGGTTGTGCCATCAAGGTGTCCGCTTATCCGAGCAACGTGTCAATGATGCCGATATACTCATTCGCTTATGGTTTTAATATGAGCTTGGTAAACTCATATGGTTATGTTTATATGTTTGAAGCATGTGAGTTGAAATGGAGCCAATAGGCTTAGTTTGCATATGTGGTTAACATATGGTTTATGCATGGTTGATGCATGTGTTGTTCCTATGGCATCTGTTGTTGCAATTTCTTATACTTGATTTAAGTATGATATGTTTGAAAGGAAGTGATTTGCGAAAGTGATTTTGAGAAATTGTTTTGGTTTCAAAAATGAAGTTGGTTTCAAAACTGCATTGTCTTAGCTTGGTTTTGAGCGATGCTCACTAAGCTTCGTAGCTTACTGTTACAAACTTATTTCTCTCACACTCAATCCGTGCGACACTAGCACTCCCGATACAATGCTAGTAAGCGTTACTCGTGCAACGCTATGGAAAACACACAAGAACATAAGAAAGGAAAGCTTTATTAAGCTAGGAGAAAGCTTTACAAGAGAGATTTGAAGGATTTATGGGATGCTTTATATATGAGAGGGGTGGCCCTATTTATAGGCTCCCACCTTCTCAATGGACGGCTAGGATCATTTTGATCCAACGGTTACTATTTCACCTCCCAAAATATCTAAAGGCCAAAACTATTCTAGATAAGTCCATACTTATATACATATGTCTCTAGGCTTCTAGAGTACTCCCTATAGTACTACACTTATCTATAGGTTTCTAGAATGTTTCGGAGATGTCCAGACTAGTCCCGAGCTGTCCCGAGCCTTCAGGAGTCTTCTAGGTCTTCCTTGTTTAGACTATATGACTGTGGAATGTCCGGAAACTCCTAGAATCTTGTGGGAGCGTCTTAAGAAGGTTGTGGGCCTCTCTAGGCCGTTCTAGATCCTTTCTTGTATCATCATTTGCCTTAAAACACCCAAGCACTTTATTTTTCCTTGGTTGACCCGAGTGCACCTAGGGGGCAGTCCTCGGTCAGTCTTGGCGCACGTAGGGGGCACTTCTCGGTCGGTCTTGTTGCACCATGGTGGGGTGTGACATTCTCCCCCACCTGATCTTGCGACGCCATCATCGCGTCTTGCCTGGGGTGCTGGGGCGTTGTCGACGTAGTCCTTCGTCTCCCCACTCGCATCTTCTTCACCCTCGGCTTGACAGCTCGTCCATTGGCTATCGCACCAGGTCGCACACTTGGTTGGACCACTTTGGCTCTTGTCATGTTGGACTGGGAAGCCTTTCTCCTCTCGTGCTCATCCAACCCATTGGAAGGCTTGGCTTGATCAACGCCTTTGTCAAGCCTTCTTGTTCCATCGACTCCCTTGATGGAAACAAGTAGTCTTCTCTTGGGACATGACCTCATCACATGAGGTCCATCACATAGGTAGCACTTCACCCTTGTGCTTACCTTCCCTTGTTGCGCAGACTTAGCCTTCCCATTTCCACGATTCCCCTTCGTGGGCATACCCTTGTTGACACAACCTTGCTTTCCCCTTGCAAGCTTGGTCAGTTACTCGGCCTTGCCTTCAACCTTTGGAGATGATGGGTCATCTTCTTGCTCCACGTCGAGCATCGACCCTGGCTTAAGTCCCTCGGTGCCATGTCCCTTGTGGATGGAACTTCCCTCGTTCCTCTCGGTGTCCCCCACCGTTTGAAGTGTTGAAAGCACTTGCATGGATCCCATTTGTGCACATTGCCTATCCTCGACATCACTACCTTCGACGGCATCACTTCCCCCTTTATGTCTGGCTAGGAGGGAACTGAGGGCTTGCTTCTGTGGGAAATCTCGTACCTAATGATCACCATCACAAATGAAGCACGTATTTGGTGGTGATCTCCTCGTGCCTTGATATTCCTTGGACTTGCATCGGTCCTCGCCCTTCCAAGGGGACGAGTCTCTATGCCTAGACTTGTTATCCTCGTGACCATTCTTGCGATGGCTCCTCTCTTCTCCACCTTTGGCATGGCCATCCCTATAATCCTTTGGCCTGGGGTGGACTCATTATGGCTAGAGTAGTCGGTGAGGCTCTCGGCCACGGAAATGGCATCGGCAAAGGTTTGAGGCTCCTCTCTACTTCCTTAGTGTCGCGTGATCCCGCAAAGGTTTGAGGCTTGGGCACCTCGACCCTTCTAGCCTCCACAGTGGTGCATGGCCCCGCTGCCAAAGCACATTTGCACAAGGCTACATAGCCTTGTAGTACCTCCACATGGACACGAGAATTGTCAAGCTCTTGTTGAAGAGACTCATGAACCTTCGAGAGCTCCCCTATGAGAAGATCACGAATTTGCCCCATCTCTGCGCGCAGGGTCTCCTCTAGCTTCACCGTCATAGCCTTCGCGGCCGTGTGGAGCTCGGCATCCTCTGCCTCAAGGCCTTCAACCCACTCTAGAAGGTCGTCCACTTGCGCACCCATGCCCTCAAAGTTTTCCTCAACACGATTCAAGCGCGACTCCAAGCTAGAAATCATATCCTTGGACTTGGCCCTTTGCCTCGTCACTTTAGGATCAACCATCTCCTCTCACCCTCGTTGCTCATACATGACCTCCGTGTCAGATGAGCTTGCCACTTGGTTCTTGCCCGATTTTTCCATGTCCCAAGTCTTGAACATGCTCTAATACCAACTTTCACGGACTTATTTCTCTCAGACTCAATCCGTGCGGCACTAGCACTCTCGACACAATGTTAGTAAGCCTTACTCGCGCAAGCCTGTGGCAAACACACAAGAACTTAAGAAATGAATACTTTATTAAGCTAGGAGAATGCTTTACAAGAGAGCTTTGAAGGACTTATGGGATGCTTTACAAATGAGAGGGGTGGCCCTATTTATAGGCTCCTACCTCCTCAATGGACGACTAGGATCATTTTGATCCAACGACTACAATTTCACCTCCCAAAATATCAAAAGACTTAAAACTATTCTAGATAAGTCCATACCTATATAAATATGTCTCTAGGCTTCTAGATTACTCCCTATAGTACTATACTTATCTATAGGTTTCTAGAATGTTCCGAAGATGTCCAGACTAGTCCCAAGTTGTCCTGAGCCTTTCGGAGTCTTCTAGGTCTTCCTGGTTGAACCTAGATGAGTGCGAAACATCTTGGAACCTCTTAGAACCTTGTGAGAACGTCTTAAGAGGGTCGTGGGCCTCTCTAGGCCGTTCTAGATCCTTTCTTGGATCATCCTTTGCCTTAAAACGCCCAAGGCAGTTTATTTTTCCTTAGTTGGCCCAAGTGCACCTAGGGAGAACTCCTTGGTCGGTCTTGGCGCACCTAGGGGGCACTCCTCGGTCGATCCTGGTGCACCATGGTGGGGGGTGACATTACGCTCTCTTATCCAAGAATTCAGATCTGTAGACTATCTTGGAAGGCAAGGGTGCAAGGGAAGTGATCCAAGTGTCCGCTTCAAGCTCAAGTATGGTTTTGTTTAGATAATAGTGTGTGTAGCAATGGGGATAGACCTTGTTTATGTTTTGGGAGTATTTTGTAGACTTATTGTGATGCGAGCATGTTTTTTATGCCTTGGTTGGCTTGTTTGTACCTTGAGCATAATGGTTTTGGCTTTCTATCTTGCTTTTCTTAGTTCATGGATTTTGATATTTCTTATCTTCTCGTTTGTTAATCGTGAGTTAGTTCTCTTGCTTAAATGTAAGCTTGGTTGTTTATTCTTAGTGTTTGTATGCCTATCTTGTTGTTATCTTATTGCATGGGTTAATTGGAACCAAGGGGAACATATGCTTGAACTGCAGATTTTTCTGTTCTGCTTCAGGGTGTTTCGAAACAAGCCTTAACGTTTCTAAATGACCCTTGTAACACACTGGTTTTGGGTCTAGATGTTTTAGACATTGGACCGGACGGTCGAGAACGGTTCGAATCGCGTAAGGTGATTTAAGGGAATCAAGGATCGAGATAGGATAAAAATGTGGTAAAATTGCTTAAATCCTCTAAAAATATGTTTAAAAGGTTGGTCAAATAAATTTTACGAAAAGGATTTCGAAAATGGGACATTTTGAGTAGTGACCAAATTGTAATGTTTTAAAACTGTGGAAAATGTGATTTCTAAAGAAGAAGCCAAATTCTTACTATCTATAGGGGGTTTTATGGAAATTACGTAACTACTAACTTCTCTTCATTTTCAGTCAAACACTATTTTCATTCATCTTTTTCCAGAATTCTTTCTCCCAAACACTTTCTCAATATTTCCTAAGCAATTTTCAAGAAAACCTTTCTAGTTCTTCAAGATTTTGCAGAGGAAAACTTGTCATTCATTGAGGAAAACAAGGATTGGAGGTAAATCCCGTTCTCAACCTCTAATCAAAGTTCTTTATTGAAATTACCAAGATATTTGGCTTCTAATTACTATTTTTGGTTGAGTTTTCATTATAGTTTTGATTGGAGATCAAAATCTTGTAAAAAAATGGTTGAAATCTTAATTTTCGGACTTGTTGTGATAAGCTCTATTTTGGATTGATTTTAATTGAGTTCTAAGTTGATTATTATGTTGAAATGAAGTTTTGATAACATAGATCCCGAAATCCTTGAGATCCTTGGGTTTCTTTTTAGTTTTAAGTGAGTTTTTGAGGTGAAATGGTGGAATCTTGCTTGCTGGAGGTGTAAGGTTTGGTTAGGTTGTTTGTTAGACGTGTTTTGATATTTATAATGGTTTGGAAGTGATGTATGTTGGCTGGGCTTGGTTTAGGAAGCAATCGATTAAGTTTTCGGTTGTTTTTCATGGGTAATTTGGTGTAGTTTGGGTGAGCAACGAGTTTGTGAATTGTTGCTGGTGTTGGAATGCATTTTAATGCATTTAGATCTCTGTTTTGATGTTCTGAAAATAGAGGATCTTGATTTGGGAGGAAACGAGGTGTTGTTGGAGGCTCCAGGGGGGTAATTTTCGTGTCGGCGAGCAAGGCTTCGTGTATCGGTGAGTGGAAATGGATTTTCCAGCTTTGTAACGCTTTGGGCGTGTTCTTGGGAGCTTAGAGTAAGTTTGAAACACTTAGCTAAGCTCAAGAGTAAGTGGTTCGAAAGAGCCTCTAGGAAATGTGCTATGTTTTGATGAAAACACACTTATGTTAAATGTGGATTTGACTACTATTTTAAAGCATGTTTTAAGCATAATTGTTGCTGGATTTTAATGCCATTATGTTAAGGATGCACTAGGTAAGTTATCCTTGGTTTTCATGTGATAAATGCATATGATGTTAAGCATGTTATGCTTGTGGAAATGGCATTGTGTTTATGCTTGTAAACAATGGATTAATGAGGTTAAATGATTAAATTGGCAAGTGATGGAAATGGTTTTTGGTTGCGTTAATCGGATATAGTTAGCCGGCTATAGGATTGGGTGCACCGTGATTAAAGTCGCCTTGGATGTTGAGGGGTTGTGATTGTTCCATAATCTCCATCCAAGTACCCTAACGATTGAGGCTAAGATCACAACATTGAATGGTTTAATCCCGTGTGCGAGTCTTGTGTATGTGTCCCGTACTCTCGTTAGTAGAATTATACAACTACCGATGAGTGATGTTGAGGGGTTGTGATTGTGCCATTAATCTCCATTACAGGTGTTGAGGGGTTGTGATTGTGCCATTGATCTCCACCTTGTGTAGTCCGGTAGTGTGTATGAAGCTTGCGGGACAACACTTGTAATCCGCGTATTGGATTGTGTCTTTTATTGGTATGGTTTATGGATTATCACTTGCGAGCCAATATAATGTAAATGATTAATGTTAAGCATGAGATGCTTGTAAGTGATGCTAGAATGCATGAGATTCTTGGTAAAGCATGAGCAAAGGTTTATTTGCTGTTTTAGAATGATGCAGATGAGCATGTTTTTATAAAGTGCATTGATGTCTTGAAAGGACATGTTTTGTGTATATGCATGTGTTGAAGAGTGGTGGTTTTGCAAATTGTTTGAAATGCATTGATGAATGTTGTTTAGCGATCCACACTAATCTTTGTGCTTACGCTCATTTGTTTCATCAATGCAGAGAATTAGGCATTTGAGGCAGAACACAAGCAAGGGAATCCAAGCATTTTGGTTTAGCAAAGTATGTGGCTTTACTTTGGTGTAATAAGAGGCAATGGGTGGGATTTATACTTTTAGATGGTTGAGGATGTTGCTAATTTCCTTGAGCATGTTTGGTTGTTTACCTTTTTGTTGTAAATGGCCTTTGAGGATTAATTTTTTTTGGTTTAAATGTCGATTTTAGCTTCGTATGGCTTTGGTGGACTAGGGAGCATGCCTATAGTTCCAATGTTTGCATGTTTGATGCCATGTTTTAGTTTATGCTTCATAATGATGATCTTTGATGCCTAAACATGTTGTATGTGCATTGTGACATGAATTGGAATGTTTTCGGATGTGGAATGATGTGAGAAACCAGCAAAATCTGCTATTGCAGGGCAAGGCGTATTGGAATGCTCTTACATGTTTCGGAACAGAGGCCTGAAATGGCCATGAGGTTTCGGAACGAGTATGAATGTTCCAGAACGATTTCGCTACTGGAAAGGTGTGTTTCGGTACGGGTTTCGGAACGCACCCGATCATCGAAACGGTCAACTTGGTTTCAAAACGACCATTCCGATACAGGGCCTTGTGTTTCGAAACACCTGACCGTTTAAGTTTGAATTTGAATTGTTTCAGGTTCCTGTTTCTTACATTTTGGTCCCTAAGTCTTGATTTCTTAATTAATTGAGTTTGTGTGGTTCGTTTGAGATGAATTTTGACATGTTGTCATGTTATATGACTAATTACGGATTGGTAACATTAAAACTTGATTAGTCCTTAAAAATAGGGAAATTTACATTTTAGTCCCTAAAAGACGTTCGTGTGTAATGAACCGCTATTTGAGTTTCGTTTGCTGTGTCGCTTCCGCTGAAATGTTTTGTTAATCATAGAAGTTAACAATGTGCATTTAGAAAAGATAAAAGAAAAAAAAGGTCGTAAATCAAGGTTGACTTTAACGGGTTGACTTTGGTTTTTCCCGTGTAATCTTCTTAGTTTGGGTCGATCGTCTAGGCCGAGTTAAGAGGATTACATTTGTTGGTATCAGAGCCAGGTTGCGAAAGAATTGGGGATGTTGGTATGAGAAATTGTTATGTATTGACGTATGTTGTTTGATAAGCATGATGTTGGTTGAAATTTTGAAGCTTATGCTATGCTTGATTGATGTGAATCGTGTGTGGAATGAATATGATTGTGTGGTAATGATGCAATGTGGCCATGTGCCGATTTGGATGATGGAAAGCATGTTGAGCATGATGTGATACTATATGCTATGCTATGTTGAGGGAAATTGGGGGTGCCCATTGCCTTATTACACTAAACAAATGTTTTTGTAAACTTGGATTCTTGCTTGCAGCTGGCCTAAATGGTTTTACTTGTTTTGTTGTTATGCCTTGTTAAAATAGCACTATGGGTCCAAGAAGAGAGCTGAGGTCGAATACTATAGTGCATGCGGCTGAGTAGGGTGAGAAAGGTGAGCAAGGGGCTGATTTCCCTCCTGGTGGAAACTTACCTCCTCCGCCACCACTTGGTGGTGGGGAGCAGGTGCAGCAAAGACCTGCTGGTCTGGGTTTGGGTGATTTGACGCCATTGGTTCAGGTGATCATCGGTGCGTTTCAGGCTGCTGTTGCCGGAGCGCATGTACAGGCCCCTGCAGCTGGGCATGCGGGCTTACCATTGGAGAGGTGGAGGAGCTGTGGAGTTCTATAGTATGTCTCCTGAGGCGTCAGAAGTTTGGTTGGCAAGTACGATCTGTATCATGGATCAGATGGGCTATAATGATGTGCGCAAGCTGTGATGTATTGCGTGTAAAATAGTCTATCGCAATGGTAGTGCAAGTGTACACGACGCAAGTAGTAAAGTGATACGAAGTATCGGATATCTTCTCCACAGGGATTGGGCTAATAGCTTCACCTTAATTCACTGCACGAAGGTAAAGAAAATAATTGAGAAAATTGTCACGAAAATATTAAAGAAAACATAAATAAAAGAGTAGAGATATCAAGATAGAGAGAATGGGCTGGTATTGAATTGCTCAGTAGTGCAGGTATTGCAATGCTTAGGAAATCCAGTTCTGTCGTCGCGCCCGTCGTGGCAGCACCTGGCACGGCGGCAGTCCTTTGATCGTCGCGGCAGCAAACACACCAACTCAGTACGTTCAAGTTTGGCAAGAATCCCAGATCTGCCTTGGCCTATCCCTAGGTCCAAGTCTGTCGATGATCACGTCTTGATGATACCTCCCGGCGTGAATCGAAGGATGAACACCGATGTGTATGAATTCTTCTTTAGCCACTTAACCTCGCCCTACCCCTAGGCACGAGATAGTTCAACTATAAACTAGAGAACTTGCTCTTATTTCTTTCGTATACTTAACTCTCCCGATGCTAAGTAAATAGATAACCTCACAATGCTCTCCCGATGCTCTTGCAAGATATTAATAACCAAAATAAGAGAACCTGAAGTTTATTTTATTGAACTGAAAATTCCTAAAACAAAACAACCCTTGCAACTACTTTACAAATCAACTCGTGGCCCTAGGGGGGTTTTAGAACATATCGACGGCGGGTAAACGGCGGAGGGTTTTGGTAGTCAGTTATGGGGAGATCGGCTATGGGTTATGGAGTATATCTCTCCTAGGTTAAAATATATGCCCTTATATAAGCTTTGGGCTCAAGTTATCTAAGTTAACAAGGATTACAACTTTAATTAAAAGTATAATTCTAATAAAGACTTAATCTTCAAGGATCCTACTTTTCAGCCGTCTTCCTTGTTTCTTGGGATTTTCTCTCCTTGAGCTTTGGGCTTGACATATCTTTTTATCCGGGGCTTGGAAAAATATTTGGTTTTCACACGACAGACGAGCAGAATTTTCTCTATCTATCGAGGTCCACTTTGCTTTTTCTCCGCTAACTTGCTGTCGTCCTC
The DNA here is from genome assembly GCA_958450335.1 of Hibiscus tridactylites. Lineage (NCBI taxonomy): Eukaryota > Viridiplantae > Streptophyta > Magnoliopsida > Malvales > Malvaceae > Hibiscus > Hibiscus tridactylites. The sequence continues at coordinate 60,801,622 of OY288273.1, read as the reverse complement.
TGCTGTCACGGTAGCACCATGACAGCATCGTCCTCTTTGTCTGCTTGTCCAGTTCAGCTCTTCTACTTCTCTGCCCTGCGCCCGCCTTCTCCGTCTACGACGGCGGCAACCTGCCAAAAACAGCCATTTTTAGTAGAATCTGTGCCTTTTATATATTTGTGATGTTTTGCTGTAAACTAACCTAAATGCAATGAAATGATGCTTGAATGCAGCAGAAATATGGGTTAAAAAGGGTGTAAATAATAGAACTTTTACACACTCAACACACCCCCAAACTCAAGTTTTTGCTTGCCCTCAAGCAACTAAGACCTAAAAGAAAAATGAAATATTTTTGTTTTGGCTTTCAAACAGTGAACTTTCCCTTACCCGTCGTTCGTTCCATGTGGCGGCAGCAACCTGTCGGATAATTTAGGATCTGTCCGAAATCTCACTATAGTCCTCGTGAAGTGTGTGCAGGCTTGTGAACAGTTATATGCTAAGACACTCTTAGTTTCACTAGAATATTCAACTCTTAACTCGAATTTTTATGCCAAAGTTTATCTTTTTGAAGGCACATTTTCATGCTTCTTTGATTTCTTTCTTTTGACTTGATTTTTCTCAAGTTTTACTAGAGCCAGTTTTAGGCACCTCTAGTTAGCTTCCTAGAGTCGGTTTTGGGCACCTCTAGGTTTTTGAGTCTCTTTTGCTAAACTTCTTTCCTAGAGCCAGTGTTAGGCACCTCTAGGGGCTATTCAAGTGCTAAGCTTCCTATTCTAGTTTGGCTAAAAGAAATCTAAGCAGTATAACAGTCACAATGGTGTTTAAGTTTTCAGAACTATAGAAAGGCTCTAAACTTCTCCTTAAACTATCCTAAAGATGCTGCCACGACAGAGCTGTCATGACAGGTAAGTTTACTTCACAGTTTTAAGCCAATATTTTTAGTTTTTCATTTTTTTAGAACTTAAAAATAACTAAGTAAAAGACACAACAATTAACTAAAATGTACTTAGACTCCATTAAAATGGAGGGTTGCCACCCCCAAACTCGAGGGTTGTATTGCCCTCAATGCAAATGACAGAAAATTGAAGGCAGTACATCACAAAATATAGATAAGGCAGGCAGCAATAAGAAGAAAATAAGAAACTTAAATTTTAAGCACTGTCTTCACTGCTGCTGCTGAGGTGGATTTGGCAGCGGATTCTGGGCTTTGGGGCAGGCTGGGCTGGTTGCTCTACGACCTGGATGTCAGAGCTGCTGCCGCTGTCCCGAGTGCTGCTGCTGTTGGTGGTGGTGCTGGCCTTTGGCATAAGCTTTCTGTTGGCCATCCTCTTCTGCCGCTTGACAGGTGTGAATTCCTTCTCCAAGTTCCTACGAATAGAGGGTTCTGCTTCGCTTTCTGCCCAGACGGAGGAAGAAGAAAAGACAGCGATGAAGGCAGCGATGTCATCTGAGGGTGGTCGCTTCGTTCCTCGGGCGGATGTGTCGGCCTGAGGGCTGCCGGCTGCCGTCGGGGCAGGTGATGGAGTGTTGGCAGCATATTGATGAGGTGTGGCAGCATGTGTAGGTGTGTGGGCAGGGGTGGGGATGGTGAAATAGTGGGCAGGGAAGGTAGGGAAGACAACATCAGGATAATTTAAAGTGTGGTTAATGAAATTTACCGTGGAGTTGGCAAAATCCCTGATGAATGTCATCAAACCCAGCTGTATGTTCTCTATCCTCTGAATGGCAACAAGGAGTTGAGTAGATTGGTCTGTCGGAGCAGCTGCTGCGGCAGGTTCAGTTTTGGGCTCCTCTGAGGATTCTGCTGGGGCGGCATTAGGGTTGACAGAAGAGATGTGGGTTGCTACCGTCAGCTCCATGAGGCTGATAATATTCTTGTCTGTCCAGCCCCGTCCCTTCACTAGTCGATCGGTGGTGGCTTCTGGTACGGCAGAGCAGCGGCAGAGGGATGTAATTAAGAAGGGTAGGCAGAGGAGGGCTGTTGATCTGTGCGTGCAGTCCAAGATACTCTCCCTCATGTAGCGTCCCACATTAATGGGTCGTTTGTTCATGATCGAATGGATTAGGGCTAACCTCTGCTGGTCCACTGTGGAGTGATGGGATGACGGCAGAATACGCTTCTTAATGAAAGCGTTCCATTATTTAGCTTCTGGAAGCAGCTGCCACCTTCGTACGGTATTGGGATTTTTCTTGCTCGTGTTTCATTCCGTTCCTTCTTCTGTCACTTCTGCCATGACAACATCGAAGGCAGCAGCGTCGAGGGTGTCCAGAAACTGCTGGTGAGCATCATCGTTGGGACCGAAGTAGAGGCCATAGAAATTGTTGATGCGTTCTGCTGTGAATGGCACTTCTGTCCCTCGGACGGTCACTGCTGTTGCTGTCCTGCTGTCAATGGCAGCATAGAACTCCCTCACCAGCGTTTCATTCATTTCAGCTGGTTGCTCTGCAAATTGCTCCCATAGCAGAGCCTTTATCGCCCTTGCGATGAACGGTTTGAGCCCCAAATTCTCTGCCTTTCGAGTGTAGATAAAGCCTCTTTCTTTCCATAGTTCCTTAGTTGCGAAGGACTGCGGGGTGGGTGCTGCCGGTGAAGAGGTTGAAGCAGCACTGCGGCGGGTTCTTCTGGAAGACATGTTAGTTGCAAGGGTTTTGTGAAAGTAAAGAAAACAAAGAAAAACTAAAGGGGAGAGCAAGTAAGAAGAAGTAGAAGTGAGTAAAATGAAAATGAGACGAGGTTTTATAGAGAAAGGGTTGCTGCCCGTTTAATGCTGTAACGACAGGCGTGAATAACGGGCGACTGTTGAGCTTTAGCGTATCTGACGCGTCTGACACGCATTTATGCGTCTGTCACACGTTTCTGCGTCTGCCGTGACAGTCTGTCTTATCCGTGTCTGCGGCGACAGCTGGAACGACATGCTTCCATATTGGGCTCTATTGGGCTGATGGATGGATGGTGGGCTTGGGTCACTTCTCTTATTCTTCTTGACTCCTTTATTTCCTAAAAACAGTAAACATAAAAACATTATTCGAATAAAATAAAACTTATTTCCTAATAAATAATAAATAATAAAATAAATAAAAATAAAACTTAGGTTAAATTAGGGATGCCTTGGGGGGGCATCTCCTAAGGTAACCACTTCCTGTATTCCTGGGGCTTCAGTCCCCTAATAATGCTTGAGGCACTGTCCGTTGACTTTGAATTGGTGCCCGTCTTTTAATGATCAGATTGTGATGGTACCATGGGGAAAACTTGTACAACTTGGAACGGGCCCGACCATCTAGATTTTAGCTTCACTGGGAAGAGTTTCAGTCTAGAATTGAATAACAAAACAAGCTGCCCTGGGCAGAACTGTCGTGGTAGCAACTTCTTGTCATGCCACTTCTTAGTTTTCTCCTTGTAGATCCTTGCATTGTCGTAGGCCATTGTCCGTATTTCTTCAATTTCGTTCAAATCTAACAGCCTTTTCTGGCCTGCCTTGTCCAAGTCCATATTCACTGCCTTGATTGCCCAATATGCTCTATGCTCTATCTCGACAGGCAGATGACAAGTTTTCCCATAAATCAATCGGTATGGAGACATTCCCAATGGAGTCTTAAAAGTTGTCCTATATGCCCATAATGCATCATTTAGGAGTAAAGACCAATCTTTCCTAGTTGGCTTAACCATCTTCTCAAGAATGTTCTTAACTTCTCTATTAGATATTTCAGCTTGTCCATTGGTCTGTGGGTGATATGCTGTCGCGATCTGATGCTTGGCACCATATTTCTTCAAGGCGGCAGCAATAACCCTATTGTCAAAATGTCTCCCTTCATCACTGATAATTGCCTTAGGGATGCCAAATCTAGAAAAAATGTTTTTGTGTAGAAACTTTTGGACTGTATTGGCCTCATTCTTTTGTGTGGCGATGGCTTCGACCCACTTAGAGACATAATCTACTCCCAGGAGGATGTATAACTTCCCACATGAAGATGGAAAAGGTCCCATAAAATCAATCCCCCAAACGTCGAAAATTTCGACTTCTAAAATGTTCTGCAGTGGCATCTCGTTTCTCCTTGAGATGTTTCCTGTCCGCTGGCACCTGTCACAGTTCTTGTAAAAGTCTTGTGCATCTTTATACAGTGTCGGCCAGTAGAACCCTGACTGCAGCACCTTGGCAGCAATTTTGTTGCCTCCTAAGTGTCCTCCATATTGTGAAGCATGGTAGTGATGGAGAATGTCTTCTTGCTCTTCTTGTGGTACACACCTCCTTATGACTTGATCTGCACATTGTTTGAAAAGAAGAGGTTCGTCCCAATAATAATGCTTAACATCATTTTGGAACCTCTTCCTGGCTTGATAATTAAGATCAGAAGGAAGTATTCCGCTAACTATAAAATTAATGAAATCAGCATACCAGGGGAGTTCGGAAGACTTACCTGCCGCCATGGCTGTTGCGGCAACGATTGCGGCAGCAAAGAGCTGCTCATCTGGGAAGGTCTCTAGTATGTGTGTCTCGTCGATTGGTAGACTCTGTCCCTTCTCCAACCTTGACAAGTGGTCTGCCACCTGATTTTCTGTCCCTTTTTTGTCTTTGATTTCAAGGCCGAATTCTTGCAAAAGCAGGATCCACCGTATAAATCGAGGCTTTGCATCCTTTTTCGCGAACATATATTTCAAGGCAGAATGGTCTGTGTGCACTATTACCTTTGTCCCAAGTATGTAAGAACGAAACTTGTCAATGGAGAACACCACAGCTAATAACTCCTTTTCTGTGGTGGTGTAGTTTACTTGGGCGTCATTCAGTGTCTTGCTGGCATAGTATATGACATGAAATAGCTTATCTCTGCGCTGCCCAAGTGTTGCCCCGACAGCATAGTCACTAGCATCACACATAATCTCAAATGGTTGTGTCCAGTCTGGTGGCTGTACTATTGGGGCTGTTACCAGTTTTTCCTTCAGAACCTTGAATGCTTCAGTACATTCATCATTAAAGTCAAAGGGTCGGTTCTGCTCCAAAAGATGACATAGGGGCTTGGTGATTTTTGAGAAATTTGCAATGAATCTTCGATAAAAACCAGCATGCCCTAAGAAACTTCTAATGCCCTTGACTGTGGTTGGCGGCGGTAGCTTCTCGATCACTTCAATCTTAGCCCTGTCGACTTCTATCCCACGGCAGCTAATCTTATGGCAAAGGACTATCCCTTCATCCACCATAAAGTGGCATTTTTCCCAATTCAAGACTATATTTGCTTTTTCACATCTTTCAAGTACCTTTTGTAGATTGCCGAGGCAGCTCTCAAAATCGTCTCCAAAGACGGAAAAATCATCCATAAATATCTCCAGGAAGTCCTCTACCATGTCGGAGAATATGGCCATCATGCACCTTTGGAAGGTGGCGGGTGCATTGCATAATCCAAATGGCATTCTCCTAAAAGCCTACGTTCTGTAGGGGCATGTGAAAGTCGTTTTTTCTTGATCCTCCGGTGCGATAGCAATTTGATTGTAACCTGAATAACCATCAAGAAAACAATAGTAAGGTTTACCCGCTAATCTATCAAGCATTTGATCAATAAAGGGTAAAGGAAAGTGGTCCTTTCGGGTAGCTTTGTTAAGCTTCCGATAGTCCATACAGACCCTCCAACCGGTCACAGTCCTGGTTGGGATTAACTCATTGTTTTCGTTGGTAATCACGGTCATTCCTCCTTTCTTGGGAACGCATTGCACCGGGCTCACCCATTTGTTGTCGGAGATGGCGTAAATAATGCCAGCATCTAACCATTTAATTATCTCTTTACGCACCACCTCTTTCATAGCATGGTTTAGCCGCCTTTGGGCATCTATAGTCGGCTTATGATCTTCCTCTAGAAGGATTTTGTGCATGCATAACGCCAGACTAATGCCTTGGATATCAGCAATCGTCCATCCAATCGCCTTTTTGTGTTGCCTTAGCATCCTGATTAGCTGCCGTTCTTATTCCTGCGGCAGCTTAGAAGAGATGATTACGGGCAACGTATCATTTGAACCAAGAAAAGCATATTTAAGCTGCCCTGGCAGGGGCTTCAATTCTAAGGCAAGTGGTTCAACAGTTGATGGCTTTTGAATTAAATGGTTATCCGAAGTATAATTCAAAGGTTCGAATAACTTACCTAGACGATTGCTTAACCAGTTTACCTCCCCCTGATCTTTAGTATTAGATGAATCGGATTCAGAGGAGTTGCTATCGTTGGTGCTGTCGTCAGTGCTGTCGTGGCAGCCCTGTAGGTGGTTGCCGTGGCAGTGACCAAATTTAATATCATGACAGCCTGACCTGATGCAGGGTTGATCAAGGGTAACGTTAGTGATAGCTTTGCATTCCTCGTCTACATCAGCATGTTTCATCGCTTGGAGAACATTCAACTTAATCTCTTGATCGTTCACTTGCATGGTGAGTTCTCCTTTCTCCACATCAATCAGTGATCTTCCCATGGCTAAGAAGGGTCGCCCAAGGATGATTGGTGCATTTTCATCTGCTTCACAATCTAAAACAAGAAAGTCAGCAGGAAAAATAAATTTATCCACTCTTACCAGAATATCTTCAATTTTTCCTTCTGGATGAACGTAAGAGCGGTCTGCCAGCTGCAGAGTTACTGTCGTGGGTCGCGCCTTTCCAATACCTAATTTCTGAAAAACAGACTTTGGCATTAAATTAACACTAGCACCAAGATCACAAAGTGCCTTACCCACAAATTTATTTCCGATTACACAAGGTATGATGAAGCTCCCCGGATCCTTCTCTTTCTGGGGTGGTTGTCGATGAAGAATACTCATGCAACCTTCTGTCATCTTTACCGTTTCAAACTCCCCAAGTTTAGATTTCTTTGACATGACATCCTTGAGAAATTTGGCATAACCTGGCATCTCCCTAACGGCATCTAACAACGGAATATTAATATGAACCTGCTTAAAAATATCATAAATCTTTTTGAGTTGAGATTCTTGCTTAGTTTGCTGTATCCGTTGGGGAAAAGGTGGCGGGGAACGGTAATCAGCAATACGTCCTTCCCATTGCATACGAATCTGAGGACGATAATCATCATTTTTCTCCTCTGTCGCTTCTGCTGTCGTGACAGGCTCATCGGCAGCAGTCTGTTTATCACATGTCAGGGCAGCTTCCTCGGCAGGTTTATCTGAGACTGGATCCTTTACTGTTTCAGCTTCTTTTTCCGGCCCTGGTAGTTTCTTCCCACTCCTAGTAGTAATAGCTTTACACTGCTCATGTGTGGGCTGCCTAGCATTTTCAGTATTACTGGGGAATCCTCCAGTCTGCCTCGGCTTAATATGTTGGGACACCTGACCCCTTTGTGTCTCCAGATATTTCAAAGTAGCCTCATGATTCATCATCATCATCTCTGTTTTATCCATAAAATTCTCTGCCTTCTTGACAAACTGATTCATATTCTCAATATAAGTACCGGTCTGAGACATAAAGGTGGCCAGAGTCTGTTCCAGTATACTGCTCGTGGCAGCTGGTGGCTGATGTTGCTGCTGCGGCGGCAGGTGCGGCGGCAGTTGCGGCGGTAGTTGCTGTCGCGTCAGCAATCTAGGTCCTCCCTGATTCTGATTGTGTGCTTGCGGATTCAGGGCATTATTAGGATTACTCTAGGAAAACTTGGGATCCTTTCTCCATTTGGGATTATAGTTGTTGGAATTATAATTCGGCTTATAGTTTCCAACATATTTTCCCTCTTCTAGCTGTATCGGGCACTAATCCGAACCATGATTTCCCTCACAGATTTCACATACCTCCTCAACAGCAAATCCATGTTGTCCATCATCGTTCAATAACTTTTTCATTGCTTTAGTAAGGAATGCTACCTGTGATTTCATTGTGCTGTCGGCCTCATAATCCTTGACAGCAAGTACCCGTTTACCCCCTCTTCTTGCTGTTGGAAACTGCTCCTCATTCTTAGCCAGATTTTTCAAAACTTGCATTGCCTCGTCCGGATCTTTATCCAATAATAATCCATTTGCTGCTGAATCAATTCGAATGCGAGTTTGTAGGTTGGCAGCATTATAGAACTTGGTTACCTGATTCCAGACGGGGAATCCATGCATTGGGCATTTCCGTAGAAGAGTAGTAAATCTGTCCCAGGCCTCGTGCATCGGCTCGTCATCTTCCTGTTGAAAAGTAGCAATTTCATTACGTAATCGCTCAGATAAATGCGAAGGATTAAAACGAGATAAAATTTAACGAGATAAATCTGCCCAAGTTCTAATTGAACCCGACGTAAGTTTATTCCACCAAGTTTTAGCTCTGTCCCTCAATGAATGGGGAAATAAGCGAAGCCTCAGTATCTCCGGATTAACTCCTGGCAGTCTAAACGAACCACAGATCTCCTGGAACGTTTTGAGATGCTCCCTAGCATCCTCTATAATAGCACCACTAAGCTGCCCGACATTGTTGATCATACTAAACATGACAGGTTTAAGCTCGAAGTTATCAACATCAATATCTGGCAGCGTGGTCTCCAACTCTACATGATTGTTCAGCATGTAGTCAAGATAGGACCGTCGGCCCGCGGCAGGGTTGCCGACAGGCAGTCTGCCCTCTTCATCTCCAACAGGAGGGTCGTTTCCTTGGTGTTCCATTGTTTCTAACTGTTCCTCAAGGTACTCGTTCCTTGCTAGTAAGTGACGAAGTTGTTTCTTGAGATTGAATGATCGTTCGATTTCCGGATCTAATGGATACTCAGGATCTTCGCCTCGTTTCGACCTGCGCATAAACAAGAAACCTTGTGAAACGCAAGAGTTGAATGCACCAAAGAAAAACAGAAAAATAAAAATAAAAACAAAAACGAAAATAAAAACGAAAAGTGCAGTAAAAGAAAAGGTAGAGTTATGTTGCCAATCCCCGGCAACGGTGCCAAAAACTTGTTGCGTGTAAAATAGTCTATCGCAATGGTAGTGCAAGTGTACACGAAGGTAGTAAAGTGATACGAAGTATCGGATATCGTCTCCACAGGGATTGGGCTAATAGCTTCACCTTAATTCACTGCACGAAGGTAAAGAAAATAATTGAGAAAATTGTCACGAAAATATTAAAGAAAACGTAAATAAAAGAGTAGAGATATCAAGATAGAGAGAATGGGTTGGTATTGAATTGCTTAGTAGTGCAGGTATTGCAATGCTTAGGAAATCCAGTTCTGTCGTCGCGCCCGTCGTGGCAGCACCTGGCACGGCGGCAGTCCTTTGATCGTCGCGGCAGCAAACACACCAACTCAGTACGTTCAAGTTTGGCAAGAATCCCAGATCTGCCTTGGCCTATCCCTAGGTCCAAGTCTGTCGATGATCACGTCTTGATGATACCTCCCGGCGTGAATCGAAGGATGAACACCGATGTGTATGAATTCTTCTTTAGCCACTTAACCTCGCCCTATCCCTAGGCACGAGATAGTTCAACTATAAACTAGAGAACTTGCTCTTATTTCTTTCGTATACTTAACTCTCCCGATGCTAAGTAAATAGATAACCTCACAATGCTTTCCCGATGCTCTTGCAAGATATTAATAACCAAAATAAGAGAACCTGAAGTTTATTTTATTGAACTGAAAATTCCAAAAACAAAACAACCCTTGCAACTACTTTACAAATCAACTCGTGGCCCTAGGGGGGTTTTAGAACATATCGACGGCGGGTAAACGGCGGAGGGTTTTGGTAGTCGGATATGGGGAAATCGGCTATGGGTTATGGAGTATATCTCTCCTAGGTTAAAATATATGCCCTTATATAAGCTTTGGGCTCAAGTTATCTAAGTTAACAAGGATTACAACTTTAATTAAAAGTATAATTCTAATAAAGACTTAATCTTCAAGGATCCTACTTTTCAGCCGTCTTCCTTGTTTCTTGGGATTTTCTCTCCTTGAGCTTTGGGCTTGACATATCTTTTGATCCGGGGCTTGGAAAAATATTTGGTTTTCACACGACAGACGAGCAGAATTTTCTCTATCTATCGAGGTCCACTTTGCTTTTTTTCCACTAACTTGCTGTCGTCCTCTGCTGTCATGGCAGCACCATTGCAGCATCGTCCTCTTTGTCTGCTTGTCCAGTTCAGCTCTTCTGCTTCTCTACCCTGCGCCCGCCTTCTCCGTCTACGACGGCGGCAACCTGCCAAAAACAGCCATTTTTAGTAGAATCTGTGCCTTTTATATATTTGTGATGTTTTGCTGTAAACTAACCTAAATGCAATGAAATGATGCTTGAATGCAGCAGAAATATGGGTTAAAAAGGGTGTAAATAATAGAACTTTTACACACTCAACATGATGCGCAGTTTCTTAGCTTCGAGGCGATGCCTACAGTTGGTGAACGACTACCACTGCCGGTTTATAGCCCAATGAAGTAGATTAGGAGTATTTCAAGGGTGCCTTCAAGAGGAAGTATCTAGGGGTGAGATACTTGGATGAAAAGAAACGTGAGTTTATGTCTCTAGTTTGGGGCAACCTTTCTATGGCTGAGTACGAGGTCCAGTTCGTACGCCTGAGCCAATATGCTCCTGAGCTGATACCTAGTAAGAGGCAGCGATGTGATTGCTTCAAGTACGGGCTGGTACAGGAAGTTAAGACATATATGTTGGCTATAGATTATATTGACTTCGATGTGCTTGTGTGTCGAGCTAAAGACATCAAGCAGAACTTGGGTTTGTCGTCTCGAGGTGTTGGTTCTAGCTCTGGAAAGAGAGTAGCTGAGTATAGTTTCAGAGGTGGACGAAACAAAAGAGGTCGAGACAGGAGACATCAGCCTGAGGGGAGGCGAGGTGCTCTGGGTCGAGGCGGTCAGGATCAGGGAGGTCGAGCGAGATTTGAGCAGCATATGTGCTGGACATGTGGGTCGAGGGACCATTTGAAGCGAGATTGTCCTCGAGCAGCTAGAGAGGTCCAGGCTCCTGTTGTGGTGACATGGAATTCATGTTGGAATATTGGTTCGGTGGATCACATGAGGAGGGAGTGTCCCTTGTTGGCTACGGAGGCCAAGGACGTGCTCCTGTAGTAGCTGGACCTAAGAGAGGCGGTGGGCACAGTTGTGGGAACTTTCAGAGGAGAGACGAGGGATAGCGAGGTATTGCTCATGTAGTAGTCGTCTGACCTGAGGAAGGTGGACCAGCGAGGGTTTATGCTCAGCGCGAGGAGCGCAATGATACATATATCATCACATGTACCTTTGTTCTTCAGTCTTTATCTTTGATGGCTTTGAATTATTCTGGATCCCCGCATTCTTATATTTTGAGTAAGCATGCACATTTGTTTGATATACCTGTTGAGATGCTTGAAGTAGGAATGCAAGTGACTAGTTCTTTTGGTGAGACTGTAGTCACTAGGAGGTTGTATAGGAGATGCCCTTCATCTGTGTAAGGTCATATTTTTCTTGTGGATTTGATTGAGTTACCCTTCTATGGTTTCGATGTAATCCTTGGTATGGATTGGTTGTCAGAGCATAGAGCGGTGGTTGACTTTGATGTCAAAAGGGTGACCCTAAAGCTGGCCGATGATTATGAAGTGGTGGTGGTAGGCGAGAGCGTGAAATTCTTGTCAAATGTGATTTCAGTCCTAGAAGCAAACCGTATGATGAAGATGGGTTGTGAGGCATATCTCGCTTATATGATGAATCCTGACACCAAGGATGTGCGTGTGCGGACAACCGAACTGTTCGCAATTTTCCAGGTGTCTTTCCAGAACAATTGCCTAGATTACCACCAAATAGGGATGCTGGGTTTGGTATCGAGTTGTACGAGAATACGACTCCGGTCCATTGCTCCTTATCGCATGACACCTAAAGAGCTGAAAGAGTTGAAAACGCAATTGCAGGAGTTGTTGGATCGAGGTTTCATCCGGCCGAGTGTATCACCTTGGGGTGCACCGGTCTTGTTTGCAAAGAAGAAAGATGGGACAATGCGGATGTGCATAGATTATCGGCAACTGAACAAGTTGACGATCAAGAACAAGTATCCCTTGCCTATAATTGATGATATCTTTGATCAGTTTCGGTGAGCCTCAATGTTTTCTAAGATAGACTTGAGGTCCGGGTATTATAAGTTAAAGGTGAAAGATGAGGACATACCTAAGATAGCTTTTTGAACGAGGTATGGACATTATGAATTCTTGGTGATGCCATTTGGTTTGACCAACGAGCCTGCTGCTTTCATGGACATGAATTGAGTATTCCATGAATTTTTGTATCAATTTGTGGTGGTGTTCATCGATGATATCCTTGTGTATTCGCTTACCGAGGAGGATTGTAACACCCCAATTTTGGGCTTAGAAGTTTAGGGTCTGAACCGGACCGATCTGTTTTTCGGTTCGAATATAAAAGGAGGTTTTAGGGAAAGCCTAGTTCGGAATGCTTTAAAAATATGAAAAAATATCTAAAAATCCTCTTTTAATATATATATATAAGAGAGTGCTGAAATGAATTTTACAAAATAAGGTTTGGAAATACTTCATTTCGGTGTTGTGACTAAAATGCGATTTTTGAAAAGTTTAGTGGTGACTGTTTTTGTAAGTATTGAAACTTTGAATCTTTAAGGAGCTAATTTACCCAAAAATGATTTATCTTGTTTTTTCCTTAATTTAGGTGATTTAATTAATGTTTTAATTAAATTAAAAGAAAACGGAAACTACTTTTTGGAATTTCATAACTACCTTTTCCTAAAATTTTCTCATTTCTTTTTCTCTCAAAATTCCATCATCCAAACACTTTTCTCCAGCAACTTTTGCATTGATCTTCACTTCAATTGATGAGGTTTTTATCATCAATTAATTCCTAATCAATATTGCATCAAATCATTTTGATTTCCTCATTTAATTTTCAAGGAAATTGGCTCAAATCAAGGAGAAATCACCATTTAGAGGTAAGATTGTTCTTCTCCTCTAAATACTCAGTTCTTTACTGAAATTCCCAAGTTGTCAATCCTTAATTTAAGTTTTATAAATGGTTTTAATGTTAGAAACTTGATTTTGGCTTAAAACTCAAGATTTGGAAGAAATATTGAAGAATTTAGTTGTGATTGTTTGGGCTCTATTATGAGATGATTCTTAAATGTTTTTTGGTTGTATAATGATTTGGAAAGGAGGTTTTCTCAATGCAATCCCAAATAGGTTGTATTTCCTAAGTTTTTGCTTATGAAAATGGTGGTTTTTGAGGTGATCTTGGTGTTCTGTTATAGCTAGAGGTATAAGGACGAGTTTAGGTTTATTTTGGATGTTAATTGATGTTTAGAAATGGTTAGAAGTGATGGATCTTGGCTGGGTTAAGTTTTAGAAGGGTTTGGAGGTGATTTCAGTTGTGTTTGGTAGCCGAAACGTTGGTTTTGGTTAGGGCAGCGAGTTTAGGTGTGATGGCTAAAGATTTTAATGCGTGATGATGCATTAATCCCCTGCTTTGATGTGTTTAAAACAGGGAAGCATCTTCGGATACCATTGGAGTTGATCCGAAGGCTTGATTGGCGTTTCGGCAAGCAAGCGAAACATATTTGGTGAGTGGAGTTGGGTTTCCAGCTTTGGAACAATTATTTGATGGTTTTGGGAGCTTAGTTTAAGTCTAAACAAGTTAGTTAAGCTCAAGTGTAAGTTTTCGGAAAAACTCTCTTGGATGAGCCATGAAGTGGTTTGATGCATTGATTGTAATTTGCATGTTTAAATTCTTTTTTGAAAGCATGTTTTAGCATGGTTAATGCTGGTTTTGAAAGCCATGTGTTGAAGGATGCTCAAGGTAAGAGATCTTTGGTTTGACATATTGTTAATATGGTTTTGATGCATAGTGATGCATGATGATAAATGGCTTTGATTAATGCTTTAAAACAGTGAATTGTTGATGGTAATGATGTATATTGGCAAGTGATGTAATGGTTTTAAAGTACTTGAATTGGATATAGTTAGGCGGCTATAGGATTGGGTGCACCGTGAATAAAGTCGCCTTGGATGTGGAGGGGTTGTGATTGTACCGTACACTCCATCCAAGTACCCTAACGAGTGAGGTAAGATCACAACGGTGGATAAAGTCCGTGTGTGGATCTTGTGTTGTGTGTCCCTTGTACTCATTAGAGGAATTATACAACTACCGATGAGTGATGTTGAGGGGTTGTGATTGTACCATTAAACTCCATCACGGGTGTTTAGGGGTTGTGATTGTACCGTTAAACTCCACCTTATGTTGTTCGGTAGTGTGTATGAAGGGTGTGGGACAATGCTTGTAATCCGCGTATCCGATTGTGTTTTGGATTGTAAATGGTTATGAACTATCACTTGTAAGCCAATATGTTGTATTGAATGTATTGAAGCATGAGATGCTTGTAAAGTATGCAAGGTTGCATGAAAAGAGATGAGTATGTGTTCAAAAGCTTTGTTGAAAGTGTTTTCTAAAATGCATTATTGTGTTGTTTTCTTTAGAGCATGCCTCACTAAGCAACTGTGCTTACGCTCTCTCTCTTGAACCAATAATGCAGATAATTGAAGTGGTTGAGGGCAACAAGGAGGCTAAGTGTCCAAGGGAAACTAAGCTCATGTATGGTGATGTTTTCATACACTATTAGTTTTGGTAATTTGGCAATGGGAACCTAAGATGTGATTTGGGAGGTGTGTTGGTCTCCCTAGTTTGTGGAATGATGCTTTTGAAGATTTGGATTTGTAATTGGCCTTTTGATGTTTGATTTGGTGATTTGTTGGTTGTTTGGTTTTGGATATTAGGATGCATGCCTATAGACATGTGAAGTTTCATGTTTGATGCCATGAATGTGTTTAGGTGTTGTAAACATGCTCTATATATGTACGATGTCCTGTTGGCATGATTAGGAAGTCATTAAGTTGTGTTTGAATGGATATATGTATGAAAAACCAGCAAAATCTGCAGCTTCTTGGCAAACCGTATCGGAACAGGCACTGGTGTTTCGAAACGGGGGCCTGTAATGTCCTTCGTGTTTCGTAACGGCTGGAGTAATATGAGATTTGCAAGCTTTACATTTTAGTCCCGAAAATTGTATTTGCAATTGCATGAGTTTGAGATGTCCGATTAAGGTGAAATTTGACAGGGAACCATGTAATATGAGTAATTTAATATTGGTCACTTAAAAATCAGTTAAGCCCTTCTAATTTTCAAAATTTACATTTTGTCCCTAAACTTGTAATATGTGTAATTGAGTCCCTCATGTTGTTCGATCGATGTGCCTTTCACCTGTATGTTTCATGAGTACTCACATAGGGTTAATGTGTACATAGACAAGATTAAAAAGAAAAAAAGGGTCGTTAATCAAGGTTGACTTTCGGGTTGACTTTGGTTTTCCCCGTGTAATCTTCGTAGTTCGGGTCAACCGTCTATGCCGGGCTAAAGGGGTTACATTTGGTGGTATTAGAGCTTAGTTCTCGTATCTTTGGGAATTGTTGTGTGGGTGATGTATGTGTGTTAGCATGATATGCCTTTTGAATGAAAGAATGTTGTTGAATTGTGATGTATGGTTGCAATTATGATGCTATGCTATGTTGAAGCATGTTAGGGGAACCCATTGCCATATCAAAACTAATGAAAAGGATTGTTTTTGGAAAATGAGCTTGAGTACTTGGATTACTTACCTTGTTGAGCCTAATTATGTTTTTTTGCATTGTGTTAGTCCATTGTTTTCTTATGAATGGGGCCTCGTAGAGAGATGAGGATGAATACGAGAGCTATGGCTCAGACTGAGAATGAGGAAAATGTCGATAATGTTGTGGATATACGTCCTTCCCCTGGTGGTGGACCACCCGGCGATGGTGGTGTTGGAGGTGATAATGCTGGCGTTGGTGCTGGTGTTGGGGTCACTGGACCTGAAGATGTGCAGGGGCAAGCTGCTCCTGACATGACTGTTTTGATACATGCTATTGCTGGAGCCTTCCAGGCAGCAGTAGCTGGAGTTCACGGAGCTGCGCATCAGGGTGATGCTAACGTGAGATTACCTTTGGAACGTCTCCGCAGTCTGGGAGGGACTGAGTTCAGAGGTTTATCTCCTGAAGGATCCGAGTCTTGGTTGGAAAGCACCAAGGGAATTTTGGGACAAATGAATTGCAACAATGTGCAGAAATTAGGTTGTGTGATATCGCTGCTACATGATGATGCGTATACGTGGTGGACGGCCACTGTCTCTGGGATGGAGGAAAATGATGTGACTTGGACGTTTTTTTCTGAACGCGTTCAAGAGAAAGTATCTGGGTGTGCGATACCTAGATGAAACGAAAAGAGAATTTATGTCTCTTGTGCAAGGAAGTATGATAGTGGCTGAGTATGAGATCCAGTTTGTCAGTCTTAGTCAGTACGCACCAGAGCTTATCCCTGATGAGCGGGAGAGGTGTGAATGCTTCCGATATGGTTTGATGTTGGATGTGAAGACCTTTATGCTTGCTACTGAGTATACAGATTTTGATGTGCTGGTGAGTAGAGCGAAGGACATTGAGAAGAACTTGGGTCTGTCTTCCAGAGGCGTTAGTTCTAGCTCGGGCAAAAGAGCTGCTGATTATAGTTCCGGTGGTGGACGAAACAAGAGAGGACGAGACAAGAGGTATCAGTCTTCTGCTAGGCGTGGTAATGGAGGGCATGGTGCGCCTGTCTAGGGAGATAGGATGAGAGCTGATCAGAACACGTGTTGGACGTGTGGATCTCGTGGCCATTTGAGGCGGGATTGTCCCCGAGCAGCGAGGGAGGTTCAGGCTCCTGTAGCAATGACCGATAATTCATGTTGGAATTGTGGTTCGGCAGACCACATGAGGAGGGAGTGTCCTTTGTTGGCCGGTGGTGGTCAAGGACGTGCTCTAGGAGTAGTTGCACCATAGAGAGGTCGTGGGCGCAGCCGTGGTAACTTCCAGCGCATAGATGATGGTGGGAGGAATGTGGCGCATGTGGTGGATGTTCAACCTGAGGGTGGTGGCTAGGCTCGAGTGTATGCTCAACGTGAGGGGAGAAATGATACGGATGTGATCGCAGGTACCTTTACTTTGCAATCCTTATCATTACTTTCCTTGATTGATTCTGGATCTACACACTCTTACATACTGCGTGAACATGCTCAATTGCTTGGTTTACCTGTTGAGTCTTTGGATGTTGGTATGCGTGTAACTAGTTCCTTTGGTGAGACCGTTGTGACACGAAAGTTGTATAGAATATGTCCTTTAGTAGTGCAAAACCATGTTTTTCTTGTTGATCTCATGGAATTGCCATTCTATGGTTTTGATGTAATCATTGGTATGGATTGGCTTGTTGAACATCGATCTGTAGTGGATTTTGAGAACAAGCGAGTTTCGTTGAAACTTGCGAACGATTATGAGGTAGTGGTGGTTGGTGAGAATGTGAAGTTTCTTGCCAATGTTGTGTCTTCGTTGGAAGCAAGCCGAATGTTGAGGCAAGGTTGTGAGGCTTATCTGGCCTTTGTGATGAATCTAGCTCTAAGGAGTTGCGAGTTCAAGATATTAGGACTGTGCGAGAGTTTCCTGGAGTGTTTCCAGAAGAGTTGCCAGGTTTGCCTCCTAGTCGAGAGGTGGAGTTTGGAATTGAGTTGTATGAAAACACAACTCCAGTGTCCATTACTCCTTACCGAATGGCACCTAAGGAGTTGAAGGAACTGAAGACACAACTTCATGAGTTTCTTGATCATGGTTTCATTCGGCCGAGTGTGTCACCTTGGGGTGCACCGGTCTTGTTTGTGAAGAAGAAAGATGGTACTATGAGAATGTGCATCGATTATCGTCAGCTGAACAAGTTGACTATCAAGAATCGGTATCCTTTGCCGAGGATTGATGATCTTTTTGATCAGTTCCGGGGGGCGGCTGTGTTCTCTAAGATTGACTTAAGGTCAGGTTATTACCAACTCAAGGTGAAGGATGTGGATGTGCCAAAAACAGCCTTCGGAACGAGGTATGGTCATTATGAGTTTCTTGTGATGCTGTTTTGTTTGACGAATGCTCCTGCAGCTTTTATGGACATGATGAATAGAGTGTTCCATGAATACTTGGACAAGTTTGTTGTGGTGTTCATTGATGATATCCTTGTGTACTCTCGTATTGAGGAGGATGAAGGGCATTTGAGGATTATGTTGCAGGCGTTGTTGGAGAATCAGCTTTATGCTAAGCTGAGCAAATGTGAATTCTGGCTTAGGGAAGTTGTTTTCCTTTGTCATGTGGTTTCTGCTGAGGGGATTCGTGTTGATCCTCATAAGGTTGAGGCGGTGATGAATTGGAAGCCTCCTAAGTCTGTTCATGAAGTCCGTAGTTTCCTTGGGTTGGCAGGATACTACCGGAGGTTCGTGGATGGATTTTCAAAGATTGCTGCACCTTTGTCGAAGTTGTTGCGGAAGGATGTCAAGTATGAGTGGACAGAGGCAAGAGAGCAGGCTTTTGAGAAGCTTAAGGCAGCTTTGACACAAGCTCCTATCTTGGTTCAACCTAAATCAGGGAAAGAGTTTGTAGTGTACAGCGACGCATCCTATGTTGGTTTGGGGTGTGTGCTAATGCAAGAGGGTAAGGTGGTGTCTTATGCATCACGTCAGTTGAAGGTGCATGAGCGCAATTATCCTACGCATGATATTGAGTTAGCTGCGGTGATTTTTGCTTTGAAGATTTGGAGACATTATCTATATGGTGAGAAGTGTACTGTGTATATGGATCACAAAAGTTCGAAGTATCTGATGTCTCAAAAAGAGTTGAATCTTAGGCAATGACGTTGGGTGGAGTTGCTTAAAGATTACGATCTGACGATCTAGTACAATCCGGGTAAAGCTAATGTTGTAGCGGATGCCTTGAGTAGAAAGGTGGCAGTGGAGTTGAGGGCTATGTTTGCCAGCTTAAGCATTTTGCGACATGGGGGTCTTGTGGCTGAATTACAAGTGAAACCATCCTTGGTGCAGTTGATAAAGGATAAGCAGTTGTTGGATGATTCTTTGGTGCCACATGTTTAGGATATTGCTGAGGATAGACCATCAGATTTATGTTTTAATGATGATGGGGTTCTATGTTTTGGGAGTCGGATAGTAGTGTCGAATGATGCTGAGTTGAGACGTATTATTCTGACTGAAGCTCATAGTAGTCCTTTTGCTATGCACCCTGGTAGTACACAGATGTATCGTGATCTTACGGATGAGTACTATTGGGTGGGTTTGAAGAAAGATGTTGCGGAGTATGTGGGTAGGTGCATGGTTTGTCAGCAGGTTAAGGCTGAGCATCAGTTTCCTTCAGGGTTATTGCAACCGTTGAGGATTCCTGAGTGGAAGTGGGAAAGGATTACCATGGACTTTGTGTCTGGTTTGCCTTTGTCGCCATGAAAGAAGAATTCGATGTGGGTGATTGTTGATCGCCTTACGAAGTGTGCGCATTTCTTACCTGTGCATACTACGTATACCTTGGACAAGCTTGCAGAGTTGTACATTGTTGAGATTGTGAGGCTGCATGGTGTGCCAAAGTCTATAGTGTTGGATAGAGATCCGAGGTTTACGTCGCGTTTCTGGGAATGTTTGCATCAAGCTTTGGGTACACGGTTGAATTTCAGTACTTCTTATCATCCACAGTCAGATGGACAATCCGAGCGTGTTATCCAAGTGCTTGAGGATATGTTGAGGTGCTGTGTGATTGAGTTTCAAGGCTCTTGGGAGAAGCATTTGCCTTTGGTGGAGTTTGCTTATAATAATAGCTACCAGGCAAGTATTCAAATGGCACCTTATGAAGCCTTGTACGGGAGGAAGTGCAGAACTCCTCTTTGCTGGGCTGAAACGGTTCAAAAGTTGGTTTCAATGCCGGCTTTGTTGAAAGGAACCACCGAGAAGGTGAAGCTCATTTGTGAGCGATTGAAGGCAGCTTCTGATCGATAGAAGTCTTATGCAGATTTGAAACGTAAGGAGATTGAGTTTTCGGTTGGTGACCGTGTGTTCTTGAAAGTTTCGCCTTGGAAGAAAGTGATGAGGTTTGGCCGGAGGGTAAGTTGAGCCCTAGGTACATTGGACCATACGAGGTGATTGAAGGTGTGGGTCCTGTTGCGTACAAGTTGAGGTTACCGCAAGAGTTGGAAAAGATACATGATGTGTTTCATGTCTCTATTCTTCGGAGTTACAGATCCGATCCTTCACATGTTATGCTTGTGGAGGAAGTGGAGTTGAATCCAGACTTGACCTATGATGAGGAACCAGTTAAAATTCTGTATTCGGACAATAAGGTTCTTCGAGGCAAGACCATTGAATTGGTTAAGGTGTTGTGGAAGCATCGTGGTGTTGAGGAAGCCACGTGGGAAAGAAGGGATGATATGAAGAAGCAGTTTCCGTACCTTTTTCCTCCAGGTAAATTTTGAGGACGAAATTTCTTAAGGGGGTGAGTTGTAACATCTGAATTTTGGGCTTAGAAGTTTAGGGAAAGCCTAGTTCGTGATGCTTTAAAAATATGGAAAATATCTAAAAATCCTCTTTTAATATATATAAGAGAGTGGTGAAATCAATTTTACAAAATAAGGTTTTGAAATACTACATTTCGGTGTAGTGACTAAAATGCGATTTTTGAAAAGTTTAGTGGTGACTGTTTTGTAAGGATTGAAACTTTGAATCTTTAAGGAGCTAATTTACCCAAAAATGATTTCTCCAGATTTTTCCTTAATTTAGGTGATTTAATTAATGTTTTAATTAAATTAAAAGAAAAGGGAAACTACTTTTTGGAATTTCATAACTACATTTTCCTAAAATTTTCTCATTTCTTTTTCTCTCAAAATTCCATCATCCAAACACTTTTCTCCAACAACTTTTGCATTGATCTTCGCCTCAATTGATGAGGTTTTTATCATCAATTAATTCCTAATCAATCTTGCATCAAATCCTTTTGATTTCCTCATTGAATTTTCAAGGAAATTGGCTCAAATCAAGGAGAAATCACCATTTAGAGGTAAGATTGTTCTTCTCCTCTAAATACTCAGTTCTTTACTGAAATTCCCAAGTTTTCAATCCTTAATTTAAGTTTTATAAATGGTTTTAATGTTAGAAACTTGATTTTGGCTTAAAACTCAAGATTTGGAAGAAATCTTGAAGAATTTCGTTGTGATTGTTTGGGCTCTGTTTTGAAATGATTCTTAAATGTATTTTGGATATCTAATGATGTGGAAAGGAGGTTTTATCAATGCAATCCCGAATAGGTTGTATTTCCTATGTTTTTGCTTATGAAAATGATGGTTTTTGAGGTGATCTTGGTGTTCTTTTTATAGCTGGAGGTATAAGGACGAGTTTAGGTTTATTTTGGATGTTAATTGATGTTTAGAAATGGTTAGAAGTGATGGATCTTGGCTGGGTTAAGCTTTGGAAGAGTTTGGAGGTGATTTCGGTTGTGTTCGGTAGCCGAAATGTTGGTTTTGGTTAGGGCAGCGAGTTTTGGTGTGATGGCTGAAGATTTTATGCATGATGATGCATTAATCCTCTGCTTTGATGTGTTTAAAACAGGGGAAGCATCTTCGGACACCATTGGAGTTGATCCGGAGGCTTGATTGGCGTTTCGGCAAGCAAGCGAAACATATTTTGTGAGTGGTGTAACACCCCAATTTTGGGCTTAGAAGTTCTGGGTTTGGACCGGGTCGGTCGGGTTGCGGTTCGAATATAAAAGGGTAATTTTAGGAAAGCCTAGTTCGGGATGCATTAAAAATATGGAAAAATATCTTAAAATCCTCTTTTATTATATATAAGATAATGGTGAAATCAATTTTACAAAATGAGGTTTGGAGGTGTGACATTTTGGGTTAGTGACCAAAATGTAATTTTCGAAAACTTGGTGACTGTTTTAAAAAGGATTGAAACTTTGAATCTTTAAGGAGCTATTTACACAATAAGAGTTTCTCCAGATTTTTCTTGATATTAATCAATTAATTAATGGTTTTAATAAAAGGTAAAAAGGAGGGAAAAGATATTTTGTCATTTTAACTAACTTTTCTCCAAATTTCCATTTTCTTTTCTCTCAACTTTTCTCTCAACCCAAACACATTTCTCCAGCAAATTTCCCTCTGATTTTGACATCCAAAGATGAGATTTCAATCCTCCTTTGATCTCTAATCATTTCTACAACAAAACCTTAGCAATTGCTTATTGGATTTTCAAGATCTTGGTTCCAAAAAGGGAGAAACTCAAGTTTAGAGGTATGAACGTCTTTCTCCTCTAAATACTCAGTTCTTTACTGAAATTCCTAAGTTCTTAATCCTTGATTTGTGTTTTATTAAAGGTTTTACAATTGTGTTCTTGATCTTGGCTTTAAAATGCAAGATTTGGTTAATTTTTTATGAAATTCGTATGGATTGATTGGGCATTGTTTTGAGGTGTCCTTTTGATGTAAAATGGATGTATAATTGATGAGAAATTGAGGTTTAATCAATGCAATCCCGAATAGGTTAATTTTCCTAAGTTTTGCTTGAGTTTTTGGTTGTTTTTGGGATGATCTTGATGATCTGCTATAGCTGGAGGTATAAGGACGTGATTAGATCCTTTTTGGATGTTAATTGAGGTGTAAGAATGTTTGGATTTGATGGATCAAGGCTGGGTAGTGTTGTAGAGTTGTTTGGAGGTGATTTCGGTTGTGTTTGGTAGCCGAAATGGGGGTGTTGATGAGAGCAGCGAGTTTATGTGCTTTCATTGAAGATATTAATGCATGATGATGCATTAATCCTCTGCTTTGATGTGTTTAAAACAGGGGAGACATCTTCGGATCCTTGTGGTGTTGATCCAGAAGCTTGATTGGTGTTTCGGCAAGTAGCGAAACGGAAACGGTGAGTGGATTTTGGTTTTCAGCTTTGAAACCAATGTTTTGAAGGTTTGGGAGTTTAGTTTAAGTCTAAACAACTTTGCTAAGCTCAAGAGTAAGTTTTCGGAAAAACTCTCTTGTTGATGAACCATGAGTTGGTTGAATGCAAAGTGATTTGTTTGCATGTTTTAAAATTCTGTTTTGAAAGCATATTTTAGCATGTTTATTTGCTGATTTTATAAGCCATGTGTTGAAGGATGCTCAAGGTAAGAGATCCTTGTTTTGAACATTGTTAAATGTGGTTTGATGCTTAACGACGCATGATGATTATGGCTTTGTTAAATGCTTTTAAACAATGGAATATTGTTGTTAAATGATGTATATTGGCAAGTGATGTCTTGAGAATGGTTAAGAACACTATGGTGGTTAAAAGTCCATAGGTGGTTCTTGTATTAAGAACAACATGGTGGTTAAAAGTCCATGGTTGGTTCTTGTGCTAAGGTCACAAAGGTGGTTAAAAGTCCTTGTGCGAGCCTTGTGTATTGTAAGGTCACAAAGGTGGTTAAAAGTCCTTGTGTGGACCTTGTGTATTTTAAGAACACCATGGTGGTTAAAAGTCCATGGGTGATTCTTGGTTAAGGTCACAAAGGTGGTTAAAAGTCCTTGTGTGGACCTTATGGATTGTAAGAACACCATGGTGGTTAAAAGTCCATGGGTGATTCTTGTGCTAAGGACACAATGGTGGTTAAAAGTCCATGTGTGGTCCTTGTGAATTGTAAGATCACAATGGTGGTTAAAAGTCCATGTGTGGATCTTGTGTTGATTGTATTTTGAGATGGAAAAAGATTATGATTATCACTTGTGGCCAATATGACATGTTAACAATTTGAAGCACGAAATGCTTGTTTTAAATGCTTATGTGCATGTATAAATGTTGTTTTGAACTAAGGTTTGTAAAGGTGTTTTGTAAATGCATTATTGAGTTGTTTTAAATGAGCATTCCTCACTAAGCTATTTTGCTTACGCTCTCTCTTTCCTTAAACCAATAATGCAGAGCATTGAAGTGTATAAGGGCAGCAAGGTGGTCAAGAATCCAAGTGAAGAACTAAGCTCATGTATGGTGAAAGTTTCTTAACACTATTAGCTTTTGGCATTTGGCATTTGGCAATGGGGAACCTATGTTGTTGTTTTGGGAAATGGTTTGGACTCCCTAAGTTGGTTTTATGCTTATGATGATGATGGAACATGTAATTGGCCTTTGTGAAGTTGGTTTGGTATTATGGTGCTTGAATGGTTTTCTATATAAGATGCATGCCTATAGAATTGGGGATTTGCTTAATTGATGCTATGTTTGAGAATGGTTGATGCAAGTATGTTCCTTAAGTATGTAATGACTTGCTGGTATAATTTGGTTGCCTTTGGAGCATGTTTGATGGGTCAATTGTGTGTTAAACCAGCTAATTTTCTGCAATCTGGGCAGGCCGTATCGGAACGGGTGCTACCGTTTCGGAACATAGGGCCTGAAATGGCCTAGGCGTTTCGAAACGGGAGGAACCGTTCCGGAACGGAAATGCTACTGCCAAGCCCTGTATCGAAACGTGTTTCGGAACGGTCCCGCGTTTCGGAACAAGTCCTCCCTGTTTCGGAACACTCTACCGTTGGGCACTGAAATTGACGGTTATATGTTTTGAAATCCTTGCGTTTTGGTCCTGAACTTTGTATATGCAATTGAATGAGTTTGAGATGTCCGTTTGGGCTGAAATTTGGCAGAGAAGCAGGAAACATGACTAATT
Organism: Hibiscus tridactylites; assembly: GCA_958450335.1. Lineage (NCBI taxonomy): Eukaryota > Viridiplantae > Streptophyta > Magnoliopsida > Malvales > Malvaceae > Hibiscus > Hibiscus tridactylites. The sequence continues at coordinate 60,777,135 of OY288273.1, read as the reverse complement.
TCATATTGGTAACTCAAATGTTGGCTAAGTCCCTATAATTTTCAGAATTTGCAATTTGGTTCCTAATTTCATAATTTGTGCAATCAAGTCCCTGAATGTTCTTTGATTGTTATGATCTTTGAGTATGCTGTTCTTGTGAACATATATAGGGTTAATATGCATTTAGACAAGATTAAAAAGAAAAAAAAGGGTCGTTAATCAAGGTTGACTTTCGGGTTGACTTTGGTTTTCCCCGTGTAAACTTCTTAATTCGGTTCAACCGTCTGGGTCGGGTTAAGGGGGTTACATTTGGTGGTATCAGAGCTGAGTTCTTGATGTATTCGGGAATAATTATGTGGGTGATTAATGTATGTATGCTTTGTATGCTTGTTGAATGAAAGCATGTTGCGTGAATTGTAAATATGATACAATTGTGATGTATGATGTGGTGAAGCATGATAGAGGGACCCATTGCCAAATCAAAGCTAATGTAATGATTTGTTTTTATTTGGAAATGAGCTTGAGTACTTGGATTGCTTACCTTGCTGAGCCTGACTTTGTTTATTGCATTGTGATTGCATTGTTAGTGAATGGCACCTCGTAGAGAAACGAGATGTAATACGCGAGCTATGGCTCAAAATGAGAATGAGGAGAACGCTGAAAATATGGTGGATTTACCTCCTCCGCCTGGTGGTGGTGGTGCTGTTGGTGAAGGAGCTGGTGTTGCAGCTGGTGCTGGGGTCGTTGGACCTGAAGCTGGTCAGGGCAAGCTGTTCCTGACATGACAGTGTTGATACAAGCTATTGTTGGTGCTTTTCGAGCAGCGGTAGCTGGAGCTCAAGGAGCTGGGCATCAGGGAGATGCTAGTGTGAGACTACACTTGGAACGTTTGCGCAGTCTGGGAGGGACTGAGTTCAGGGGTTTGTCTGCTGAAGGTTCTGAGTCTTGGCTGGAGAGTACCAAGAGAATCTTGGGACAAATGAATTGTACCGATGTGCAGAAGCTGGGCTGTGTGGTATCATTGTTGCAAGACGATGCATACACTTGGTGGACAACCACTATCTCTGGGATGACGGATGCTGATGTGACATGGATGTTCTTTCAGAACGCGTTCAAGAGAAGGTACCTGGGTGTGAGGTACTTGGATGAAAAGAAGAGGGAATTCATGTCTCTTACCCAGGGGAGCATGTCTGTGGCTGAGTATGAGGTTCAGTTTGTCCGACTCAGTCAGTACGCACCTGAGCTTGTCCCGGATGAGCGGGAGAGGTGTGAAAGGTTTCGTTATGGTTTAGTGACGAAAGTAAAGGCGTATATGCTGGCTGCTGAGTATAATGATTTTGATGTGCTGGTTGGTCGAGCAAAGGATATTGAGATGAACTTGGGTTTATCTTCTAGAAGTGATGGTTCTGGTGCTGGTAAGCGAGCTGCTGAGTATAGTTCCGGTGGTGGACGGAACAAGAGGGGACGTGATCAAAAGTATCAATCTTCAGCTAAGCGAGGTGGTGGTGCGCCTGTTCAGGGAGGCAAGACAAGAGCTGAACCGAACGCATGTTGGAAATGTGGATCGCGTGGCCATATGAAGCGTGATTGTCCTCGAGCTGTGAGGGAGGTGCAAGCTCCTATTGTGGCGGCTGGTAATTCGTGCTGGAACTGTGGATCTGCGGATCACATGAGGAAAGAGTGTCCTCTGTTGGCTGGTGGTGGCCAAGGACGTGCTCTTGTTGTTGTTGCACCACAGAGAGGTCGTGGGCGCGGCCGTGGTAACTTCCAGCGTAGAGAGGAGGGTGGTCGGAATGTGGCTCATGTTGTAGCTGTTCAGCCTGAGGGTGGCGGCCAGGCCAGAGTGTATGCTCAGAGGGAGGGGAGGAATGACACGGATGTGATCGCAGGTACTTTTACTTTGCAATCCTTGTCATTACTTTCCTTGATTGATTATGGATCTACACACTCATACATATTGCGTGAGCATGCTGAATTGCTTGGTTTGCCTGTTGAGTCTTTGGATGTTGGTATGCGTGTCACTAGTTCTTTTGGTGAGACTGTTGTGACTCGAAAGCTTTATAGAAGATGTCTTTTGGTTGTGCAAGATCATGTTTTTCATGTTGATCTTATGGAATTGCCTTTCTATGGTTTTGATGTAATCCTTGGTATGGATTGGCTTGTTGAGCATCAGGCTGTGGTAGATTGTGAGAATAAGCGAGTTTCGTTGAAGCTTGCGGATGATTATGAGGTAGTTGTGGTTGGTGAGAATGTAAAGTTTCTTGCCAATGTGGTGTCTACGTTGGAGGCGAGCCGGATGCTGAGGCAAGGTTGTGAAGCTTACCTAGCTTTTGTGATGAATCCTAGCTCTAAGGAGTTGCGTGTGCAAGATATCAGGACTGTGCGAGAGTTTCCTGGTGTGTTTCCTGAGGAGTTGCCTGGATTACCTCCTAATCGTGAAGTGGAGTTTGGGATTGAGTTGTATGAAAACACAACTCCAGTGTCCATTACCCCTTATAGAATGGCACCTAAAGAGTTGAAGGAGCTGAAGACGCAATTGCAAGAGTTGCTTGATCGTGGTTTCATTCGGCCGAGTGTGTCACCATGGGGTGCACCGGTCTTGTTTGTGAAGAAGAAGGATGGCACTATGAGAATGTGCATTGATTACCGTCAGCTTAACAAGTTGACTATCAAGAATCGGTATCCATTGCCGAGAATTGATGATCTTTTTGATCAATTTCGGGGAGCAGCTGTGTTCTCTAAGATTGACTTAAGGTCAGGGTATTACCAGTTGAAGGTGAAGGATGTGGATGTGCAAAAGACAGCTTTCAGGACGAGGTATGGGCATTATGAGTTCCTTGTGATGCCGTTTGGTTTGACAAATGCTCCTGCAGCTTTCATGGATATGATGAATCGAGTATTTCATGAATACTTGGATAAATTTGTTGTGGTGTTCATTGATGATATCCTCGTGTACTCGCGTACTGAGGAGGAGCATGAAGAGCATTTGAGAATTGTGTTGCAAGCTTTGTTGGAGAATCAGCTTTATGCCAAGCTGAGTAAGTGTGAGTTCTGGCTTAGGGAAGTGGTGTTTCTTGGTCATGTGGTTTCTGCTGAAGGGATCCGTGTTGATCCTCAGAAGATTGAGGCAGTGATGAAGTGGAAGGTTCCTAAGTCTGTTCATGAAGTCCGTAGTTTCCTTGGTTTGGCCGGATACTACCGAAGGTTTGTGGATGGGTTTTCTAAGATTGCTGCACCTTTGACAAAGTTGTTGCAGAAGGATGTTAAGTATGAGTGGACGAAAGCGAGACAGCAGGCTTTTGAGAAGCTTAAGACGGCTTTGACACAAGCTCCAATCTTGGTTCAACTTGAATCAGGGAAAGAGTTTGTGGTGTATAGTGATGCGTCCTATGTTGGTTTGGGATGTGTGTTGATGCAAGCGGGTAAGGTGGTGGCTTATGCATCGCGGCAGTTGAAGGTGCATGAGCGCAATTATCCTACGCATGACATTGAGTTGGCTGCAGTGGATTTTGCTTTGAAAATCTGGAGACATTACCTGTATGGTGAGAAGTGTACTGTGTACACGGATCACAAGAGTTTGAAGTATCTGATGTCTCAGAAGGAGTTGAATCTTAGGCAGCGACGTTGGTTGGAGTTGCTCAAGGATTATGATTTGACGATCGAGTATCATCCGGGTAAAGCTAATGTTGTAGCGGATGCCTTGAGTAGGAAGGTAGTTGTTGAGTTGCGGGCTATGTTTGCCAGTTTGAGTATTTCGCGTGATGGTGGTCTTGTGGCTGAGTTGCAAGTGAAACCATCTTTGATTCAATTGATCAAGGAAAAACAGTTGTTGGATGATTCCTTGGTGCCGCATGTTCAGGATATTGCGGAGGGTAGGCCTTCGGATTTCTGTTTTAATGATGATGGAGTGTTATGTTTTGGGAGTCGGATAGTAGTGCCCAATGATGTTGAGTTGAGGCGTGCTATTCTGACTGAAGGTCATAGTAGTCCTTTTGCTATGCACGCTGGTAGTACTAAGATGTATCGTGATCTTCGTGATGAGTACTATTGGGTGGGTTTGAAGAAGGATGTTGCTGAGTTTGTAAGCAAGTGTATGGTGTGTCAGCGAGTTAAGGCTGAGCATCAGTTTCCTTCAGGGTTGTTGCAACCGTTGAGAATTCCTGAATGGAAGTGGGAAAGGATTACCATGGATTTTGTATCTGGTTTACCTTTGTCGCCATCGAAGAAGAATTCGGTGTGGGTGATTGTAGATCGCCTGACGAAGTGTGCACATTTCTTGCCTGTGCATACTACGTACACTTTGGATAAGCTTGCGGAGCTGTACATTGCTGAGATTGTGCGGCTGCATGGTGTGCCAAAGTCGATTGTGTCGGATAGAGATCCGAGGTTTACATCGCGTTTCTGGCAGTGTTTGCATCAGGCTTTGGGTACACGGTTGAATTTCAGTACATCTTATCATCCGCAGTCGGATGGACAGTCCGAGCGTGTTATCCAGGTTTTGGAGGATATGTTGAGGTGCTGCGTGATTGAGTTTCAGGGCTCTTGGGAGAAACATTTGCCTTTGGTGGAGTTTGCCTATAATAACAGTTATCAGGCAAGTATTCAAATGGCACCTTATGAAGCTTTGTACGGGAGGAAGTGTAGGACTCCTCTCTGTTGGGCTGAAACAGGCCAGAAGTTGGTTTCGATGCCAGCTTTGTTGAAAGGGACCACAGAGAAGGTGAAGCTCATTTGTGAGCGCTTGAAGGCAGCTTCTGATCGGCAAAAGTCTTACGCGGATTTGAAGCGTAAGGAGATTGAGTTTAAGTCTTACGCGGATTTACAAGTGGGGTTGGGTTTCCAGCTTTGGAACAATTATTTGAAGGTTTTGGGAGCTTAGTTTAAGTCTAAACAACTTAGCTATGCTCAAGTGTATGTTTTCGGAAAAACTCTCTTGAATGAGCCATGAAGTGGTTTGATGCATTGGTTGTAATTTGCATGTTTAAATTATGTTTTGAAAGCATGTTTTAGCATGGTTAATGCTGGTTTTGAAAGCCATGTGTTGAAGGATGCTCAAGGTAAGAGATCCTTGGTTTGACATATTGTTAATATGGTTTTGATGCATAGTGATGCATGATGATAAATGGCTTTGATTAATGCTTTATAACAATGAATTGTTGATGGTAATGATGTATATTGGCAAATGATGTAATGGTTTTAAAGTACTTGAATCGGATATAGTTAGCCGGCTATAGGATTTGGTGCACCGTGAATAAAGTCGCCTTGGATGTGGAGGGGTTGTGATTGTACCGTACACTCCGTCCAAGTACCCTAACGAGTGAGGTAAGATCACAACGGTGGATAAAAGTCCGTTTGTGGATCTTGTGTTATGTGTCTCTTGTACTCGTTAGAGGAATTATACAACTACCGATGAGTGATGTTGAGGGGTTGTGATTGTACCGTTAAACTCCATCACGGGTGTTGAGGGGTTGTGATTGTACCGTTAAACTTCACCTTATGTTGTTCGGTAGTGTGTATGAAGCATGTGGGACAACGCTTGTAATCCGCGTATTTGATTGTGTTTTGGATTGTAAATGGTTATGAACTATCACTTGTAAGCCAATATGTTGTATTGAATGTATTGAAGCATGAGATGCTTGTAAAGTATGCAAGGTTGCATGAAAAGAGATGAGTATGTGTTCAAAAGCTTTGTTGAAAGTGTTTTCTAAAATGCATTATTGTGTTGTTTTCTTTAAAGCATGCCTCACTAAGCAATTGTGCTTACGCTCTCTCTCTTGAACCAATAATGCAGATAATTGAAGTGGTTGAGGGCAACAAGGAGGCTAAGTGTCCAAGGGAAACTAAGCTCATGTATGGTGATGTTTTCATACACTATTAGTTTTGGTAATTTGGAAATGGGAACCTAAGATGTGATTTGGGAGGTGTGTTGGTCCTCCTAGTTTGTGGCATGATGCTTTTGACGATTTGGATTTGTAATTGGCCTTTTGATGCTTGATTTGGAGATTTGTTGGTTGTTTGGTTTTGGATATTAGGATGCATGCCTTTAGACATGTGAAGTTTCATGTTTGATGCCATGAATGTGTTTAGGTGTTGTAAACATGCTCTATATATGTATGATGTCTTGTTGGCATGATTAGGAAGTCATTAAGTTGTGTTTGAGTGGATATATGTATGAAAAACCAGCAAAATCTGCAGCTTCTGGGCAAATCGTATCGGAACGGGCACTGGCGTTTCGAAACGGCTGGAGGTCGTTCTGAAATGATTTGGCCACTGGAATGCCCTATTTCGGAACTAGTCTCGAAACGAACCCATGTTTCGGAACGGTCAACACCGTTTCGAAACAGGTGACCGTTGGGCACTGATTTGAATAGTGTTGAGGTTTGCAAGCTTTTCATTTTAGTCCCGAAAATTGTATTTGCAATTGCATGAGTTTGAGATGTCCGATTAATGTGAAATTTGACAGGGAAGCATGTAATATGACTAATTTAATATTGGTAACTTAAAAATCAGTTAAGACCTTCTAATTTTCGGAATTTACATTTTGGTCCCTAAACTTGTAATATGTGTAATTGAGTCCCTCATGTTGTTCGATCGATGTGCCTTTCACTTGTATGTTTCATAAGTACTCACATCGGGTTAATGTGTACCTAGACAAGATTAAAAAGAAAAAAAGGGTCATTAATCAAGGTTGACTTTCAGGTTGACTTTGGTTTTCCCCGTGTAATCTTCGTAGTTCGGGTCAAGGATCATAATAGACACTTGAGAATTGTTTTGCAAGCGTTGATGGAAAATCAATTGTATGCCAAGCTAAGTAAGTGTGAGTTTTGGCTTAGGGAGGTGGTCTTCCTTGGGCATGTTGTGTCAGTTGAGGGTATTCGCATTGATCCTCACAAGGTAGGGGCTGTGATGGGATGGAAGGTACCTAAGTTAGTGACGGAGGTGCGAAGTTTTCTTGGTTTAGCTGGGTATTACCGTAGATTCGTTGAGGGTTTCTCGAAGATAGCTACATCATTAGTCAAGTTGTTGCAGAAGTATGTTTGCTTTGAGTGGACTGATGCGAGGCAACAAGCTTTCGAAAATTTGAAGGAAGCTTTGACGCAAGGTCCTATTCTAATTCAACCTGAGTCTGTAAGGAGTTTGTGGTCTATAGCGATGCGTCCATTGTTGGTTTGGGCTGCGTATTAATGCTAGGGGTTAGGTAGTGGCCTATGCATCTAGGCAGTTGAAGGTGCATGAGCGCAACTACCCTACTCATGATCTTGAACTTGCGGTTGTGGTGTTTGCCCTGAAGATTTGGAGGCATTACCTGTACAGTGAGAAGTGTGTGGTGTTCACGGATCATAAGAGCTTGAAGTATCTTATGTCTCAAAAAGAGTTGAATCTTAGGCAGCGTTGCTGGGTAGAGTTGCTTAAATATTATGATCTGACGATTGAGTACCACCCGGGCAAGGCTAACGTTGTGGCTGATGCTTTGAGCCGGAAAGTGGTTGTGGAGTTGAGGGAAATGTTTACTCGCTTGAGCATTTCGCATGATGGTGGTCTTATCGCTGAATTGCAAGTGAAACCATCTCTGATTTCGTTGATCAAAGATAAGCGGTTGTTAGATGATTTTCTTGTTCCTCATGTTTAGGACCTTGTGGAGGGTACACCTTCAGATTTCAGCTTTAGTGGTGACAGTGTTTTGTGCTTTAGGAGTCGAATAGTGGTACCAAATGATGTTGAGTTGAGGCGCATTATCCTGACTGAAGCCCATAGTAGACCTTTAGCTATGCACCCTGGTAGTACAAAGATGTATCGTGATTTGAAAGATGAGTACTACTGGGTGGGGTTGAAAAAGGATGTGGCAGAGTTCGTTAGTAAGTGCATGGTGTGTTAGCGAGTGAAGGTTGAACATAAGGTTCCTTCTGGGTTGTTGCTGTTGGAGTATGCCCAAAGACCAATCATATGATGATTGAATAGACATATTATTTTACTAGATTTATCAAGTAATGGCATTGTCGTTATTATCATTTGGTATGTTTCTGTGCATCAAACTAACCATTGGTAAAAATGTCCATACAATAATACGATTATTGTTAAATAGGATCCTTAGTCGAATATTATAACGGGTATGGACAGTGATAATATATAAAGCCTAATATGTGGTTGATTGATAACAAGTGTTGTCATTGACAAAGAGATGTCAAAATCAACACATAAGTATTTGTTAGAGAACAACATACTGGATTGACCCGCTATGAGCATGTTTCTTGGGTAATTATGTGACAGTCACAACATTGCTCATTATAAACATATGTATAATCCTTAGACTTGAGATTAACATGACTTCAACATAAATATTTACGTATTTTGACATAGTCAAACGTGTGTCGTAACTGACTACATTATAAAGACTTATGATTGGATACGTGATGACCTATGTAGTGAAATATGGTTGATCAAGAAAGGATTTGTCCCTCCTACATAATGGGAGAAATATCTTCGGCCACTTGATTGAGTGAGATTAGAAAATGCATGGCCATGCTCGAATATTATGATATGAGATATCATAGAGATTCGTTTATCATAATCTACTCAAGACATCAAGAAACACTAGATGGACAACGCAAGTGTGACTAACCCATGACTTGTGTTCATCTAAGATATAAAGACAAAAAGGATGAAATACATAAAGGAAGTTTATTCAGGAATTAGGAAAGTCAAACCATGACTTCATGCAACTTTGGTAGCAATGATGTATTGCTAGATGCCACTCATTGTTTGTAAAATTAGAATAGTTCTAATTTTGCTGCTAACGTTGCATGAACCTACAAGGGCCACACCCTTCGAATGAAACGAATAAAAAAATTGGAAACCATACTCCCTATTTTAGGGAGGTTGCCGAAAATCCCCTATGGGATAGGGGAAATCGACAACTCCTTTAAATGGGAATAATATTGGATAAATATTGTATTTATCAAATATTATTTAGAGTATGGAAAATATTTATAGACTTAAATATTATAGAATAAGATTCTAGAAATTTAAATATATATTTGGAATTTATATAATATATATTTAATTCCAAGTTCATGTAGAATTAGATTCCACATAATTAAAAATATATATTTAAATATATTTAAATCGAAGTAAAGATAGAATGAGATTCTATATAATAAAAATATATATATTTGGATTAAATATAATGCATATTTAAATCTATGTTTAATGTAGAATAAGATTCTACATAATTAAATATATATTTCATTTAATATTATTAAATATGAAGTATATTTAATATAAACCAATTTCAAGTAGAATTAGATTCTATGAATTTTGGTTGAACTAGTATTTAAGGAATTAAACTAGAATTAAGTCTCTGAATACAATTTAAAGGGACAAGGGCTAGCAACCAAATCATCCTTCTTCCTCCTCTTGAAGATTTCGAAAAACACCCCTAGGGATTCCCCACTAGAATTCGACATATCCAGAAAGCTCTTTGAGAAGATGTTCGATATTTTTCTGGTGTTCTACTTGCCCCCTGGCAAATCTCTGAAGGATCCATTGCTCGATTGCAAGTCCCGGTTGAACTCCTGGTCGATTTCAGACTCCCCAGGAATCCTTGGAGGGATTTCGACTTCTCTTTGTAAGGTGTTCAAACCTATCGAAATTTATCCCTAAGTGTTAGGGAGGCGGAAACTTTGTTCGTTTTGTTCGGGTGGACTCCATAGAGGTCGTTGCGAACCTGTGACGATTCCGGTTTTACTTGACGTGGTTATTCTGACATACTATCGGTTTTCCAGTTTATAGAGTTTTAAAAGGTAACTCTTTATCTTTTCACCGCCGATTCGTTCCTGTACATGGATCCTGGCTGGATTACGCCGGAATAATTTTTCCACTGCGCCACGGGGCGTGCCGACGTGACCCAACATTGGTATCAGAGCCACTTGTATCATACAAATTCGGACTTAAATTCTTTGGTGATGTTTATGTATGAGATGCATGCTGTTTGATTCGACTTAGATATTTATCGTTTATCGTATCACACCTAATAAAGATTTATTTCGAATATCGCTGAATGATTAAGAGTTAATCATAACTATGTTAGGTTGCTTCAATTTTAAATGTTAACATGTTGAGACTAATAGTTAGTCTAGAGAACAAGTAGTTGTTCGTAGTTTCATAGATTTATGAAATCTCTGAAAGGGCTTCTAATTTGATAAAAGTTATCAAACTATCTTTCACGGTGAATCCATAAGAGTTATGGTTAGACGTTAAGAAAAATGCATGTCTAGGATTGGCATCATCAAAGACCTGGTACTTAAGTGTGCCTAGTGTGCCACCTCTCTTTCATGTGACTTACCTGGTGCATTTGTTTGTTAACACAAATGGTTTATGAAACCCCGTGATCCTTCTTTGGCCCATTAACCACAACATAGACATAATCAGTTTAAAACTCCGTAAACACGTCGTTACTTTGTTCGCACGATATTTGAAATGCATGTTAGATTGCACGGTGTTTGTTTTGCATGGTTATAGCCCATAGCCTTTATAGTTTTGGTTTTTGTAAATACGGCCTGCGTGTCGTGCCTTTCTCTATCTTCTATTGTACTTCTCTTCTCATCTCACTCCCTCGCATGTAACGCGAGTTTCTAAAAATTGTAAATACTCATGGAGATAAAGCAAGAACCAAGGTAGCAGCGTGGTGGGCCTTCCCTGGTGGACCGGGCGTTTCAGAAGCAGATTCTATCTTCAGTAGAATGGTCCTCCCATTGGCTTGGGACGGGTCGCCTTAGGTTAAGAAGGGCTATAATCATTGCATTTTTATTTACCGCTTAGATTTACCTTATATATGATGCAATGGATGTTTTATAAGCATGATTAAACATAGTTCTATTGATAGGATCAATGTAAAAATGATGAGATAATTAAGTAAATCTCTCACTATAATTCTAAGTCTGTTTTAACCATCCTATATTTACCCTCGTTAAAGCTTCGATCGATATAATGCGAGCTTTGCCAAAGCAATGTCACATTTATCTATCTTAGTTAAACGCGAAGAATAAGCTAGTGATATTCGACGGTTGAGATATTGGTATTGACATAGCTGGGTTGTTCTAATAAGATTAGAAAACCTAGTGGTTAAAAGTTTTGGATAATCATAAGATGATTTAAAGAACATGAGTTGTTCGCCAAAAGATGAGGAATTACATGAGATGTAATTAGTAAGGTGTTACTTACCTAAATAACCATTTTCTAAAAGACAGACCAAAGCTGATTTAGGAATGGTGAAATACAGATCCTCGCTCACTAGAAAAACTATCGAAACGTTTTTCCAAAATTAAAAGTAGAGGGTTTTTAATTTTGAAGAAAATAGTGGTAGTAAATTTATAGTAAAGACCTATCTATAAATTTTAAAATTTAGTAAAAATTATGTAGCATATTTTCTTTGTTGTAGAATTAATGGCAAATAATACTCTATCTCTGCGATCTATCCTTGAGAAGGATAAGCTCAATGGCATAAACTTCCTTGACTGGTTCCGAAGTAAAAATTATGTCGGTTGTCTTATGCTTGCCTCCATGACCCCTGAGCTTCAGAAGCAACATGAGGACATGGTAGCTTATGATATGATTCAAAATCTCAAGGAGATTTATGAAGGGCAAGCTCGTCAAGAGAGGTACGAGACCTCTAAAGCTCTGTTTCAATGCAAGATGAGTGAGGGATCTCCCGTAGGAACTCACCTCATCAAAATGATGGGCTACATCCAAACGACGGAGAAACTCGAATTTCCGCTGAAAGACGAATTAGCTACTGATGTCATCCTGCAATCGTTGCGGGATAGTTTCAATCAGTTCGTCCTTAATTTCAATATTAATGAAATTAACAAGACGCTGCCACAGTTTCTCGGCATGTTGAGAACTGCTGAAATCAGCCTAAAGAAGGTAGGACCTAAACCTGTTCTGATGGTCCGCAAGGGCAAGAAGAAAGGTAAATCGGCATCAAAGTCTAAAGGTGATGGTAAGACCAAAACCGATGGAAAGGAAGCATTGAAACCTAAGAAGGGAATCAAGAATGATGAAATATATTTCCATTACGGCAAGACCGGACATTGGAAGAGAAACTGCCCCACACACCTACAAGAAGTCAAGAAAGCAAAAACAAATGAGGCATCAACCTCAGAGGCTTCTAAAGAGAAGGCATCAGAATAGACATGGACATGCGAATGGAAATAAAGCAAGAGTTGCTACATCATCCATTAGGACATGTGTTTTTGCTTAAATAGTTTTGTTTTAGTTTTTAAGATTATTATTTTTTGCCTAAGTTTTAGTTATCTTGTAAGGACAAGATATTCTAATTGTGAGATTATTTAAATAAATGTTATTCTTTTAATCTCTTATGGCACAACGAATCAATGATCTTTAAACTAATCAAATAAATAATATTTATAAGATAAACAAAACAAATGACTAATCTCAAACTCATAAAAAGTATTAAGGTAATTTGATGAGATCAAATTCAATAATATTTCAAGTTTGATGAACTTTCAAAGAATATGGGATTGTCCCATAATTAAATCCCACAAGTGGAACGAAAAGTCTGTGAAAGAGAATCAAATATGTTAGACATGTTTTGATTCAGAACAAGTCATTTTCGACTTCTTTACACACTAGAAAAACATCTCTCACACTTAATCGTGTTTTTTTTCGAAACGTCATATAAGATATGGACTAAGAATTGTTCTAGAATACCTTTAAAGTTTTAAGGTTACTTACATATTAAAATGTTTACAAAGTTCGAACCTTAAAAACTCCATTTGGTGTTTATCCTAACAAGAACAAATCGTTTGTTTCTCAAACGAGAGTTTATATTGAAAGAGATTAATTCTCACAAAGGGATATTATTTCTTCAACTTTAACGAGAACAAAATGTTTGTTGCTTAAATGAGAGTTTCTCTCGAAAGAGATTACCTCTCACAAAAGGAAAAAATGGAATTTGGAATGTGAAGAAATTTTAGACAACAAATTTATGAATTAAAGATTGAGAATGTTCCACAAATGATCAAGGAACATTGGAACAAAACACGACCATTGTGTTGATCCTTAAGAGAATACCATATACTTGAGAAATATAGATTTCTCACTATCCGTACATGGAAACACTCTTCTTTTCGGATCAAGATAAAGACTATGTCTTATCAGAAAGCAATGGTGAGCCCAAAATTCGAGAAATGGCTAAGAGCCATGAGATATGAGATGGAATCCATGTGTAAAACCAAGTATAGACTTTGGTTACATAAAAGGGTAAAACCTAAGAGGTATGGATGAGTTTTTCAAAAAGGAAAAACCGACATGGATGATAAAACATACAAAAGATGATTCGTCGCTAAAAGTTTTTGACAAACTTCATAGTATAGACTATGATAAAGCATCTTCCTTGTAGCTATGTTTAATCCATCTTAATCTTACATGCAAGTAGTTACATACGATGATTATGGAATCAAATAAAGGAATGTCAAAACCACTTTCCTAAGGGAAAACTTGAAACATATGTGTACATGACACATCCAAAAGGTTTTGTCACTCCAGTAAACACTTGGAAGGTATGTAAGCTACAAAGGTCTATCCGTAAACTAAGGCAAGCTTCTCGAAGTTGGGATTTTCTTTTTAGAAGATACAATCAAAAGGTTTTGTTTATCTAGAAACAAAGGGGAGTCTTGTTTTCAAAAGAGCTAGTGGGAGCATTGTTACTTTCCTAAGTATTGTATGTAGATGACATACTAATCAAAAAGAACTAAAGATCGCAATTCGTTTTGCATTAATAAAAGATATTGCGAGTTAGCAACATAAGCCATTATCTAACTCTAGAACATAGGCTGAATGTATTACAGTCGACATAGCAATAAAGAAGGATGTTTGGATCTAAAGGGTTCACTTCTGAACTAAGGGTTGTTCCCAGCATATTAGATGCTACATAACTCTGTTATGATGGAACCTTTGCGTAAGCAAATAAAACCCAGATCTCATCAATAAATCCAAACATATTCTAAACTGCTTACATCTTGGAGATGTGAAAGTATGCAACATAAACACAAAGTTGATAACTTTGTCAACTCCCTGACAAAGCTTTTGACACAGCATAAGCATGTCAGTTACACTAAGCCATATCGTATTAGATACGAGAATGATTGGTCTTAGTGCTAGTAGGAGATTGTTGGAGTATGCCCAAAGACCAATCATATGATTATTGAATAGACATACTATTTTACTAGATTTATCAAGTAATGGCATTGTCGTTATTATCATTTGGTATGATTTTGTGCATCAAACTAACCATTGGGTAATAATGTCCATACAATAATACGATTATTGTTAAATATGATCCTTAGTCGAATATTATTACGGGTATGGACAGTGATAATATATAAAGACTAATATGTGGTTGATTGATAACAAGTGTTGTCATTGATATAGAGATGTCAAAATCAACACATAAGTATTTGTTAGAGAACAACATACTGGATTGACCCGCTATGAGCATGTTTCTTGGGTAATTATGTGACAGTCACAACATTGCTCATGATAAACATATGTATAATCCTCAGACTTGAGATCAACATGATTTCAACATAAAGATTTACGTATTTTAACATAGTCAAACGTGTGTCGTAACTGACTACATTATAAAGACTGATGATTGGATACGTGATGACCTATGTAGTGAAATATGGTTGATCAAGAAAGGATTTGTCCCTCCTACATAATGGGAGAAATATCTTCAGCCACTTGATTGGGTGAGATTAGAAAATGCATGGCCATGCTCGAATATTATGATATGAGATATCATAGAGATTCGTTTATCATAATCTACTCAAGACATCAAGAAACACTAGATGGACAACGCAAGTGTGACTAACCCATGACTTGTGTTCATCTAAGATATAAAGGACAAAAGGATGAAATACATAAAGGAAGTTTATTCAGGAATTATGAAAGTCAAACCATGACTTCATGCAACTTAGGTAGCAATGATGTATTGCTAGATGCCACTCATTGTTTGTAAAATTAGAACAGTTCTAATTTTGCTGCTAACGTTGCAAGAACCTACAAGGGTCACACCCTTCAAATGAAATGAACAAAAAAATTGGAAACCATACTCCCTATTTTAGGGAGGTTGCCGAAAATGCATATGGGATAGGGGAAATCGACAACTCCCTTAAATGGGAATAATATTGGATAAATATTGTATTTATCAAATATTATTTAGAGTATGAAAAATATTTAGAGACTTAAATATTATAGAATAAGATTCTAGAAATTTAAATATATATTTGGATTAAATATAATGTATATTTAAATCCATGTTTAATGTAGAATAAGATTCTACATAATTAAATATATATATATATATTTAATTTAATATTATTAAATATAATATATATTTAATAGAAACCAATTTCAAGTGGAATAGATTCTTTGAATTTTGGTTGAACTTGGATTTAAGGAATTCAACTAGAATTAAGTCTCTGAATACTATTTAAAGGGACAAGGGCTAGCAACCAAATCATCCCTCTTCATCCTCTTGAAGATTTCGACAAACACCCCTAGGGATTCCCCACTGGAATTTGACATATCCCAGAAAGCTCTCTAAGAAGTTGTTTGATATTTTTCTGGTGTTCTACTTGCCCCTGGAAAATCCCTGAAGGTTCCCATGCTCGATTGCAAGTCCTGGTTGAACTCCTGGTCGATTTCAGACTCCCTCGAGAATCCCTAGAGGGATTACGACTTCTCTCTAGAAGGTGTTCAAACCTGTCAAAATTTATCCCTAAGTGTTAGGGAGGCGGAAACTTTGTTCGTTTTGTTCGGGTGGACTCCGTAGAGGTCGTTGTGAACCTATTAAGATTCCGGTTTTACTTGACGTGGTTATTCCGACATACTGTCGGTTTTCCAGTTTCTAGAGTTTTAAAAGGTAACTCTTCATCTTTTCACCTCGGATTCGTTCCTGTACATGGATCCTGGCTGGATTACGTCGGATTAATTTTTCTACTGCGCCACGGGGCGTGCCGACATGACCCAACAGTTGCAGTCTTTTCAGAATCCCAAAATTAAAGTGGGAGAGAATCATCATGGATTTTGTGTCTGGGTTGCCTTGGTCACCGTCAAAGAATAATTAATTTTGGGTGATTGTAGATCGGCTCACGAAGTGTGCACATTTTCTGCCTGTGCATACTACATATACCTAGGATAAGCTGGCTGAATTGTACATTGCTGAGATTGTGCGGCTGTACGGTGTGCCAAAGTCTATAGTGTCGGATAGGGATCCGAGGTTTACAACGTGATTTTGGGAATGTTTGCATGAAGCCTTGGGTACACGGTTGAATTTCAGTACTTCTTATCATCCTTAGATGGATGGACAGTCGGAACGTGTGATCCAAGTTCTTGAGGATATGTTGCGATGTTGCGTGATAGATTTTCAGGGTTCTTGGGAGAAGCACTTGTCGTTGGTTGAGTTTGCGTATAATAACAGTTTTTAGGTGAGTATTCAAATGGCTCCGTACGAGGCTTTGTGTGAGAGAAGATGTAGGACCCCTCTATGTTGGGTAGAAGTTGGGTAAAAGTTGATCTCGATGCCAACTATGTTAAAGGGAACCATAGAGAAGGTGAAGATCATTTGTGAGCGTCTGAAGGCAGCATCGGATAGGAAAAAGTATTACGTGCACCTGAAGCGTAAAGAGATTGAGTTTGCGGTTGGCGAACGTGTGTTTTCGAAAGTGTCGCCTTGGATGAAGGTGATGAGATTTGGGCGTAAGGGTAAGCTTAGCCCGAGGTTCATTGGACCTTACGAGGTTGTGGAGCGAATTGGTCCCGTGGCATATCGGTTGAGATTGCCTACGGTGTTGGAAAAGATACTTGATGTGTTTCATGTCTATATGTTACGGAGGTACATATCGGATCCTTCGTACGTGATGCTTGTGGAGGAGATAGAGTTGAATCCGGATCTGTCATATGATGAGGAACTAGTGAGAGTTCTGGATGTGAGTAGAAAGGTTCTTCGTGGCAAGACGATAGAGCTTGTGAAGGTGTTGTGGTGACACCGAGGAGTTGAGGAGGCCACGTGAGAAAGCAAGGCGGACATGCTGAAGCAACTTCTGCACCTTTTCCCATCAGGTAAAATTTTGAGGACGAAATTTCCTAAGTGGGAGAGAGTTGTAACACCCTGGTTTTGGGCCTAGATGTTTTAGACTTTGGACCGGACCGGTCGAGAACGGTTCGAATCGCCTAAGGTGATTTAAGGAAATCAAGGATCGGAATAGGATAAAAATGTGGTAAAAATTGCTTAAATCCTCTAAAAATATGTTTAAAAGGTTGGTCAAATCAATTTTACAAAAAGGATTTCGGAAATGGGACATTTTGAGTAGTGACCAAATTGTAAAGTTTTAAAACTGTGGAAAATGTGATTTCTAAAGAAGAAGCCAAATTCTTAGAATATATAGGGGGCTTTATGGCAATTTAGCCTTTCCATAATGTGACATGTGTTTAAAATGGTTTTTAATTAAATAGTTATATTTGGTTCTTATTTTAATTAATTAATTAGGTGATTATGTGAGATCCAATTACGTAACTACCAACTTCTCTTTATTTTCAGCCAAACACTATTTTCATTCATCTTTCTCCAGAATTCTTTCTCCCAAACACTCTCTCAATATTTCCTAAGAAATTTTCAAGAAAACCTTTCTAGTTCTTCAAGATTTTGCAAAGGAAAACTTGTCATTCATTGAGGAAAGCAAGTATTGGAGGTAAATCCCGCTCTCAACCTCTAATCAAAGTTCTTTATTGAAATTCCCAAGATATTTGGCTTCTAATTACTATTTTTGGTTGAGTTTTCATTATAGTTTTGATTGCAGATCAAAATCTTGTAAAAATATGGTTGAAATTTTAATATTCGGACTTGTTGTGTTAAGCTCTGTTTTGGATTGATTTTAATTGAGTTCTAAGTTGATTATTATGTTGAAATGAAGTGTTGATAACATAGATCCCGAAATCCTTGAGATCCTTGAGTTTCTTGTTAGTTTTAAGTGAGTTTTTGAGATGAAATTGTGGAATCTTGCTTGCTGGAGGTATAAGGTTGGGTTAGGTTCTTTGTTAGATGTGTTTTGATATTTATAATGGTTTGGAAGTGATGTATGTTGGCTGGGCTTGGTTTAGGAAGCAATCGATTGAGTTTTTGGTTTTGGATGGGTAATTTGGTGTAGTTTGGGTGAGCAACGAGTTTGTGAATTGTTGCTGTTGAGTGCGTAAAAGTTCTATTATTTACACCCTTTTTAACCCATATTTCTGCTGCATTCAAGCATCATTGCATTGCATTTGGGTTAGTTTACAGCAAAGCATCACAAATATATAAAAGGCACAGATTCTACTAAAAATGGCTGTTTTTGGCAGGTTGCCGCCGTCGTAGTCGGAGAAGGCGGGCGCAGGGCAGAGAAGCAGAAGAGCTGAACTGAACAAGCAGACGAAGAGGACGATGCTGCCATGGTTCTGCTGTGACAGTATGGTGACAGCAGTTTTGCGGAGAGAAAAAGCAAAGTGGACCTCGATAGATAGAGAAAATTATGCTTGTCTGTCGTGTGAAAACCATATATTTTTCCAAGCCCCGGATCAAAAGATATGTCAAGCCAAAGCTCAAGGAGAGAAAATCCCAAGAAACAAGGAGGACGGCTGAAAAGTAGGATCCTTGAAGATTAAGTCTTTATTAGAATCATACTTTTAATTAAAGTTGTAATCCTTGTTACCTTAGATAACTTGAGCCCAAAGCTTATATAAGGGCATGTATTTTAACCTAGGGATATCATACTCCATACCCCATAGCCGAATACTCCATAACCGACAATAAAAACCCTCCGCCGTTTACCCGCCGTCGATATGTTCTAAAAACCCCCTAGGGCCACGGGTTGATTTGTAAAGTAGTTGCAAGGGTTGTTTTGTTTTAGGATTTTCCAAGTTCAATAAAATAAACTTCAAGTTCTCTTATTTTGGTTATTAATATCTTGCAAGAGCATCGGGAGAGCATTGTGAGGTTATCCATTTACTTAGCATAGGGAGAGTTAAGTATACGAAAGAAATAGGAGCAAGTTCTCTAGTTTATAGTTGAACTATCTTGTGCCTAGGGATAGGGCAAGGTTAAGTGGCTAAGGAAGAATTCATACACATCGGTGTTCATCCTTCGATTCATGCCAGGAGGTATCATCAAGACGTGATCATCGACAGACTTGGACCTAGGGATAGGCCAAGGCAGATCTGGGATTCTTGCCAAACTTGATGTACTGAGTTGGTGTGTTTGCTGCCGCGACAGGCGCGACGACAGAACTGGATTTCCTAAACTCTACAATACCTGCACTACTGAGCAATTCAATACCAGCCCATTCTCTCTATCTTGATATTTCTACTCTTTTATTTACGTTTTCTTCAATATTTTCGTGACAAATTTCTCAACTATTTCCTTTACCTTCGTGCAGTGAATTAAGGTGAAGTCATTAGCCCAATCCCTATGTAGACGATATCCGATACTTCGTATCACTTTACTACTTGCGTCGTGTACACTTGCACTACAATTGCGATAGACTCTTTTACACGCAACAAGTTTTTGGCGCCGTTGCCGGGGATTGGCAGCATAACTACACCTTTCTTTTATTGCACTTTTCGTTTTAGTTTTAGTTTTTCTTTTTCTTTTTCTTTTTCTGTTTTTCGTTGGTGCTTTTAACTCTTGCTTTTCACGAGGTTTTCTTGTTTATGTGCAGATCTAAAAGAGGTGAAGATCCTGAATATTCATTAGATCCAGAAGTTGAACGTTCCTTCAATCTCAAGAAACAACTTCGTCACCTTCTAGCCAGGAACGAGTACCTTGAAGAACAGCTTGAGAGGATGGCCCACGTTGGAAACGACCCGCCTGTCGGCGAAGTTATACAGCCTGTCGGCGACCCGCCCGCAGCAGCCGGACGACGGTCCTGTCGTGACTACATGTTGAACGATCATGTAGAGTTGGAGACCACGCTGCCAGATTTTGATGTTGATAACTTCGAGCTTAAACCTGTCATGTTTAGTATGATCAACAATGCCAGGCAGTTTAGTGGTGCTGTGACAGAAGATGCTAGGGAGCATCTCAAAACGGTCCAGGAGATCTGTGGTTCGTTTAGACTGCTAGGAGTTAATCCGGAGATACTGAGGCTTCGGTTATTTCCCTATTCACTAAGGGACAGAGCTAAAACTTGGTGGAATAAACTTACGCCGGGTTCAATAAGAACTTGGGCAGATTTATCTCGTGAATTTTTATCTCGTTTTAATCCTTCGCATTTATCTGAGTGATTACGTAACGAAATTGCTACTTTTCAACAAGAAGATGACGAGCCGATGCACGAGGCCTGGGACAGATTTACTACTCTTCTACGGAACTGCCCAATGCATGGATTCCCCGTCTGGAATCAGGTTACAAAATTCTATAATGCTGCCAACTTACAAACTCGCATTCGAATTGATTCAGCAGCAAATGGATTATTATTGGATAAAGATCCGGACGAGGCATTACAAGTTTTGAAAAATCTGGCCAAAAATGAGGAGCAGTTTCCGACTGCAAGAAGAGGTGGTAAACGGGTACTTGCTGTCAAGGATTACGAAGCCGACAGCACGATGAAATCACAGGTAGCATTCCTTACTAAAGCAATGAAAAGGTTATTGAATAATGACGGACTACATGGATTTGCTGTTGAGGAAGTATGTGACATCTGTGAGGGAAATCATAGTCGGGACGAGTGCCCAATACAAGTAGAAGAGGGAAAATATGTTGGAAATTACAAGCCAAATTACAATTCCAACAACTATAATCCCAATTGGAGGAAGAATCCCAAGTTTTCCTGGAGTAATCCCAATAATGCCCTGAATCCACAAGCACATAATCAGAATCAGGGAGGACCTAGATTGCTGACGCGACAGCAACTGCCGCCGCACCTGTCGCCGCAGCAGCAACAGCAGCCTCCAGCTGCCACGAGCAGTATATTGGAGCAGACTCTGGCCACTTTTATGTCTCAGACCGGTACCTATATTGCGAACATGAATCAGTTTGTCAAGAAAACAGAGAATTTCATGGATAAAACAGAGATGAGGACGACAAATCATGAAGCTACTTTGAAATCTCTGGAGACACAAATGGGTCAGGTTTCTCAACATATTAAGCTGAGGCAGACTAGAGGATTCCCTAGCAATACTAAAAATGCTAGGCAACCCACACATGAGCAGTGTAAAGCTATTACTACTAGGAGTGGGAAGAAACTACCAGGGCCGGAAAAGGAAGCTGAAACAGTGAATGATCCAACCTTAGACAAACCTGTCGAGGAAGCTGCCACGACAGGTGATAAACAGACTGCTGCCGATGAGCCTGTCACGACAGCAGAACCGACAGAGAAGAAAAAAGATGATTACCATCCTCAGATTCGCATGCATTGGGAAGGACGTATTGCTGATTATCATCCCCCGTCACCTTTTCCCCAACGGATACAGCAAGCTAAGCAAGAATCTCAACTTAAAAAGATTTATGATATTTTTAAGCAAGTTCATATTAATATTCCGCTGTTAGATGCCGTTAGGGAGATGCCCGGTTATGCTAAATTTCTCAAGGATGTTATGTCGAAGAAATCTAAACTTGGGGAATTTGAAACGGTAAAGATGACAGAAGGTTGCATGAGTGTTCTTCATCGGCAGCCACCCCAGAAAAAGAAGGATCCGGGGAGCTTCATCATACCTTGCGTAATCGGAAATAAATTTGTGGGTAAGGCACTTTGTGATCTTGGTGCTAGTGTTAATCTAATGCCCAAATCTGTTTTTCAAAATTAGGTATCAGAAAGGCGCGGCCCACGACAGTAACTCTGCAGCTGGCAGACCGCTCTTACGTTCATCCAGAAGGAAAAATTGAAGATATTCTGGTAAGAGTGGATAAGTTTATTTTTCCTGCTGACTTTCTTGTTTTAGATTGTGAAGCAGATGAAAATGCACCAATCATCCTTGGGCGACCCTTCTTAGCCACGGGAAGATCATTGATTGATGTGGAGAAAGGAGAACTTACCATGCGAGTGAACGATCAAGAGATCAAGTTGAATGTTCTCCAAGCGATGAAACATGCTGATGTGGACGAGGAATGCAAGGCTATCACTGATGTTACCCTTGATCAACCCTGCATCAGGTCGGGCTGTCATGATATTCAATTTGGTCACTGCCGCGGCAGCCACCTACAGGCCTGTCACGACAGCAACGACGACAGCACCGACGACATCAACTCCTCTGAATTCGATACATCAGATACTGAAGATCATGAGGAGGTAAACTGGATAGGCAATCGTCCAGGTAAGTTATTCGAACCTTTGAATTATACTTTGGATAACCACTTAATCCAAAAGCCATCTATTGTTGAACCACCTGCCTTAGAACTGAAGCCCCTGCCAGGGCAACTTAAGTATGCTTTTCTTGGTTCAAATGATACGTTGCCCGTAATCATCTCTTCTAAGCTGCCGCAGGAACAGGAACGGCAGCTAATCGGCATGTTACGGCAGCACAAAAAGGTAATTGGATGGACGATTGCTGACATTCAAGGCATTAGTCCGGCGTTATGCATGCACAAAATCCTTCTAGAAGAAGATCATAAGCCGACTATTGATGCCCAAAGGCGGCTAAACCATGCGATGAAGGAGGTGGTGCGTAAAGAGATAATCAAATGGTTAGAGGCTGGTATTATTTACGCCATATCTGACAGCAAATGGGCAAGCCCGATGCAATGCGTTCCCAAGAAAGGAGGAATGACCGTGATTACCAACGAAAACAATGAGTTAATCACAACCAGGACTGTGACCGGTTGGAGGGTTTGTATGGACTACCGGAAGCTTAACAAAGCTACCCGAAAGGACCACTTTCCTTTACCCTTTATTGATCAAATGCTTGATAGATTAGCGGGTAAACCTTACTATTGTTTTCTTGATGGTTATTCAGGTTATAATCAAATTGCTATCGCACCGGAGGATCAAGAAAAAACGACTTTCACATGCCCCTACGGAACGTATGCTTTTAGGAGGATGCCATTTGGATTATGTAATGCACCCGCCACCTTCCAAAGGTGCATGATGGCCATATTCTCCGATATGGTGGAGGACTTCCTTGAGATCTTTATGGATGATTTTTCAGTCTTTGGAGACAATTTTGAGAGCTGCCTAGGCAATCTACAAAAGGTACTCGAAAGATGTGAAAAAGAAAATCTTGTTTTGAATTGGGAAAAATGCCACTTTATGGTGGATGAAGGGATAGTCCTTGGCCATAAGATTAGCAGTCGTGGGATAGAAGTCGACAGGGCAAAAATAGAAATGATCGAGAAGCTGCCGCCGCCGACCACAGTCAAGGGCATTAGAAGTTTCTTAGGGCATGCTGGTTTTTATCGAAGATTCATTGCAAATTTCTCAAAAATCACCAAGACCCTATGCCATCTTTTGGAACAGAACCGACCCTTTGACTTCAATGAAGAATGTACTGAAGCATTCAAGGTTCTGAAGGAAAAATTGGTAACAGCCCCCATAGTACAGCTACCAGACTGGACACAACCTTTTGAGATTATATGTGATGCTAGTGACTATGCTGTCGGGGCAGCACTTGGGCAGCGCAGAGATAAGTTATTTCATGTTATATACTATGCCAGCAAGACATTGAATGACACCCAAGTGAACTACACCACCACAGAAAAGGAGCTATTAGCTGTGGTGTTCTCCATCGACAAGTTTCGTTCTTACATACTTGGGACGAAGGTAATAGTGCACACAGACCATTCTGCCCTGAAGTATCTGTTCGCGAAAAAGGATGCAAAGCCTAGATTGATACGGTGGATCCTGCTATTGCAAGAATTTGACCTTGAAATCAAGGATAAAAAGGGACAAAAAATCAGGTGGCAGACCACTTGTCAAGGTTGGAGAAGGGACAGAGTCTACCAATCGATGAGACAAACATACTGGAGACCTTCCCAAATGAGCAGCTCTTTGCTGCCGCAATCGCTGCCGCAACAGCCATGGCGGCATGTAAGTCTTCTGAACTCCCCTGGTATGCTGATTTTGTTAATTTTATAGTTAGCGGAATACTTCCTTCTGATCTTAATTATCAAGCCAGGAAGAGGTTCCAAAATGATGTTAAGCATTATTATTGGGACGAACCTCTTCTTTTCAAAATGTGTGCATATCAAGTTATAAGGAGGTGTGTACCACAAGAAGAGCAAGAAGACATTCTTCATCACTGCCATGCTTCACAGTATGGAGGTCACTTAGGAGGCAACAAAACTGCTGCCAAGGTGCTGCAGTCAGGGTTCTACTGGCCGGCACTGTATAAAGATGCACATGACTTCTACAAGAACTGTGACAGGTGCCAGCGGACAGGTAACATCTCACGGAGAAACGAGATACCACTGCAGAACATTCTAGAAGTTGAGATCTTCGATGTTTGGGGGATGGATTTTATGGGACCTTTTCCATCTTCATGTGAAATCTATACATCCTCCTAGTAGTGGATTATGTCTCTAAGTGGGTTGAAGCTATCGCCACTCAAAAGAATGATGCCAAGACAGTCCAAAAGTTTCTGCACAAAAACTTTTTTTCTTGATTTGGCATCCCCAAGGCGATAATCAGTGATGAAGGGAGACATTTCGACAACAGGGTAATTGCTGTCGCCTTAAAAAAATATGGTGTCAAGCATCGGATCGCGATAGCATACCACCCACAGACCAATGGACAAGCTGAGATATCCAATAGGGAAGTTAAGAACATTCTTGAGAATATGGTTAAGCCAACTAGGAAAGATTGGTCTTTACTCCTTAATGATGCATTATGGGCATATAGGACAGCTTTTAAGACTCCATTGGGCATGTCTCCATACCGATTGATTTATGGAAAAAACTGTCATCTGTCTGTCGAGATAGAGCACATGGCATACTGGGCAATCAAGACAGTGAATATAGACTTGGACAAGGCAGGCCAGAAAAGGCTGTTAGATCTGAATGAGATTGAAGAAATACGGACAAAGGCCTACGACAACGCAAGAATCTACAAGGAGAAAACAATGAAGTGGCATGATAGGAAGTTGCTGCGACGACAGTTCTGCCCAGGGTAGCTTGTATTGTTGTTCAATTCTAGACTGAAACTCTTCCCAGGGAAGCTAAAGTCTAGATGGTCTGGCCCGTTCCAAGTTGTACAAGTTTTTCCCCATGGTGCCATCACAATCCAATCATTAAAAGACGGGCACCAATTCAAAGTCAATGGACAACGCCTCAAACATTATCAGGGGACTGAAGCCCCAGGAATACAGGAAGTGGTTACTTTAGGAGATACCCCACAAGGCACCCCTAATTTAACCTAATCTTCATTTTTATTTTTATTTATTTTTATTATTTATTAGGAAATAAGGTTTATTTTATTCGAATAATGTTTTTTTTTATATTTTCTGTTTTTAGGAAATAAAGGAGTCAAGAAGAAAAGGAGAAGTGACCCAAGCCCACCATCCATCCATCAGCCCAACAGAGCCCATTATTGAAGCCTGTCGTTCCAGCTGCCGTCGCAGACACGGATAAGATAGGTTGTCAACAGACTGTCACGGCAGACGCAAAAACGTGTGACAGACGCGTAACAGACGCATAAATGCGTGTCAGACGCGTCAGACACGCTAAAGATCAACAGTCGCCCCGTTATTCACGCCTGCCGTTACAACATTAAACGGGCAGCAACTCTACCTCTATAAAACCCCGTTTCATTTTCATTTTCCTCACTTCTGCTTATTCTTACTTGCTTTCCCCTCTCGTTTTTTTACTTATTTTCTTTACTTTCACAAAACCCTTGCAACTAACATGTCTTCCAGACGTACCCGCCGCAGTGCTGCTTCAACCTCTTCACCGGCAGCACCCTTCGCAGTCCTTCACAACTAAGGAACTATGGCAAGAAAGAGGCTTCATCTACATCCAAAAGGCACAGAACATGGGGCTCAAACCATTCATCACAAGGGCGATAAAGGCTCAGCTATGGGAGCAGTTTGCAGAGCAGCCAGCTGAAATGAATGAAACACTGGTGAGGGAGTTCTACGCTGCCATCGACAGCAGGACGACAACCACAGTCACTGTCCGGGGGACAGAAGTGCCATTCACAGCTGACCGCATCAACAATATGTATGGCCTCTACTTCGGTCCCAACGACGATGCCCACCAGCAGTTTTTGGATACCCTTGACTCTATTGCCTTCGGTGCTGTCATGGTAGAGGTGACAGAGGAAGGAACTGAATGGAACACAAGCAAGAAAAATCCCAACACTTTCAGAAGGGGGCAGCTGCTTCCAGAAGCCAAGTTATGGAACGCTTTCATCAAGAAGCGCATTCTGCCGTCCTCCCATCACACGACAGTGGAACAGCAGCGGCTAGCCCTTATCCATTATATCATGAACAACCGGCCCATCAACGTGGGACGCTACATGAGGGAGAGCATATTGGACTGCACCAACAGATCCACCGCCCTTCTCTGCCTGCCTTCATGATCACATCTCTCTGCCGTTGCGCTGCCGTACTAGAAGCCACCACCGATAAACTGGTAAAAGGACGGGGCTGGACCGACAAGAACATTATCAGCCTCATGGAGCTGACAATAGCGACCCCCATCTCTTCTGTCAACCCTAATGCCGCCCCAGCAGAGTCATCCGAGGAACCTGCCCCTGAACCTGCCGCAGCAGCTGCTCTGACAGACCAATCTGCTCAGATCCTTGCTGCTATACAGCGGGTGGAAGACAGACAGATGGGGATGATGACATTCATCAGGGATTTCGCCAACTCCACGGTAAATTTTATTACAAATACTTTAAATTATCCCGATGTTGTCTTCCCCACTTTCCCTGCCCATTATTTCACAATCCCCACCCCTGCCCACACACCTACACCTCCTGCATCCCCACACACACATTCTGCTGCTTCCACACCATCCCCTGCCCGACGGCAGCTGACAGTCCTCCGGCCGACACCTCCGCCCGAGGAACGAAGCGACAGCCCTCGGCTGACATCGATGCCTATGTAGCTGGTTTCTCCTCTTCCTCTGTCTGGGCCGACAGCGAGGCAGAACCTCCTATTCGGAGGAATTTGGAGAAGGAGTTCACGCCTGTCAAGAGGCAGAAAAAGATGGTCGACAGAAAGCTTATGCCAAAGGCCAGCACCACCACCAGCAACAGCAGCAGCTCTGACATCCAGGTCGTGGAGCAACCTGCCCAACAGCCCAGAATCCGCCGCCAAATCCGTGTCAGCAGCAGCAGTGAAGACAACGCTTAAATTTTAAGTCTTTTATTTTCTTTTTATTGCTGCCTGCTTTATCTATATTTTGTGATGTACCTGCCTTCATTTTTCCTGTCATTTGCATTGAGGGCAATGCAACCCTCGAGTTTGGGGGTGGCAACCCTCCATTTTTATGGAGTATTAGTACATCTTATTTACTTGCTATGTTTCATTTATTTTCTCTTAAAAAAATCAGAAAAGACTAAAAAACTGTTGGCTTCAAACTGTGAAGTAAACTTACCTGTTATGACAGCTTTGTCATGGCAGCATCTTTAGGACAATTTAAGGAGAAGTTTAGAGCCTTTCTATAGTTCTGAAAAACTTAAACACCATTGTGACTGTTATACTGCTTAGATTTCTTTTAGCCAAACTAGAATAAGATGCTTTGTACTTGAATAGCCCCTAGAGGTGCCTAACACTGGCTCTAGGAAAGAAGTTTAGCAAAAGAAACTCAAAAACCTAGAGGTGCCCGAAACCGGCTCTAGGAAGCTAACTAGAGGTTCCTAAAACTAGCTCTAGTAAAACTTAGCTCGAAAATAGAAGAAAAGAAGCATGAAAATGTGTCTTCAAAAATAAAGTTTGGCATAAAAATTCGAGTTGAAAAGTTGAATATTCTAGTGAAACTAAGAGAGTCTTAGCATATAACTGTTCACAAGCATACACACACTGCACGAGGACTATAGGGAGATTCCGGACATATCCTAAAGTATCTGACAGGTTGCTGCCACCACAGGGAACGAACGACGGGTAAGGGAAAGTTAACTATTTGAAAGCCAAAACAAAAATATTCATTTTTCTTTTAGGTCTTAGTTGCTTGAGGGCAAGCAAAAACTTGAGTTTGGGGGTGTGTTGAGTGTGTAAAAGTTCTTTTATTTACACCATTTTTAACCCATATTTCTGCTGCATTCAAGCATCATTGCATTGCATTTAGGTTAGTTTACAGCAAAACATCACAAATATATAAAAGGCACAGATTCTACTAAAAATGGTTGTTTTTGGCAGGTTGCCGCCGTCGTAGTCGGAGAAGGCGGGCGCAGGGCAGAGAAGCAGAAGAGCTGAACTGAACAAGCAGACGAAGAGGACGATCTGCCATGGTTCTGCCGTGACAGCATGGTGACAGCAGTTTTGCAGAGAGAAAAAGCAAAGTGGACCTCGATAGATAGAGAAAATTATGCTCGTCTGTCGTGTGAAAACCATATATTTTTCCAAGCCTCGGATCAAAAGATATGTCAAGCCAAAGCTCAAGGAGAGAAAATCCCAAGAAACAAGGAGGACGGCTGAAAAGTATGATCCTTGAAGATTAAGTCTTTATTAGAATCATACTTTTAATTAAAGTTGTAATCCTTGTTACCTTAGATAACTTGAGCCCAAAGCTTATATAAGGGCATGTATTTTAACCTAGGGATATCATACTCCATACCCCATAGCCGAATACCCCATAACCGACAATAAAAACCCTCCGCCGTTTACCCGCCGTCGATATGTTCTAAAAACCCCCTAGGGCCACGGGTTGATTTGTAAAGTAGTTGCAAGGGTTGTTTTGTTTTAGGATTTTCCAAGTTCAATAAAATAAACTTCAAGTTCTCTTATTTTGGTTATTAATATCTTGCAAGAGAATCGGGAGAGCAATGTGAGGTTATCCATTTACTTAGCATCGGGAGAGTTAAGTGGCTAAGGAAGAATTCATACACATCGGAGCAAGTTCTATAGTTTATATTTGAACTATCTTGTGCCTAGGGATATGGCAAGGTTAAGTGGCTAAGGAAGAATTCATACACATCGGTGTTCATCCTTCGATTCACGCCGGGAGGTATCATCAAGACGTGATCATTGACAGACTTGGACCTAGGGATAGGCCAAGGCAGATCTGGGATTCTTGCCAAACTTGAAGTACTGAGTTGGTGTTTGCTGCCGCAACGACTGACGGACTGCTGCCGCGACCGGCACGACGACATAACTGGATTTCCTAAACTCTACAATACCTGCACTACTGAGCAATTCAATACCAGCCCATTCTCTCTATCTTGATATTTCTACTCTTTTGTTTACGTTTTCTTCAATATTTTCGTGACAAATTTCTCAACTATTTCCTTTACCTTCGTGCAGTGAATTAAGATGAAGTCATTAGCCCAATCCCTGTGGAGACGATATCCGATACTTCGTATCACTTTACTACTTGCGTCGTGTACACTTGCACTACAATTGTGATAGACTCTTTTACACGCAATAGTTGCTGGTGTTGGAATGCATTTTAATGCATTTAGATCTATGTTTTGATGTTGTGAAAATAGGGGATCTTGATTTGGGAGCAAACGAGGCATTGTTGGAGGCTCCGGAGGGGTAATTTTCGTGTCGGGGAGCAAGACTTCGTGTATCGGTGAGTGGAAATGGATTTTCCAACTTTGTAACGTTTTGGGCGTGCTCTTGGGAGCTTAGAGTAAGTTTGAAACACTTAGCTAAGCTCAAGAGTAAGTGGTTCGAAAATCTCTCTAGGAAATGTGTGTGTGTTTTGATGAAAATGCACTTGTGTTAAATGTGAATTTGATTACTATTTTAAAGCATGTTTTAAGCATAAATGTTGCTGGATTTTAATGCCATTATGTTAAGGATGCACTATGTAAGTGATCCTTGGTTTTCATGTAATAAATGCATATGATGTTAAGAATGTTATGCTTGTGGAAATGACATTGTGTTTATGCTTGTAAAATAGTAGATTAATGAGGTTAAATGATTATATTGGCAAGTTATGGAAATAGTTTTTGGTTGCGTTAATTGGATATAGTTAGCCGGCTATAAGATTGGGTGCACCGTGAATAAAGTCGCCTTGGATGTTGAGGGTTTGTGATTGTGCCATAATCTCCATCCTAGTACCCTAACGATTGAGGCTAAGATCACAACGGTGAATGTTTTATTCCCGTGTGTGAGTCTTGTGTATGCGTCTTGTACTCTCGTTAGTGGAATTATACAACTATCGATGAGTGATGTTGAAGGGTTGTGATAGTGCCATTAATCTCCATCACGGGTGATGAGGGGTTGTGATTGTGCCATTGATCTCCACCTTGTGTAGTCCGGTAGTATGTATGAAGCGTGTGGGACAACGCTTGTAATCCGCGTATCCGATTTTGTCTTTTATTGGTATGGTTTATGGATTATCACTTGGGAGCCAATATAATGTAAATGATTAATGTTAAGCATGAGATGCTTGTAAGTGATGCTAGAATGCATGAGATGCTTGGTAAAGCATGAACAAAGGATTATTTGTTGTTTTAGAATGATGCATACGAGCATGTTTTTAGAAAGTGCAATGATGTCTTAAAAGGACAAGTTTTGTGTATAGTCATGTGTTGAAGAGTGGTGGTTTTGCAAATTGTGTGAAATGCATTGATGAATGTTGTTTAGCGATCCTCACTAAGCTTTGTGCTTACGCTCATTTGTTTCATCAATGCAGAGAATTAGGCGTTTGAGGCAGCACACAAGCAAGGGAATCCAAGCATTTTGGTTTAGCAAAGTATGTGGCTTTACTTTGGTGTAATAAGAGGCAATGGGTGGGATTTATACTTTTGGATGGTTGAGGATGTTCCTAATTTCCTTGAGCATGTTTGGTTGTTTACCTTTGTGTTGTAAATGGCCTTTGAGGATTGATTTTTTTGGTTTGAATGCTGATTTTAGCTTCTTATGGCTTTGGTGGACTAGGGAGCATGCCTATAGTTCCAATGATTGCATGTTTGATGCCATGTTTTAGTTTATGCTTCATAATGATGATCTTTGATGCCTAAACATGTTGTATGTATGTTGTGGCATGAATTGGAATGTTTTCGGATGTGGAAAGATGTGAAAACCAGCAAAATCTGCTGTTGCAGGGCAAGGCATATCGGAACGCCTTTTCCTGTTTCGGAACAGAGGCCTGAAATGGCCATGGGGTTTCGAAACAGGTAGGAACGTTCCAGAACGATTTTGCTACTGGAAAGGGGTTTTTTGGTACGGGTTTCGGAACGCACCCGAGCATCGAAACAGTCAATTTGGTTTCGAAACGACCGTTCCGATACAGGGCCTTGTGTTTCGAAACACCTAACCATTGAAGTTTGAATTGGAATTGTTTCAGGTTTCTGTTTCTTACGTTTTGGTCCTTGAGTCTTGATTGCTTAATTAATTGAGTTTTTGTTGTCTGTTTGAGATGAATTTTGACATGTTGTCATGTTATATGACTAATTATAGATTGGTAACATTAAAACTTGATTAGCCCTTCAAAATCGGGAAATTTACATTTTAGTCCCTAAAAGACATTCTTGTGTAATTAAACCCTTATTTGAGTTCTGTTCACTGTGTCGCTTCTGCTGAAATGTTTTGTTAATCATTTAAGTTAACAATGTCCATTTAGAACAGATAAAAGGAAATAGAAGGTCGTAAATCAAGGTTGACTTTAACGGGTTGACTTTGGTTTTCCCCGTATAATCTTTTTAGTTTGGGTCGGGTGTCTAGGCCGGGCGTCTAGGCCGGGCTAAGGGGATTACAACCCTTAAATTGGCCTTTGTGTTTCAGAACCGGTATCGAAACGAGCTTTGCAGTCCCGAAACGGGTCTATACGTTTCGGAACGAAAGCTGTCTGGAATTTTAAACGTTAGACCCGTATCGATACCGTCGAGATTGTTTCGAAACAGGGGTCGTTGGAAGATAGTTAAGAGCATCTTTGAAGTTATTTTTCTTGCGTTTTGGTCCAAGCCTGATGTGTTATCCATTGAGTTTGATTGAGTGCTTGTTTTGAGTTGCATTTCATCATGGAAGTATGAAATGAGAATAATTTCAAAGTGATCACCTGGATTTCATCATAGGTCCCTGTTTATGCTAGTTTTGCATTTTGGTCCCTAGTTGCTCGGATGATCGTTCAGTGCTCGTCTTTTCGTTTTTTCTTCCGATGTGTGTTCTTGAAATATAGGGTTTAATTCAAACATCTAGAAAAGATATTAATCAACGCATTTAGGGTTGCTAATCAGATGGAAATCTCCATATTTTACTTCGGTTAGTCCCGTGTGATCCGCTCGAAACGGTCTGGTGGCTAGACCGGGTCGAGGGGGTTATTGTTTGATTTGAATTTGCTTGATGTATAGGTAATAAGGTTAGGTAACAAGATAAGTTATAAGATAAAAAGTTTTAAATGGACCCGAAAATTAACATGTCTTGTAACAAGTTGACAAGTTAAACGTAGTAATACTCCTTGCTCCTAACCCATGGAAGGGGTATCACATTCTCACTCACTGACTTGCAAAACCAAGATTCGCCGACGTGGAATTAAGGATCCGAGGCCCCCAGAACTTCACCGATTTCTTCCGATGAATTCTCCCTTATTTATACCACACAAGAACAGAGGATTAATCCATCATAATGCATTAAAATCACTAGCAACTTAAAAAATCCCGCTGCTCTGCCCAAAATACCCATCCTTATACCTTCAACAATTCCACCCAATTTTAGTCATCATTCAACATCCAAAATCAACCTAATAACATCCTTATACCTTCAACAATTCAGATTTCACACTAGCATCTATAAAACCCAAAATCTAACAATTAGAGATCCAACTCATTTCGGGATTACATTCATAAAAACTATATTTCCACATCATTTAACATCCAAATTATGATTAAAATCAGGCTCAAAACAATCAAAACAATACCTTAACGAAAATCTTGAAAAATCATCCCACAAAGCTTAATTTAGCAATTTTCATCAATTGAATTATAAAATCTTGTTATTAAAAAACTAGAGAGCCAAAGACTTGGGAATTTCAATAACGAACTTTGATTAGAGGAGAGAAAAGAAAGATCACCTCTAACACAAGCTTTCCCCTTGATTTGCAATGATTTTGAAGAAATCATTCAAGAAAACTAGGGAGCTAATTGTTGTAAAAATCCATGGGCATCATTTAGGAATCAAAAGTAGATGAAATGAGATAATTCTCGGCAGATTTTAGTGATCAAAAGGTAGTTTGGTTGTTGGAAGAGTCGAGAAAAAGTTTAGGAGAAAAGTAGTTACATAAGAAAATGATTAGCCTTTTAAAAATCTCTTTTAATAAAACTCTCGTATTAAATCAATTTAATTAAATCATTTAAAACAAAAAATCAAGGGAATAGTTGATAACACCTTGGTGTAATAGCTCCCTAAGGATTCTAAGTTTTGACTCTCTTCAATTTAGCCATTAAAACAAAACTTGCAATTTTTTCATTTTACTCACCAAACCGAAATGTCAACTTTCCAAAAATCATTTTCCAAAATTGGCTTCAGTTTCCCTCAATATATATTCAAAGAGGATTTTAGAAATTTTTCGCATGATTTTATCACATCTCAAACCAAGTTTTCCCTGAACCAACTTCGAACTGACCCGAATCTCTAATCTAGATTCATCGGACCCTAAATCGCCATTAAAACCTCTAGGCCCAAAATTGGGGCGTTACAAAGTGCATGAGCATAATTACGCTACGCATGAAATCGAGTTGGCTACAGTGGTGTTTGCCTTGAAAATTTGGAGGCATTACCTTTATGGTGAAAAGTGTATGATGTACACGGAACACAAAAGTTTGAAGTACCTGATGTCCCAAAAAGAGTTGAATCTTAGGCAACAAAGGTGGCTAGAGTTGCTTAAAGATTACGACTTGACGATTGAGTATCATCCGGGGAAGGCTAATGTTATAACCGATGCCTTGAGTAGGAAGGTGGTTGTAGAGTTGAGGGTGATGTTTTCTCGGTTGAGTATATCACGAGATGGTGGTTTAGTGGCTGAGTTGCAAGCGAAACCCTTGTTGGTGGAGTTGATTAAGCTGAAGCAGTTGTTGGATGATTCGTTGGTACCGCATGTTCAGGACAGTGCAGAAGGAAATCCAACAGAATTTTGTTTCAATGATGATGGTGTTTTGTGTTTTAATAGTCGAGTAGTTGTGCCGGGGGATTTTGAGCTGAGGCACACTATCTTGACTAAGGCTCATAGCAGTCCTTTTTCTATGCATTCTGGTAGTACAAAGATGTATCGTAGGTTGAATGATGAGTACTCTTGGGTTGACTTAAAGAATGATGTGGTTGATTTTGTTAGTAAGTGCTTGGTTTGTTAGTGTGTTAAAGTTGAGCATCAATTTCCTTTTGGATTGTTGCAACCATTGAAGATTCCAAAATGGAAATAAAAGAGAACCACCATGGATTTCGTGATGGGTTTGCCTTTGACATCGTCCAAGAAGAATTCCATTTGGGTGATTGTTGATCGTTTTATGAAGTGTGCACATTTTCTGGGGGTGCATACTATGTATGCATTAGACAAGTTGGCAAATTTGTACATCTCGGAGATTGTGAGGTTGCATGGGGTGCCTAAGTCCATTGTTACGGATTGAGATCCACATTTCACATCAAGGTGTTAGGAGTGTCTTCATCAAGCGTTGGGTACACGTTTGAATTTCAGTACTTCGTATCATCCTCAGACGGATGGTCAGTCTGAACAAGTTATCCAAGTGTTGAAGGATATGTTGTGTAACCCCCTCTACCCGACCTAGAAGATAGACCGAACCGAATGGGTCACACGGGGAATATTGATATAAATTGAGAAGTTTACTCCGATAATCGACCCTATTTTTTTCGTTTTATCTTGACTAGATTCTTGTTATGTTCCTAAGTGTTTAACATCGCAATAGAAGAAACGACAACTCAATCAGACAACGATTTAGAACTCAATTGCATTCAATTACACATTAGGGACCATATTGTAAATTTTCTAATTTACAAGGGCTTTTTTCCAATTTTAGATTACCATCCTTTAATTAATCATATTTCTTTCTTCCTTGTCAAAACTGAACCCGAAACAAAAATCCAAACTCATTAATTTGCATTCACAAACATCATGGACTAAAATGTAAAGATTCAGAACCTTCAAAGATACTTTTAACTACCCTAATAGCCAACCGTATCGAACGCCCACGACAAGCATGCTCCCATGTTCAAAATAAACAAGGTCGTATTGATACCCTCTAAGCCTCATATCGTTACCCCCAAAACCATTAGCATAAAACCGTATCAATACGCCCCTTTAATTTTTCCTAACCATATTGGTACCCTTCCTACCGTACCGATATCCATAGACCTGTAATATCATATTTTGATGGTTTTTCATACTTTAATCCATTCAAACACATTCCAACATACTTTTAACAAGCACTCAACTTAATTAAACATCAAACCTCATACAAACATGGAAATTTCATCAATTAGGCATAGAGATAAGCAACATTTAAAATCTATAGGCATGCTTCCTATGTAAAAAGTCATTAAAGAGTAAAAACTCAAACCAAAGAAAAAAAATCATAAAGCAAAGGCCATTTAAAAGTAATAAAGGGCATCCCAAACTTGCCCAAAAACAGGGAGTTCCAAAACACAATCTCCAAAATATAAAGCATCCTCCCATTGCCAATTTATTACTAATGTATTAACGTAAATTCATACTTGAGAAAAGGTCACTCCTTGGTAATTCTTCCTTGCTTTCTTGCTACCCCAAAAGTTATTTTTCTACATTGTTGGAAAAAGATAGCGTAAGTCATAATGCTTAGTGAGGGATGCTCAAAACAAATTAACACAACAATGCATTTTAAAACCATTTCTCATTTAGAAATCTCTAACTCATCATGCTCTTTCTATCTCATGCTTGAACTCATTTTCAAAGCAAAGTCCATTTCATTTAAACATCACGTGTACTATCTATCTCATGCATTAGCCAAAATACAAAGTTTCAAGGCAAAACCTTACATGCTCAAAGCATTTCTCAATACGTAATCTCATATGCATCTCATTTCATAAAAGCATTTATATTAAGGTACATGTGAATCTCATCATCAATCTCACATATTGACATTTTAGCAGCATAACTTGGATATGTTGATAGCTTGGCTAAATGTCAAGTCCTAACCCAATGAAATCTCACATCATCGGACTCTCATGGCGTTATCTCTCATCGCCAAAAAGCATCGGTGTTTCACCAAGACCTACTGTGGTGGAATCTCTCAACACCACACTCTCACTTCGGAACGAGAGGGCACTACCCCCATTACCCGAACCAAAGAGCACGTACGAATTATGTATATTATAGTGCAATTCTCATCCTATTGGTCGACCAATTATATCCGGTAACAATAATCTCAGTTTATGCAAATATACAATATTTTAACATCAAACATCCATTGTTTTCAATGCATCATCATAAAGCAGTCTAATCACATAACAAAAGCATAGTTAAAACATAGCATTTTCTCAACATCTCTACTTTTATAAAATCAACATTCTATCTCATGAGATCAATTAAGCCATCAAACATTTCTCAACTCATGCATAAACAATGGATTATCATCTAACATCCAAATCACTCAAAACAATACCATTCGAAAATCTTGATTAAAATCAATCTCAAATCACTTAAAACGGTACCCATTTGAAAATCTTGTGAAATCATCATTTAAAGCTAGATTTACCAATTTTCAACAATTAAAACTCAAAACATTGATATTAAACATATTTAAAGAGTCAAACACTTGGGAATTTTATTAAAGAACCATGATTAGAGGAGTTGAACAAAATTCACCTCTAAGGAAATCATTTGTAACAGAAAAAGAAGTTGAAAGATGAAGATCTCTGGATTTTTAGAGAGAAAATAGAGTATTTGGCTATTTGGGAAAATGAGAAAATGAAGTTTACGTCAAATCTCTTTTTGATGATAAAATCATTTTTAATTTAAAAGTCTCGTTTAAATTAATTTTTAATAAATCATTTAAAATGGTCAAATTAAAGTAAAAGGTTTCTTAATTAAGTGGTAGCTCCTTAAAGATTCTAAGTCTTGGCCCCCTTTCAAAAATAGTCCTTAAAAACATAATTTTGATTATTTAAAAAATGGTCACTAAACTGAAATCTGGATCTTCCAACATCCATTTTCTAAAATTGCCTTTACGAAACCTTTCTATTTACTTTTAGAAGATTTTAGGGATTTTCCCATAATTTTATCATACCCCGAACTACGTTTTCCCCGAACCGCTCCTGAAGACTCAGATCTCTAGTTTTGGTTCTACTAACCCCGAACCAACGCTAAAAGCTACTAGGCCTAAAACGCGGGTGTTACAACTCTCCCCCACTAAGGAAACTTTGTCCTCAAAATTTTACCTAATGGAATAAGATGATGGAACTGCTTCTTCATGTCATCCTTCCTCTCCCACGTGTCTTCCTCAACACCACGATGACGCCACAAGACCTTGACCAACTCCATGGTCTTACCACGAAGAACCTTGTTGTCTGAATCTAAGATCTCGACCTATAACATCCAAAATCTGTTCTACTCAGAATTGGGTTCCGGTGTTCGAAAATCTTATATCGATACAATTTAAATATTGTACCAGCTTTAACCGTGAGGTTAATTAATTGATATTAGACTCTAATTGAGTTCAATTATTGTCATTGGACCCTATCGAATAATATCGAAACCTAATTAGTGGCTAAGTTATAGAAATTTAAAGTTTGGAGGTACAAGTTTAATTTGCTGAGAGTTGAGGGACTAATCTTCTGTTTAATCCCACTCCAATTTGTAAACAGTCACCGTGGAGTGTTCTGATGAAATTACTTCATAGGAAGGAAAAGTTTAAAGTTTTAGTTAATAAAGAAAAGATTTTAGGAAACTTACCTGACATCTATCTAAGCAAGCACCTCCCTATAGCCATCGTTTCCTTCATTTAAGCACACACCTCCGTTGGTGTTTAGTCAAGCTTGAGTTTCCTTAGAGTTTTTGATATTAAATTATTGCCATCGATCAGGTAAGCTATATTCCTCAATCAATCATCGAATTCCATAGATGTACCAAGCTTAATCTTAAGTTAGTGTTTTGCCTATCCATGGTTATATTGATAAATAATGATTATTACTAGTTTAGATATCGATTTTAATATCATTATTGTGATTACGATATCGCAATCTCATTTCTAGCACTCTTCTTATGAATTTCTAGCTCAAGACTTTGATAGGGAACATCCATCGATCTCATCAAAGGCTATGAACAAGGGCATTGTCATCCGAGAGCCGTAAGAGGATCAAATATCAAGGTGAGTGTAGTCGGAGTCTCGGGGCTAAGCGAGGAGTCCTCCCGAATTCATTATTGTTGATTTTGATGTTAGCTAAGGATATTGCATCGGATTGTTAAATGGACCTATTGCTAAGCATCAATAAGTTAGATTGAGAACATCGGACATTGGTATTGACATTGTCTTCGTGCCTTGATATAGACATAATTATTGTTATTGAAACATTGTAAACGAATCATCGAACATTGATATTGACATTGAAATTATGAAAAATTGATATTGAAACATAGTTACTAATAATAACATTGAAGACATTAGTCATTAGAATTATCATTGAATATTGAATATGGATATTGTCATTAAAACCATGGATAAAATTGGCATGTCATAGAATTCATGAGGTCAATGTATAGGTGGACTACGGTCCAATGGCTACGACCTATATTGATTTGGCGAGGCGGAGGGATGTGTATTGTACTTGGTCATTGGTGAGGTGGAGCGACTAGGCCATTCATTGAATTGGCGAGGCATAGGAATTTGCGTATACACCATATCGATTCAATCCAAGGGATCATAACTAATACAATGTGTTAATTATTAAATATTGAAGCATAACATTAATGTTAATGAGGATGAAAAAATGTACATGTGTCACTCTTTGATATTTACATTGTATATGACTACCTCACTAGGCAAGGTATGCCTAATGCATTCATCTTCCATGCATTTCAGGTTGAAAATTCGTTGTGGTTGAAGATCGGAAAGTCGAGGCGAGACAAGTCACTACAAGCCTAATGTAATTTATTTTGTCCTTATGAACTCTTAGGAAGGTGGCAAAGTAGTTGAACTAGTCTTTTGTGCCAATTTTGGCATGTTTATAATGTGTAAGGGTTGTAATGTTACTAAAGGCCTTAAAATGACCTTTTGGTGGTTTTAAAATTGGTAAAAAATGACCCTAATCACTCACCTAGGTGAAAACCTAGTAAACATATTAGAATGCCCACAAAATTTGGTATGTCAGTAGTTTATAGCATTGAAATATTGTGTATAAAGTTTCATTGCATTTGGACAGCTGCAGGTAGGTTGATTTAGTTAAAAACCAGCAAAATTCTATCATTACAGGTCATGCCATATTGATACTGGGTGATGGCGTATCGATACGGTTTAACATAATTAGCCCTAAAAAACAGTGTGTATCGATACGGTTTAGAGCCATTTCGATACGATTTGCTACTGGAAATCCTTGTTCCGATCTTGGCCTAACCTATAACGGAACGAGTCAATGGTCAAAGTCAACGAAGGTCAACCCATATCGAAACAAGGCTTACATGTTTTGATAAGGGGTTTGGATAGAATCAATCCAAGTTAAATTATCGTGCACCCATTTCAAAACGGGTAAGGGTGTTTCGATAAAAGGATAGTTAAGTTGGTTAAAAGACATAGATTGAAGGTTTATATTGTTCACAGATTGGTCACTAAATTTTGGACGACTTAAATGGATGAGTAAATAAAATCTGAATAGCATGAAAATTTATATATGTTGAGTGGATCAAAGAATTGATCAAAGCCAAGAGGGGGTGAATTGGGTTTTTAAAATTTGGAAGTGAGGTGGAATGAATAAAAAAGAAAAAAAAAGGCAATTATAGTGGTTCAAGATCCAAATGAACTTTACATCCACTACCATAGCTCCCACTAAGGATTTTCCAACAACTTCTCTAGTTGATCTTCCCCTTTTCTAGGCATAGGAGGAAACCTTTACAAAATCGGTCAATTTTCTACCAAAAATTGACTAAACCCTCACTTGGTTACAAAGAAGAATTTGAAGGCAATAAGAATATCTCTCAATACAAATTTGCCCCTTTGAATACAAGCACTCAACCCAAATTGAAGATACAAGATAAGATTTACACTCAATACAATTTGGAATTTTTACAAGAATGAGAATTTAGGCAGTTGAGCTTGGATTTTGTGTATAGATGTTTTTCTAGGATTCAATAGTTGTTGTTCGTCTTCAATGGGCTTGTTTTTATACCTTCTCCATTAATTCTAGCCGTTTGGGTGGTTAGGGAATTTATTATTTCGTTGGAACCCTTTCTTTTCACCATAAATGCACTTCTACAGCCTACCGTATCGGTACTCGAGGAAGCGAATCGATACATGTCCCAAAGAAGAAAGAGTCGTTGCACAAATATAAGAGAGGCGTATCGATACACGTTCAGGCGTATCGGTACGGGTTAGGGAACCGTTTTGATATGGTTAAGACCGTATCAATGCTATATTTTCAACATAGCTCACTGGAGGAAATTGTATCGATACGTGTTATAGCGTATCGATACTCATTAACTACCACTTTAAAATTTGGTTATCTACCAACTGACAAGGCAACGGTAGAAACATTTAAGGCTCTGATTTTTTAAAACATTTTAAACTGTATCAATACGAGTGAAACCATATCGGTACTCGATTCAAACTCCTTGTGATTTTATAGAGAGAGTGTATCGATACAGATGAAATCTGTTTCGATACCCTGTTTCGATACGGTAAGGGGCGTATCGAAACGTTTGTTTCCAGTAGCCAAGTTTGTAAAAAGGTATCGATACAGTAAGAAGCGTATCGATACTCATAGATGTGTTTGAGCAATTTGGCCTTGGAACACTTAGAAAAAGTTTAGGAGTTTGAGTTTTTCAAACTAGAGCAAAACCTTGTTGATATGAAAACTTTTGAGGGACTTAAAAATTCATTTTAAGTTTTACAATTTGGTCCTTAAAACACTTTGTTATATCAAAATCAAACATAGGTTTTACAATCCCCCTCTTTTTTATATAAAAAAATCGAAACTTAAAATTTTTAACTCTTTTGAAAAACTTTAGAAAACAACTCGCCCTTAATGTTAGCTAGGTAAATTTTTTAGTTTAAGTTTTAAGTGAGCTTGTGAACTTCACTTTCCCCCTTTTTGTTAGATAAAAAATAAGAGACATAGGCTATAAATGCATAACAATAAATCGAGCAACATTTAATAGATAATCATAAAGTTCATAAATGAAAGAAACTTCAAACTAAAATCCAAACTATAGAAATCAAAGCATAGGTTTTAAATGATAAACTTAAATTCTAAAAGCATAAATCAAAGTTCATGAAAGTAAATCCTAAGATGACATGACTGAGATGCAAAGAGTAAACTAAGACTCGTCTCCATGACCATCTTCATTATCTTCATCTTTATTGGCATCATCGTTCCTCCTTGATTGACACCATTCATCATGGAAGACCGTAAGAGAGATATTCATAGAATTATGCTCGGCTTCAATAGAAGATATACGCTTCTCCACATTAGTCATGCGATCCTCCAAGCTTGTGAAGCGAGTATCAATGGCGGCAAACCCAAAATTCATGACTTGATCTATAGAACAAATTCTCGTGCGTAAGCTTGAAATGCTCCGAATTGAGAAAAGGAATGGAAATTACCCTCTCATGTCGAATCTTGTAATTTTGAAAAGATCGAAAATAGTTGAGTTCACCGGGAGTTCGAAAGCACTTTTGATAGATTAAGGTCCAATTCGGACGAGTGCCATCTCTAGAATTGGATCCCTTGCCAACTTTGCTAGTAGTGCGTGCTCTCTTTTTGGGTGCCATAGTCTAGAAAAATGATTAAAACAATGTGTGTATACATTAATTTTCACATTCAACCCCATGGATAAATGAATACTCAAGGTAAAGAAAGATTTTTGAAAGACAAAATAAAAATGTTTAAAATATTTTTTGAAAGAATGAATAAAAAAATTTAAAACAAAAATAATAAAGAAAATAGAAAGAAAATAAGTTTTTATACCTTGATATTGAGAGAGGGAGGAATATTTGAAGATTTTGCACCAAATTGATGGGGAGCCTTAGACTTGGCTTGATTTTGAAAAACCCTCAAGAAACTCTAAGGTTTGTGATGAAAATATGAATGGTTGAGGGCCCTTTTATAGATGAAAAGCGATTAGGGTTTTGAAAAAGAGTTTTCTAATAGTGAAAGTCTTTTATTGCCAAATTAAAGCTTTTGCGCGATCGAGTATCGATACGCCTAAAGGTTGCATCGATATGGGGGTACAATTGTAATTCCTTGGACCCACGTATCAAGAAACCGCCTCGAAATAGAAGACATTCGTATCGAAACACTCAGTACTCGTATTGAAATAGATTTAACTGTATCGATACTCGCAAGAGAGGAAATGCAATCTGGAAAGTTAATGAAGTACTCGTATCGATACGCGGATACCCTATGCCCAAAAATGCATTTTTGGTCTTTAGAACAACCAAAGGCTCAAGTTTAACATCTTCTAAATGTATGAAAATGATGAATGAGCAGATCTAAGCATGTTCTAATAGAAGCATACTCCCCTAGCTACAGGCATGGTTACCATCAAAATCAACGACATATAAACATGAATTTTTACAAGATCAAGCAATTTTAACCTCAAAAAGAGTCCTAAAGGGTCAAGGTAGGCTAGTTAGAGCTAACTCTTTCCTAAGGGACCAAAAAGGCTTTTTGTCTAAAGGCTTAGTAAAGATGTCCACTAATTGATTTAAGGTGTCAACATACTCTATAACGACATCTTGTTTAAGGACCTGATCTCCAATGAAATGATGCCTTATCTCTATGTGTTTGGTTCTAGAGTGTTGGATGGGATTTTTGGTGAGACTAATTGCACTAGTGTTATCACACTTAAGAGGTATGATTTCCACTTTAATTCCATAATCTAAGAGTTGTTGTTTAATCCAAAGGACTTGAGTACAACAACTCTCCAAGGATATGTACTCGGCTTCAGTGGTAGATAAAGCTACATTATTTTATTTCTTAGAGAACCAAGATATGAGCATAATACCTAGGAATTGTCAAGTATCGGAAGTACTTTTCCTATCTCTTCTACAACCCCCAAAATCCGCATCTGAGAAAGCATGAATGTTAAAGGTTGAGTCTCTAGGGTACCAAATACCTAAACAAGGAGTATATCTAAGGTACCTAAAGATCCTTTTAACGGCTTAAAGGTGAGACTCTCTAGGACTAGTTTGAAATCTAGAACACAAGCAAACACTAAACAATATATATGGTCTACTTGCGGTAAGGTAAAGCAATGATCCAATCATAGAGCGATAAAGCTTAGAGTCAACACACTTACCTCATTCTTATTTGTCAAGCTTTGTAGATGAGCTCATTGGTGTAGATGAGGCTTTTCTTGCTCCAAGCCAAACTTTTTGAGCATATCTTTCACGTACTTTACTTGATTTATGAAATTGCCATCATTCCTTTGTTGATTTGGAGTCCCAAAAAGAATGAGAGCTCCCCCATCATGCTCATCTCAAATTCACCTTGC
This sequence comes from Hibiscus tridactylites, assembly GCA_958450335.1. Taxonomy (NCBI): domain Eukaryota; kingdom Viridiplantae; phylum Streptophyta; class Magnoliopsida; order Malvales; family Malvaceae; genus Hibiscus; species Hibiscus tridactylites. The sequence goes on along the minus strand of OY288273.1, from coordinate 60,733,373 downwards.
ATTAACTTAGCAATCTCTTTGCAATAACATTTATTAGTAGAGCCAAAGATAATATCATCAACACATATTTGCACTACTAAGATGTCATTTTTATATCTTTTTATGAAAAGTGTAGTGTCCACCTTACCTTTTTCAAAACCTTTTTCAATTAAAAAGTTTGAAATACTTTCATACCAAGCTCTAGGAGCTTGTTTTAAACCATAAAGGGCTTTGGTTAGCTTAAAAACATGATTTGGAAATTTTGAATCCTCAAAACCCGATGGTTGTTCCACATACACTTCTTCATTTATAAAACCATTTAAAAATTCACTTTTTACATCCATTTGAAAAAGCTTAAAATAATGATAACATGCATATGCAAGCAACATCCTAATAGCTTTCATTCTAGTTACGGGTGCATAGGTTTCATCAAAATCTATTCACTCTTCTTGAGTGTAACATTGAACAACTAGCCTAGCTTTGTTTCTCACTATGTTACCACTCTCATCTAGTTTATTCCTAAATACTCATTTAGTTCCTATAGTAGATTGATTACTAGGCCTTTCAACTAATGTCCATTCATTACTCCTCTCAAATTGGTTTAATTCTTCTTGCATGACCATAAACCAAAAATCATCTTTTAATGCTTCTTTAACATTCTTAGGCTCAATGCATGAGATAAATGCAACATGATTAACATTTTAAGAGAAGAGCGGGTAGTTACCCCCTTGGATGGATCACCCAAGATTTCACCACCTTTGACATAGTTGAACTCCCTTGGGTAAGATACCTTCTTTTCCCTCAAGAGTCAAGTCCTTCAAGGCTTCAAGAGGTGGATCTTGTCCATATTCTTCTTTAGTTGGAATCTCATCCACCTTTGATGATTCTCCACCATTATTAGCTTCAATGATCCCTACATCATCATCATGGTTACAAGAATCCTTTCTCGGAAGAAGGTTATCATCGAAAACAACATGTATAGACTCTTCTACTACTAAAGTTATTTTATTAAATACACGATAGGCTTTAGAGTTTAAAGAATACCCTAAGAAAATATCTTCATCACTTTTAGCATCAAATTTACCTAAGTTGTCTTTTCCATTGTTTAAAACAAAACACTTGCAACCAAATGGATGAAAATAGCTAATGTTAGGCTTCTTAGATTTTAAAATCTCATATGGTGTTCTCTTTAAAATTGGCCTAATCATTACCCGATTTACAATGTAGCAAGCGGTATTTGTGGCTTTCTTCCAAAAGTATTTAGGTAAATTGTTTTCACAAAGCATGGTTCTAGCCATTTCTTGTAAAGTCCTATTTTTTTTCTCAACCACCCCATTTTGTTGACGAGTTCGAGGTGCCAAAAAATTGTGGCTAATACCATTTTCATTTAAAAACTCTTCAAAACCTAGATTTTGAAACTCGGTTCCATGATCACTTCTAATGTGAGATATTTTAAGCTCAAGATCATTTTGAGTTAATTTAGAAAATGTGATGAACTTTTCTAAAGCCTTATCTTTTGTACTTAAGAATAGAACCTAAGTAAACCTAGAATAGTCATCAACAAGTACAAAAGCATACGATTTACCACCCAAGCTCATAGTTCTAATAGGCCCAAAAAGATCCATATGAATCAATTGTAAACATCTACTAGTAGAGACATCATTAATTGATTTAAATGATGATTTATGTTGTTTACCCTTAGAGCATGCTTCACATATTTTATCATTTGAGCACTTAATCTTAGGTAAATCTCTAACAAGATTTAGGGAAACTATTTTTTCTAATACACTAATGCTAGCATGTCCTATTTTCCTATGCCATAACCATGCATCATTTTCATTTTGTGCAACAAAACATGCATGGGATGTATGAATTTCATCTAAATGCACCATATATATGTTTCCTATGTGATGACCAATGATAATTGTTTTATTAGATTTAATGTCAACAATTTTGAACCCATTTTTATCAAATAAGACATTAAACTCTTTATCACACAATTGACTAATGCTCAATAAATTATGTTTTAGACCATTGTCATACAACACATTTTCAATGAGTATGGTAGAGTGATTACCTATGGAGCCAATACCTTCAATGTGGCCTTTGGAATTGTCACCAAATGTCAATACTCCACTTTTTGGCTTTAATTCCAAGATTCAACTCTTGTCTCCGATCACGTGCCTCGAGCATTCACTATCAAGGTACCATGTGTTTTGGCTTTGTGCTTTGGCCTTGTAGCAATGCCCCCTACAAACAAAGAGTTAAGCTTTGATTTTTGGTACCCAAATCATTTTGGGTCCATGAGTGTTAGTTCCCAAATAATTGGTTCCCTTAGGAATCTAAGATGAAATGGCTACAATATTGTTAGAAACTACAAGTTCCTTATGAACCCATACACTTCTAACTTTCTTGTTCTCATGATACTTATGGGAGCCTCTTTGTTTGTGGTCAACAAAGGTTCTCTTCACATGTTGGGATTTTGAAGAGGATGCTTTTTCAAAATCGTTTTTCCCAACATTGGTTAGAGAAACTTTGAGTTTACTCACCTCCTCTTGGTGAGTAAACTCACTATTTTTTAAGAAGGTCGTTTAAATCATTTGATTTCTTTTCAAACTCATTTGAGGAATTTTGTAAATCAAGAACTTTTTTTCTAATTCCGAGTTGGTTTTAGAAAGGGAGTCATTTTGGGTCCTTAAATCCGAAATCATTTTCTTATTTTTTTTAAAACCGACTCCTCGTATTTCTCAACCAACTCATCATATACATATTGCAACTCATCATAAGCATCTTGAAGCTCATCATAAGTAAATTCAAAAGTAGATGAGTTAGAGGTTAGCATAGAATCCTCCTCAAGAGCCATGAGGCAATGGTTGGCCACTTCTTGTTCCCCATCCTTGGATGATTCCTCATCACTCCAAGTAGCAAGCTTGTCTTTAAGCTTCTTTTTATTCTCAAAACCCTTCTTTTTGAGTTGAGGACACTCGGAACGGATGTGACCCGGTCTCTTGAACTCAAATCATATGATCAGATCATTTTCTTCTTCTTTGTTCTTGGTCTTGAAGTCCATCTTTCTTTGAAACTTTCTACCTTGGTTGGACCTCATACACCGTGAGAATCTTTTGGCTATCATAGCAAATTCTTCAAGATCTTCCTCCTCACTAGAAGTGCTCTCCTCATGTAGAGAAGCTTTGAGAGCCACTCCTAGTTTCTTCTTCTTGTCTACCTCAAGCTTCTCCACTCTTTTTCCTCTTTCTTCTTTTCATCTTCCCTTCCTTGCTTCATGATTTCATGAGTTAGAAGAGAACCAACTAGCTCATCAAGCTTTAGCGTCTTCAAGTTCTTTGCCTCGATGATAGCGGTTCTTTTCTCATCCCAAGACTCGGGAAGAGAGTAGAGTAGCTTCCGGACTAGCTTGTCCTTCGGGATGATCTCTCCAAAACCTTTTAGCCCATTGATGATGGTTGAAAATGATCAAACATCTTAGATACGGTTTCGTCGAGCTCCATCTTGAAATTCCAATCTTTAGCACTTTCGATGGAAAATTCCAATCGTTGTTTCCTTCATATCTAAGATTGAAAATTCCAATCTTTGTTTCCTTCATATCGCTTGTCCCTTCATAGGTTGTCTCAAGTGTATCCCACACTTCTTTAGCACTTTCGATGGAAGAAACCTTGGAGTAGATATCCGGTACAAGAGCACAAAATAGCATGTGAAGAGCTTTATCATTGATTTGAAGCTTCTTTCGATCATCTTCACTCATTTCCGCTTTTTTTTGCACTAATTTTCCTTCATCGGAATGATGGGACCGTCCTATATAGCATCCCAAACAAGGAAATCACTTGACTTTATGAAGAGGCGCATCTGATTCTTCCAATAAGGATAGTTGTCACCATTGAAGAAAGGCGGTTTGGTGATCAATTGAGACTCGAACATGCTAGAGCCGGAGGTAGATGACATGGCTTATTTTGTTGATGATCACACTCTTCCTAGAATCTCCTCTTTCGGTTGTTAATCCTTAAAAGAGGTGGCTCTGATACCAATTGTTGAGTGGATCAAAGAATTGATCAAAGCCAAGAGGGGGTGAATTGGGTTTTTAAAATTTTGGAAGTGATGTGGAATGAATAAAAATGAAAAAAAGCAATTATAGTGGTTCAAGTTCTAAATGAACTCTACATCTACTACCTTAGCTCCCACTAAGGATTTTTCAACAACTTCACTAGTTGATCTTCCATTTTTCTAGGATTACGAGGAAACCGTTACAAAATCGGTCAATTTTCTACCAAAAACTAACCAAACCATCATTTTGGTTACAAAGAAGAATTTGAGGGAAATAAGAATATCTCTCAATACAAATTTGCCCCTTTAAATACAAGCTCTCAACCCAAATTGAAGATACAAGATAAGATTTACACTCAATACAATTTGGGATTTTTACAAGAATGAGAATTTGGGCACTTGAGCTTGGATTTTGTGTATAGATGTTTCTCTAGGATTTAATAGTTGTTGCTGGTCTTCAATGGGCTTGTTTTTATACCTTCATTAATTCTAGCTGTTTGTGTGGTTAGGGAATTGATTATAGATGTTGGAACCCTCTCTTTCCACCATAAATGCACTTCTTCAGCATACTGTATCGATTCTCGAGGAAGCGTATCGATACCTGTCTCAAAGAAGAAAGAGTTGTTGCACAAATATAAGAGAGGTGTATCGATACACATTTAGGTGTATCAGTACGAGTTAGGGAACCGTTTCGATACAGGTAAGACCGTATCAATGCAATTTTTTCAACATAGCTCATTGGAAGAAATCATATCGATACGTGTTATAGCGTATCGATACTCATTAACTACCACTTTAAATTTTGGTTACCTACCAACTGGCAAGGAAACGGTCGAAACATTTAAGGCTTTGAATTTTTTTAAAACATTTTAAACCGTATCGATACAAGTGAAACTGTATCGGTACTCGATTCAAGCTACTTATGATTTTATAGAGAGAGCGTATTGATACAGATTAAATCTGTTTCGATACGGTAAGGGGCGTATCGAAATGTTTGTCTCCAGTAGCCAAGTTTGTAAAAAGGTATCGATATGGTAAGTAGCATATCGATACTCATAGACGTTTTGAGCAATTTGGCCTTGGAACACTTAGAAAAAGTTTAGGAGTTTGAACTTTTCAAACTAGAGCAAAGCCATGTTGATTTGAAACCTTTTGAGGGACTTAAAAGTTCATTTTAAGTTTTACAATTTGGTCATTAAAACACTTTGTTATATCAAAATCAAACATAAGTTTTACAATATACTTGTTGTTGTTGTATTGAATTTCATTGTGACATAATCAATGGCATTAAGGGACCTTTAAATTATTAAATTTACAGTTCAGTCCCTAAAACTCGTATTAGTTTAAGAATTGGTCTTGAATGAATAATTATTGTATCATAATGGATAAATTGGACTGAGACTTATATTCGGTGATGTTTTATGAGTATATCATTGATTATATGTTGATTGTGGATTGAAATTTATCGCACCGATCCTCGTTTTGTTCATCGGTAGCACACTCTGATTCAGTTCTCGACCAGACTGGGATAGGGGTGTTACACGATTGGTTCTTCATCATAGGACAAATCTAGATTTAGCTCAATCTCCTCAACAGGCATAACATTAGACAGATCCGATCTATACCTACGAAGCATGGATACTTGGAAAACATCTTGTATCTTCTCCAACTCTGAAGGTAACCTCAACTTATAAGCAACAGGTCCAACACTATCTAGCACCACATACGATCCAATAAACTTTGGACTCAACTTGCCCTTCCGACCAAACATCATCACCTTCTTCCAAGGTGAGACCTTCAGAAACACCTTATCTCCTACCGCATACTCAACCTTCTTACACTTCAAATCTGCATAAGACTTTTGTCGGTCCGAAGCAACTTTCAACCTTTCACTAATAAGCTTCACTAATAACCTTTCACTAATAAGAGACAAACTTTTGCCCCGTTTCTGCCCATCAAAGAGGCATTCTACACTTCATTCCATACAAGGCCTCATATGGGCCATTTGGATACTCGCTTGATAACTGTTATTGTATGCAAACTCCACTAAAGGTAGTTGTTTCTCCCAAGAACCTTGGAAATCAATGATGCAACACCTGAACATGTCTTCCAACACTTGGATAACTATTTAAGACTGAGTATCCGTTTGAGGATGATACGAAGTGTTGAAATTCAAACGCGTACCCAACGCTTGATGGATACACTCCCAAAACCTTGTTGTGAAATGCGGATCTTGATTCGAAACAATGGATTTAGGTACCCCTTGTAACCTTACAATCTCAGGGATGTACAAATCCTCCAACTTATGTAACGTATACGTAGTATGCACCGCGAAGAAATGTGCACACTTCGAAAAATGATCAACAATCACCCAAATGGAATTCGTCTTTTATTGTGTCAAAGGCAAACCCATCACGAAATCCATGGTAATTCTCTCCCATTTACATTCTGGAATCTTCAAAGGTTGCAGCAATCCAGAAGGAAATTGATGCTCCACTTTAACACGTTGGAAAACCATAGACTCACTAACAAAATCAGCCACATATTTCTTTAAACCAACCCAATAGTACTCGTCCTTCAGCCCACGATACATCTTTGTACTACCAGGATGCATAGTAAAAGAACTGCTATGCGCTTCAGCCAAAATAGTGTGCCTCAACTCAACATCCTCCGGCACAACTATTCTACTCTTAAAACACAAAACACCATCATCATTAAAACAAAAGTTCGTTGGATTTCCTTCTGCAATGTCCTGAACATGTGGTACCAACGAATCATCTAACAACTCTTTCTCCTTAATCAACTCCACCAATTATGGTTGCACTTTCAACTCAGCTATCAAACCACCATCTCACTATATAGTCAATTGAGCGAACACCACCCTGAACTCTACAACCACCTTGCTACTTAAGGTCGACTACAACATTGGCCTTCCCTTGATGGTACTCGATTTTCAAATCGTAATCTTTAAGCAACTCCAACTATCTTCGTTGCCTAAGATTCAACTCTTTTTGCGTCATTAGATACCTCAAACTCTTGTGGTCTGTGTAAATCGTACACTTTTCACCATTAAGATAATGCCTCCAATTTTTCAAAGTAAACACTACTACAACCAACTTGATAACATACGTATGGTAGTTACGCTAGTGCACCTTCAATTGCTGAGATGCATAAGCTACCACCCTACCCTCTTGTATCAACACACATCCCAATTCAACATAGGATGCATCATTATAAACCATAAACTCATTTCCTAATTCAGGTTGAATCAAGATAGAAGCTTGTGTCAGTGCTTCCTTCAACTTCTCGAAACCTTTTGCCTAACCTCTGTCCATTCAAACTTAACATATTTTATAAAAACTTTGTCAAAGGAGCAACTATCTTTGAAAGACCATCCACCAACCTATGGTAGTATCCTGCCAAACCAAGGAAACTACACACCTCATGAACTAACTTAGGTGACTTTTAATTCGTCACCACCTCAACCTTTTGAGGATCAACACTAATCCCCTTGACCAACACCACGTGACCAAGGAAAATAACTTCCTTAAGCCAAAACTCACACTTGCTCAACTAAGCATAAAACTGATTTTTCCAACAAAACTTGCAACACAGTATGCAAATGCTTATCATGCTCCTCCTTACGAGAGTACATGAGAATATATTCGATAAATACAACCACAAACCTATTCAAAAACTCATGGAACACGCGATTCATCATGTCCATGAATGCAGCAGGGGCATTAGTCAAACAAAATGGCATCACCAAGAACTCATAATGCTCAAACCTTGTACGGAAAGTTGTCTTAGGCACATCCACATCCTTCACCTTCAACTAGTATTACCCGACTCTCAAATCAATCTTAGAAAACACTGATGCACCTTGAAACTGATCAAACAAGTCATCAATCCTTGGCAAAGGATACTTATTCTTAACTGTCAACTTCTTCAACTGACAATAATCTATACACATCCTCATTGTGCAATCTTTCTTCTTCACAAAAAAGATTGGTACACCCCAAGGTGAAACACTAGGCCTAATGAAACCTCGATCAAGCAACTCTTGCAACTGCGTCTTCAACTCCTTAGGTGCCATTTGGTAGAGAGCAATAGAAACTGGAGTCGTATTTTTATACAACTCAATGCCAAACTCAACCTCTCTATTTGATGGTAAACCAAGCAACTATTTCTGAATGACAGTTCCTTTGTATCATGATTCATCATAAAAGCTAGAAAAGCTTAACATCCCAAACGCATCCACCGACTCGCTTCAATAGTTGAAACCACAATACACAAGAATTTCACATTCTCGCCTACAAGTACCACTTCATAGTCATCGACAAGTTTCAACGAAACTCCCTTAGTCTCGAAATCAACCACTACTCTATGTTTAGACAACCAATCCATACAAAGAATCACATCAAAACCATAGAAAGGAAACTTTATAAGATCAACCTCAAACACATGACCGTGAACAATCAAAGAACACTTTTTATACAACTTTTTTTGTAAATATCGTTTCACCAAATGAACTAGTTACACGCATACCAACAACTAACAACTCAACATGCAAATCAAGTGCTTGTGCATGCTCACGCAAAATATATGAATGAGTAGAACAAGAATCAATCAATGAAAGTGATGACAAGGATTACAAAGTAAAAATACTTGTGATCATATCCGTGTCTTTCCTTCCTTCACTGTGTGCATACACCCTAGCCTGTCAACCTTGCTCAAGCTGAACAACAACCACATGTGCAACATTCCTATGACCATATGCCCTACATTGAAAGTTGCCACGACCGCGCCCATGGCCTCTCTGTGGCTCAGCAACTCGCACCGGAGCTTGTCCATCTCTAACGGGTTGTGGGAAATCACGCTTTCATATGTCCTCGTGATCCACAGTTCAAACACAAGCCCATATTACCACAACATTCTCTCGTGTGCCTTCTACTGCACCGGTTACAATCTGGTGTATGAACAAAAGCCTTTTGCCCCTGATGACCTCGACAAAGGTTTCCACCACCTCACCTTGGTTCAGGCTAATACCTCCTATACTTAAGCTTCTTGTAGCGATCCTTGACAACATCCAACTCGGCTGATCTCTTTCCAGAGCTAGATCCACCTAAATGAGAACCCAAACCCAAATCATGTTCTATGTCCTTAGCCCGAGTGACTAAGACATCAAAATTATAGTAGTTTGAAGCCAGTATATACGTCTTAGCATCCATCACAAGCCCATGGAAAAAACGATTGCACCTCACACATTCATTAGAAACTAGATCAAGAGCATACTAGCTCAACCGAACAAATTGAACTTCATACTTTGAGACAGTCATGTTCCCTTGCACCAACGACGTGAAATCTCACTTCTTCTTATCAAGATAGCAAACTCCCAGATATTTCATCTTGAAAGTAGTTACGAAGATGTAACGCCCCGGTTTTGGGCTCAGAAGTTTTGGGCGTTGACCGGTTCGGTCAAAGTGCTGATCAAATATATAAGAGTGAATTTAGGAAAGCCTGGTTCGGGTTGCATTAAAAATATGGAAAAATGTTCTAAAATCATCTTTAAATATATATAAGTGAACTGTGAAATCAATTTTGGAAAATGAGGTTCGGAAGGTTGACATTTTAGCTAGTGACCAAAATGTAATTTTTGAAAGTTTGGTGACTGTTTTATAAAGGATTGAAACTTTGAATCTTTAAGGAGCTATTATTCCAAAAAGGATTTCTCCAGATTTTTCTAAGATATTTTAAGGCTTTATTCTGATTTTAAAGATTATGGAAGTGGAGGGAAACCATTTTTACCATTTCTTAACTAACTTTTCCTTTTCTCTCAATTTTCCTTTTCTCTCATTTTCTCTCAACCCAAACACAATTCTCCAGATTTCCTTCTCTGATTTTGGCATCTAAATCTCTCATTTCAACTCTCATTTGATTCCTAATCATCTCATCAACAAAACCTCTCAATTTGCAAGTTGTTTCATCAAGCTTTTTGGCTCTAAAAAGGAGAAATTCAAGTTTGGAGGTAAGAACGTCCTTCTCCTCTAAACTATCAGTTCTTTACTGAAATTCCTAAGTTCTCAATCCTTGATTTATGTTTTGTTAATGGCTTTTCAATTGAAATCTTGATTTTTGGCTAAAATGCAAGATTTGGTGATTTTGGTGAAATTTTCGTGTGATCTGTTTGGGCAGTATTTTGGAGTGTCAAAATGATGTTAAATGAATGCTAAATTGATTAGAAGTTGAGGTTTAATCAATGCAATCCCGGATAGGTTGAATTTCCTAAGTTTTGCTTGAGTTTTTGGTTGTTTTTGGAGTGTTTTTGGTGATCTGTTATACTTGGAGGTATAAGGACGTGTTTGTGATCATTTTGGATGTTAATTGATGTATAAAAATGGTTAGAAGTGATGGATCTTGGCTGGGTTAAGTTTTGGAAGTGTTTGGAGGTGATTTCGGTTGTGTTTGGTAGCCGAATTGTTGGATTTGTGATGAGCAGCGAGTTGAGTCTTGTTGCTGGTGTTCTTAATGCATAATGATGCATTAATGTTCTGTTTTTGTGTGCTTGAAACAGGGGAGTTTGATCCGTGAGCTTTAGAGGTGTTGCGGAAGGTTTCGGATGCTTGGAAGGCTTGTTGGCTAGCCTTGTTTTGGTTATCGGTGAGTGAAGTTGGGTTTTCAGCTTTTAAACCAAGGTTTGAAGTTTTGGGAGCTTAGTTTAAGTCTAAACAACTTTGCTAAGCTCAAGAGTAAGTAAAAGGATTTTCACTCTTGAATTGTGTTGTGATTTGGTTTTAAAAGCAAATGTGGTTGATGATTGAAATGCATGTGTTTTGCATGGTTTAATTCTGTTTTGTAAGCATATTTTAGCATGGTTTAATGCTGGTTTTGAAAGCCGTATGTGAAGGATGCTCAAGGTAAGAGATCCTTGGTTTTTATACATTGAAAATGTGGTTTTGATGCATGGTGTTGCATGGTGTTTCATGGCTTTGTGTAATGCTTTAAAACAGTGAATTGATGATGATAAATGATGGTTTTTCATATTGGTTATGCATGTGAAACATTGGACTAATGTGGTAAGATGGTTATATTGGCAAGTGAGGAAAATGGTTCTTGGTTTGTTGATCGGATATAGTTAGCCGGCTATAGGATTGGGTGCACCATGAATTAAGTCGCATTGGAGGTGGAGTGGTCAAGAGTGGACCGGGAAACTCCCTTCAAGTATCCTAACGAGATGATTGAGGTCATAATGGAGGTGTTGCCCATTCGAGGACCTTGGTTGAGCAAAGGTTATATGGTGGTTAAAAGTCCATATGTGAGAACCTTGTGCTTGTTGAGATCACAATGGCAGTGTTAAGTCTATGTGTGGATCTTGTGTAGGGTGTCCCGGATCTCGTTAGTGATGTTCTACAACTACCAATCGGTGAATGCAAAGGTTGTATGGTGTTTGAGAGTCCATACATGGGAATCTTGTGCATGTCAAGGTTGTATGCTGGTTAAAAGTCCATACATGGGAACCTTGGGGAAAAGCTAAGGTTGTATGGTGTTTAAAAGTCCGTACATGGGAACCTTAGGATGTTGAGGTCAAATGGTGGTTAAAAGTCCATTTGGGAGACCTTGGATTGGTAGGGTGTAGGGAGCGTAGGGACAACGCTCGGAATCCGCGTATCCGATTGGATGTTGAGTTGAAAAGTGAAGGTGGTTGATCACTTGAAGGCCAATATGATATTCTTGATTGTAAAGAAGCATGGGATGCTTGAAATGATGCATAATTGCATGTGAGGCATGAGGTGCTTGGAAAAGATGCATGGTTGCATGTAAAGTGTATAATACTTGTGAATGCATGTTTACTTGTTAAGTTGAACAAGTGTTGGTTATCATTTGGTAAATGATGCATGTGAGCATGAAATATCTTCATTGCATTGGAGTCTTGTAAGACTTGTTTTTAAAGGCATGTGAAGATGATGTTATGGTTCCTATGTTGCCTTGGTTAAATGCATGTGATGGAATATTTGAGTTATGGTTTTAAAAGGTTTCTTGCTCGAAATGGCTTTCAAGTTTAAGAAAGGTATGTTATGAAATGGGAGTGTTTTCCATGGTTTTGTTTTAAGCTTTGCATATGGTGTTTATGCATGGATTGGCTAAATGGTTGATTTTCTTTTGTGAGTTGTTCTTTGAAAAGGTTTTATTAGCTTGCTAAGCTAAGGGTTGGTTTTCATGTATGTGCAATGCATGGTTTTGAGCTTGATGTTGAAAAGGGTTTCCAAACATGGCTTTGGTAAACAAATCGGGTTTGTTTTAAAAGTGTTTAATGACCCGCTGCATTGATGGTGTTTTGGTTTTGAGCATTCCTCACTAAGCATTATGTGCTTACGCTCCTTTTTGTCTATCAATGCAGATTCTTGAAGTTTGGACAGCAAGGAGCAAGGGATTCAAGGTGGACTCCAATGGAGATGTATGTCTCGGTGAATAGCTATAGTTAATAAAGGCAATGGGGTAGAATCTCTCGGGTTTATGTGTATGTGATCGTATATGTTTGATCAAGAATGTTTTAATGCTGTTGCTAATGCTGTTGGAACATGAATTGGCTTAAATGAGATTGATTTGGAAGGTTTGTGCCTAAATGGTTGCTTGTGTAGGAAGCATGCCTATAGATTTGGGGCTTTTCTTATATGTTGTGTTTCTGTTGAATTGTTGATGCCTACAAGTCCTATATGTGTTGAATTGCATGCTGGTAAAGTTTGGTGACATTTGGAGCATGTTTGAATGATCAATTGTGTGTTTGAGTGATCAAAATGCTGCAATCTGGGCAGGGCGTTTTGGAACAGATGACACCGTTTCGGAACGGGTGCCTTGCATAAACCCAGGCGTTCGAAACGGGTGCCACCGTTCCGGAACGGTTTGGCTACTGCCAGACCCCCGTTGCGGAACGTGTTGCGGAACGGCCCCGTGTTTCGAAACGGGCTTTGCCTGTTTCGGAACGGGTGACCGTTGGGGGCTGACATGGGCGGTTAAATGTTTCAAAATGTTTGCATTTTGGTCCTGAATCTTGTTTGTGCAATTGTATGAGTTCGGGATGTCCGTTTGAGCTGAAATTTGGCAGGGAAGCATGAAACCTGATTAATTCTAAGTTGGTAACTTAAAATCTGGTTAAGTCCTTAAAGTTTTTAGAAATTACAATTTGGTCCCTAAAGTTGTAATTTGATCAATTGGGTCCCTGTTTGATCTCTAATGTTTGTGATCTTTGAGTATGGTGTTTGTGTGGTCACAATTAGGGCTAACGTGCATCTAGACAAGATTAAAAAGAAAAAAAAGGGTCGTTAATCAAGGTTGACTTTCGGGTTGACTTTGGTTTTCCCCGTGTGACTTTCTTAATTCGGGTCAACCGTCCAGACCGGGTTAAGGGGGTTACATTTGGTGGTATCAGAGCTGAGTTGCGAAGGTTGGGGAAAACGGTAAGTTGTTGTGATGTGTGTTTGATGTTTACCTTGTTGTGTGGTTGAAAGTTGGTTGAAACACGTGTTTTTGAGTATGCTGTTGATGTTTCTGAGCATGTTGCTGATGTATGCAAGCATGTTTTGTGGTTATGAATCTTGGTCGAGTTTATGTGGTTTTATGCTAATGCTGTGAGCTGGTGATATGCTTGATGAACTTGTTATGAGTATGTTATGTTGCTAGTATGCTGTTGCAAGTGAATGCTGTTTGGTGTAAGCATGATCAAAGTGTATTGTTTGATATGCTTGATGTTGTGATATCCATGTTGTGTTGACTGTTATGTCATGTAAAGGGGAGGATTCGGGATACCCATTGCCTTATTAATATAGCTATTGTGTTATTTTGGAGTTGGAGTTTGAATCCTTGCTTAATGCTGGTCTAACTGGTTTGTTTGCTTGTTGTGATTGTATTTTGTTGTTGTTAGTGGTATGGCAAAGTCGATGAAAGAATGGCGGTTGAGTGAGATGGTTGCTGCCTTGGGGCAGGTTGTTAGGGCAAGGAATTCACCCTTTTGTAGAGGTGTTTTGTCTCAGCCTTCTGTGCCTAGTGTTGAAGTGGTAAGGCAAGGGAAAGAAACTGGTTCTCTGATGAAAAGTTCATTATCTGTTGTTCAGGAGGTGTTGGGAACATCTCAGGTTGTGGTAGAGGTAAAGTCAGTGGATGTGCTGGCTGGGGGATGTGAGGGTTTGCCGAAGCAGCGTTTGCTTGATTTGGGTGCTGTGGAATATCATGGTTCTACACCGGAGATGTTTGAGGCCTGGTTGGCCAGTGTGATTCTGATCTTGGATCGGGAAGGCTGTGATTATGCCTGTAAGTTGGGGAGTGTTGTTTCTCTGATGTTGGTGGATGCGTGTGCCTGGTGGACATCTGTGGCTGTGGCGTCACATATTCCTGATATTGATTGGGATTTCTTTGTATCGGCCTTTTATGGGAGGTATCTTGGAAGGGAATTTCCAAGGGTTAAGCAAGGCGCGGGTAGTGCTGTTGCGGGGCAAGTGTTTCTTGGGCAAGGAGTGGAAGTTCAGCCACCGGTATGTGACCGTTGTGAAAGACGCCATGTTGGAGGTTGTTGGGGCACAGGTGTTTGCTGGAATTGTGGTTGTAAAGTGCATGTTAAGCGTGATTGTCCACATGGAGTGAAGTCAGCTTTCGTGTTAGCCAAAGGGTCTCAGAAAGGTCGTGGGCACGGCCGAGGCAAGGTTCAGAGGTGGCAGAAAGAGCAGGAAGTTGTGAAGAGTGTGGGAAAAGAGAGTTGCTGGAAATGTGGGTCTGCTGGACACATGAGACGTGATTGTTTGATGTTGGCTCGGAATAGCCAAGGTTCTTTACCGCAAGGAGTTGGTGGTGACCCTGGTGTGTTAGCTGGTGCTGCAATGGTGCGACAGGAGGAGGATGGTTCCGCAAGGAAGAGAGCTCGTCTGATGAAGCTTCAGGGTGGTGTTGTGCTTCCAGGTAACCTTGTTAAGTGATCTTTTGCTTTAGTTACCTTGGTTTGGTTTCTGTTGGTTTTCCTTGCGTGGTAAGTCTAGTCTTGTTGCTAGTATGTTTGGGGTAATGGTAGTTGTGGTTTGGTAACATCTTTGATGTGAAGAAGGCTTAAGTGAGTACCTTGTGGTTAATGGTTGTTGGTATGATGGAGTTAGATAAGTTAGAAGGGAGGTAGGAGGTTGTTCTTAGACGGATTTGAGGATGTTATTGGAGGGTGTGAACTGACATTCATGTACAGTTAAAATCATTGTTATATGCTATATTATATATGTTGGTCCATGCATACATGTGGCATGACACTAGAGGTTTTGCATACATGTACATCAGGCATTGATAGGGCATGTAGGTGATCATGCATACGATGTTCACGCTTGCTAATAACTAATCGAATCTGTTAGTGTTGTGGTTGGATTAGGTGGGATGACGGGTTTTTAGAGGTTGTTTGGTGCTGAGTGAGAGTGAGAAGTGTTGGAGTTTGTTAAACTAGTTGCTAGTGATAGTGAGAGTGGTATAGCCTGTTGGTAGAAGGATAGTGTTTGATGCTCAGAGAGTTTAGTGGTTTGGTGGTGAAGGGTACCGGTTGAGGTTAGTATCGGTTAAGTGGTTTGTTTAGCTAAAAGGAAGTGGTAGTTCCATGGTGCTAGAGATGCTGCAGTTTGAGGTTGTGTTTCCAAGGGCTGAGGTAGTTTAGCTTTTAAGTTGTTGTGAAAGGGTTGTGTTGGTTCTTAGCAACCTTTGAGGAGTTCAGAAGCTGTTATGTGTGTTTTGGTTAAGTAATGTTCTGGTAATGCAAGTGTTCTTGTTGAAGTTTGTAGTGAAAGGGCTGTGAAAGATCGAAGGCTTTTGTTGGTCGTTTGGGTTCTTGTGAGAAGTGGCTGGCTGGTTGTGGTTAAGAAAGTTCCGTTTGAAGTCAGCTTGTGGTGTGTGGAGCGGCTGACGGATTCAAGTTAGGGTTGTGATGTAATTTTTGGTATCTGGGTGAGTAGTCCTGGTGAGCTGTTATGGTAATGTTTGTGGCGGATGTGAAGGATTGTCAGTTTTGTTGAAGAGTTTGGGTAAGCAGTTGATGTTTAAGGATTTTTGCTTGTTGGGAAAATCTTTGGAAGAGGTTTGGGAGTCGCAAGAGTTTTAGAAGCAGAGAAGTTGCCTAGTGGATGAATTGGTTTGGTGGTTGTCTCTGTGTAGACAAGTCTTGGGAGTTGTGTGTTACAGTGTTGTCTGCTGTAGGAGCTGAAGTTCTTCAGGTTGATGTTGGGATTGTGTACAGTCCGGTTATGTGGAAGGTTAAGTCGTGGTTACCTTTGAGAGTTTGGATTTGTGAACAATGTGTGGTGGTGTTGTGTTTTGGTGGAGGTTTTGTGTGGAAAGTGATCAGTGGTGTTTGAGGCTGTTGTGTTGTGCATTGGTTTGAGAAGGTTGTGGTTCTCTTTTCACCGGTTGAAATTTCGAGGACGAAATTTCCTAAGGGGGGGAGAGTTGTAACGCCCCGGTTTTGGGTTCAGAAGTTTTGGGCGTTGACCGGTTCGGTCAAAGTGCTGATCAAATATATAAGAGTGAATTTAGGAAAGCCTGGTTCGGGTTGCATTAAAAATATGGAAAAATGTTCTAAAATCATCTTTAAATATATATAAGTGAACTGTGAAATCAATTTTCGAAAATGAGGTTCGGAATGTTGACATTTTGGCTAGTGACCAAAATGTAATTTTTGAAAGTTTGGTGACTGTTTTATAAAGGATTGAAACTTTGAATCTTTAAGGAGCTATTATTCCAAAAAGGATTTCTCCAGATTTTTCTAAGATATTTTAAGGCTTTATTCTGATTTTAAAGATTATGGAAGTGGAGGGAAACCATTTTTACCATTTCTTAACTAACTTTTCCTTTTCTCTCAATTTTCCTTTTCTCTCATTTTCTCTCAACCCAAACACAATTCTCCAGATTTCCTTCTCGGATTTTGGCATCTAAATCTCTCATTTCAACTCTCATTTGATTCCTAATCATCTCATCAACAAAACCTCTCAATTTGCAAGTTGTTTCATCAAGCTTTTGGCTCTAAAAAGGAGAAATTCAAGTTTGGAGGTAAGAACGTCCTTCTCCTCTAAACTATCAGTTCTTTACTGAAATTCCTAAGTTCTCAATCCTTGATTTATGTTTTGTTAATGGCTTTTCAATTGAAATCTTGATTTTTGGCTAAAATGCAAGATTTGGTGATTTTGGTGAAATTTTCGTGTGATCTGTTTGGGCAGTGTTTTGGAGTGTCAAAATGATGTTAAATGAATGCTAAATTGATTAGAAGTTGAGGTTTAATCAATGCAATCTCGGATAGGTTGAATTTCCTAAGTTTGGCTTGAGTTTTTGGTTGTTTTTGGAGTGTTTTTGGTGATCTGTTATACCTGGAGGTATAAGGACGTGTTTGTGATCATTTTGGATGTTAATTGATGTATAAAAATGGTTAGAAGTGATGGATCTTGGCTGGGTTAAGTTTTGGAAGTGTTTGGAGGTGATTTCGGTTGTGTTTGGTAGCCGAATTGTTGGATTTGTGATGAGCAGCGAGTTGAGTCTTGTTGCTGGTGTTCTTAATGCATAATGATGCATTAATGTTCTGTTTTTGTGTGCTTGAAACAGGGGAGTTTGATCCGTGAGCTTTAGAGGTGTTGCGGAAGGTTTCGGATGCTTGGAAGGCTTGTTGGCTAGCCTTGTTTTGGTTATCGGTGAGTGAAGTTGGGTTTTCAGCTTTTAAACCAAGGTTTGAAGTTTTGGGAGCTTAGTTTAAGTCTAAACAACTTTGCTAAGCTCAAGAGTAAGTAAAAGGATTTTCACTCTTGAATTGTGTTGTGATTTGGTTTTAAAAGCAAATGTGGTTGATGATTGAAATGCATGTGTTTTGCATGGTTTAATTATGTTTTGTAAGCATATTTTAGCATGGTTTAATGCTGGTTTTGAAAGCCGTATGTGAAGGATGCTCAAGGTAAGAGATCCTTGGTTTTTATACATTGAAAATGTGGTTTTGATGCATGGTGTTGCATGGTGTTTCATGGCTTTGTGTAATGCTTTAAAACAGTGAATTGATGATGATAAATGATGGTTTTGCATATTGGTTATGCATGTGAAACATTGGACTAATGTGGTAAGATGGTTATATTGGCAAGTGAGGAAAATGGTTCTTGGTTTGTTGATCGGATATAGTTAGCCGGCTATAGGATTGGGTGCACCGTGAATTAAGTCGCCTTGGAGGTGGAGTGGTCAAGAGTGGACCGGGAAACTCCCTTCAAGTATCCTAACGAGATGATTGAGGTCATAATGGAGGTGTTGCCCATTCGAGGACCTTGGTTGAGCAAAGGTTATATGGTGGTTAAAAGTCCATATGTGAGAACCTTGTGCTTGTTGAGATCACAATGGCAGTGTTAAGTCCATGTGTGGATCTTGTGTAGGGTGTCCCGGATCTCGTTAGTGATGTTCTACAACTACCAAACGGTGAATGCAAAGGTTGTATGGTGTTTGAGAGTCCATACATGGGAATCTTGTGCATGTCAAGGTTGTATGGTGGTTAAAAGTCCATACATGGGAACCTTGGGGAAAAGCTAAGGTTGTATGGTGTTTAAAAGTCCATACATGGGAACCTTAGGATGTTGAGGTCAAATGGTGGTTAAAAGTCCATTTGTGAGACCTTGGATTGGTAGGGTGTAGGGAGCGTAGGGACAACGCTCGGAATCCGCGTATCCGATTGGATGTTGAGTTGAAAAGTGAAGGTGGTTGATCACTTGAAGGCCAATATGATATTCTTGATTGTAAAGAAGCATGGGATGCTTGAAATGATGCATAATTGCATGTGAGGCATGAGGTGCTTGGAAAAGATGCATGGTTGCATGTAAAGTGTATAATACTTGTGAATGCATGTTTACTTGTTAAGTTGAACAAGTGTTGGTTATTATTTGGTAAATGATGCATGTGAGCATGAAATATCTTTATTGCATTGGAGTCTTGTAAGACTTGTTTTTAAAGGCATGTGAAGATGATGTTATGGTTCCTATGTTGCCTTGGTTAAATGCATGTGATGGAATATTTGAGTTATGGTTTTAAAAGGTTTCTTGCTCGAAATGGCTTTCAAGTTTAAGAAAGGTATGTTGTGAAATGGGAGTGTTTTCCATGGTTTTGTTTTAAGCTTTGCATATGGTGTTTATGCATGGATTGGCTAAATGGTTGATTTTCTTTTGTGAGTTGTTCTTTGAAAAGGTTTTATTAGCTTGCTAAGCTAAGGGTTGGTTTTCATGTATGTGCAATGCATGGTTTTGAGCTTGATGTTGAAAAGGGTTTCCAAACATGGCTTTGGTAAACAAATCGGGTTTGTTTTAAAAGTGTTTAATGACCCGCTGCATTGATGGTGTTTTGGTTTTGAGCATTCCTCACTAAGCATTATGTGCTTACGCTCCTTTTTGTCTATCAATGCAGATTCTTGAAGTTTGGACAGCAAGGAGCAAGGGATTCAAGGTGGACTCCAATGGAGATGTATGTCTCGGTGAATAGCTATAGTTAATAAAGGCAATGGGGTAGAATCTCTCGGGTTTATGTGTATGTGATCGTATATGTTTGATCAAGAATGTTTTAATGTTGTTGCTAATGCTGTTGGAACATGAATTGGCTTAAATGAGATTGATTTGGAAGGTTTGTGCCTAAATGGTTGCTTGTGTAGGAAGCATGCCTATAGATTTGGGGCTTTTCTTATATGTTGTGTTTCTGTTGAATTGTTGATGCCTACAAGTCCTATATGTGTTGAATTGCATGCTGGTAAAGTTTGGTGACATTTGGAGCATGTTTGAATGATCAATTGTGTGTTTGAGTGATCAAAATGCTGCAATCTGGGCAGGGCGTTTCGGAACGGGTGCCTTGCATAAACCCAGGCGTTCGAAACGGGTGCCACCATTCCGGAACGGTTTGGCTACTGCCAGACCCCCGTTGCGGAACGTGTTGCGGAACGGCCCCGTGTTTCGAAACGGGCTTTGCCTGTTTCGGAACGGGTGACCGTTGGGGGCTGACATGGGCGGTTAAATGTTTCAAAATGTTTGCATTTTGGTCCTGAATCTTGTTTGTGCAATTGTATGAGTTCGGGATGTCCGTTTGAGCTGAAATTTGGCAGGGAAGCATGAAACCTGATTAATTCTAAGTTGGTAACTTAAAATCTGGTTAAGCCCTTAAAGTTTTCAGAAATTACAATTTGGTCCCTAAAGTTGTAATTTGATCAATTGGGTCCCTGTTTGATCTCTGATGTTTGTGATCTTTGAGTATGGTGTTTGTGTGGTCACAATTAGGGCTAACGTGCATCTAGACAAGATTAAAAAGAAAAAAAAAAGGGTCGTTAATCAAGGTTGACTTTCGGGTTGACTTTGGTTTTCCCCGTGTGACTTTCTTAATTCGGGTCAACCGTCCAGACCGGGTTAAGGGGGTTACAGAAGAACTCCCAAGATGCCTCATCAAGTTCCATACCCACAATGATCTTCATCCACCACGTATAAGCACCTCCATGAAGCAAAGAGACAACACATCCCAACATTTGCACATCATTGCACCCCATCTGTCCAATAATCCTTCAGGTGCTCTCAAACCATGCCTCAGAACCTTCAAGAGACAATCCTCGTACCTCAGTTTCACCCAAACTGCGCAAACGCTATAAAGGTAAGCCAACATTAGCAACATGCTGAGGTGCGGCCACGTGCATTCCCACTATCGTTGCCTGAAAAGCTCCAGCTATTGCCTGAATCAACAGTGTCACATCAGTAGCAGCTTGCCCTTGTGCTACTTGAGGTCCAAAACCTCCAACACCAGCTCTCGCTCCAGCTCTCTCACCACCAAGAAGAGGAGGATGAGGCAAATTCTCATCATTCTTGTGAATCTCATTCTCAACCACGTTTTGCACATTGCCTCTAAGCTCTCGTCTCGGCCCCATTTTAAAAAGGTATGCAAATCTAAAACATGATAATATTAGAACAAAACAATTAGGCAAACCCAAAAGCAAGAATCTAAGGAGCTCAAGTTTCACTTTAGACCAAAAATTTTCTTTTACATTAGTAATAATATGACAATGGGTACCCATATTCTCTAACCCAACAACACATACAAACATAAATCATGCTATCAATAACCAAACATCCCAAACAAAGCATTCAACAATCATTTCATAACATATACATCCACTGTGCGTAGCATTCATCATTAATTCAACAAATTAACAATAACGCATCAACCTTACCTTCCCATTCTTTCTCAACCTAGCTCTCATACCATCAAATGTAACCCCCTCAACCCATCCTAGGCGATAGACCGAACTGAATGGGTCATACAAGGAAATTTAAGTAAACCGAGAATATTACTCCAATAATCAACCCTATTTTTCAATTTATCTTAACTAGATGCTCGTTATGTTCCTAAGTGTTTAACATCGCAGAAGAAGAAACAACAACCCGATCAGAAAACGATTTAGAACTCAATTGCATTCAATTACACTTTAGGATCCATATTGTAAATTTGCTAATTTACAAGGGATCTTTCCAATTTTAGATTACCAACCTTTAATTAATCATATTTCACGCTTCCTTGTCAAAACTCAACTTGAAACAATCATCCAAACTCATTAATTTGCATTCACAAACATCAGGGACTAAAATGTAAAAAATTCAGAACCTTCAAAGATACTTTTAACTAACCTAACAGCCAACCGTATCGATACGCCCACGACAAACGTGCTCCCACGTTTAAAATAAACAAGATTGTACCGATAACCTCCAAACCCTATATCGATAAACCCAAAACTAGTAGCATAAAACCATATCGATACGCCCCTTCAATTTTGCCTGATCATATCGGTACCCTTCCTACCGTACCAATACCCACAGACCTCTAATGTCATGTTTTGCTGGTTTTTCATACTTAAATCCATTCAACATATTCCATCATACTTCTAACAATCATATAGCTTTTGAGTGGTTGTTTTGTATAGGTAGCATGTCTATAGATTTCCTTTATGCTCTTTGACATGCTATGATGTTGGAATTGCATTGTATGTTTGGGGTTTGATGTTTAGATATGCTGTTTTCATATTGGAAGGTTGTTGGAATGATTTAGATTGAAGTAAAGTGTGTAAAACAAGCAAAAACTGTCATTACTGTCCCAGGTGTTTCGGTACACCTAAGTGAAGAACTAAGTGTTTTGATATAATAATTGAAAAATGTTTTGGAAATTTTTGAAAAGAATTTAAAACATATCTTTAAGTCCAAAAAACTTGAAAATAAGTTTGAGGTGTTTAAAAAGATTTTTGGCAAAGTTTTAAATGCTTTAAAGTAGTCAAACCTGGCTTTTCAGCACTACTATTCTGATACGGTATACCCCGTATCGATACCTTTTTTCTCCAGTTTTGATTCTGCCAAAATCGGTACCGATACAGGCTTGCTCGTACCGATACAGAGAGGGGTCGTACTGATACGCCTTTAAAGCGTATTGATCCCTTCTTTAACAACCCCTAATGGCTATTTCCTAACGATCTTTTAAAATGCAGACCATACCGATATGCTCCCTAGCGTATCGATCCGCTTAGGCTAGCAAGAGCCCAACGTCTAGTTCTAAAGAAGGGCGTACCGATACGAGTCCCCGTGTACCGATACGATAGGCACCAGAATTGCAATTAATGTGGGAAATAAAGACCCTAACAGCTCCAAAACATCCCCAACGGTCCTCAACGACTACAAACTCATTTGGGAGTATAAAAGGGACCTCCAAGCATCAACATAAGACTAATGCTTCAATTGTCAACAACACTATGATCAAGAAATTGTCTTAGAGCTTAAATTGTCCATTTCTTGTATAGACAACACTAGTGAGCTAAATATTGTTAAATTTAATCAAGTGTTTAGGTTTTGGGTCAGAGCTTTAATAGTGCAAACAAACACTTGTTAGAGGGGTTTCAAGTTTTGTAACCCCCGTAGCCCGGCCTGGACGGTTGGCCCGAACTACGAAGATTACACGGGGAAAACCAAAGTCAACCCGAAAGTCAACCTTGATTAACGACCCTTTTTTTTTCTTTTTAATCTTGTCTAGATGCACATTAATCTTAATTGTGATCATACAAACATCAGAGATCAAATAGGGACCCAATTGAACAAATTACAACTTTAGGGACCAAATTGTAAATTCTGATAAATTAAGGGACTTGACCCAAATTAAAGTTACCATCTTGAAATTAGTCAGGTTTCATGCTTCACTGTGAAATTTCAGCTCAAAAGGACATCCACAGCTCATGCAATTGATCATACAAGATTCAGGACCAAAACGCAAACATTTCAAAACATATAACTACCATGTCAGCCCCCTAACGGTCGACCGTTCCGAAACAGGCTAGCCCTGTTCCGAAACACGGGCCGTTCCGAAACGGGTTCCGGAACGTGGCTTCGGCAGAGGCCAAACCGTTTCGAAACGGTGTATACCGTTTCGGACGCCTGGGTTCATGCAAGGCACCCGTTCCGAAACAGTACACCCCTGTTCCGAAACGCCTGCACAAAAAACAACAAACAAGCATACTAGATCATGCAATTGGACACTCAAACATGCTCCAAACATCACCAAACTTTACCAGCATGCAATTAAACGTATTTAAGACATACAAGCATCATCAATTCAACAAAATAACATCACAAGCAAAAAGCCCCAAATCCAAGGTCATGCTTCCTACACAAGCTATCCACTCAAGCATCAACTTGCAAAACAAGCATATAAGGTTCAAACCAAAAACCAGCAACAACATCAACATTCAACATACTTAGGGAGTCTTAAACACCTCCCAAAACATATACATTGGTCCCCCATTGCCAAAAACATACAAAAGCTAAAAACACTTATAAAACCTTCATACATTGAGCTTTACTTGTACTTGTTTGCTTGCCTCCTCTTGCTGCCCTCAATGTACTCTAATGCTCTGCATTATTGAATCAAGAAAACGAGAGAGCGTAAGCCAAAGCTTAGTGAGGAGTGCTCTTTAAAAACCATTCAATAATGCCATTAGAATCATTTGTAAATCATGCTTGTAAACAACCTTTACACATGCTCAAAGCATACTTTAAATCAAGCAATATCATGCTCCCACATTTCATTTAAACAAGCATCTCATGCTTCTCATAAACATTAAATCATGCATCTCATGCATCTCATGTACTATACATGTTATATTGGCTCAAGTGACACATTTCATTTATGAAATCAAGTTCAACAACTTTCCCAAGGACTTTTAAACACCTTGGACCCCAAGGACTTTTAAACACCTTGGCCATGGACTTTTAAACACCATGAATGGACCACACAAGGACTTTTAACCACCTTTGTGTCCGTAGCTTGAATTACCCCAAGGACTTTTAAACACCTTGGCCCCAAGGACTTTTAAACACCTTGGCCCCATGGACTTTTAACCACCATGGAAAGGAGCACCTAAGGACTTTTAACCACCTTAGAGTCCGCAACAAGATTCATCCAAGGACTTTTAACCACCTTGATGATCTTAGATAACAAGGCTCACTCAAGGACTTTTAACCACCTTAGTGACCTTCACTTTTACAAACCATCACTTGCCAATAAACACTTTATACATCATATAATCCACTGTTTTAAAGCATTTAAACCAAGCCATTTCATCATGCATTTCAAGCATTAAATCATCATTTAACAATGCATAAAAACAAGGCACTCCTACCTAGAGTTACCCTCATCACATGGCTTTAATCATCAGCATAAATCATGCTAAAACATCAGCAATTAACATGCTAAAACATGCTTTCCAAAACAGTAATAAATCATGCAAAATCATCATTTCACATTTCATCAAAACATGGCCACCACTTAAAGAGAGTAATCCGAAAACTTACACTTGAGCTTAGCAAAGTTGTTTAGACTTAAACTAAGCTCCCAAAACCTTGGTTTCAAAGCCGAAAACCATTTTCACAAATCCACTCACCGATTTCCACTTTGCTTCAAGCCAAAGCACCAAATCAAGCCTCCGGATCAACAATTCTTGGATCCAAGGATGCCTCCCCTGTTTCAACACATTAAAGCAGAGGATTAATGCATCATCATGCATTAATTGCTTCAATGAAAGCATCTAAACTCGCTGCTCTCACTAAACCTCCATTTTCGGCCACCAAACACAACCGAAAATGCATCCGAAACACTTCTAAACAAAGCCCATCCACAAACCAGCAAAACCTCACTTCCATCAACATCAAAACACAACTAAAAACAACCTATAAACATCCTTATACCTCCAGCAACATCAGATCACCAAGATCACCACAAAAGCTACCTTAAAACACAAGCTAAACTTAGGAAATCCAACCTATCCGGGTTTGCATCAATCAAGATTCATTTCCACATCAATTTAATGATCATTTAACATCAAAATCACTTCTCAAAACACAGATTTAACAGATCAAACGAAAATCAAGTGAAATCATCAAAATCTTGCATAATTAGCCAAGATCCATAAATCAACCTTAAAACCTTTAATCAATTGTCAAATTAGGATTGAAAACTTTAGGAATTTCATTAAAGAACTTGAAGTTCAGTGGAGAAGGACGTTCTTACCTCCAAACTTGAGTTTCTCCTCTTTTTGGAATAGAAAAGCTTGATGAAACTTGAAGCAATTGAAGAGGATTTGAAGACACAATGATTTGCAATCAATTGAGAGTTGAAAGAATGATTTTAGGTGAGAAAATCAGAATAAGATCTCTGGAAAATGAGTGTTTGGGTTGAGAGAAAAAGATAGAGAGAAAATAGGTAGTTAAAAGAGAAAATAGCTAGAATTGGATTTTCCCTCCTTTTGATTCTTTTAAAATCAGAATTATGAGTTAAAATATCTTAGAAAAATCTGGAGAAACTCCCTTTGGGTAAATAGCTCCTTAAAGATTCAAAGTTTCAACCCTTTATAAAATAGCCACCAAACTTTCAAAAATTACATTTTGGTCACTAGCCAAAATGTCACACTTCCGAAACTCATTTTCCAAAATTGATTTCACAGTTCACTTAATTATATTAAAAGATGATTTTAGAACATTTTTCCATAATTTTTATGCAACCGGAACTAGGCTTTCCTAATTTAACCTCTTACGATTCGAACAGCACTTTGACCAACCGGTCAACGCCCAAGACTTCCAAGCCCAAAACCGGGGCGTTACAACTCTCCCCCCTTAAGAAATTTCGTCCTCGAAATTTACCTGAAGGAAAGAGATAAGGAAACTGCTTCAGCATATCTTCCTTCCGCTCCCACGTGGCTTCCTCAACACCTCGATGCTTCCACAGCACCTTCACCAACTCAATGGTCTTGCCACGAAGAACTTTGCTATCCGAATCCAGAACCTTCATCGGTTCCTCATCATAGGTCAAATCCGGATTCAATTCCACCTCCTCCACAGGCAACACATGTGAAGGATCAGATCGATACCTCCGGAGCATAGAAACATGGAACACATCATGAATTTTCTCCAGCTCCTGAGGTAACCTCAACCGATACGCAACGGGACCAACACGCTCAACAACCTCATACGGTCCAATGTATCTAGGGCTCAGCTTACCCTTCCGCCCAAACCTCATCACCTTCTTCCAAGGCGAAACCTTCAAGAACACGCGATCACCCACCGCAAACTCTATCTCCTTACGCTTCAAATCCGCGTAAGACTTCTGCCGATCAGAAGCAGCCTTCAACCTCTCACATATGAGCTTCACCTTCTCGGTGGTACCTTTCAACAAAGCAGGCATCGAAACCAACTTTTGACCAGTTTCAGCCCAACACAGAGGAGTCCTACACTTCCTCCCACACAGAGCCTCATAAGGTGCCATCTGTATACTCGCCTGATAACTGTTGTTGTAAGCGAACTCAACCAAAGGCAGATGCTTCTCCCAAGAACCTTGAAACTCTATCACGCAGCATCTCAACATATCCTCCAAAATCTGAATAACCCGCTCAGACTGGCCATCCGACTGAGGATGATAGGATGTACTGAAATGCAACCTTGTACCCAGAGCTTGATGCAAACACTGCCAAAAACGCGATGTGAACCTCGGATCCCTATCCGACACGATCGACTTAGGCACACCATGCAACCTCACAACCTCAGCAATGTACAGCTCTGCCAGCTTATCCAAAGAGAACGTAGTATGCACAGGCAAGAAATGCGCACACTTCGTCAGGCGATCCACAATCACCCAAACAGAATTCTTCTTCGACGGAGACAAAGGCAAACCAGATACAAAATCCATGGTAACCCTCTCCCACTTCCATTCAGGGATTTTCAACGGTTGCAACAAACCAGAAGGAACCTGATGTTCAGCCTTAACTCGTTGACACACCAAACACTTGCTTACAAACTCCGCCACATCCTTCTTCAAGCCCACCCAATAGTACTCATCACGAAGATCGCGATACATCTTTGTACTACCAGGATGCATAGCAAAAGGACTACTATGACCTTCAGCTAGAATAGCACGCCTCAACTCAGCATCAGCAGGCACTACTATCCGATTACCAAAACACAACACCCCATCCTCATTAAAGCAGAAATCCGAAGGCCTACCCTCCGCGATATCCTGAACATGAGACACCAAGGAATCATCCATCAACTGCTTATCCTTGATCAACTGAACCAACGAAGGTTTCACTTGCAACTCAGCTACAAGACCACCATCCTGCGATATACTCAAGCTAGCAAACATAGCTCTCAGCTCAACAGCTACCTTTCTACTCAAGGCATCCGCAACAACATTGGCCTTTCCAGGATGATACTTAATCGTCAGATCATAATCCTTGAGCAACTCCAACCAACGTCGCTGCCTGAGATTCAACTCCTTCTGAGACATCAGATACCTCAAACTCTTGTGATCCGTGTACACAGTACACTTCTCACCATACAGATAATGCCTCCAGATCTTCAGAGCAAAAACCACTGCAGCCAGCTCAATATCATGCGTAGGATAATTGCGCTCATGCACCTTCAACTGCCGCGACGCATAAGCCACAACCTTACCCTCTTGCATCAGCACACACCCCAAACCAACATAGGATGCATCACTGTAGACTACAAACTCTTTCCCTGATTCAGGCTGAATCAAAATAGGAGCTTGCGTCAAAGCCAACTTCAGCTTCTCAAAAGCTTGCTGCCTCACCTCTGTCCACTCATACTTAACATCTTTCTGCAGCAACTTCGTCAAAGGAGCAGCAATCTTGGAAAAACCACCCACAAACCTTCGGTAGTATCCTGCCAAACCAAGGAAACTACGAACCTCCTGAACAGACTTAGGAACTTTCCAGTTCATCACTGCTTCAATCTTCTGAGGATCAACACGAATCCCCTCAGCTGAGACCACATGTCCAAGAAAAACAACCTCCCTAAGCCAGAACTCACACTTGCTCAACTTAGCATAAAGCTGATTCTCCAACAAAGCTTGCAACACAATCCTCAAATGCTCTTCGTGCTCTTCCTCAGTACGCGAGTACACAAGGATATCATCAATGAACACTACAACGAACTTGTCCAGGTATTCATGAAAAACACGATTCATCATATCCATGAAAGCAGCAGGAGCATTTGTCAGACCAAACGGCATCACAAGGAACTCATAATGCCCATACCATGTCCTGAAAGCTGTCTTAGGCACATCCACATCCTTCACCTTCAACTGATAATACCCTGACCTCAAGTCAATCTTAGAGAACACAGCAGCTCCCCGAAATTGATCAAAGAGATCATCAATCCTCGGCAAAGGATACCGATTCTTGATAGTCAACTTGTTCAGCTGACGGTAATCAATGCACATCCTCATCGTGCCATCTTTCTTCTTCACAAACAAAACAGGAGCACCCCAAGGCGAAACACTCGGCCGGATGAAACCACGATCAAGCAACTCTTGCAACTGCGTCTTCAGCTCCTTCAGCTCTTTAGGTGCCATTCTATAGGGAGTAATGGACACAGGAGTGGTATTCTCATACAGCTCAATACCAAACTCCACCTCGCGATTAGGAGGTAAACCAGGCAACTCCTCAGGGAAAACATCAGGAAACTCCTTCACAACCCTGATATCTTGCACCCTCAGCTCCTTCGAACAAGGATTCATCACAAAAGCTAGAAAAGCTTCACAACCTTGCCTCAGCATCCTGCTCGCCTCCAAGGTAGAAACAACATTGGCAAGAAACTTCACATTCTCACCAACCACCACCACTTCATAATCATCCACAAGCTTAAGCGAAACCCGCTTATTCTCACAATCCACAACAGCACGATGCTCAGCAAGCCAATCCATACCAAGGATCACATCAAAACCATAAAAGGGCAACTCCATAAGATCAACATGAAAGACATGCTCTTGAACAACCAAAGGACACCTTCTATAAAGCTTACGAGTCACAACAGTTTCACCAAAAGAACTAGTGACTCTAACACCAACATCCAAAGACTCAACAGGCAAACCAAGCAACTCAGCATGCTCACGAAGAATGTATGAATGCGTAGATCCAGAATCAATCAAAGAAAACAATGACAAGGATTGCAAAGTAAAGGTACCTGCAATCACATCAGCATCATTCCTTCCTTCGCGCTGAGCATACACCCTCGCTTGGCCTCCACCCTCAGGTTGAATAGCCACAACATGAGCTACTCCGCGACCACCTTCCTCTCGCCTCTGAAAAT
Organism: Hibiscus tridactylites; assembly: GCA_958450335.1. Taxonomy (NCBI): domain Eukaryota; kingdom Viridiplantae; phylum Streptophyta; class Magnoliopsida; order Malvales; family Malvaceae; genus Hibiscus; species Hibiscus tridactylites. The sequence goes on along the minus strand of OY288273.1, from coordinate 60,703,647 downwards.
TACCACGGCCGCGCCCACGACCTCTCTGCGGTGCTGCAACAACAGGAGCACGCTCTTGACCACCAGCCATCCTCGGACAATCACGTCTCAAATGATCAGCAGAACCACAGTTCCAGCACTCATAACCAGCTGCCACAACAGGAGCTTGCACCTCCCTCCCAGCACCAGGACAGTCACGCTTCAAGTGACCACGGGAACCACAAATCCAACAAGCACTAGGGTCAGCTCTAGCATTGCCACCCCTAGCAGGTGCACCCCCACCTCTCTTAGACGAGGACTGAAACCTCTGATCACGCCCTCTCTTGTTCCGACCACCGGAACTATATTCAGCAGCTCTCTTCCCAGAACTAGCTCCAGCACCCTTAGCAGACAAACTCAGGTTCATCTCGATGTCCTTGGACCGACTCACCAACACATCGAAATCATTGTACTCCGCAGCCAACATATAGGTCTTAACTTCCGTCACCAAGCCATAACGGAACCTTTCGCACCTTTCGCGCTCATCAGGTATCAGCTCCGGTGCATACTGGCTAAGACGTACAAACTGTACCTCATACTCTGCCACACTCATGCTCCCTTGGGTCAGAGACATGAATTCACGCTTCTTCTCATCCAGATATCTAACTCCCAGATATCTCCTCTTAAACGCATGCTGAAAGAACGTCCAAGTAACATCAGCATCAGCCATCCCAGAGATTGTGGTCGTCCACCACGTATAAGCATCACCTTGCAGCAGTGACACCACACATCCCAGCTTCTGCACATCAGTGCAACTCATCTGCCCCAAGACACGCTTGGTACTTTCCAGCCATGCTTCTGACCTCTCAGCCGACATACCCCTAAACTCAGTCCCACCAAGACTGCGCAAACGTTCCAAGGGTAGTCTAGCACCAGCATCCCCCTGATGCCCAGCTCCTTGAGCTCCAGCTACTGCTGCTCGAAACGCACCCGCAATAGCTTGTACCAGCACAGACATGTCAGGCATCGCTTGCCCTTGACCAACCTCAGGTCCTGCAGCTCCAGCACCAGCTGCCTCAGCTCCAGCTCTTCCCCTCTCCGCACCACCACCACCAGGTGGAGGAGGAGGTATCACAGCACTACCAGTGTGCTCATCATTCACATTCCCCTCCGGGGTCGTAGCTCTCGCTACTCCTTAACTCTCTACGTGGTGCCATACTATTACCATGCATAACAATACAAAATAAAACAAGTCAGGACCAGCAAGGTAAGCAAATTCCAAGTATTCAAGCTCAATTTCCTTCAAAAACAACATTATCTCTTTAGCTTTTGTTTGGCAATGGGTACCCTCATCATGCATCATCACAACATGCATCACATACACATCATCATCACACATCACTGAACATGCTTTCACTCAACAAGCATACAAACCAAACCATGCTTCAATCATGCATACACACATTCCCAATTACTCGAGAACTCAGCTCTGATACCACCAAATGTAACCCCCGTAGCCCGGCCTGGACGGTTGGCCCGAACTACGAAGATTACACGGGGAAAACCAAAGTCAACCCGAAAGTCAACCTTGATTAACGACCCTTTTTTTTTCTTTTTAATCTTGTCTAGATGCACATTAATCTTAATTGTGATCATACAAACATCAGAGATCAAACAGGGACCCAATTGAACAAATTACAACTTTAGGGACCAAATTGTAAATTCTGATAAATTAAGGGACTTGACCCAAATTAAAGTTACCATCTTGAAATTAGTCAGGTTTCATGCTTCACTGTGAAATTTCAGCTCAAAAGGACATCCACAGCTCATGCAATTGATCATACAAGATTCAGGACCAAAACGCAAACATTTCAAAACATATAACTACCATGTCAGCCCCCTAACGGTCGACCGTTCCGAAACAGGCTAGCCCTGTTCCGAAACACGGGCCGTTCCGAAACGGGTTCCGGAACGTGGCTTTGGCAGAGGCCAAACCGTTTCGAAACGGTGTATACCGTTTCGGACGCCTGGGTTCATGCAAGGCACCCGTTCCGAAACAGTACACCCCTGTTCCGAAACGCCTGCACAAAAAACAGCAAACAAGCATACTAGATCATGCAATTGGACACTCAAACATGCTCCAAACATCACCAAACTTTACCAGCATGCAATTAAACGTATTTAAGACATACAAGCATCATCAATTCAACAAAATAACATCACAAGCAAAAAGCCCCAAATCCAAGGTCATGCTTCCTACACAAGCTATCCACTCAAGCATCAACTTGCAAAACAAGCATATAAGGTTCAAACCAAAAACCAGCAACAACATCAACATTCAACATACTTAGGGAGTCTTAAACACCTCCCAAAACATATACATTGGTCCCCCATTGCCAAAAACATACAAAAGCTAAAAACACTTATAAAACCTTCATACGTTGAGCTTTACTTGTACTTGTTTGCTTGCCTCCTCTTGCTGCCCTCAATGTACTCTAATGCTCTGCATTATTGAATCAAGAAAACGAGAGAGCGTAAGCCAAAGCTTAGTGAGGAGTGCTCTTTAAAAACCATTCAATAATGCCATTAGAATCATTTGTAAATCATGCTTGTAAACAACCTTTACACATGCTCAAAGCATACTTTAAATCAAGCAATATCATGCTCCCACATTTCATTTAAACAAGCATCTCATGCTTCTCATAAACATTAAATCATGCATCTCATGCATCTCATGTACTATACATGTTATATTGGCTCAAGTGACACATTTCATTTATGAAATCAAGTTCAACAACTTTCCCAAGGACTTTTAAACACCTTGGACCCCAAGGACTTTTAAACACCTTGGCCATGGACTTTTAAACACCATGAATGGACCACACAAGGACTTTTAACCACCTTTGTGTCCGTAGCTTGAATTACCCCAAGGACTTTTAAACACCTTGGCCCCAAGGACTTTTAAACACCTTGGCCCCATGGACTTTTAACCACCATGGAAAGGAGCACCTAAGGACTTTTAACCACCTTAGAGTCCGCAACAAGATTCATCCAAGGACTTTTAACCACCTTGATGATCTTAGATAACAAGGCTCACTCAAGGACTTTTAACCACCTTAGTGACCTTCACTTTTACAAACCATCACTTGCCAATAAACACTTTATACATCATATAATCCACTGTTTTAAAGCATTTAAACCAAGCCATTTCATCATGCATTTCAAGCATTAAATCATCATTTAACAATGCATAAAAACAAGGCACTCCTACCTAGAGTTACCCTCATCACATGGCTTTAATCATCAGCATAAATCATGCTAAAACATCAGCAATTAACATGCTAAAACATGTTTTCCAAAACAGTAATAAATCATGCAAAATCATCATTTCACATTTCATCAAAACATGGCCACCACTTAAAGAGAGTAATCCGAAAACTTACACTTGAGCTTAGCAAAGTTGTTTAGACTTAAACTAAGCTCCCAAAACCTTGGTTTCAAAGCCGAAAACCATTTTCACAAATCCACTCACCGATTTCCACTTTGCTTCAAGCCAAAGCACCAAATCAAGCCTCCGGATCAACAATTCTTGGATCCAAGGATGCCTCCCCTGTTTCAACACATTAAAGCAGAGGATTAATGCATCATCATGCATTACTTGCTTCAATGAAAGCATCTAAACTCGCTGCTCTCACTAAACCTCCATTTTCGGCCACCAAACACAACCGAAAATGCATCCGAAACACTTCTAAACAAAGCCCAGCCACAAACCAGCAAAACCTCACTTCCATCAACATCAAAACACAACTAAAAACAACCTATAAACATCCTTATACCTCCAGCAACATCAGATCACCAAGATCACCACAAAAGCTACCTTAAAACACAAGCTAAACTTAGGAAATCCAACCTATCCGGGTTTGCATCAATCAAGATTCATTTCCACATCAATTTAATGATCATTTAACATCAAAATCACTTCTCAAAACACAGATTTAACAGATCAAACGAAAATCAAGTGAAATCATCAAAATCTTGCATAATTAGCCAAGATCCATAAATCAACCTTAAAACCTTTAATCAATTGTCAAATTAGGATTGAAAACTTTAGGAATTTCATTAAAGAACTTGAAGTTCAGAGGAGAAGGACGTTCTTACCTCCAAACTTGAGTTTCTCCTGTTTTTGGAATAGAAAAGCTTGATGAAACTTGAAGCAATTGAAGAGGATTTGAAGACACAATGATTTGCAATCAATTGAGAGTTGAAAGAATGATTTTAGGTGAGAAAATCACAATAAGATCTCTGGAAAATGAGTGTTTGGGTTGAGAGAAAAAGATAGAGAGAAAATAGGTAGTTAAAAGAGAAAATAGCTAGAATTGGATTTTCCCTCCTTTTGATTCTTTTAAAATCAGAATTATGAGTTAAAATATCTTAGAAAAATCTGGAGAAACTCCCTTTGGGTAAATAGCTCCTTAAAGATTCAAAGTTTCAACCCTTTATAAAATAGCCACCAAACTTTCAAAAATTACATTTTGGTCACTAGCCAAAATGTCACACTTCCGAAACTCATTTTCCAAAATTGATTTCACAGTTCACTTAATTATATTAAAATATTATTTTAGAACATTTTTCCATAATTTTTATGCAACCGGAACTAGGCTTTCCTAATTTAACCTCTTACGATTCGAACAGCACTTTGACCAACCGGTCAACGCCCAAGACTTCCAAGCCCAAAACCGGGGCGTTACAAGTTTGCTTAGAATTTCTCTTGTAAAGAGGGTTTACTCAAGCTTTGGGTAGAAATCTTTAAGGGTTGTAAAGGTTGCCTTCTTAGCCTAGAAAAGGGGACAAAATTCATAGTGAATTTGGCTGAAATCCTTAGTGGGGAGCTAAGGTAATGGATGTAGGTGCTTGTTAGAAGGCTGAACCACTATAAATCCTTGTGCCCAATTCCAATCTTTTAGCTTCCACTATTACACCCAAAAATCCAATCTTCTTCAAACTTGGCAAACAGATCAGTTCAAGAAAATTGAGCACCATAGAACTCAAGACTAAGCCTGTACCGAAACAGTCTGCCTGAAATGGCTTAAGGTTTCGAAAAAGGTAGGGTGCATTTCGATGCAATTTACTACTGGAATTCTCTGTTCCGAAACACCCAAGTGGTTGTTCCGATACGAGCCCGAGCTTTGAGACACGCACACCTATTCCGAAACGGGCATTTCGATACAGGGCAACCTATATCGAAACGACGTTTCGATATAGTGCAACCTGTACCGAAACACCCAACAGTTAAGTTGGTTATTGGAATCTTTTGAAGTTCTAATTCTTTATGTTTTGGTTCCTAAATGTTGTGAACGCAATTAAATGAGCATGGATGATTGTTTTGAGCTAAGATTTGATAGAGATGCATGTAATGTGTCTAATTAAAGGTTGGTAACTTAAAAATGAAATAATTCTTTGTAATTTGGTAATATTACAAAATGGTCCCTAAAATGTGTTTACATGTAATTGAGTCCCTAAACATTGTCTGATCAAGTTGCAATTGTTTCGCTGCGATGTTTATCACATTGGATAATAATGAGCATCTAAAAAGATAAAAAATATGGTTATTTATTGAAGTAAACTTCCCGATTTACTTCAATATTTCTCGTGTGATCCGTTCGATTCGGTCTTTCGTCTAGACCAGGTTGAGGGGGTTACAAGTTGAGCTTCAAATTTTTAATGAAATGTTTTGATTAAGGGGGAGCTTTTCATCTTCAAAATTTGTATCTTACTCACCTTTTTTTTCACAAAATTGGGGAGAGGTGTGTTTGAAAAATTCAATTTCAAAAAGAAAAAGTGGGAGCTTAACTATTTTTCTAAAAAGCTCTCATTTTCAAAAATTATTTCCTAAGGGGGAGAAATTTCAAAAATAATTTTTCAAGGTGATTCATTATATCAAAATTGAAGAGATTGTTGAGATAATATTTTGGTATAACAAATGAAAAATGTTTTTGTAAGTATTTTTTACTTGTACGAATAGTTTAATTATTCCAAAATGTCAAAAACAAATTGTCCGTACTGGTACCCTTCCCTAAGTACCGATACGCAGACAGACGTACTGGAATGGCCCTTCAACATACCAATACGAATAGTTTAATTATTCCTTTTCAGAATTATGGTACTGGTACGACCCATTTCGTACCGGTACCCCATGTATTGCACCGATACAATAGTATCGTGTACCAATACGCCTTGTTTTTATGCACAACAACTCTTTCTCTTTTGGGCATGTACCGATACACATTACTGCTGAAGTGCAATAAATGTTGGAAAATCAATCCAAAATGGCTCCAAACCAACTCCAACAGCCATAAACGGCTAGTAGCTCATCCCACACTTTAAAAGCATGTATTGGAGACTTGAAGATGGTCAGAGAACACATCCAAGCATAATGATCAAGAGAAATATTTTTAAGTCTTCATTTATCTAGTTCTCTTGTATATAGTCTATTGAGAGTGCTTTAATTGTAAATCCTTTTTACACCCTTGCAAGCTTAAATATTTGTAAACACCCACCTTGTGAGGGTTTCATTTTTTACACAAATAACCTTGTAAAAGGGAGAGATTCCAGTTTACCCTAAGAAAAACTGGAGTGGTTCTATCTTAGCCATCACAAGATAGGCGTTGTAAGGCCATGGCTTTTTCCTAAAGCAAGAATTCAAAGTGGTGAATTGGAAAATCCTTGGTGGCGTGCTAAGGTAGTGGATGTAGACTTAGTTGAGAAGTTGAACCACTTTAAAATCGTTGTGCAAAATTCTCCATTATTTTTTGAGTTTTGCCAATTCTTTCAATAAGTGTTTTCAACCCCCTTGGCGATCTTCGATTGATCGTTTCGAGACCAACAAATTTTCCTACAAGGGCAAGGTTGTAAACTACTAACTAAGGATTTAATCTTTTCCCTTGGATGAAGAAAGGTGACATGTGGCATGATATGGAGCTTTAGATTCAAGAGTAAAATGCTCATTTCATTATTAGATTGTTATTTTATGAATTGTGGATGGAAGTATTAGGTTTTGGTAGGGCTGAGTTTGTAGTGTAATCGAAAGTGTTTTCGGTTATTACGGTTAGGCGTTTTGGTGTTTTTGGGCAGAGTAGCATGCTAGGATTATTTACAGAAGATTTTAATACATTGAGATGCATTAATCCTTTGTTTTTATGTGGTATAAACATGGGAGAACGTATCAGAAGCAATCAGTGAAGTTTTGTGAGCCTTGATTGCTTGGATTCGCATCGGCTAGTCAAGGTTTCACGTGTCGGTGAGTGAGAACGTGGATTTTAGTTTTGAAATTCTTTTAAAGATGATTCGGGAACTTCGTGGTAAGCTTGAAACGCTTAACTAAGTTCGGAAGTAAGTGAAAGTAATTTCTCTCTCAGATTGTGGTATTATGTGATGTTTCAGACCCTATTTTGATTTAATGATTTTACCTATTGTTAAAGCATGTTTAAAGAATGTGATTACAGTTTTTAATGATGTGATGTTGAAGGATGCACATGATTTAATGCTTGGAAAAGTGATTTATTGATGATTCTTTGAAAATAGTGAGGTAAGTATTAATATGTGAATTATATGGGCAAGTGATGTTGTGGAAATGATTTGTAAATGATATCAGTTATAGTTAGCCGACTATAGGATTGAGTGGACTATAAAACGTCACCTTGGATGTCGAGGGGTTGGTATCCTGTGTCTCCGTCCAAGTACCCTAACAATCGAGGAGGTTGGTGTCCCCTCTCTCATTAGCGGTTAAGCATCTAACCGAAGATAAGGTTGGTGTGCCTAAGGGTTGTAATTGTACCCGGTTGATAGAGTACCTTTGGTTGTAAATGTACCTATTTCGGTTAAGATAGGTTGAAGTGTCGAGTAGACACTTGTTGAATCCGTGTATCTGATATGTAGTTTTTGGTTGTGAACTTGTTTAATGATCACTTGTAAGCCAATATAATTAAGGATATATCATGGATTGATTTATGTTGGATAATATGGTTTATGCATGTTTTACACTTTAAGCCAATATAATTAAGGATGTATCATGGGAAGGCTTAAATAGAGTGTGGTTTTGGAATGTGTTATTGATTCATGATACATGGGCATGAGATTTAATATGATGTTGTCGTTTAAGAAGAGTGCATGGTTTTCAAAGGGAATGATGGTTTTCAAATGATGTTTTAGTAAATTGAAATGATATTTCAATGTGAGCATGAAAAATTGTTTTTAATGCATTGATGGTGTTTTGTTTTTGATCCTCATGACTAAGCCTTGTGCGCTTGCGCTATCATTTGTCCATCAATGCAGATAATTGAGGTTTTGGGAGGCAGAAAGTAGCAAGGGATCGCAAGAGACTTCATTTGAGAATGTATGTTTTGGTTTAGACTATACGTAATAAGGGCAATGGGAGATCTATTGTGTTGTTGGGAGATTTGTAAAAACTCCCTTTTAAGCAAGTTTCATATGTGGTTTTTGTAACCCCCTTAGCCCGGCCTAGACTCTTGACCCGAACTACGAAGATTACATAGAGAAAACTAAAGTCAACCCGAAAGTCAACCTTGATTAATGACCTTTTTAATTTTAATCTTGTCTAGATGCATATTAAACCTAAATGAGCACCCACGAATCATGAAAGACAAAGGCACAATGATCGGATAACATTTTGGGGCTCAATTGCTTAAATTACGCGCTTAGGGACCAAAATGAAATTTTTGGAAATTAGAAGGACTTTATTGATTTTAGAATTACCAATATGAAATTAATCATGTTACAGGCTTCTCTGTCAAATTTCAGCTTAAAAAGACATTCCAAGCTCAAGCAATTGCATCCACAACATTTAGGACTAAAATGTAAAGCATGAAAACTCAAAACAATTCAAATCAGCATCCAACGGTCAACTGTATCGGAACGCCTACCCACCGTACCGAAACGCCCGTATCAAAACGGTGTTGACCGTTTCGGTACTCAGGTATGTTCTGAGACCAGTATCGAAACAGGCTTCACCAGTAGCCAAACTGTTTCGAAACAACTTCAACCATTTCGAAACACCATGACCATTACAGGTCCTTGTTTTGAAACAATTGAGGGTATTTCGATACACCTTGCCCAGTGACAATAGATATAGTTGGTTTTTCACCTTTTAAACCAATCATACATGCTTTAAAGAGCACTTCAACATACCAGCAACTCATTTTACTATTAAGGAACACATTTAAGACTCTTTAACAAGAGCATGGCATCAAACACAAAATCACATAGTCTAAAGGCTTGCTCCCTAGTACCAAAACCAATATAAGCAACCAAACATCAAACAAAACATTTAAGACCATTTACAACCCATAATTGCCATTGCCATTTATCAAAGCTAAAGTGTATGAAAACTTCACCATACATGAGCTTGTACTTCCTTGGATGTTCTTATCCTTCTTGATGGCCGGAAACACCTTAATTATTCGCATTATTGGTAAAAGAGAGCGTAAGCACAAATGCTTAGTGAGGCATGCTCTAAAGAAAACCAACGCAATAATGCATTTCTTGAAAACACTTTCTCAAAAGCTTCTATAGAACATGCTCATTCTATCTCATGCTTGAAAACCATTCAAAGCAACATCTCCTTGAAAACACATGTACCTCAATTCTATCTCATGCATTTAAACCAATGGAAAACTCATGGCAAAGCCACACTCATGCTTATGATACCAAAGCATTTCATATACAAAATATCATATGCATTTCTCATAGCATAAATCATTTCATCAAAGGTACATGTGAATCAAAAGCATTTTCATGTATTATATTGGCATTTCAAATCTCATTATTACTCGGATATGCGGACAACTCACTAGACACTTCCGGTGGCATCTACCATCACCGTACTCACTCGTCTAGTAACATAATTTCCGGTGGAATCTCACATCACCGTACTCACATGGCGGAATCTCTCATCGCCACAAAGCTTGGGTATTTCACCAAGTCCTACCCGATGGAATTCTCATCATCGGTTCTCTCCCTTTAGATTAAACCAAAGAGCACGTACGAATTTTTAGTTCATAGTGCACTCTCATCCTATTGATCGATCAATTATATCCGGTAAGTATCTCAACATCTATGTCAATATATTATGTCAAATCGTCATCTCACATACTATTTTTCATGCAACATTTCCAAATCATTCTCATCTCATTTCAAAACCATAACATTTTCCATGCTTTAAAAGAAAAGCTCAAATCTCAACTATGCATCATGTTATCTCATGAAATCATTTCAAGCATCATCTCATGCTACAAATCATGCATAAAAACAGTAGGAATTTATCTATCTCAAACCATTAGCATGTAAAAGCATTTTAGGGTCAACCACCACATTTAAGAGAGCAATCTAGCCAATACATACTTCCGGACATAGGAAGGTGTTTCAAACCTTTCATAAATCCCCAAACCTTGATTCTTTGTCCTTCAAGGACTTCTAAAACCATACGCACTCACCGATTACGTTTCGCTTGCTCGCCGAAACGCTATCTAGGCTCCCGGATCAACACCAAAGGTGTCCGAAGATGTCTCCCCTGTTTTTAACACATAAGAGCAGAGGATTAATGCATCATCATGCATTGGAATCATCAGCCACACACCTAAACTCGCTGCTCTACTCAAACACCTCATTTCGGCTACCAAACACAACCGAAAACATCTCCAAACTCTTCCAAAACAAATCCCAGCCAAGATCTATCATTTATAATCATTTCTAAACATCAATTAACATCAAAAACCACTACAAACTCATCCTTACACCTCCAGCTATGACAGAACACCAAAATCACCCAAAACCATCATTCTAGCATACAAAACTTAGGAAACCAAACCTATTCGGGATTTGATTGATAAAACCTCATTTGTATCATCAATTAACATCCAAAATAAATTAGAAAACCACCTCAAAACAAAGCTCAATCATTCACCACGAAAATCTTCAAGATCTCTTCTAAAATCTTGAGTTTTAATACAATTTCTTATTTCTAACATTAAAACCACTCAAAAACCATTAACAAAGGATTGATAACTTGGGAATTTCAGTAAAGAACTGATCATTGGAGGAGAAGGACGAAGCTTGCCTCTAATGGATGATTTCTCCTTGATTTGGGCAAGTTTTCTTGAAAATTCAATGTAGAAATCTAGTGGATTTGATGAGGAATTAATTAAGAATCAAAAGAAGATTGAAATCTCATCAAATGAAGTGAAAATCAAAGTATAATTGCTGGAGAGAATGTGTTTGGCGGAAAAGAATTTGAGCGAAAATGAAATGAGAGAAAATTTGTGAAAAGTAGTTATGAATAGTCAAAGGTAGTTTTCTTTTAATTAATCTTCATTTTCCTTTAATTAAAAAATTAATAAAATCACCCAAATTAAGAAGAAAGCTGATTAAAAACATTTTGGAAAAATTAGCTCCTTAAAGATTCACAGTTTCAATCCTTTACAAAAAAGTCACTATTTAACTTTTGAAAAAACTGCGATTTGGTCACTACACCGAAATGTGGTGTTTCCAAACCTTATTTTGTAAAATTGATTTCATCGTAACCTTTCATATATTAAATGAAGATTTTTAGATATTTTCCATATTTTTAAAGCATCCAGAACTAGTTGTTCCCTAAAGCTCCCTTTAAGATTTGAACCGTTTTCTGACCGGTCTGACTGGGACTCTAAAACATCTAGGCCCAAATTTGGGGTGTTACAACTCTCCCCCTCTTAAGAAATTTCGTCCTCGAAATTTACCTTGAGGAAAAAGGTAAGGAAACTGCTTCTTCATATCTTCCTTTCTTTCCCATGTGGCTTCCTCAACACCGCGATGTCTCCGCAACACCTTAACCAGCTCAATGGTCTTACCACGGAGAACCTTACTGTCTAAATCCAAAATCTCAACTGGTTCCTCATCATATGTCAAATCTGGATTTAACTCAACTTCCTTCATAGGAATAACGGGCAAAGGATCCGATCTATACCTCCGAAGAATGGATACATGAAACACATTATGTATCTTTTCTAGCTCTTGTGGTAGCCTCAGCTTATAAGCAACAGGACCCACATGTTCCATCACCTCGTATGGTCCAATGTACCTCGGGCTCAGCTTGCCCTTTCGGCCAAATCTCATCACCTTCTTCCAAGGTGAAACTTTCAAGAACACACGGTCACCCACCGCAAATTCTATCTCCTTACGCTTCAAATACGCGTAAGACTTTTTCCGATCTGATGCTACCTTCAACCGTTCACAAATAGGCTTCACCTTCTCCGTGGTTCCTTTCAACAAAGCCGACATCGAGAATAACTTTTGTCCCATTTCATCCCAACAAAGAGGAGTTCTGGACTTCCTTCCGTACAAAGCTTCATAAGGTGCCATTTGAATACTCGCCTAATAGCTATTATTATAAGCAAACTCTACCAAAGGCAAGTGCTTCTCCCAAGAGCCTTTAAACTCAATAAAACAGCACCTCAACATATCCTCAAGCACTTGGATAACACGCTCCGACTGACCATCCGTCTGTGGATGATAAGAAGTACTGAAATTGAGCCGCGTACCCAATGCTTGATGTAAACACTCCTACAACCTTGCAGTGAACCTCAGATCTCTATCCGACACTATAGATTTTGGTACGCCATGCAAACGTACAATCTCAGCAATGTACAACTCTGCAAGCTTATCCAAGGTGTACGTAGTATGCATAGGTAAGAAATGCGCACACTTCGTAAGGAGATCCACAATTACCCAAACAAAATTCTTCTTTGATGGCGATAGAGGCAAACCAGACACAAAGTCCAGGGTGTTCCTCTCTTATTTCCATTCAGGGATCCTCAACGGCTGCAACAACCCGAAGGAAATTGATGCTCAGTCTTAACTCGTTGACAAACCATGCACTTGCTCACATACTCAGCGACATCTTTCTTCAAACCCACCCAGTACTACTCATCCTTCAGATCACGGTACATCTTTGTACTACTAAGGTGCATAGCGAAAGGACTACTATGAGCTTCGGTCAGAATAGTACGCCTCAACTCAACATCATTCAGCACCACTATCCGACTCCCAAAACATAGAACACCATCATCATTAAAACAGAAATCCGATGATCTACCCTCAGAAATATCCTGAACATGTGGCACCAAGGAATCATCCAACAATTGCTTATCCTTTATCAACTGAACTAGAGATGGTTTCACTTGCAATTCAATAACAAGACCCCCATCCCACAATATGCTCAAGCTAGCAAACATCGCCCTTAACTCCACCGCCACTTTCCTGCTCAGAGCATCAGCCACAACATTGGCCTTTCTCGGGTGATACTCGATCGTCAGATCGTAATCCTTAAGCAACTCCACCAATTGTCGTTGCCTAAGATTCATCTCTTTCTGAGACATCAAATACTTCAAACTCTTGTGATCCGTGTACACAGTACACTTATCACCATAAAGATAATGTCTCCAGATCTTCAGAGAAAAAACCACCGCAGCTAACTCAATATCATGCGTAGGGTAATTGCGCTCATGCACTTTCAATTGTCGCGATGCATAAGCCAGCACCTTACCCTCTTGCATTAACACACACCCCAAACCAACATAGGATGCGTCACTATACACCACAAACTCCTTCCCTGATTTAGGTTGAACCAAAATAAGAGCTTACATTAAAGCTTCTTTAAGCTTCTCAAAAGCTTTCCGTCTCGCTTCCGTCCACTCATACTTAACATCTTTTTTCAACAAATTCGTTGAAGGGGCATCAATCTTAGAAAAGCCATCCACAAACCTTCAATAGTATCTTGCCAACCCAAGGAAACTACGGAATTCATGAACAGACTTAGGAGGCTTCCAATTCATCAACGCCTCAACCTTCCAGGGATCAACTCGTGTAACACCCCGATTTTGGGCTTAGAAGTTTTGGGTTTGAACCGGACCGATCGGATTTTCGGTTCGAATATAAAAGATGGTTTTAAGGAAAGCCTAGTTCGGGATGCATTAAAAATATGGAAAAATATCTAAAAATCCTCTTTTATTATATATAAGAGAGTGGTGAAATCAATTTTACAAAATGAGGTTTGCAAGTGTGACATTTCAAGTTAGTGACTAAAATGTAATTTTTGAAAAGTTGGTGACTGTTTTAAAAGGATTGAAACTTTGAATCTTTAAGGAGCTAATTTACCCAAGAAGAGTTTTCTCCAGATTTTTCTTAATATTAAAGATTTAATTAATGGTTTTTAGTTAAAGGAAAAAGGGGAAATATATATTTTTGATGTCATAACTAACTTTTCTAAAAATTTTCCATTTCTTTTCTCTCAATTTTTCTCTCAGCCCAAACACTTTTCCCCAGCCATTTTTCCTCTGATTTTAACATCTAAAGATGAGATTTCAATCTCTAATTGATCTCTAATCATTTCTACATCAAATTCTATTCATTTGCTTATTGGATTTTCAAGAATCTTGGTTCTAAACAAGGAGAAACTCACATTTAGAGGTATGAACGTCCTTCTCCTCTAAATGCTCAGTTCTTTACTGAAATTTCCAAGTTCTCAATCCTTGATTTGAGTTTTATTAAAGGTTTTGATGTTGTGATCTTGATTTTGGCTTAAAATGCAAGATTTGGATTTAATTTTGAAGAAATTCGTAATAATTGATTGGGCTCTGTTTTGAGATGTCTTTTTGATGTAATTTGGATGTCTAAATGATGTATAATTGAGGTTTGATCAATGCAATCCCGAATAGGTTGATTTTCCTAAGTTTTTCCTTGTGAAAATGGTTGTTTTTGGGGTGATCTTGGTGTTTTATTAATGCTGGAGGTATGACGACGTGTTTGCGATCATTTTGGATGTTAATTGATGTTTAATAATGGTTAGAACTGATGGATCTTGGCTGGGTTAAGTTTTGGAAGTGTTTGGAGGTGATTTCGGTTGTGTTTGGTAGTCGAAATGTTGGGTTTATGAAAAGCAGCGAGTTTAGGTTTGTTGTTGGTGTTTTTAATGCATAATGATGCATTAATCCTCTGTTGTTATGTGCTTGAAACAGGGGAGAGTGATCCGTGAGCAATAGAGGTGGCGTTGAAGGTTTTCGGATGCTTGGAAGGCTTGTTGGCTAGCCTAGTTTTGAGTATCGGTGAGTGAAGTTGGGTTTTCAGCTTTGAAACCAATGTTTGAAGGTTTTGGGAGCTTAGTTTAAGTCTAAAAAACTTAGCTAAGCTCAAGAGTAAGTAAATGGAATTTCTCTCTTGGTTTGTGTTATGAATTGGTTTTAAAAGCACTTGTGATTGTTAGATGCAATGCATGTGATTTGCATGTTTAAATTCTGTTTTGAAAGCATATTTTAGCATGGTTTAATGCTGGTTTTGAAAGTCATGTATGAAGGATGCTCAAGGTAAGAGATCCTTGGTTTTGTACATTGGAATTGTGGAATTTATGCATAGTGTTGCATGTTGTTAAATGGCTTTGTTTAATGCTTCAAAACAGTGAAATGATGATGGTAATTGGTGGTTTTGGCATTTTGGTTATGCTTATAAAAACAATGGATTAATGTGGTAAAATGGTTATATTGGCAAGTGATGTAAGTGGTTTTTGGTTACTTTAATCGGATATAGTTAGCCGGCTATAGGATTGGGTGCACCGTGAATAAAGTCGCCTTGGATGTCGAGGGGTTGTGATTGTACCGTAAACTCCATCCAAGAATCCTAGCGATTGAGGTTTGGTGTCACCACATGGAGGTTGGCTCTCGTGAGTGGGCTTGGTTTAGCGCCACTACGATGGAGGTTGGCTCTCGTGGGTGGGCTTGGTTTAGTGCCACCACGATGGAGGATGGCTCTCGTGGGTGAACCTTGTTAAAGTCACCGTGATGGAGGATGGCTCTCATGGGTGGACTTTGTTAAGCGTCACAACGGTGGAGGGTTGCTCCCGTGTGTGAGCTTGGTTAAGGTGATTACAATGGTTGTGGTAGCTTCCATGTGTAAGCCTTGTGATGTGTCCCGGCTCTCGCTAGTGTATTATACAACTTCCGATGAGTGATGTTGAGGGGTTGTGATTGTACCGTTAAACTCCATCACGGGTGTTGAGGGGTTGTGATTGTACCAATAAACTCCAGCTTATGTTGTTTAGAAGTGTGTATGAAGCGTGTGGGACAATGCTTGTAATCCGCGTATCCGATTGTGTCTTGAGTTATGATGGTTTGTGAATTATCACTTGGATGCCAATATAATGTTCTTGAATGTAATGAAGCATGAGATGCTTGAAATGATGCAAGGTTGCATGGAAAGTGTGCAATGTACCAAGAATGCATGTGTTACTTGTTAGCTTGAACAAGTGTTTATTTTCTATTGAGAATGGTGCATGTGTGCATGGAATCTCTTTAGTGCATTGAAGTCTTGTGAAGGCTTGTTTTAAAAGGCATGAAATGCAAATGTGTATTTTGTGGTTCATATGTTGCATTTGTTTAATGCATGAGTTAGATTGAAGGAGTAAGTGGTTTTTAAAGGTTTCTTGCTTTAAGATGATTTTCAAATATGAGAAAAGTATAATGTGAAGTGAAGTGTTTTCCAAGGAATGTGTATTTAACTTTGCATATGATGTTCATGCATGGAAAGGTTAAATTGATGGTTTTGCAAGGATGTGCTTTGAAATGAGTTACTTAGCTTTTCTAAGCTAAGAGTTGGTTTTCATGTTTGAGCAATGCATGATTGAAAGCATGATGTTTAAAAAGGGGTTTTCAAACAATGCTTTGTGTAACCCCCTTAACCCGGCCTAGACGGTTGACCCGAATTAAGAAAGTCACACGGGGAAAACCAAAGTCAACCCGAAAGTCAACCTTGATTAATGACCTTTTTTTTTTCTTTTTAATCTTATCTAGATGCACATTAACCCTAATGGTGATCACACAAACATCATACTCAAAGATCACAAACATCAGAGATCAAACAGGGACCCAATTGAACAAATTACAACTTTAGGGACCAAATTGTAATTTCTGATAATTAAAAGGACTTAATCCAAATTAATCTTACCAACTTGAAATTAGTCAGGTTTCATGCATCTCTGTGAAATTTCAGCTCAAAAGGACATCCCAAACTCATACAATTGCACAAACAAGATTTAGGACCAAAACGCAAACAATTCAAAACATTTAACTGCCATTGTCAGCCCCCAACGGTCGACCGTTCCGAAACAGGTTGACCCCGTTTCGAAACACGGGCCGTTCCGCAACGGGTTCCGCAACGGTGGTCTGGCAGAGGCCAAACCGTTTCGAAACGGTGCATACCGTTTCGGACCCCTGGGTTCATTCAAGGCACCCGTTCCGAAACGGTGCACACTGTTCCGAAACGCCCTGCACAAAATTGCTCCAAATGCATTCCAAAACATGCAATTGATCATTCAAACATGCTCCGATTGTCACCAAACTTTACCAGCATGCAATTCAACATATATAGGACATACTTGCATCAACAATTCATCAAAACAACATCACAAGCAAAAAGCCCCAATTCTATAGGCATGCTTCCTACACAAGCTAGCTATTCAAGCACAAACTTCCAAAACAAGCATATAATGATCCAACACAAAATCCAGCATTCATAACAACATTCAACATACTTAGGGAGTTTTAAACCTCTCCCAAAACATACACATTGGTCCCCCATTGCCAAATTACCCAAAAGCTAAAAAGTGCTTATAAAACCTTCCATACATTGAGCTTTACTTGAACTTGAATGCTTGCCCTCCTTGCTGCCCCTCAAGGTTCTCTAATGCTCTGCATTATTGAATTAAGAATACGAAGAGAGCGTAAGCAAAAGCTTAGTGAGGAATGCTCTTAAAAACCATTCAATAATGCATTTAAAAACATTTACAAATCATGCTTATAATCAACCTTTGCACATGCTCAAAAGCATACTTAAAACAAGCAATCTCATGCTTCAACATAAACATAACATGTCATATTGGCTCAAGTGATAGATTCCATTTCATTAAAACAAGTTCATCAACTTCCTAAGGACTTTTAAACACCTTGGCCCCAAGGACTTTTAACCACCTTGGCCATGGACTTTTAAACACCATGAATGAGGACCACACAAGGACTTTTAACCACCTTTGTGTCCATAGCTTGAATCACCCCAAGGACTTTTAAACACCTTGGCCCCATGGACTTTTAAACACCTTGGCCCCATGGACTTTTAAACACCATGGAAAGGATCACCTAAGGACTTTTAACCACCTTAGTGTCCGCAACAAGAATCATCCAAGGACTTTTAACCACCTTGATGTTCTTAAGTAACAAGGCTCACTCAAGGACTTTTAACCACCTTAGTGACCTTAGCTTTTTCAAAACATCACTTGCCAATACACATCTTTTTCATCATTTAATCCACTGTTTTAAAGCATTAAACCAAGCCATTTTCATCATGCATTTCAAAGCATCAAACCACATTATTTCAATGTATAAAATCAAGGAACTCCTACCTAGAGTTACCTTCAACATATGGCTTACAACATCAGCAAAAACCATGCTAAAACATGCTTTCAAAACAGTAATTAAAACATGCAAATAACCATTTTGCATCACAACAAAATCATGGTGCATAGCAAAAGGACTACTATGACCTTCAGTCAGAATAGCACGCCTCAACTCAGCATCAGCAGGCACTACTATTCGACTACCAAAACACAACACTTCATCATCATTAAAACAGAAATCCGAAGGCCTACCCTCCGCGATATCCTGAACATGAGACACCAAGGAATCATCCAACAACTGCTTATCCTTGATCAACTGAACCAACGATGGTTTCACCTGCAACTCAGCAACAAGACCACCATCTCGCGATATGCTCAAGCTAGCAAACATAGCTCTCAGCTCAACAGCTACCTTCCTACTCAAGGCATCCGCAACAACATTAGCCTTTCCAGGATGGTACTCAATCGTCAGATCATAATCCTTGAGCAACTCCAACCAACGCCGCTGCCTAAGATTCAACTCCTTCTGAGACATCAAATACCTCAAACTCTTGTGATCCGTGTACACCGTACACTTCTCACCATATAGATAATGCCTCCAGATCTTCAGAGCAAAAACCACTGCAGCCAACTCAATATCATGCGTAGGATAATTGCGCTCATGCACCTTCAACTGCCGCGATGCATAAGCCACCACCTTACCCTCTTGCATCAGCACACATCCCAAACCAACATAGGATGCATCACTGTAGACCACAAACTCTTTTCCGGATTCAGGCTGAACCAAGATAGGAGCTTGCGTCAAAGCCGCCTTCAGCTTCTCAAAAGCCTGCTGTCTCGCCTCTGTCCACTCATACTTAACATCCTTCTGCAACAGCTTCGTCAAAGGAGCAGCAATCTTGGAAAAACCATCCACAAACCTTCGGTAGTATCCCGCCAAACCAAGGAAACTACGGACCTCATGAACAGACTTAGGAACCTTCCAGTTCATCACTGCCTCAATCTTCTGAGGATCAACACGAATCCCCTCAGCTGAGACCACATGCCCAAGAAACACCACCTCCCTAAGCCAGAACTCACACTTGCTCAGCTTAGCATAAAGCTGATTCTCCAACAAAGCTTGCAGCACAACCCTCAAATGCTCTTCGTGCTCTTCCTCAGTACGCGAGTACAGGAGGATATCATCAATGAACACCACAACGAACTTGTCCAGGTATTCATGAAACACACGATTCATCATGTCCATGAAAGCAGCAGGAGCATTTGTCAAACCAAACGGCATCACAAGGAACTCATAATGCCCATACCTTGTCCTGAAAGCTGTCTTAGGCACATTTACATCCTTCACCTTCAACTGATAATACCCTGACCTCAAGTCAATCTTAGAGAACACAGCAGCTCCCCGAAATTGATCAAAGAGATCATCAATCCTCGGCAAAGGATACCGATTCTTGATAGTCAACTTGTTCAGCTGACGGTAATCAATGCACATCCTCATAGTGCCATCTTTCTTCTTCACAAACAAGACCGGTGCTCCCCAAGGTGACACACTCGGCCGGATGAAACCACGATCAAGCAGCTCTTGCAACTGCGTCTTCAGCTCCTTCAGCTCCTTAGGTGCCATTCTATAGGGAGTAATGGACACAGGAGTTGTATTCTCATACAGCTCAATTCCAAACTCCACCTCGCGATTAGGAGGTAAACCAGGCAACTCCTCAGGAAAAACACCAGGAAACTCCTTCACAACTCTGATATCTTGCACCCTCAACTCCTTAGAGCTAGGATTCATCACAAAAGCTAGATAAGCTTCGCAACCCTGCCTCAGCATCCGACTCGCCTCCAAGGTAGAAACAACATTGGCAAGAAACTTCACATTCTCACCAACCACCACCACTTCATAATCATCCGCAAGCTTAAGCGAAACACGCTTATTCTCACAATCTACCACAGCACGATGCTCAGCAAGCCAATCCATACCAAGGATCACATCAAAACCATAGAAAGGCAACTCCATAAGATCAACATGAAAAACATGTTCTTGAACAACCAAGGGACACCTTCTATAAAGCTTTCGAGTCACAACAGTTTCACCAAAAGAACTAGTGACACGAACACCAACATCCAAAGACTCAACAGGCAAACCAAGCAATTCAGCATGCTCACGCAAAATGTATGAATGCGTAGATCCAGAATCAATCAAAGAAAGCAATGACAAGGATTGCAAAGTAAAGGTACCTGCAATCACATCTGCATCATTCCTCCCTTCACGCTGAGCATACACCCTCGCTTGGCCTCCACCTTCAGGCTGAATAGCCACAACATGGGCTACTCCACGACCACCTTCCTCACGCCTCTGGAAATTACCACGGCCGCGCCCACGACCTCTCTGCGGTGCAACAACAACAGGAGCACGCATCTGATCACCAGACAACCTCGGACAATCTCGCCTCAGGTGGTCTGCAGAACCACAATTCCAGCATCCAAAACCAGCTGCCGCAACAGGAGCTTGCACCTCCCTCACAGCACGAGGACAGTCACGCTTCAAGTGACCACGTGAACCACAGATCCAACAAGCACTAGGGTCAGCTCTAGCATTGCCACCCCTAGCAGGTGCACCACCACCTCTCTTAGCTGAGGACTGATACCTCTGATCGCGTCCCCTCTTGTTCCGTCCTCCTCCGGAACTATACTCAGCTGATCTCTTACCAGAACTTGCTCCAGCACCTTTCGCAGACAAACTCAAATTCATCTCTATGTCCTTGGCTCGGCCCACTAACACATCAAAATCATCATACTTAGTGGCCAGCACATACATCTTTACCTCCGTTATAAGACCATAACGAAACCTTTCGCACCTCTCCCGTTCATCAGGAATAAGCTCCGGTGCATACTGACTGAGTCGCACAAACTGCACCTCATACTCAGCCACACTCATGCTCCCTTGGGTAAGAGTCATGAATTCACGCTTTTTCTCATCAAGATATCTCACTCCCAGATATCTCCTCTTGAACGCATTCTGAAAGAATGTCCAAGTGATGTCAGCTTCAGCCATTCCAGAGATTGTGGTCGTCCACCAGGTATAAGCATCGTCCTGCAGCAAGGACACAACACATCCCAACTTTTGCACATCCGTGCAGCTCATCTGTCCCAAAATACGCTTGGTACTCTCTAGCCAAGCTTCCGAACTCTCAGCAGACATACCCCTAAACTCAGTCCCACCAAGACTGCGCAGACGCTCCAAGGGTAGTCTAACACCAGCATCTCCCTGATGCCCAGCTCCTTAAGCTCCAGCTACTGCTGCTCGAAAAGCACCCGCAATAGCTTGTACTAACATTGACATATCAGGCATAGCTTGCCCCTGACCAACCTCATGTCCTGCAGCTCTAGCACCAGCTGCTTCAGCTCCAGCTCTTTCCCTCTCCGCACCACCACCACCAGGTGGAGGAGGAGGTAACACAGCACTACCCGCATTCTCTTCGTTCTCATTCCCATCCGGGGTCGTAGCTCTCACGCTACTCCTTAACTCTCTACGTGGTGCCATACTTTTACCATGCATATCAATACAAATAAAACATAGTCAGGCCCAGCAAGGTAAGCAATCCAAGTATTCAAGCTCAATTTCATTCAAAATCAACATCATTTCTTTAGCTTTTGTTTGGCAATGGGTACCCTCATCATGCTACATCACAGCATACAACTAAAATGCATCAACATCTCAAGCCACTAAACATGCTTTCATACAACAAGCATACAAGCCAAACATACTTCAATCATGCATACATTCATTCCCAATTACTCGAGAACTCAGCTCTGATACCACCAAATGTAACCCCCTTAACCCGGCCTAGACGGTTGACCCGAATTAAGAAAGTCACACGGGGAAAACCAAAATCAACCCGGAAGTCAACCTTGATTAACGACCCTTTTTTTTTCTTTTTAATCTTATCTAGATGCACATTAACCCTAATGGTGATCACACAAACATCATACTCAAAGATCACAAACATCAGAGATCAAACAGGGACCCAATTGAACAAATTACAACTTTAGGGACCAAATTGTAATTTCTGATAATTAAAAGGACTTAATCCAAATTAATCTTACCAACTTGAAATTAGTCAGGTTTCATGCATCTCTGTGAAATTTCAGCTCAAAAGGACATCCCAAACTCATACAATTGCACAAACAAGATTTAGGACCAAAACGCAAACAATTCAAAACATTTAACTGCCATTGTCAGCCCCCAACGGTCGACCGTTCCGAAACAGGTTGACCCCGTTTCGAAACACGGGCCGTTCCGCAACGGGTTCCGCAACGGGGGTCTGGAAGAGGCCAAACCGTTTCGAAACGGTGCATACCGTTTCGGACCCCTGGGTTCATTCAAGGCACCCGTTCCGAAACGGTGCACACTGTTCCGAAACGCCCTGCACAAAATTGCTCCAAATGCATTCCAAAACATGCAATTGATCATTCAAACATGCTCCGATTGTCACCAAACTTTACCAGCATGCAATTCAACATATATAGGACATACTTGCATCAACAATTCATCAAAACAACATCACAAGCAAAAAGCCCCAATTCTATAGGCATGCTTCCTACACAAGCTAGCTATTCAAGCACAAACTTCCAAAACAAGCATATAATGATCCAACACAAAATCCAGCATTCATAACAACATTCAACATACTTAGGGAGTTTTAAACCTCTCCCAAAACATACACATTGGTCCCCCATTGCCAAATTACCCAAAAGCTAAAAAGTGCTTATAAAACCTTCCATACATTGAGCTTTACTTGAACTTGAATGCTTGCCCTCCTTGCTGCCCCTCAAGGTTCTCTAATGCTCTGCATTATTGAATTAAGAATACGAAGAGAGCGTAAGCAAAAGCTTAGTGAGGAATGCTCTTAAAAACCATTCAATAATGCATTTAAAAACATTTACAAATCATGCTTATAATCAACCTTTGCACATGCTCAAAAGCATACTTAAAACAAGCAATCTCATGCTTCAACATAAACATAACATGTCATATTGGCTCAAGTGATAGATTCCATTTCATTAAAACAAGTTCATCAACTTCCTAAGGACTTTTAAACACCTTGGCCCCAAGGACTTTTAACCACCTTGGCCATGGACTTTTAAACACCATGAATGAGGACCACACAAGGACTTTTAACCACCTTTGTGTCCATAGCTTGAATCACCCCAAGGACTTTTAAACACCTTGGCCCCAAGGACTTTTAAACACCTTGGCCCCATGGACTTTTAAACACCATGGAAAGGATCACCTAAGGACTTTTAACCACCTTAGTGTCCGCAACAAGAATCATCCAAGGACTTTTAACCACCTTGATGTTCTTAAGTAACAAGGCTCACTCAAGGACTTTTAACCACCTTAGTGACCTTAGCTTTTTCAAAACATCACTTGCCAATACACATCTTTTTCATCATTTAATCCACTGTTTTAAAGCATTAAACCAAGCCATTTTCATCATGCATTTCAAAGCATCAAACCACATTATTTCAATGTATAAAATCAAGGAACTCCTACCTAGAGTTACCTTCAACATATGGCTTACAACATCAGCAAAAACCATGCTAAAACATGCTTTCAAAACAGTAATTAAAACATGCAAATAACCATTTTGCATCACAACAAAATCATGGCCACCACTAGAGAGAAATTCCGAAAATTTACACTTGAGCTTAGCAAAGTTGTTTAGACTTAGACTAAACTCCCAAAACCTTCAAACCTTGGTTTTAAAATCTGAAAACCCAACTTCACTCACCGATTTCCACTTTGCTTCAAGCCAAAGCACCAAATCAAGCTTCCGGATCAACAACTCTTGGATCCAAAGATGCCTCCCCTGTTTCAACACATCAAAGCAGAGGATTAATGCATCATCATGCATTAATTGCTTCAATGAAAGCACCTAAACTCGCTACTCTCATTCAACCTCCATTTTCGGCCACCAAACACAACCGAAAATGCATCCAAACCACTTCTAAACAAAGCCCAGCCATAAACCAGCAAAACCACACTTCCTTTAACATCATATAACATCTAAAAACAACCTATAAACATCCTTATACCTCCAGCAACATCAGATCCACAAGATCACCTCAAAAACAACCTTGAAACACAAGCTAAACTTAGGAAACTCAACCTATCCGGGATTGCATCAATCAAAACTCAATTCCTTATCAATTTAGAGTTCATTTAACATCAAAAACACATCTCAAATCACAGATTAATCAGATCTAACGAAAATCATCAAAAATCATCAAAATCTTGCATTATAAGCCAAGATCCATTTCACCACTTAAAAACCTTTAATTAAACTTCAATTGAGGATTGAAAACTTAGGAATTTCAGTAAAGAACTGATAGTTTAGAGGAGAAAGACGTTCTTACCTCCAAACTTGAGTTTCTCCTCTTTTTGGAATCAAAATCCTTGTTGAAACAAGTAGCAATTGAACAGGTTTTGAAGATATGTTGATTAGGAATCAAATGAGAGTTGAAAGGAGGGATTTAGGTGAAGAAATCAGATCCAATTCTCTGGAAAAGAAGTGTTTGGGTTGAGAGAAAATGAGAGAAAGAAAATTAGGAAAAGTTGGTTACAAAATCCAAAAATAGCCAAATGGCTTTCCCTCCACTTTTAATATCCTTTAAAATCAGATTTTAGACTTAAAATATCTTAGAAAAATCTGGAGAAACTCCCTTTGGGAAAATAGCTCCTTAAAGATTCAAAGTTTCAACCCTTTATAAAACAGCCACCAAACTTGCGAAAATTACATTTTGGTCACTAGCAAAAATGTCACCCTTCCGAAACTCATTTTCCAAAATTGATTTCACAGTTCACTTAATTATATTAAAAGATGATTTTAGAACATTTTTCCATATTTTTAATGCAACCCGAACTAGGCTTTCCTAAATTCACCATTTTAGATTCGAACAGCACTTTGACCGAACCGGTCAACGCCCAAGACTTCTAAGCCCAAAACCGGGGCGTTACACTTTGGCTTATCGAAATGAGTTTACTTTTTAAAGAGGTTTTATGACTCGCTGCATTGATGGTGTTTTGGTTTTAAGCATTCCTCACTAAGCATTATGTGCTTACGCTCCTTTTTGTCCATCAATGCAGATATTTGAAGTTGGGACAACAAGAAGCAAGAGATTCAAGGAGAGCTCCACTTGAGATGTATGTCTCGGTTAATAGCTATAGATAATAAAGGCAATGGGGGGAGAGTCTTTTATGTTGATGTTTAATGAGATTGGGTATGTTGGACAAGTTTGGTTTATGGTTTTGAACTATGTGGCTTAACGCTTGCAACATTTGAATCTTCTTATTCATAAGTCGTTATGCTATGCTTCTTGTTTAAAAGCATGATTAAGTGTTGGATGTGTTGAATGAGTTGGTGCACCTAGGGGTGGTTTTGTATCTAGATTTTGATGCAATTTGGTAGGTATGATGTTTGGCATGTTGTTGAGTTATTGTGGAATGGTTTAGAGCATGTTTGATGGGGTTTAAAGGTGTTAAAACAGGCCTATCTGTTGTTTCTGTGCAGGGTGTTTCGAAACACCCTTGCCTGTTTCGAAACAGGCCCTTGATTTGGCCTGGGTGTTCCTGAACGGCCTAGACCCGTTTCTGAACACTTTGGCTACTACCAAGGGGTGTTCCTGAACGGCCTAGACCCGTTTCGGAACACTTGACCGTTGGGCATAAAATTTGAATGGTTTTGAGGTTTGCAAGCTTTACGTTTTAGTCCTGATTCTTGTATGTGCAATTGCTTGAGTTTGAGATGTCCGTTTGAGATGAAATTTGGCAGAGAGGCATGAAACATGACTAATTTCATATTGGTAACTTAAAAATTGATAAAGTCCTCTTAATTTTCAGAATTTACAAATTGGTCCCTAAATTCGTATTTTGTGCAATTGGGTCCCTTAATGTTTTCCGATTGCTGTGATTTTTGAGTATGCTTATCTCAAGAGTATGACTAGGTTTAATGTGCATTTAGACAAGTTTAAAAAGAAGAAAAAGGGTCGTTAATCAAGGTTGACTTTCAGGTTGACTTTGGTTTTCCCCGTGTAATCCTCGTAGTTCGGGTCTACCGTCTAGGCCGGGCTAAGGGGGTTACAACTCGAATCCCTTCAGCCGAAACCACATGACCTAGGAAAAAAACTTCCTTTAGCCAAAACTCACATTTGCTCAACTTAGCATAAAGCTGATTTTCCAACAGCGCTTGCAAAACAATTCTCAAATGGCCTTCATGCTCCTCCTCAGTACGAGAGTACACAAGGATATCGTCGATGAACACCACAACGAACTTGTCCAAGAATTCGTGGAACACCCTATTCATCATGTCCATGAAAGAAGTAGGAGCATTCGTCAAGCCAAATGGCATTACAAGGAACTCATAATGCCCATACCTCGTTCTAAAGGCTGTTTTCGGCACATCCACATCTTTCACTTTTAACTGATAGTACCATGACCTCGGATCAATCATGGAAAACACAGCCGCTACCCGAAATTGATCAAAAAGATCATCAATCCTCGGCAAAGGATACTTGTTCTTGACGGTCAACTTATTCAGCTGACGATAATCGATGCACATTCTCATTTGTGCCGTCCTTCTTTTTCACAAACAAGACCGGTGCACCCCAAGGTGACACACTTGGCCGAATGAAGCCACGGTCAAGCAACTCTTGAAGTTGCGTTATCAACTCCTTCAACTCTTTGAGTGCCATGCGATAAAGAGCAATGGACACCGGAGTTGTGTTCTCATACAGCTCGATCCCAAACTCCACCTCTCGACAAGGCGGCAAACTAGGTAATTTCTCCGGAAACACTCCAGGAAACTACACACGGTCCATATATCCTGAATGCACACCTCCTTTGAACTAGGATTCATAACAAAGGCTAGGTAAGCCGCACATCCTTGCCGCAACATCCGGCTCACTTCTAACGTAGACACCCCATTGGCAAGAAATTTCACATTTTCTCCTACCACCACCACCTCATAATCATCCGCTAGTTTCAACGAAACTCGATTGCTTTCGAAATCCACAACGTCTCTATGCTCAACAAGCCAACCCATGCCAAGGATTACATCAAAACCATAGAATGGTAATTCCATGAGATCAACAAGAAAAACATGATTCTGCACCTTCAAGGGACATCTACTATAAAAATATCTTGTTACAACCGTCTCACCAAAGGAACTAGTCACACACATACCAACATCCAAAGACTCAACATGTAAACCAAGAATTTGAGCATGTTCACGCATTATGTACTAGTGTGTAGAACCAGAATCAATCAAAGAATGTAATGACAAGGATTGCAAAGTAAAGGTACATGCGATCACGTCCGTGTCATTCCTTCCCTCACGATGGGCATACACTCGAGCCTGACCACCACCCTCAGGTTGGACAACCACAACATGTGCTACGTTCCTTCCACCATCATCCTTACGTTAAAAATTACCATGGTTGTGCCCACGACCTCTCTGTGGCTCAACTGCTCTCACCGGAGCATGTCCCTCTCTCAGCGGTTGAGGACAATCTTTCTTTAAATGCCCTCGGTTTCAACAATTCCAACATGTCCCAAGGTTACCCCAACACTCACCATCGTGTCTCCTACCACAACGGTTACACTCAAGAGTCCTCAAGACAACATTAGGTCCTTGCTGACCTCTACCAGGGTTACCACTCCCTCGTCTAGCATCATAGTGTGGCTTCCTATCCTTATGTCTCTTTTTGCGATCTCTACCATAATTGTGTTCAGCAGCTCGCATTCCAGAAATAGATCCACCCGCTCTGCTTGCCAAACCAAGGTTCAATTCAATATCCTTGGCTCTAGTGACCAAGACATGGAAATCAGTGTAATCCGCTGCAAGCATATAGGTCTTGACATCCGCTATCAGCCCACAACGAAACCGTTCGCACCTTTCCCTCTCGCTAGGAATTAGCTCAGGTGCATACTGGCTAAGGCGAACAAACTGAATCTCATATTCAGCTATAGACATGTTCCCTTGCGTAAGAGACATAAACTCACTCTTCTTCTCGTCGAGGTAGTAAACTCTCAGATATTTTCGCTTGAAAGCATTCAAGAAGAATGTCCAAGTCACCTCATCGTCCTCCATTCTGGAGATAGTGGTCGTCCACCATGTATAAGCATCACCATGTAGTAGCGACACGATGCATCCCAGCTTTTGCACATTATTGCAATTCAGCTGACCAAGAATCCTCTTGGTGCCCCCCAACCAAGACTCAGATCCTTCCGGTGACAAACCTCTGAACTAAGTCCCACCCAGACTGCGGAGACGCTCCAACGGCAATCTGATATTAGTACCATCCTGAGGTGCGGCTACATGAGCTCCAGCTACTGCCGCTTGGAATGCTCCAGCAATAGCCTGAATCAACATGGTCTTGTCAGGAGCAGCTTGCCTCTAAACACCCTCGGGTCCAGCAACCCCAACACCCACTCCTGCAGCACCAGCCCTAACTCCACCACCACCAGGTGGTCCACCAGGGGGAGGAGGAAAATCCTCAGCATTCTCTACGTTCTCATTATCAGCCATAGATCTAGTATTGATTCTCAGCTCTCAACGTGGCCCTAGAATAAAAACAATGTACTGACAAAATGCAATAAACACAATTAGGCATAACAAGGTAAGTAATCCAAATACTCAGGCTCATTTTTAAAAATAATTCTCCTCATTAGTTTTGATAAGGCAATGGGATCCCCAACCATACTCCAAACATAGCATAGCATCACAAAAAAAAATCATCTCAACTGACCACACATCAGTGTTCATACATCAAACTTTCACTGAAAAGACACAATCATGCATAATCACATACAACAACCACATACCAAACCCCAATTATTCGATAGCCTAGCTCTTATACCAACAACCAAAGTCAACCCAAAAGTCAACCTTGATTAACAACCCTTTTTTATTTTAATATGGTCTAGATGCATATTAAGCCTAAGTGAGCACCCACGAATCATGAAAGGGAAAGGCACAGCGATCGGATAACATTTAGGGACTCAATTGCTTAAATTACGCGTTTAGGGACCAAAATGCAATTTTCGGAAATTAGAACGAATTTATTGATTTTAGAATTACCAATATGAAATTAATCGTGTTACAGGCTTCTTTGTCAAATTTCAGCTTAAAAAGACATTCCAAGCTCAAGCAATTGCATCGACAACATTTAGGACTAAAATGTAAAGCGTGAAAACTCAAAACAATTCAAATCAGCATCCAATGGTCAACTGTATCGGAATGCCTACCCACCGTACCGAAATGCCCGTATCGAAACAGTGTTGACAGTTTCAGTACTCGGGTATGTTCCGAGACCAATATCGAAACAGGCTTCACCAGTAGCCAAACTGTTTCAAAACAACTTCAACCGTTTCGAAACACCATGACCATTACAGGTCTCCATTTCGAAACAATTGAGGGTGTTTCGATACACCTTGCCCAGTGACAACAGATATAGCTGGTTTTTCACCTTTTAAACCAATCATACATGCATTAAAGAGCACTTCAACATACCAACAACTCATTTTACTTTTAAGGAACACATTTAAGACTCTCTAACAAGAGCATGGCATCAAACACAAAATCACATAGTCTAAAGGCATGCTCCCTAGTTCCAAAACCAATATAAGCAACCAAACCTCAAACCAAACATTTAAGACCATTTACAACCCATAATTGCCAAAATAAACATGCCACAAACTTAGGGAGTTCAAACATATCTCCCAAATACAACCGTGGTAAAATCACCCAAATTAAGGAAAATTCTGATGAAAAACATTTTGGTAAAATAAGCTCCTTAAAGATTCAAAGTTTCAATCCTTTACAAAGCAGTCACTATTTAACTTTTGCAAAAACTACGATTTGGTCACCACACCGAAATGTGGTAGTTCCAAACCTTATTTTGTAAAATTGATTTCACCATAACCTTTCATATATTAAATGAGGATTTTTAGATATTTTTCCATATTTCTAAAGCATCCTGAACTAGGTGTTCCCCAAAGCTCCCTTTAAGATTCGAACCTTTTTCTGACGGGTCCAACTTGGACTCTAAAACATCTAGGCCCAAATTTGGGGTATTACAGTTTTTCACTTGTAAATGGCCTTCGGTATTTGATTTATGTTTTGCTTTGCATTTTGGTATCTTACTTGGCTTGACACTAGGTTGCATGCCTATAGTTTACCCTTGATGCAATTTGCCATGTTATGATGATGCTTATGTCATGGATGTTAGAGGATTCATGTTTAAATATATTATATGCATGATTGAAGTGTGTTGGAATATTTTTGTTTGGGTTAAAGTATGAAAAACCAGCAAAAAATGTCATTACATGCCCATGTGTTTCGGTACACTCGAGCTTGTACCAAAATGGTGAACCTGAAATGGCTTAAGGGTTTCAAAACAGGGCTGGACTGTTCTAGTACGATTTGCTACTGGAATTCCCTATTCCAAAACAACCTTTTGGGTGTTTCAATACGGTCCTGAGCTTTGAGATGCTTGACCGTGTTCTGATACATGTGTTTTGATATAGGGCAACATGTACCGAAAAGGCGAGCTGTTAAGTTAGTTATTGGAATCTTCTGATGTTCTGTTTCTTTGCGTTATGGTCCCTGAATGTTGTGGATACAATTAGAGCTTGGATGATTATTTTGAGTTGATATTTGAAAAAGAAATTGTAATGTATTTAATTAATGGTCCCTAAAATAAGATTACATGCAATTGAGCCCCTATTCGTTGTCTGATTGGTTTGTAATTTGTTCCGCTGTGATATTTATCACATAGGATAATATTGAGCATTTAGAAAAGATAAAAAAAAGAAGGTCGTTTTTTGTAGTAAACTTCCAAGTTTACTACAATATTCCCCGTGTGACTCGTTCGGTTCGGTCTATCACCTAGATCGTGTCGAGGGGGTTACATTTGGTGGTATCAGAGTTAGGTTACGAAAGAATATGAAAAGGGTAAGTCGTTGGTAAGTTGATATGATGTGATTCCAAGTGAATGATGATGTTTTCTTTGCGTGGTTATTGTTATAATCATGTTGTTGATGAATAAATTATATTGAAGCCATGTATGATGGTTGTGTTGCATGTGTAAATTGGTATATACATGAAGATGTTGTGGGCTGAATTTAATTGATGGTTGTGCATGGTGCTTGTGATACATATGTTCCTTGCCTTATGCTATGCCTAGGAGAATTTGGGATACCCATTGCCTTATTACTATATTTAAATTGTTTTAAATTGAGTTGGAAGTCTTGGATCGTTGCTTGGAGCTTAACTTATTTCTTGTTTTGTTTTGTTATCATGCTTGAATTATAATAACACAATGGGACCGAGGAGAGAGTTAAGGCCGATTACGATTGTTGCTACTGGAGAGCAGGAAAATCAGGAGAACAAAGTTCTTCCTAGTGGGAATTTACCTCATCCACCGCCTCCACCCGGGGATGAGGAGCAAGGACAGCGTGAGAAAGTTGGTCCTATGTTGGGTGATTTAACGCCTTTAGTTTAGGCAATGACTGGAGCATTCTAGGCTATTGTTACCGGAGTGCAAGTGCAAGCACCTGCTGCTGGGCAAACTCGGTTGTCGTTAGAATGCTTGCATAGTTTGGGCGGTGTTGAGTATCGTGGTTTGTCGCTTGAGGCATCTAAGGCTTGGATGGCTAGTACGATCCGAATTTTGGATCAAATGGGGTGTAATGATGCATGTAAGCTGGGATGCATTGTCTCGTTGTTGCAAGGTGATGCTTACAGTTGGTGGACGACTGTAATTGCGGCTCTGGAGCCGAATGAGGTGGATTGGGAGTTCTTTCAAGCTGCCTTTAAGAAGAAATATCTAGGAGTTAGATACTTAGATGACAAGAAACGTGAGTTTATGTCTTTGGTTCAGGGTAGCATGTCTGTGGCTGAGTATGAGGTTCAGTTTGTTCGTTTGAGCCACTATACCCCTGAGTTGGTGCCGAGTGATAGACATTGTTGCGATCGTTTCTGTTATAGATTGGTGCAAGAGGCGAAGACTTTTATGTTTGCCTCTGATTACATAGATTTTGATGTGTTGGTGGCACGAGCCAAGGATATCGAGGCGAGTATGGGTTTGACTTCTTGTATAGATGGTTTTAGCTTGGGTAAGAGAGCTGTCGATTTTGGTCCTAGATTTAGGTGTGTCGCATAGCCGGGTCTAGGGGGTTACATGTTAGATCGATTAACATATAATTTTTTAAAAGTTCGGTTATCACTTAATTCGATTCAAAACTAGTTAATTAACCAAAAATATTAAATATAATTTATCTTAAACATATATATAATAAGCCTAACCCAACTTAATTAGATGCTAAATGTTATTTTATATGTGATGTTCACTGTTATTTTGATGTTCAATAATTAGATTCAAAATGTTTCTAGGTATTTTTCATTGTTATTTCTGTTAAGACGAAAATTAACCGAACTACCTGAAGAAGTTCAGTTCGGTTAATTTTTTAATACAAATTCGGTTCCGTTAACAGTTATAGATGAAAAATCAAGTTAATAGGTTTTAGCTAGTTCGGTTCGGTCGGTTAACTGAATAAACCGATTGAACTCCCCTATCCATTAGTGAAAGAGATCAATCTCTTCACCAAAGGATGGATCGATTGTTTTATGTCCAATGGTCATATTTATGAAAAAGTATCAATGCCTTGATTAAAAGGGTCAATTTCTTGTGTCATAAAATTACTTTGTTTCTTTGTAGGTAATGGTTATTAATCATCTCCAATGACTCCTAACGACTAGTAATCATATAATTGATATAAAAACAAGAAACTAAATGAATAAGTACAATACTCTCAAGATGGTACCTGTTGGAACTCCCGAATAAGGACATTGCTCGATCAAAGGTAAAAAATCATCTAACATGCGAGGAAAGGAAATTAGAACATTAAGTTGTGATGATGGAGTATAAATATGACATAGCATTCATGTAAAAAGAATAATTGGATTAAGAATGTATAATTATGACATTCAAGTCTAGCTTGCTTTCAATGTTCGAAGTATTGGAGAGAATAAAAAAGGTCCGAGCAAAAATTAAACATAGCTAGGTCATTAAAGCAAATCAAACCATTTCATCCAACTCAAATTCAACAAGCATACAATATGTTGAGTGAATAAATGTTCTATATTTTACCCCTCATTTATCCTTATTTTTGCTACACTCAAAATAGCTAGGTCATTAATTGCATTTTAGGCTCGTTTTTGCATTTACATTACATTTAGATAAAACTGCACAGATGCTGCAGAAATTGGCTACTTTTGCAGGTATATGTCGTGACAGCAGAAGAACAGAAGAAAACTGTCGTGGCAGAATCCAGGGCAGCAGAGGAACAGAAGCTAACTGTCGTGGCAGAATCTAGGGCAGCAAAGGAACAGAAGCTAACTGTCGTGGCAGAATCCAGGGCAGCAGAGGAACATAAGCTAACTGTCATGGCAACATCCAGGGCAGCAGAGGAACAGAAGAGCTGGAGTGAAGAAAACTGCCTCATACATCACTGTCGTGACAGTGATTCCGTGACAGATGCCGTGACAAATGCCGTGACAGTGATGTCGTGAGAGAGGTGGCGACAGTAAAGAAGAAGAGATAGAAAATGCGAAGTGGAGTTCGACTGATAGAGGATTTCAAGCCTAATTTTTAGAGACCACTCACATAATTTTTGGAGCCTAGAAGCACAAGAACGGCCTTGCCCAAAGTTTGAGGACAAAGTCAAAGCAAGAAGATAGGGCGGACTAAAGGACGTTTATTCAGAGATTTAGTCTTTAATGAATTGTACTTTAATTCGAACTAGTATTCTTGGCCACTAAGAAAACTTGTACCCAAGGCCTATATCTATGCTTGTAATTCGACTTAGAGGGATATATCCTACTCTCTAAGCCTTCTTCCCAAAACCCTAGTCGTTTTCCCCTTCTCATCATGTTCTAAACTTCCCCTAGGGCTAAGGGTTGATTTTGTAAAGTAGTTGCAAGGATTGCATTTGTTTTAGGAATTTTTCTGTTCCATAAAATAGACTTCAAGTTTGCTTATTTTGGTTTTCAACATCTTGCAAGAGTATCGGGAGAGCATTGTGAGATTACCCATTTACTTAATATCGGGAGAGTTAAGTATACGACAGGAATAAGTACATGTTCTCCAGTTTATGGTTGAACTATCTCGGACCTAGGGATAGGACGAGGTTAAGTGGCTAAGGAAGAATTCAAAAACTTCAGTGTTCATCCTTCGATTCACGCCGGAAGGTATCATCAAAGACATGTTCATCAACAGACTTGGACCTAGGGATAGGCCAAGGCACAACAGGGATTCCTGCCAAGCTTGAAGTACAGAGTTGTGTGATCGTTGCAGCGACAAACAACAGACCGTTGCCGCGACAGGTGCTGCCGCGACAGGCGCAACGACAGAATAGAGATTCCTAGACTTTGCAACACATACACTACTGAGCAAATCAATACCGGCCCATTCTCTCTATCCTGAATTCTTTACTCTTTTATTTTCAGTATTCTTTATTATCTTGTGACAACATTTAAACTATTCCTTTTCTCCTTTGTGCAAAAAACTAAGGTTGAAGCTATTAGCCCAGTCCCTGTGGAGACGATATCTGATACTTACGTATCACTTTACTACTTGCGTCGTGTACACTTGCAGTACATTGCGATAGACACTTTTACACACAACAAGTTTTTGGCGTCGTTATCGAGGACTGGCAACATACCTCTACCTTTAATTACTGCACTTTTTTTCTATTTCTGGTTGTTACATCTCAGGCACAATACAGGTTCAAGGGCATCAACATGTCAGGAAAAACCATTCGATAGCTGATGTGGGAAAGTTCTTGCAATTACCGTAAAGGTAATCATGCACTCGAAAGTTGTCCTCATTCTTTCAGTGAATATATGGACAACCAACAACGGAACCAACAAGAACAAGATATACCGCCACAGTAGCAACAGAGACAACAAATGCCGCTACCGCAACAACAAAATTTTTTATGGTATGATCGAAACCCGCAAAATTTTTGGTACCATAACAATTTTGCTGCAGAACCCGACATACCCTGGCAATGTCATCATCCTCAAGAGCAGTCAACATCCTTAGAAGACACATTGTAAGCCTTCATGGCACTCACTCAAAGATTGTTGGCTTCTATGGACGCAAGTATCGCCAAGATGGATGCACTCTTGAGTAGACCGATCCTCATTCATGCCACGAATGAACCTGAAATCCTGAGGCAAGATGACAAGGATCCCCATGTGAAGGAATACCCAACACATGATGAGTCTGAGCAACAACTTGCCATGGCAATGATCGAGAAGCCGGAATAGAGCAACACCGCAATAACGTTGAGTGAAATTCAAGAGAATGTCACTACGACAACCACATCTGAGGCAAACTCTCAACACACTACATCGATTATGCCCACAAAGATTGCACACATCCCTCCCTGTCATGGCACTCGCACGACCACGTAGAAGAGCTACCCAATGACAATGCCTCGCAAATGGAGTACGAGCAGGTAATAAACAAACATTTTGAATTCATTAAAAACTCACAAATTCTATTGCAGGTATTAGAGGAACCAAATCGAAGTCTCTATTGATGGAGACCTACGAATGGCCCACAAAATTTGATATGGAGAGTTATGATACTTTCCAATGTCACCTTGACCTGCAAAGTAACCTGACAACAGACTGTCAAAATAACTGGCTGCCACAGCAGTAGGCACGACATCAAGGGCTACATTCAACCACAACA
Source organism: Hibiscus tridactylites (assembly GCA_958450335.1). Classification (NCBI taxonomy): domain Eukaryota; kingdom Viridiplantae; phylum Streptophyta; class Magnoliopsida; order Malvales; family Malvaceae; genus Hibiscus; species Hibiscus tridactylites. The sequence continues at coordinate 60,667,379 of OY288273.1, read as the reverse complement.
ACATTCAACGAAAACAAGGTAAGTTTGTGGTCGAATGTCAATTTAATTTTTTCTAATTATATATTCATGCCCTCATAAACATTACCAAGAAGGGAGGACTTCATGGACTACAAAGGGAAGAAAAAGAAAGGAGCCCTCACCATGAGAATAATCACCAAATAGAGGGTACGAATGGACTTCAAGAAGTTCCGGAAACGACCCTTCAAGCATCAATAGAACAGGGAGCAGTTACTTTAGGAGATGCCCCTCAAGGCACTCCTAATTTAACTTAATTTATTTTATTGTATTTTATTTTTATCTCATTTTATCTTTATTGTTTTAGGAATTAGAAATTTAATATTAGTTTTTAGTTTGTTTGTGTTATTAGGTAAACAGAGAGGACCCTTGCAATTATGATACAAGCACCCCGAGGAAGCTCTGCCTCCACCCTTGTCGCGGCAGCACTCATACTCCCTGAGATGAATTCCAAAGTGACTGCCGCCAACATCAGTGAAGATAGTGACGAAAGGAAGAAGGTAGCCTCCGTGTCTCCAACTCACAAGGCAGCACCCACAGCTCCTCCAACAAAGTTCAAGGAGACTGCCCGCCGACAGCTCCTCATCCAAAGCTCCAGCAGCAGCGACGACAGCCGCACATCTTAAGTTTCCTTTTTCTCTGTCGCCTGCTGTATATATTATCATTTTATGATGTTTCATTTTTTTGTCATTTTTATTTTCTGTTTTTCATATCTTGTGTCATGCATTGAGGACAATGCAACCCTTGAGTTTGGGGGTAGGCAGTCCTCCTAATTTTTAATATAATGTTGCATTTAGTTTTAATTGTGTCGCATTTATTTTTTATGCTAAAAAAATTTGGCTTAATTTATTAAACTTTTATTATCTGCTACCATCTCTGTCGTGGCAGCCCCTTAAAAATATTTTAGGAAGGAAGTAGAGCCTTAGTATAGTTCTGAAAAACTGAAACACTTTGTGACTTACTTGATAAAAGACTTTCTCTATCATGCTTAGAATAGAAAACTTAGCACTTAGAGTAAAAAGAGAATAGAAACTCAGGAAACCTAGAGGTGCCTATTACTGGCTCAAGGAAAATAACCAGAGAAAAACTTCTAAAGGTGCCTATCACCGGCTCTAGATAGTTAACTAGAGGTGCCTAAAATACTGGCTCTAGTAGAAAAGAGAAAAATTCAGAAAAAGAAGGAAAACAATTAGAGGTGCCCGATACTGGCTCTAGTAAAGAAAAAAAAGGAATTAAGTCTCGAAGAAAAACTCTAAACAAGCTAAGTATAATATTCTAGTTGCTAGGGAAGTCTATATTCATGTATGTTCACAATAAAAGCACACACCTGCACAAGAATTATACTTTTGCTCTAAGTAGATCCTTAAATATTTGAACATGTGCTAAACATGATAGGGATGGTGTTGTGGGTAAGGATTGTTCATTGACTTAAGCCAAGAAAATATATTAATTTGAGTTTGGGGGTGTGTTGAGTGAATAAATGTTCTATATTTTACCCCTCATTTATACCTATTTTTGCTGCACTCAAGCACATTTAATTTCATTTTAGGCTAGTTTTTGCATTACATCACATTTAGATAAAACTGCACAGATGCTGCTTAAAATTGGTCACTTTTGCAGGTATATGTCGTGGCAGCATCGAGGGCAGCAGAGGAACAGAAGATAACTGTCGTGGCAGAATCCAGGGCAGCAGAGGAACAGAAGCTAACTACTGTGGCAGAATCCAAGGCAGTAGAGGAACAGAAGCTAACTGCCATGGCAGAATCCAGGGCAGCAGAGGAACAGAAGCTAACAGTCATGGCAGCATCCAGGGCAGCAGAGGAAAATAATAGCTAGAGTGAAGAAAATTGCCTCATACATCACTGTCGTGACAGTGATGTCGTGACAAAGGTGGTGACAGTAAAGAAAAAGAGATGGAAAATGCGAAGTGGAGTTCGAATGATAAAGGATTTCAAGCCTAATTTTTAGAGACCACTCGCATAATTTTTTGAGCCCAGAAGCACAAGAAAGGCCTTGCCCAAAGTTTGAGGAGAAAGTCAAATAAAAAGATAGGGCAGACTAAATGACATTTATTCAGATATTTAGTCTTTAATGAATTGTACTTTAATTCGAACTAGTATTCTTGGCCATTAAGAGAACTTGTACCCAAGGCCTATATATATGCTTGTAATTTGACATAGAGGGATATATCCTACTCTCTAAGCCTTCTTCCCAAAACCCTAGTCGTTTTCCCCTTCTCATCATGTTCTAAACTTCCCCTAGGGCTAAGAGTTGTTTTTGTAAAGTAGTTGCAAGGATTGCATTTGTTTTAGGAATTTTTCTGTTCAATAAAATAGACTTCAAGTTTGCTTATTCTGGTTTTCAACATCTTGCAAGAGTATCGGGAGAGCATTGTGAGATTACACATTTACTTAATATTGGGAGAGTTAAGTATACGAAAGGAATAAGTACAGGTTCTCCAGTTTATGGTTGAACTATCTCGAACCTAGGGATAGGACGAGGTTAAGTGGCTAAAAGGAAGAATTCAACAACTTCAGTGTTCATCCTTCGATTCACGCCGAGAGGTATCATCAAAGACGTGTTCATCGACAGACTTGGACCTAGGGAAAGGCCAAGGCACAACATGGATTCTTGCCAAGCTTGAAGTACAGAGTTGTGTGATCGCTGCTGCGACAAACAACAAACCGCCGCCGCGACAGGTTCTGCGCCACAGGCGCAACAAAAGAACAGAGATTCCTAGACTTTGCAACACCTACACTACTGAGAAAATCAATACTGGCCCATTCTCTCTATCCTGAATTCTTTACTCTTTTAATTTCAGTATTCTTTATTATCTCGTGACAACATTTAAACTATTTCTTTTCTCCTTCGTGCAGAAAACTAAGGTTGAAGCTATTAGCCCAGTCCCCGTGGAGACGATATTCGATACTTACGTATCACTTTACTACTTGTGTCGTGTACACTTGCACTACATTGCGATAGACACTTTTACACGCAACACAATACTATTGGTATATGTGCATATGTATATCTAGAGTAGTATGTATTTCTTTTTGTGAGCACTAGAGTATGCTTATCTCAATCGATTTGTTACTATTGGGACATCATCATCCTAAAAATATGTGTACACGTGTAATTCATTGCATCAAACATAAACATGAGTCTTAAATACTTAAGAGTATCCATCATTCCAAGTGAGTATAATATCATCAACGTATTGCACAGGACTAGGAAGACTACCTTACCAGAATCAACATCTTGCATAGCATCTTCTTATATGGGTAGATCATTATCTTCATGTTCAATCCTTTTTATAACATTCCCAACCCGGCTTCGCATTAAACCGGGTCTAAAAAGTTAAAAACTAACAAAGAAGTTAACTTGCATCACAGGTTAGGAACTTAAACAACCAAAACTAGATGATTGGGCTCTTATAGCACATGAGCAAACATAATAAGAACAAGAACAATTAAAATAGTCATGATTCGATTTGATATATGAACATCTTTAAACCCAATAAAAAGAAAAGATATCAACTAAATGTATTGGACCTATATCTTTCGAAAAATGATTAAGCAATCAACCCATCTAAATGGAATTAAGCATTGTTAACATAAGCTTCAATTAACCATACATATCAATTAGACCAATAACCCATATCTTTCTGGATTCGAACACTCCTAGATTACATTATAAGATCGAAGTATTCCATATACATACCTAATAATAAAGGATCTATTTAATCTTGGTAACTTTAAGGTTCGTTTAAACTAGCTTTACCACTACGCAACCAAACAAACATGGCATATAAGCGATATAAGACATAATCAACAACCACTTAACAATAGCATAATCTACTAGAATCAAGTTTCTAACTCAACCACACCAACAAAAGCGTTTAGGAGAACACATTTAGGAGACAACCACTTAACATGAGTCAAATTAAGTAGACAAACCATAGTCTTAATGTAACCCCCTTAGCCCGGCCCAGACGCTAGAATCGAACTACGAAGATCACACGGGGAAAACCAAAGTCAACCCGAAAGTCTACTTTGATTAATGACCCTTTTTTTATAAACTTCTCTAGATGCGCATTAAACCTATGTGTAAGCCCAAGAACCTTGGAAGAGAAAAGCACAGCGATCGGAAACATTTAAGGACTCAATTGCAAGAAATACACCTTTAGGGACCAAAATGTAAATTTTGGAAAATAAAAGGACTTCCACGATTTTAGTTTTACCAAACCTCAATTAATCATATTACAAGCCTCTCTGCCAAATTTCAGCTTAAAAAGACATCTCAAGCTCAAGCAATTGCAATTACAACTTCCAGGACTAAAATGTAAAGCAAGCAGACTTCAAGCAATTCAAAATTGTGTCCAAACGGTCACCTGTTTCGAAACACAGACAACCGTTTCGAAACACCCATATCGGACGGCCGTATCGAAATAGTGTTGACCATTTCGGTACGCGTGTATGTTCCAAACCTAGTTCCGAAACAGACACTTCTAGTAGCAAAAGTGTTTCGAAAAACTTCTAGCCGTTCCGAAACGCCCAAGCCATTTCAAACACCCGTTTCGAAACAGCCAAGGGTGTTTTGATACACCTGCCCAGAAACAGCAGAAAATTCTGGTTTTTCACTTTAAAACACCCTCAAACACACTTCAAATCATTCCAAAACATATCACCAACATGATAAGCATTATAACTATCAAATTACATCAAAGACTACATACAAACCAAACATTAGACACACCTACTCATTCATCACATCCAACACATGATCTTGCTTTTAATCAAAGAGCATAGTATATCAACTTATGAAGAAGAAGATTCAAATATGGCAAACCGATCAACAACAAGGTTCAAACCATAAACCGAACATGGTCAACATACACAATCTCATTACACAACAACATAAAAGACTCTTTCCCCCCATTGCCTTTATTATCTATAACTATAAACCAAGACATACTTCTCAAGTGGAGCTCTTCTTGAATCCCTTCCTTCTTGCTGTCCCAACTTCAAATATCTACATTGATGGACAAAAAGGAGCGTAAGCATATAATGCTTAGTGAGGAATGCTCAAAACCAAAACACCATCAATGCAGCGAATCATAAAACCTTCTTAAAATGTAGATACAATTCAATAAACCAAAGCATTGTTTGAAAACCTCCTTTGAAATAACATTGCTTTAAATCATGCATTGCTCAACATGAAAACCAACCTTAAACTTTGAAATGCTAAACAACTCACCCTAAACCACATTCTTACAAATACTATCATTTAAACCTTTCCATGCATGAACACCTCTTGCAAAGTTTAACTCAATTTCCTTGGAAATCACTTCCACTTCACACCATACTTTTCTCATGCTTAATGAACATTTCAAAGCGAAATGCCTTTTAAAAACCAAATGTTCCTTCTATCTATCTCATGCAATCAACAAGTACAAAACACATGAACTACAAAAGCAACATTTGCATTACGTGCCTTTTTAAAACAAGCCTTCACAAAACTTCAATGCACTTATGAGATTCTATGCATATATGCACCATTCACAATAGAAGATATACTTTTGCTCATGCTTAACAAGTATCACATGCATTCTTGTATCATTTACATATTTCCCATGCAACCTTGCATCATTTTCAAGCATCTCTCGCTTCATTACATTCAAATACATTATATAGGCATTCAAGTGATAGTTCACAAACCATCTCAACACAAGAGACAATCGGCTACGCGGATTACAAGCGTTGTCCCACACACTTCATACACACTACCGGCTTAACAAGGTGGAGTTTATCGGTAAAATCACAACCCCTCAACACCCGTGATGGAGTTTAACGGTACAATCACAGCCCCTCAACATCACTCATCGGTAGTTGTATAACCCACTAGCGAGAGCCGAGACACACCACAAGGCTTACACATGGGAGCTACCTCAACCATTGTAATCACCTTAACCAAGCTCACACACGGGAACAATCCTCTACCGTTGTGACGCTTAACCAAGTCCACCCACGAGAGCCATCCTCCACCGTGATGACACCAATTTCATCAATCGCTAGGGTACTTGGATGGAGTTTACGGTACAATCACAACCCCTCAACATCCAAGGCGACTTTACTTACGGTGCACCCAATCCTATAGCCGGCTAACTATATCCGATTCAAGTACTTAAAAACCATGTCATCACTTGCCAATATACAACAAAAACCATCATCAATTCACTGTTTTAAGCATTAATCAAAGCCACTTATCATCATGCATCTTCATGCACCATAACCAAATTAATAACATATCAAACCAAGGATCTCTTACCTTGAGCATCCTTCAATACATGGCTTTCAAAACCAGCATTAATCATGCTAAAACATGCTTTAAAACCATGTTCAAATAACAAATTAAACCACATTGCAAATCAAACACATCAAAACCCATTTTTATAGTTTTCAAAACAATAATAGCACAATTGAGAGAGAATTCCTCTTTACTTACTTCCGAACTTAAACTTGAGTTTCAAGCCTAAATTTAAGTTCCCAAACCTCTTTTCAAAACCATTCCAAAGTTGGAAAACATGATCTCACTCACCGATACACAAAACTATGCTAGCCGACAAGCCTTCCAAGCATCCGAAACTTCCAACGCCACCTCTATTGCTTCCGGGTCATTCTCTCATGTTTTAAACACATAACAACAGAGGATTAATGCATCACCATGCATTAAAATCACCAGCAACACAACCCAACTCGCTGCTCTACACAAAAACCTCATTTCGGCTACCAAAAACAACCGAAATCACCTCCAAACTCTCCCAAAACAAAGCCCAGCCAAGATCTATCAATTCTAACCTTTTATAAACATCAATTAACATCAAAAAGCAACATAAACATGACATTATACCTCCAGCAACATCAGATCACCAAAACCACCCCAAAAACCACCATTCTAGCAAGAAAAGCTTAGGAAAACAAACCTATTCGGGATTTGATTGATAAAAACTCATTTGTAACATCAATTAACATCCAAAATACATTAGAAAACAACCTCAAAACAGAGCCTAACCAAGATCCACGAAAATCTCCAAGATCTCTTCCAAAATCATGAGTTTTAAGCCAAAATCTTGTTTCCAACATTAAAACCATTCATAAAACTGAGTATTTAGAGGAGAAGAACAAGCTTACCTCTAAATGATGATTTCTCCTTGATTTGGGCAAGTTTCCATGAAAATTCAATGTAAAATTCAATGTAGAATCAAAGAGGAACTGAAATCTCATCAAATGAAGTGTAAAATTAAAGTAAATTTTCTAGAGAAAATGTGTTTGGTTGAAAGGAATTTGAGAGAAAAAAAGTAGTTATGAATAGTCAAAGTTAGTTTCTCATTTAATTAAACCTCATTTCCTTTAATTAAAACATTAATAAAATTACCCAAATTAAGGAAAAATCTGGAGAAAAATAATTTGGGTAAATTAGCTCCTTAAAGATTCAAAGTTTCAATCCTTTACAAAACAGTCACTATTTCAATTTTGCAAAAACTGCGATTTGGTCGCTACACCGAAATGTAATATTTCCAAACTTCTTTTTGTAAAATTGATTTCACCATTCTCTTATATATATATATATTAAATGAGGATTTTTAGATATTTTTCTATATTTTTAATGTATCCCGAACTAGGTGTTCCCTAAAAGCTCCTTTTATATTCGAACTGTCTTCCAGACCGATCCGATTCAGACCCTAAACTTCCAAGCCCAAATTTGGGGTGTTACACTTAAATTCCTTGTGATCGTGCTAAGCTCCAAGAATCTGATATGCTAGCACCACAATCAACCTAGAACACATTTGTCGAACTATAGAGATCAAGCCGATAAGGATATGAAAAACAACAAGAATATAAGAGATTTTAATCAAGTCTCCCAATGTGTTATTTGGTGTCCATTATGAATACCATTAAATCATCTCGATTTATTGCAACACATTTCATAATATTACGACCCTATTATCTAGCAATTTTACTATAAGAGACTACCAATAAATTATTTCATCCCAGTCGAATACATTCAAGACATCTTCTTTGGAAGAGTTTTAGGCCAAATATTCTCTTGAAACATATAAACCAGCTTAATTAAGGGATTCATATCCAATCATGCTTCAAGGGAACTAATACAATTTACTTAATCTAAGATACCGAGATTCATTATTAAGAATTTTAAGTTTAGCTTGAGCCTTGATTTACAGGTTAATAGACACATAAATCCATATTAAGTGTAACAATAACAAGGGTACATATAGTACCATAACAAGAGTACACAAGGTACTGAGTCTATTCATTACTGACTAGGGGTACTAATCATAGTAATGGATCATTTGATCTCAACAACAAGGGACCGTAGTCCAAATTAGCAAGCTCGACTGACTCTATGGCATGCCAACTGTGTCTAAACTAACTTGAATCAAGGCTTATATTTATGAACTTCTTGTGTTTCATTCGAGAGGTCTTTTAGTACCTTAAAATATTAATTTAGTTCATTTAGATCGCAATCATTACTAGCTTCAATTTATGTAATGCCCTAATTCTGGTCCTAGATGTTTTATACATTGGACCAGACCGGTCGGAAACGGTTCGAATCACGTAAGGTGATTTAAGGAAATCAAGGATCGGGATAGGATATAAATGTGATAAAAATTGCTAAAATCCTCTAAAAATATGTTTAAGAGGTTGGTCAAATCAATTTTACAAAAAGAGTTTCGGAAGTGGTACATTTTGAGTAGTGACCAAATTGTAAAGTTTCAAAATTGTGGAAAATGTGATTTTTAAAGGAGAAGCCAAAATCTTAGAGTCTTTAGGGAGCTTTATGGAAATTTTTCCTTTCCTTAATATGCCATGTGTTTAAAATGGTTTTAATTAAATAGTTTTAATTGGCTTTTATTTTACTTAATTAATGACGTGGTTAATTAGTGAGATTCCATCATGTAACTACCATTCTCTTCTCATTTTCAGCCAAACACAATTCTAACTTATTTTTTCCAGAATTCTTTTCTCTCAAACACTCCCTCAATATTTTCTAAGCAAACTTTAAGAGTTCTTTCAAGATATTCAAGATTTTAGCTAAGGAAAACTTGCCATCCATTGAGGAAAGCAAGGATTGGAGGTAAATCTTGTTCTCAACCTCAAATCAAGGTTCTTCATTGAAATTCCCAAGATTTTTGGCTTCTAATTAATGTTTTGGGTTGATTTTTCATTATAGTTTGGATTTGAGATTGAAATCTTGCAAGAATAAGATGAAATTCTTAATTTTCGGACTTGTTTTGTTAAGCTCTGTTTTAGATTGATTTTGATTGAGTTTTGTGTTGGTTAATATGTTGAAAAGAAGTTTTATTGATTTAGATCCCGAAATCCTTGAGATCATTGAGTTTCTTGATAGTTCTAGTTGGGTTTTGAGGTGAAATGATGAATTAATGCTTGTTGGCGGAATAAGAATGGGTTTGGATTGATTTTATATGTGTTTAGATGTTTATAATTGTTTGGAAGTGATGTATGATAGTCGGGATTTGTTTAGGAAGCAATCGATTGAGTTTTCGATTGTTTCAGATGAGTAAATTGGTGTAGTTTAGGTGAGCAACGAGTTTGTGATTGGTTGCTGGTGTTGAAACGCATTTTAATGCATTTGGATCTCTGTTTTGATGATGTGAAAATAGGGGATCTTGATCCGAGAGCAAACGAGGCTTGTTGGAGGCTCTGGAAGAGTAATTTTCATGTCGGCGAGCAAGGCTTCGCGTATCGTTGAGTGGAAATGGATTTTCCACCTTTGTAACGCTTTGAGCATGGTCTTGGGAGCTGAGTGTAAGTTTGAAACAGTTAGCTAAGCTTAAGAGTTAGTGATTCAAAAATCTCTCTCGGAAATGTGCTATGTTTTGATGGAAATGTACTTGAGTTAAATGTGGTTTTGATTACTGTTTTAAAGCATGTTTTAAGAACATGCATTATTTTAATGACATAATGTTAAGGATGAACTAGGTAAGTGATCCTTGGTTTTATGTGATAAATGCATATGATGTTAAGCATGTTTATGCTTGTGGAAATGACATTGTGTTTATGCTTGTAAAACAGTGGAATATTGTTGTTAAATGATTATATTGGAAAGTGATGAAAGTGTCTTTTGGTTACTTTTAATCGGATAGAGTTAGCCGGCTATAGGATTGGGTGCACCGTGAATAAGTTGCCTTGGATGTCGAGGGGTTGTGATTGTGCTTTAATCTCCATCCAGGTACCCTAACGGTTGAGGCTAAGATCACAACGGTGAATGGTTTAATCCCGTGTGTGAGTGTTGTGGTATGTGTCCCATACTCTCGTTAGTGGAATTATACAACTACCGACGAGTGATGTTGAGGGGTTGTGATTGTGCCATTAATCTCCATCACGGGTGTTGAGGGGTTGTGATTGTGCCATTGATCTCCACCTTGTGTAGTCTGGTAGTATGTATGAAGCGTGTGGGACAACGCTTGTAATCCGTGTATCCGTTTGTGTCTTTTGTTTTGGCATGGTTTGAGGATTATCACTTGAGAGCCAATATAATGTTAAAAGATTAATGATTAAGCATGAGATGCTTGTGAATGATGCAAGAATGCATTTGATGCTTGGTTTAAGCATGAGCAAAGGAATTTGCTGTTGATTTAATAATGCAATATGCATGTGGTTTTAAAAGTGCATTGAATGCTTGAATGAGCAAGTTTAAAAGAAAGGCATGAATTCGCAAATAAAGTTGCAATGGCTTAGTGAAATACATTGATGAATGTTGTTTTAGCGATCCTCACTAAGCTATATGCTTACGCTCATTTGTTTCATCAATACAGAGAATTGAGCTTTTAAGGCAGCCCAAAGGCAAGGGGAATTCAAGAGTTTTTGACTAAGCGATGCATGTTGTACACCTTTAGTGTAATAAGTGGCAATGGGTGAGATTTCTACTCTTGTTAGTAATTGGTGATGTTAAGCACCTTAAGCATGTTTGGTTTGCTTATCTTTGGTTTGTAAATTGCCTTGGAGGATTGATTTGTGCTTGAATGTGGCTGTCAGCTTTTGTATGGTTTTGAAGACTAGGAAGCATGTCTATAGATCTAATGCTTGCATGAATGATGCTATGTTTTAGTTTATGCTTCGTATTGTTGGTCATTGATGCTTACACATGTTGTATGTATGTTGTGGCATGATTTGGAATGATTTCGGAGGTGATTATGTGTGAAAAACCAGCAACTTGTGATGTTGCAGGGCAATGCGTATCGGAATGCCCTTACCTGTTTCGGAACGGTGGCTTGGAATGGTCATGAGGATTCAGAACGGACATGATCGTTCTGGAACATTTTGCTACTCGAAAGTTGTGTTTCGATACGGGTTTCAGAACGCACCCACGTATCAAAACAGTTAACCTGGTTTCAAAACGACTGTTCTGATACAGGGTCTTGTGTTTCGAAACTCCCGACCATTGGAATTGAATTTGAATTGTTTTAGGTTCTTGTTTTCTTACGTTTTGGTCCCTGAGTCTTGAATGCTTAATTAAATGAGTTTGGATGATCCGTTTACGATGAAATTTGACATGTTGGCATATTATACGATTAATTTTGGATTGGTAACTTTAAAACTTGTTAAGTCCTCCTAATTTAGGAAATTTACAAATTAGTCCCTAAAAGACATTTGTATACAATTGAACCCCTAATTAAACCCCGATCGTTGCGTTGTTTCTCCCTAATGGTCTTGCTAATCATATAGTTTATTAATGTGCATTAGAAAAGAAAAAAGGTTGTTAATAAAGGTTGACTTTAACGGGTTGACTTTTGTTTTCCCCGTGTAATATTCTTTGTTTGGGTTAGGTGTCTAGGCCAGACTAAGGGGGTTACATTTGTTAGTATCAGAACCACGTTACGAAAGAAGTAGGGATGTTGGTATGTGAAATTGATATTTATTGACGTGTGTTATTTGAAAAGCATGAATTTGGTTGATTTTGGACCTTATGCTATGCTTGATTGATGTGAATCGCATGTGAGATGAATATGATTGTGTGTTGATGATGCGATGTTGATATGTGCTGGTTGTGAAGGATGGAAAGCCTGATGAGTCTGTTATGCTCTTGTACGTTATGTTGTGTTTGAGGGAAATCTGGGTACCCATTGCCTTATTACACTAGTTAAATGTTTTTGTTAACTTGGATCCTTGCTTGAGGTTGGCCTAAATTGTTTGCTTTGTTATTTTTGTTGTTATTCCTTGTTAAAAATAGCACTATGGGTCCGAGGAGAGAGATGAGGCTGAACACAATAGTGATTGCGGCTGAGCAGGGTGAGCAAGGGGCTAATGTCCCTTCTGGTGGAAACTTACCTCCTCCACCACCACCTGGAGGTGGGGAGTAGGAGCAGCAAGGACCTGCTGGTCCGGGTTTTTGTGATCTAACGCTATTTGTTTAGGCGATCATCGGGGCGTTTCAGGATGTTGTAGCCGGAGCGCATGTAGAAGCCCCTGCAGTTGGGCAGGCGGGCTTACCTTTGGAGAGGTTGAGGAGCTTAGGAGCTGTGGAGTTCTTTGGAATGTCTCCTGAGGCGTCAGAAGCCTGTTTAGCGAGTACAATCCATATTATGGATCAAATGGGATGCAACGATGTGCACAAGCTGGGATTCGCAGTTTCTTTGCTACAAGGCGATGCCTACAGCTGGTGGACGACTACCACCGTTGGATTGGAACCCAACGAGGTAGATTGGGAGTATTTCAAGGGTGCCTTCAAGAGGAAGTATCTAGAGTGAGATACTTGTACGAGAAGAAACACGAGTTTATGTCTCTAGTTCAGGGCAACCTTTCTGTGGCTGAGTACGAGGTCCAATTCGTACGTCTAAGCTAGTATCCCCCTGAGTTGATACCTAGTGAGAGGCACCGATGTGATTGCTTCTGGTACGGGTTGGTGCAAGATGTCAAAACCTATATGTTGGCTGCGGATTACACCGACTTCGAGGTGCTTGTACGTCGAGCCAAAGACATCGAACAAAACGTGGGTTTGTCGTCTCCAGATGTTGGATCTAGCTCTGGGAAGAGAGCACCTGAGTATAGTTCCGGGGGTGGACGAAACAAAAGAGATCGAGATAGGAGACATCAGCCTGAGGAGAGATGAGGTACTCCGGGTCGCGGCGGTCAGGTCTAGGGAGGCCGAGTGAGGTCTGAGCAGCACACATGTTGGAGATGTTGATCGAGGGACCATCTGAGGCGAGATTGTCCTCGAGCAGCTAGAGAGGTTCAGGCTACTATTGTGGTGACAGGGAATTCGTGTTGGAAATGTGGTTCTGCGGATCACATGAGGTGGGAGTGTCCTTTGTTGGCTGGTGGAGGCCAGGGACGTGCACCTGCTATGGTTGTACCTCAGAGAGGCTATGGGCGTGGCCGAGGGAATTTTCAGAGAAGAGAAGAGGGTCAGAGAGGCATTGCACATGTGGTTGCAGTTCGGCCTGAAGGAGGGGGTCCTGCGAGGGTCTACGCTCAGTGCGAGGAGCGCAACGATACCGATGTTATCACATGTATCTTTGCTCTTCAATCTTTATCATTGCTGTCTTTGATTGATTCTGGATCTACGCATTCTTATATCTTGAGTGAGTATGCACATTTGCTTGATATACCTATTGAGTTGCTTGAAGTAGGAATGCAAGTGACTAATTCTTTTGGTGAGACTGTAGTCACTAGGAAGTTGTATAGGAGATGCACTTTATCTCTGCAAGGTCGTGTTTTTCTTTTGGATTTGATGGAGTTACCCTTCTACAATTTCGATGTAATCCTTGGTATGGATTGGTTGCTGAGCATAGAGCGGTGGTTAACTTTGATGTCAAGTGGGTCACCTTAAAGCTTGCCGATGATTATGAAGTAGTGGTAGTAGGCGAGAATGTGAAATTCTTGTCGAATGTGATTTTGGTTTTGGAAGCAATCCGTATGATGAAGTTTGGTTGTGAGCTATACCTTGCATATGTGATGAATCCTGACACCAACGATGTGTGTGTGTAGGACATCCGAACCGTTTGTGATTTTCCGGGTGTCTTTCCGGAAGATTTTCCTGGATTCCACAAAACAAGAAAGTTGAGTTTGGTATCGAGATGTAGGAGAATACGACTCCGGTGTCCATTGCTCCTTATCGCATGTCACCTAAAGAGCTAAAACAGTTACAAATGCAACTGCAGGAGTTGCTGGATCGAGGGTTCATCTGGCCGAGTGTGTGACTTTGGGGTGCACCGGTCTTGTTTCTAAAGAAGAAAGATGGGACAATGCAGATGTGCATAGATTATCGGCAACCGATCAAGTTGACGATCAAGAACAAGTATCCCTTGTCTAGTATTGACGATCTCTTTGATCATTTCTGGGGAGCCTCAGTGTTTTCTAAGATATACTTGAGGTCAGGATATTGCCCGCTGAAGGTGAAGAATGTGGACGTACCTAAGACAACTTTTAGGACAATTTACGGTCATTACGAGTTCTTAGTGATGTCGTTTGGTTTGACGAAAGCGCCTGCTGCTTTCATGGACATGATGAACCGTGTATTCCATGAATTCTTGGATCAGTTTGTGGTGGTGTTCATCGATGATATCCTTCTGTATTCGCGTACTGAGGAGGATCATGATAGACACTTGAGAGTCATTTTGCAAGCATTGTTGGAGAATCAGTTGTATGCCAAGCTAAGTAAGTGTGAGTTTTCGCTTAAGGAGGTGGTCTTCCTTGAAAATGTTGTGTCAGCTGAGGGTATTCGCGTTGATCCTCACAAAGTTGAGGTTGTGATGAGGTAAAAGATACCTAAATCAGTAACGGAGGTACGAAGTTCCCTTGGTTTAGCCGAGTATTACTGTAGGTTTGTCGAGGGTTTCTCAAAGATTGTTGCACCTTTGACCAAGTTGTTGTAGAAGAATGTTCGCTTTAAATGGACAGATGTGAGGCAACAAGCTTTTGAGAAGCTGAAGGAAGCTTTGACGCAAGCTCCTGTCCTGATTCAACCCTAGTCTGGCAAGGAGTTTGTAGTCTATAGTGATGCGTCCATTGTTGGTTTGGGCTGTGTGTTGATGTTGGAGGGTAAGGTGGTAGCCTATGCATCTAGACAGTTGAAGGTGCATGAGCCTAACTACCCTACTCATGATCTTGAGCTTGTGGTTGTGGTGTTTGCTCTGAAGATCTGGAGGCATTACATGTACGTTGAGAAGTGTGTTGTGTTCACGGATCATAAGAGCTTAAGTATCTCATGTCTCAGAAGGAGTTAAATCTTTTGCAACGTCGCTGGGTGGAGTTGCTTAAGGATTAAGTTCTGACGATTGAGTATTACCCGGGCAAGGCTATTGTTGTGGCAAATGCTTTGAGCCGAAAAGTGGTCGTGGAGTTAAGGGCGATGCTTGCTCATTTGAGCATATCACATGGAGTTGCAAGTGAAACCATCTCTAATTTAATTGACAAAGATAAGCAGTTGTTAGATGATTCTATTGTTTCGTATGTTCAGGACATTGCGGAGGGTAAACATTCGAATTTTAGCTTTAATGATGACGATGTTTTGTGCTTTGGAAGTCGAATAGTGGTGTCAGATGATGTTGAGTTGAGGCACACTATTCTGACTAAAGCTCATAGTAGTCCTTTTGCTATGCATCCTGGTAGTACAAAGATGTATCGTGATTTGAAAGATGAGTACTACTGGGTGGGATTGAAAAAGGATGTGGCTGAATTCGTTAGTAAGTGCATGGTGTTTCAGTGAGTGAAGGCTAAACATCAGATTCCTTCTGTGTTGTTGCAACCTTTGAGAATCCCAGAATGGAAGTGGGAAAGAATTACCATGGATTTTGTGTCTGGATTGACGTTGTCCCCGTCAAACAAAAATTCGGTTTGGGTGATTGTTGATCGGCTTACAAAGTGTGCACATTTCCTACCTGTGCATACTATGTATACCCTGGATAAGTTGGCTGAGCTGTACATTGTTGAGATTGTGCGGTTGCACGGTGTGCCAAAGTCCATTATGTCGGATAGGGATCCGAGGTTTACAGCGCGATTTTGGGAATGTTTGCATCAAGCCTTAGGTACACAGTTGAATTTCACTACTTCTTATCATCCTCAGACGGATCCAAGTGTTTGAGGACATGTTGAGATGCTGCGTGATAGATTTTCAGGGTTCTTGGGAGAAGCACTTGCCATTGGTTGAGTTTGCTTACAATAATAGTTATCAGGTAAGTATTCAAATGGTTCCATATGAGGCTTTGTATGGGAGAAGATGTAGAACCCCTCTTTGGTTAGCAGAAGCTGGGCAAAAGTTAATTTTTGAGTGTTTGAAGGAAGCATTGGATAGGCAAAAGTCTTACGCGGACCTGACGTGTAAAGAGATTCATTTCGCGGTTGGCGAACGTGTGTTTTTGAAAGTATCGCCTTGGAAGAAGGTGATGAGATTTGGGCATAAGGGTAAGCTTAGCCCAAGGTTTATTGGACCTTACGAGGTTGTGAAGCGTATTGGTCCTGTGGCGTATCGGTTGGGATTGCCTGCAGAGCTGGAAAAGATACATAATGTGTTTTATGTCTCGATGTTATGGAGGTGCAGATCGAATCCTTCACATATGATGCATGTTGAGGAAATAGAGTTGAATCCAGATCTGTCATATGATGAGGAACCAATGAGGGTTCTGGATGTGAGCAACAAGGATCTTCGTGGCAAGACGATAGAGCTTGTAAAGGTGTTGTGGCGACACCGAGGTGTTGAGGAGGCCACGTAGGAAAGCAAGGATGGATGGCTGAAGCAGTTTCCACACCTTTTTCCTTCAGGTAAATTTTCAAGGACGAAATGTCTTAAGTGGGGGAGAGTTGTAACGCCCTGGTCCTGGGCCTAGATATTTTAGACATCGGACCGAACCGTTCGGAAACGGTTCGAATCACGTAAGGTGATTTAAGGAAATCAAAGATTGGGATAGAATAAAAATGTGGTAAAATTGCTAAAATTCTCTAAAGGTATGTTTAAGAGGTTGGTCAAATCAATTTAACAAAAAGAGTTCCGAAATTGGTACATTTTGAGTAGTGACCAAATTGTAAAGTTTCAAAACTGTGGAAAATGTGATTTTTAAAGGAGAAGCCATAATCTTAGAATCTTTAGGGAGCTTTATGGAAATTTAGCCTTTCCTTAATTATGACATGTGTTTAAAATGATTTTAATTAAATAGTTTTAATTGGCTTTTATTTTATTTAATTAATTATGTGGTTAATTAGTGAGATTCCATCACGTAACTACCATTCTCTTCTCATTTTCAGCCAAACACAATTCTAACTCATTTTCTCCAGAATTCTTTTCTCCCAAACACTCCATCAATATTTTCTAAACAAACTTTAAGAGTTCTTTCAAGATCTTCAAGATTTTAGCTAAGGAAAACATGTCATCCATTGAGGAAAGCAAGGATTGGAGGTAAATCTCGTTCTCAACCTCAAATCAAGGTTCTTTATTGAAATTCCCAAGATCTTTGGCTTCTAATTAATGTTTTTGGTCGAGTTTTCATTATAGTTTTGATTTGAGATTGAAATCTTGCAAGAATAAGATGAAATTCTTAATTTTCGGACTTGTTTTGTTAAGATCTGTTTTAGATTGATTTTAATTGAGTTTTGTGTTTGTTAATATGTTGAAAACAAGTTTTGTTGATATAGATCCCGAAATCCTTGCGATCATTGAGTTTCTTGGTAGTTCTTGTAACCCCCGTAGCCCGGTCTAGACGGTTGACCCGAACTACGAAGATTACACGGGGAAAACCAAAGTCAACCCGAAAGTCAACCTTGATTAACGACCCTTTTTTTTTCTTTTTAATCTTATCTAGATGCACACTAACCTTAAGGGTGATCATACAAACAACATATCAAAAGATCACAAACATCAGAGATCAAGCAGGGACCCAATTGAACAAATTACAACATTAGGGACCAAATTGTAAATTCTGATAAATTAAGGGACTCATCCCAAATTAAAGTTACCATCTTGAACTTAGTCAGGTTCCATGCATCTCTGTGAAATTTCAGCTTAAAAGGACACCCACAGCTCATGCAATTGATCACACAAGATTTAGGACCAAAACGTAAACATTTCAAAACACGTAACTACCATGTCAGCTCCCAAACGGTCGACCGTTTCGAAACAGGCTAGCCCTGTTCCGAAACACGGGCAGTTCCGAAACGGGTTCCGGAACATGGCCTCGGCAGAGGCTAAACCGTTTCGAAACGGTGCATACCGTTTCGCACGCCTGGGTTCATGCAAGGCACCCGTTCCGAAACGGTACACCCCTGTTCCGAAACGCCTGCACAAAATCCAGCAAACAAGCATACAAGATCATGCAATTGGACACTCAAACATGCACCAAACATCACCAAACTTTACCAGCATGCAATTAAACATATTTAACACATATAAGCATCATCAATTCAGCAAGATAGCATCACATGCAAAAAGCCCCAAATTCAAGGTCATGCTTCCTACACAAGCTAACATTCAAGCCTTAAACCTTCAAAAGCAAGCAATAGAAATTCAATCCAAAAACCAACAACATCAACCACATACAACATACTTAGGGAGTCATAAACACCTCCCAAACAAATACATTGGTCCCCCATTGCCAAAAACATACAAAAGCTAAACACTTATAAAACCTTCATACATTGAGCTTTACTTGAACTTGTTTGCTTGCCTCTTCTTGCTGCCCTCAATGCACTCTAATGCTCTGCATTATTGAATCAAGAAAACGAGAGAGCGTAAGCCAAAGCTTAGTGAGGAGTGCTCTTTAAAAACCATTCAATAATGCATTAAAATTCATTTGTAACTCGTGCTTGAAAACAACCTTTACACATGCTCAAAGCATTCTTTAGATCAAGCAATAACATGCTTCCACATTTCATTTAAACTAGCATCTCATGCTTCAACATAAACATTAAATCATGCATCTCAAGCATCTCATGTACAATACATGTCATATTGGCTCAAGTGATACATTTCATTTAGAAATCAAGTTCAACAACTTTCCACAAGGACTTTTAAACACCTTGGACCCCAAGGACTTTTAAACACCTTGGCCATGGACTTTTAAACACCATGAATGGACCACACAAGGACTTTTAACCACCTTTGTGTCCGTAGCTTGAAATACCCCAAGGACTTTTAAACACCTTGGCCCCAAGGACTTTTAAACACCTTGGCCCCATGGACTTTTAACCACCATGGAAAGGAGCACCTAAGGACTTTTAACCACCTTAGTGTCCGCAACAAGATTCATCCAAGGACTTTTAACCACCTTGATGATCTTAGATAACAAGGCTCACTCAAGGACTTTTAACCACCTTAGTGACCTTCACTTTTACAAACCATCACTTGCCAATACACACTTTATACATCATATAATCCACTGTTTTAAAGCATTTAAACCAAGCCATTTCATCATGCATTTCAAAACATTAAATCATCATTTAACAATGCATAAAAACAAGGCACTCTTACCTAGAGACACCTTCAACACATGGCTTAAATCATCAGCATAAATCATGCTAAACATCAGCAATTAACATGCTAAAACATGCTTTCCAAAACAGTAGCAAATCATGCAAAATCATCATTTCACATTTCATCAAAACATGGCCACCACTTTAAGAGAGTAATCCGAAAACTTACACTTGAGCTTAGCAAAGTTGTTTAGACTTATACTAAGCTCCCAAAACCTTCAACCTTTGGTTTAAAAGCTGAAAATCCATTTTCACTCACCGATTACCAAACAAGCCTAGCCAACAAGCTTTCCAAGCTTCCGAAACCTTCCGAAAACACCTCCAAAACTCAAGGATCAACCTCCCCTGTTTTAAGCACATAAAAACAGAACATTAATGCATCCTTATGCATTAAAACACCAGCAACCACAACACAACTCGCTGCTCATCACAAATCTAACAATTTGGCTACCAAACACAACCGAAATCATCTCCAAACACTTCCAAAACTTAACCCAGCCAAGATCCACCACTTCTAACCATTTTTATACATCACATAACATGCAAAAAGATCACAACCACGTCCTTATACCTCCAGGTATAACAGATCACCAATAACACTCCAAAAACAACCAAAAACTCAAGCCAAACTTAGGAAATTCAACCTATCCGGGATTGCATTGATTAAACCTCAACTTCTAATCATTTTAGCATTCATTTAACATCATTTTAACACCTCAAAACCCTGCTTAAACAGATCACACGAAATTTTCACCAAAATCACCAAATCTTGCATTTTTGCCAAAAATCAAGATCTCAATTGAAAAGCCTTTAATAAAACATGAATCAAGGATTGAGAACTTAGGAATTTCAGTAAAGAACTGATAGTTTAGAGGAGAAGGACGTTCTTACCTCCAAACTCAAATTTCTCCCTTTTAGAGCCAAAATGCTTGATGAAACAATTTGCAAATTGAGAGGTTTTGATGATGAGATGATTAGGAATCAAATGAGAGTTGAAATGAGAGATGTAGATGTCAAAATCAGAGAAAGAAATCTGAGGAAATCTTGTTTGGGTAGAGAGAAAATGAGAGAAAAGAGAATTTGAGAGAAAATAGAAAAATTAGTTAAGATTTGGTTAAAAATGATTTCCCTCTCTTTTTTTTAATCTTTAAAATCAGATTTTAGACTTAAAATATCTTAGAAAAATCTGGAGAAATCCTTTTTGGAATAATAGCTCCTTAAAGATTCAAAGTTTCAATCCTTTATAAAACTGTCCCGCAACTTTCAAAAATTACATTTTGGTCACTAGCCAAAATGTCAACCTTCCGAACCTCATTTTCCAAAATTGATTTCACAGTTCACTTTTATATATTAAAAGATGATTTTAGAATATTTTTCCATATTTTTAATGCAACCCGAACTAGGTTTTCCTAAATTCCCTCTTATATATTCGATCAGCACTTTGACTAAACCGGTCAACGCCAAAACTTCTGAGCCCAAAACCGGGGCGTTACAACTCTCCCCCCCTTAAGAAATTTCGTCCTCGAAATTTACCTGAAGGAAAGAGATAAGGAAACTGCTTCAGCATATCCTCCTTTCGCTCCCACGTGGCCTCCTCAACACCGCGATGCTTCCACAGCACCTTCACCAACTCAATGGTCTTGCCACGAAGAACCTTGCTATCTGAATCCAGGATCTTCACCGGTTCCTCATCATAGGTCAAATCCGGATTCAATTCCACCTCCTCCACAGGCAACACATGCGAAGGATCAGATCGATACCTTCGGAGCATAGAAACATGGAACACATCATGAATCTTCTCCAGCTCCTGAGGTAACCTCAACCGATACGCAACAGGACCAACACGCTCAACAACCTCATACGGTCCAATATATCTAGGGCTCAACTTACCCTTCCGCCCAAACCTCATCACCTTCTTCCAAGGCGAAACCTTCAAGAACACGCGATCACCCACCGCAAACTCTATCTCCCTACGCTTCAAATTCGCGTAAGACTTCTGCCGATCAGAAGCAGCCTTCAACCTCTCACATATGAGCTTCACTTTCTCGGTGGTACCTTTCAACAAAGCAGGCATCGAAACCAACTTTTGACCAGTTTCAGCCCAACACAGAGGAGTCCTACACTTCCTCCCATACAGAGCCTCATAAGGTGCCATCTGTATACTTGCCTGAAAACTGTTGTTGTAAGCGAACTCAACCAAAGGCAGATGCTTCTCCCAAGAACCTTGGAACTCTATCACGCAACATCTCAACATATCCTCCAAAATCTGAATAACTCGCTCAGACTGGCCATCCGACTGGGGATGATAGGATGTACTGAAATGCAACCTTGTACCCAGAGCTTGATGCAAACACTGCCAAAATCGCGATGTGAACCTCGGATCCCTATCCGACACGATCGACTTAGGCACACCATGCAACCTCACAACCTCAGCAACGTACAGCTCTGCCAGCTTATCCAAGGAAAACGTAGTATGCACAGGCAAGAAATGTGCACACTTCGTCAGGCGATCCACAATCACCCAAACAGAATTCTTCTTCGACGGAGACAAAGGCAAACTAGATACAAAATCCATGGTAACCCTCTCCCACTTCCATTCAGGGATTTTCAACGGTTGCAACAAACCAGAAGGAACCTGATGTTCAGCCTTTACGCGCTGACACACCAAACACTTGCTCACGAACTCCGCCACATCCTTCTTCAAGCCCACCCAATAGTACTCATCACGAAGATCGCGATACATCTTTGTACTACCAGGATGCATAGCAAAAGGACTACTATGACCTTCAGCTAGAATAGCATGCCTCAACTCAGCATCTGCAGGCACTACTATCCGATTACCAAATCACAACACCCCATCCTCTTTAAAATAGAAATCCGAAGGTCTACCCTCCGCGATATCCTGAACATGAGACACCAAGGAATCATCCAACAACTGCTTATCCTTGATCAACTGAACCAACGAAGGTTTCACCTGCAACTCCGCAACAAGACCACCATCCTGCGATATACTCAAGCTAGCAAACATAGCTCTCAGCTCGACAGCTACCTTTCTACTCAAGGCATCCGCAACAACATTGGCCTTTCCAGGATGGTACTCTATCGTCAGATCATAATCCTTGAGCAACTCCAACCAACGTCGCTGCCTGAGATTCAACTCCTTCTGAGACATCAGATACCTCAAACTCTTGTGATCCGTGTACACCGTACACTTCTCACCATACAGATAATGCCTCCAGATCTTCAGAGCAAAAACCACTGCAGCCAACTCAATATCATGCGTAGGATAATTGCGCTCATGCACCTTCAACTGCCGCGACGCATAAGCCACAACCTTACCCTCTTGCATCAGCACACACCCCAAACCAACATAGGATGCATCACTGTAGACTACAAACTCTTTCCCTGATTCAGGCTGAATCAAGATAGGAGCTTGCGTCAAAGCCAACTTCAGCTTCTCAAAGGCTTGCTGTCTCGCTTCTGTCCACTCATACCTAACATCTTTCTGCAGCAACTTCGTCAAAGGAGCAGCAATCTTGGAAAAACCATCCACAAACCTTCGGTAGTATCCTGCCAAACCAAGGAAACTACGAACCTCCTGAACAGACTTAGGAACTTTCCAGTTCATCACCGCTTCAATCTTCTGAGGATCAACACGAATCCCCTCAGCTGAGACCACATGCCCAAGAAAAACAACCTCCCTAAGCCAGAACTCACACTTGCTCAACTTAGCATAAAGCTGATTCTCCAACAAAGCTTGCAACACAATCCTCAAATGCTCTTCGTGCTCTTCCTCAGTACGCGAGTACACAAGGATATCATCAATGAACACCACAACAAACTTGTCCAGGTATTCATGAAAAACACGATTCATCATGTCCATGAAAGCAGCAGGAGCATTTGTCAAACCAAACGGCATCACAAGGAACTCATAATGCCCATACCTTGTCCTGAAAGCTGTCTTAGGCACATCCACATCCTTCACCTTCAACTGATAATACCCTGACCTCAAGTCAATCTTAGAGAACACAGCAGCTCCCCGAAATTGATCAAAGAGATCATCAATCCTCGGCAAAGGATACCGATTCTTGATAGTCAACTTGTTCAGCTGACGGTAATCAATGCACATCCTCATCGTGCCATCTTTCTTCTTCACAAACAAGACAGGAGCACCCCAAGGCGAAACACTCGGCCGGATGAAACCACGATCAAGCAACTCTTGCAACTGCGTCTTCAGCTCCTTCAGCTCCTTAGGTGCCATTCTATAGGGAGTAACGGACACAGGAGTGGTATTCTCATACAACTCAATACCAAACTCCACCTCGCGATTAGGAGGTAAACCAGGCAACTCCTCAGGAAAAACATCAGGAAACTCCTTCACAACCCTGATATCCTGCACCCTCAGCTCCTTCGAACTAGGATTCATCACAAAAGCTAGAAAAGCTTCACAACCTTGCCTCAGCATCCTGCTCGCCTCCAAGGTAGAAACAACATTGGCAAGAAACTTCACATTCTCGCCAACCACCACCACTTCATAATCATCCGCAAGCCTAAGCGAAACCCGCTTATTCTCACAATCCACAACAGCACGATGCTCAGCAAGCCAATCCATACCAAGGATCACATCAAAACCATAAAAGGGCAACTCCATAAGATCAACAAGAAAAACATGCTCTTGAACAATCAAAGGACACCTTTTATAAAGCTTACGAGTCACAACAGTTTCACCAAAAGAACTAGTGACTCTAACACCAACATCCAAAAACTCAACAGGCAAACCAAGCAACTCAGCATGCTCACGAAGAATGTATGAATGCGTAGATCCAGAATCAATCAAAGAAAGCAATGACAAGGATTGCAAAGTAAAGGTACCTGCAATCACATCTGCATCATTCCTTCCTTCGCGCTGAGCATACACCCTCGCTTGGCCTCCACCCTCAGGTTGAATAGCCACAACATGAGCTACTCCACGCCCACCTTCCTCTCGCCTCTGAAAATTACCACGGCCGCGCCCACGACCTCTCTGCGATGCTGCAACAACAGGAGCACGCTCTTGACCACCAGCCATCCTCGGACAATCGCGTCTCAGATGATCAGCTGAACCACAACTCCAGCACTCATAACCAGCTGCTATCACAGGAGCTTGCACCTCCCTCCCAGCACGAGGACAGTCACGCCTCAAGTGACCACGGGAACCACAAATCCAACAAGCACTAGGGTCAGCTCTAGCATTGCCGCCCCTAGCAGGTGCACCTCCACCTCTCTTAGACGAGGACTGAAACCTCTGATCACGCCCTCTCTTGTTCCGTCCACCGGAACTATACTCAGCAGCTCTCTTTCCAGAACTAGCTCCAGCACCCTTAGCAGACAAACTCAGGTTCATCTCAATGTCCTTCGATCGACTAACCAACACATCGAAATCATTGTACTCAGCAGCTAACATATAGGTCTTAACCTCCGTCACCAAACCATAACGGAACCTTTCGCACCTTTCGCGCTCATCAGGTACCAACTCAGGTGCATACTGGCTAAGACGTACAAACTGTACCTCATACTCAGCCACACTCATGTTCCCTTGGGTCAGAGACATGAATTCACGCTTCTTTTCATCCAGATATCTAACTCCCAGATATCTCCTCTTAAACGCATGCTGAAAGAACGTCCAAGTAACATCAGCATCAGCCATCCCAGAGATTGTGGTCGTCCACCACGTATAAGCATCACCTTGCAGCAGTGACACCACACATCCCAGCTTCTGCACATCAGTGCAACTCATTTGTCCCAAGACACGCTTGATACTCTCCAACCACGCTTCAGACCTCTCAGCTGACATACCCCTAAACTCAGTCCCACCAAGACTGCGCAAACGTTCCAAGGGTAGTCTAGCACCAGCTTCTCCCTGATGCCCAGCTCCTTGAGCTCCAGCTACTGCTGCTCGAAACGCACCCGCAATAGCTTGTACAAGCACAAACATGTCAGGTATCGCTTGCCCCTGACCAGCTTCAGGTCCTGCAGCTCCAGCACCAGTTGCCTCAGCTCCAGCTCCATCTCTTTCCCTCTCCGCACCACCACCACCAGGTGGAGGAGGAGGTATCACAGCACTACCAGTGTGCTCATCATTCACATTCCCTTCCGGGGTCGTAGCTCTCGCGCTACTCCTTAACTCTCTACGTGGTGCCATACTTTACCATGCAATACAATACAAAATAAAACAAGTCAGGACCAGCAAGGTAAGCAAATTCCAAGTATTCAAGCTCAATTTCTTTCAAAAACAACATCATCTCTTTAGCTTTTGTTTGGCAATGGGTACCTTCATCATGCATCATCACAACATGCATCACATACACATCATCATATCATATCATTGAACATGCTTTCACTCAACAAGCATACCAACCAAACCATGCTTCAATCATGCATACACACATTCCCAATTACTCGAGAACTCAGCTCTGATACCACCAAATGTAACCCCCGTAGCCCGGTCTAGACGGTTGACCCGAACTACGAAGATTACACGGGGAAAACCAAAGTCAACCCGAAAGTCAACCTTGATTAACGACCCTTTTTTTTTCTTTTTAATCTTATCTAGATGCACACTAACCTTAAGGGTGATCATACAAACAACATATCAAAAGATCACAAACATCAGAGATCAAGCAGGGACCCAATTGAACAAATTACAACTTTAGGGACCAAATTGTAAATTCTGATAAATTAAGGGACTCATCCCAAATTAAAGTTACCATCTTGAACTTAGTCAGGTTCCATGCATCTCTGTGAAATTTCAGCTTAAAAGGACATCCACAGCTCATGCAATTGATCACACAAGATTTAGGACCAAAACGTAAACATTTCAAAACACGTAACTACCATGTCAGCTCCCAAACGGTCGACCGTTTCGAAACAGGCTAGCCCTGTTCCGAAACACGGGCAGTTCCGAAACGGGTTCCGGAACATGGCCTCGGCAGAGGCTAAACCGTTTTGAAACGGTGCATACCGTTTCGGACGCCTGGGTTCATGCAAGGCACCCGTTCCGAAACGGTACACCCCTGTTCCGAAACGCCTGCACAAAATCCAGCAAACAAGCATACAAGATCATGCAATTGGACACTCAAACATGCTCCAAACATCACCAAACTTTACCAGCATGCAATTAAACATATTTAACACATATAAGCATCATCAATTCAGCAAGATAGCATCACATGCAAAAAGCCCCAAATTCAAGGTCATGCTTCCTACACAAGCTAACATTCAAGCCTTAAACCTTCAAAAGCAAGCAATAGAAATTCAATCCAAAAACCAACAACATCAACCACATACAACATACTTAGGGAGTCATAAACACCTCCCAAACAAATACATTGGTCCCCCATTGCCAAAAACATACAAAAGCTAAACACTTATAAAACCTTCATACATTGAGCTTTACTTGAACTTGTTTGATTGCCTCTTCTTGCTGCCCTCAATGCACTCTAATGCTCTGCATTATTGAATCAAGAAAACTAGAGAGCGTAAGCCAAAGCTTAGTGAGGAGTGCTCTTTAAAAACCATTCAATAATGCATTAAAATTCATTTGTAACTCGTGCTTGAAAACAACCTTTACACATGCTCAAAGCATTCTTTAGATCAAGCAATAACATGCTTCCACATTTCATTTAAACTAGCATCTCATGCTTCAACATAAACATTAAATCATGCATCTCAAGCATCTCATGTACAATACATGTCATATTGGCTCAAGTGATACATTTCATTTAGAAATCAAGTTCAACAACTTTCCACAAGGACTTTTAAACACCTTGGACCCCAAGGACTTTTAAACACCTTGGCCATGGACTTTTAAACACCATGAATGGACCACACAAGGACTTTTAACCACCTTTGTGTCCGTAGCTTGAAATACCCCAAGGACTTTTAAACACCTTGGCCCCAAGGACTTTTAAACACCTTGGCCCCATGGACTTTTAACCACCATGGAAAGGAGCACCTAAGGACTTTTAACCACCTTAGTGTCCGCAACAAGATTCATCCAAGGACTTTTAACCACCTTGATGATCTTAGATAACAAGGCTCACTCAAGGACTTTTAACCACCTTAGTGACCTTCACTTTTACAAACCATCACTTGCCAATACACACTTTATACATCATATAATCCACTGTTTTAAAGCATTTAAACCAAGCCATTTCATCATGCATTTCAAAACATTAAATCATCATTTAACAATGCATAAAAACAAGGCACTCTTACCTAGAGACACCTTCAACACATGGCTTAAATCATCAGCATAAATCATGCTAAACATCAGCAATTAACATGCTAAAACATGCTTTCCAAAACAGTAGCAAATCATGCAAAATCATCATTTCACATTTCATCAAAACATGGCCACCACTTTAAGAGAGTAATCCGAAAACTTACACTTGAGCTTAGCAAAGTTGTTTAGACTTATACTAAGCTCCCAAAACCTTCAACCTTTGGTTTAAAAGCTGAAAATCCATTTTCACTCACCGATTACCAAACAAGCCTAGCCAACAAGCTTTCCAAGCTTCCGAAACCTTCCGAAAACACCTCCAAAACTCAAGGATCAACCTCCCCTGTTTTAAGCACATAAAAACAGAACATTAATGCATCCTTATGCATTAAAACACCAGCAACCACAACACAACTCGCTGCTCATCACAAATCTAACAATTTGGCTACCAAACACAACCGAAATCATCTCCAAACACTTCCAAAACTTAACCCAGCCAAGATCCACCACTTCTAACCATTTTTATACATCACATAACATGCAAAAAGATCACAACCACGTCCT
Organism: Hibiscus tridactylites; assembly: GCA_958450335.1. Lineage (NCBI taxonomy): Eukaryota > Viridiplantae > Streptophyta > Magnoliopsida > Malvales > Malvaceae > Hibiscus > Hibiscus tridactylites. The sequence goes on along the minus strand of OY288273.1, from coordinate 60,639,038 downwards.
TATACCTCCAGGTATAACAGATCACCAATAACACTCCAAAAACAACCAAAAACTCAAGCCAAACTTAGGAAATTCAACCTATCCGGGATTGCATTGATTAAACCTCAACTTCTAATCATTTTAGCATTCATTTAACATCATTTTAACACCTCAAAACCCTGCTTAAACAGATCACACGAAATTTTCACCAAAATCACCAAATCTTGCATTTTTGCCAAAAATCAAGATCTCAATTGAAAAGCCTTTAATAAAACATGAATCAAGGATTGAGAACTTAGGAATTTCAGTAAAGAACTGATAGTTTAGAGGAGAAGGACGTTCTTACCTCCAAACTCAAATTTCTCCCTTTTAGAGCCAAAATGCTTGATGAAACAATTTGCAAATTGAGAGGTTTTGATGATGAGATGATTAGGAATCAAATGAGAGTTGAAATGAGAGATGTAGATGTCAAAATCAGAGAAAGAAATCTGAGGAAATCTTGTTTGGGTAGAGAGAAAATGAGAGAAAAGAGAATTTGAGAGAAAATAGAAAAAATAGTTAAGATTTGGTTAAAAATGATTTCCCTCTCTTTTTTTTAATCTTTAAAATCAGATTTTAGACTTAAAATATCTTAGAAAAATCTGGAGAAATCCTTTTTGGAATAATAGCTCCTTAAAGATTCAAAGTTTCAATCCTTTATAAAACTGTCCCGCAACTTTCAAAAATTACATTTTGGTCACTAGCCAAAATGTCAACCTTCCGAACCTCATTTTCCAAAATTGATTTCACAGTTCACTTTTATATATTAAAAGATGATTTTAGAATATTTTTCCATATTTTTAATGCAACCCGAACTAGGTTTTCCTAAATTCCCTCTTATATATTCGATCAGCACTTTGACTAAACCGGTCAACGCCAAAACTTCTGAGCCCAAAACCGGGGCGTTACAGTTCTAGTTGGGTTTTTGAGGTGAAATTAGGAAGTAATGCTTGTTGGAGGTATAAGGATGGGTTTGGATTGATTTTGGATGTTATTTGATGTTTATAATTTTTTGGAAGTGAAGTATGATAGCTGGGCTTGGTTTAGGAAGCAATCTATTGAGTTTTCGGTTATTTCATATGGGTAAATTGGTGTAGTTTGGGTGAGCAACGAGTTTGTGATTGGTTGCTAGTGTTGAAATGCATTTTAATGCATTTGGATCTCTATTTTGATGATGTGAAAACAGGGGATCTTGATTCGGGAGCAAACGAGGCGTTGTTGGAGGCTTCGAAAGAGTAATTTTCGTGTCGGTGAGCAAGGCTTCGCGTATCGGTGAGTGGAAATGGATTTTCCAAATTTTTAACGCTTTGAGCGTGGTCTTGGGAGCTTAGTGTAAGTTTGAAACACTTAGCTAATCTCAAGAGTTAATTATTCGAAAATCTCTCTCAGAAATGTGCTATGTTTTGATGGAAATGCACTTGAGTTAAATGTGGTTTTGATTATTATTTTAAAGCATGTTTTAAGAATGGTTAATGCAGGATTTTAATGCCATTATATTAAATATGCATTAGGTAATTGTTGAGTGGATCGAATGATTGAAATAAACCAAGAGGTGGTGAATTGGATTTTTAAAGTTTTTGGTGGTGGAATTGACAAATAAAAATGGTAGACAAGGAATGTTAGAGTGGTTCAAGTTCCAATCGAACTCTACATCCACTACCTTAGCTTCACTAAGGATTTGCAACAATTCCACTAATTGCTCTCCCCCTTTTCTAGGCTAAGCAGGTAACCATTACAATTTCGGTCAAATTTTCTACCCAAAATTTGACCCAATCCTCACACAATAGAAACAAAGAAGTTGTTGGCTAAAACAAGTATCTCTCGATACACAATATAGCTCAATTACAAGCACTCAACCCAATTGAAATGATAAGAATGAAAAATACAATTGGGGTTACGAGACAATAATGGGATTTAGGCACAAATGCTTGGATTTGATGTTTGGATGTTTGCTTTAGGATCAATAGTTGTTGCTGAAGCTTTTAGAGGTCCTTTTTATACCTTCTCATTGAATTCTAGCCGTTGTGGTTGTTGCATTCATCAATAGAGCCGTTGGGATGTTATCTTCCCTCCATAAATGTAGTCTGCAACCAACCGTTTTGAAACTCCCGACCCTGTTTCGAAACAGACCAAAATAGAAAGAGCCGTTGGGGTGCATTGAAGAGCCCGTATCGAAACGGTTAAGATCATTTCGATATGCTAAGAGTCATTTCGAAACCCGTTTCGAAACATTTTTGCCACTATCAAGGCATGTATCAAAACGGCTTGAAATCGTTTCGAAACGTTGAAGACCGTTTCGATATGCTAAGAGTCATTTCGATATGCAGTCAGTTAAAAACTTTCAACGGTCATATTTTTAAATCTGACTTGAAGACCGTTTTGAAACGTTGGATTTCGTTTCGATACGATGTCTCGATGTTCTTAAGTTGTTTTGAAACTCATTTCAAAACAAGGGTTCAGAGTGTTGAAACCATTTCGATACCCGTTCCGAAACATGAGTTCATAGTTTCAAAAGTGTTTCGAAATGCCTTAGGCCGTTCCGAAACGATGACTCAAAAAACATTGTTTAGGCTTCAAGAACACTTAGAAAACTTTTGATAAAATTAGTTTTTAACTTAGGCATTTTCTTTTAAACATGTTGAGAGGTTTGAGGACTTAAAAATTCGTTTTCACATTTTCAATTTAGTCCTTAAATTCTTTAGTTATATCAAAATCAAATTATCGGTTTCACAGTAAGTGATCCTTGGTTTTATGTGATTAATGCATATGATCTTAAGCATGTTTATGCTTGTGGAAATGGCATTGTGTTTATGCATGTAAAATAGTGGAATATTGATGTTAAATGATTATATTGGCAAGTGGTGAAAGTTGCTTTTGGTTGCTTTTATTCGGATATAATTAGCCGACTATAGGATTGGGTGCACTATGAATAAAGTCACCTTGCATGTCGAGGGGTTGTGATTGTGTCGTAATCTCCATCCAAGTACCCTAACGATTGAGGCTAAGATCACAACGGTGAATGGTTTAATCTCGTGTGTGAGTCTTGTGGTATGTGTCACGTACTTTTGTTAGTGGAATTATACAACTACCGACGAGTGATGTTGAGGGGTTGTGATTGTGCCATTAATCTCCATCACGGGTGTTGAGGGGTTGTGATCGTGCCATTGATCTCCACCTTGTGTAGTTTGGTAGTATGTATGAAGCGTGTGGGACAATGCTTGTAATCCGCGTATCCGATTGTGTCTTTTGTTTTGTTATGGTTTGAGGATTATCACTTGAGAGCCAATATAATGTTAAAGATTAATGATAAAGCATGAGATGCTTGTAGATGATGCAATAATGCATGTGATGATATGTTTAAGCATGAGCAAAGGAACTTGTTGTTGATTTAATGATGCAATATGCATGTGGTTTTAAAAGTGCATTGAATGCTTAAATGAGCAAGTTTAAAAGAAAGGCATGAGTTTGCAAATGAAGTTGTAATGGTTTAATGAAATGCATTGATGAATGTTATTTTAGCGATCCTCACTAAGCTATATGCTTACGCTCATTTGTTTCATCAATGTAGAGAATTGAGCTTTCAAGGCAGCCCAAAAGCAAGGGGAATTCAAGAGTTTCTGACTAAGCGATGTATGTGGTACATCTTTAGTGTAATATGTGGCAATGAGTTGGATTTCTACTCTTGTTAGTAATTGGTGATTGTAAACACCTTAAGCATGTTTGGTTTGCTTATCTTTGGTTTGTAAATGGCCTTTGAGGATTGATTTGTTCTTGAATGTAGCTTTTAGCTTTTGTATGGTTTTGAAGACTAGGAAGCATGCTTATAGATCTAATGCTTGCATGAATGATGCTATGTTTTAGTTTATGCTTTGTATTGTTGGTCATTGATGCTTACACATGTTGTATGTATGTTGTGGCATGAATTGGAATGATTACGGAGGTGATTATGTGTGAAAAACCAGCAAATTGTGAAGTTGCAGGGCAATGCGTATCAGAACGCCCTTACCTGTTTCGGAACGGTGGCCTGGAATGGTCATGAGGAATCAGAACGAACATGAACGTTCCAGAACGTTTTGCTACTAGAAAGTTGTGTTTCGATACGGGTTTCGAAACGCACCCGCGTATCGAAATGATCAACCTGGTTTCGAAACGACCGTTCTGATACAGGGTCTTGTGTTTCAAAACAATGACCGTTGGAATTGAATTTGAATTGTTTCAAGTTTCTTTTTTCTTACATTTTGGTCCCTGAGTCTTGAATGCTTAATTAAATGAGTTTGGATGATCCGTTTAAGGTGAAATTTGACATGTTGGAATATTATATCATTAATTTTGGATTGGTAACTTTAAAACTTGTTAAGTCTTCCTAATTCAGGAAATTTACAAATTAGTCCCTAAAAGACGTTTGTATGCAATTGAACCCCTAATCGAACTCCGATCGCTATGCAGTTTCTCCTTATTGGTCTTGCTAATCATATAGGTTAATAATGTGCATCTATAAAAGATAAAAAGAAAAAAGTGTCGTTAATTAAGGTTGACATTAACAGGTTGACTTTGGTTTTCCCCATGTAATCTTCTTAGTTTGGGTCGGGCGTCTAGGCTGGGTTAAGGGGTTACAATTTAACTAGTAAAACATAAAATGAACAAGCAACGTATCTAGCTTGAGCTTACCTCAAGTTACTTACCTCAATAGCATTCATCCAAATCTTAATCAAGCCAATTTGCACACACATAAACTTTAAATTGAAACTCCTTATTTAATTGGAATTGGACAACCATATGCATATTTCTAATCTAGGTTACACTTACAATTTAGATCCAAGCTACTGATGATCTCGAATTAGGATCCCCTTTTGTCTATCGGAATCTTGATCTACTTTAGCCTTCCTATCTTATGTATCCTCTCGGTCTATCATGTAACATCACAACACAATATTAGACATGTAAAGTGACATCTTTCATTACATTTCATATAACTACTAATTAGTGACCAAACATCCTACTCGACAATTTCCCCTAAATCGCATACATTCCAAATCTGCATCTAAAAATAAAAATCTACACTTGTTTAATACCTTGTTAACTTGGATTTATTTAGGGTAAACTATATCGTTGACCATTATACTTTGGTTAACGTATTAAAATGACCACCTTAAAAAAATCGACTCAATTGACCACCCAAACTATTAAAATTGGATCAATGTGACCACCAGCCGTTAATGGGCTAACGGAAGGTGACATGGCAGTTAAAAAATTAAAGGTATAATCACACATTTCGTCCTTATTAGTTTAAAATTAGGACTAAATTGAAAGAATATATAAATAATAAGGACCAAATGTGTGATTATACCTTTAATTTTTTAACTGCCACGTCACCTTCCGTTAGCCCATTAACGGACGGTGGTCACAGTGATCTAATTTTAATAGTTTGGGTGGTCAATTGAGTCGATTTTTTTTAAGGTGATCATTTTAATACGTTAACCAAAGTATGGTGGCCAACGATATAGTTTACCCATTTATTTATTCATCTCATTCCTAAGCACGTGAAAACCGAAGACATAGCAACCTCTATTTGTTACAAAAACAGTCTTAATTTCTTCATTGTTTTTAATTAAGCATTCATTTAGTGATCTTACTGCCAACCTCACTTAACAAACTTTCAATTCATCTAGTACACCCTTAATTCTAGATCTCCTAACAATCTCGTATAATAGTTCATATTCCCACAAATTCAATTCGTCATTTATTTGAATACTCAAGTGAAATGAACTAAAGACAATCAAATTACAATACTCGAGCTTGACTAAAATTTCCATTTATGAACCAAATGCTCCAAGGTTCCAAAATTCCATTCGACCAAATCTCCTAGGTCATGCAATTCTCCTATGGTTCATGGAATTATAGAACACTCATGTAAATCATTCATAACTCTATTTAACAGAACCTCTACACTACTCTATCATGCTTCATTAGCTTATCATAACCAATCGAATATACAATCTATATTACATTGCTAATATCCAAACAATAAGATACCAAGAAAAAAAAGGATTGTTTACCTTTTCTTCAAGGAAAAGTTGAGTAAGACAAGTGTCCAATAATCAAGCTTAGATTTTAACCAAAAAGTGAAGATTGAAATTTCCAATTTGTTATCTCTCTCCCTCACACTCTCGGATGAACCATGGCTCTCCAAATGCCACATGGATCCTTAATCTAATGACACATTCTTAAGACCATTTTAATTCTTCATTTTACATACACTCTAATCATAATTGTTTATTAACAATTTGGTCATTTAAAATTGGTGACCACTTTTTAATTCTTCTAGTTGAAAGTCCTTAAATCTTTGTTTCTTTCAAGTAACTCTATAATTAAGGCCTAATTTTTAAATATGTGAATAGAATCCTCCCAAGACCTATTATATGTGTTACAAATTCTCCCCCCATAAAAATAAATTTGACCTTGAATTTACTTGAAAGAAACAAATAGGGATATTGTTCTTTGATAACTAACTCTGGTTCCCACGTAGCCTCCTCTATTTTATGATTTCTCTAAAGAATATTGACTATAGATACAAATTTTTTTCGAAGTGTTTTAGTCTCACGATCAAGTATCTAAACCGGTTCTTCCTTATAGATAAGATTTGGGTCTAGCTTTATATCTTCAGGTTCAAGGATATTGTAGGGATCAGATTTATACTTCCGTAGCATAGACACATGGAAGATTTTATTAATCCTATCAAATTCACTTGGAAGGGATAGCTTGTATGCTACAGGGCCAACTCGTTCTATTACTTCGAATGGTCCAATAAAACGTAGACTAATGTAACGCCCCGGTTTTGGGCTTAGTAGTTTTGGGCCTTGACCGGTTTGGTCAAAGTGCTGTTCGAATCTAAAGAGGTGAAATTAGGAAAGCCTAGTTCGGGTTGCATTAAAAATATGGAAAAATGTTCTAAAATCATCTTTTAATATAATTAAGTGAACTGTGAAATCAATTTTGGAAAATGAGTTTTGGAAGGGTGACATTTTGGCTAGTGACCAAAATGTAATTTTTGAAAGTTTGGTGACTGTTTTCGAAAGGGTTGAAACTTTGAATCTTTAAGGAGCTATTATTCCAAAAGTAGTTTCTCCAGATTTTTCTAAGATATTTTAATGATATATTCTGATTTTAAAACATATCAAAAGAGGAGGGAAAGCCATTTTGGCCATTTTGATAACTAACTTCCTATTTTTCTTTCTCTCATTTTCTCTCAACCCAAACACCTTCTTTCCAGAGAATTGTTTCTGATTTTCTCACCTAAATCTCTCATTTCAACTCTCTTTTGATTCCTAATCAACATATCTACAAAACCTCATCATTTGCTACTTGATTCATCAAGGTTTTTGATTCAAAAAAGAGGAGAAACTCAAGTTTGGAGGTAAGAACGTCCTTCTCCTCTAAACTATCAGTTCTTTACTGAAATTACTAAGTTTTCAATCCTTAATTGATGTTTTATTAAAGGCTTTTGAGTTGTGAAATGGATCTTGGCTTATAATGCAAGATTTGGTGATTTTTGATGATTTTCGTTTGATCTGTTAAATCTGTGATTTGAGATGTGTTTTTGATGATATTTGAACTCTAAATTGATAAGGGATTGAGTTTTGATTAATGCAATCCCGGATAGGTTGAGTTTCCTAAGTTTAGCTTGTGTTTCTTGGTTGTTTTTGAGGTGATCTTGTGGATCTGGGGTTGCTGGAGGTATAAGGATGTTATTAGGCTATTTTTAGATGTTAAATGATGTTAAAGGATGTTAGGTTTTAATGGTTTATGGCTGGGCTTTGTTGAGAAGTGGTTTGGATGCATTTTCGGTTGTGTTTGGTAGCCGAAAATTGAGTGTGGATGAGAGCAGCGAGTTTAGGTGCTTTCATTGAAGCAATTAATGCATGATGATGCATTAATCCTCTTCTTTGATGTGTTAAAACAGGGGAGGCATCTTTGGATCCAAGAGTTGTTGATCTGGAAGCTTGATTTGGTGCTTCGGCAAGAGGCGAATTGGAATCAGTGAGTGAAATTGGGTTTTCGGCTTTGAAACCAATGTCTTGGGAGCTTAGTTTAAGTCTAAACAACTTTGCTAAGCTCAAGTGTAAGTTTTCGGAAATACTCTCTAGTGGTGGCCATGGTTTTGTTGTGATGCAATGTGGTTTATTGCATGATTTAAATACTGTTTTGAAAGCATGATTTAGCATGGTAATTGTTGTTTTTGTAAGCCATATGTTGAAGGAAGCTCAAGGTAAGAGTTCCTTGTTTTTGTACATTGATTAAATGTGGTTTGATGCTTTTAAATGCATGATGAATATGGCTTGGTTTAATGCTTTAAAACAGTGGATAAATTGATGATAATGATGTATATTGGCAAGTGATGTTTTGAAAAGGTTAAGGTCACTAAGGTGGTTAAAAGTCCTTGAGTGAGCCTTGTTTACTTAAGAACATCAAGGTGGTTAAAAGTCCTTGGATGGTTCTTGTTATGGACACAAAGGTGGTTAAAAGTCCTTGTGTGATCCTTTCCATGGTGTTTAAAAGTCCATGGGGCCATGGTGTTTAAAAGTCCATGGGGCCAAGGTGTTTAAAAGTCCTTGGGGCCAAGGTGTTTAAAAGTCCTTGGGGTGAAACTTGATGCGGACACAAAGGTGGTTAAAAGTCCTTGTGTGGTCCTCTTTCATGGTGTTTAAAAGTCCATGACCAAGGTGTTTAAAAGTCCTTGGGGTGAAAGTTGATGAACTTGTTTTTAAAGAAATGGAATTTATCACTTGTAGCCAATATGACATGTTATGATATGAAGCATGAGATGCTTGTTTTAAGTATGCTTTTGAGCATGAGCAATTGATGATTTGAAGCATGATTTATAAATGTTTTATAAATGCATTATTGAATGGTTTTATGAGCATTCCTCACTAAGCTTTTGCTTACGCTCTCTTTCATTTTCTTAATTCAATAATGCAGAACATTAGAGTACTTTGAGGGCAGCAAGAAAGGCAAGCATTCAAGTGAAAGTAAAGCTCAAAGTATGGAAGGTTTCTTAAGTACATTTCTAGCTTTTGGTAATTTGGCAATGGGGGACCTATGTGTATGTTTTGGGAGAGGTTTTGAACTCCCTAAGTATGTTGAATGTTGATGAGAATGCTGGTTTTAGTGTTTGGCCTTTATATGCTTGAATTGGAAGTTTATGCTTGTATGGCTTGCTTGTGTAGGAAGCATGCCTATAGATTTGGGGCTTTTCGTATATGATGTTGTTTTGATGAATTGTTGATGCAAGTATGTCTTATATATGTTGAATTGCATGCTGGTAAAGTTTGGTGGCAATTGGAGCATGATTGGATGTTTAATTGCATGTTTAAGAATGCATTTTGGGGCAATCTGTGTAGGGTGTTTCGGAACAGTGCCACCCGTTTCGGAACAGGTGCCTTAAACAAGCCCAGGCGTCCGAAACGGGAGAGACCGTTCCGAAACGGTTTGGCTACTGACATGCCGTGTTGCGGTACGCGTTTCGAAACGGGCTCTGCCAGTTTCGGAACGGGTGACCGTTAGGGGCTGACATTGGCAGTTAAATGTTTTGAATTGTTTGCGTTTTGGTCCTGAATCTTGTTTGTGCAATTGTATGAGTTTGGGATGTCCTTTTGAGCTGAAATTTCACAGTGAAGCATGAAACCTGACTAATTACAAGCTGGTAACTTTAATTTGGGTTAAGTCCTCATATTTATCAGAAATTACAATTTGGTCCCTAAAGTTGTAATTTGTTCAATTGGGTCCCTGTTTGATCTCTGATGTTTGTGATCTTTGAGTATGTTGTTTGAGTGATCACAATTAGGGCTAATGTGCATCTAGACAAGATTAAAAAGAAAAAAAAAGGTCGTTAATCAAGGTTGACTTTCGGGTTGACTTTGGTTTTCCCCGTGTGACTTTCTTAATTCGGGTCAACCGTCTAGGCCGGGTTAAGGGGGTTACAACTAAGCTTTCCTTTCTTTCCAAATCTGAGGACCTACTTCCATGGAGAAACTTTTAGGAATACACGATCTCCGACCTCATACCAAATCTCTCTTCTTCTTCGGTCAGCATTGGCTTTTTGCCTATCGAAAGCTTCTTTAAGTCTAATATAAATAATTCGAATTTGCTCTTCGGTTTCTTTTAACAGACCGGCTCCTAGCATTTTGCTTTCCCCCAAATCTAACCAACAAAGTGATGTTTTACATTTTCTACCATAGAGAGCTTCAAATGGAGCCATTTGGATAGAATTTTGATAGTTGTTATTGAACGAAAATTCTACTAGAAGCAAGGATTTCTCTCAGTCCTTTCCAAAATCAATTATCCAAGCTCGTAACATATCCTCGAGGATTTGAATCACCCGTTTTGACTGCCCATTAGATTGAGGATGAAAGGAAGTACTCAGATTAATTTTAGATCCCACAACTTTCTATATAGCTTTCCAAAACATGAAGGTGAATCGGGAATCTCTGTCGAATATTATGGAGACCGGAAAACCATGCAAACGATGATCTCTTTTATATAAATCCGAGCCAATTGTTCCAAGCTTAGGGTCATTCAAATGGTCAAGAAATTGGTTGATTTGTTCAGTCTATCTAGTATCACCCACACAACATCATTCTTTCTTGGTGTTAAAAGTAATCCACTAACAAAGTCCATAGTGATTTGTTCCCACTCCCATTTAGGAAGTTCGATAGGTTGCAAGAGTACTGTGGGGACTTGGAGTTCATCTTTGATTCTTTGACAAGTTAGACATCAGGAAATAAAATCAACAATAGCATTCTTCATTACCGGCCACCAATACAATTCTTTCAGGTCCTTTTACATCTTAACTAACCAGGGATGAATTGAAAAGGGGCTTTTGTGACCTTCAGCTAACATTTCTCTCCTTAAGTTCTCATCATTTGGTACACAAACCCGATCCTTGGATGACCAAGAAGGCTTGTTATCACTTCTTTGCCTTGTGTCCTTTCTGGAATAACTTTCTTTTCTTTTATCAGCTGCTTTCAACTTCGATTCGGTGGCAATTGCTCGATTCACCAATTCTTGGAAATCAGTTATCCCGAGAGCCGTAAACATTAGGCTTAGCTCATCGTTCAATCTACCAATGAACATACGACATCTATCTTCTTCCTTCTTTATGTATTCTGATCCATATTTACAATACTTGCAAAATTTGCCCACGTATTGCTCTATAAACTTTCCTCCTTGCTTACGATACAAGAAACGCCTTCTTCTTTCTGCCAAGTACTGCTCACTAATGTACTTTTTATGGAATTCTTTGAGAAAGAATTTCCAATTAATAGTATGTGATGGGGCAGTTAAGGTTGTAGTTTCCCACCAATTAAGGGCTTCATTAGCTAGCAGGGCCAAAGCACATTCAAGTTTATGCTCATCTGAGCACTGTAGTTGTTTAGTTAATATTCTGGTTGTAGTCTCCAACCAGTACTCAACTACTTTGATTTTTTCATCATCAGTTTCTGAGGAGATATAGGCTTAGTGTTGAGCCATCTTATCTACGGGTGCTCTACTTTTTCCTACTACAAGTGCAAGAAAAGTGTTTTGCTTTAGAAAGACCACAGATTGATTGAACATCTCGGTTATGCTCAAGAAACATTCTTTTTGAATCGGATTCATTTGGGGAGCTTCAGGTTGAGGTTCAATAGACTTTTCAGGATCCTGTTGTTCCTAATTCATCCTCACTCTTCCTGTTTCATTGGAGGAAACAACAGGGCTATCTTTGTCCCTTCCTAGATGTGTTTCAGACATCTGTAATTATCAATAGGATACAAGGGAGACTTTAATAAGCGAGATCACAAGTATAGATTTAAATTGATTCCTAGGTGGCACAACATCGCAATTATAACAATAGAATCTGGTTTAGTCCTAGGACCGAATAAACCTTAGCTCTGATACCAATTATAACATCCTCAACCCGACTTAGCATTAAACCGGGTGTAAGGAGTCAGAACGAACAAAGAAGTTAACTTGCATCACAAGTTAGGAACTTAAACAACCAAAACTAGATGCTTGGACTACTATAGCACACGAGAAAACATAACAACAACAAGAACAATTAGATTAGTCATTATTCAATTTGCTATATGAACATCCTTAAACCCAATAAAAAGAAAAGATATCAACCCAGAACACATTTAGGAGAACTAATGAGATCAAGCTGATAAGGATAAGAAGAACAACAAGAATATAAGAGATTTTAAACAAGTCTCCAAATGTGTTACTCGGTGTCCATTATGAATACCATTAAATCATCTCGATTTATTGCAAGTCATTTCATAAGATTACAACCCAAATATCTAGCAATTTCTTTATAAAAGACAACCAATCAATTATTTCATCCCAATCAAATATGTTCAAGACATCTTCCTTGGAAGAGTTTTAAGCCAAAATATTCTCTTGAAATATGCCGACCAGCTTAATCAAGGGATTCATATCCAATCATGCATCAAGGGAACTAATCCAATTTACTTAATCTAAGATATTGAGATTCATTATTAAGAATATTAAGTTTATCTTGAGCCTTGAGTTACAAGATAATAGACACACGAATCCACATTAAGTGTAACAATAACAAAGGTACATATTGTACCAGAACAAGATTACACAAGGTACTAAATCCATTCTAAACTGAACGGGGGTACTAATCATACCAATGGATCATTTGATCTAAAGAAAAAGGGACCGTAGTCCAAACTAGTGAGCTCGACGAACTCTATGGCATGCCAACTGTGTCTAAACTAACTCGAATCAAGGCTTATATTTGTAAACTTCTTTTGTTTCATTCGAGAGGTCTTTTAGTACCTTATATTATTAACTTAGTTCATTTAGATCATAATAACTTGCAAAAATACCTATATTTCATGCATTTCTACTTAAGTATTTGATTGGTTTCAAGATCATTTTATAGTATATAGATGCATTTAGCACATATAGTTGCATAGGGCTTTACTTGTTTGGTGGTTTGGTTTATTTTAAAAGATTAAATGATGCTGAAGGGGTATGTTCTGGTGTGGTGATGTGCATGAGAAGCAGGAGTGAAGCTGGGAAAACGAGAAAAATGCCGCATCATTTCTGGGCGTATAAAAGGACAAAGCATCAAAGACATTCTCTTTGGCTCACATGTGCGAACCCCCTATTTATCTTTCGTGCCACACATGAAGAGGCAATATTATCTAGGACCTTCAAGGAATATTATGGCACTAAACCCTAGGAGCCCCCATCATATAAAGGACAAGAAGCCCACATTAAAGAAGAAGGAGAGAGAATCGGAAAAGAGAGCTTTTTGGGCGAGGAAAGAAAGGGGGAGAGTTGGCCGCTTTCTTCACCTTATTGTCCTCCATAGTTGAAGCTCCAAGGGGTGATCTTGCTTGCATTCGAGAGAAGCAACAAGCTTAGGGAAGTTCGTGGCAGTCCAAGATGGCGTTGGGAGTTTTTCCTTCCTTTTTAGTTGTTCTTTTTTAGCATTTATTACTGGAATGGGTTGTTGCAAATGAATGATGATGCATGTTGATTGCCCAACCATGAACTAATTTTAAGTGGCTAGGGCTTGCTTTGAATTATTTTATTTTGGTTTTAATGAATGTTTAGTTATCTTCATCTCCTTAAATGTGTTGTTCACCGTTTTATTACCATAGGTTTGTAAGAGCTTTTGAGAGTAGCCTTAACCTATGTGTTGGATGTGCTTGATGGTCGAGAGAGTTAAGCCTATATCTACATGGACAATGGGGTTGTGCAAAGAGACAAACCCTTACTCACCTTAGAGATAAGGATAGGGCTTCAATGATTAAAAGGAGTAGTGCTTTATCGATTAGTAACTTGCTAGGGTTGATGCTGAGAGGTATTGCCGTAGCATTCTGGTTGTTAGGTTTCTTGCTAGAGATAGTTTAGAAACATTGTAGTAAACTCTGTCGAGCATAGTTTGGGCTGAAAATCATTAGACACGCATGAGAACTAAGTAAAGGATTCCTTAGCAAGCCTAGCATGTCATTCCATTGAGAGTTTCACACATGTGAGAGGACATTTAAAGTTCATTTTGTTTACTCTGGGTTTTATATATTGCAATTGGTACATCATCATGTTTACTTGTTTAAAAACAGTTCCTTAATCATTATTCACTCTTTGTTTGGTGTGTTTAAACTTAACTTGAAACACCTTCAATCCATGTGGAGACGATACTCACTCATCACTTTACTACTTGTTTGATGTGTATACTTGCACTATTTTGCGTGTTATTTATAGTACATCACACAACACAACAAGTTTTTGGCGCCGTTGCCGAGGATTGGCAATTGGTTGTTTTAAGTTTAGTCTTTGTACTACTTTATTTCTTCTTTTCTTGTATATATATTCTTGTTATTTTTGTTTCTCTTTTTCAGGTGTGTGTGCTAGTGCATGGCCTGAGGAAGATCCGACGGATGCATACTACTCTATATTCTTGAAATTGAACACATTTTTTCATCAATGGAGACGAATACAAGAAGCACTTAGAGTCATGAACGAAGCTCAAAACCCAGGAGGTTTACCAGCTCAAAATCATGAAACCCTGCTGCTGCAGCAATTGGAAATCAAGGAGTAGAAGCTCCAGCTCGACCACGAGCTATTAGATATCACTTGAATCCTATCTCGGATAACCTAAACCCAGGGATTGTAGCTCTCGAAGTTCAGGCAGCCCACTTCGAGCTTAAACATGTAATGTTCAACATGTTGAACTCGATTGGTCAATTTGGAGGCTAACCTCATGAAGATGCTAGGAAACACATTCGTGCATTTTTAGAAGTTTGCTACTCTTTTCGACAAAAAGAGGTGCACAAAGATGTGCTGAAACTTAAGATTTTCCCTTATTTCTTGTGTGATCGAGCGCGAGAATGGTTGAGTGGTGTGCCAGCCGGATTAATGGAAACATGGACATATTTGTGCAAAAGTTTTTTGCTGCAGTATGATCCACTAAACATGAACACTTAGTTGAGGAATGACATTGCCTCTTTTCGTCATTTAATGATGAATCAATGTATGAGTGTTGGGACAGATCCAACGGACTACTGCGCAAGTGCACTAATCACGGGTTTCAAGGTTGGACACAAGTAGTGATGTTTTACAATGGTGTTAATGCTCCCACCAGAATGATGCTAGATGCTTCAGCAAATGGAACTTTGCTGGACAAGTCACCAGAGGAAGCATTCGACATCCTTGATAGAATTGCTAACAACGATTACCAATTTCCATCATCAAGACTTGGAATGGGGAGAAGAACTCAAGGAACACATGACATAGATGCGGATGCCTCACTTTGAACTTAGTTTTCCACCATTACAAGTATGTTGAAAAATCCCCTACATTCTAATTAGGTGAAGGAAGTAAAGATGGCTCCACTTGCCTTCGTCATGATAGAATCCACCATTTGAGAGAGTTCCCGGATAATCAAGAGTCCACCAACTATGTGGGGAACTCAAAGCGGAATAAAAACCCTTGCTCGAATACCTATAACCCAGGATGGCGTCAACATCCTAACCTTTTTCGGGAAATCAAGAAAACAACAACTATGGTAGCTCAAATCAGCAACAGAATCTGCCTAAACAACAAGGTTCTTAGCAGAATATGCCATGGAAAACAACAGAGGTTCCACATCTTCATCGACCAACTACTCTTTGGTAGCTACACTCAAGGACTTCATGACATCCACTAAGGACTTCATGTCAACTACAAAGACACTACTTCAAGACCACTCTATGTCTATTAAGAAATAAGGAGCTTTGCTACAAATCCATGGCTCATCTTTATGGCCTTTGGAAACCCAAGTGGGCCAGATTGTGCAAGCATTGCATGTGCAACCCAACTGAAACATGCCTAGTGATACTGAAGTCACTAAAAGCCACGACAAGGAGCAATGCAATGCACTCACTTTGAGGAGTGACACCCAACTTAACAAAGAAGATAAGTTTGGGGGGAAGAAGAAAGAAAACTCCACTTCCAAGGATGCGCAAGAAGAACCTGATTTGCAAGAGGAGTCATCGTATATGGGGATTTGATGAATGAACCTATTGAAGGAGGAGAAAATGCTACAACAAGGGAAAGACCCCTAGTGGTACAGGAAGAAGTTAGACCCCACCACCCTTCCCTCAACGACTGAAGAAGCAGAATGAGAATCTTCAATTCAAGAAATTTTTGGATGTTCTTAACCAGCTGCACATCAAGGTCCCTTTTCTAGAAGCCATCGACCAAATGCCCACATATGTTAAATTTCTCAAGGACATTTTCACCAAGAAGAGGAAGGTTGAGAGATATGATATTGTTGCTACAATGAGCGAATATTATTCTATGTGGAGCAAGTTGCCTTATAAGAGAAAGGATCCTAGCAACTCCATTATCCCTTGCTCAATAGGTGATAATTATGCCGGGGAGGCCTTATGTGACCTAGGGTCTACTATTAATCTCATGCCCAATTCAGTTTTCATGAAGCTTGGTATGGGAGACATAAGGCCAACCACTGTCATCTTGCAATTGGTAGACCGATCTCATGTACGTCCGAAAGGAAGAATAGAATATAATGGTAAAGGTGGACAAATTTTATTTCCAAGACGACTTTCTCAATCTCGATTGTGATGCGGATGACAATGCACCCATTATTTTGGGGTGACCATTCCTAGCCAACGGTCGAACTTTGATTGACTGTGAGAAAGGTGAGTTCACCATGAGAGTGACAGATCAAAAGGCGACCATCAATGTCTTCAACACTCTCAAGCATGTGGATGAGCATGAGGAGTGTCGGTATATGGATGTTATAGCAGAAAGAGAAACTACAGATCTTTTTTGCAACAATTTCTTGGAGATGTTTTTGGGCAGCTAGAAGGTTAAGAACATCCAAGAAAGTGCAAAACTCATGTATGGTGATGTTTTTATACACTTTTGTTTTGATATTTGGCAATGGGACTTCAAGGTTGTATTTGGGAGATGTGTTTTGAACTCCCTAAGTTCGTGGCATGTTTGTGATGGCTTTTATAGGTTGTAAATGGTCCTAGAGGCTTGGTTTGAGGTTTGGATGCTTATATTGGTTTTGTGACTAGGAAGCATGCCTTTAGATTGAATGTTTTTGTGTTTGATTCCATGCTCTTGCTTAAGGGTCCTAAATGTGGTGTTTGGTGTCTAAATGGGTTGCTGGTATGTTATGGTACTTGTTGAAGCATGTTTGAGTGGGTTTAAAAGTGAAAAACCAACAATTTCTGCTATCACAGTGCAAGGTGTATCGAAACACCCTTAACTATTTCGGAACGGAGGCCTGTAATGGCCATAGCGTTCCGGAATAACTGAAGGTGTTTCGGAACAGTTTTGCTACTAGTGAGGCATGTTTCGATACCGGTCTCGGAACGCACATGAGTACCGAAACAGTCAACAACGTTTTGATACGGCGTTTTGGTACGAAAGGTGGGTATTCCGAAACAGATGATCGTTGGATGATGATTTTGAATTGTTTTAGTTTCCATGCTTTACATTTTAGTCTTGAATGTTGTGGATGCAATTGCTTGAGCTTGGAATGTTCTTTGAAGCTGAAATTTGATAGAGGAGCATGTAATATGACTAATTACATATTGGTAAACCTAAAATCTGCAAAGTTTTTATGATTTCAAAAAATTACATTTTGGTCCCTAAACGTGTAATTTATTCAATTGAGTCCCTAAATGATTTTCGATCGATGGGCCTATCTCTTCCATGATTCCTGAGTGTTCACATAGGCTTAATGTGCATCTAGAAAATATTAAAAAGAAAAAAGGGTCGTTAATCAAGGTTGACTTTCGGGTTGACTTTGGTTTTCCCCGTGTAATCTTCGTAGTTCGAGTCAAGCGTCTAGGCCGGGCTAAGGGGGTTACATTTGTTGGTATTAGAGCTAGGTTATCAAATAATTGGGGCTTGGTATGTGGTTATTGTATGTGGTTATGTATGATTGTGACTTTTCGGTGAAAGTATGATGTATGAATATTGATGTATGAATCAATATAGATGAATTTGTGATGCTATGCTATGTTTGGAGTATGGTTGGGGATCCCATTGCCATATCATTACTAATGAGAAGAAATGGTTTCAAAAATGATCTTTAGTACTTGGATTACTTACCTTGTTATGCCTAATTGTGTTTGTTGCATTTTTGTCAGTGCATTGTTTTTACTATGGGGCCACGTAGAGCGCTAAATATCAATACTCGATCTATGGCTGAGAATGAGAACATAGAGAATGCTGAGGATTTACGTCCTCCTCCCCCCGGTGGACCACCTGGTGGTGGTTGAGCTGGGGCTAGTGCTGTTGGGGTTGCAGGACCCGAGGGAGGTCAGGGGCAAGCTTCTCTTGATATGACCGTGTTGATATAGGGTATTGCTGGTGCTTTCCAAGAAGCAGTAGTCAGAGCTCATGAAGCTGCACCTTAGGATGGTGCTAATGTGAGATTGCCGTTGGAGCGTCTCCGCAATCTAGGTGGGACTGAGTTTAGAGGTTTGACACCGGAAGGCTCTGAATCTTGGCTGGAGAGTACCAAGAGGATTCTTGGACAGCTGAACTGCAATAATGTCCAGAAGCTGGGATGCATTGTGTCACTACTACATGGTGATGCATATACGTGGTGGACGACCACTATCTCTAGAATGGAGGATGATGAAGTGACTTGGACATTCTTTTTGAATGCGTTCAAGCGAAAATATTTGGGATTTCACTACCTCGACGAGAAGAAGAGAGAGTTTATGTCGCTCGTGCAAGGGAGCATGTCTGTGGCTGAATATGAGATTCAGTTTGTTCGCCTTAGCCAATATGCACCTGAGCTAATTCCTAGCGAGAGGGAAAGGTGTGAAGGTTCCGTTATGGGCTGGTAGCGGACGTGAAAACCTATATGCTTTCGGCCGAATACACTGATTTCGATGTCATGGTAACTAGAGCCACGGACATTGAATTGAACCTTGGCATGGCGAGTCGAGTATGAGGTTCTGGCTCGAAGAAGCGAGCTGCAGAACGCGATTATGGTGGAGATCGCAACAAAAGGCACAAGGATAGGAAGCCACATTTTGATGCTAGGTGCGGAGGTGGTAACCCTGGTATAGGTCAGCAAGGACCTAATGCTTTCTTGAGTACTCCTAAGTGTAATAGGTGTGGTAGGAGGCACGCTTGTGAGTGTTGGGGAAACCTTGGGACATGCTAGAACTGTGGTAACCGGGGGCATATGAAGAAAGATTGTCCTCAGCTGCTGAGAGAGGGACGAGCTCCGGTGAGAGCAGCTGAGCCACAGAGAGGTCATGGGCGCGGCCGTGGTAATTTTCAGCGTAGAGATTAGGGTGGAAGGTTGTAACAAAAAAGTTGTATAGGAGATGCCCTTTAAAGGTGCAAGACCATGTGTTTCTTGTAGATCTTATGGAATTGTCGTTCTATGGTTTTGATGTAATCCTTGGCATGGATTGGCTTGTTGAGCATAGAGCTATTGTGGATTTCGAAATCAAGCGAGTTTCTTTGAAACTTGCGGATGATTATGAGGTGGTGGTGGTGGGAGAAAATGTGAAGTTTCTAGCTAATATGGTGTCGACGTTTGAAGCAAGTCGGATGTTGCGGCAAGGATGTGAGGCTTACCTAGCCTTTGTTATGAATCCTAGTTCTAATGAAGGTGCGCGTTCAGGATATAAGGACCGTGTGTGAGTTCCCATGGGTGTTTCTGGAGGAATTACCTGGTTTGCCGCCTAGTCGAGAGGTTGAGTTTGGAATTGAGTTGTATGAGAACACAACTCCGGTGTCCATTTCTCCCTATCGCAAGGCACCCAAAAAGTTGAAGGAATTGAAGACGCAACTTCAGGAGTTGCTTGACTGTGGCTTCATTCGGCCTAGCGTGTCACCTTGGGTGCACCGGTCTTGTTTGTTAAAAAGAAAGATGGCACGATGAGAATGTGCATCGATAATCGTCAGCTGAATAAGTTGACCGTCAAGAACAAGTATCCTTTGCCGAGGATTGATTACTTTTTGATCAGTTTCGGGGAGCGGCTGTGTTCTCAAAGATTGATTTGAGGCCAAGGTACTTTTAGTTAAAGGTGAACGATGTGGATGTGCCGAAAACAGCCTTTAGAACGAGGTATGGGCATTATGAGTTGCTTGTGATGCCGATTGGGTTGACGAATGCTCCTGCTGCTTTCATGGATATGATGAATAGGGTGTTCATGAATTCTTGGACAAGTTTGTTGTGGTGTTCATCGACGATATCCTTGTGTACTCTCGTACTGAGGAGGAGCATGAAGGTCATTTGAGGATTGTTTTGCAAGCGTTGTTGGAAAATTAGCTTTATGTTAAGTTGAGAAAATGTGAGTTTTGGCTTAAGGAAGTTGTTTTCCTTGGTCACGTGGTTTCGTCCGAAGGGATTCGAGTTGATCCCTAGAAGGTTGAGGCGGTGACGAATTTAAAGCCTCCTAAGTCTGTTAATGAAGTCCGTAGTTTCCTTGGGTTGGGAGGATATTAGCGGGATTTGTGGATGTATTTTCTAGGATTCCTGCCCCTTTGACGAAGTTGATGCAAAAGGATGTCAAGTATGAGTGGACGGAAGCGAGACAACAAGCTTTCGAGAATCTAAAAGCAGCTTTGACGCAAGATCCTATCTTGGTTCAACCTAAATCAGGGAAAGAGTTTGTGGTGTATAGTGATGCATCCTATGTTAGTTTGGGGTGTGTGATAATGCAAGAGGGTAAGGTGGTGGCTTATGCATCGCGATAGTTGAAAGTGCATGAGCGCAATTATCCTACGCATGATATAGAGTTGGCTGCAGTGGTTTTTGCTCTAAAGATCTAGAGACATTATCTTTATGGTGAGAAGTGTACTGTGTACACGGATCACAAGAATTTGAAGTATCTGATGTCTCAGAAAGAGTTGAATCTTAGGCAACGGCAATGAGTGGAGTTGCTTAAGGATTACGATCTAACGATCGAGTATCATCCGGGGAAGGCCAATGTTGTGGTTGATGCTTTGAACAGGAAAATGGTAGTGGAGTTAAGAGCGATGTTTGGTAGCTTGAGCATATCGCAAGATGGTGGTCTTGTTGCTGAATTGCAAGTGAAACCATCTATAATCTAGTTGATTAAGGATAAACAATTGTTGGATGATTCTTTGGTGACATATTTTCAGGATATCGCTGATGATAGGCCATCGGATTTTTGTTTTAATGATGATGGTGTTCTATGTTTTGGGAGTCGGATAGTTGTACTGAATGATGTTGAGTTGAGGCGCACTATTCTTACCGAAGCTCATAGTAGTCCTTTTGTTGTGCAGCCTAGTAGTACAAAGATGTATCGTGATCTGAAGGATGAGTACTATTGGGTGGGATTGAAGAAAGATGTCACTGAGTATGTGAGCAAGTGTATAGTTTGTTAGCGGGTTAAGGATGAGCATCAATTCCCTTCAGGGTTGTTGCAGCCGTTAAGGATCCCTGAATGAAAGTGGGAGAGGATCACCATGGACTTTATTTCTGGTTTGCCTCTATCGCCATCAAAGAAGAATTTTGTTCGGGTGATTATGGATAGCCTTACGAAGTGTGCGCATTTCTTTCCTGTGCATACTACGTACACCTTGGATAAGCTTGCAGAGTTGTACATTGCTGAGATTGTACGTTTGAATGGTGTACGAAAATCTATAGTGTCAGATAGAGATCCGAGGTTCACCGCAAGGTTTTGGGAGTGTTTGCATCAAGCTTTGGGTACGCGGCTGAAATTCAGTACTTCTTATCATCTGCAGATGGATGGACAATTGGAGCGTGTTATTCAAGTGCTTGAGGATATGTTGAGGTGTTGTGTTATTGAGTTTCATGGCTCTTGGGAGAAGCACTTGCCTTTGGTGGAGTTTGCTTATAATAATAGTTACCAGGCGAGTATTCAAATAACACCTTATGAAGCTTTGTACGGGAGGAAGTGCAGAACTCCTCTTTGCTGGGCTAAAACGGGACAAAAGTTGGTCTCGATGTTGGCTCTGTTGAAAGGAACCACCGAGAAGGTGAAGCTCATTTGTGAGCGGTTGAAGGCAGCATCAGATCGACAAAAGTCTTACGCGAATTTGAAGCGTGAGGAGATAGAATTTGTGGTGGGTGACCGTTTGTTCTTGAAAGTTTCACCTTGGAAGAAGGTGATGAGATTTGGCTGGAAGGGCAAGTTGAGCCCAAGATACATTGGACTATACGAGGTGATAGAACGTGTGGGTCCTGTTGCTTATAATCTGAGGCTACCACAAGAGTTAGAAAAGATACATAATGTGTTTCATGTATCCATGCTTCGGAGTTATAGATCGGATCCTTCGCATGTTATGCCTGTGGAGGAAGTTGAGTTGAATCCAGACTTGACGTATGATGAGGAACCTGTTGAGATTTTGGATTCAGATAGTAAGGTTCTCTGTGGTAAGACCATTGAGCTGGTCAAAGTGTTGTGGAGACATCGTGGTGTTGAGGAAGCCACGTGGGAAAAAAAGGAAGACATGAATGAGCAATTTACTTAACTTTTTCCTCCAGGTAAATTTCAAGGACGAAATTTCTTAAGGGGGAGAGTTGTAACACCCCAAATTTTGGCCTAGATGTTTTAGAGTTCGAATCAGACCGGTCGAGAACGATTCTAATCATAAAGGGAGATTTCAGGAATACCTAGTTCGAGATGCTTTAAAAATATGGGAAAATATCTAAAAATCCTCATTTATTATATGAATGACTGGTGAAAACAATTTTATAAAATAAGGTTTTGGAAATACTATATTTCGGTGTAGTGACCAAATCGCAGTTTTTGCAAAAGTTAAATAGTGACTGTTTTGTAACGGATTGAAACTTTGAATTTTAAAGGAGCTAATTTTACAAAAATGTTTTTAATTAGATTTCTCCTTATTTTGGGTGATTTTAATAATGTTTTAATTAAAGAACATAAAGATTAATTAAAAGGAAAATTATCTTTGACTTTTCACAACTACCTTTTATCAATTTTCTCTAATTTCATTTTCTCTCAATTTCTTTTCAGCCAAACACATTTCCTCCATCAAGTAGCCTTTGATTTTCATTCCTTTTGATGAGATTTCAATCTCCTTTTGATTCCTAATCTTTTCCTCACCAAATCCTCTTGTTTTTACATTGGATTTTCAAGAAAACTTGCCCAATTCAAGGAGAAATCAGCCATTAGAGGTAAGCTTTGTCCTTCTCCTCTAATGATAAGTTCTTTACTGAAATTCCCAAGTTGTCAATCCTTTGTTAATGATTTTTTAGTTGCTTTAATGTTAGAAAGAAGAAATTGTATTAAAACTCAAGGTTTTTGGAGAGATCTTGATGATTTTCGTGGTTGATGGTTAGGCTCTGTTTTGAGGTTGTTTTCTAATGTATTTTGGATTTTAATTGATGTTATAAATGAGTTTTATCAAACAAATCCTGAATAGGTTTGGGTTCCTAAGTTTTGTATGCTAGAATGGTGGTTTTTGGCGTGGTTTTGGTGTTCTGTTATAGCTGGGGAGGTTAAAGGACGAGTTTGTGGTGGTTTTTGATGTTGATTGATGTTTAGAAATGATTAGAAGTGGTAGATCTTTGCTGGGCTTTTTTTTGGAAGAGTTTGGAGATGATTTTGGTTGTGTTTGGTAGCCGAAATGAGGTTCATGAGTAGAGCAGCGAGTTTAGGTGTGAGGCTGATGATTTCAATGCATGATGATGCATTAATCCTCTGCTCTTATGTGTTATAAATAGGGGAGACATCTTCAGACGCCTTTGGTGTTGATCAGGGAGCTTTATTAGCATTTCGGCAAGCAAGCGAAATGTAATCCGCGAGGGTGAATGGTTTTAGAAGTCCTTCAGGGACAAAGAAACAAGGTTTGAGGATTTAGGAAAGGTTTGAAACACTTTTCTAAGTCCGGAAGTAATTATTGGCTAAATTTCTCTCTTATATGTGATGGTTGCCCCTAAAATGCTTTTACATGCTCATGGTTTGAGATAGATAAATTCTTACTGTTTTTATGCATGATTTGTAGCATGAGATGATGCTTGAAATGATTTCATGAAATAACATGTTGCATTGATGAGTCTTGAGCTTTTGTTTTAAATCATGGCAAATGTTATGGTTTTGAAATGAGATGAGAAAGATTTGAGAAATGTTGCATGAAAAACAGTAGGTGAGATGATGTTTTAACATAATATATTGGCATAGAAGATGAGATACTTACCAGATATAATTGATCGATCAATAGGATGAGAGTGCTCGATAAACTAAGAATTCGTATGTGCTCTTCGGTTTAATCCAAAGGGAGAGACTGATGATGGGCATTCCATCGGGTAGGAGTTGGTGAAATACCAAGGCTTTGTGGCAATGAGAGATTCCGCCATGTGAGTACGGTGATGTGAGATTCCACCGAAAATTATGTTACTAGACAAGTGAGTACGGTGATGTGAGATTCCATCGGAAGCGTCTAGTGGTTAGAGAATGTTGTCCGCATATCCGAGTAGTAATGAGATGTGAAATGCCAATATAATATATGAAAATGCTTTTGATTCACATGTACATATTATTGAGATGATTTATGCTATGAGAAATGCATATGAGATTTGCATATCAAATGCTTTGGTTTCATAAGCATGAGTGTGGCTTTGCCATGAGATTTACATTGGTTTAAATGCATGAGATAGAATTGAGGTACTTGTGTTTTCAATGAAGAGTTGCTTTGAAATGGTTTTCAAGCATGAGATAAAATGAGCATGTTCTAGAAAAAGGCTTTTGAGAAAGTGTTTTGAATAATGCATTATTGTGTTGGTTTTCTTTAGAGCTTGCCTCACTAAGCAAATGTGCTTACGCTCTCTTTTACCAATAATGCATATAATTGAAGTGTTTTTGGGCATCGAGAAGGTTAAGAACATCCAAGGAAGTGCAAAGCTCATGTATGGTGATGTTTTTATACACTTTAGTTTTGATATTTGGCAATGGGACTTCAAGGTTGTATTTGGGAGATGTGTTTTGAATTCCCTAAGTTTGTGGCATGTTTGTGATGGCTTTTATGGGGGTTTGGTTGCTTATATTGGTTTTGTGACTAGGAAGCATGCCTTTAGATTGAATGTTTTTGTGTTTGATGTCATGCTCTTGTTTAAGGGTCCTAAATGTGGTCTTTAGTGTCTAAATGGGTTGCTGGTATGTTATGGTACTTGTTGAAGCATGTTTGAGTGGGTTTAAAGGTAAAAAACCAATAATTTATGCTGTCATAGTGAAGGGTGTATCGAAACACCCTTAACTGTTTCGGAACGGAGGCTTGTAATGGCCATAGCGTTTCAGAACAGCTGAAGGTGTTTCGGATCAGTTTGGCTACTAGTGAGGCTTGTTTCGATACTGGTCTCGGAACGCACCCGAGTACCGAAACGGTCAACACCGTTTCGATACGCCATTTCGGTACGAAAGGTGGGTGTTCCGAAATAGATGGCCGTTGGATGATGATTTTGAATTGTTTTAGTTTCCATGATTTACATTTTAGTCCTGAATGTTGTGGATGCAAATGCTTGAGCTTGGAACGTTGTTTTAAGCTGAAATTTAATAGAGGAGCATGTAATATGACTAATTACATATTGGTAAACCTAAAATCTACAAAGTCCTTATAATTTCAAAAAATTACATTTTGGTCCCTAAACGTGTAATTTATTTAATTAAGTCCCTAAATGATTTCCGATCGATGTGCCTATCTCTTCCATGATTCCTGAGTGTTCAGATAGGCTTAATGTGCATTTAGAAAAGATTAAAACGGAAAAAGCTCGTTAATCAAGGTTGACTTTCGGCTTGACTTTTGTTTTCCCCGTGTAATCTTCGTAGTTCGGGTCAAGTGTCTAGGCCGGGCTAAGGGGGTTACAATTGCCGCCTAGGCAGCTGGCTGCTATGGCGGCATCCTTGACGGCACTTTTGAACTGCTTCAGTACAGCTCCTTTTGTTCCCTGCTTTCCCGTCCTCTCCTCCTCTACACACCTACAACACGTGAAAATGAAAATTAAACTAAAACATTATCTTTTCTTAACCAAATATAAAATATTCAATAAAAACATGGTAAAAGAGCAAATATTGTTATTATGCATGCAATGCACCTAAATAGGCTGAAGAAAAATATTAATAATGGCAAGAATGTGTACAAAATATAGAACTTATGGACACTCTACACATCCCCATTGCACTAAAATTAATAGAAACTTAGCCTTTAACTTGATTTCTTACCTCAAGGTCGTGGCACCTATTTTATGTCAATGATAGGGAATGTCATGAAATAACTTAGAATTTATTTTTTTAAGTGCCAGTGCAGTGTTTGCAGGTCTGTGTCCATGCTAAATATGTTGAGTATACTAAGGAAACAAAGAATGCTAAAAATAATTAAATACAAAAAAGGATATGGGTTGCTGCCATGGCAGCACAGTCAAGCACTTTTTTCCTCCTTTTTCTGATCATGGCCTCAAGGACTTCATCTCATCAGAACTATTCTCCAAGTCTGAAGTTAAGATAGGAGCATACTACGAAACTCTGAACCCTTTAAATAGAGTCATCTCGTGAAGGCTTTCATTCACTTTTGCTAATTTGTCTGTCACTTTAGATACTTTGACTTTGATAGCAGCGGAGTGTCCTTGCTCATGATCCTTCCTAGAGCCTGTTTCAAGCACCTCTAGGGTAATAAGCATCTTTTTAAAGCCTGTTTCAGGCACCTCTAGGGTATTAAGCATCTTAGCTGCCTTGTGCTGCCACGGCGGCAATCCTTCGTCTAATTAAGAAATTTTCATTAGATTGAGCAAGCATTGTTAAACTTAGAACTCAAGCAAAACTTAGCACATGGCAGACAATGTAAGAATAAGTTGCAACTAAAAAAATTCTAAGTATTTTTCATGCTTCTTCCTATGATTAAGTTCAATTTTATGTATGGTGCGAATATGGAAGTCGGCTAACTATCAATAGCACAAGTTTTTAAGCAATGATTTTCAATTTCATTATGTGCTAGGGCAGAATTTACACATGTTGTTACATGCGGCTAAATGTAACTAAGAGCAAAGAAAACAAGGAGGGCTAACCCCCCCACCCCCAAACTCAAGGTTGGCAATGTCCTCAATGCCTTACACAAAATATAAAATAAAAACAGAAAAAGATAAAGAAAACATAAAAGGAAAGAAAAATAAAGAAAACAAAGAGGACTAACCCCCCCCCCCCCCCCAAACTCAAGGTTGGCAATGTCCTCAATGCCTTACTCAAGGTTCCCTTATGTTTTTGTTGCTACCTCGGAGGAGGACTCTAAGGAGGCGGGGAGGACGAGGCGGTGTGAGGTGGGAGATTTGGGGATGGTCTCTTCTTCTGGCCACGTGGTGGCTAGATGCGGCTGGTAGTGGGTCTTTTAGGTGGTGCTTCTGGATTGGTTTCAAACCCTTCGCATTGAGGCTCAGTCCCACTGGCGGGCCGCTTCCTTTTCCTTGCTGCATCGCCCGGTTCGTTGGAGGAGGAATCAGATACCTCAATGTCCAATGAATCTGAGGCCTTAACTTTCTCTTTGGTAGCTGCCTCCTCTACTGCAGGGGCGGCGGTGGTAGTCTTGTCCTCCTTTTTTGCCTGATCTCCTCTTCTTCAGACTCAAAGGAGGAGGTGAGGTTGTATGGCTAGATGGGAGTGGGCGTGGTCCTTTTTTGGGGGCAGATATGTTGTCCTTCGCTGTCTGCGGCGGCTGTAGTTGCAGCTGGTCGAGGTGTGATCTGGGTTTGTTTAGAAGCTGCTAACTCCGACGGGAAGGTTGGCAACCTTGGGTCGGCGTCTTGATTTTTGTCCAGCAAGTAGGCCACAAAGGTCTCTTGCACCACCGCAATGTATCTCGTAGAGATTACTTGTTTGAGCTCGATTCTCTGGTAGCTCTCTACGAGGTTTCGAAGCAGAGGAACAACGACAGAAGAAAGGATTGCACGTCGCGGCTAGGGTGGCGGCAGGATTGCATGTCGGCCAAGTGGTTGTTGGCGTTTTAGGTTCTGACTCTTGCATCATCTGGAGACGAGCCTTCTTTGTCCACCCTTCCTTGGTAGTGATGATAATATCTTTCTGATGCTGAGGCACACGAAAATTGGCACAGAGGCTGGTAATGAGTGAGAGGAAACCGAGGGGTGCCTTGGACTGGGGTTTGGCTGTGTGAGCATAGATTTCTTCAAGTATAACTTCTCCAACGTTGATTGGCCGCCCCTTCATTATGCTAGGGATTAGGGCCAGCCGTGACCTATTGACTGTGGAACCATGTGAAGTGGGCATTAGGCGGCGCTTGACGAAGTTACTCCAAAGAATGGCCTCTGGCAGCAAGTCTCAGCGGTTGACTGAGACGTTATTTTTGCCGGTGAGCCACTTGGCGTATGGTTGGCAGATTTCTCTTTTGATTTGTTCATAGTCTGATGCCGTTAGACCCAAGCTTTATTTTTCGTGTGTATTCTCTTTGATTTCTATTCCGTAAAAGTTGTTTACTGTTTCCACTGTGAGCTTGATACCCTCGTCACGAACGTAGACGAAGGGGTTTCTCGGGGTAGGTTTGTGGGCATAAAATTACCTAACTAAGTTGGTGTTTACCTCCTCTAGTTGTCGTGCAAAAATATGCCATCCTAGTGTGTGGACTCTTTCGAATACGTTGGGTTCAAGGGCAAGATCCCCTTCTTGCCTTGTGTACTGGAAGCCTATCTCTTCCCAAATTTGTCGCTCAGCGAAGTGCTGCCGATAGGTTGCCGCTGCGGCAGCATTAAAGAACCTCTGGAAGTTTGGCTTGGGGGATGAGGTTGTGGCTTTTGATGTAACCCCCTTAGCCCGGCCTAGACGCTTGACCCAAACTATGAAGATTACACTGGGAAAACCAAAGTCAACCTTGATTAACGACCCTTTTTTTCTTTTTGTTTTTTTTCTAAATGCACATTAAGCCTCTGTGATTACTCAAGAATCATAGGGGAGAAAGTCACATCTATCAGACTTCAGTTAGGGATTTAATTGAAAGAGTTACACTTTTAGGGACCAAAACGTAAATTTTGGAAAATATAAGCACATTGCAGAATTTAAACCTTCCAAAATGTAATTAATCATTTTTCATGCATATCTATCAAATAACAGCTTAAAAGAACATTCCAAACTCCATCAATTGCATCCACAACATCAAGGACTAAAATGTAAGAAATGAGAACTTGAAACAATTCAAATTTGCAGACCAACGGTCAAACCTTTCGGAACGCTGACCTTCGTATCGGAACGCCCGTTTCGAAACTGGGCTGGTCGTTTCGGTACTCATGCTCGTTCCGAAACTCGTATCGGAACATGGCTCTCTAGTAGCTAAAGTGTTCTGAAACACCTTCTCTCGTTCCGAAACACTATGGCTATTTCAGGCCCCTGTTTCGAAATAGACAAGGGTGTTTCGATACACCCTGCCCTGCAACCTTACAATTTTCTGGTTTTTCACATCTCTACACATTCAAACATATCGCAAATCATACCATAACATACCAACAACATGATTAAACATTTAAGAACATATTTAAGAGGCTTAAGCTAAAGCATGGCATCAAACACATGAACATTTAGTCTATAGGCATGCTTCCTAACCACAAAACAAAATATAGACCTCAAACCTCAAACCAAATTAAATAGGACCATTTACAACCTTCAAAAGCCATAACAAACTTCCCACAAACATAGGGAGTTCAAAGTACATCTCCCAAAAACAACCTTCAAGCCCCATTGCCAAATATCAATACTAGAGTATGTAAAAAACATCACCATACATGAGCTCTTCACTTCCTTGGATGTTCTTAACCTTCTTGCTGCCCAAATTTGTCTCAATTATCTACATTGTTGGTAAAAGAGAGCGTAAGAATATTTGCTTAGTGAGGCAAGCTCTAAAGAAAACCAACACAACAATGCATTATTCAAAACTCTTTTTCAAAAGCCATTTTCAACAACATGCTCATTCTATCTCATGCTTGAAAACCATTTCAAAGCAAATCTGCATTTGAAAACACATGTGCCCTTGTTCTATCTCATGCATTAAACCAATGCTAATCTCATGGCAAGGTCATACACATGATAAGTTAAAACAAAAGCATTTCATATCATAACCTCATATGCATTTCGTATAGCATAAAACATCTCTTCATTTGGTACATGTGATTCAAATACATTTTCATATATTATAGGGTAAACTATACTAATGACCACCGAACTATGGGGTTGGTGTCGATTTGACCACTATATTTTCAATTGTGTTAAATATACCACATAACTATTTAATTGGTTCCAATATAGCCACATGCCGTTAAAAAAACGAAAAAGTTAATGGGACTGTTAAAATAATTGGTATAATTACACATTTTGTCCCTTTTATTTATACAATCATTCAATTTAGTCCTAATTTTAATCTAATAAAATAAATTAATTACTTAATTAGGTGGTGACACGTGTCACCACCTTATTTGTGGGATTTATCTATTTTTATTAGACTTATTAAATTTATTTTCCTTCCCCAATCAGGTGGTGACACGTGTCACCACCAATTGGAGTAAGAAAAATAAAGAAGTGGAGGTTACCAACAAGGGGACTCGAACCTAGGTCATTGGGGATAAAATGCAATGCTTTTGCCATTGGGCTAAGCATGTTTCTGGTATATGAGATACCAAATATATTATAACTAGTATATTACAAACACGAGCAAGGAGAGATTTTTTTTTCTTTTCTTTTCTTTCAGCCTAATACATTCAATGTCTCCCCGTCTCCCAACAACTGTTGAATAATTAAAATGGTAATGCAGAAATGTTCTTGTCTATTATTTTACCATTATTTTCTTGTTTTGCTTCTCAAGTTTTACTTCATTCGTCTTAATTTATGAGTATATGATCACCCTGCTTTTATTTTGTACTCATTTTTGGAAACTTTCACATGTTCAGATTTATGAAGTGGGTGATGTAGTACTTCTGGATGACAAGAAAGATGTTGGTGCGTCAAACCACCGCCTACTTGTTGGGTTATATTCTGGTGCTAACTCAGGGTTTGAGGTAAAATTTTCATATTTGCTTTCTTGTTTTTGTAATTAGATGACTCCATGCACCGACTTATTGTAAGCTTTAATAGTCTGTTCTTGTTTTTGTAAGGATTGAAAATTTTCCTTATTAAGTTGGCTATTGTGATATTTATTTAAATGAGCATAATGACTTGATGGGTCATCCAATCTAGAGAAGTTGATGGTTTGTGGTTAAACATGTGCATGTTTGATCTGGTTCTAAAACACTGGTTGATTGTTCATTGTTTTTAAAGTTTTTATTACATGGTGTAGTACATCGTTAAAGATATCATAAATTTTTGCTTTGTCATGTATGGAGAATGGATAGTCGAAAAAAGGAAGATATTTAGTTTCCAAAACGATTGTTTGACGCACCAACATCTTTCTTGTCATCCAGAAGTACTACATCACTCACTTCATAAATCTGAACATGTGAAAGTTTCTAAAAATGAGTACAAAATAAAAACAGGTTGATCATATACTCATAAATTAAGATGAATGAAGTAAAACTTGAGAAGCAAAACAAGAAAAAAAATGGTAAAATAACAGACAAAAACATTATGCATTACCGTATTAATTATTCAACAGATGTTGGGAGAGGGGGAGACATTGAATGTATTAGGCTGAAAGAAAAGAAGAAAAAAAATCTCTCCTTGCTCGTGTTTGTAATATACTAGATATATTATATTTGGTATCTCATATATTAGAAACATGCTTAGCCCAGTGGTAAAAGCATTGCATTTTATCCCCAATGACCCAGGTTTGAGTCCCCTTGTAGGCAACATCCACTATTTTATTTTTCTTATTCCAATTGGTGGTGACACTGATTGGGGAAGGAATATAAATTTAACAAATTTAATAAAAATAGATAAATCCCTCAAATAAGGTGGTGACACGTGTCACCACCTAATTGAATAATTAATTTATTTTATTAGATTAAAATTAAGACTAAATTGAATGATTGTATAAATAAAAGGGACTAAATGTGTAATTATACCAATTATTTTAACAGTCCCGTTAACTTTTTCGTTTTTTAACGGCGGGTGGCTACATTGGAACCAATTAAATAGTTATGTGGTATATTTAACACAATTAAAAATATAGTGGTCAAATCGACACCAACCCCATAGTTCGGTGGTCATTAGTATAGTTTACCCTATATTATATTGACATTTCACATTTCATCTTTACTAGGATATGCGGATTAGCTTGAGTCAAGGTCAAGTCCTACCCTGGTGGAATCTCTCATCACCGGACTCTAATGGCGGTATCTCTCATCGCCACAAAGCTTGGGTATTTCACCAAGTCCTACCCTGATGGTATCTCTCATCATCGGATTCTCACTTTAGATCGGGATGGCACTACCCCCATTGCCCGACTCCAAAGAGCACGTACGGATTTTGAGATTATAGTGCACTCTCATCCTATTGATCGATCAATTATATCCGGTAACTATCTCATCCTCTATGCCAATATATTATGTTAAAAACATCATCTCACCTACTGTTTTTAATGCAACATTTCTCAAATCTTTAACATCTCATTTCAAACCACAACTCATGCTTTGTATTAAATCAAAATCTCAAAACTCTTTAACACAACATGCTATCTCATGAAATCTCTACAAAGCATCATCTCATGCTACAAATCATGCATAAAACAGTAGGAATTTGTCTATCTCAAAACAAGAGCATGCAAAAGCATTTTGGGGGCAACAACCATATATTTGAGAGCAAATCTAGCCATACTTACTTCCAGACTTAGGATGGTGTTTCAAACCAATCCTAAATCCCCAAACCTTGTTTCTTTTTCCCTCAAGGACTTCTAAAACCAATCCCACTCACCGATTACGTTTCGCTTGCTTGTCGAAACAATATCTAAGCTCCTGACACTTCCGGATCAACACCAAAAGCGTCCGAAGATGTCTCCCATGTTTATTACACATAAGAGCAGAGGATGAATGCATCATCATGCATTGAAATCACTAGCCAACTAAACAAACTCGCTGCTCTACTCAAAAGCACCATTTCGACTACCCAAAACAACCAAAATCATCTCTGAACTCTTCCGAAACAAAGCCCAGCCAAGATCTATCACTTCTAATCATTTCTAAATCTCAATCTGCTGAGTGGATCGATTGAATGATCAAAACCAAGAGGGGGTGAATTAGGATTTAAAAATTTTGTGGAGTGAAAGGGCAATTTAAAAATGAAGAACAAAGGATTTTAGAGTGGTTCAAGTTCCAAATGAACTATACATCCACTACCTTAGCTACCACTAAGGATTTCAACAATTCACTATTTTTTCTTCCCCTTTTCAAGGCTTAGGAGGTAACCTTTACACAACCGGTCAAATTTTCTACCCAAAATTTGACCAAACCCTCACAAATAATCAAAGAAGAAATTGGACAAGAAGTATATCTCTCAAATACAAATTTGTCCCTTGAAATACAACACTCAACCCAAATTTGAAGATAGAATAAGAATTGGATACAACACAATTTGGGAATTACAAGTGATTGTAAATTTGGCACACTTGAGGTTGGATTTTTGCTTGAATGATTGTCTTTTATGATATAGTTGTTGCTGGTCTTCAAAGAGCTTCAGTTTATACCTCTTCTATTAATTCTAGCCGTTTGGGTGGTTGGGGAATTGAATAGAGCCGTTGGGACCCTCTCTTTCCTCCATAAATGCACTTCTGCACCTATCAGTATAGGTACACGGGGAGCCGTATCGATACATGTCTCAAAAAAGAAAGAGCTGTTGTACATAATAAAGATGGGGTAACGAAACGCACGTAGGCGTATCGGTACGGGACAGGGAGTGTATCGAAACGGAGAAGACCGTATCGATACCTTTTTCTCAACTTAGTTCACTGCAAGTTTCCGTTTCGATACGAGGGTTTACCATATCGATACGGGTGAACTGCCATTTTAAATGTTGGTTACCTAACAACTAACACCGACGGTCGAAAGCATTTAAAACAATTCGAATTAAAAATTAAATTAAAATCGTATCGATACGGTTGAAGCCGTATCGGTACACCATTCAAAATCCTTCACTTTTTACAGAGGGGCGTATCGATACAGATTGAATTTGTTTCGATACGCTGTTTCGATATGGTTAAGAGCGTATCGAAACACGTCCTTCCAGTAGCCAAATTTGTAAAAAAGGTATCGATACGGCTGGAAGCGTATCGATACACCTGGACGGTTTTCAATAGTTTGGCCTTGGAACACTTAGAAAATATTTGGAGTTTGAGTTTTTCAAATCAGTTTCAAAGTGTTGGTGATTTAAAACTTATTAAGGGGACTTAGAAAACAATTTCAAGTTTTTCAATTTGATCCTTAACAACATAATTATATCAAAATCAAACATAGGTTTCACAATATCCCCCTTTTTGATATAACAAATTCAAAATTTGAAATTTTTGACACTTTGAAAAAACTTTGCAAAATTAACTCCCCCTTAATATGAGCTAGGTAACTTTTAAGTTGAAAATCAAAAATTTTTAAGTGTTGTGAGCTTCCCTCTCCCCCGTTTTGTTAGATCAAAAATAATTGAGACAAAGTAAAGTGCATAACTTAGGCAAAGGTATAAATAGGCAAGCAACATAATTATCATTAAGTTCAAAATAAAGCATAACATCAACATAAAAATCCAACATAACAGAAAATCAAAGTATAGGTTTAAAATAAAGAAAATTTAATCATAAGAACATGAAACAAAGGTGCATAAATAAAATATCCTAGATGATATGCATGGAATGCAAGGAGAGACAAATAGGCACCATCATCGCCGTCTTCATCACCTTCATCTTCATCCACAATTGGATCATCATTTCTCATACTATTACGCCACTCATCATGGAAAGCGGTGAGAGAGATATTCATAGAATTGTTATCGCTTTCAAGAGTTGTGAGGCGGTTCTCCACATTCGTCAAATGAGTATCAATTGTTGTAAACCCCGAAGACATCTTTGTACGAATCCCATGAATTGCTCATTAAGGAAGATCATAAGAGCATCCATGGAAGGTTGAGGAGGAGGTGGAGGAGCTTGAGGAACTTGTTCACCTTGAGGATTTTCCAATTGTGTCGCGGCCTAGGTTGGAAGCTCGGATAAACGTAACCAACTACCATTAAAATAATGGAACTTACCCCTTGCAAGAGAGCGTTCATCAATGGGATCGGTGAGGGGAGTTGGGAAGTCATGCGAGCAATCAATGTCCTTTCACATAAAGAAATAGCTTAGGGTCGTACCATAGGTGAAGGAAGTGACAAGAGTGGTGTGGCGATGTTGCACAAGATAAACGTTCTCCGCAAACATGATACGAGCAAGGTTTGGACATTTTCTCTCACGGAAGCAAGGAATCCAAAAGGCATCCACTTGACGGATGGTAGAGTACTTTCCTCCGGAAGGCCTAAGCCACCAAGAGACCGTCAAATGGAGAATCTGATCTTGAGCATTAAGGGCGGTGAAGGAACCACTAAGAACATGACCTAAAGCATTCTCATCATCAAGGCCTTCATCCTCCAACTTAAAAACCTCACAAATAGATTTGACGTCTAGAGTGATTTTCTTGCCCATGAGATAGGAATTAACCGCGGTAACAACCCCATCACAATTAGAAAAACATTTGCCATTAGCATAAAAGATTAAAACAAAAATACAAAAATAAAACCCAGGAATGGAGAGAATATCCATAAACTTCCAACGTTGGAGCAAAGGTAGATATTCAAACTTGAATCGCTCCGAGTCAAGAAAAGGGATAGAGATTACCCTTTCCGGACGGATCTTGTAGTTTTGGAATTGACGAAATTATGTGAGAGCTTCTTGGGTTTGGAAAGAGTG
This sequence comes from Hibiscus tridactylites, assembly GCA_958450335.1. Lineage (NCBI taxonomy): Eukaryota > Viridiplantae > Streptophyta > Magnoliopsida > Malvales > Malvaceae > Hibiscus > Hibiscus tridactylites. The sequence continues at coordinate 60,603,119 of OY288273.1, read as the reverse complement.
TTGATAGATTTCGATGAGATACGGGGGTAAAAATGTAATTCCCATAAAAATGCCCGTTGAAGGATCGTATCGAAACGGATGCAATCCGTATCGAAACAATTAAAGCTGGTATCGAAATGGGTTTAACCGTATCAATACCCGTTTAAGGCAAAGTGTATTATGGGAAACTAATGAAGTATGCGTATCGATACGCGTAGGGCCGTATCGATACCCTAAGCCCAGAAATGTATTTTAGGCCTAAAGAACAACCATAAGCTCGATTCTATCACCTCTTAAAGGTATGCAAATGATGAATGAGAAGTTCTAAGCATATTTTAACAGAAACATACTCCCCCTAGCTATAGGCATGGATACTTTCAAGAGTTACAACACACAAACATGAAATTTCACAAGATCAATCAATTTTAAGCACAAAAGAGGTCCTAAAAGGTCAAGATAGGCTAGATAGACCTAACTCTCTCCTAAGGGACCAAAACGCTCTTTGTCTAAAGGTTTTGTAAAGATGTCCGCTAATTGATTTAAGGTGTCAACATACTCTATAACCACATCTTCTTTAAGAACATTATCTCTAATGAAATGATGCCTTATTTCTATGTGTTTGGTTCTAGAGTGTTGGATGGGATTTTTTGTCAAACATATGACACTAGTGTTATCACATTTAAGAGGTATGGTTTCAACTTTAATACCATAATTTAAGAGTTGTTGCTTCATCCAAAGGACTTGAGCACAACAACTCCCTAAGGATATGTACTCGGCTTCGGTGGTAGATAAGGCTACACTATTTTGTTTCTTAGAGAACCAAGATATGAGCATACTACCTAGGAATTGACAAGTTTCTGAAGTAATCTTCCTATCAATTTTGCACCCCTCATAATCCGCATCTGAATAAGCATGAAGGTTGAAGGTGGAGTCACTAGGGTACCAAAGACCTAAACAAGGAGTATCTCTAAGGTACCTAAATATTCTCTTAATGGCTATAAGGTGAGACTCTCTAGGACTAGCTTGAAACCTAGCACACAAGCAAACACTAAACAAGATATCCGGTCTACTTGCGGTAAGGTAAAGCAATGATCCAATCATAAAACGGTAAAGCTTAGAGTCAACACACTTACCTCCTTCATCCTTGTCAAGCTTTGTAGATGAGCTCATAGGTGTGGCTTGAGGCTTTGCATTCTCCAAGCCAAACTTCTTGAGCATATCCTTGATGTATTTTGCTTGATTGATGAAGGTGCCATCCTTCCTTTGCTTAATTTGGAGTCCCAAAAAGAATGAGAGCTCCCACATCATGCTGATCTCGAATTCACCTTGCATTAGCTTAGCAAACTCTTTGCAATGACATTCGTTAGTAGAACCAAAAATAATGTCAACAATATAAATTTGTACTACTAAGATGTCATTTTTATACCTTTTTATAAAAACTGTAGTGCCCACCTTACCTTTTTCAAATCCTTTTTCAATTAAAAAGTTTGAAAGGCTTTCATACCAAGCTCTAGGAGCTTGTTTTAAACCATAAAGAGCTTTAGTGAGTTTGAAAACATGATTTTGAAATTTTGAATCTTCAAAACCCGGTGGTTGTTCCACATACACTTCCTCATTTATAAAGCCATTTAAAAACGCGCTTTTAACATCCATTTGAAAAAGCTTGAAATCATGATAACATGCATATGCAAGCAACATCCTAATGGCTTTCATTCTAGCTATGGGTGCATAGGTTTCATCCTATTCACTCTTCTTGGGTGTAACCTTGTGCTACTAGTCTAGCTTTATTTCTCACAATGTTACCACTCTCATCTAGCTTGTTCCTAAAGACCCATTTAGTTCATATGGTAGATTGATTACTAGGCCTATCAACTAATGTCCAAACGGTACTTCTCTCAAATTGATTTAACTCTTCTTGCATAGCCATAATCCAAAAATCATCTTTCAATTCTTCTTTTATATTCTTAGGCTCTATGCATGAGATAAATGCAACATGATTCATTAATCTAAGAGAAGATCGAGTGGTTACCCCGTTGGATGGATCACCCAAGATTTCACCATCTTTGACATAGTTGAACTCCCTTGGGTAGCTCACTTCCTTTTCCTTAAGAGCCAAGTCCTTCAAGGCTTCAAGAGGTGGATCTTCTGTGCCCTCTTCTTTTGATGGAATCTCAACCTCCTTTGAAGTTTGTCCTCCATCAAAGGCATTTATGATTCCTACATCATCATCATCACAAGAATCCTTCCGTGGAAGGAGGTTATCATTGAATACAACATGTATAGATTCTTCTACTACTAAAGTTCTCTTGTTAAATACTCGATAGGCTTTAGAGGTTAAAGAGTATCCTATGAAAATAGCTTCATCACTTTTTGCATCAAATTTACCTAAGTTGTCTTTACCATTATTTAAAACAAAACACTTGCAACCAAAAGGATAAAAATAGCTAATGTTAGGCTTTTTAGATTTTAAAATCTCATAAGGTGTTTTCTTTAAAATTGGCCTAATCATTACTCGGTTAACAATATAGCAACCGGTGTTTGTGGCTTCCGCCCAAAAATATTTAGGTAAATTATTTTCACAAAGCATGATTCTAGTCATTTCTTGTAAAGTTCTATTTTTCCTCTCAACTACCCCATTTTGTTGAGGAGTTCGAGGAGCCGAAAAATTGTGGCTAATACCATTTTCATTCAAAAACTCTTCAAACCCTAAATTTTGAAACTCGGTTCCATGATCACTTCTAATATGAGAAATTATAAGTTCAAGGATCATTTTGGGTTAGTTTTGAAAATGTGATAAATTTTTCTAAAGCCTCATCTTTAGTACTTAAAAATAGAACCCAAGTAAATCTAGAAAATCATCAACAACAACAAATGCATAAGATTTACCACCAAGCTCATAGTCCTAACTGGCCCAAATAAATCCATATGGATAAGTTGTAAACATCTACTTGTAGAAACATCATTAATGGATTTAAAGGAAGACTTATGTTGTTTACCCTTAGAGCATGCATCACAAATTTTATCGTTTGAGAACTTAATCTTAGGTAAACCTCTAACTAGATCAAAGGAAACTAATTTTTCTAAAACACTAATGCTAGCATGTCCTAGTTTCCTATGCCACAACCATGCATCATTTTCATTTTGAGCTGCTAAATATGCATGAGAGGTATGTATGTCATCTAGATGCACCATGTAAATGTTACCTATGCGATGATCTATGAGCATAATATTATTAGATTTAATGTCAACAATTTTGCATCCATTTTTATCAAATAAATTATTAAATCCTTTATCACATAATTGACTTATGCTCAACAAATTGTGTTTAAGACCATCGACATATAAGACATTTTCAATAAGAATAGTAGAGTGATTACCTATGGAGCCAATATCTTTAATGTGGCCATTGGAGTTGTCACCAAATGTCACCACTCCACCACTTTTTGGCTTTAGATCCATGAATCTACTTTTGTCTCCGGTCATATGCCTCGAGCATCCACTATCAAGGTACCATGAGTTTTGACTTTGTGCCTTGGCCTTGTAGCAATTCTCCCCCTACAAACGAAGATATTAAACTTTTGTTTTTGGTACCCAAATCATTTCGGGTCCATGAGTGTTAGCTCCCAATAACTTGGTTCCCTTAGGAATCCAAGGTGACATAGCAACAATATTATTAGATTTTACAAGTTCATTGGGAACACATACACTTCTAGTCCTTTTAGTTCTATTATGTCTAGGAGAGCTACTTTGTTTGTAGTTATTAGTGTTTTTCTTATGTTGGTTTGTTTTAGAAGTTTCACCTATTTCATGCTTCACACTACCAACATTTTTAAAAGACTCTTTGAGCTTGTTAAGCTCATCTAACGCCTTTTGGTGTTCAATATTACATTGAGAAATAAGATTATTAAGGTCAACATTTTCATCTTGGAAGAATTTTAGTTCATCTTTCAACCCTAAAATCTTTTTCTCGAATTTTAAATTAGCTTGAGAAAGAGAGTCGTTTTTATCTTTTAATTCTGAAATAATTTTCATATTCCTAATGACCGACTCCTTGTATTTCTCAACTAATTCATCATAGACCTCTTGCAACTCATCATATGCATCATTTAATTCATCATATGTAAAATCTAAAGATGATGAGTTAGAGGTTACCATGGAGGAATCTTCCTCAAGTGCATGAGGCAAAGGTTGGCCACTACTTGTTCGTCATCCTCGGATGACTCCTCATCACTCCAAGTAGCAAACTTGGCTTTGAGCTTCTTCTTCTTCTCAAAGCCCTTCTTATTGAGTTGAGGGCACTCCGAACGTATGTGGTCGGGTTTATTGCACTCAAAGCAAATGATTTGATCCCTTGCTTCTTATTTGTTTTTACCTTTGAAGTACATCTTTCTTTGAATTTTTCTTCCACGGTTGGACCTCATGAATCGAGAGAACTTCTTGGCTATCATAGCCAATTCTTCAAGGTCATCCTCCTCACTAGAAGAGTTTTCCTCAAGTAGTGAAGCTTTGAGAGCTATTCCCATTTTCTTCTTCTTTTCAACTTCTAGCTTCTCTACTCTCTTCTCTTCCTTCTTCTTCTATTCTTCCCTTCCTTGCTTCATAATCTCATGAGTGAGCAGAGAACCCATTAGCTCATCAAGCTTTAGAGTTTTCAAATTTTTGGACTCTATGATGGCAGTTCTCTTCCCATCCCAAGATTCAGGAAGTGAGTAAAGTAGCTTCCGAACAAACTTGTCTTCCGGAATCGTCTCTCCAAATCCTTTGAGCCCATTGACAATGGCTGAGAAGCGATCAAACATCTTGGACTCCGTTTCGTCGGATTCCATCTTGAAATTCTCATAGCTAAGATTGAGATTTCCAATCTTGGTTTACTTCACATCATTTGTTCCTTCATAGGTGGTCTCAAGAGTATCACATACTTCCTTGGCACTCTCAATGGATGAGACTTTGGAATAGATGTCGGGTCCAAAGGAGCAAAAGAGCATGTGAAGAGCTTTGTAATTTATTTGAATCTTCTTTCGTTCATCTTCACTCATCTCTATCTTTTTATTCAAGACCATATTTTCTTCATTGTCTTGCTTCAATGGAATGTAAGGGCCATCTTCAATGACATCCCACACCAAATAATCATTGGACTTGATGAAGAGGCACATTCTATTCTTCCAAAAGGGATAGTAGATTGTGACTCATACATACTTGAACCGGAGGTAGTAGCCATGGCTTGATTTTTTGTTGATCTCACTCTTCCTAGGAACTCCTCTTGTGGTTGTGAATCCTTCAAAGAGGTAGGCTCTAATACCAATTGTTGAGTGGATCGATTGAATGATCAAGACCAAGAGGGGGTGAATTGGGATTTAAAAACTTTGTAGAGTGAAAGGGCAATTTAAAAATGAAGAATAATGAATTTTAGAGTGGTTCAAGTTCCAAATTAACTCTACATCCACCATCTTAGCTACCACTAAGGATTTCAACAATTCACTATTTGTTCTTCCCCTTTTCAAGGCTTATGAGGTAACCTTTACACAACCTGTCAAATTTTCTACCCAAAATTCGACCAAACCCTCACAAATAATCAAAGAAGAAATTGGACAAGAAGTATATCTCTCAAATACAAATTTGTCCCTTGAAATACAACATTCAACCCAAATTTGAAGATAGAATAAGAATTGGATACAACACAATTTGGGAATTACAAGAGATTGGAAATTTGGCACACTAGAGGTTGGATTTTTTGCTTGAATGTTTGTCTTTTATGCAATAGGTTTTGATGGTCTTCAAAGAGCTTCAATTTATATCTCCTATATTAATTCTAGCCGTTTGGGTGGTTGGGGAATTGAATAGAGACGTTGGGACCCTCTCATTCCACCATAAATGCACTTATGCAGCTATCTGAATCGGTATACGGAGAGCCGTATCGATACATGTCTCAAAAAAGAAAGAGTCGTTGTACATAATAAAGAAGGGGTATCAAAACGCACGTAGGCGTATCGGTACGGGACAGGGAGTGTATCGAATCGGAGAAGACCGTATCGATACCTTTTTCTCAACTTAGCTCACTGGAAGTTTCCGCTTCGATACGAGGGTTTACCGTATCGATACGGGTCAACTGCCATTTTAAATGTTCGTTACCTAACAACTAAAACCAACGGTCGAAAGCATTTAAAACAATTCGAATTAAAAATTCAATTAAAACTGTATCGATACGGTTGAAGCCGTATCGATACACCATTCAAACTTCTTCACTTTTTACAGAGGGGCGTATCGATACAAATGGAATCTGTTTCGATACGCTGCTTCGATACGGTTGAGAGCGTATCGAAACACGTCCTTCTAGTAGCCAACTTTGTAAAAAAGGTATCGATACGGCTGGAAGCGTATCGATACACCTAGACGGTTTTCAATAGTTTGGCCTTGGAACACTTAGAAAATATTTGGAGTTTGAGTTTTTCAAATCAGTTTCAAAGTGTTGGTGATTTAAAACTTATTAAGGGGACTTAGAAAACAATTTCAAGTTTTTCAATTTGATCCTTAACAACTTAATTATATCAACACCAAAAATCACCATAAACTCGTCATTATATCTTCAGCAACAACAGAACACCAAAACCACCCCAAAATCCACAAATCTGGCATGCAAAACTTGGAATCCAAACCTATTCGGGATTTGTTTGTAAAACCTCATTTATAACATCAATTTCCATCCAAAATACATTAAGAAAACAACCTCAAAACAAAGCCTAACCAATAGTTACGAAAATCATCAAGGTCTCTCCAAGAATCTTGAGTTTTAACATAATTTCATGTTTCTAACATTAAAGAAAATAAAAAATCATTAATAAAGGATTGATAACTTGGGAATTTCAGTAATGAAATTATCATTAGAGGAGAAGGATGAAGATTACCTTAAGGGCTGATTTCTCCTTAATTTGGGCAAGTTTTCTTGAAAATCCAAAGTGAAAACAAGAGGATTTGATGAGGAAAATATTAGGAATCCATTGAAGAATGAAATCTCATCAAAAGGGATGAATCAGTGGTTAATTGATGAAGGAAATGTGTTTGGCTAAGTGGAAGCTGAGAGAAAATGAAAAGAGGGAAAAAGATCGTAAAGTAGTTATGAAAGTCAAAATAGGATTTTCTCTTTTAATTCCACTTTATTAAATCATTATTAAAACACCAAAAATTAGAGAGAAATATGATAAAAACATTTTGGTAAAATTAGCTCCTTAAAGATTCAAAGTTTCAATCATTTACAAAACAGTCACTAGTCAACTTTTGCAAAAACTGTGATTTGGTCACTACACTGAAATGTAGCATTTCCAAATCATATTTTGTAAAATTGTTTTCATCATAATCATTCATATAATAAATAAGGATTTTTAGATATTTTCTATATTTTTAAAGCATCCTGAACCAGGTGTTCCCTAAATCTCCCTTAAGGATTCAAACCGTTCTCGACCGGCCCGATTCAAACTCTAAAACATCTAGGCCCAAAATCAAGGCGTTACATTTGATGTTGTCATAATTGTGAGAACGGTTGCGTTCCCTAAAGGAAAGAAAGAAACTACAAGAAAATTGAGATCTTTAAAGTAAAGAAGACATGAAGAATTGAGAGAAAATTGAGAGAGCAAAGTGAAGAATGAGGAGAGAATAGTTGGCCTTATATAGCCGCTACTCTTTGCTGCATTGGCGGGCACGCTGCCAATGGGCGGCAATAATTGTGCCACGTTTTACGGGATTCTAGCGGTTTTGGAGATAGCTGTTGCCGCCAACTATTGCAAATGTAGCTGTTGCGGCTAGCCGTTATGAAGCTGCTAGTCGTTATGCTAATTTGCCCGTTATGCGTCCTTGGGCCGCCTTGGTCGCTGGGTTGGGCCTCTCCTTTACTATTTATCCTTCATGGTCTTGCATTCATTCCTAACCTGAAATAAATTAAATGCAAAAATTAAATGAAGATAACTAAAAATTAAATAGATTTCAAGAAGAATAAAATCGTGGAAAGAAATTAAATCTAATCCTAATGCATAAAAATTAAATAAAAATAAAAATTAGGTTATGTTGGGAGGTGTATCTCCCAAACATAACCACGTCTTGAGGGTTTTGTGTTTGACTTTTCGTCCTGGTATGTCCTTCCTCTCCTCAGGTGGGTGTTGGCTGCCATCTTTGTTCCACTAGCGGCTAGGTGTTACGCATGTGTCTGGGATGGATTGGTGGGCTTCCATTTTCTGGCAGATCTCTTTTCCCCTTTTCCCCTTTAGTGGTTGTAGGAGCTTAATGGTCTTATCTTCAAACTTCTTATTGATGTCTTCTTCGTATACGAGCTCAAATTTGGGGTTTGCCCTTGTCATACACCAAAGACAAACAAGAAGCGTAAATTTTTTTTGAAAAATAAAATAAATAGAAATTTAAATGCAAAAACTAAAAGTAGAAGTGCAGGAATTCAAACGAAGTTGTTGTTCCAGTCCCCGGTAACAACGCCAAAAACTTGTAGAGCGTTTGAGTGTTCTCTATTTATGAGCACAATTGCACACTCCTGTCAAGTTATAGTATATAAGATATCATTTCCCACAGGGATTGGAACAACTTCTATGAGTGTTTTCCTACACCAGGAAATAGTAACTTGCACAATTAAATTACTGAATATTAAAAAGCATAAAAGTAAGAACACAAGTAATTGAAGAGAAAAGGAGATCAGGTTGATAGATTGGGCCAGGTAGTTGTAGCTAAGTAGTGTGTAGAATGAGTTGTAAAGATTAAGTGTGTTTTGCGATACCACGATCTGCTGCATTGGCGGGTAATGGAAGATTGAGGCGGAAGCTACTTTCGCTGCCACAACGGCACTCTACTCTTGCAACTTTCGATGTCTCAGCAGGTGAGATGGAGAGAAGTCATGACAGCAAATCTGGCAGATACTCCAAGTTCGGCGAAGTAATTCTGAAGTGATCCTACCTATGTCTAGGCTAGGATTTTGTTGCTGCGTGATGTAGGAAATACCTAGCAATCTCAGCGTAAACCTAACACATGCAGCCAATGTTTGGTTGCTCCTTTTAGCCGCTGACATTATAACTTATGTCTAAGCCGAATTAGTCAACACCTCGTCATGATGAGACTGTGCTTAATTCTTTCGTGAGTTTGACACTCTCGTGCCTGACAAATGGATTTCCTCAATTGGACTTTTGGAACTAATTGAAGGACGTGAAGCACATGAATTAAGAAAACTAGGAGTATTTTATTTCAAAAACAATGTAAACTATTACAACTGTTTCTCACAACTACTTTGTATACAAAAACCTAAACCATGTTATAGACTAGGAGGCAACTAGGGTTATCTAAAACCGTCGTCTATCTCTCTATGGCCCTATACTCTCAAATACATGTGTATATATAGGGCTCATGGCCTTAAGTTTTAGTCCTCCTTGGAGTAGAAGTCCTTCAAGTAGCTTTACATTAAATGTTGACTCCTTTTTTACTTGAATGTGGACTCTTTGGACGTTGCCTTCTCCACCAAGTAAAGATAAGTCACTTTACTTATCCTTCTTAAATCAGCTCTTCAGGTCGTTACAGGCTTCAGAAAATTGCAAGGTTGGGCTTGTTGGATTCAGAAAATCATCCTCTATAAATAGCAAACCATCTTGTCTGAGTCGGTGTATTGTCGCCTAGGCAGCATCATTAGCATCACTTTTGAACTGCTTCAGTACAAATCATATTGCTCCCTGCTTTCTGGTCCTCTCCTCCTCTACACAGCTACAACATCTGAAAAGGAAAATTAAACTAAAACAATATCTTTTCTTAACCTAATATAAAATACTCAATAAAAGCATGGTAAAATAGCAAATATTGTTATTGTGCATGCAATGCACCTAAATATGCTTAAATGGGCTTAAGAACAACATTAATAAGGGTAGGAATGTGTGCAAAATATAGAACTTATGGACACTCTACAAATACTCAGGGTACAACCAGATTGCTATAGCACTTGAAGAAGACCAAGAGAAGACAACATTCACCAGTCTGTATGGTACTAATGCTTTTAGAAGAATGCCCTGTGGGCTGTGCAATGCCCCAACAACTTTTCAGAGGTGTATGCTGGCTATTTTTTCAGACATGGTTGTAGAATTTTTAGAAATTTTCATGGATGACTTTTCAGTCTCTGGGATGACTTTGATTCATGTTTAGGCAAGTTGGCAAGAGTGTTTAAAAGGTGTGAAGAAGCTGATTTTTTTTCTAAATTGGGAGAAATGTCATTTTATGGTGGCCGAAGGAATGGTTTTGGGCCACAAGATATCAAAGAAGAGAATCGAGGTGGACAAGGCAAAGATTGAGGTGATCGAGAAGCTACCGCCTCCCACCGCTATAAAGGGTATACGTAATTTCTTGGGCCATGTTGGATTTTATAGAAGGTTCATCAAGGACTTTTCCAAGATCTCCAAGCCATTATGCAATTTGCTACGGCAAAATCAACCCTTCATATTTGATGACAAATGCTACAACGCTTTTAAGAAACTGAAAGAGAAACTTATTTCAGCACTAATTGTTGTTCCACTTTATTGGAGCTCACCTTTTGAGGTGATGTGTGATGCAAGTGACTATCCAATAGGAGAAACTCTTCGACAACGCCGAGGTAAACTCTTTCATGTTATTTATTATGCTAGTCGCACTTTGAATGGTGCACAAATTAACTTTACCACCACCGAAAAAGAATTGTTGGCTATTGTGTTTGCCTTTGATAAGTTTAGATCATACTTGATAGGCACTAAGGTCATTGTTCACACCGATCATTCGGTTATTAAATACTTAGTGACTAAAATGGACGCTAAACCTAGACTTATTAAGTGGATACTTCTCTTGCAAGAATTTGACTTGGAGCTTAGGGATAGAAAGGGGTGTGAAAACCATATAGCCGGCCATCTCTCTAGGCTAGAAGTCAATGATGAAAAGCATGATGAACTAGAAATTAAGAAGGAATTCCTTGATGAGAAAATATTATATGCTACAGCAATTCCTTGGTATGTTGATATTGTTAACTTTCTCGTTAGTGATATTTTGCCTCCTGATTTGAATAGCCAGGGACGAAAGAAGTTTATCCATGATGTGAAATTCTACTTCTGGGATGGACCCTATTTGTTCAAGTAATGTGCCGACCAGATAATTAGAAGGTGTGTCCCCGAAGAGGAGCACAAGGACATACTATTAGATATTATTTCATTGCCATTCATCTCCTTGTGGAGGCCATTTTGGAGGGGCTAGATTAGCCGCAAAGGCCCTCCAATTCGGATTCTATTGGCTCACACTCTTCAAGGATGCACATGAGTTTTGCAAGACTTGTGATCAATGCCAAAGAACGGGGAACATTTCACGAAGGCATGAATTGCCATTACAAGGCATCTTGGAGGTGGAGCTTTTTGATGTACGGGGAATTGACTTCATGGGACACTTCCCTTCCTTCTATGGAGACTTATACATCATTTTAGCTGTGGATTACGTATCCAAATGGGTCAAAGCATTAGTTACTCCAAGGAATGACTCCAAAACTTTCAAGAAGTTCTTTCACAAGAAAATCTTCACAATGATTGGAGCACCAAGAGCCATTATCAGTGATGAAGGAACCCACTTTGACAACAAGCTTATTGCTAAGGCATTACAAAGGTACGGAGTGAGACACAAGATTGCTACAGCATAACACCCCTAGACCAATTGCCAAGCTGAGGTTTCCAATCGAGAGATCAAGCAGATACTTGAGAAAGTGGTTAACCCCAAAAGGAAGGATTGTTCTATAGAGCTTGAAGAAGCTCTTTGGGCTTATCGCACTGCCTACACGACACCCTTAAGAATGTCGTCATTCTAGCTAGTCTTTGGGAAGGCTTGTTATCTCCTCGTTCAGCTCGAGCACAAGGCTTATTGGGCCATTAAAAAGCTCAATATGGATGCCCAACTAGCTGGAGAAAGAAGGCTTCTTGAGTTAAATGAGATAAAGGAGTTCAGAGCTCATGCTTATGAGAATGCATGCCTATACAAGGAGAAGACAAAGAAGTGGCATGACAAACATCTTTTGCCACGACATTTTTCAAAAGGACAACAAGTGCTTCTCTACAACTCGAGGCTCAAAATCTTCACGGGCAAACTGAAGTCTCGATGGTCAGGCCCTTTCCTAGTGCACAAGGTCTACCCCCATGGTGCGGTAGATATCAAAAAAATTGATGATGACATAGTCTTCAAGGTCAATGGAAAGCGACTGAAGATATACAATGGAGCCCCCATCCTACGTGACAAATCTTCCCTATCCCTTCATGACCCTTGAGAGTTTGAAACCTTCACCTTTCTTTTTGTTTTGCTAGAGCATTTTCATGATTTCTTGTCCATAAATAACTTAGCACGTTTCTATTTTGAGTCGTACTTTGTAGAGCGTTTGGGTGTTCTCTATATATGAGAGCAAGTGCACACTCTTGTCAAGTTATAGTATATAAGATATCGTCTCCCACAGGGATTGGACAGCTTGTTTCGAATTGTTGTTCCTGCATAAGAAAAGTAAATGCACAAGTAAGGTGGTTGTTTGAGAAGAAAAGTAAAATAAAAACACAAGTAATAATAAAGGAAGTGATAAGATTGATAGAGAGGGCAGGGTTATGATGCTGCTTAATGTGAAATTGCGTTGAATAGGTCAAGTTGTTTTGTGCTGCCACGACCTGCTGCCTCGGCGGGTCATGGCGAATTGAGGCGGTGACAATTTTCGATGCAACGGTGCAACTCTGCTCTTGCAACTTTCATTGTCCCGGCAGGAGAAATGGAGAGAAGTCCCGACGGCAAGTCTGACAGATACTCCAAGTTCGGCAAAGCAATTCTAAAGTGATCCTACCTATGTCTAGGCATGGATTCTGTTGATGCGTGATGTAGGCAATACCTAGCAATCCCAGCGTAAACCTAACACAGGAAGTCAATGTTTGGTTGTTCCTTTTAGCCACTGAAATTCTAACTTATGTCTAAGCCGAATTAGTCAACACCTCATCATAATGAGACCGTGCTTAATTCTTTCTTGAGTTTGACACTCTCGTGCCCGAAAAATGGATTTCCTCAACTGGACTACTGGAACTAATTGAAGGAAGTGAAGCACATGAACTAAGAAAACTAAGAATATTTTATTGCAAAAACAAACTTGAAAACCTAAACAACCGTTCTCACAACTAATTACAACATAACCCAAACCCAAAGAGAAATTTATAACATGTTGGCGACAAGAAAACCTAAATTATGCCTAAGGAAAACCTATGTTGTTTTGAATTAGAATTACAATGAGTATATATAGGCATTAGCTAGGTCTAGTCCTTCTTAAAGTTGAAGTCTTCAAAGTAGCTTTCCACGTTAAATGTGACTTTAAACTCTGACTTCTTTGAGTTAAATGTGGACTTTATCACGTTGCCTTGTTCCGCAAGCAATCTCGAGATTTAACTTTGGTGGTTCTGCACGCTGCTACAGACGTCAGAAAATTGAATGGACAACATAGATAGAATCAAGAGTTTCTACTCTAAAAATCGCACTCTGGTTTTCCAAGTCCATAGTGTGTTGTCTTGGGCGGCAAGGTGGGCGGCGGCAGCTACTCGGCAGTTGTTGTCTCTGTCTGGAATTGCATTAGTACAGCTCTCTGGTTCACTGCCTCAGTATCACATCCTCAGCTCCTCTTTCTGTAACCCCCTTAGCCCGGCCTAGACGGTTGACCCGAATTACGAAGATTACACGGGGAAAACCAAAGTCAACCCGAAAGTCAACCTTGATTAACGACCCTTTTTTTTCTTTTTAAACTTGTCTAGATGCACATTAAACCTAGGCTTACTCTTGAGATAAGCATACTCTAAAATCACAGCAATCGGAAAACAATAAGGGACCCAATTGCACAAAATACGAATTTAGGGACCAAACTGTAAATTCTGAAAATTAAGAGGACTTTACCGATTTTTAAGTTACCAATATGAAATTAGTCATGTTTCATGCCTCTCTGCCAAATTTCACCTTAAACGGACATCTCGAACTCAAGCAATTGCACATACAAATATCAGGACTAAAACGTAAAGCTCGCAAACCTCAAAACATTTCAAAAAATATGCCCAACGGTCAAGTGTTCCGAAACGGGTCTAGGCCGTTCAGGAACACCCCTTGGCAGTAGCCAAAGTGTTCAGAAACGGGTCTAGGCCGTTCAGGAACACCCAGGCCAAATCAAGGGCCTGTTTCGAAACAGGCAAGGGTGTTTCGAAACACCCTGCCCAGAAACAGCAGATAGGCCTGTTTTAACACCTTTAAACCCCATCAAACATGCTCCAAACCATTCCACAATAAATAAACAACATGCCAAACATCATACCTACCAAATTTCATCAAAATCTAGATACAAAACCACCCCTAGGTGCACCAACTCATTCAACACATCCAACACTTAATCATGCTTTTAAAACAAGAAGCATAGCATAACGACTTATGAATAAGAAGATTCAAACGTTGCTAGCGTTAAACCACATAGTTCAAAACCATAAACCAAACTTGTCCAACATACACAATCTCATTAAACATCAACTTAAAAGACTCTCCCCCCATTGCCTTTATTATCTATAGCTATTAACCGAGACATACATCTCAAGTGGAGCTCTCCTTGAATCCCTTGCTTCTTGCTGTCCCAACTTCAAATATCTGCATTGATGGACAAAAAGGAGCGTAAGCACATAATGCTTAGTGAGGAATGCTCAAACCAAAACACCATCAATGCAGCGAGTCATAAAACCTCTTTAGAAAGGAAACACATTCCGATAAACCAAAGCAATGTTTGAAAACCCCTTTTTAAACAACACGCTTTAAATCATGCATTGCTCAAACATGAAAACCAACCCTTAGCTTAGAAAAGCTAAGTAACTCACTTCAAAGCACAACCTTGCAAAACCATCAATTTAACCTTTCCATGCATGAACATCATATGCAAAGTTAAATACAAAACCCTTGGAAAACACTTCTACTTCACATTATACTTTTCTCATTCTTGAAAATCATCTCAAGCAAGAAACCTTTAAAAACCACTTACTCCTTCAATCTAACTCATGCATTAAACAAATGCAACATATGAACCACAAAATCAACATTTGCATTTCATGCCTTTTAAAGCAAGCCTTCACAAGACTTCTATGCACTAAGGAGATTTCATGCACACATGCACCATTCTCAATAGAAAATAAACACTTGTTCAAGCTAACAAGTAATACATGCATTCTTGGTACATTACACACTTTCCATGCAACCTTGCATCATTTCAAGAATCTCATGTTTCATTACATTCAAGAACATTATATTGGCACCCAAGTGATAATCACAAACCATCAAAACACAAGACACAATCGGATACGCGAATTACAAGTGTTGTCCCACACGCTCCATACACACTTCCGAACAACACAAGGTGGAGTTTACCGGTACAATCACAACCCCTCAACACCCGTGATGGAGTTTAACGGTACAATCACAACCCCTCAACATCACTCATCGGAAGTTGTGTAATACACTAACGAGAGACGGGACACATCACAAGGCTTACACATGGAAGCTACCACAACCATTGTAATCACCTTAACCAAGCTCACACACGGGAGCAACCCTCCACCGTTGTGACGCTTAACAAAGTCCACCCATGAGAGCCATCCTCCATCATGGTGACTTTAACAAGGTTCACCCACGAGAGCCATCCTCCATCGTGGTGGCCCTAAACCAAGCCCACCCACGAGAGCCAACCTCCATCGTAGTGGCACTAAACCAAGCCCACTCACGAGAGCCAACCTCCATCGTGGTGACACCAATTTCCTCAATCGCTAGGATTCTTGGATGGAGTTTACGGTACAATTACAACCCCCTCGACATCCAAGGCGACTCAATTCACGGTGCACCCAATCCTATAGCCGGCTAACTATATCCGATTGAAGTAACCAAGAACCACTTACATCACTTGCCAATATAACCGTTTTACCTCATTAATCCATTGTTTTTATAAGCACAACCAAAATGCCAAAACCGCCAATTACCATCATCATTTCACTGTTTTGAAGCATTAAACAAAGCCATTAAACAACATGCAACACTATGCATCAATTCCACAATTCCAATGTACAAAACCAAGGATCTCTTACCTTGAGCATCCTTCATACATGACTTTCAAAACCAGCATTAAACCATGCTAAAATATGCTTTCAAAACAGAATTTAAACATGCAAATCACATGCATTGCATCCTACAAACACAAGTGCTTTAAAAACCAATTCATAACACAAACCAAGAGAGAAATTCCATTTACTTACTCTTGAGCTTAGCTAAGTTGCTTAGACTTAAACTAAGCTCCCAAAACCTTCAAACATAGGTTTCAAAGCTGAAAACCCAACATCACTCACCAATAACCAAAACTAGGCTAGCCAACAAGCCCTCCAAGCATCCGAAAACCTTCAACGCCACCTCTATTGCTCACGGATCATTCTCCCCTGTTTCAAGCACATAACAACAGAGGATTAATGCATCATTATGCATTAAAAACACCAGCAACACACCTAAACTCGCTGCTCTTTGCAAATCCAACATTTCGGCTACCAAACACAACCGAAATCACCTCCAAACACTTCCAAAACTTAACCCAGCCAAGACCCATCACTTCTAACCATTTTTAGACATCAATTAACATCCAAAATAATCTCAAACACGTCCTCATACCTCCAGCATTAACAAAACACCAAGATCACCCCAAAAACCACCATTTTTACAAGTAAAAACTTAGGAAAATCAACCTATTCGGGATTGCATTGATTAAACCTCAATTACACATCACTTAGACATCCAAAATACATCAAAAAGACATCTCAAAACAGAGCCCAATCATTTATTACGAATTTCTTCAAAATTAAATCCAAATCTTGCATTTTAAGCCAAAATCAAGATCACAACATCAAAACCTTTAATAAAACTTAATTTAAGGATTGAGAACTTGGGAATTTCAGTAAAGAACTGAGTATTTAGAGGAGAAAGACGTTCATACCTCTAAATATGAGTTTCTCCTTGTTTAGAACCAAGATTCTTGAAAATCCAATAAGCAAAATAGAATTTGGTGTAGAAATGATTAGAGATCAATTAGAGATTGAAATCTCATCTTTAGATGTTAAAATCAGAGGAAAAATGGCTGGGGAAAAGTGTTTAGGCTGAGAGAAAAATTGAGAGAAAAGAAATGGGAAAATTTTGAGAAAAGTTAGTTATGAAATCAAAAATATCTATTTCGCTCTTTTTCCTTTTATTAAAAATCATTAATTAAATCTTTAAAATTAAGAAAAATCTGGAGAAAACTCTTCTTGGGTAAATTAGCTCCTTAAAGATTCAAAGTTTCAATCCTTTTAAAACAGTCACCAACTTTTCAAAAATTACATTTTAGTCACTAACTAAAAATGTCATATTTCCAAACCTCATTTTGTAAAATTGATTTCACCACTCTCTTATATATAATAAAAGAGGATTTTTGGATATTTTTCCATATTTTTAATGCATCCCGAACTAGGCTTTCCTTAAAACCACCTTTTATATTCGAACCGAAAATCCGACCGGTCCGGTTCAAACCCAAAACTTCTAAGCCCAAAATTGGGGTGTTACAACTCTTCCCCTGGCGAAAAGGGCACAACCAAACTTCTCAAAGCAACCCACAAGGCGACACCGGAGACTTAACCACCACCGAACACTCTCCACACAAAACTCCACCAAACTCAACACCACCACATACTGTTCACGAATTCCAGAAAACTCAGATGTTAACCACATCTTAACCTTTCACACTTCCGGACTGCACATAGCCCCAACAACAACCTGAAGAACCTCCAAACTTTTACAGCATACACCACCTTAACTCATAACTCCCAAAATTCGTACACACGGTGACACCAACCAATCCAGTTCAGCCACCATGTGACCCACAACCTTCACTGCTTCTAAAAACCCCTTGCACAACTGCTCAACCTCTTCCAAAGGTTACCACATCAAGCAAAAATTCTTAAGCATCAACTGCTTACTCAAACTTCTCAACGTATTGACGACATTCCTTCACCTCCGCCACTATCATCACCATAAAGACCCACCAGGACTACTCACGTAACATCCGAAAATCACGTCACAAAACCCCAACCTTGGCCCGCCAGCCATTCCACACACCACCAGCTGACTTCAGAAGGAATTTACTTATACACAACTAGCCAACCACTTCTCACAAGAACCCGTCCAACCAACAATGACCCTTGAACTTACATTGCCTTTCCACTTCAAACTTTGACTACAACACTAGCCTTACCAGGACACCGCCCATTCTATACATACATATTTAGATTACGAAACTTCTATTCACCCTAGGCCAACCCTTTTCTACAACCCACAACAAAACCTCTTCTCAACTCCTCAAAGCTTGCTACGAACCATCACCTAAAAAAACAACCATTCTACTACAACATCAATGCCAAGTTACCCCAGCACTCTGGAACACATCCACTAACCTGCAACATCACTTAACACCAAGAAACCACCACTTCTACTAGCTATTCACAACCACTCTGACCGATTCTAACTTCAACCGGTAATCTCCTCACCACCATACCGCTAAACTCATTAAACGCCAAACACTTTCCTTCTGCCAACATGCTATATCGCACTCACTATCACTGACAGCTCGCTTAATACCCTCTATTACTTCTAACATTCTCCTACCACCAAAACAACTTCTAAAACCCATCATCCAACCCTACCCTATCACAACACTAACGGACCCGATTAGTTATCAGCGAGTGTGAACGTTCGTATGCATGGTCACCAATATGCCCTATCAATGCCTGATGTACATGCATGCAAAACCTCTAATGTCATGTCACATGTATGCATGGACCAGTACATATATAATATAGCATATAACAAATGATTTTTAACTGTGCATGTATGTCGGTTCACACCCACCAATAACATCCTCAGAATCCGCCTAGGAACAACCTCCTATCTCACTTCCAACTTGTCTAACCCTACCATTCTAATATCCCACTAATACCCTCTTCACACTAAAGTTGTTTCCAAAACAACACCAACTACTACCCCAAACATGCTAGCAACGAGACCATACCCACAACGCAAGGAAAAACCAAACCGAAACCAAACTAAGATAACTAGGGCAAAGGTTACTTAACAAGGTTACCTGTAAACACCTCACCGCCTCGGAGCTTCAACAGACGAGCTCTCTTCCTCGCAGAACCATCATCCTCCAGCCGCACCGCTGCAGCACCAGCTAACACATTAAGGTCATCACCATCTCCCTACGGTAAAGAACCCTGGCTACCCCGAGCCAACATCAAACAATTCCGTTTCAAATGCCCAACAGACCCACAATTCCAACATGTTTCACTCCTCAAGCTCCTCACACCTTTCTGCCCTTCCTGCCACCTTCGATCTTTGTCTTGGCCGTGCCCACGACCCTTCAGAGACCCTTTTGCTACCACTAAAGCTGATCTCACCACACGAGGACAATTTCGCTTCACATGCTCCTTAGAACCACAGTTCCAACAAACTCCTGCGCCCCAACAACCTCTAACATGACACCTTCCACATCGGTCACACATCGGCAACCGAGCTACCCCTCCTTGGTCATTCCGCACTTGACCTACGTCTGCACCACCACCAAGACTTCGATTCAAGCAAAACCTTCTATCACGTAGCCTTTTACGCTGACCACTCCCAAAGTCAGTACCCACAGCTCTTTTGCTTAAACTTTTCTCACCTTCATAAACTGAAACCACACCCTCACGCTGCTTAACCCTGGGAAATTTCCCTCCAAGGTACATTTCATAAAAGGCAGACACAAAGAAATCCCAATCTATATCATGGATATGCGATGCCACCGCCACAGATGTCCACCAGACACAAGCGTCCTCCAACATCAATGAGACAACACTTCCCAGCTTACAGACATAGTCACAACCTTCTTGATCCAAAATCAGAACTACACTGGCTAACCAGGCCTCGAACGTCTCAGGTGTCGAACCATGATACTCCACAGCTCCCAAATCATGTAAACGCTGTTCCGACAAACCTGCACATCCCACAGACCTCACTTTCGCCACAGCCTGAGATGTTCCCAACACCTCTTGAACTATAGGTGATGAACTCTTCATCACAGAACCAGCTTCTTCCTCCTGCCTCACTCCCTCAACTCCAGGCACAGAAGACTGAGACGAAACACCTCCTCTAAAAGGTGAATTCCATGCCTTAACAACCTGCTCTAAAGCAGCAACCATCTCACCTAACTGCCATTCTTTCATCGATTTCACCATGCTATTAACAACAAACAATCATAACAAAACAAACAAAACGATCAGGCCAGCTTCAAGCAAGGATTCAAGACTTCATTAAGAACATAACACAATAGCTATAATAGTAAGGCAATGGGTATCCCGAATTCTCCCCTTTTACATGACATAACAGTCAATAAAAACATGGATATCACAACATCGAGCATACAATCAACATACTTCGATCAAGCTCTCATCAAACAACATTTACTCGCAACAGCATAATATCAACCTAACAAACCCATTACACTTTCATCATTCATAAAATCAGCTCACATCACCAGCATAACATCAATACAAATCCACATTAGCTCAATGAAGATTCACAATCAAAAAGCATGCTAAAAACATCAACAATTCGTTCAAAGACACACATTTCAACCGACTTTCAACCACACATCAGAATAAACGTTAAACACTTATTACAACAATTTACCTTTTCCCCAAGCATACACAACTCGGCTCTGATACCACCAAATGTAACCCCCTTAGCCCGGCCTAGACGGTTGACCCGAATTACGAAGATTACACGGGGAAAACCAAAGTCGACCCGAAAGTCAACCTTGATTAACGACCCTTTTTTTCTTTTTAAACTTGTCTAGATGCACATTAAACCTAGGCATACTCTTGAGATAAGCATACTCAAAAATCACAGCAATCGGAAAACAATAAGGGACCCAATTGCACAAAATACGAATTTAGGGACCAAATTGTAAATTCTGAAAATTAAGAGGACTTTAGCAATTTTTAAGTTACCAATATGAAATTAGTCATGTTTCATGCCTCTCTGCCAAATTTCACCTTAAACGGACATCTCGAACTCAAGCAATTGCACATACAAATATCAGGACTAAAACGTAAAGCTCGCAAACCTCAAAACATTTCAAAAAATATGCCCAACGGTCAAGTGTTCCGAAACGGGTCTAGGCCGTTCAGGAACACCCCTTGGCAGTAGCCAAAGTGTTCAAAAACGGGTCTAGGCCGTTCAGGAACACCCAGGCCAAATCAAGGGCCTGTTTCGAAACAGGCAAGGGTGTTTCGAAACACCCTGCCCAGAAACAGCAGATAAGCCTGTTTTAACACCTTTAAACCCCATCAAACATGCTCCAAACCATTCCACAATAAATCAACAACATGCCAAACATCATACCTACCAAATTTCATCAAAATCTAGATACAAAACCACCCCTAGGTGCACCAACTCATTCAACACATCCAACACTTAATCATGCTTTTAAAACAAGAAGCATAGCATAACGACTTATGAATAAGAAGATTCAAACGTTGCTAGCGTTAAACCACATAGTTCAAAACCATAAACCAAACTTGTCCAACATACACAATCTCATTAAACATCAACTTAAAAGACTCTGCCCCCATTGCCTTTATTATCTATAGCTATTAACCGAGACATACATCTCAAGTGGAGCTCTCCTTGAATCCCTTGCTTCTTGTTGTCCCAACTTCAAATATCTGCATTGATGGACAAAAAGGAGCGTAAGCACATAATGCTTAGTGAGGAATGGTCAAACCAAAACACCATCAATGCAGCGAGTCATAAAACCTCTTTAGAAAGGAAATACATTTCGATAAACCAAAGCAATGTTTGAAAACCCCTTTTTAAACAACACGCTTTAAATCATGCATTGCTCAAACATGAAAACCAACCCTTAGCTTAGAAAAGCTAAGTAACTCACTTCAAAGCACAACCTTGCAAAACCATCAATTTAACCTTTCCATGCATGAACATCATATGCAATGTTAAATACAAAACCCTTGGAAAACACTTCTACTTCACATTATACTTTTCTCATTCTTGAAAATCATCTCAAGCAAGAAACCTTTAAAAACCACTTACTCCTTCAATCTAACTCATGCATTAAACAAATGCAACATATGAACCACAAAATCAACATTTGCATTTCATGACTTTTAAAACAAGCCTTCACAAGACTTCTATGCACTAAGGAGATTTCATGCACACATGCACCATTCTCAATAGAAAATAAACACTTGTTCAAGCTAACAAGTAATACATGCATTCTTGGTACATTACAAACTTTCCATGCAACCTTGCATCATTTCAAGCATCTCATGTTTCATTACATTCAAGAACATTATATTGGCACCCAAGTGATAATCAAAAACCATCAAAACACAAGACACAATCGGATACGCGGATTACAAGTGTTGTCCCACACGCTCCATACACACTTCCGAACAACACAAGGTGGAGTTTACCGGTACAATCACAACCCCTCAACACCCGTGATGGAGTTTAACGGTACACTCACAACCCCTCAACATCACTCATCGGAAGTTGTATAATACACTAGCGAGAGACGGGACACATCACAAGGCTTACACATGGAAGCTACCACAACCATTGTAATCACCTTAACCCAGCTCACACACGGGAGCAACCCTCCACCGTTGTGACGCTTAACAAAGTCCACCCATGAGAGCCATCCTCCATCATGGTGACTTTAACAAGGTTCACCCACGAGAGCCATCCTCCATCGTGGTGGCACTAAACCAAGCCCACCCACGAGAGCCAACCTCCATCGTAGTGGCACTAAACCAAGCCCACTCACGAGAGCCAACCTCCATCATGGTGACACCAATTTCCTCAATCGCTAGGATTCTTGGATGGAGTTTACGGTACAATTACAACCCCCTCGACATCCAAGGCGACTCAATTCACGGTGCACCCAATCCTATAGCCGGCTAACTATATCCGATTAAAGTAACCAAGAACCACTTACATCACTTGCCAATATAACCATTTTACCTCATTAATCCGTTGTTTTTATAAGCACAACCAAAATGCCAAAACCACCAATTACCATCATCATTTCACTGTTTTGAAGCATTAAACAAAGCCATTAAAGAACATGCAACACTATGCATCAATTCCACAATTCCAATGTACAAAACCAAGGATCTCTTACCTTGAGCATCCTTCATACATGACTTTTAAAACCAGCATTAAACCATGCTAAAATATGCTTTCAAAACAGAATTTAAACATGCAAATCACATGCATTGCATCCAACAAACACAAGTGCTTTAAAAACCAATTCATAACACAAACCAAGAGAGAAATTCCATTTACTTACTCTTGAGCTTAGCTAAGTTGCTTAGAATTAAACTAAGCTCCCAAAACCTTCAAACATAGGTTTCAAAGCTAAAAACCCAACTTCACTCACCAATAACCAAAACTAGGCTAGCCAACAAGCCATCCAAGCATCCGAAAACCTTCAACGCCACCTCTATTGCTCACGGATCATTCTCCCCTGTTTCAAGCACATAACAACAGAGGATTAATGCATCATTATGCATTAAAAACACCAGCAACACACCTAAACTCGCTGCTCTTTGCAAATCCAACATTTCGGCTACCAAACACAACCGAAATCACCTCCAAACACTTCCAAATCTTAACCCAGCCAAGACCCATCACTTCTAACCATTTTTAGACATCAATTAACATCCAAAATAATCCCAAACACGTCCTCATACCTCCAGCATTAACAAAACACCAAGATCACCCCAAAAACCACCATTTTCACAAGTAAAAACTTTGGAAAATCAACCTATTCGGGATTGCATTGATTAAACCTCAATTACACATCACTTAGACATCCAAAATACATCAAAAAGACATCTCAAAACAGAGCCTAATCATTTATTACGAATTTCTTCAAAATTAAATCCAAATCTTGCATTTTAAGCCAAAATCAAGATCACAACATCAAAACCTTTAATAAAACTTAATTTAAGGATTGAGAACTTGGGAATTTCAGTAAAGAACTGAGTATTTAGAGGAGAAAGACGTTCATACCTCTAAATGTGAGTTTCTCCTTGTTTAGAACCAAGATTCTTGAAAATCCAATAAGCAAATGAATAGAATTTGGTGTAGAAATGATTAGAGATCAATTAGAGATTGAAATCTCATCTTTAGATATTAAAATCAGAGGAAAAATGACTGGGGAAAAGTGTTTGCGCTGAGAGAAAAATTGAGAGAAAAGAAATGGGAAAATTTTGAGAAAATATCTATTTCCCTCTTTTTCATTTTATTAAAAATCATTAATTAAATCTTTAAAATTAAGAAAAATCTGGAGAAAACTCTTCTTGGGTAAATTAGCTCCTTAAAGATTCAAAGTTTCAATCCTTTTAAAACAGTCACCAACTTTTCAAAAATTACATTTTAGTCACTAACTCAAAATGTCATATTTCCAAACCTCATTTTGTAAAATTGATTTCACCACTCTCTTATATATAATAAAAGAGGATTTTTGGATATTTTTCCATATTTTTAATGCATCCCGAACTAGGCTTTCCTTAAAACCATCTTTTATATTCGAACCGAAAATCCGACCGGTCCGGTTCAAACCCAAAACTTCTAAGCCCAAAATTGGGGTGTTACACTTTCCCTCAGTCAGCCTTTAGTACCTAAAACCAAAAGTACACTAAAACAATACCTTTATTCACCAAATAAAAGATAATCTATAAAAACATGGCAAAGCAAAGAAATACTGTAAAATGCAATGCATGGTCCTAATTATGCCTAAGATGTACTCAAAAACAGCAATAATATGAGATGGAATGTGCATAAAATATAGAACTTGTGGACACTTTACACACCCCCAAACTCGAACTATTGCTTGTTCTCAAGCAATGCAACCTAAACATACTTGCCCTTATAATAACCATAAAGAAAAACTTGTTTTCAACTTGATTTCATACCTCAATCTCGTAGCACCTATATTAGATTAGTGAAGGGACCTTAGCAAAAAAATAACTCAAAATTAATTTCTAAAGCCAGTGCAGTGTGTGCAGGACTGTATACAGGCTGAATATGCAGAATAACTAAATAAACAAAGATCTTGTTATGATATATAAGGTTGTTGTCGAGACAGCACAGTTTAACACAATATTTTAACCATGGCAATGAGGGCTTCAGCTTATCACAACTACTCTTCTAGGTCTGAAATTAAGATAAGAGCAAACTACAAAACGCCGAACCCATGGAGTACAGTCATCCCGTGAAGACTTTCATTCGCTCATGCTAATTTGTCTGTCACTTCAAAACTTTCAGATTCATGGACATTGATAGCATCGGAGTGTCCTCACACATGATTGTTCCTAGAGCCTGTTGCGAGCACCTCTAGGGTAAACAACAATGTTCTTTGTTTTTATTTCTACTGCCCTGGCAGTGCTGTATTTTTTTATTTCTCTTTTCTTCCTTGGCGGCTACTTGCAATCATTGTTAGAACTTTGCAAAGAATTCTAAAAAAAAGCAGTCATTGTTCATTCGATATTCTAACAAATCCAGCAAGTAAGAGTAGTGTTTGACAGTTTTGGCAATTGAAAAAAAAGGGTAATCTTCACCAGTGCTCCCTTTCGTTTAGTGTGTGTTCTATTTTGGTCACCAGAATTCAAAAAAGAGTATTCGGGTCACTTACGTTTAGAATCGTTTTTATTTTGGTCCCTTAGCCGTTAGTCTCCGTTACTTTAAAAACATAGTTTCTAATTTAACCCCCAAACTTTCAAAATTTTATTTTTCACCATCTTCCCTAAAAATTATAAAACTAAAACCCCATAAAATTAAATCAATGGCTATAACCCACAACTACAACCGATTCCCCAAGATGACACCAACTTAAGCCCGAAATGAACCCGAGTTTCTTCACACCATTTTCTAGATAGATACAGAGAGTTTCTTCTTCGCTGCTGTGGAAGGTTTTTACTTTATTTTCACTTCAAGAAAAGAGAAAGCTTTTCTGCAGTAGCCTTGAAGTTCCATCAAATCTAAAGTTTGAATTTAAGAAGAATAAGGAAGAAAAGAAATGGCTCGCTCTTTCTCGAACGCTAGACTTTTCTCTGCTTTCGTCGTCGATGGAATCTCTAACGTTATCTCCAGGTACCCCCAAGTTCTTTCTTTCTTTTTTTCATTTCCATGGCTCTAGTTTTCGTTGTCTTTTAATGAAAGACGAATAAAGATTTATTGATGTTTTTTTGTTTGTTCAGACGAGGATATGCGGCGGCTTCACAAGGGGTTGTGTCGACTGGAATAAGAGGAGGAGCAAGGAGGACTGTTGTGGCGACGGTGAAGGAAGAGGTGGCTATAGGCGGAGCTAAAGAGAAGGCTTCATGGGTACTCGACCCGGTTACCGGATGCTACAGACCAGAGAACTCTGCCAAGGAGATCGATGTGGCCGAGCTCAGAGCCATGCTTTTGAAGAAGAACTAAATACTCCATAAAAGAAGAAGAGGAAAACATGCAGTAGTAATAAAATACTTAGTATTACAACAAAAGCTAACCTAGAAATACTTGAAAGGGTTTGGTTCCATTGTTATACTCTCTGTCACACCAAATACAATCGTTGTTGTCCTAAAATGACTATTTTTCATTGGCTGGAAAAATCCCCTTTCTTGCTCCTCTGTTCTTTGTCGACCAAACAGATTTGATGATGTAATATTTTATGATAATTTATTATATTCCATGGTAAGTTTCGATTTGGGTTCAGATGCTGACAACGGCTGTTCATGAATTTCGTTGAGTTGCAAGCTAAATTTATTTCGAAAGAGAAATTACTCTCGTTAATCGGTGTTTTCCAAGTTCGTGTCCTCTGCATTTTGAAAAATTGTTTAAACATTCAATCCCTTAGCCATTGATTTAATTTTAATCTTGGGGGAATGAGTTGTAGTTGTGGGTTATAGCCATTGATTTAATTTTGTGGGGTTTTAGTTTTATAATTTTTGAGGAAGATGGTGAAAAATAAAATTTTGAAAGTTTGGGGGTTAAATTAGAAACTATTTTTTTAAAGTAACGGAGACTAACGGCTAAGGGACCAAAATAGAAACGATTCTAAACGTAAGTGACCAGAATACTCTTTTTTGAATTCTGGTGACCAAAATAAAACACACCTTAAACAAAAGGGACCACTGGCGAAGATTACCCAAAAAAAAAACTCTAAGTCATTTTTCATGCTTTTCTCGCATTAAGTTCAATTTATTATTGGTGCGAAAATAATAGTCAGCTAACTATCATAGGCGCAAGTTATATAACAAAATTTTTTTGTTCCGATTATTACTAAGGCAAGTACAATGCAACCTATATGCTACTAAGTATGCCTAAACAAAAGATGTGAGAGCTATCCCCCCAACCTCGAGATGGGCATTGCCCTCAATGCAAAAAAAATAGAAAAATAAAAGAAAAAGAAAAAGAAGAAAAAATAAAGGCAAGAAAAAAAGTAAGAAAACTTAGGCTTAGTTAGATGGTGGAGAGGAATTCGAGGGGTTGTCTGCTGTCATCTACTGGTTATAGCAGCGGGCTTAGCATTGCTTCCCTTTTCTGTGCTTAGCAGTCTTGATTTTTAAGGGTTTGGACCTGCATGATTAATTGTGAGACGAGAATAAATAATAAAGAAAATGAAAAAAAAAACAAAACATAGTCCTAAAAAACTATTCATACTATAGCGGTAAAGATATGGTAAAGATAATGTAACACCCCAATTTTGGGCTTAGAAGTTTAGGGTCTGAACCGGACCGGTCTGATTTTCGATTCTAATATAAAAGGTGGTTTTAGGGAAAGCCTAGTTCGGGATGCTTTAAAAATATGGAAAAATATCTAAAAATCCTGTTTTAATGTATATAAGAGAGTGGTGAAATCAATTTTACAAAATAAGGTTTGGAAGTGCGACATTTTGAAATAGTGACTAAAATGCGATTTTTGAAAAGTTCAGTGGTGACTGTTTTGTAAGGATTGAAACTTTGAATCTTTAAGGAGCTAATTTACCCAAGAAGGATTTCGCCAGATTTTTCTTAGATTTTAATGATTTAATTAATGTTTAATAAATTAAATGAAAAGTGGAAAATCATATTTTAGATTTTCATAACTAACTTTTCTTAAAACTTTCTCATCTCATTTTCTCTCAAAATTCCCTCATCCAAACACTTTTCTCCGGAATCTTTTTCATTGATTTTCAAAGCAATTGATGAGATTTCAATCAACAATTAATTCCTAATCCTTCCTACATCAAATCCTCTTGATTTGCTTATTGAATTTTCAAGGAATTTGGCTCTAAACAAGGAGAAATCTACATTTAGAGGTAAGGTTGTTCTTCTCCTCTAAATACTCTGTTCTTTACTGAAATTCCCAAGTTATCAATCCTTCATTTAAGTTATATAAATGGATTTAATGTTATGAACTTGATTTTGGCTTAAAACTCAAGATTTGGAAGAAATCTTGAAGAAATTCGTGGTGATTGTTTGGGCTCTGTTTTGAGATAGTTTTTAAATATATTTTGGATGTTTAATGATGTGTAATTGAGGTTTGATCAATGCAATCTCGAATAGGTTGAATTTTCTAAGTGTTTGCTTATGAAGATGGTGGTTTTTGGGGTGATCTTGGTGTTCTATTATAGCTGGAGGTATAAGGACGAGTTTAGGTTCATTTTGGATGTTAATTGATGTTTAGAAATGGTTAGAAGTGATGGAACATGGCTGGGTTATGTTTTGGAAGAGTTTGGAGGTGATTTCGGTTGTGTTTGGTAGCCGAAATGTTAGAATTGGTTAGAGCAGCAAGTTTAGGTGTGATGGCTGAAGATTTTAATGCATGATGATGCATTAATCCTCTGCTTTGATGTGTTTAAAATAGGGGAGACATCTTCGGATACTTGTGGTGTTGATCCGGAGGCTTGATCGGCGTTTCGGCAAGCTTGCGAAACAGAATTGGTGGGTGAAGTTGGATTTCCAGCTTTGTAATGAATGTTTGAAGGTGTGGGAGCTTAGTTTAAGTCTAAGCAACTTAACTAAGCTCAAGAGTAAGTTTTCGGGAAAACTCTCTTGTATGAGCCATGGAGTGGTTCGATGCATTTGTTGATAATTGCATGTTTAAATTCTGTTTTAAAAGCATGTTTTAGCATGGTTAATGATGGTTTTGAAAGCCATATGTTGAAGGATGCTCAAGGTAAGAGATCCTTGGTTTGATATGTTGTAAATGTGGATTTGATGCATTGTGATCCATGTGGATTTAATGCATTGTGATGTATATTGGCAAGTGATGTGTTGGTTTTAAAGTACTTGAATCGGATATAGTTAGCCGGCTATAGGATTGGGTGCACCATGAATAAAGTCGCCTTGGATGTTGAGAGGTTGTAATTGTACCGTAAACTCCATCCAAGTACACTAACGAGATGGTTAAGATCACAATGGTGGTTAAAAGTCCATGTGTGGATCTTGTGTTGTGTGTCCCGTGTTGATGTTATACAACTACCGATGAGTGATGTTGAGGGGTTGTGATTGTACCGTTAAACTCCATCACGGGTGTTGAGGGGTTGTGATTGTACCGGTAAACTCCACCTTGTGTGTTCGGTAGTGTGTATGAAGCGTATGGAACAACGCTTGTAGTCCGCGTACCCGATTGTGTTTTATGTTGCAAATGGTTATGGATTATCACTTGAAAGCCAATATTACATGTTGATTTTATTAAAGCGTGAGATGCTTGATATGAATGCAAGGTTGCATGAATAATGATGATTATGTGATGAAAGGTTTATTTAAAAGTGTTTTATAAAATGCATTATTGTGTTGTTTCTTTAGAGCATGCCTCACTAAGCAATTGTGCTTACGCTCTCTCTCTTGAACCAATAATGCAGACAATTGAAGTGTTTGAAGGCAACAAGGAGGCTAAGAATCCAAGGGAAAGCTAAGCTCATGTATGGTGATGTTTTCACAACATTATTAGTTTTTGATATTTGACAATGGGAACTTAGGATGTGATTTGGGAGATGTTTTGGACTCCCTAGTTGTGGTATGATGCCTTAAATGATTTGGATTTGTAAATGACCATTTTGATGCTTGTTTGGTGCTTTGATGGTTGTTTGACTTTGGATATTAGGATGCATGCCTATAGACTTGAGGATTTCCTTGATTGATGCCATGAGTGTGTTTTGATGTTGCAAATATGTACCTTATATGCATATTGACTTGTTGGCATGATTAGGAAGTCATTAGGATGTGTTTGAGTGGTTTAATGTATGTAAAACCAGCAAATTATGCAAGTTCTGGGCAATCCGTATCGGAACGGGTACTAGCGTTTCGAAACGGGGGCCAGTAATGGCCTTCGAGTATCGAAATGGATAGAGGCCGTTCCGAAACGATTTGGCCACTGTAAGGCCCTGTTCCGAAACAGGTCTCGAAAAGAACTCGAGTTTTGGAACGGTCAACCCTGTTTCGAAACAGATGACCGTTGGGCACTGATTTGAATGGTTTTAAGGTTTGCGAGCCTTACGTTGTAGTCCTGAAAATTGTATTTGCAATTGCTTGAGTTTGAGATGTCCGTTTAAGGTGAAATTTGACAGAGAAGCATGTAATATGATTAATTAAGTACTGGTAACCTTAAAATCAGTTAAGTCCTTCATCTTTCTAGTATTTACAATTTGGTCCCTAACTTTTGTATTTTGTGCAATTGAGTCCCTTATTGAAATTCGATCGTTGTGCTTTGCAAGTATGTGTTTCTCAAGAGTACGCTTAGGGTTAATGTGCATCTAGATAAGACTAAAAAGGAAAAAAAGGTCGTTAATCAAGGTTGACTTTCGGGTTGACTTTGGTTTTCCCTGTGTAATTTTCGTAGTTCGGGTTAATCTTCTAGGTCGGGCTAAGGGGTTACATTTGGTGGTATCAGAGCTGAGTTCTCGTGTAAATAGGAATGGTTATGTGGATGAAGTATGTGTGATTGCAATTGTGATGTTATGTTGTGTTGAAACATGTTAGAGGAACCCATTGCCATATCAAAACTAATGAAAGGAATTGTTTTTTTTGGGAAATGAGCTTGAGTACTTGGATTTCTTACCTTGTTAAGCCTGATTATGTTTGTTGCATTGTGTCATTGCATTGTTTTGGTGAATGGGACCTCGTAGAGAGACGAGAATTAATACGCGAGCTATGGCTCAAAACGAGAATGAGGACAATGTTGATAATGTTGTGGATATACCTCCTCCCCCTGGTGGTGGACCGCCCGGTGGTGGTGGTGCTGGAGGTGATGGTGCTGGTGTTGGTGCTAGAGCTGGGGTCGCTGGACCTGATGGTGTGCAGGGGCAAGCTGCTCCTGACATGACATTTTTGATACGGGCCATTGTTGGAGACTTTCAGGCTGCAGTAGCTGGAGCTCACGGAGCTGCGCAGCAGGGAGATGATGGTGTGAGATTACCTTTGGAACGTCTTTGCAGTCTGGGAGGGACTGAGTTCAGAGGTTTATCTCCTAACGGTTCTAAATCTTGGTTGGAAAGCACCAAGAGAATATTGGGACAAATGAACTACAATGATGTGCAGAAGTTGGGTTGTGTAGTATCGCTGTTACATGATGATGCGTATACTTCGTGGACGACCACTGTCTCCGGAATGGAGGAAGTTGATGTGACTTGGACGTTCTTTCAGAACACGTTCAAGCGGAAGTATCTAGGTGTGCGATACCTGGATGAAAAGAAAAAAGAATTTGTGTCTCTTGTGCAAGGAAGTATGTCGGTGGCTGAGTATGAGATTCAGTTTGTCCGCCTTAGCCAGTACACACCTGAGCTTATCTCTGATGAGTGGGAGAGGTGTGAGCGTTTCCGATATGGTTTGGTGACGGACGTGAAGACCTTTATGCTTACAGCTGAGTACACGGATTTTGATGTGCTGGTGAGTAGGGCAAAGGACATTGAGTAGAATCTGGGTTTGTCTTCTAGAGGTGTTGGTTCTAGCTCGGGCAAAAGAGCTATTGAGTATAGTTCCGGTGGTGGACGAAACAATAGAGGACGAGATAAGAGGTATCATTCTTCGGCTAGGCGTGTTAATGGAGGGCATGGTACGCCTGTTCAGGGAGACAGGGTGAGAGCTGATCAGAACACGTGATGGACGTGTGGATCACGTGGCCATTTGAGGCGTGATTGTCCTCGAGCAGTGAGGGAGGTGCAGGCTCCTGTGGTAGTGACCGGTAATTCATGCTAGAATTGTGGTTCGGCAGACCACATGAAGAGGGAGTGTCCTTTGTTGGCCGGTGGTGGTCAGGGACGTGCTCCTGGGGTTGTTGCACCACAGAGAGGTCGTGGGCGCGGGCGTGGTAACTTCCAGCGCAAAGATGATGGTGGGAGGAATGTGGCACATGTGGTGGTTGTCCAACTTGAGGGTGGTGGCCAGGCTCGAGTGTATGCTCAGCGAGAGGGAAGAAATGACACGGATGTGATCGTAGGTACCTTTACTTTGCAATCCTTGTCATTACTTTCCTTGATTGATTCTGGATCTACACACTCATACATATTGCGTGAACATGCTCAATTGCTTGGTTTTTCTGTTGAGTCTTTGGATGTTGGTATGTGTGTAACTAGTTCCTTTGGTGAGACCATTGTGACACGGAAGTTGTATAGAAGATGTCCCTTGGTTGTGCAAAATCATGTTTTTCATGTTGATCTCATGGAATTGTCATTCTATGGTTTTGATGTAATCCTTGGTATGGATTGGCTTGTTGAACATCGAGCTGTGGTGGATTTTGAGAACAAGCGAGTTTCGTTGAAGCTTGCGGATGATTATGAGGTAGTGGTGGTTGGTGAGAATGTGAAGTTTCTTGCCAATGTGGTGTCTACATTAGAAGTGAGCCGGATGCTGAGACAAGGGTGTGAAGCTTATTTGGCCTTTGTGATGAATCCTAGCTCTAAGGAGTTGCGGGTTCAAGATATCAGGACTGTGCGAGAGTTCCCTGGTTTGTTTTCGGAGGAGTTACCTGGATTGCCTCCTAATCGAGAGGTGGAGTTTGGAATTGAGCTGTATGAAAACAAAACTCCAGTGTCTATTACTCCTTATCGAATGGCACCTAAGGAGTTGAAGGAGCTGAAAACGCAACTTCAGGAGTTGCTTGATCGTGGTTTCATTCGGCCGAGTGTGTCACCTTGGGGTGCACCGGTCTTGTTTGTGAAGAAAAAGGATGGCACTATGAGAATGTGCATCGATTATCGTCAGCTGAACAAGCTGACTATCAAGAATTGGTATCCTTTACCGAGGATTGATGATCTTTTTGATCAATTTCGGGGAGCGGCAGTGTTCTCTAAGATTGACTTAAGGTCAGGGTATTATCAGCTATAGGTGAAGGATGAGGATGTGCCAAAGACAGCCTTCAGAACGAGGTATGGGCATTATGAGTTCCTAGTGATGTCGTTTGGTTTGACGAATGCTCCTGCAGCTTTTATGGACATGATGAATAGAGTGTTCTATGAATACTTGGATAAGTTTTTTGTGGTGTTCATTGATGATATCCTTGTGTACTCTCGTACTAAGGAGGAGCATGAAGCGCATTTGAGGATTGTGTTGCAGGCTTTGTTGGAGAATCAGCTTTATGCTAAGCTGAGCAAGTGTGAGTTCTGGCTTAGAGAAGTTGTGTTCCTTGGTCATGTGGTTTCTGCTGAGGGGATTCGTGTTGATCCTTAGAAGATTGAGGCAGTGATGAATTGGAAGCCTCCTAAGTTCGTTCATGAAGTTCGTAGTTTCCTTGGTTTGGCAGGATACTACCGGAGGTTCGTGGATGGATTTTCAAAGATTGCTCCACCTTTGACGAAGTTGTTGCAGAAGGATGTCAAGTATGAGTGGACAGAGGCGAGACAACATGCTTTTGAGAAGCTTAAGGCAGCCTTGATGCAAGCTCCTATCTTGGCTCAACCTGAATCAGGGAAAGAGTTTGTGGTGTACAGTGACGCATCCTATGTTTGTTTGGGGTGTTTGTTGATGCAAGAGGGTAAGGTGGTGGCTTATGCATCGCGCCAGTTGAAGGTGCATGAGCGCAATTATCCTACGCATGATATTGAGTTGGCTGCGGTGGTTTTTGCTTTGAAAATTTGGAGACATTACCTGTATGGTGAGAAGTGTATTGTGTACACGGATCACAAAAGTTTGAAGTATCTGATGTCCCAAAAAGAGTTGAATCTTAGGCAACGACGTTGGGTGGAGTTGCTTAAAGATTACGATCTGACGATCGAGTACCACCCGGGAAAAGCTAATGTTGTAGCGGATGCCTTGAGTAGGAAGTGGCAGTGGAGTTGAGAGCTATGTTTGCCAGCTTGAGCATTTCGCGAGATGGAGGTCTTGTGGCTGAATTGCAAGTGAAACCATCCTTGGTTCAGTTGATAAAGGGTAAGCAGCTGTTGGATGATTCCTTGGTGTCGCATGTTCAGGATATTGCTGAGGATAGACCATCGGATTTCTGTTTCAATGATGATGGAGTTTTGTGTTTTGGGAGTCGGATAGTAGTGCCAAATGATGTTGAGTTGAGGCGTGCTATTCTGGTTGAAGCTCATAGTAGTCCTTTTTCTATGAACCCTTGTAGTACTAAGATGTATCGTGATCTTAGAGATGAGTACTATTGGGTGGGGCTAAAGAAAGATGTTGTTGAGTATGTGAGTAAGTGCATGGTTTGTCAGCGGGTTAAGGCTGAGCATCAATTTCCTTCTGGGTTGTTGCAACCGTTGAGGATTCCTGAGTGGAAGTGGGAAAGGATTACCATGGACTTTGTGTCTGGTTTGCCTTTGTCCCCATAGAAGAAGAATTCAGTGTGGGTGATTGTCGATCGCCTCACGAAGTGTGCGCATTTCTTACCTGTGCATACTATGTACACACTGGATAAGCTTGCAGAGCTGTACATTGTTGAGATTGTGCGGCTGCATGGTGTGCTAAAGTCTATAGTGTCGGATAGAGATCCGAGGTTTAGATCGCGTTTCTGGAAATGTTTACATCAAGCTTTGGGTACACTGCTGAATTTCAGTACTTCTTATCATCCACAGTCGGATGGACAGTCTGAGCGTGTTATCCAAGTGCTGGAAGATATGTTGAGGTGCTGCGTGATTGAGTTTCAAGGCTCTTGAGAGAAGCATTTGCATTTGGTGGAGTTTACTTGTAATAATAGCTACCAGGCAAGTATTCAAATGACACCTTATGAAGCCTTGTATGGGAGGAAATGCAGAACTCCTCTTTGTTGGGCTAAAACATGTCAGAAGTTGGTTTCAATGCTAGCTTTGTTAAAAGGAACCACCGAGAAGGTGAAGCTCATTTGTGAGCGATTGAAGGCAGCTTCTGATCGACAGAAGTCTTACGCGGATTTAAAGCGTAAGGAGATTGAGTATGCGGTAGGTGACCGTGTGTTTTTTAAGGTTTCGCCTAGGAAAATGGTGATGAGGTTTGGTCGAAAGGGTATGTTGAGCCCTAGATACATTGGACCATACGAGGTGATTGAACGTGTGGGTCCTGTTGCGTACAAGCTGAGATTGCCGCAAGCGTTGGAAAAGATTCATGATGTGTTTCATGTCTCTATGCTTCGGAGGTATAGATTGGATCCTTCGCATGTTATGCCTGTGGAGAAAGTGGAGTTGAATCCAGACTTGACCTGTGATGAGGAGCCGGTGGAAATTCTGGATTCAGACAGTAAAGTTCTTCGAGGCAAGACCATTGATTTGCTAAAGGTGTTGTGGAAGCATCGTGGTGTTGAGGAAGCCACATGGGAAAGAAAGGATGACATGAAGAAGCGGTTTCTGTATCTTTTAATGTATATAAGAGAGTGGTGAAATCAATTTTAAAAAATAAGGTTTGGAAATGCGACATTTTGAAATAGTGACTAAAATGCAATTTTTGAAAAGTTCAGTGGTGACTGTTTTGTAAGGATTGAAACTTTGAATCTTTAAGGAGCTAAATTACCCAAGAAGGATTTCTCTAGATTTTTCTTAGATTTTATGATTTAATTAATGTTTAATTAATTAAATGAAAAGTGAAAAATCATATTTTAGATTTTCATAACTAACTTTTCTTAAAACTTTCTCATCTCATTTTCTCTCAAAATTCCCTCATCCAAACACTTTTCTCCAGCATCTTTTCATTGATTTTCAAAGCAATTGATGAGATTTCAATCAACAATTAATTCCTAATCCTTCCTACATCAAATCCTCTTGATTTGCTTATTGAATTTTAAAGGAATTTGGCTCTAAACAAGGAGAAATCTACATTTAGAGGTAAGGTTGTTCTTCTCCTCTAAATACTCTGTTCTTTACTGAAATTCCCAAGTTATCAATCCTTAATTTAAGTTTTATAAATGGATTTAATGTTATGAACTTGATTTTGGCTAAAAACTCAAGATTTGGAAGAAATCTTGAAGAAATTTGTGGTGATTGTTTGGGCTCTGTTTTGAGATAGTTTTTAAATGTATTCTGGATGTTTAATGATGTGTAATTGATGTTTGATCAATGCAATCCCGAATAGGTTGAATTTCCTAAGTTTTTGCTTATGAAAATGGTGGTTTTTGGGGTGATCTTTGTGTTATGTTATAGCTGGAGGTATAAGAACGAGTTTAGGTTCATTTTGGATGTTAATTGATGTTTAGAAATGGTTAGAAGTGATTGATCTTGGCTGAGTTATGTTTTGGAAGAGTTTGGAGGTGATTTCGGTTGTGTTTGGTAGCCGAAATGTTAGAATTGGTTAGAGCAGCGAGTTTAGGTGTGATGGCTGAAGATTTTAATGCATGATGATGCATTAATCCTCTACTTTGATGTGTTTAAAACAGGGGAGACATCTTCGGATACTTGTGGTGTTGATCCGGAGGCTTGATCGGCGTTTCGGCAAGCTTGCGAAACGGAATTGGTGGGTGAAGTTGGATTTCCAGCTTTGTAACGAATGTTTGAAGGTGTGGGAGCTTAGTTTAAGTCTAAGCAACTTAACTAAGCTCAAGAGTAAGTTTTCAGGAAAACTCTCTTGTATGAGCCATGGAGTGGTTCGATGCATTTGTTGATAATTGCATGTTTAAATTATGTTTTAAAGCATGTTTTAACATGGTTAATGCTGGTTTTGAAAGCCATATGTTGAAGGATGCTCAAGGTAAGAGATCCTTGGTTTGATATGTTGTAAATGTGGATTTAATGCATTGTGATGCATGTTGTTAAATGGCTTTGATTTAATGCTTTAAAACAGTGAAATGTTGATGATAAATGATGTATATTGGCAAGTGATGTGTTGGTTTTAAAGTACTTCAATCGGATATAGTTAGCCGGCTATAGGATTGGGTGCACCGTGAATATTGTCGCCTTGGATGTTGAGGGGTTGTAATTGTACTGTAAACTCCATCCAAGTACACTAACGAGATGGTTAAGATCACAATGGTGGTTAAAAGTCCATGTGTGGGTCTTGTGTTGTGTGTCCCGTATTCTCGTTAGTGATGTTATACAACTACCGATGAGTGATGTTGAGGGGTTGTGATTGTACCGTTAAACTCCATCACGGGTGTTGAGGGGTTGTGATTGTACCGGTAAACTCCACCTTGTGTGTTCGGTAGTGTGTATGAAGCGTATGGGACAACGCTTGTAATCCGCGTATCCGATTGTGTTTTATGTTGCAAATGGTTATGGATTATCACTTGAAAGCCAATATTACATGTTGATTTTATTGAAGCGTGAGATGCTTGATATGAATGCAAGGTTGCATGAATAATGATGATTATGTGATGGAAGGTTTATTTAAAAGTGTTTTATAAAATGCATTATTGTGTTGTTTCTTTAGAGCATGCCTCACTAAGCAATTGTGCTTATGCTCTCTCTCTTGAACCAATAATGCAGACAATTGAAGTGTTTGGAGGCAACAAGGAGGCTAGGAATCCAAGGGAAAGCTAAGCTCGTGTATGGTGATGTTTTCACAACATTATTAGTTTTTGATATTTGGCAATGGGAACTTAGGATGTGATTTGGGAGATGTTTTGGACTCCCTAGTTGTGGCATGATGCCTTAAATGATTTGGATTTGTAAATGGCCATTTTAATGCTTGTTTGGTGCTTTAATGGTTGTTTGACTTTGGATATTAGGATGCATGCCTATAGACTTGAGGATTTCCTTGATTGTTGCCTTGAGTGTGTTTTGATGTTGCAAATATGTACCTTATATGCATAATGAATTGTTGGCATGATTAGGAAGTCATTAGAATGTGTTTGAGTGGTTTAATGTATGTAAAACCAGCAAATTATGTAGCTTCTGGGCAATCCGTATCGGAATGGGTAGTAGCGTTTCGAAACGGGGGCCAGTAAAGGCCTTCGAGTATCGAAATAGATAGAGGTCGTTCCGAAACGATTTGGCCACTGTAAGGCCCTGTTCCGAAACAGGTCTCCAAACGAACCCGAGTTTCGGAACGGTCAACCCCGTTTCGAAACAGATGATCGTTGGGCACTGATTTGAATGGTTTTAAGGTTTGCGAGCCTTACGTTATAGTCCTGAAAATTGTATTTGCAATTGCTTGAGTTTGAGATGTCCGTTTAAGGTGAAATTTGACAGAGAAGCATGTAATATGATTAATTAAGTACTGGTAACCTTAAAATCAGTTAAGTCCTCCATCTTTCCAGTATTTACAATTTGGTCCCTAACTTTTGTATTTTGTGCAATTGAGTCCCTTATTGAAATTCGATCGATGTGCTTTGCAAGTATGTGTTTCTCAAAAGTACGCTTAGGGTTAATGTGCATCTAGATAAGACTAAAAAGGAAAAAAAGGTCGTTAATCAAGGTTGAATTTCGGGTTGACTTTGGTTTTCCCCGTGTAATCTTCGTAGTTTGGGTCAACCGTCTAGGCCGGGCTAAGGGGGTTACAGATAAAATTATATCACATTGGGGTGGGCATTCCCCAATGTGAATTCTTCCTATTCTTTGAGGACATAATCTCTTGTATAGTGCTTTATTCGTTGCCCGTTAACTTTGAATTATGTCCCCCCCCCATTTACTGGTTTTACTGTCACGACACCATGTGGGAAGGCTTGGACTACTCCGAATGGTCCTAACCATCTAGATTTTAACTTCCCAAGAAACATCTTAAGACGGGAATTGAACAGCAACACTTGTTTCCTGGGTAACAACTGTCGTTCTTGAATCTTGATGTCGTGCCATTTTTTGACTTTTTCCTTGTACAGCTTGGCGTTCTCGTATGCCTCCCGCTGGAATTCCTCCATTTCTGTCAGATTCAGGAGTCTCTTTTCGACAGCCTATTTCTAGTCCATGTTCACTGCCTTGACTGCCCAATACGCATTGTGTTCTATTTTGATAGGGAGGTGGCAGGCCTTTCCGTATACTAGACGATATGGGGACATCGCTAGTGGTGTTTTGTATGCTTTCTGTTATGCCCAAAGAGCATCGTCTAATTTCAACGACCAATCTTTCCTACTTGGGTTCACAACTTTTTCCAAGATGGTCTTGACTTCCGTGTTCGAAATTTCTACCTGCCCATTTGTTTGTGGATTATATGCCGCGACAATATTGTGCTTGACACCAACGTTTTTGCAGTGCCTTGGAAATCAGTTTGTTATGGAAATGGGTGCCCTCATCACTAATGATAGCTCTTGGAACTCCGACCCTTGTGAATATGTTCTTATGTAATAACCTATGGACAGTCTTTGCATCATTGTGACGGGTGGAAATGGCTTCTACCCACTTGGAAACATAGTCCACTCCTAAAAGGATGTACGTATTACCACACGAAGATGGGAATGGTCCCATAAAATCTATCCCCCAAACATCGAATAACTCAACTTCCAAGATTGTTTGTAGGGGCATTTCGTTCCTTCTTGATATGCTTCCTGTTGTAGAGTGTCCAAGAGTTCTATATTTTGCACACATTCATGCCCTTATTATTGCTATTCTTGAGCACATTTAGGCATATTTAGGTGCATTGCATGCATTATAACAACATCTTCTCTTTTACCATGCTTTTATTGAATATCTTGTGTTTAGTGAAGAAAAGTTACTGTTTTAGTTTAGTTTTTGTTTTTAGGTGCTATGGCTAGGAGAGGACTGGACATGACCGGATGAGAAAGCTGGAACCAAAGGAGATGTACTGAAGCAGCTCCAGTTGCCGCCAAGGACGCTGCCAGAGCAGCATTGCTGCCAAGTGCCTCCTGGACAGGACTTACACCGACTTAGCCAAGATAGATCTCGATTTCAAGAGGGCAATTTCCTAAGCCCAATGAGCCCAACCTTGCAATTTCTTGAAGCTTGTAGCAGCCGATAGAGCTAATCGAAGACCGATAAGAAGGAGCACTTATCCTTACTTGTGGAAAAAGGTAACGTCCAAAGAGTCTGTATTTAAAGTATAAAGGATTTGTAATAAATGTAAACATACTTTAAGAACTTCTACTTTAAGGAGGACTCGAACTTAGGTCATTAGCCCTATATATACCCAATGAATCTAAGGGTATAGGGGCATGTCACATAGCATGCCATATCTCGCATAACGAGAGGGTATATGGGGAGATAACTAGATAAGTTGAAGTGTTGGGGGTCGCGGCCTAACTCTCCTAGGGTTTAGGCGTGTGTATGTAAAGTAATTTGGGAAACGATTGTATAGTTTTGAGATGTTTTCAATAAAGTTCTGAGTTTGCTTAATCTATGTTCTTCGTTCCTTCAATCTTTCTACACTAGTCGTTTGAAGAGAAATTCCATTTGTCGGGCACGAAAGTGCAAGGCTCACGAAAGGGTTAAGCACGGTCACAACAGGAGGCATAACTAACTTGGTTCCACACTAGTCCACAAGTTTCAGCAGCTAAAAGGGATTTCTAACCGAGTTGATTAATTTGGTCCCATAGTATCCGCCGCGTGACAGGCGGGGACACTCAAGTTAAGCAATCCCAAGCATCCTAACCTAGAAATAGGAGGGATCACTATCGACTATCCTGCCGAACTTAGAATGACTGCTAGACTTGCCGCCAGAACTTCTCTCTGTTCCACCTGCCAAGACAGTACACACCCCTGCAGAGGCAGTAAACTGCTGCGGCCGTGTGACAGGGTCGTGGTTTGCCGCCCACCATACCCGCAGAGGCAGCAATTCATGGCAGTGCAAAGCATACTCAAAACCTTAAAAATGCAGTCCACAAGCTACTAAGCTGCACTTGTCTTACCCAGCTTATCGCTCAAACTCTCCCTATCATTCCTCTCATCACTATCTTTATCTTTACTTGTGTTTTTATATTTCCACATCATGAGATTTAATGGTGCTTTTACTAAATCTTTGTGCAGGAAACCATTCATAGGAGCTATTCCAATCCCTATGGAGACAATATCTTCTATATTATAACTTGACAGAGTGTGCACTTGCGCTCACAAATAGAGAACACCCAAACGCTCTACAAGTTTTTGGTGTCGTTGTCGGGGATTGGCAACAACGACTACGTTTGAATTTCTGTACTTCTATTTAGTTTTTGCTCATTAATTCGCTTTCCATTTATTTTGCTTTAAAAAAAGCCTTTTTGTTTTCTTGGTGTATGTCTCGCCAGGGCAGCAAGGTTGGCAGAAACATCCACCTGAGGAGGGGAAGGACATGCCCAGACTAATAGCCAAACACAAAGACCCTCAGGAAGTGGTTATGCTTGAGAAAAGCGCAACCCAACATAACCTAATTATTATTTTCTTTTTAATTTAAATTTTCAATTTATTTTTATTAGGATAAGATTTAATTTTGTATTTAATCTTTATATTTATTTTTTTTATTTCAGATTAAGACGGAAGAAAAGGTTCAAGAAAGATTGAAGAATAAAGGAGAGGCCCAACTAACGGCCAAGGCACCCCATGGTAGATGAGCATAACGGCTAGTTTACCACGACGAGTGCAACGGATAACTGCGTAATGGCTAGAACTCCGTAATTTGCGCTGCATTTATTGACGCCCATTGACAGTGTGTCCGCCAAGGAAGTAGAGAGAAGCGGTTATATAAGGCCAACTATTCTCCCACCCCGTTCTTCACTTTACTCTCTCAGTTGCTTTGAAATTCTTTATACAGTCTTTGCTTTCATGATTTTCTTGCTTTATTTTTCTTTCACCTTATTTTTACTTTCTTTAGGAAAACAACTATCCCCCAGATTATGGCTTCATCACAACGCCCTGCCGCCACCTCCAGCACCCAATACAAGAGGTTCTTAAATCCCATTGTCGAGGAGAACTACAACAAGTTTTATAGAGAAAGACAACTATGGAAGAGATGGGTTTCCACTACACTCATTCATATGGGAACTTTGGATTGGAACCCTACCTCTTCGAGAGGATTCACAAGATGGGCTGGGAACAATTCACACGGTACCCAGAGGGAATCAACAACAACCACATGCGAGAATTCTATGCCCACCCACCAAACCCGGATAGTCCTTTTTTCCACGTCCGGGGAGAAGCAGTAATGTTTTTGGCTGACATGATCAACTCCTTCTATAGCATTGAAGTCAGTAGCGACCCGCACGGGAAGTGGGAATCTTATTTGACGGGGCCTGACTACAACCAAATCAAGAGAGAGCTCTACAAGCAAAAATAATGGTTCAGTTAACCGCCGGGATTTGCTGCCGAGGTAGCACTTTGGAGCTATTTTGTCCAGCGATGCCTGATGCCAAGCACGTATGGATCCACTGTAAACAAGCCGCGGCTCTCCCTTATCTATAGTATAATGAAGGGGCGGAAAATCAACGTGTGCGATGTAATAGTCAAAGAAATTTATGCCCACGCAGAGAAACCAGCTACAAAAGGTCCACTCTTTTTCCCTGAACTTATTTCAGGCCTTTGTGCAAATTTTAACGTGCCCATGCGCCCAAGAGATAGAATTCTTCCTGCCAAGGAAGGATGAACAAGAAGGGCACAACAATAGATGATGCACAATGCGGAGCCAGGAACACCCTCCACTGCCCAGCCGCCGTCCCAAGCTGCCGCCACCCCAGCTGCAGCAGGCAGTACTGATGCTGCCCTCACATTTGACGCA
Source organism: Hibiscus tridactylites (assembly GCA_958450335.1). Lineage (NCBI taxonomy): Eukaryota > Viridiplantae > Streptophyta > Magnoliopsida > Malvales > Malvaceae > Hibiscus > Hibiscus tridactylites. The sequence continues at coordinate 60,560,001 of OY288273.1, read as the reverse complement.
ATTCCCCTACTGCGCAGCCTAGTAGAAACCTCCCAGCGGATAGAGCACAAGTAGGTGATCTTCACCAAATATGTAGCAGACGTGCAGGAGGCCTTTGTAACCTGCCTGCTGGACAAATACCAGGATGTTGGACCCAGTTGCCTGTCTTTCTAACGGAGCTAGAAGTGTCAAAACCAGTTCACATCACCCCAAGACCCGTTGTTGCACCTACCACCGACGACAGCGAAGCACCACACTACCGCCCAAAGAGAAGAACCTCCCCAACTCCTATGTAGCCCTACGACATCACCTCCTCTTCTGAATTAGAGAAGGGGGAGACCACATCTACCTCCCCAATAGCCAAGACCACTGCTGCCAAGGACCCCGGCTACTCTAACATGGAGATTTCAGACTCTTTTGACGATGAACCGGCCGAGGTAGCATGGAAGGGAAAGCGGCTAGTAGCAGATCCCCTGGGTGGAGAAGTTGAACGATAAACCAAGAAGCCCACCCCCAGCCGCATCCAGCCGCCACATAGCAAGAAAAAGAGCCCAACAGATAGACCATCTGCTACGCGTCGCCTCGTTCTGCCACAGTCCTCAGAACTGACGCGACAACAATAGAGAGGAACTCCCCCAGTTTATAGCACCATTTTTTTCTCTTTTTTCTTTTTTTTTTAATTTTTCTATTTTTTGTTTTGTAATGCCCCAATTTTGGGCTTAGAAGTTTTGGGTTTGGACCGGTTCGGTCGAAGTGCGGTTCGAATATAAAAAGGTGAAATTAGGAAAGCCTAGTTCGGGTTGCATTAAAAATATGGAAAATGTCTTAAAATCCTCTTTTATTATATATAAGAGAATGGTGGAATCAATTTTACAAAATGAGGTTTGGAAGAGTGACATTTTGGGTTAGTGACCAAAATGTAATTTTTGAAAACTGTGTGACTGTTTTAAAAAGGATTGAAACTTTGAATCTTTAAGGAGCTATTTACCCAATGGGAGTTTCTCCAGATTTTTCCTAAATATTAAAGATTTAATTAATGGCTTTTAAATAAAACTAAAAAGTAGGGAAGATATTTTGGCATTTTCCAACTAACTTTCCACATTTTCCATTTTCATTTTCTCTCATCTTTTCTCTCAAACCAAACACATTTCTCCAGAGCTTTTCCCTCTGATTTTTTCATCTAAATAACACATTTCAATTCTCTTTTGATCTCTAATCATCTGTTCATCAAAACCTTATCATTTGCTAAGTGGATTTTCAAGAATTTTGGTTCCAAAAAGGGAGAAACTCAAGTTTAGAGGTATGAACGTCCTTCTCCTCTAAATTCTCAGTTCTTTACTGAAATTCCCAAGTTCTCAATCCTTAATTGATGTTTTATAAAAGGTTTTAAGGTTGTGTTCTTGATCTTGGCTTTTAAATGCAAGATTTGGTTGATTTTTGTTAAAATTCGTATGATCTGTTTGAGCAGTGATTTGAGGTGTCTTTTTGATGTTAAATGAATGTTAAATTGATGAGGAATTGAGGTTTAATCAATGCAAACCCGAATAGGTTGATTTTCCTAAGTTTTGCTTGAGTTCTTGGTTGTTTTTGGAGTGATCTTGATGATCTGTTATAGTTGGAGGTATAAGGGCGTGGTTAGATCCTTTTTTGATGTTAATTGATGTTTAAGGATTATTAGATTTGATGGATCTTGGCTGGGTAATGTTGTAGAGTTGTTTGGATGCATTTTCGGTTGTGTTTGGTAGCCGAAAATGGAGTGTGGATGAGAGCAGCGAGTTTAGGTGCTTTCATTGAAGCTATTAATGCATGATGATGCATTAATCCTCTGCTTTGATGTGTTTAAAACAGGGGAGTCATCTTTGGATCCAAGTGGTGGTGATCCGGAAGCTTGATTGGTGTTTCGGCAAGTGGCGAAACGGAATCGGTGAGTGGATTTTGGTTTTCAGCTTTGGAACCAATGTTTTGAAGGTTTGGGAGCTTAGTTTAAGTCTAAGCAACTTAGCTAAGCTCAAGAGTAAGTTTTCGGAAAAACTCTCTTGATGATGAACCATGGATTGGTTGTATGCAATGTGGTTGTTTGCATGTTTTAAATTCTGTTTTGAAAGCATATTTTAGCATGTTAGTTGCTGATTTTATAAGCCATGTGTTGAAGAATGCTCAAGGTAAGAGATTCTTGTATTTGAACATTGTTATATGTGGTTTTGGTGCATAATTGATGCATGATGTTATGGCTTTGTTACATGCTTTAAAACAGTGGAATATTGTGGTTAATGATGCATATTGGCAAGTGATGGTTAAGGTCACAAAGGTGGTTAAAAGTCCTTGTGTGAGCCTTGTTTATTTAAGAACAACATGGTGGTTAAAAGTCCATGGTTGGTTCTTGGTTAAGATCACCAAGGTGGTTAAAATTCCTTGGGTGAGTCTTGTGTATTTAAGAACAACATGGTGTTTAAAAGTCCATGGTTGGTTCTTGGTTAAGGTTACAAAGGTGGTTAAAATTTCTTGTGTAAGCCTTGTTTACTTAAGAACTCCAAGGTGTTTAAAATTCCTTGGGAGATTCTTGTTAAGGACACAAAGGTGTTTAAAAGTCCTTGTGTGGTCCTTGTCATGGTGTTTAAAAGTCCATGGATGATTCTTGTTAAGGACACAATGGTGTTTAAAAGTCCATGTGTGGTCCTTGGAAATTATAAGATCACAATGGTGTTTAAAAGTCCATGTGTGAGTCTTATGTTGAATGTATCACTTGTGGCCAATATGACATGTTGTGAACTTGAAGCATGAGATGTTTGTTTTAATGCTTATGTGCATGTACAAATGATGTTTGAACTAAGGTTTATACATGTGTTTTATAAGTGCATTATTGTGTGGTTTTAATGAGCATTCCTCACTAAGCTTTTGCTTACGCTCTCTCTTTTCTTAAACCAATAATGCAGAGCATTGAAGTGCATTTTGGGGCAGCAAGGAAGTCAAGCATCCAAGTGAAGGTTTAAGCTCATGTATGGTGAACATTTTCCTAAAACTATTAGCTTTTGGGTACTTGGCAATGGGGGACCTATGTTGTTGTTTTGGGAGATGTTTTGGACTCCCTAAGTTGGTTTAATGTTGTTGATAATGTTGGTACTTGTAATTGGCCTTTGTGATGTGGTTTTTAGTATATTGATGCTTGAATGGTTTCTAAGTAGGAAGCATGCCTATAGATTTGGGGATTTTCATAATTGATGCCTTGTTGATGTTTGGTTGATGCAATTATGTTCCTTGAATGTTAAATGACTTGCTGGTACAATTTGGTGGCATTTGGAGCATGTTTGATAGGTCAATTAAGTGATAAACCAGCAAAAATCTACAAATCTGGGCAGGCCGTATCGGAACGGGTGCTACCGTTTCGGAACAGGGGCCTGAAATGGCCTAGGCGTTCCGAAACGGGAGGAACCGTTCCGGAACGGAAATGCCACTGCCAAGCCTCGTTTCGGAACCAGTTTCGGAATGGTCCCGCGTTTCGGTACAGGTCCTCCCTGTTTCGGAACACTCGACCGTTGGGCTCTGAATTTGATGGTTATATGTTTTGTAATGTTTGCGTTTTGGTCCTGAATCTTGTTATTGCAATTGGATGAGTTTGAGATGTCCGTTTGAGCTGAAATTTGGCAGGGAAGCATGAAAGATGATTAATTTCATATTGGTAACTTAAATTTGGGCTAAGTCCTTATAATTTCCAGAATTTACAATTTGGTCCCTAAAGTTGTAATTTGTGCAATTGAGTCCCTGAATGTTCTCTGATGGTTATGATCTTTGAGTATGTTGTTCTTGTGAATATATCTAGGGAGAATGTGCAACTAGACAAGATTAAAAAGAAAAAAAAGGGTCGTTAATCAAGGTTGACTTTCAGGTTGACTTTGGTTTTCCCCGTGTAATCTTCTTAATTCGGGTCAACCGTCTAGGCCGGGTTAAGGGGGTTACATTTGGTGGTATCAGAGCTGAGTTCTCGAGTACTTGAGAATGATTGTGTGATTGATTAAAGTATGTATGCTTTGTATGCTTGTTGAGTGAAAGCATGTTGAATGAATTGTGATTATGTTGCAATTGTGGTGTATGCTATGGTGAAGCATGTTGTGGGTACCCATTGCCAAATCAAAGCTAATGTACTGATGTTGTTTTTAAGTGAAAATGATCTTGAGTATTTGGATTGCTTACCTTGCTGAGCCTGACTTGTTTTATTGCATTGTGATTGTATTGTTAGAGTATGGCACCTCGTAGAGAAGTGAGGGTTAGTACGCGAGCTACGGCTCAGAACGAAAATGAAGAGAACGTTGAGAATGCTATGGATTTACCTCCTCCACCGGGTGGTGGTGGTGCTGAGGGTGGAAGAGTTGATGCTGCAGCTGGTGCTGGGGTCGCAGGACCTGAGGCTGGTCAGGGGCAAGCTATACCTGACATGACCATGTTGGTTCAAGCTATCGCTGGTGCTTTTCGAGCGGCAGTAGCTGGAGCTCAAGGAGCTGGGCATCAGGGAGATGCTGGAGTTAGACTACCCTTGGAACGTCTGCGCAGTTTGGGAGGGACTGAGTTCAGGGGTTTGTCAGCTGAAGGTTCAGAGTCTTGGTTAGAGAGTACCAAGAGAATCTTGGGACAGATGAGTTGCACTGATGTGCAGAAGCTGGGGTGTGTGGTATCATTGCTGCAAGATGATGCATACACGTGGTGGACAACCACTATTTCTGGGATGGCAGAGGCTGATGTAACTTGGACGTTCTTTCAGAACGCGTTCAAGAGAAGGTATCTAGGTGTGAGGTACCTAGATGAAAAGAATAGGGAGTTCATGTCTCTTACCCAGGGGAGCATGTCTGTGGCTGAGTATGAAGTTCAGTTCGTTCGACTCAGTCAGTACGCACCTGAGCTTGTTCCGGACGAGCGGGAGAGGTGTGAAAGTTTCCGTTATGGGTTGGTAACGGATGTAAAGATGTATGTGCTGGCTACCGAGTATGATGATTTTGATGTGCTGGTGGGCCGAGCCAAGGATATTGAGATGAACTTGGGTTTATCTACTAGAAATGCTGGGTCAAGTGCTGGTAAGCGAGCTGCTGAATATAGTTCCGGTGGTGGACGGAACAAGAGGGGACGTGATCAGAAGTATCAGTCCTCAGCTAAGCGAGGTGGTGGTGCACCTGCTCAGGGAGGCAATGCTAGAGTTGATCCGAGTGCATGTTGGGCATGTGGTTCGCGTGGCCATATGAAACGTGATTGTCCTCGTGCTGTGAGGGAGGTGCAGGCTCCTGTTGTGGCAGGCTGTAATGCGTGCTGGAATTGTGGATCTACGGATCACATGAGGAGAGAGTGTCCTATGTTGGCTGGTGGCCAAGTGCGTGCTCCTGTTGTTGTTGCACCACAGAGAGTTCGTGGGCACGACCGTGGTAACTTTCAGCGGAGAGAGGAAGGTGGTCGGGGTGTGGCCCATGTTGTGGCTATTCAGCCTAAGGGTGGCGGCCAAGCCAGGGTGTATGCTCAGCGGGAAGGGAGGAATGACGCGGATGTGATCGCAGGTACTTTTACTTTGCAATCCTTGTCATTACTTTCCTTGATTGATTCTGGATCTACGCACTCATACATATTGCGTGAGCATGCTGAATTGCTTGGTTTGCCTGTTGAGTCTTTGGATGTTGGTGTGCGTGTCACTAGTTCCTTTGGTGAGACTGTTGTGACTCGAAAGCTATATAGAAGATGTCCTTTGGTTGTTCAAGATTATGTTTTTCATGTTGATCTTATGGAGTTGCCTTTCTATGGTTTTGATGTAATCCTTGGTATGGATTGGCTTGCTGAGCATCGTGCTGTAGTGGATTGTGAAAATAAGCGAGTTTCGTTGAAGCTTGCGGATGATTATGAGGTAGTCGTGGTTGGTGAGAATGTGAAGTTTCTTGCCAATGTGGTATCTACATTGGAGGCGAGCCGGATGCTGAGGCAGGGTTGTGAAGCTTATCTAGCTTTTGTGATGAATCCTAGCTCTAAGGAGTTGCGTGTGCAAGATATCAGGGTTGTGCGAGAGTTCCCTGGTGTGTTTCCTGAGGAGTTGCCTGGATTGCCCCCTAATCGTGAGGTGGAGTTTGGGATTGAGCTGTATGAGAATACAACTCCTGTGTCCATTACCCCTTATAGAATGGCACCTAAAGAGTTGAAGGAGTTGAAGACGCAGTTGCAAGAGTTGCTCGATCGTGGTTTCATTCGGCCGAGTGTGTCACCTTGGGGTGCACCGGTCTTGTTTGTGAGAAAGAAGGATGGCACAATGAGAATGTGCATTGATTACCGTCAGCTGAACAAGTTGACTATCAAGAATCGGTATCCTTTGCCGAGAATTGATGATCTATTTGATCAATTTCGGGGAGCACCTGTGTTCTCTAAGATTGACTTGAGGTCAGGGTATTACCAGTTGAAGGTGAAGGATGTGGATGTGCCTAAGACAGATTTCAGAACAAGGTATGGGCATTATGAGTTCCTTGTGATGCCGTTTGGTTTGACAAATGCTCCTGCGGCTTTCATGGACATGATGAATCGTGTGTTTCATGAATACCTGGACAAGTTTGTTGTGGTGTTCATCGATGATATCCTCGTGTACTCGCGTACTGAGGAGGAACATGAAGAGCATTTGAGGATTGTTTTGCAAGCTTTGTTGGAGAATCAGCTTTATGCCAAGCTGAGCAAGTGTGAGTTCTGGTTAAGTGAAGTGGTGTTTCTTGGGCATGTGGTTTCTGCTGAAGGGATTCGTGTTGATCCTCAGAAGATTGAGGCGGTGATGAATTGGAAGGTTCCTTAGTCTGTTCATGAGGTTCGTAGCTTCTTGGTTTGGCGGGTTACTACCGGAGGTTTGTGGATGGGTTTTCTAAGATTGCTGCACCTTTGACGAAGCTGTTGCAGAAAGATGTTAAGTATGAGTGGACAGAAGCGAGACAACAGGCTTCTGAGAAGCTTAAGGCAGCTTTGACGCAAGCTCCTATCTTGGTTCAACCTGAATCAGGGAAGAGTTTGTGGTCTATAGTGATGCGTCCTATGTTGGTTTAGGATGTGTGTTGATGCAAGAGGGTAAGGTGGTGGCTTATGCATCACAGCAGCTGAAAGTGCATGAGCGCAATTATCCTACACATGACATTGAGCTGGCTGCGGTGGTTTTTGATTTAAAGATTTGGAGACATTACCTGTATGGTGAGAAGTGTACTGTGTACACGGATCACAAGAGTTTGAAGTATCTGATGTCTTAGAAGGAGTTGAATCTTAGGCAGCGACGTTGGGTGGAGTTGCTCAAGGATTATGATTTGACGATTGAGTATCACCCTGGAAAAGCTAATGTTGTGGCGGATGCCTTGAGTAGGAAGGTAGCTGTTGAGCTGAGGGCTATGTTTGCCAGTTTGAGTATTTCGCGCGATGGAGGTCTTGTGGCTGAGTTGCAAGTGAAACCATCTTTGGTTCAGCTGATTAAGGAAAAGCAGTTGCTGGATGACTCCTTGGTACCGCATGTTCAGGATATTGCGGAGGGTAGGCCTTCGGATTTATGTTTTAATGATGATGGAGTGTTGTGTTTTGGGAGTCGGATAGTGGTGCCCAATGATGCTGAGTTGAGGCGTGCTATTCTGACTGAAGGTCATAGTAGTCCTTTTGCTATGAACCCTGGTAGTACTAAGATGTATCGTGATCTTCGTGATGAGTACTACTTGGTGGGTTTAAAGAAAGATGTTGCAGAGTTTGTGAGCAAGTGTATGGTGTGTCAGCGAGTTAAGGCTGAGCATCAGGTTCCTTCAGGGTTGTTGCAACCGTTGAGAATCCCTGAATGGAAGTGGGAAAGGATTACCATGGATTTTGTATCTAGTTTGCCCTTGTCGCCATCAAAGAAGAATTTGGTGTGGGTGATTGTGGATCGCCTGACGAAGTGTGCACATTTCTTGCCTGTGCATACTACGTTTTCTTTGGATAAGCTTGCGGAGCTGTACATTGCTGAGATTGTGCGGCTGCATGGTGTGCCAAAGTCGATTGTGTCGGATAGGGATCCGAGGTTTACATCGCGTTTCTGGCAGTGTTTGCATCAAGCTTTGGGTACACGGTTGAATTTCAGTACATCTTATCATCCTCATTCGGATGGTCAGTCCGAGCGTGTTATCCAGATTTTGGAGGATATGTTGAGGTGCTGCGTGATTGAGTTCCAAGGCTCTTGGGAGAAACATTTGCCTTTGGTGGAGTTTTCTTATAACAATAGTTATCAAGCAAGTATTCAAATGGCACCTTATGAGGCTTTGTACGGGAGGAAGTGTAGGACTCCTTTGTGTTGGGCTGAAACGGGCCAGAAGTTGGTTTCGATGCCGGCTTTGTTGAAAGGAACCACCGAGAAGGTGAAGCTCATTTGTGAGCATTTGAAGGCAGCTTCTGATCGGCAAAAGTCTTACGCGGATTTGAAGCGTAAGGAGATTGAGTATGCGGTGGGTGACCGTGTGTTTTTTAAGGTTTCGCCTTGGAAAAAGGTGATGAGGTTTGGCCGGAAGGGTATGTTGAGCCCTAGGTACATTGGACCATACGAGGTGATTGAGCGTGTGGGTCCTGTTGCGTACAAGTTGAGGTTACCTCAAGAGTTGGAAAGGATTCATGATGTGTTTCATGTTTCTATGCTTCGGAAGTATAGATCGGATCCTTCGCATGTGATGCATGTGGAAGAAGTGGAATTGAATCCGGATTTGACCTATGATGAGGAACCGGTGAAGGTTCTGGATGCAGATAACAAGGTTCTTCGAGGCAAGACCATTGAGTTGGTAAAGGTGTTGTGGAAGCATCGTGGTGTTGAAGAAGCCACGTGGGAACGGAAGGATGACATGCTGAAGCAGTTTCCGTACCTTTTTCCTTCAGGTAAATTTCGAGGACGAAATTTCTTAAGGGGGGGAGAGTTGTAACACCCCAATTTTGGGCTTAGAAGTTTTGGGTTTGGACCGGTTCGGTCGAAGTGCGGTTCGAATATAAAAAGGTGAAATTAGGAAAGCCTAGTTTGGGTTGCATTAAAAATATGGAAAAATGTCTTAAATCCTCTTTTATTATATATAAGAGAATGGTGGAATCAATTTTACAAAATGAGGTTTGGAAGAGTGACATTTTGGGTTAGTGACCAAAATGTAATTTTTGAAAACTGTGTGACTGTTTTAAAAAGGATTGAAACTTTGAATCTTTAAGGAGCTATTTACCCAATGGGAGTTTCTCCAGATTTTTCCTAAATATTAATGATTTAATTAATGGCTTTTAAATAAAACTAAAAAGGAGGGAAGATATTTTGGCATTTTCCAACTAACTTTCCACATTTTCCATTTTCATTTTCTCTCATCTTTTCTCTCAAACCAAACACATTTCTCCAGAGCTTTTCCCTCTAATTTTGTCATCTAAATAACACATTTCAATTCTCTTTTGATCTCTAATCATCTCTTCATCAAAACCTTATCATTTGCTAAGTGGATTTTCAAGAATTTCGGTTCCAAAAAGGGAGAAACTCAAGTTTAGAGGTATGAACGTCCTTCTCCTCTAAATTCTCAGTTCTTTACTGAAATTCCCAAGTTCTCAATCCTTAATTGATGTTTTATAAAAGGTTTTAAGGTTGTGTTCTTGATCTTGGCTTTTAAATGCAAGATTTGGTTGATTTTTGTTAAAATTCATATGATCTGTTTGAGCAGTGATTTGAGGTGTCTTTTTGATGTTAATTGAATGTTAAATTGATGAGGAATTGAGGTTTAATCAATGCAAACCCGAATAGGTTGATTTTCATAAGTTTTGCTTGAGTTCTTGGTTGTTTTTGGAGTGATCTTGATGATCTGTTATAGCTGGAGGTATAAGGGCGTGGTTAGATCCTTTTTGGATGTTAATTGATGTTTAAGGATGATTAGATTTGATGGATCTTGGCTGGGTAGTGTTGTAGAGTTGTTTGGATGCATTTTCGGTTGTGTTTGGTAGCCGAAAATGGAGTGTGGATGAGAGCAGCGAGTTTAGGTGCTTTCATTGAAGCTATTAATGCATGATGATGCATTAATCCTCTGCTTTGATGTGTTTAAAACAGGGGAGTCATCTTTGGATCCAAGTGGTGGTGATCCGGAAGCTTGATTGGTGTTTCGGCAAGTGGCGAAACGGAATCGGTGAGTGGATTTTGGTTTTCAGCTTTGGAACCAATGTTTTGAAGGTTTGGGAGCTTAGTTTAAGTCTAAGCAACTTAGCTAAGCTCAAGAGTAAGTTTTCGGAAAAACTCTCTTGATGATGAACCATGGATTGGTTGTATGCAATGTGGTTGTTTGCATGTTTTAAATTCTGTTTTGAAAGCATATTTTGGCATGTTAGTTGCTGATTTTATAAGCCATGTGTTGAAGAATGCTCAAGGTAAGAGATTCTTGTTTTTGAACATTGTTAAATGTGGTTTTGGTGCATAATTGATGCATGATGTTATGGCTTTGTTACATGCTTTAAAACAGTGGAATATTGTGGTTAATGATGCATATTGGCAAGTGATGGTTAAGGTCACAAAGGTGGTTAAAAGTCCTTGTGTGAGCCTTGTTTATTTAAGAACATCATGGTGGTTAAAAGTCCATGGTTGGTTCTTGGTTAAGATCACCAAGGTGGTTAAAATTCCTTGGGTGAGTCTTGTGTATTTAAGAACAACATGGTGTTAAAAAGTCCATGGTTGGTTCTTGGTTAAGGTTACAAAGGTGGTTAAAATTCCTTGTGTAAGCCTTGTTTACTTAAGAACTCCAAGGTGTTTAAAAGTCCTTGGGAGATTCTTGTTAAGGACACAAAGGTGTTTAAAAGTCCTTGTGTGGTCCTTGTCATGGTGTTTAAAAGTCCATGAATGATTCTTGTTAAGGACACAATGGTGTTTAAAAGTCCATGTGTAGTCCTTGGAAATTATAAGATCACAATGGTGTTTAAAAGTCCATGTGTGAGTCTTATGTTGAATGTATCACTTGTGGCCAATATGACATGTTGTGAACTTGAAGCATGAGATGTTTGTTTTAATGCTTATGTGCATGTACAAATGATGTTTGAACTAAGGTTTATACATGTGTTTTATAAGTGCATTATTGTGTGGTTTTAATGAGCATTCCTCACTAAGCTTTTGCTTACGCTCTCTCTTTTCTTAAACCAATAATGCAGAGCATTGAAGTGCATTTTGGGGCAGCAAGGAAGTCAAGCATCCAAGTGAAGGTTTAAGCTCATGTATGGTGAACATTTTCCTAAAACTATTAGCTTTTGGGTACTTGGCAATGGGGGACCTATGTTGTTGTTTTGGGAGATGTTTTGGACTCCCTAAGTTGGTTTAATGTTGTTGATAATGTTGGTACTTGTAATTGGCCTTTGTGATGTGGTTTTTAGTATATTGATGCTTGAATGGTTTCTAAGTAGGAAGCATGCCTATAGATTTGGGGATTTTCATAATTGATGCCTTGTTGATGTTTGGTTGATGCAATTATGTTCCTTGAATGTTAAATGACTTGCTGGTACAATTTGGTGGCATTTGGAGCATGTTTGATAGGTCAATTAAGTGATAAACCAGCAAAAATCTGCAAATCTGGGCAGGCCGTATCGAAACGGGTGCTACCGTTTCGGAACAGGGGCCTGAAATGGCCTAGGCGTTCCGAAACGGGAGGAACCATTCCGGAACGGAAATGCCACTGCCAAGCCTCGTTTCGGAACCAGTTTCGGAACGGTCCCGCGTTTCGGAACAGGTCCTCCCTGTTTCGGAACACTCGACCGTTGGGCTCTGAATTTGATGGTTATATGTTTTGTAATGTTTGCGTTTTGGTCCTGAATCTTGTTATTGCAATTGGATGAGTTTGAGATGTCCGTTTGAGCTGAAATTTGGCAGGGAAGCATGAAAGATGATTAATTTCATATTGGTAACTTAAATTTGGGCTAAGTCCTTATAATTTCCAGAATTTACAATTTGGTCCCTAAAGTTGTAATTTGTGCAATTGAGTCCCTGAATGTTCTCTGATGGTTATGATCTTTGAGTATGTTGTTCTTGTGAATATATTTAGGGATAATGTGCAACTAGACAAGATTAAAAAGAAAAAAAGGGTCGTTAATCAAGGTTGACTTTCGGGTTGACTTTGGTTTTCCCCGTGTAATCTTCTTAATTCGGGTCAACCGTCTAGGCCGGGTTAAGGGGGTTACATGTTTTCTTTTTATGTTTTAATTTTTTATCTTTAATTTTTTCTTTTTTTCTAATTTTTCTTTTTTGTTTTTTCTTTTTTGTTGAGGCATTGAGGACAATGCCAACCTTGAGTTTGGGGGGGAATTAGTCCTCTTTGTTTTAGATTCATAGCATCTAGTAGCATTTGTAAATTCTACCCCTAGTACTTAATGAAATAGAATATTTAGTTCAAAACTTTTGCCTATGATAGCTTAGTCGATTACTTATTCATACCATTCAAAAAAAATTAACCTAACTTTGGGAAGAAGCATAAAAATACTTAGAAAATTTTCTTCGTGCCAATATCCTTTACACGTGTCTGTTAAATGCTGAATTTTTGTTTAAGTTCTAAGTTCAACATTTCCTGCCTTACTTAATAAAAGTTTCTTGATTAAATACTGGTTCATCGCCACGACAGCACAAGGCCGCACAGAAAAACTGATGAAAAACCTAGATGTGCCCGAAACAGGCTCTAGGAAGAATAAAGACCCTAGAGGTGCCTGAAACAAGCTCTAGGAAGGATCATGAGCAAGGACACTCCGCTGCTATCAAAGTCCATGAATCTAAATGGAGTGACGGACAAATTAGCAAGAGTGAATGAAAGTCTTCACGGGATGACTCTATTCAAAGGGTTTAGAGTTTCATAGAATGCACCTACCTTAGCTTCAAACCTAGAGAATAGTTGTGATGAGCTGAAGCCCTTAAATCCATGATCAGAAGATAGAAAATAAAAGTGCCCAACTGTGCTGCCAAGGCAACAACTTGTATCCTTTTAAGTGATTTAATTATTTTAGGCATACATTGTTAACTTGGTAATTTTAGCATGTTTAGCATTGACACAGACCTGCACACATTGCACTGGCATTAAGAAAACTAATTTGAGTTATTTCTTGTCATTCCATGTCACTAACATTATATGGGTGTCACGGCCTTGAGGCAAGAAAGCAAGTTAAAAGCTAATGTTCTATTAATTTTGTGCTAAGGGTAGATTTACTAGTTAGATTGCATTACTTGAGGACAAGCAATAGTTCGAGTTTGGGGTGTGTAGAGTGTCCAGAAGTTCTATATTTTGCACACATTCATGCCCTTATTAATGTTATTCTTTAGCACATTTAGGCATATTTAGGTGCATTGCATGCATTATAACAGCATCTTCTCTTTTACCATGCTTTTATTGAATATCTTGTGTTTAGTGAAGAAAAGTTATTGTTTTAGTTTAGTTTTTATTTTCAGGTGCTATAGCTACGAGAGGACAAGAAAGGACAGGACTGGACGAGAAAGCTGGAACCAAAGGAGTTGTATTGAAGCAGCTCCAGTTGCCACCAAGGACGCTACTGGTGCAGCATTGTTGCCAAATGCCGCCCAGGCAGGACTTACACCGACTTAGCCAAGATGGATCTTAATTTTAAGAGGGCAATTTCCTAAACCCAATGAGCCCAGCCTTGCAATTTTCTGAAGCCTGTAGCGGCCGATAAAGCTAATCCAAGACTGATAAGAAGGAGCACTTGTCCTTACATGCGGAAGAAGGCAACGTCCAAAGAGTTTGTATTTAAAGTATAAAGGAGTTGTAATAAATGTAAACATACTTTAAGAACTTATACTGTAACCCCCTTAACCCGGCCTAGACGGTTGACCCGAATTAAGAAAGTCACACGGGGAAAACCAAAGTCAACCCGAAAGTCAACCTTGATTAACGACCCTTTTTTTCTTTTTAATCTTGTCTAGATGCACATTAGCCCTAATTGTGATCACTCAACAACATACTCAAAGATCACAGACATCAGAGATCAAACAGGGACCCAATTGAACAAATTACAACTTTAGGGACCAAATTGTAAATTCTGAAAACTTTAAGGACTTAACCAGATTTTAAGTTACCAACTTAAAATTAATCATGTTTCATGCTTCTATGCCAAATTTCAGCTCAAACGGACATCCCAAGCTCATACAATTGCACACACAAGATTCAGGACCAAAATGCAAACATTTCAAAACATTTAACCGCCAATGTCAGCCCCAAACGGTCACCCGTTCCGAAACAGGCAGAGCCCGTTTCGAAACACGGGGTCGTTCCACAACGCGTACCGCAACGGGGGTCTAGCAGTAGCCATTCCGTTTTGGAACGGTGTCACCCGTTTCGGACGCCTGGGTTGGTTCAGGGCACCCGTTCCGAAACGGTGTCAACTGTTCCGAAACACCCTGCACAGATTACAGCACAAAGCATACTTAAACATGCAATTGATCAACCAAACATGCTCCAAAAGCCACCAAACTTTACCAACATGCAATTCAACATATATGAGACATTCTTGCATCAGAAAATCATCAGAATATCAACAAATACGAAAAGCCCCAAATCTATAGGCATGCTTCCTACACAAGCAACCATTCAAGCATAAACTTCCAAATCAATCTCATATAAGCCAAATACATGTTCCAACAACATTATCAACATAAAACCATTCTTGTTCAAACATAATCGAACACATAAACGCATCCCAAGAGATTCTACCCCCATTGCCTTTATTAACTATAGCTATTCACCGAGACATACATCTCAAATGGAGTCCTCCTTGAATCCCTTGCTTCTCGCTGTCCAAACTTCAAGAATCTGCATTGATGGACACAAAAAGGAGCGTAAGCACATAATGCTTAGTGAGGAATGCTCAAAACCAAAACACCATCAATGCAGCGGGTCACAAAACACTTTTAAAACAAACCCGAAATGTTTACCAAGCAAAGTTTGAAAACCCTTTTTCAACATCACGCTTTAAACCATGCATTGCACATACATGAAAACCACCCCTTAGCTTAGCAAGCTAAGAAAACCTTTTCAAAGCACAACTTGCAAAATCATCCATTTAACCATTCCATGCATAAACACCATATGCAAAGTTAAATTCAAAACCTTGGAAAACACTTCCATTTCATATTTTACCTTTCATATACTTGAACATCATTTCAAGCAAGAAACCTTTTAAAACCATTTACTCAATCAATCCATCACATGCATTAAACAAAGGCAACTTATGAACCACAACATCATCATCACATGCCTTTTAAAACAAGTCTTAACAAGACTCCAATGCATTTAAGAGATTCCATGCACACATGCACCATTTACCAATTGATAATCAACACTTGTTCAACTTAACAAGTAAACATGCATTCACAAGCATTAACCACATTTCATGCAACCATGCATCTTTTCAAGCATTAAACACTTTTCATGCAACCATGCATCTTTTCAAGCATCTCATGCTTCTTTATAATCAAGAACATTACATTGGCTTCCAAGTGATCATCCACATCCACTTTTCAACTCAACACCCGATCGGATACGCGGATCACAAGCGTTGTCCCCCACGCTCCATACACACTACCAATCCAAGGTCTCCAAATGGACTTTTAAACACCATTTGACCTCAACATCCTAAGGTTCCCATGTATGGACTTTTAAACACCATACAACCTTAGCTTTTCCCGAGGTTCCCATGTATGGACTTTTAAACACCATACAACCTCAACTTTTCCCAAGGTTCCCATGTATGGACTTTCAAACACCATACAACCTTGAAGGGAGTTTACCGGTTCACACTTAACCACTCCACCTCCAAGGCGACTTAATTCACGGTGCACCCAATCCTATAGCCGGCTAACTATATCCGATCAAAGAAACCAAGAACCACTTACATCACTTGCCAATATAACCAACTCACCATCATTAGTCCAATGATTCACATGCATAACCACAATGCAAAAACCATCATTTACCATCATTAATCCACTGTTTTAAAGCATTACACAAAGCCATTAAACATCATGCAACATCATGCATCAAAACCACATTTTCAATGTACAAAACCAAGGATCTCTTACCTTGAGCATCCTTCACATATGGCTTTCAAAACCAGCATTAAACCATGCTTAAAATATGCTTCCAAAATAGAATATAACCATGCAAATCACATGCATTGCAACCATCAAACACAATTGCTTTAAAAGCCAAATCACAACACAATTCAAGAGCGAAAACCATTACTTACTCTTGAGCTTAGCAAAGTTGTTTAGACTTAAACTAAGCTCCCAAAACCTTCAAACCTTGGTTTAAAAGCTGAAAACCCAACTTCACTCACCGATACACAAAACAAGGCTAGCCAACAAGCCTTCCAAGCATCCGAAACCTTCCGCAACACCTCTAAAGCTCACGGATCAAACTCCCCTGTTTCAAGCACACAAAAACAGAGCATTAATGCATCTTTATGCATTAGAAACACCAGCAACTCAACACAACTCGCTGCTCATCACAAATCCAACATTTCGGCTACCAAACACAACCGAAATCACCTCCAAACACTTGCAAAACTTAGCCCAGCCAAGATCCATCACCTCTAACCATTTTTAAACATCAATTAACATCCAAAATGATCACAAACACATCCTTATACCTCCAGGTATAACAGATCACCAAAAACACTCCAAAAACAACCAAAAACTCAAGCCAAACTTAGGAAATTCAACCTATCCGGGATTGCATTAATTAAACCTCAACTTCTAATCAATTTAGCATTCATTTAACATCAATTTGACACCTCAAAACACTGCCCAAACAGATCACAGGAAAATTTCACCAAAACCATCAAATCTTGCATTTTAAGCTAAAATCAAGATTTCAATTGAAAAGCCTTTAACAAATCACAAATCAAGGATTGAGAACTTAGGAATTTCAGTAAAGAATTGATAGTTTAGAGGAGAAGGACGTTCTTACCTCCAAACTTGAATTTCTCCATTTTAGAACCAAGAAGCTTGATGAAACAACTTGCAAATGGTGAGGTTTTGTTGTAGAGATGATTAGGAATCCAAAGAGAATTGAAAAGGAAGATTTGAGTGACAAAATCAGAGGAGAAAATCTGGAGAGATGTGTTTGGGTTGAGAGAAAAGGAGAGAAAAGGAGAATTGGGAGAAAAATGGAAAGTTAGTTATAAAATAGTCAAAATGACTTTCCCTCCTTTTTCATATGCTTTAAAATCAGAATAAAGCCTTAAAATATCTTAGAAAAATCTGGAGAAACTCTTTTTGGAATAATAGCTCCTTAAAGATTCAAAGTTTCAATCCTTTATAAAACAGTCACCAAACTTTCAAAAATTACATTTTGGTCACTAGCCAAAATGTCAACCTTCCGAACCTCATTTTTCAAAATTGATTTCACAGTTCACTTATACATATTAAAAGATGATTTTAGAACATTTTTCCATATTTTTAATGCAACCCGAACTAGGCTTTCCTAATTCCACCTTTATATATTCGATCAGCACTTTGACCGAACCGGTCAACGCCCAAAACTTCTGAGCCCAAAACCGGGGCGTTACAACTCTCCCCCCCTTAGGAAATTTCGTCCTCGAAATTTCAACTGGCAAAAAGGGAACCACAACCTTCTCAAACCAACACACAAAGCAACACCACAGCCTCAACCATCACTGAACACATTCCACACAAAAACTCCACCAAACTCAACACCACCACATATTGTTCACAAAATCCAGAACACTCAAAGATAACCACAACTTAACCCTTCACATATCCGGACTGTACACAGCCCCAACATCAACCTGAAGAACTTCAACTTTTACAGCACACAACACTGTAACACACAACCCCCAAGATTTGTTTATACAAGGACATCAACCAAACCAAATCAGCCACTATGCAAACTTCTCTGCTTCTAAACCTCTTGCAAACTCCCAAACCTCTTCCAAGAATTTTCCCAACAAGCAAAAATTCTTAAGCACCAACCGCTTACCCAAACTCCTCGACGAAAGCTGACATTCCTTCACATCTGCTGCTATTATTACCATAACGACTCACCAGGACTACTCACCCAGATTCCAAAATTTACATCACAATCCCAACTCGACTCCGCCAGCCGTCCCACACACACCAGCTGACTTCAAAAGAAGTTCACAGACTCACAACCAACCAACCACTTCTCACAAGAATCCTTTCAAACAACAATGGCCTTCGACCTTTCATTGCCTTTCCACCACAAGCTTGACCACAACACTTGCCTTACTAGCACATCGCCCAACCTGACATACATAACAACTCCTCAACTCCTCAAATGTTTCTAAGAACCAACACTTACAAACACAACCCTTCCACAACAACTTAAACGCTAAGCTACCTCAGCACTTGGAAACACAACCACTAAACTGCAACATCACTTAGCACCAAGGAACTACCCCTTCCACTTAACTATTCAAACCACTTGACCGATTCTAACTTCAACCGGTACTCCTCACCACCAAACCACTAAACCCTTTAAGCAACAACACTATCCTTCTACCAACAGGCTACACCACTCTCACTATCTCCAGCACTAGCTTAATATTCTCCACTACTTCTAACTCTCACCCAGCACCAAAACAACCTCTAAAAACCCATCATCCAACCTAACCCAACCACCACACTAACAGATTCGATTAGTTATTAGCGAGTGTGAACATCGTATGCATGATCACCTACATGCCCTATCAATGCCTGATGTACATGTATGCAAAACCTCTAATGTCATGCCACATGTATGCATGGACCAGCACATATATAATATGGCATATAACAATGATTTTAACTGTGCATGAATGCCAGTTCACACCCTCCAATAACATCCTCAAAATCCGTCTAAGAACAACCTCCTACCTCACTTCTAACTTATCTAACTCCATCATACCATCAACCATTAACCACAAAATACTCACTAAGCCTTCTTCACACCAAAGATGATTCCAAACTACAACTATTACCCCAAACATGCTAGCAACAAGACTAGACTTACCACGCAAGGAAAACCAACAGAAACCAAACCAGGGTAACTAAAGCAAAGATTACTTAACAAGGTTACCTGAAAACACAACACCACCCTGAAGCTTCATCAGACGAGCTCTCTTCCTCGCGGAACCATCATCCTCCTGCCGCACCACTGCAGCACCAGCTAACACACTGAGGTCATCACCAACCTCTTGCGGTAAGGAACCTTGGCTGTTCCGAGCCAACATCAAACAATCACGTCTCATATGTCCAGTAGACCCACATTTCCAGCAATTCTCATTTCCCAAACTCTTCACAACCTTCTGCTCTTTCTGCCACTTCTGAACCTTGCCTCGGCCGTGCCCACGACCTTTCAGAGACCCTTTGGCTAACACCAAAGCTGACTTCACCCCAAGGGGACAATCACGCTTCACATGCACTTTAGAACCACAATTCCAGCAAGCACCAGCGCCCCAACAACCTCCAACATGGCGCCTTTCACAACGATCACACACCGGTGGCTGAGCTTCCACTCCTTGCTCAAGCAACACTTGCTCCACAACAGCACTACCTTCACATTGCTTAACCCTTGGAAACTTCTCTCGAAGATACCTTTCATAAAAGGCAGACACAAAGAAATCCCAGTCAATATCATAGATATGTGACGCCACCGCCACAGATGTCCACCAGACACATGCATCCTCCAGCATCAGAGAAACAACACTTCCCAGCTTACAGGCATAATCACAGCCTTCCTGATCCAGAATCAGAATCACTTCGGCCAACCAGGCCTCAAACATCTCCAGTGAAGAACCATGATATTCCACAGCACCCAGATCAAGCAAACGCTGCTTCGGCAGACTCACACATCCCACAGCCAGCACATCTACTGACTTTACCTTTACCACAGCCTGAGATGTTCCCAACACCTCCTGAACAACAGGTGATGAACTCTTCATCACAAAACCAGCTTCTTTCCCCTGCCTTACCACCTCAACTCCAGGCACAGAAGACTGAGACAAAACACCTCTACAAAAGGGTGAATTCCATGCCTTAACAACCTGCCCCAAGGCAGCAACAATCTCACCCAACTGACATTCTATCATCGACTTCGCCATACCACTAACAACAACAAACATTCACAACAAACAAACAAACCAGTTAGACCAGCTTTAAGCAAGGATTCAAACTCCAACTCCAAAATAACACAATAGCTATATTAATAAGGCAATGGGTATCCCGAATCCTCCCCTTTACATGACATAACAGTCAACACAACATGGATATCACAACATCAAGCATATCAAACAACATACTTTGATCATGCTTACACCAAACAGCATCCACTTGCAACAGCATATTATCAACATAACATACTCATTACATGTTCATCAAGCATAACACCAGCTCAAAGCATCAGCACAAATCCACATAAGCTCAACCAATATTCATAACCACAAAACATGCTTGAAAACATCAGCAACTTGCTCAGAAACACGTGTTTCAACCAACTTCCAACCACAGAACAAGGTAAACATCAAACACACATCACAACAACTTACCGTTTTCCCCAAGCATTCGCAACCTGGCTCTGATACCACCAAATGTAACCCCCTTAACCCGGCCTAGACGGTTGACCCGAATTAAGAAAGTCACACGGGGAAAACCAAAGTCAACCCGAAAGTCAACCTTGATTAACGCCCCTTTTTTTTCTTTTTAATCTTGTCTAGATGCACATTAGCCCTAATTGTGATCACTCAACAACATACTCAAAGATCACAGACATCAGAGATCAAACAGGGACCCAATTGAACAAATTACAACTTTAGGGACTAAATTGTAAATTCTGAAAACTTTAAGGACTTAACCAGATTTTAAGTTACCAACTTAAAATTAAGCATGTTTCATGCTTCTATGCCAAATTTCAGCTCAAACGGACATCCCAAGCTCATACAATTGCACACACAGGATTCAGGACCAAAATGCAAACATTTCAAAACATTTACCCGCCAATGTCAGCCCCCAACGGTCACCCGTTCCGAAACTGGCAGAGCCCATTTCGAAACATGGGGCCGTTCCGCAACGCATACCGCAACGGGGGTCTGGCAGTAGCCATTCCGTTTCGGAACGGTGTCACCCGTTTCGGACGCCTGGGTTGGTTCAGGGCACCCGTTCCGAAACGGTGTCAACTGTTCCGAAACACCCTGCACAGATTGCAGCACAAAGCATACTTAAACATGCAATTGATCAACCAAACATGCTCCAAAAGCCACCAAACTTTACCAACATGCAATTCAACATATATGAGACATTCTTGCATCAGAAAATCATCAGAATATCAACAAATACGAAAAGCCCCAAATCTATAGGCATGCTTCCTACACAAGCAACCATTCAAGCATAAACTTCCAAATCAATCTCATATAAGCCAAATACATGTTCCAACAACATTATCAACATAAAACCATTCTTGTTCAAACATAATCGAACACATAAATGCATCCCAAGAGATTCTACCCCCATTGCCTTTATTAACTATAGCTATTCACCGAGACATACATCTCAAATGGAGTCCTCCTTGAATCCCTTGCTTCTCGTTGTCCAAACTTCAAGAATCTGCATTGATGGACACAAAAAGGAGCGTAAGCACATAATGCTTAGTGAGGAATGCTCAAAACCAAAACACCATCAATGCAGCGAGTCACAAAACACTTTTAAAACAAACCCGAAATGTTTACCAAGCAAAGTTTGAAAACCCTTTTTCAACATCACGCTTTAAACCATGCATTGCACATACATGAAAACCACCCCTTAGCTTAGCAAGCTAAGAAAACCTTTTCAAAGCACAACTTGCAAAATCATCCATTTAACCATTCCATGCATAAACACCATATGCAAAGTTAAATTCAAAACCTTGGAAAACACTTCCATTTCATATTTTACCTTTCATATACTTGAACATCATTTCAAGCAAGAAACTTTTTAAAACCATTTACTCAATCAATCCATCACATGCATTAAACAAAGGCAACTTATGAACCACAACATCATCATCACATACCTTTTAAAACAAGTCTTAACAAGACTCCAATGCATTTAAGAGATTCCATGCACACATGCACCATTTACCAATTGATAATCAACACTTGTTCAACTTAACAAGTAAACATGCATTCACAAGCATTAACCACATTTCATGCAACCATGCATCTTTTCAAGCATTAAACACTTTTCATGCAACCATGCATCTTTTCAAGCATCTCATGCTTCTTTATAATCAAGAACATTACATTGGCTTCCAAGTGATCATCCACATCCACTTTTCAACTCAACACCCGATCGGATACGCGGATCACAAGCGTTGTCCCCCACGCTCCATACACACTACCAATCCAAGGTCTCCAAATGGACTTTTAAACACCATTTGACCTCAACATCCTAAGGTTCCCATGTATGGACTTTTAAACACCATACAACCATAGCTTTTCCCGAGGTTCCCATGTATGGACTTTTAAACACCATACAACCTCAACTTTTCCCAAGGTTCCCATGTATGGACTTTCAAACACCATACAACCTTGACATGCACAAGGTTCCCATGTATGGACTTTCAAACACCATACAACCTTTGCATCACCGATTGGTAGTTGTATAACTTCACTAACGAGATCCGGGACACCCTACACAAGATCCACACATGGACTTACACCTCCATTGTGATCTTAACAAGCACAAGGTTCCCATATATGGACTTTTAAACACCATATAACCTTTGCTTAACCAAGGTCCTCGAATGGGCATTCCACCTCCATTATGACCTTAACCATCTCGTTAGGATACTTGAAGGGAGTTTACCGGTTCACACTTAACCACTCCACCTCCAAGGCGACTTAATTCACGGTGCACCCAATCCTATAGCCGGCTAACTATATCCGATCAAAGAAACCAAGAACCACTTACATCACTTGCCAATATAACCAACTCACCATCATTAGTCTAATGATTCACATGCATAACCACAATGCAAAAACCATCATTTACCATCATTAATCCACTGTTTTAAAGCATTACACAAAGCCATTAAACATCATGCAACACCATGCATCAAAACCACATTTTCAATGTACAAAACCAAGGATCTCTTACCTTAAGCATCCTTCACATATGGCTTTCAAAACCAGCATTAAACCATGCTTAAAATATGCTTCCAAAACAGAATATAACCATGCAAATCACATGCATTGCAACCATCAAACACAATTGCTTTAAAAGCCAAATCACAACACAATTCAAGAGCGAAAACCATTACTTACTCTTGAGCTTAGCAAAGTTGTTTAGACTTAAACTAAGCTCCCAAAACCTTCAAACCTTGGTTTAAAAGCTGAAAACCCAACTTCACTCACCGATACACAAAACAAGGCTAGCCAACAAGCCTTCCAAGCATCCGAAACCTTCCGCAACACCTCTAAAGCTCACGGATCAAACTCCCATGTTTCAAGCACACAAAAACAGAGCATTAATGCATCTTTATGCATTAGAAACACCAGCAACTCAACACAACTCGCTGCTCATCACAAATCCAACATTTCGGCTACCAAACACAACCGAAATCACCTCCAAACACTTCCAAAACTTAGCCCAGCCAAGATCCATCACCTCTAACCATTTTTAAACATCAATTAACATCCAAAATGATCACAAACACATCCTTATACCTCCAGGTATAACAGTTCACCAAAAACACTCCAAAAACAACCAAAAACTCAAGCCAAACTTAGGAAATTCAACCTATCCTGGATTGCATTAATTAAACCTCAACTTCTAATCAATTTAGCATTCATTTAACATCAATTTGACACCTCAAAACACTGCCCAAACAGATCACAGGAAAATTTCACCAAAATCATCAAATCTTGCATTTTAAGCTAAAATCAAGATTTCAATTGAAAAGCCTTTAACAAATCACAAATCAAGGATTGAGAACTTAGGAATTTCAGTAAAGAACTGATAGTTTAGAGGAGAAGGACGTTCTTACCTCCAAACTTGAATTTCTCCATTTTAGAACCAAGAAGCTTGATGAAACAACTTGCAAATGGTGAGGTTTTGTTGTAGAGATGATTAGGAATCCAAAGAGAATTGAAAAGGGAGATTTGAGTGACAAAATCAGAGGAGAAAATCTGGAGAGATGTGTTTGGGTTGAGAGAAAATGAGAGAAAAGGAGAATTGGGAGAAAAATGGAAAGTTAGTTATAAAATAGTCAAAATGACTTTCCCTCCTTTTTCATATGCTTTAAAATCAGAATAAAGCCTTAAAATATCTTAGAAAAATCTGGAGAAACTCTTTTTGGAATAATAGCTCCTTAAAGATTCAAAGTTTCAATCCTTTATAAAACAGTCACCAAACTTTCAAAAATTACATTTTGGTCACTAGCCAAAATGTCAACCTTCCGAACCTCATTTTTCAAAATTTATTTCACAGTTCACTTATACATACTAAAAGATGATTTTAGAACATTTTTCCATATTTTTAATGCAACCCGAACTAGGCTTTCCTAATTCCACCTTTATATATTCGATCAGCACTTTGACCGAACCGGTCAACGCCCAAAACTTCTGAGCCCAAAACCGGGGCGTTACATATACTTTAAGGAGGACTCGAACTTAGGTCATTAGCCCTATATATACCCAATGAATGTAATGGTTTAGGGGCATGTCGCAAAGCATGCCATATCTCACATAACGAGGAGGTAGATGGGGAGATAACTAGATAGGTTGGAGTGGTTGGGGTCGCGACCCAACTATTCTAGGGTTTAGGCGCGTGTATGTAAAGTAATTTGGGAAACGGTTGTATAGTTTTGAGATGTTTTCAATAAAGTTCTGATTTTGCTTACTATATGTTCTTTGTTCCTTGAATCTTTCTACACCAGTCGTTTGAAGAGAAAATCCATATGTCGGGCACGAAAGTACAAGGCTCACGAAAGGGTTAAGCACGGTCACAACGGGAGGCATGAGTAACTTGGTTCCACACTAGTCCACATGTTTCAGCGGCTAAAAGGGATTACTAACCGAGTTGATTAATTTGGTCTCATAGTATCCGCCGCGTGATAGGCGGGGATACTCAAGTTAAGCAATCTCAAGCATCCTAACCTAGAAATATGAGGGATCACTATCAACTATCCTGTCGAACTTGGAATGACTGCCAGACTTATCGCCAGGACTTCTCTTCGTTCTACCTGCCAAGATAGTACACACCCCTGCAGCGATAGTAACCTGCTGCGGTCGCGTGACAGGGTCGTAGTTTGTCGCCCGCCATACCCACCGAGGCAGCAATTCATGAAAGTGCAAAGCATACTCAAAACCTTGCAATGCAGTCCACAAGCTACTAAGCTGCACTTGTCATACCCAGCTTATCGCCCAAACTCTCCCTATCATTCCTCTCATCACTATCTTTATCTTTACTTGTGTTTTTATATTTCCACATCATGAGATTTAATGGTGCTTTTACTAAATCTATATGGAGGAAACCATTCATAAGAACTATTACAATCCCTGTGGAGACGATATCTTTTATACTATAACTTGACAGAGTGTGCACTTGCGCTCACAAATAGTGAACGCCCAAACGCTCTACACATGTTCGTTGGCAGATGGCACACTGTTTTAGAATGTTTGGGCGTCTTTATGAAATGTCGTCCAGAAGAAACCTGATTGGAGCACTTGTGCTCTCGTGCGCTGCCCTCCAAAATGGCCTCCATATGGTGTTGTGTGGCACTGTGATAGTATGGCTTGTTGTTCATCCTCTGGGATACACCGTCTGATAACCTGGTCTGCACAGTTTTTAAACAAGAAAGGCTCGTCCCAAAAATAATGCTTAGCATCATGTTGGAATCATTTCTTTCCTTGAAAGTTAAGTTCATAGGGTAAAACACCATATACTAAATAATTCACAATATCTGCCTACCAGGGTGTGTCTGTCGATGCTGCTGCTGTGGCCTCTTCATGGGCGGCAAGTGAGATGCCTTCAGCTTCTAGGGTGGCTACCAGAGCAGAGCGTAGTAGCAACTGTTCATCATGGAATACATCCATTCTTGTCCCTTCATGTCTCGAATTTCCAGGTCAAACTCTTGCAGCAGCAGGATCCAACAGATCATGCGAGGCTTTACATCCTTATTTGCGAAGAAGTACCTCAAGGCATAATGATCGGTGTGAACTATCACCTTTGTCCCAATGAGGTAGGGCCAGAACTTATCGAAGGCGAATACTAATGCCGGTAACTCTTTCTCTTTAGTGGTGTAGTTGGTTTGGGCAAGATTTAGTGTTTTGTTGGCGTAGTAGATTACATGAAACATTTTGTCTCTGCACTGTCGTAGGGCGGCACCGACGGCGGTATCACTGCATCACACATGAGCTCAAAGGGTTGACTCCAATCGGGGGGAACTACCACAGGTGCTGTCACTAGCTTTTCCTTTAAGGTTTTGAATGCCTCATTGCATGCCTCATCGAAGTTGAACGGTTTTTCCTGTTCCAGCAAAGTACACAGTGGTTTAGAGATTTTAGAAAAATTCTCAATGAATCTGCGATAAAAATCTACGTGTCCCAAGAAACTCCAAATGCCCTTGACAGTGGTCGGTGGCAGCAAGTTAGCAATTACTTCAATCCTAGCTTTGTCTACCTCTATTCCATGTGCAGAAATTTTATGCCCCAAGACTATGCCTTCGTCAACCATAAAGTGGCATTTTTCCCAATTAAGTACTAGGTTTGTTTCCTCGCACCGGTGAGTACTTTTTCAAGGTTGTCGAGGCAGCTATCGAAGCTGCTGCCAAAGACAGAGAAGTCTTCCATAAATATTTCTATGAAGTCTTCTATCATGTCGGAGAAGATAGCCATCATGCATCACTAGAATGTGGCAGGGGTGTTGCATAAACCGAACGGCATTCTTCAAAAATAATAAATGCCATATGGGCAGGTGAATGTTGTTTTGGCATGGTCCTCTGATGCCATGGCGATCTGGTTATAACCTGAATATCCATTCAAAAAGCAATAGAAAGGTTTGTCAGCAAGGCGGTCAAGCATTTGATCAATAAAAGGTAATGGAAAATGATATTTTTTGTTGCTTTATTTAACTTGCGGTAATCCATGCATATTCTCCAACTAGTTACTGTTCTAGTTGGTATTAACTCGTTATTGTCATTTCTTACCATAGTTATGCCACCTTTCTTTGGCACACATTGTACCAGGCTTACCCATTTGATGTCCGAGATAGGATACATAATATCAGTGTCTAACCATTTGATGATCTCCTTTTTGACAAATTCTCTCATGGCATCGTTTAATCTCCTCTGGGCATCTACAGTTGGCTTTTGGTCCTGCTCGAGCTAGATTTTGTGCATGCAAATGGTCGGGCTTATTCCCTTTATACCTGCAATGGTCCAGCCTATTGCCTTCTTATGTTGCCGCAGCAGTGCTGTCAGTTGTTGTTCTTATCTTGGCTACAACATGGAAGAAATTATTACTGGCAGTGTATCATTAGGTCCTAGGAAAACATACTTAAGTTGTACAGGTAAGGCTTTTAACTCAAGAGTGGGAGGTTTTTCGGTGGATGGTTTGAGCATCTTGTTGTAGGCAGGGCCTTTTGACTACAAAGTTGAACTCTGAGATGGCTTCCACTAGCTGCCATTCTTCCAGATCATTAGCATGCCTCGTGGATTGGAAAACATTCAATTTTACTTGTTGGTTGTCTACCCTCATCGTAAGTTCACCTCTTTCCACATCAATCAGTGTTCCGGATCATTAGCTTCCAGGTTTTACGATGCTCATGACTAGCTATGTCAGCTTGTTAAGGTGGACATTGACAGATTCTGAGGCTTCTACCTCGTTTACAGTGGTTGGTCGCCTAACACCGCCTCGACGGGCTGTTGGAGACTTGTAGTCATTCTTGGCGGCTTGGTTCAAAATCTGCAGTGCCTCCTCTAGTGGTCTATCAAGGATGATTCCATTAGCTGAGGCATCAATCATCATCCGTGTTGGGTAGTTCACCCCGTTGTAGAATATTAATACATGTGTCCAAGCCAAAAGACCATGTAATGGGCATTTGTTCAGCATCAATTGGTGCCGCTCCCATGCTTCATACATTGGCTCATCATCCCCTTGTCGGAAGGTTGTTATCTCGTTTAGTAGTCTGTCTGTGAAATTGGACGGGCTGAATCGATCCAGAAAATCTTTACACAGCTTTGTCCATGTGTTGAACCACCCTGCTGGCTGGTTATTTAACCATTGTTTTGCCCAATCCCTCAGTGAATAGGGAAATAGTCTCAGCCTCAGTATGTCTTGATGGACCCCGTGTATTTTGAATGCTCTACAGATGTCTAGGAATCCTCTCAAATGCTGTCGAGCATCTTTTGTGGTTGCCCCTCCAAATTGTCGTAACGTGTTGATCATATTAAACATAAGGGGCTTCAACTCGAAGTGATATGCCTCAATCACTGGTTTCGTCACTTTCGGTTCAAACCCTTTGAAGTCATGTTCCAGATAATCTCTAGTAGTTCGAACATTCTAGGGCTGCCTGGGCGGTACTTGATGTTCTCCAAGCGGCGAGTCTTGCTACCCATCCCTGCTGTCTACGGCATTGTAGGGTGGGTCCATGTTTACCTTTGCTTTGTCTTTTTCCTCTTTGGTTTTTCCTAGGCTTACTCCGATCTCATTCTTAAGCTCTCTTGCTCTACGTTCGATATCGTCGTAGAAGAGAATTTCTCCTTTTTGATACGCCCTGGTCATACACTTAGGAGGATCAGGGCCCTGTCTTTATGTGAACAAAAAGAGTTGGAAAAGCCCAACCTTTTCCAACATTGGAGGGGAGACGGCTCTTAAAAGGCAAAATGAGGGGGAATTTATTTCCCTTTTAACCTTTTTTTAAAAGGAACCCTAACCATTATTACCCTACAGCATTCTCTCTCCAACTTTTTACTTTTCATTAAGTATCCCTTATCTCTCTCCTAAACCCACGCCACCCAAACATCCAAATCACATTTTTTCTCTCTCACGTCATGACAGTTTCTTTCTTTTCAACTCCCATCACCATCATAACTTACCCCATTTACTCACACCCTTAAAATCAAAAACCCCTCCCCTTTCGCCTTGTCTGATGAAAAAAAACTCCATTAACACAAGCTTTTCAAAAAAACCACAACCCTTACACCGTCGCACACACAACCATAAACCCTAACAAACCTCTTGCCTTCTTCCTCCCCTACTTTTGCCAAACTATGGTGTGTTACAAGAAAGCAGAAGAAGCTTCCACCAGTGCACAACCCAAATCAGTGTTAACCAAAAAGTTCTTGGATGAGGGAGCCAAGGATCGTTTCCTAGCCCTCAAGGAACGGAAGGTCTTCCCATAACAAGGCTTTCAACTCCCTACTAAGAGGGAGTCTAGTTTCGACAAGGAAGTTATGGATGTCATAGCCAAATATGAGTGAGAACCCTTTGTTCGGCATCCCAGTAATATCTATGTAGAGCGTTTGAGTCTTCTCTATTTATGAGAGCAAGTGCACACTCATGTCATGTTATAGTATGTAAGATATTGTCTCCCACAGGGATTGGATAGCTTGATTCGAATTGTTGTTCCTACACAAGAAAAGTAAATGCACAAGTAAGATGGTTGTTGAGAAGAAAAGTAAGATAAAAACACAAGTAATTAAAAAGGAAGTGATCAGATTGATAGAGAGTGAAGGGTTATGTTGCTACTTAGTGTGAAACTGCGTTGAATAGGTCAAGTTGTTTTGCGCTGCCATAATCTGCTGCCCTGGTGGGTAATGGCAGATTAAGGCGGCAGCAACTTTCGCTGCCACGATGGCACTCTTCTCTTGCAACTTTCATTGTCCCGGCAGGTGAGATGGAGAGAAGTCCCAGTGGAAAGACTGGCAGATACTCCAAGTTCAGCGAAGCAATTCTAAAGCAATCCTACATATATCTAGGCTAAGATTACGTTGCTGCGTGATGTAGCCAATACCTAGCACTATCAGCGTAAACCTAACACACACAGTCAACGTTTGGTTGCTCCTTTTAGCTGCCGAAATTCTAACTTATGTCTAAGTTAAATTAGTCAACACCTCTTCATGATAAGATCATGCTTAATTCTTTCGTGAGTTTGACACTGTCGTGCCCGACAAATGGATTATTCAACTAGACTTTTGGAACTAATTGAAGGAAGTGAAGCACATGAATTAAGCAAACTAAGAGTATTTTATTGCAAAAACAAACTTGAAAATCTAAACAAACGTTCTCACATCTAATTACAACATAACCCAAACCCAAGAGAAATTTAGAACATGTACGCGGCAAGAAAACCTAAGCTATGCCTAAGGAAAACCTAAAATTGTTTTGAATTAGAATACAAAGGGTATATATAGGCATTAGATAGGTCTAGTCCTTCTTGAAGTAGAAGTCTTCAAAGTAGCTTTTCACATTCAATGTGACTTTAAACTCTAACTTCTTTGAGTTGAATGTGGACTTTATCACGTTGCCTTCTCCAGCAAGTAAAGATAAGTACTCCTACTTATCAATCTTTAATCTGCTCTGCACCCCGTTCCAGGCTGCAAAAAATTACAAGGCTGGGCTTGTTGGATTCAGAAAATCATCCTCTATAAATCGAAGCCCATCTTGGTTGAGTTGGTGTATTGCCGCCTAGGCAGATGTCTAATATGGCAGCGTCCTTGGCGGCACTATGGAACTGCTTCAGTACAGCTCCTTTTGCTCCCTGCTTTCCTGTCCTCTCCTCATCTACATTGCTACTGCAGTCGAAAATGAAAACTAAACTAAAACAGTATCTTTTCTTAACAAAATATAGAATATTCAATAAAAGCATGGTAAAAGAGCAAATATTGTTATTATGCATGCAATGCACCTAAATATGCCTAAATGGGGTTAAGAAAAGCAATAATAAGGGCAGGAATGTGTACAAAATATAGAACTTATGGACACTCTACACATCCCAAAACTCGAACTATTGCTTGTCCTCAAGCAATGCAACCTAACTAGTAAACATGCCTCTTGAACAAAAATTAACAAAAACTTAGCCTTTAACTTGATTTCTTACCTCAAGGTTGTGGCACCTATTTTATGTTAGTGATAGGGAATGGCATGAAATAACTTAGAATTTAATTTTTTTAGTACCAGTGCAGTGTGTGCAGGTCTGTGTCCATGCTAAACATGTTGAGTATATTAAGTAAACAAAGAATGCTAAAAGTAATTAAATACGAAAAAGGATATGAGTTGTTGCCATGAAAGCACAGTTAAGCACTTCTTTCCTTCTTTTTCTGGTCATGGTTTCAAGGGCTACAACTCACCACAACTATTCTTCAGGTGCTAAAAATATAAAAAGAAAACAGAAAATAGAAAATTAAAAGAAAATATAAAAAGAAAGAAAAATAAAGAAAAGGTGCTAAAAAATATGTGAGTTCCTCTTCATTTCTGCTGCTGCCTCGGAGGATAACTCTGAGGAGGGGGGAGGATGAGGCAGCGTGAGACGAGAGATTTGGCGGCTGGGCTCTTCCTCTGGCCACGTGGTGGCTGGATGCGGCTGGGAGTGGGTCTTTTAGGTGGTGCTTTTGGCTCGGTTTCAGACCCTTCTTCTTGAGACTCAGTCGCTCTGGCGGGCCGCTTCCTTCTCCTTGCTGCTTCGGCCGGTTCGTCGGTAGAGGAATCAGATACCTCCATGTCCAATGAATCCGAAGCCTTGGCTTTTTCTTTGGCAGCTCCCTCCTCTGTTGATGGGGCGGTGGCGGTAGTCTCATCCTCTTTTTCTGCCTAGATCTCCTCTTCTTCAGAATCAGAGGAGGAGATGAGGTTGTCCTTCGTTGTCTGCTGCGGCTGGAGTGGCAGCTGGTCGAGGTGTGATCTGGGTTGGTTTAGAAGTTGCTAACTCCGGCGGGAAGGCTGGCATCCTTGGGTCGTCGTCGTGATATTTGTCCATCAAGTAGGCCACAAAAGCCTCTTGTAGCTCCGTGATGTATCTCGTAAAGACTACTTGTTTGTGCTCGATTCTCTGGTAGCTCTATACGAGGGTTCGAAGCAGAGGAACCACGGCGGAAGAAGGGGCAGCATCAGTACTGCTCGTCTCGGCCGAGGTGGTGGCAGGATTGGATGGCGGTTGGTCCAATATACATACATTATTGGAGCTTTTGAATAACAGTCGAGAGAACCTTATGAGTATAGAAGATTTAAAACAAATATTGGGCATTCTAAAAAAAAGTAGAAAAGCATTTCGAAATTTATTTACCAAAATTTTGAATCCATTAATCCATTTAATCCACATTTAGTCCATTGGATTTATTTCATTTTTTTCTAAAGATAAAGTCAAAAAAAACGAAAATAGATTTTGAACCTTCAGCACAATCCATAGATTCGGACCAGAATTGAATAAATGTATCTAGGAAGAATTCACTTTGGCTTTGAAGTGTTGGCATTTCAGGCTCGGGCTCTGGCATCATCTGGAGGCGGGCCTTCTTTATCCACCCTTCCTTGGCGGCAATGATAGTATCGTTGGGATGCAGCGGCACACGGAAATTGGCATAGAGGCTAGTGATGAGTGAGGGGAAACCGAGGGGTTCCATGGACTTGGGTTTGGCTGCGTGAGCATAGATTTCTTCAAGTATAAATTCCCAACGTTGAATGGCCGCCCCTTCATTATGATATGGATTAGGGCCAGTCGCGGCCTATTGACTGTGGAACCATGCGAAGTGGGCATTAGGTGGCGCTGGACAAAGTGACTCCAAAGAATGGCCTCTGGCAGCAAGTCGTGGCGGTTGACTGAGCCGTTATTTTTTTCGGTGAGCCACATGGCGTTGGGCTGCAAGATTTCTCTTTTGATTTCCTCGTAGTCTGATGTCATTAAACCCAAGCTCCATTTTTCGTGCAGATTCACTTTGATTTCTATTCCGTAGAAGTTGTTTATTGTTTATGTCGTGACCTTGAGACCCTCGTCGCGAACGTAGATGAAGGGGTTTTCCGGGGTAGGTTTGTGAGCATAAAATTCTCTAACTAAGTTGGTGTTTACCTCTTCTGGCTAACGTGCAAAAATATGTCATCTCAATGTGTGGAGCCTTTCAAATACGTTGGGCTCAAGGCCAAGATCCCCTTCTTGCCTTGTGTACTGGAAGCCTATCTCTTCCCAAATTTGTCGCTCAACGAAGTGCTGGCGATAGGTTGCCGCTGCGTCAGCACTATAGAACCTCTGGAATGTTGGCTTGGAGGATGAGGCTATGGGTTTTGATGTTGCCATAATTGTGAGAACGGTTGTGTTTCCTAAAAAAAAGAAATTACAACAAAATAACGCAGATGAGGTCTAGAAAGAAAAAGAAGATAAGAATAATTGAGAGAAAAAGAGAGAGAAAAGTGAAAATAAGGAGAGAATAGTTGGCCTTATATAGCCGCTACGATCCGCTGCCTTGGTGGGCACGCTACTAACCGGTGTCAATAATTGCGGCGTGTTTTACGAGATTCTAGCCGTTACGCAGATAGCCGTTGCCGCCAGCTATTGCAAATCTAGCCGTTACGGCTAGCCGTTATGAAGCCGCTAGCCATTATGCTAATCTGCTAGTTACGCAGCCTTGGGCCGCTAGGTTGGGCTTCTCCTTTATTCTTTATCCTTCTTGGTCTTGCCTTCATTCCTAACCTGAAATAAATTAAATGCAAAAATTAAATAAAAATAATTGTAAATTAAATGAATTTCGAGAAAAATAAAGATGTGGAAATTAAATAAAAATTAAATCTAATCCTAATGTATAAAAATAAATTAAAAATTGGGAGGTGCATGTCCCAAACATAACCACTTTCTGAGGTGGATGGTCATTTCTGATACTTCTTGTAGTCTACTCGCACCCTCCATCGCGTGATTATTCTAATGATGGGGGAGTCCTTCTTCCTCGTTCCCTTGTAATCCATGGGAACCTTCCTCCTTGTTCCTATTCCTGAAGGTATGAACATGTGATTAGGAAAAATTATATTACTACCTAACCATGTACTTACCTCCTCTTTGTCGAAATTTGTCTTAGAGGAAAATTTCTTTTGATGCTGCAGCAATCAGTCGTTGTGGTAGTCTTCTGTCGTATTGTGGTGCAGGTTAAGGGAAAATTCAATGTTCGGAAATGCTTCAAGACTCCCAAAACCATTTTCCTCAGGTTCCTCGAATATCTCCATCAGTAGATATTTTGGTGGCTTTACATCTTCCAACATCGGTTCCTCCAAATATACATAGTTCATAGTTGTCGAGGTTTCTGTCGAGGCAGGCATTATTGTCGAGGCTTATGATGTTGTCGTGGCACCTTCAATTCCTTTTTCGGCCTATCTAGAATTTTGTTTTGGCTTAGCTTTGTTCAGGTGTTGTCAGTTCATCTTCAGGGCAGCGTTCTAGGTAACCGTCAGAATAGCTGTCAATCTCCCTGTCCGGGCAGTGTTCTACATCCTCTTGGCTTGGAGGTTCTAAATGCTCCTCACACTTCAGAGATCCTTCCTCGCTTAGCTCTCCATCATCTTGTCCTGAGACATCTGTATCCCTCAGGCTTAATTGTTCAAGCTCATCCATCGCATTAACGGGGACTGAATGGCTCATATGTGCATCCATCTTAGCGATGCTGGCATCCATGGCAGTTGACACTTTTTCTGTGAGCGTAAGGAAAGCTTGAAGTGTGTCCTCCAAGGATGGTGACTGCTCTTGAAGATGATTACATTGCCATGGCATGTCGATTTCTGCAGCAAAACTGTTATTGTAAAAAAATTGAGATTTTTTATCATACCATGAAAAATCTTGTTGTTGTGGTGGCACATGCGGCGGTGGCCTCAGCTGTCCCTGTTGCTGTTGTGGCGACATATGCTGTTCATATTCAGGCAACCAATCCTGCGTGGTTTTCCACGACATGTCTGTTGCAAAAAGTTGAGGGCAACTTTCGAATGCATGATTGCCTTCGCGAAATTCACAAGAACTTTCCCAAATATTGTTGCCCTTAACTTGTGGGGCACCTGAATAAGCACTTGCCCACATATTATTTTCCGAATATAGATAAAAACTAAAAATTGAAATTAAAAGTAAATAAAATTAAAAAGTGCAGAAAAATTAAAACGAATTTCGTTGTTACCAATCCCCGACAATGACGCCAAAAACTTGTAGACCGTTTGGGTATTCTCTATTTATGAGCGCAAGTGCACAATCCTGTCAAGTTATAGTATAAAAGATATTGTCTCCCATAGGGATTGGACAACTTGATTCGAATTGTTTTTCCTGCACAAGAAAAGTAAATGCACAAGTAAGATGGTTGTTGAGAAGAAAAGTAAGATAAAAACACAAGTAATTAAAAAAATTGATTAGATTGATAGAGAGGGTAGGGTTATGTTGCTTCTTAGTGTGATACTACGTTGAATAGGTCAAGTTGTTTTGCGCTGCCACAATCTGCTGCCTTGGCAGGTAATGGCAGATTGAGGCGGCGACAACTTTTGCTGCCACGGCGGCACTCTACTCTTGCAACTTTCGTTGTCCCGGCAGGTGAGATGGAGAGAAGTCCTGGCGGCAAGTCTGGTAGATACTCCAACTTCGCTAAAGCAATTCTGAAGTGATCCTACCTATGTCTAGGCTAGGATTCTGTTGCTGCGTGACGTAGGCAATACCTAGCACTCTCAACGTAAACCTAACACAGGCAGTCAACGTTTTGTTGCTCCTTTTAGCCG
Source organism: Hibiscus tridactylites (assembly GCA_958450335.1). Classification (NCBI taxonomy): domain Eukaryota; kingdom Viridiplantae; phylum Streptophyta; class Magnoliopsida; order Malvales; family Malvaceae; genus Hibiscus; species Hibiscus tridactylites. The sequence continues at coordinate 60,524,322 of OY288273.1, read as the reverse complement.
CCAAAATTCTAACTTATGTCTAAGCTAAATTAGTCAACACCTCTTCATGATGAGATCGTGCTTAATTCTTTCGTGAGTTTGACACTATCGTGCCCGAAAAATGGATTCTTCAACTAGACTTTTGGAACTAATTGAAGGAAGTGAAGCACGTGAATTAAGCAAACTTAAAGTATTTTATTGCAAAAAAAACATGAAAACATAAACAACCGTTCTCACAGCTAATTACAACTTAACCCAAACCAAAGAGAATTTTAGAACATGCCTGTGGCAAGAAAACTTAAGCTATGCCTAAGGAAAACCTAAAATTGTTTTGAATTAGAATTACAATGGGTATATATAGGCATTAGCTAGGTCTAGTTCTTCTTGAAGTAGAAGTCTTCAAAAATAGCTTTCCACATTAAATGAGACTTTAAACTCTTACTTCTTTGAGTTGAATGTGGACTTTATCATGTTGCCTTCTCTAGCAAGTAAAGATAAGTACTCCCACTTATCAATCTTTAATCTGCTCTGCACCCCGTTCCAGGCATTCGAAAATTGCAAGGCTGGGCTTGTTGGATTCAGAAAATCATCCTCTATAAATCGAAGCCCATCTTGGCTGAGTCGGTGTATTGCCGCCTAGACGGCTGGCTGTTATGGCAGCATCCTTGGCGGCACTTTGGAACTGCTTGAGTACAGCTCCTTTTGCTCCCTGCTTTCCTGTCCTCTCCTCCTCTACATAGCTACAACACCTAAAAATGAAAACTAAACTAAAATAGTATCTTTACTTAACCAAATATAGAATATTCAATAAAAGCATGGTAAAAGAGCAAATATTGTTACTATGCATGCTATGCACCTAAATATGCCTAAATTAGCTTAAGAACAGAAATAATAAGGGCGGGAATGTGTACAAAATATAGAACTTATGGACACTCTACAATATGCGTCCCTCTCGTTAAGGAGTTTTACGCGCATCTCACAAGTCCTACTCAATCGAGTGTACATGTAAGGGGAGAACAGATCAAATTTACTACAGCCAAAGTTAACAAAATTTATGGCCTGGAAAATGTAGCTGACCAACATACACATTTTGCTAAGAACGTCGACCCACAAACCATCCAGAAGGTTGTCGAAGACCTTTGCTTTGCCGACATCGAGTTGGACGCCTCCAACAAATCGGTCGAACCCACACTCCTCAAGCTGGAGGCTAAGTTGTGGAATCACTACATCAAAAATTGGCTCATGTGAAATGAAGTTTTTTAGAACTCGTACATATTCTTGTGTAAAAGAAGTTTATGAACTTACATGTTAAATGAAAGCAGTAAAGGCTTGACTAAACTCCCTTGTGCCTATTGAATATATTAAACTATGAATAAATGCCACGACATATTTCTAGAAGGACACTCCGCTTTGTGTTGCATTGCCTGGAAACCATGCTTAAATAAATGGCAGCAACATCAAATGAGTGAACGAAAGTTGTCATGGGATGACTCTACCTACTAGCTCGCGGGTGAGAGGTATGCTTCATGCTGACCTAGAGTGAGGGATGGAAGGTGTTATGAGATGACACCCTCTTAAAAAACAGATGAATTATAGGAGTAAAATTGTGCTTAAAAAGCTACACATTAGGATGTACTCTAGTTCTTGTTTAAAATTTTTCTAACTCTGTTAAGCATAAGTTGCATGCAATTGCGCACACACAAACAAGGGATCTTGCCCTAGAAAACTGTTCTTAAAATCTCATTTATATCTAAAGTATGAAAGCCTATATTTTTTGAGGACTGAAATTTTACCATAGCAGCTCACTTGAGTTAAATTTTTTCTACGACATTTGTTTTCTGTTTTTCTCTACTCATTGCTTGAGGGCAAGCAATAGCTTAAGTTTGGGGTGTGATAACTTGTAAAACTACCTATATTTCATGCCTTTCTACTTAAGTATTTACTTGGTTTCAAGATCATTTCATAGCATATAGATGCATTTAGGACATATAGTTGCATAGGGCTTTGCTTGTTTGGTGGTTTGGTTTATTTGACAAGATTTGGTGCTACTGAAAGGGTATGTTATGGTGCGATGATGTGCAGGTGAAGCAGGAGTGAAGCTTGGAAAAGGAGGCAAATGTCGCAGCATTTTGGACAGCATTTCTGGGCGTAGAAAAGGACAAAGCATCAAAGACATTATCTTTGTCCCACATGTGCAAACCCCCTATTTGTCTTTCGTGCCACACATGAAGAGAGAATATTCCCTAGGACCTTCAAGAAATATTAGGGCACTAAACCCTAAGAGCCCCCACTATATAAAGGACAAGAAGCCCACATTAAAGAAAGAGGAGAGAGAATTGGAAAAGAGGGCTTTTTGGGCGAGGAAAGAAAAGAAGAGATTCGGTCGCTTTCTTCACCTTCTTCACCTTGTTGTCCTCCATTGAAGATCTAAGGGGTGATCTTGCTCGCGTTCGAGAGAAGCAGCAAGCTTAGGGCAGTTCATGGCATTCCAAGACAGCGTTCGGAGTTTTTCCTTCCTTTTTAGTTGTTATGTCTTAGCATTTATTTCTGGAATGGGTTGTTGCAAACGAATGATGATGGATGTTTATTGCTCAGCCATGAACAGATTTTAAGTTGCTAGGGATTGCTTTGGATGATTTTATTTTGGTTTTAATGAATGTTTAGTTATTTTCAGCTCATTAAATGCTTTGTTCATTGTTTTAATACCTTAGGTTTGTAAAAGCTTTCGAGAGTATCCTTAACTTAAGTGTTCGATGTGCTTGATGGTCAAGAGAGTTAAGCCTAGATCTACGTAGACAATAGGGTTGTGCTGAGAGCCAAACCTTAACTCACCTTAGTGATAAGGATAGGGTTTCAACAACTAAAAAGTGTAGTGTTTTATCAATAAGTAGTTTGCTAGGGTTGACGCTGAGAGGTATTGCCGTAGCATTTTGGTTGTCAGGTTTCTTGCTAGAGATAGTTTAGAAACATCGTAGTCAACTCTGTCGAGCACAGTTTGAGCTAAAAATCGTTAGACATGCTTGAGAACTAAGTAAAGGATTCCTTAGCAAGCCTAGCCTATCATTCCATTGAGAGTTTCACACATGTGAGAGGACGTTGAAAGTTCATTATGTTTACTCCAGCTTTTATATACAGCAATTGCTACAACATCATGTTTACTTGTTTAAAACCAGTTCTTTAATCATTATTCACTCTTTGTTTGGTGTGCTTAAAGTTAACTCGAAACACCTCCAATCCCTATGGATATGATACTCACTCATAACTTTACTACTTGTTTGACGTGTATACTTGCACTATTTTTTGTGTTATTTATAGTACATCACACAACGCAACAAATCACAATCAAGACTAGCTTCAATTCAACTAGTAAAACATAACATGAACAAGCAACATAGCTAGCTTGAGCTTATCTCAAGTTACTTGCCTCAATAGCATTCATCCAAATCTTAATCGTGCCAATTTTCACACGCATAAACTTTAAATTGAAACTCCTTATTTAATTGGAATTGAACAACCACAAGCATATTTCTAATCTAGGTTACACTTACAGTTTAGATCCAAGCTACTAATGATCTCGAATTAGGATCCTCTTTTATCTATCGGAATCTTGATCTACTTTAGCCTTCCTATCTTTCGTATCCTCTCGGTCTATCATGTAACATGGCAGCACAATATTAGACATGACCTATTTCATTACATTTCATATAACTAATTATTAGTGACCAAACATCATACTCGGCAATTTCCCCTAAATCACATACATTCCGAATATGCATCTTAAAAAATCTGTACATGTTTAATACCTTGTTAACTTGGATTCATTTATTCATCCCATTCCTAAGCACGTGAAAACTGAAAACAGGGCAGCCTCTATTTGTTACAAAAACATTCCCAATTTCTTCATTGTTTTTAATTAAGCATTCAATTAGTGATCTTACTGCCAACCACACTTAACAAACTTTTAATTCAGCTAGTACACCCTTAATTCTAAACCTCCTATCAATCTCGTATAATAGTTCATATTCGCACAAATTCAATTCTCATCATTTATTCGAATAGTAAAGTGAAAAGAACTAAAGACAATCAAATTACAATACTCAAACTTGACTAAAATTTCTATTTATGAATCGAATGCTCCAAGGTTCCAAAATTCCATTCGACCAAATCTCCTAGATCTTGCAATTCTCTTTTGATTCATGGAATTATAGAACACTCATGTAATTCATTCACAACTCTATTTAACTGAACCTTTACACTACTCTACCATGCTTCATTAGCTTATCGAATATACAATCTATATTCCATTACTAACATCCAAACAATAAGAAACCAAGAGAGAAAGGATTGCTTACCTTTTCTTCAAGGAAAAGTCGAGTGAGACAAGTGTCCAACAATCAAGCTTAGATTCTAACCAAAAAGTAAAGATTTAAATTTCCAATTTGTTATCTCTCTCCCTCACACTCTCATCTGAACCATGGAAAGAGAAGGTGAATGAGCATTTTGGTGGTTTATTTTTCTTTCCCCTCCTCCAAAGTCGAACACGGCTCTCCAAATTTCACATGTATCCTTAATCTAATGACACATTCTTAAGACCATTTTAATTCTTAATTATACATGCACTCTAATCATAATTGTTTATTAACAATTTGGTTATTTAAAATTGGTGACCACTTTTTAATTCTTCTCGTTGAAAGTCCTTAAATCTTTGTTTCTTTCAAGAAACTATATATTTAAGACCTAATTATTAAACATGTGAATAGAATCCTTCCAAGCCCTATTCAAGGGTGTTACAATTTTGTTCTGATAGACTTTACAATCGTATATGAAGAAATCCAATATTTTACAAACTCATCTGCATCCTTCCAGCATAGTACTCTAAGACGCATTAGATCATCATATATCAATTTATCAAGTCACGCACATTCTTATATTTACTCAATATTAAGGCAAATATATTTTGAACATCATAAGTGAAATTAGTTTTTAAACGAATATAAGATCTTAATTCATCTTCGGTCTAATTCAATGTGTTGTTGGACTAGAAAAACACATCTATATCTATTATTGGTAGTCAACCACTCCAATAGCCAAGATAAGTTATCTCCCCATTTAGACTTTAGACAATGTAATGGTTCTTCATAATTATTTTCTCGAGACAATTCTATGAACTACAAACATGTTCAGATTGACATCTAATATGAATTGTCTTTCGTAATATAATTAACCTCATAATATCACTTACATTCAATTAAACCATAAGTAATATATGAGTTTATATTCGTTTATTACTTTATTGCCTTTACATGTAATATCAAGTTTGAGAAAAAAATGTGCATAACAAAATAGTATGTAAATAACATATAGAATTCTTATTTATTTTCATTTTAGTTCAAATGGTTCAATAATTACATAAATTACTTTACTTAGGGTAAAAAAAACTCCAACTCAAAGTCTTTAAACTTATGCACAAGCATCATAGATCCTATGTCATGCCAATTGTACCAAAAACTAAACTAATAACTAATAGCTCAATTTAACACATTTCTGATAATAAAATTTATCATTTTCATGATTCACAAGAACTTAAAGCTCCATTTATAAAATATTGCATTTTATATATTGTAATTATCACTTCTTTAGCTCATCTAAATCACTTATTATTGAAACTATCATTTGACATATTTCCTTTTGGCACAAGCCTTTTTAACACATAATATTTCAGCTTTTAACTTATTAGAATTTCACATTTTCACTTAACATATATCACACCACTGACCATATGTACATTTCACAAATTTCATTTTACACATATTTACACCATTAAACATATCACATATTTCACTTAGCACATATATACACCACTGAGCACATGTACTTAACACATATTTACATCATTGGACGTATTTACATTTCACATATTTCACTTAACATATATTTACACCACTTAACACATGTAAATTTCATAAACCTTACTTAACATGTATTTACATCACTGAACATATGTACATTTCACATATTTTACTTAGTAAAATGTAATTTTTTTTGTAACTCTTTGATTTTGGGCCTAGTTGTTAACCGAGAAGGTTAGACGTTTCAGGAGAATCGGGTTAGTTGATTCGAGTTAGTTTCGGGATTTAATTCGTAATAAATATTTTTAGGGAGATAAAAATGTGAGAAAATTTTCTAAAATCTTTAATTATAATATATTAATGATTTTGGTAAAATCAATTTTGGAAAATTGGATTTTGAAATTGGACAGTTTGGCCTAGTGACCAAATGTAAAAAGTGAAAACTATTTTGTAAAATGGTCAAAACTTAGAATCTTTGAGGAGCTATTTGCACAAAGTCCAATATCAAACTTTATCTCTTAATTGGCTATTATTAAAAAAATTTTGAAAAATATAAAAAGATAGAGAGATTTAATTTCATAAGTAATTGCTTAAACAAAATTCATACAATCAACTTTCTCTAAAAAGGTTGGTAAATTCTTGTTTTCTAAAATCTTTTGATTTCAAATGAGTTCTTGATGGTTTCCTATCAAAACCTTATTGTTTTAATCATGTTTTCTCATGTAAATCAATCCAATTAAGGGGAAAGAAGGCTATTGGAGCTAGTTTTCGTTTTTCTCCTCTAATATAAGGTTTTTTGCTGAAATTCTCAAGTTCTTGATCCTCTATATATGTTTTCTAATGAGATTTGGTGATTTAATTATGGAAATTGGTTTAATTGAGATTTAATTGGTAAAATTGATTAAAATTTGTTTTGGATCTATTTTGTTGGGTTCTTGATCAGATTAGAACATGGTTTTGATGTTTTATAATGTTAATAAGTTAGTTTTAACATTGGAATCTCGAAACTAGGTGAATCTCTAATTTTCTAGGTTGCTAGTGATGTGTTTTTGAGGTGTTGTGGAGGTTTATTGAAGACTAGAGCTATAAGGTTAATGTTAAATGGTTTTTAGATGTTAATTGATGGATTAAATAGTTAGGTTTTGACTGAGTTATGTTTGGAGGGTGTTTGATGTTGATTTCGGTAGTTTTGGAGAGGTTTCGGCTAGTGTTTGAAAAGGATTGTTGCGAATTGTTGTTGTTGGGTTTTTAATGCATTTTGATGCATTGAATCCTCTGTTTTTTATGATAAAAATAGGGGAGATTGATCCTCAAGCTTGAAGATTCGTTTCGGAAGCTTTGGAGGTTTGTTTCGCATCGGCGATTGAGGCTTTGCGTTGTCGGTGAGTGAGAACATGGTTTAAAGAATTGAAATGGTTTAAAGGTTCTTTTGGGAGTTTAAACTTAGCTTGAAACCTTGGTTTAAACTCGGAAGTAAGTATATTGAGATTTCTCCCTCGATTGTGCTTTAATGAAATTGATTTTATGCACTTGTTTTGATTTACATGGTATCTACTGTTAAAGCATGTTTAAAGTATGATTTATACCAATTTTGATCACATATTGATGATGGATGCATTTGGTAACTGGTCCATGTAAGTATGGTTTATACTTATTAATGAATGGTATGATGGATTGGAAATGGTTTTGGTTTGCTGCTTTAAAACAGTGAGGTACATGGTTAATAATGAATTATATTGGCAAGTGATGTGGTTTAAAATATTATCGGATATAGTTGGCCAGCCTTAGGATGGATAGTGCACTATATAAAGTGGCCTCGGGTGTTGAGGGGTTAATGTGTGTATTGAATACTCCATCACGAGTACCCTAACGGTGGAGGAGTTACATGGTACCGAAAACTCTCGTTAGTGGATTATACAACTAACAGATGATTTGGGTTGTGATTGTACCCGATTGTAAATCTACCGGTTGTGAGGTACCTTAATTTCGGTTGAGGTTGTATGAAGTGTTGGGAGGACACTTGTTGAATCCATGTATCCAATGTAATATTTTGGAAAATGGAATTGACTTATTATCACTTGAAAACCAATATAATTGTTGATGTATCATGTTGATGGATTACACATGTTTACTCCTTAAGTCTTGCTTATAGGTAGTTATGCAAGGGAAAGCCTAAATTTAGGGTTAGCAAATGGGATTTATTGTTGATTCATGATACATGTAGGATACGGTTTAATATGTTGGTTTTTGATGATGTTAAAGTGCATGGTTTTCAAGGCATGATGTTTTAAAAGATGACTAAAAAGGTGTTTTCAATGTGTTTTGGAAATTGGTTTTAAAATGCATTGATGGAGTGTTGTTTGAGCAGTCCTCGCTAAGCCTAGTGTCCTAACACTCTTTTTGTCCATCAATGTAGAGAAATAAAGGTAGAAGGCAGCGAGCAAGCGAATGAAATCCAAGGACTTCGACTATTCGAAAGTATGGTTTTAAACTAGACTATTAGTAATAAAGGCAATGAGGTTCATTGTTTATTTCGGAGAGTGTTAGATAAACTCCTTGTTTGAGCAAGTTTGTGTTTGCTGTTTTGAAGTTGTAAATGGCGTCTCATGTTTGGTTGATGCTTTACTTTGATAATTCATGCTTTGGATGGATTGATTTTAGGATGCATGCATATAGATTCTTGCTTGAGACATGGTGTAACGCCCCGGTTTTGGGCTTGGAAGTCTTGGGCGTTGACCGGTTGGTCAAAGTGCTGTTCGAATCGTAAGAGGTTCTTACGCGGTTGATAATTCAAGTTTCATCAGGCGAGTATACAGATGGCACCTTATGAGGCTCTGTATGGGAGGAAGTGTAGGACTCCTCTTTGTTGGGCTGAAACAGGTCAAAAGTTGGTTTCGATGCCTGCTTTATTGAAAGGAACCACCGAGAAGGTGAAGCTCATTTGTGAGCGGTTGAAGGCTGCTTCTGATCGGCAGAAATCTTACGCGGATTTGAAGCGTAAGGAGATAGAGTTTGCAGTGGGTGATCGCGTGTTCTTGAAGGTTTCGCCTTGGAAGAAGGTGATGAGGTTTGGTCGGAAGGGTAAGCTGAGCCCTAGATACATTGGACCGTATGAGGTTGTTGAGCGTGTGGGTCCTGTTGCGTATCGGTTGAGGTTACCTCAGGAGCTGGAGAAGATTCATGATGTGTTCCATGTTTCTATGCTCCGAAAGTATAGATCTGATCCTTCGCATGTGTTGCCTGTGGAGGAAGTGGAATTGAATCCGGATTTGACCTATGATGAGGAACCGGTGAAGGTTCTGGATTCGGATAGCAAAGTTCTTCGTGGCAAGACCATTGAGTTGGTGAAGGTGCTGTGGAAGCATCGCGGTGTTGAGGAAGCCACGTGGGAGCGGAAGGAAGATATGCTGAAGCAGTTTCCTTATCTCTTTCCTTCAGGTAAATTTCGAGGACGAAATTTCTTAAGGGGGGAGAGTTGTAACGCCCCGGTTTTGGGCTTGGAAGTCTTGGGCGTTGACCGGTTGGTCAAAGTGCTGTTCGAATCGTAAGAGGTTAAATTAGGAAAGCCTAGTTCGGGTTGCATTAAAAATATGGAAAAATGTTCTAAAATCATCTTTTATTATAATTAAGTGAACTGTGAAATCAATTTTGGAAAATGAGTTTCGGAAATGTGACATTTTGGCTAGTGACCAAAATGTAATTTTTGAAAGTTTGGTGGCTAGTTTATAAAGGGTTGAAACTTTGAATCTTTAAGGAGCTATTTACCCAAAGGGAGTTTCTCCAGATTTTTCTAAGATATTTTGACTCATAATTCTAATTTTAAAGAAAACTAAAAGGAGGGAAAATTCATTTTAAGCATTTTCTCATCTAACTTCCCATTTTCTTTCTCTCTTTTTCTCTCAACCCAAACACTCCATTTCCAGAGTTTCAATTCTGATTTTCTCACCTAAGATCCTCCTTTCAACTCTCAATTGATTGCAAATCATTGTGTCTTCAAAACCTCTTCAATTGCTTCAAGTTTCATCAAGGTTTTCCATTCCAAAAAGAGGAGAAACTCAAGTTTGGAGGTAAGAACGTCCTTCTCCTCTGAACTTCAAGTTCTTTAATGAAATTCCTAAAGTTTTCAATCCTAATTTGATGTTTAATTAAAGGTTTCTAAGTTGATTTATGGATCTTGGCTAATTATGCAAGATTTTGATGATTTCACATGATTTTCGTTTGATCTGTTAAATCTGTGTTTTGAGAAGTGTTTTTGATGTTAAATGATCATTAAATTGATGTGGAAATGAGTCTTGATTGATGCAATCCCGGATAGGTTGAGTTTCCTAAGTTTAGCTTGTGTTTTAAGGTAGCTTTTGTGGTGATCTTGTGGATCTGATGTTGCTGGAGATATAAGGATGGTTGTAGGTTGTTTTTAGATGTTAAATGATGTTAATGGAAGTGAGGTTTTGCTGGTTTATGGCTGGGCTTTGTCTAGAAGTGTTTCGGATGCATTTTCGGTTGTGTTTGGTGGCCGAAAATGGAGGTTTTGTGAGAGCTGCGAGTTTAGATGCTTTCATTGAAGCAATTAATGCATGATGATGCATTAATCCTCTGCTTTAATGTGTTGAAACAGGGGAGGCATCCTTGGATCCAAGAGTTGTTGATCCGGAGGCTTGTTTTGGTGCTTTGGCTTGAAGCAAAGTGGAAATCGGTGAGTGGATTTGTGAAAATGGTTTTCGGCTTTGTAACCAAGGTTTTGGGGGCTTAGTTTAAGTCTAAACAACTTTGCTAAGCTCAAGTGTAAGTTTTCGGATTACTCTCTAAAGTGGTGGCCATGTTTTGGTGTGATGCAAAATGATGAATTGCATGTTTTGATTACTGTTTTGAAAGCATGTTTTAGCATGATATTTGCTGATGTTTTAGCATGATATATGCTGATGTTTAAAGCCATGTGTTGAAGGTAACTCTAGGTAGGAGTACCTTGTTTTTATGCATTGTTTAAATGTGAATTTAATGCTTTGAGATGCATGATGAAATGGCTTGGTTTAATGCTTTAAAACAGTGGATTATATGATGTATAAAGTGTATATTGGCAAGTGATGGTTTGTAAAAGTGAAGGTCACTAAGGTGGTTAAAAGTCCTTGAGTGAGCCTTGTTACCTAAGATCATCAAGGTGTTTAAAAGTCCTTGGATGAATCTTGTTGCGGACACTAAGGTGGTTAAAAGTCCTTAGGTGCTCCTTTCCATGGTGTTTAAAAGTCCATGGGGCCAAGGTGTTTAAAAGTCCTTGGGGCCAAGGTGTTTAAAAGTCCTTGGGGTGATTCAAGCTACGGACACAAAGGTGGTTAAAAGTCCTTGTGTGGTCCACATTCATGGTGTTTAAAAGTCCATGGCCAAGGTGTTTAAAAGTCCTTGGGGCCAAGGTGTTTAAAAGTCCTTGGGGAAAGTTGTTGAACTTGATTTCATAAATGAAATGTATCACTTGAGCCAATATGACATGTATAGTACATTGAGATGCATGAGATGCATGTTTTAATGTTTAAGTTGAAGCATGAGATGCTTGTTTAAATGAAATGTGGAAGCATGGGAATTGCTAGATTTAAAGTATGCTTTGAGCATGTGTAAAGGTTGTTTATAAGCATGTTTTACAAATGGTTTTAATTGCATTATTGAACGGTTTTTAAAGAGCACTCCTCACTAAGCTTTGGCTTACGCTCTCTCGTTTTCTTGATTCAATAATGCAGAGCACTAGAGTATCTTGAAGGGCAGCAAGAAGGGCAAGAGTACAAGTACAAGTAGAGCTCAATGTATGGAAGGTTTTTGTTAAACATTTTAGCTTTTGGATGATTTGGCAATGGGGGACCAATGTGTATGTTTTGGGAGGTGTTTGGAACTCCCTAAGTATGTTGAATGTTGTTTTGAATGCTGGTTTTTGGATTGGATCCTTATATGCTTGTTTTTAAAGTTAATGCTTGAATAGTTAGCTTGTGTAGGAAGCATGCCTATAGAATTGGGGCTTTTTGCTTGTGGTGTTGTTTTGATGAATTGATGTTGCAAATATGTCTTATACATGTTGAATTGCATGCTGGTAAAGTTTGGTAGCATTTGGAGCATGTTTGAATGATCAATTGCATGTTTTGGTATGCTAGTTGCTGAAATCTGAGCAGGCGTTTCGGAACAGTGTGCACCGTTTCGGAACGGGTGCCTGGAATGAACCTAGGGGTCCGAAACGGGGTGCACCGTTTCGAAACAGTTTGGTCTCTGCCAGACCCCCGTTGCGGAACTGGTTTCGGAACGGCCCGTGTTTCGGAACAGGGTCAACCTGTTTCGGAACGGTCGACCGTTGGGGGCTGACATGGGCAGTTATATGTTTTGAAATGTTTGCGTTTTGGTCCTGAATCTTGTTTGTGCAATTGTATGAGTTTGAGAAGTCCTTTTGAGCTGAAATTTCACAGAGGAGCATGAAACCTGACTAATTTCAAGTTGGTAAGATTAATTTGGGTTAAGTCCTTTAATTTATCAGAAATTACAATTTGGTCCCTAAAGTTGTAATTTGTTCAATTGGGTCCCTGTTTGATCTCTGATGTTTGTGATCTTTGAGTATGTTGTTTGTGTGACCACAATTAGGGTTAATGTGCATCTAGATAAGATTAAAAAGAAAAAAAAAAGGTCGTTAATCAAGGTTGACTTTCGGGTTGACTTTGGTTTTCCTCGTGTGACTTTCTTAATTCGGGTCAACCGTCTAGGCCGGGTTAAGGGGGTTACACATGGTGCCCTGTTTGGATTCTAATTCTGAGATGTTTTGGCATGATTTGGCCCTTGGTATCTTTTTGTTTATGATTATGGCATGTTGGAATGCATTTAAATCCTTGAAAGCATGTAAAATTAGCAATTTGGGACACTTCAGGTCCAGGCGTATCGGTACGTGTGCCTTTGTACCGATACGAGCAAGCTAATTTTGGTCAGGTGTTTTGGTATACGGTTAGTGTCTCGGTACGAGCCTTGTGTTTTAGGCTAGGCGTATTGATACACGAGGAAGTGTATCGGTACAGTTTTGAGCTACTGGAATCTGAATTTGGGAAAAGTAAAAGTGTACAGATACGGGTAGTCGTTTTAAGGTTAAAGTGATATTTGAAGTTTCTAATTCTTACATTTTAGTCTATGGATCTTATGGATGCAATTGAACGAGATTGGGTGATCGTTTTGTGCTGGAATTTGGCAAACAAGCATGTAACTTGACTAATTGAGGATTGGTAAACTAAAATTTGGCAAGTCCTTGTAAATTTCCATATTTGCAATTTGGTCCCTCATTGCTCGTATTTGCAATTGAATGCCTTATCGGTGACCGAGTTGAGTGAGAATTGAACCACTGCCAGCATGTTCACCATAAGATAATAATTTGCATCTAGACAAGATAAAAGAAAAAATGGGCGTAATTCGTGTTCAATCTTTACGGGTTTGCTTCGGCAAACTCAATGTAGCTCATTTAGTTCAGTGGGGAGTCTAGGTCGGGTCGAGGGGGTTAATTTTTGGCATGCTTAGATTAATCAAAACATAGAAAAATTACATCTAAACATATAGCAACATGTTTGACATTCCACAATGTTGATGTGGCAGTACATGTGTGATATTGACGTGATAACGAGTTGAATTGAATTTTTTTACCGAGTTTCATGGCATAATTAATTTTTTGTCGATTTTAGGAGCATATTAGATTTTAATTGAAAGTTTGAGGGCTTATTTAATATTGGCATAATATCAAAAAAAGAGTCTAACATTTGAATGGATAATCACATTGGCCTATATTATATTTTTGAAGCACTTTAATCCTTAATGTTTCATTTTAGGCAAAAATGACTCATTCTTGAATGAAAACTATTTGTCAACTAACGAAAAATGGCTTGAAATGACATGGCAAACCTACATGGAAGTACACGATGATATAACAATTTCGTATAATAAAAAAAATAACTATCAAATCATTTCAAGTTGTTTATCATTAGTTGATTAACAGTTTTCATCCACGAATGGGCCATTTTGACCTAAAATAAAATGTTGAGAGTTAAAGTTTTTCAAAAAAAAAAAAGAATACGGGCCAAAGTGACTATCCAATCGAATGTTAGGTACATTTTTTGACATTATGCCTTGAATATTAAAGCTAAAAATTATAATTTAATAAATTATTAAAATTTTAATTTATTTTTAAAAAAAGTATTAAAACATTCACAAAATATTAGTAATAAAAAATTTAAAGGATTTAAAAAATGAAATAAAAAATTTCAAATTAAAATTTTCAAAAGTTATAAAATGAAAAATTATAAATATAAAAAAATAAAAATATTTATAAACTATCAAAAAAGTTTCAGTTGTCTTTTGTTAGCGTAAGTCTACTACTATTTATTGAACATATTTTCAATAGAATCAATCTTGTATTAAAGTAACAATAAAATCTAAATTCTCATTTGATTTTCTACATCAAATATTAATGAGCGTCAATTTGGTGTAGAGTGAAAGAAATTTTGAGTGTTATTGTTTCTCTAATACAAGGTTGATTTCAATGATAATATGTTCAATGAATTGTAATAGATTCGGACTAACCAAGTCGATGACTTTTACGATGAATGTGTTCACATTTTTAACACTTTATATATATTTTAAATTTTTATTTTTTATATTTATCATTTAATAACTTAGAATACTTTTTAATTTTTTAATATTTCTAATGTTCTTATTTTAAATAAAATTTTTGAATACTTAATATATTTTTATTCAATTTATGTATTTTAAAAAATTAAAGAATTATTTGATTTTTTAGAGTTCTCATTTTACTTATTTTTGAAATTATCAGGGATCCAAAGCATATTTACACCAAGTTGTTAATATATTTTTAATTATTTAAGTTGTATAAGTTAGATTTGAAAAACAAATTATTTATATAATTTTATTAAAAAACTCAATAACTCAATTAAATTAACTTGGAATTTTAAAAGTAATATTTTTTAGTTGACTCGAATTTTTTCCACCCTTAATTATATGTTATAGTTATAAGTTTAATTTTTATTTTTATTTACTTCATATATATTTACTCTTCATATATAAATTTAATTATCGCATAAAAATCAAAAGTCAACAAAGCTTGTTGTGTGTTGATTAATATTTTCGCTTCTTTTGGAATTTTTAGTGATTTTTATTTTTTTTAATATTTTTAAAGCTTTGCTAATTTTTTAAATTCTTCTTTTTATTTAAAGATTAAATAAGCCATTGAACTTTCAATTAAAATAAATTATACATTTGAACTCGTCAAAAAATCAATTATACCCTCGAAGTCGGCTAAAAAATCAATTCAAGTACTTTGTCACGTCATCATCATGTACCACCACATTAACACAATGAACTGTCACATCATTAAAGGCTTTTAAAAGTAAAAAATAGACCTTTAATATCAGTACCTTATTCCCGATACCGATACGATGCTGACAGTACCTGTACGGTCATGACCAATACCGATATGCTATGTTTTGGAAAAACTCTAGTAGTTATTTTTCGTACTGATACGGACGTAGTTGTACTGGTACGTAAGGGCTCGTACCGATACTCTAGTATCCAGTACCCGTATGCCCTACTTAATATGTCTAATGGATCTTTCTATTTAAGGCAGGTAACGATACCGAGACCCGAGTATCGGTACCCACTGCATCAGAAGAGCATTTAATGCTGGAAAGTAATTCTCCAACGGCTCGAATCAACCTCCAACGGCTAGTAACGGTCCAGAACTCATTAGAGGACTTAAAAGAGACCTTGAAGCAGCCATGAAACTACAAGAAACACATTACTAAGATTTAATGTTAGAGAATTTTTTTGTGCTAAATTTTGTCATATTTCTTTGTAGAACACACTTTTGAGATAAATTGTTATATTTTCTCAAGTGTTAAGTTTTGGGTGAATGCTTAAATTTGCAAACACATTTGCCTAGAGAGATTTTCCTTTGTTTGCTTATTTGTATTTTCTCTTTGGGAGAGAGTGTCTCAAAGCTTTGGGGTATAAGCTTTGATGGTTTGTAAAGATTACTCTTCATCCTTGAAAAAGAAAGACAAATTAGTGAATTTGTGGAAAATCCTTAGTGATGAGCTAAGGTTGTGGAGATAGACTTGATTTAGAAGTCAAAACAACTATAAATCATTGTATTCAAAGTTTTAATTTTGAATTGCTTCCACCACTTTAATCACAAAGCCATTTCACCTGCCTTTTAGCGATTTGATTGATGTTTTCGAGCAGCTCAATTCATTTCCACATCCTAGAGTCGATTCTCGAAGAGCTCAATTCATTTCCACGACAATTGAAGCAATGACCTCCACTTCCAGTGATTACTACCTAGAGGACTCATCTTGTTAAAATGCTAAGGAGATTTGGGACAAGCTTGGAGTCACTCATAAAGGCACAAATGAAGTAAAGGAGACCAAGATCGATCTTCTCAACCTTGAGTACGAAAACTTCAAGATGAACCCAACGGAAGCAGAAGTGAAGAGGAGGAAGATGATGAGGGGGGACAAGGGTTATAATGAGAATCAGAAATTCTCTAATGAATTTGAAGGGAAATATCGATTGGAGATGAGACCTAGGAAAGACCTATTAGAGATGAGACTTAAGAAAGAAATCGAGATTTAAAAAAAAAAGTAAAATTGAAAATAATCAGAAATCTGGTCTGATGCTTGATAATCAAGGACATTTTCGATCCATACTAGAACCTAATTACACATGGACATGCCACGTCAGCAATTCAGTTCACATGGGCATGCCTAGTCAGCAAAAATGTTGATTGTTAGTTAACTAACGATTTCCATCCATCGAGGGTGAATTTTGAACAAAAATGAAACGTTAAGGGTTTGTCTGAACCAAAAAAAAAGAAATGGGCTAAAGTGACCAAAAGGTCAAACGTTGGGAGCTATTTTTGGCTTTATGCCGATTCTTTATAGTAAAACACTTGTGACTTATCGTTGTCATAACTTTTCAAGTATTCTTTGGGCGAGTGTTTAATTCGTGTAAACATATTGTATTGTAAGATTTTCATTGTTTGCTTATGTGTAGTTTTCTTTTGATTACATCCATCACTAATTTTTAAAGATTCAATCCACCTTTATTTTGGCATATTTCGGTTGATCGGTAGAACTAACATGTTCTTCTAACAAGCATAAGTGATAAATCTAAGATTTTGGATGTAAAGCTGCTAAGTTCTTTGGTTCTCCAATTCTAGAATACATCTAATGGGTTTTGCCCCCTTTTCCCCCTTAGTGGACCACAAAGATCCCAATCAACACCAGGTCTGAACCAAAACAAGTTATATTCAATTGTTGTATCGATTCGGTCATTTAAAGCGGAACCACAAGATTCTAATGGCAAAATGTGAAACAAAAATCATATGGTAAGTTCTGTTAAAAAGAAAGCAGCAGGGATAAAAGTTTTTGAGTTTACATTCATTGCTCTTACTAGTTTTAATCCAGAAATTAGTTTATGTGAACGAAATTAGTTGAAAATTTACTTTGGAGGCTTAGGTTTGATACATTTAGGAGAAAGCTTAACCAAATGGAGGACGAGAGAAAATCAGAATTTTGGATTTTTAAACGTTCAACCTTAAAAGCTAGATGCAGACCAATGCGATAAGAAAAATGGGGTCATTCCTGGTGTTGAAATTGGGGACATTCTCTTCTTCTAATTTAAGTTATGCTCTCAGTTCATGGCTGGGAATGACCCCATGCATATCAAGGGTGATTTAGACGGAGAGTGAGTGGTTTTGAGCATCGTTTCATCTGAAATGTCAAAGATCACCAAGGTTAAATGGGAAAAAAGATAGCAGAAGGGAGAAGAAACAAAAATGAGTTAGAATTAGGTATGGCAAAATTACTCGACTCGGACCCGATCGAAAATTTTCTTTTAAATTTCGAGTTCGGGGCGGGGCAGGACGAGTTTTAAAAATATTAAGGTCGGGGTCGGGTTTAGGTTAAAAATTCCCCGACCCGATCCGACCCGACCCGAAATTTAAAAATATATAATTAATTTGTTTACAGAATTGACATTATATATAGAGATTTAGGTTAGATACTTACCCTAACCATTTCATTTTCACTCGTCTGCCGCCTCTTCTCCTTTATTCTCCTTTCCATTTTACCCCTTTGTTTAATTTTCATTTCTGCCGCCTCTCACCCTTTCATCTCCTCTCCATTTTCCTTCATTTGTTTAACTTTTTATTATGCATCCTTTTTTCTTCTCCTTCATTTTTTATTTTCATTTTTAAATTTTTTTCTTTTCTTTTCTTTTTTTTACAGAAAATAATAATAAGATATTCATACCACCCATATTTGAAAGATTAGAACTTGATAATTATTTGGTTGAAATTTTCATTCTAAATCTAATAATTTTAGGAAACAATTTGTTTTGTTCTTCGTTCATTGTTTGTTTGTTTTATATCTTGTTTGTAGAGTTTGATAATAAATATATTTTTTTTAGATATGATGTTATTTATATCTAGATCCAATTTTCTTTATTTATAGTTTTGATATTTTTATTTTTAGATATGATTTTTTGTTTCTTTAGGGTTTAGTATTTATAATCTCCATATTTGATTTTTTTGCTTTGTTTTATATTTTTGATCTATTTGAGGATTTCTATTTCTTGGTTGTTTCTCGGGTTGGATCGGGTCTATATTATAAATTTCGGGGCGGGTAAATTAAGAATAATTTTTGAGGTGGGTCGAATTCGGGTAGAGTATGTAATGTCGGGTCGGGATCGGGGCAGTAAAAAACCCAACCCGCCCCGCCCTGCCTCGTTGCCATCCCTCGTTAAAATAGGAAATAAATTAGAGTTATTTTGAAATATTGAGGGATTATTTTTTAGAATTAATGTGTAAAAATTAAGGGTTAAATTTTTATTATGTCAATTCTATTAACGATCATGTCATCTATGTTAATTTTTAAATGGTAAGGACGAATTTCTCAAAGCAAAATACATAAATGCTAAGTGAATTTTATTTAAAAACGGTAACTCCACTATTAGTTTCAGTTAAAGAGGATGACATGACAGTTAATAAAATTGGTATAATAATAATCTATTATTTTTACAATTTAGTCTTAATTCTAAAATTAACACTTAATATTTTAAAATTATTTCAATTTAATTCCACTTCACAATCATTGTCCCCTTCACCACCATCCTTCATCATCTAGTACGGTTGGATTTCCCTTTGTAAGCCTATGTAAACCCATAAATAATGGAGTAGCAAATATCACACTTTGTATTAAAATAACATCGTAATATAGTTAGCCCGGTCTTGAGATTTTGTTGGCCTACGAGTGAATCTGAAAATTAGAGCTCTAATAATAAGTATTGAAAAAAATAAATTTTAAGAGTAGGCATAACAAATACTATAAAAAGAAAAAAGAACGGAGCTCTAATAACAAGTGACGAGAAAAATTAAATTTTGATATTATGTGCCTAATAACAAATATTGAAAAAATTACATTTTAGGAGTAGACCCTTAAATGAATTTTAAGAGTAGGCCTACTAACAAATATTGAAAAAAAAATGTGTCTCTAATAACAAGTAGTGAAAAAATGACACCTAATAATAAGGATTGGAAAAAATAAATTTTAATAATAGACCATAATAACACGTATTAAAAAATTAGATCTTAATAATAAATATTAAAAAAAACCTAAATTACCATTAAAATAAAACACATAAAATTATGAGCGGTAGACCTTACATAAAGGTGGGTCTGAGCTGTCGCTTTTATGGCCTACCTTAAGGAACGGCCCATAATGTAGTTGATATACACGCTTGAACTAACAAAGAAAATCCTAGTTCACTATTGAAAGAAGGGGTGAAATTGGACATATCTCGTTATCTTTCCATCCTTTCTCCATTTCTAAGCGACAAAAGTATCGTAACATAATAAGAGTAAACTACATCAGTGACCACTTAATTATAGGGTTGGTGTCAATTTGGCCATTGTATTTTTAATTTTGGCAAATATACCACTTAACTATTTAAATGATTCTAATTAAGCCACCAACCATTAAAAACGGAAAAGTTGATGAGACTATTAAAATAATTGAAATAATTAATTTATTTTATTAGATTAAAATAATTAATTTATTTTATTAGATTAAAATTAGGACCAAATTAATAGTGTGAAACCGATATTTTAATTTTGATATAACTAAAGAACCTAAGGACTAAATTGAAAAAGTCAAAACGAATTTTTAAGTCCTCAAACATCCCCATATGATTTAAAGAATATGCCTAAGTTAAAAATTAAGATTTCCAAATATTTTCTAAGTGTTCTTAAAGCCGAAACAGTGTTTTTTGAGTCCATGTTTCGAAACGGTCTAAGGTGTTTCGAAACGGTTTTGAAACTGTCAACCCATGTTTTGAAACGGGTATCGAAACGTTTTCACCACTGCCAACCTATGTTTCGAAACAAGTATCGAAACGGCTTTAGAACACAGAGAACCCGTATCGAAACGACTTCAAGTGTTTCGAAACGGTTCTTCATTTAATTTGAAAAATATGACCGTTGCAAGTTTTTAACTGATTTTTCAGAAACCGTTAAGGCGTTTCAAAACGAGTTCAAGCCGTTTCGAAACGACCCTTGACAATGGCAAAAGTGTTTCGAAACGAGTTCAATCCGTTTCGAAACGGGCTCTTAAATGCACCCCAACAGCTCTTTCTATTTTGGTCCGTTTCGAAATAGGTTCTCGCGTTCCGAAACGGGTGGTTGCAGACTGCATTTATGGAGGTGAGATAACACCCCCAACGGCTCTATTAATGAATGCAACAACCACGACGACTAGAAATCAATGAGAAGGTATAAAAGAGACCTCTAAAAGCTCCAGCAACAACTATTGATCCAAAAGCAAACATCCAAACATCAAATCCAAGCATTTGTGCCTAAATCCCAATATTGTCTAGAAACCTCAATTGTAATTTTAATTCTTATCTTTTTCAATTGGGTTGAGTGCTTGTAATTGGGCTACAATTTGTATTGAGAGATACTATCTTAGCCATCAAACTCTTTGTTCTTTTTGTGTGAGGATTGGGTTAAATTTTGGGTAGAAAATTTAACCGAAAATTGTAAGGGTTACCTCTTTAGCCTAGAAAAGGGGAAGAGCAATTAGTGGAATTGTTGCAAATCCTTAGTGAAGCTAAGGTAGTGGATGTAGAGTTCATTTGGAACTTGAACCACTCTAAAATTCCTTGTCTATCTTTTTAATTTGCAATTTCCACCACCTAAACCTTTAAAAATCCAATTCACCCCCCTCTTGGTTCATTTCGATCATTCGATCCACTCAACAATTGGTATCAGAGCCTACCTCTTTGAGGATTAACAACCACAAGAGGAGTTCCTAGGAAGAGTGTGATCATCAAAAATCAAGAGATGGCTTCAACCTCCGGTTCGGGCATGTATGAGTCTCAATCCACTACAAAGCCTCCCTTCTTCAATGGTGACAACTATTCTTTTTGGAAGAATAGAATGCGTCTCTTCATCAAGTCCAATGACTACTTAGTTTGAGATGTCATTGAAGATGGCCCTTACATTCGATTGAAGCAAGATAGTGAAGGCAGGATGGTTTTGAAGAAAAAGGTGGAGATGAGTGAAGAAGAAAGGAGAAAGATTCAAGTAAATGGCAAAGCTCTCCATATGCTCTTTTGTTCATTCGGTCCGAACATCTATTCCAAAGTGTCATCCATTGAGAGTGCCAAAGAAGTGTGGGACACTCTTGAGACTACCTATGAGGGAACCAATGATGTCAAAGAAACTAAGATTGGAATTCTCAATCTTAGTTATGAAAATTTTAAGATGGAGCCCGATGAGACGGTGTCCAAGATGTTTGATCGGTTCTCCACCATAGTCAATGAGCTCAAAGATTTTGGAGAGATCATACCGGAAGACAAGCTTGTCCGGAAGCTACTCTATTCACTTCCCGAATCTTGGGATGGGAAGAGAACCGCCATCATAGAAGCTAAAAATTTGAAGACTTTAAAGCTTGATGAGCTAGTGGGTTCTCTCCTTACACATGAGATTATGAAGCAAGGAAGGGAAGAAGAGAAGAAGAAAGAAGAGAAGAGAGTAGAAAAGCTAGAGGTTGAAAAGAAGAAGAAGATGGGAATAGCTCTCAAAGCTTCACTACTTGAGGAGAGCTCTTCTAGTGAGGAGGATGAGCTAGAAGAATTGGCTATGATAGCCAAACGATTCTCACGCTTTATGAGGTCCAATCGGGGAAGAAAAATCCAAAGAAAAATGGACTTCAAAGGCAAGAACAAAGAAGAAGCAAGGGATCGAATCATTTGCTTTGAGTGCAAACAACTCGGCCACATACGTTCGGAGTACCCTCAACTCAAGAAGAAGGGCTTTGAGAAGAAGAAGAAGCTCAAAGCCAAGCTTGCTACTTGGAGTGATGAGGAGTCATCAGAGGATGACGAACAAGAAGTGGCCAACCTTTGCCTCATGGCACTTGAGGAAGATTCCTCCATGGTAACCTCTAACTCATCAATTTTAGATTTTACATATGATAAATTGAATGATGCATATGATGAGTTACAAGAGGTCTATGATGAATTAGTTGAGAAATATAAGGAGTCGGTCATTAGGAATAAGAAAATCATTTTGGAACTAAATGAGAAAAATGACTCACTCTCTCAAGCTAATTCAAAATTTGAGAAAAAGATATTAGGGTTGAAAGATGAACTAAAATTTTTTCAAGATGAAAATTTTGACCTTAATAATCTTTTGTCTCAATGTAATAGTGAACACCAAAAGGTGTTGGATGAGCTAAATGAGCTCAAAAAGTCTTTTAAAAATGTTGGTAGTGTCAAGCATGAAATAGGTGAATCTTCAAGAATAAACCAACCTAAGAAAAAGACTAACTACTACAAACAAGGTAGCTTTCCTAGACATAGTAGAAATAAAAGAATTAGAAGTGTATGGGTTCCTAAGGAACTTGTAAAATCTGATAATATTATTGCTATGTCATCTTGGATTCCTAAGGGAACCAAGGTTTTAGGAGCTAACACTCATGGACCCAAAATGATTTGGGTACCAAAAACAAAAGCTTAATATCTTTGTTTGTAGGGGGAGCATTGCTACAAGGCCAAAGCACAAAGTCAAAACTCATGGTACCTTGATAGTGGATGCTCAAGGCATATGACCGGAGACAAGAGTAGATTCATGGATCTAAAGCCAAAAAGTGGAGAAGTGGTGACATTTGGTGACAACTCCAAAGGCCACATTAAAGGTATTGGCTCCATAGGTAATCACTCTACTATTCTCATTGAAAATGTCTTATATGTCGATGGTCTTAAACACAACTTATTGAGCATAAGTCAATTGTGTGATAAAGGATTTAATGTTTTATTTGATAAAAATGGATGCAAAATTGTAGACATTAAATCTAATAATATTATGCTCATAGGTCATCGCATAGGGAACATATACATGGTGCATCTAGATGACATTCATACATCACATGCATGCTTAGTAGCACAAAATGAAAATGATGCATGGTTGTGGCATAGGAAACTAGGACATGCTAGCATTAGTGTTTTAGAAAAACTAGTTTCCCTTAATCTAGTTAGAGGTTTACCCAAGATAAAATTTTCAAATGATAAAATTTGTGATGCATGCTCTAAGGGTAAACAACATAAGTCTTCCTTTAAATCCATTAATGATGTTTCTACAAGTAGATGTTTACAACTAATCCATATGGATTTATTTGGGCCAATTAGGACTATGAGCTTGGGTGGTAAGTCTTATGCGTTTGTACTTGTTGATGGTTTTCTAGATTTACTTGGGTTCTAACTTTAAGTACTAAAGATGAGGCTTTGGAAAAATTCATCACATTTTCAAAAGTAACCCAAAATGATCTTGAACTTAGAATTTCACATATTAGAAGTGATCATGGAACCGAGTTTCAAAACTTAGGGTTTGAAGAATTTTTGAATGAAAATGGTATTAGCCACAATTTTTCGGCTCCTCGAACTCATCAACAAAATGGGGTAGTTGAGAGGAAAAATAGAACTTTGCAAGAAATGGCTAGAACTATGCTTTGTGAAAATAATTTACCTAAATATTTTTGAGCGGAAGCCACAAACACCGCTTGCTATATTGTTAATCGAGTAATTATTAGGCCAATTTTAAAGAAAACACCTTTTGAGATTTTAAAATCTAAAAAGCCTAACATTAGCTATTTTCACGTTTTGGTTGCAAGTGTTTTATTTTAAATAATGGAAAAGACAACTTAGGTAAATTTGATGCAAAAAGTGATGAAGCTATTTTCATAGGTTACTCTTTAACCTCTAAAGCCTATCGAGTATTTAACAAAAGAACTTTAGTAGTAGAAGAATCTATTCATGTTGTATTCGATGATAACCTCCTTCCAAGGAAGGATTCTTGTGATGATGATGATGTAGGAATCATAAATGCCTTTGATGGAGGACAAACTTCAAAGGAGGATGAGATTCCAACAACTAAAGAAGAGGACACACAAGATCCACCTCTTGAAGCCTTGAAGGACTTGGCTCTTGAGGAAAAGGAAGTGAGCTACCCAAGGGAGTTCAACTATGTCAAAAATGGTGAAATCTTGGGTGATCCATCCAAGGGGGGTAACCACTCGATCTTCTCTTAGATTAATGAATCATGTTGCATTTATCTCATGCATAGAGCCTAAGAATATAAAAGAAGCATTGAAAGATGACTTTTGGATTATGGCTATGCAAGAAGAGTTAAATCAATTTGAGAGAAGTAATGTTTGGACATTAGTTGATATGTCTAGTAATCAATCTACCATAGGAACTAAATGGGTCTTTAGGAACAAGCTAGATGAGAGTGGTAACATTGTGAGAAATAAGGCTAGACTTGTAGCACAAGGTTACACTCAAGAAGAGGGAATAGATTTTGATGAAACCTATGCACCCGTAGCTAGAATGGAAGCCATTAGGATGTTGCTTGCATATGCATGTTATCAAAATTTCAAGCTTTTTCAAATGGATGTTAAAAGCGTGTTTTTAAATGGTTTTATAAATGAAGAAGTGTATGTGGAACAACCATCGGGTTTTGAAGACTCAAAATTTCCAAATCATGTTTTCAAACTCTCTAAAGCTCTTTATGGTTTAAAACAAGCTCCTAGAGCTTGGTATGAAAGACTTTCAAATTTCTTAATTGAAAAAGGTTTTGAAAAAGGTAAGGTGGACACTACATTATTTATAAAAATGTATAAAAATGACATCTTAGTAGTTCAATTTTATGTTGATGATATTATTTTTGGTTCTACTAACGAATGTCATTGTCAAGAGTTTGCTAAGCTAATGCAAGGTGAATTTGAGATGAGCATGATGGGGGAGCTCTCATTCTTTTTGGGACTCCAAATCAAGCAAAAGAAGGATGGCACCTTCATCAATCAAGCAAAGTACATAAAGGATATGCTCAAGAAGTTTGGCTTGGAGAATGCAAAGCCTCAAGCCACACCGATGAGCTCATCTACAAAGCTTGACAAAGATGAAGGAGGTAAGTGTGTTGACTCTAAACTTTATCGTTCTATGATTGGATCATTACTTTACCTTACTGCAAGTAGACCGGATATCTTGTTTAGTGTTTGCTTGTGTGCTAGGTTTCAAGCTAGTCCTAGAGAGTCTCAGCTTATAGCCGTTAAGAGAATCATTAGGTACCTTAGAGATACTCCTTGTTTAGGTCTTTGGTACCATAGAGACTCCACCTTCAACCTTCATGCTTATTCGGATACGGATTATGGGGGTTGCAAAATCGATAGGAAAAGTACTTCGGGAACTTGTCAACTCCTAGGTAGTATGCTCATATCTTGGTTCTCTAAGAAACAAAATAGTGTAGCCTTATCTACCACCGAAGCCGAGTACATATCCTTAGAGAGTTGTTGTGCTCAAGTCCTTTGGATGAAGCAACAACTCTTAGATTATGGAATTAAAGTTGAAACCATACCCCTAAAATGTGACAACACTAGTGTTATATGTTTAACAAAAAATCCCATCCAACACTCTATAACCAAACACATAGAAATAAGGCATCATTTCATTAGAGATCATGTCCTTAAAGAAGATGTGGTTATAGAGTATGTAGACACCTTAAATCATTTAGCGGACATATTTACAAAACCTTTAGACAAAGAGCGTTTTTGGTCCCTTAGGAGAGAGTTAGGTCTAGCTAGCCTATCTTGACCTTTTATGACCTCTTTTGTGCTTAAAATTGCTTGATCTTGTGAAATGCCATGTTTATGTGTTTTTACTCCTAATTTCATCCATGCCTATAGCTAGAGGGAGTATGTTTATGTTTGCATATGTTTTTCATGCTCATTCATGTCATTCATGCAAGTTAGGCCTTAGAAAAATTCAATTTTCTGCACTTTTAGAGCCTCATCTGCACTTCCAGGCCCAGGTGTATCGAAACGGGTCAACCTGTTTCGATACGGAAGCTTTAAAATCATGTCTGAGAGAAGGGCGTTTCGAAACGCCTCAAAAGGGTTTCGAAACGTTTTGGCTACTGCCAAGGGGTGTATCGAAACAAGTTTCGATACGAGTCAACGGGGCTTTGATACGGTCAACCCCATATCAAAACGGTCAGCTGGAATTCTAAAAACGGTCAAACTCTCGTGCTCGCGTTTCGAAACGGTCAAGACCGTTCCGAAACGGTTTCACGGACAGCTTTAAGTAGGGCTTTAAATGGTAAAGTTCACTTTAATTAAAACTCTCCCAAACCCTAAAAACCCCAACCCAAATTTTTCCCTATAAAAACCCTCTAAACCTCTTTGTTTTTCACCAAATCTTGAGGGGTTTTTCTCTAAAACACTAGTCTAAGCAAGATTCATCAATATTGTGCAAGGATTTTCATCCATTCATCCAAAATCCCAAACTAAGGTATTTTTCCTCTTTTTCTTTTTCCTTCAATTTATGTTCGAATCTTAGGTTAGAAAATTTTATTTTTGTATAGTTTTATATGTTTTTATGCTTGGGTTTTTCATATCTTGAAAAGTTTTTCAAAAATCTTCAATTTTTTTATTCGAATATAAAAATTTTCACTCGTATTTTCTTTTACTGTTTTTCTTTTGAATTTTTTTGTTTTTGTTTTAAATTTTTTTTAACCTAAGTGGGATTTATCATTGGATTGAATTTAGAAATCTATGCATACACTTAATTTTTTTCAAACTTGCTTGCTTATATTTTTAGGATGTCGGAGAATGTTAGCAAAAAGCGTAAGTCCGTTCAATCCGGTGACTCGAGTATGCGTCTGAATCTCGCTCAGCTCTTTCAAAAGTCTCTTCAAAATCCAGAGACGAGAGCTCGTTTCAAATATGTCAAGGAGTACGAAGTTCGTCGTGAGCGTGTGATTGATCTCGAATTCCTTAACTCCGAGCGATTTCTTTTCCGTTACCTCAAGCGTTTGAGCGAATGGGATCTTCTTCCTTTGTTGAGCATCCCGGACATTTGCTACAAACACATGGTACTTATCTTTTACTCCAGTGCTAACCTTATTAATGATGAAACCAATACCGAGGTTGTTGGGATTGAATCTTATATATTAGGGAAAAAGTTTGTTGTTAATGCCCCTCTCTTGGAGTCTACATTTTCCCTTAAGGATGAAGGACTTGAGAATGAGAGTCACTTTGGTAATCACACCGGTCGGGTGCTTACTTTGGATGCGCACGATCGTTTCCTCCATTTGATGGTATCATGGTTCCTTCGCCCCTCCGGAGGTAAATATTCTCATATCCGTCAAGTTGACTATTTTTGGCTTGAGTGTTTCCGTCGTGGTGAGCACCCTAATGTTGCTAAGATCATATTTTCCGAGATGGTTAACAATGTTAAGCTTATTGACACTGATGCTTTGAAATCCTTTACTTATGGTACGATCTTAAGTCACATCTTTAGCACAATTGGTCTCAATTGCACCTACGACTCTCCGGAACCCCGCAAGTCAAACATTGGTGAGTCCTCTCTTCGTAAGTCTGGTTTTCACTATGTGAACAATGTTTGGGAACGTGTTGATGGAGCCGCACCTCCTCCTCCTCCTCCTGTTGAACCACAACCGCAAGCTCAAGTTGGAAACAATGAAGCTCTTACAGCTCTCATTACCAAGCGGTTCAATGCCATGGACACTAACATGGCTTCGGGTTTTGGTGCCATCAACACTCGCTTGCAAAATGTAGAGGATCGCCTCCTATCCCTTGAGAATTCACACTCAGCCATGGACATGTCCTTCTCTACCTTCTATGGCCAATGGATGAAGTTTCGCCGTTCTCAAGTCAAGAGCGATTATGAGACTTCGGATGATGATGGTGATGACGATGCCTAGGATATTCATATCATATCTTATTATCTATGCATTTTAGGATTAATTTTGCATCTTTATTTCCATTATGTTTTATGAACCTATGCTTTTAGTTTATTTGGGATTATGCTTTGAACTTAATGTTGATTTATGTTTTGGATATTTTAATTTTATGAATTAATATTATTGTTGCTTATTGTTTAATGCTTATTGGTACTAATCTTTTCTCTTCTCTATGAGCCTTGTTTATTATTTTTGATCTAACAAAAAGGGGAGAAGAAATTTAAGAGCCAAAAATTCGTTTTAAATGTCTAAAGTGTTTTTAAGTTTTATGTAACCCCCTTAACCCGGCCTAGACGGTTGACCCGAATTAAGAAAGTCACACGGGGAAAACCAAAGTCAACCCGAAAGTCAACCTTGATTAACGACCCTTTTTTTTCTTTTTACTCTTGTCTAGATGCACATTAGCCCTAGTTGTAATCACACAAACAACATACCCGAAGATCATAAACATCAGAGATTAAACAGGGACCCAATTGAACAATTTACAACTTAAGGGACCAAATTGTAAATTCTATAAATTATAAGGCCTTCATCTAAATTAAAGTTACCATCTTGAAATTATTCAGGTTTCATGCTTCTCTGTGAAATTTCAGCTCAAAAGGACATCCCAAACTCATACAATTGCACAAACAAGTTTCAGGACTAAAATGCAAACTTTCCAAAACATTTAACTGCCAATGTCAGCCCCCAACGGTCACCCGTTCCGAAACAGGCAGAGCCCGTTTCGAAACGCGGGGCCGTTCCGCAACGCGTACCGAAACACGGGCTGGCAGTGGCCCTTTCGTTTCGGAACGGTGCCTACCGTTTCGGACGTCTGGGTTCATTTAAGGCACCCGTTCCGGAACGGTAGCCTCTGTTCCGAAACGCCCTGCACAGATTGCAGCAAAAGGCTTCCTAAAACATGCAATTGATCAACCAAACATGCTCCAAATGCTACCAAACTTTACCAGCATGAAATTCAGCATATAAAAGACATACTTGCATCAACAATTCAACATTATAACATCATATAAGAAAAGCCCCAATTCTAATGGCATGCTTCCTACACAAGCAAACATTCAAGCATAAAACCTCCAAATCAAACGCATTTAGACCAATTACAAATCCAGCATTTCCAACAACATTAAACATACTTAGGGAGTTCATAACATCTCCCGAAACATACACATAGGTCCCCCATTGCCAAATTACCAAAAGCTAAAGTGTACTTAAGAAAACCTTCCATACTTTGAGCTTTACTTCCACTTGATTACTTGCCCTCCTTGCTGCCCTCAAAGAACTCTAATGTTCTGCATTATTGATTTAAGAAAACGAAAGAGAGCGTAAGCAAAAGCTTAGTGAGGAATGCTCTTAAAAACCATTCAATAATGCATTTATAAACCACTTTATAAATCATACTTCAAAGCATCATATATACATGCTCACTAGCATCCTTAAACAAGCAATACATGCTTCCATATCAATTCATGTCATATTGGCCACAAGTGATAAGTTTCATCTTTTAAAAACAAGATCAACATAAGACTCACACATGGACTTTTAAACACCATTGTGATCTTATAATCTTCAAGAACCACATAAGGACTTTCAACCACCTTAGTGTTCTTCCCAAGGACTTTTAAACACCTTGGCCCCAAGGACTTTTAAACACCTTGGCCCATGGACTTTTAAACACCATGGCAAGGACCACACAAGGAATTTTAACCACCTTTGTGTCCTTAACAAGAATCATCCAAGGACTTTTAACCACCTTGATGTTCTTAAGTAACAAGGCTCACTCAAGGACTTTTAACCACCTTAGTGACCTTAACAAGAATCATCATGGACTTTTAACCACCATGAAGTTCTTAGAAACCACAAGGCTCACTCAAGGACTTTTAACCACCTTAGTGACCTTAACCTTTTCAAAACATCACTTGCCAATATACATCATTATCATCAAATAATCCACTATTTTAAAGCATTAAACCAAGCCATAAACATCATGCATTTATAAGCATCAATCCACATTTTAATAATGCTCAAAAACAAGGAACTCTTACCTTGAGATTCCTTCAACATATGGCTTACAAAATCAGCAATAACCATGCTAAATTATGCTTTCAAAACAGAATTTAAAACATGCAATAAACCACATTGCATAACAATCAATCCATGGCCACCACTAGAGAGTTCTTTTGAAAACTTACACTTGAGCTTAGCAAAGTTGTTTAGACTTAAACTAAGCTCCCAAGACATTGATTTCAAAGCCGAAAACCCAATTTCACTCACCGATTCCACTTCACCTCTTGCCAAAGCACCAATTCAAGCTTCCGGATCAACAACTCTTGGATCCAAAGATGCCTCCCCTGTTTTAACACATCAAAGCAGAGGATTAATGCATCATCATGCATTAATAGCTTCAATGAAAGCACCTAAACTCGCTGCTCTCATCCACACTCCATTTCCGGCCACCAAACACAACCGAAAATGCATCCAAACCACTTCTCAACAAAGCCCAGCCATAAACCATCAAAACCTAACATCCTTTAACATCATTTAACATCTAAAAAGAACCTATTAACATCCTTATACCTCCAGCAACACCAGATCCTCAAGATCACCTCAAAAACAATCAAGAATCACAAGCTAAACTTAGGAAACTCAACCTATCCGGGATTGCATTAATCAAAACTCAATTCCTTATCAATTTAGAGTCCAAATAACATCAAAAACACATCTCAAATCACAGATTTAACAGATAAAACGAAAATCATCAAAAATCACCAAATCTTGCATTATAAGCCAAGATCCAATTCACAACTCAAAAGCCTTTAATAAAACATCAATTAAGGATTGAAAACTTAGGAATTTCAGTAAAGAACTGATAGTTTAGAGGAGAAGGACGTTCTTACCTCCAAACTTGAGTTTCTCCTCTTTTTGGAATCAAAAACCTTGATGAATCAAGTAGCAAATGATGAGGTTTTGTAGATATGATGATTAGGAATCAAAAGAGAGTTGAAAGGAGAGATTTAGGTGAGAAAATCAGAAACAATTCTCTGGAAAGAAAGTGTTTGGGTTGAGAGAAAATGAGAGAAAAGAAAATGGGAAGTTAGTTATCAAAATGGCCTAAATGGCTTTCCCTCCTCTTTTGATATGTTTAAAAATCAGAATAAATCCTTAAAATATCTTAGAAAAATCTGGAGAAACTACTTTTGGAATAATAGCTCCTTAAAGATTCAAAGTTTCAACCCTTTCTAAAACAGTCACAAAACTTTCAAAATTTACATTTTGGTCACTAGCCAAAATGTCACCCTTCCAAAACTCATTTTCCAAAATTGATTTCACAGTTCACTTAATTATATTAAAAGATGATTTTAGAACATTTTTCCACATTTTTAATGCAACCCGAACTAGGCTTTCCTAATTTCACCTTTTTAGATTCGAACAACACTTTGACCGAACCGGTCAACGCCCAAAACTTCTAAGCCCAAAACCGGGGCGTTACAACTCTCCCCCCTTAAGAAATTTCGTCCTCGAAATTTACCTGAAGGAAAGAGATAAGGAAACTGCTTCAGCATGTCTTCCTTCCGCTCCCACGTGGCTTCCTCAACACCTCGATGCTTCCACAGCACCTTCACCAACTCAATGGTCTTGCCACGAAGAACCTTGCTATCCGAATCCAGAACCTTCACCGGTTCCTCATCATAGGTCAAATCCGGATTCAATTCCACTTCCTCCACAGGCATCACATGCGAAGGATCAGATCTATACTTCCGGAGCATAGAAACATGGAACACATCATGAATCTTCTCCAACTCTTGAGGTAGCCTCAACTTGTATGCAACAGGACCCACACGCTCAACCACCTCATATGGTCCAATGTACCTAGGGCTCAACTTACCCTTCCGGCCAAACCTCATCACCTTCTTCCAAGACGAAACCTTCAAGAACACACGGTCACCCACCGCATACTCTATCTCCTTACGCCTCAAATCCGCGTAAGACTTTTGCCGATCGGAGGCTGCCTTCAACCGCTCACAGATAAGCTTCACCTTCTCGGTGGTTCCTTTCAACAAAGCCGGCATCGAAACCAACTTTTGACCAGTTTCAGCCCAACAAAGAGGAGTCCTACACTTCCTCCCGTACAAAGCCTCATAAGGTGCCATCTGTATACTCGTTTGATAACTATTGTTATAAGCGAACTCTACCAAAGGCAGATGCTTCTCCCAAGAACCCTAAAACTCAATCACGCAACACCTCAGCATATCCTCCAAAATCTGAATAACACGTTCAGATTGACCATCCGACTGATGATGATAGGATGTACTGAAATTCAACCTTGTGCCCAAAGCTTGATGCAAACACTGCCAGAAACGCGATGTGAACCTCGGATCCCTATCCGACACAATC
Source organism: Hibiscus tridactylites (assembly GCA_958450335.1). Taxonomy (NCBI): domain Eukaryota; kingdom Viridiplantae; phylum Streptophyta; class Magnoliopsida; order Malvales; family Malvaceae; genus Hibiscus; species Hibiscus tridactylites. The sequence goes on along the minus strand of OY288273.1, from coordinate 60,491,712 downwards.
GACTTAGGCACACCATGCAGCCGCACAATCTCAGCAATGTACAGCTCCGCCAGCTTATCCAAAGAAAACGTAGTATGCACAGGCAAGAAATGCGCACACTTCGTCAGGCGATCCACAACCACCCAAACCGAATTCTTCTTTGACGGAGACAAGGGTAAACCAGATACAAAATCCATGGTAACCCTTTCCCACTTCCATTCAGGGATTCTCAACGGTTGCAACAACCCTGAAGGAACCTGATGCTCAGCCTTAACTCGCTGACACACCATACACTTGCTCACAAACTCCGCAACATCCTTTTTCAAACCCACCCAATAGTACTCATCACGAAGTTCACGGTACATCTTAGTACTACCAGGATGCATAGCAAAAGGACTACTATGACCTTCAGTCAGAATAGCACGCCTCAACTCAGCATCATTGGGCACTACTATTCGACTCCCAAAACACAACACACCATCATCATTAAAACAGAAAACCGAAGGTCTACCCTCCGCGATATCCTGAACATGCGGTACCAGAGAATCATCCAGCAACTGCTTTTCCTTGATCAACTGAACCATAGATGGCTTCACTTGCAACTCAGCCACAAGGCCACCATCACGCGATATACTCAGGCTAGCAAACATAGCTCTCAGCTCAACAGCCACCTTCCTGCTCAAGGCATCCGCAACAACATTAGCCTTTCTAGGATGGTACTCGATCGTCAAATCATAATCCTTGAGCAACTCCAACCAACGCCGCTGCCTAAGATTCAACTCCTTCTGAGACATCAGATACCTCAAGCTCTTGTGATCCGTGTACACCGTACACTTCTCACCATACAGATAATGTCTCCAAATCTTCAAAGCAAAAACCACTGCAGCCAGCTCAATATCATGCGTAGGATAATTGCGCTCATGCACCTTCAACTGCCGCGACGCATAAGCAACTACCTTACCCTCTTGCATCAGCACACATCCTAAACCAACATAGGACGCATCACTGTAGACCACAAACTCTTTCCCTGATTCAGGCTGAACCAAGATAGGAGCTTGCGTCAAAGCCGCCTTAAGCTTCTCAAAAGCCTGCTGTCTCGCTTCAGACCATTCATACATAACATCTTTCTGCAACAGCTTCGTCAAAGGTGCAGCAATCTTAGAAAAACCATCCACAAACCTTCGGTAGTATCCTGCCAAACCAAGGAAACTACGAACCTCATGAACAGACTTAGGAACCTTCCAGTTCATCACCGCCTCAATCTTCTGAGGATCAACACGAATCCCATCAGCAGAAACAACATGCCCAAGAAACACCACCTCCTTAAGCCAGAACTCACACTTGCTCAGCTTACCATAAAGCTAATTCTCCAACAAAGCTTGCAAAACAATCCTCAAATGCTCTTCATGCTCCTCCTCAGTACGCGAGTACACGAGGATATCATCAATGAACACCACAACAAACTTGTCCAGGTATTCATGAAACACACGATTCATCATGTCCATGAAAGCAGCAGGAGCATTTGTCAAACCAAACGGCATCACAAGGAACTCATAATGCCCATACCTTGTCCTGAAAGCTGTCTTAGGCACATCCACATCCTTCACCTTCAACTGATAATACCCTGACCTCAAGTCAATCTTAGAGAACACAGCAGCTCCCCGAAATTGATCAAAGAGATCATCAATCCTCGGCAAAGGATACCGATTCTTGATAGTCAACTTATTCAGCTGACGGTAATCAATGCACATCCTCATAGTGCCATCCTTCTTCTTCACAAACAAGACCGGTGCTCCCCAAGGTGACACACTCGGCCGGATGAAACCACGATCAAGCAACTCTTGCAACTGCGTCTTCAGCTCCTTCAGCTCCTTAGCTGCCATTCTATATGGAGTAATGGACACAGGAGTTGTATTCTCATACAGCTCAATTCCAAATTCCACCTCGCGATTAGGAGGTAAACCAGGCAACTCCTCCGGAAACACCCCAGGAAACTCCTTCACAACTCTGATATCTTGCACTCTCAACTCCTTAGAGCTAGGATTCATCACAAAAGCTAGATAAGCTTCGCAACCTTGCCTCAGCATCCTACTCGCCTCCAAGGTAGACACCACATTGGCAAGAAACTTCACATTCTCACCAACCACAACAACATCGTAATCATCTGCAAGCTTCAACGAAACTCGCTTATTCTCGCAGTCCACAACAACACGATGCTCAGCAAGCCAATCCATGCCAAGGATCACATCAAAACCATAGAAAGGCAGCTCCATAAGGTCGACATGGAAAACATGCTCTTGAACAACTAAAGGACACCTTCTATAGAGCTTTCGAGTCACAATAGTCTCACCAAAAGAACTAGTGACACGAACACCAACATCCAAAGACTCAACATGCAAACCAAGCAGTTCAGCATGCTCACGCAAAATGTATGAATGCGTAGATCCAGAATCAATCAAAGAAAGCAATGACAAGGATTGCAAAGTAAAGGTACCTGCAATTACATCCGCATCATTCCTCCCCTCACGCTGAGCATACACCCTCGCTTGGCCTCCACCTTCAGGCTGAATAGCCACAACATGAGCTACTCCACGACCACCTTCCTCTCTCCTCTGGAAATTACCACGGCCGCGCCCACGACCTCTCTGCGGTGCAGCAACAACAGGTGCACGCACTTGGCCACCAGCCAACATAGGACAATCTCGCCTCAAGTGGTCTGCGGATCAACAATTCTAGCATCCATTACCAGCAGTCGCAACAGGAGCTTGCACCTCCCTCACAGCACGAGGACAGTCACGCTTCATGTGACCACATGAACCACAGATCCAACAAGCACTCGGATCGGCTCTAGCATTGCCTCCTCTAGCAGGTGCACCACCACCTCTCTTAGCTGAGGACTGATACTTCTGATCACGTCCCCTCTTGTTCCGTCCACCACCGGAACTAAACTCAGCAGCTCTCTTACCAGAACTCGCTCCAGCACCTCTAGCAGATAGACCCAAGTTCATCTCTATGTCCTTAGCTCGGCCCACCAACACATCAAAATCATCATACTCAGTGGCCAGCACATACATTTTCACATCCGTCACAAGACCATAACGGAACCTCTCGCACCTTGCCCGCTCATCAGGTATCAGCTCCGGTGCATATTGACTGAGTCGCACAAACTGCACCTCATACTCAGCCACACTCATACTCCCTTGGGTAAGAGACATGAATTCGCGCTTCTTTTCATCAAGATATCTCACTCCAAGATATCTCCTCTTGAACACATTCTGAAAGAATGTCCAAGTTACATCAGCTTTGTAACCCCCTTAACCCGGCCTAGACGGTTGACCCGAATTAAGAAAGTCACACGGGGAAAACCAAAGTCAACCCGAAAGTCAACCTTGATTAACGACCCTTTTTTTTCTTTTTAATCTTATCTAGATGCACATTAACCCTAATTGTGATCACACAAACAACATACTCAAAGATCACAAACATCAGAGATCAAACAGGGACCCAATTGAACAAATTACAACTTTAGGGACCAAATTGTAATTTCTGATAAATTAAAGGACTTAACCCAAATTAATCTTACCAACTTGAAATTAGTCAAGTTTCATGCTTCTCTGTGAAATTTCAGCTCAAAAGGACTTCTCAAACTCATACAATTGCACAAACAAGATTCAGGACCAAAACGCAAACATTTCAAAACATATAACTGCCCATGTCAGCCCCCAACGGTCGACCGTTCCGAAACAGGTTGACCCTGTTCCGAAACACGGGCCGTTCCGAAACCAGTTCCGCAACGGGGGTCTGGCAGAGGCCAAACCGTTTCGAAACGGTGTATACCGTTTCGGACCCCTGGGTTCATTCCAGGCACCCGTTCCGAAACGGTGCACACTGTTCCGAAACGCCTGCACAGATTTCAGCAAACTAGCATACCAAAACATGCAATTGATCATTCAAACATGCTCCAAAAGCTACCAAACTATACCAGCATGCAATTCAACGTATATAGGACATATTTGCATCATCAATTCACCCAAACAACATCACAAGCAAAAAGCCCCAATTCTATAGGCATGCCTCCTACACAAGCTAGCTATTCAAGCATTAACTTCTAAAACAAGCATATAAAGATCCAATCCAAAAACCAGCATCCATAACAACATTCAACATATTTAGGGAGTTCCAAACACCTCCCAAAACATACACATTGGTCCCTCATTGCCAAATCATCCAAAAGCTAAAATGTTTAACAAAAACCTTCCATACATTGAGCTCTACTTGTACTTGAACTCTTGCCCTTCTTGCTGCCCTTTAAGATACTCTAGTGCTCTGCATTATTGAATTAAGAAAACGAGAGAGCGTAAGCAAAAGCTTAGTGAGGAGTGCTCTTAAAAAACCATTCAATAATGCAATTAAAAACATTTACAAAACATGCTTATAATCAACCTTTGCACATGCTCAAAAGCATACTTTAAGACAAGCAATCCCATGCTTCAAAATAACATTTAAACAAGCATCTCATGCTTCACAATATTCTTAACATGTCATATTGGCTCAAGTGATACATTTCATTTATTAAAACAAGTTCAACAACTTTCCCAATGACTTTTAAACACCTTGGCCCCAAGGACTTTTAAACACCTTGGCCATGGACTTTTAACCACCATGGATGAGGACCACACAAGGACTTTTAACCACCTTTGTGTCCATAGCTTGAATCACCCCAAGGACTTTTAACCACCTTGGTCCCAAGGACTTTTAACCACCTTGGCCATGGACTTTTAACCACCGTGGAAAGGATCACCTAAGGACTTTTAACCACCTTAGTGTCCGCAACAAGAACCATCCAAGGACTTTTAACCACCTTGATGTTCTTAAGTAACAAGGCTCACTCAAGGACTTTTAACCACCTTAGTGACCTTAACATTTTCAAAACATCACTTGCCAATATACATCTTTTACATCATATAATCCATTGTTTTAAAGCATTAAACCAAGCCATATTCATCATGCATTTCAAAGCATCAAACCACATTATTTCAATGTATAAAATCAAGGAACTCCTACCTAGAGTTACCTTCAACATATGGCTTAAAACATCAGCAAATACCATGCTAAAACATGCTTTCAAAACAGTAATTAAAACATGCAATTCACCAATTTGCATCTCAACAAAACCATGGCCACCACTAGAGAGAAAATCCGAAAACTTACACTTGAGCTTAGCAAAGTTGTTTAGACTTAGACTAAGCCCCCCAAACCTTCAAACCTTGGTTTTAAAATCTGAAAACCCAACTTCACTCACCGATTTCCACTTTGCTTCAAGCCAAAGCACCAAATCAAGCCTCCGGATCAACAACTCTTGGATCCAAAGATGCCTCCCCTGTTTCAACACATCAAAGCAGAGGATTAATGCATCATCATGCATTAATTGCTTCAATGAAAGCACCTAAACTCGCTGCTCTCATTCAACCTCCATTTTCGGCCACCAAACACAACCGAAAATGCATCCAAAACACATCTAAACAAAGCCCAGCCATAAACCAGCAAAACCACACTTCCATTAACATCATAAAACATCTAAAAACAACTTATAAACATCCTTATACCTCCAGCAACATCAGATCACCAAGATCACCACAAAAACTACCTTGAAACACAAGCTAAACTTAGGAAACTCAACCTATCCGGGATTGCATCAATCAAGACTCAATTCCTTATCAAATTAGAGATCATTTAACATCAAAAACACCTCTCAAATCACAGATTACTCAGATCTAACGAAAATCATCAAAAATCATCAAAATCTTGCATAATAAGCCAAGATCCATTTCAACACTTTAAAACCTTTAATTAAACATCAATTTAGGATTGAAAACTTAGGAATTTCAGTAAAGAACTGATAGTTTAGAGGAGAAGGACGTTCTTACCTCCAAACTTGAGTTTCTCCACTTTTTGGAATGAAAAACCTTGATGAAACTTGTAACAATTGAAGAGGTTTTGAAGATACAATGATTAGGAATCAAATGAGAGTTGAAAGGAGGAATTTAGGTGAGAAAATCAGAAACAAATCTCTGGAAATGGAGTGTTTGGGTTGAGAGAAAAAGAGAGAAAGAAAATAGAGAAGTTAGTTATGAAATTAGCCAAATGGCTTTTCCCTCCTTTTGATATACTTTAAAATCAGAATTATAACTCAAAATATCTTAGAAAAATCTGGAGAAACTCCCTTTGGGTAAATAGCTCCTTAAAGATTCAAAGTTTCAACCCTTTATAAAACAACCACCAAACTTGCGAAAATTACATTTTGGTCACCAGCCAAAATGTCACCCTTCCAAAACTCATTTTCCAAAATTGATTTCACAGTTCACTTAATTATATTAAAAGATGATTTTAGAACATTTTTCCATATTTTAAATGCAACCCGAACTAGGCTTTCCTAATTTAACCTCTTACGATTCGAACAGCACTTTGACCGACCGGTCAACGCCCAAGACTTCTAAGCCCAAAACCGGGGCGTTACAACTCTCCCCCCCTTAAGAAATTTCGTCCTCGAAATTTACCTGAAGGAAAGAGATAAGGAAACTGCTTCAGCATGTCTCCCTTCCGCTCCCACGTGGCTTCCTCAACACCACGATGCTTCCACAGCACCTTCACCAACTCAATGGTCTTGCCACGAAGAACCTTGCTATCCGAATCCAGAACCTTCACCGGTTCCTCATCATAGGTCAAATCCGGATTCAATTCCACTTCCTCCACAGGCATCACATGCGAAGGATCAGATCTATACTTCCGGAGCATAGAAACATGGAACACATCATGAATCTTCTCCAGCTCCTGAGGTAACCTCAACCGATACGCGACAGGACCCACACGCTCAACAACCTCATACGGTCCAATGTACCGAGGGCTCAACTTACCCTTCCGACCAAACCTCATCACCTTCTTCCAAGGCGAAACCTTCAAGAACACACGGTCACCCACCGCATACTCTATCTCCTTACGCTTCAAATCCGCGTAAGATTTCTGCCGGTCAGAAGCAGCCTTCAACCGCTCACAAATGAGCTTCACCTTCTCGGTGGTTCCCTTCAACAAAGCCGGCATCGAAACCAACTTTTGACCAGTTTCAGCCCAACAAAGAGGAGTCCTACACCTCCTCCCATACAGAGCCTCATAAGGTGCCATCTGTATACTCGCCTGATAACTATTGTTATAAGCGAACTCAACCAAAGGCAGATGCTTCTCCCAAGAACCTTGGAACTCAATCACGCAGCATCTCAACATATCCTCCAAAATCTGAATAACTCGCTCAGACTGACCATCCGACTGAGGATAATAGGATGTACTGAAATGCAACCTTGTACCCAAAGCTTGATGCAAACACTGCCAAAAACGCGATGTGAACCTCGGATCCCTATCCGACACAATCGACTTAGGCACACCATGCAGCCTCACAATCTCAACAATGTACAGCTCTGCCAGCTTATCCAAAGAGAACGTAGTATGCACAGGCAAGAAATGCGCACACTTCGTCAGGCGATCCACAATCACCCAAACAGAATTCTTCTTCGATGGAGACAAAGGTAAACCAGATACAAAATCCATGGTAACCCTCTCCCACTTCCATTCAGGGATTTTCAACGGTTGCAACAAACCAGAAGGAACCTGATGTTCAGCCTTAACTCGCTGACACACCAAACACTTGCTCACAAACTCTGCAACATCCTTCTTCAAACCCACCCAATAGTACTCATCACGAAGATCACGATACATCTTAGTACTACCAGGGTGCATAGAAAAAGGACTACTATGACCTTCAGTCAGAATAGCACGCCTCAACTCAGCATCAGCAGGCACTACTATTCGACTCCCAAAACACAACACTCCATCATCATTAAAACAGAAATCCGAAGGTCTACCCTCCGCGATATCCTGAACATGAGACACCAAGGAATCATCCAACAACTGCTTATCCTTGATCAACTAAACCAACGATGGTTTCACTTGCAACTCAGCAACAAGACCACCATCCCGCGATATACTCAAGCTAGCAAACATAGCTCTCAGCTCAACAGCTACCTTCCTACTCAAGGCATCCGCAACAACATTAGCCTTTCCAGGATGATACTCTATCGTCAGATCATAATCCTTGAGCAACTCCAACCAACGCCGCTGCCTAAGATTCAACTCCTTCTGAGACATCAGATACCTCAAACTCTTGTGATCCGTGTACACAGTACACTTCTCACCATACAGATAATGCCTCCAAATCTTCAGAGCAAAAACCACTGCTGCCAGCTCAATATCATGCGTAGGATAATTGCGCTCATGCACCTTCAACTGCCGCGATGCATAAGCCACAACCTTACCCTCTTGCATCAACACACACCCCAAACCAACATAGGATGCATCACTGTAAACCACAAACTCTTTCCCTGATTCAGGCTGAATCAAGATAGGAGCTTGAGTCAAAGCCATCTTCAGCTTCTCAAAAGCCTGCTGTCTCGCTTCTGTCCACTCATACTTATCATCTTTCTGCAACAGCTTCGTCAAAGGAGCATCAATCTTGGAAAAACCATCCACAAACCTTCGGTAGTATCCTGCCAAACCAAGGAAACTACGGACCTCATGAACAGACTTGGGAACTTTCCAGTTCATCACCGCTTCAATCTTCTGAGGATCCACATGAATCCCCTCAGCTGAGACCACATGCCCAAGAAACACCACCTCCCTAAGCTAGAACTCACACTTGCTTAGCTTAGCATAAAGCTGATTCTCCAACAAAGCTTGCAGCACAATCCTCAAATGCTCTTCGTGCTCCTCCTCAGTACGCGAGTACACGAGGATATCATCAATGAACACCACAACGAACTTGTCCAGGTATTCATGAAACACACGATTCATCATGTCCATGAAAGCAGCAGGAGCATTTGTCAAACCAAACGGCATCACAAGGAACTCATAATGCCCATACCTTGTCCTGAAAGCTGTCTTAGGCACATCCACATCCTTCACCTTCAACTGATAATACCCTGACCTCAAGTCAATCTTAGAGAACACAGCAGCTCCCCGAAATTGATCAAAGAGATCATCAATCCTCGGCAAAGGATACCGATTCTTGATAGTCAACTTGTTCAGCTGACGGTAATCAATGCACATCCTCATAGTGCCATCTTTCTTCTTCACAAACAAGACCGGTGCTCCCCAAGGTGACACACTCGGCCGGATGAAACCACGATCAAGCAGCTCTTGCAACTGCGTCTTCAGCTCCTTCAGCTCCTTAGGTGCCATTCTATAGGGAGTAATGGACACAGGAGTTGTATTCTCATACAGCTCAATTCCAAACTCCACCTCGCGATTAGGAGGTAAACCAGGCAACTCCTCAGGAAAAACACCAGGAAACTCATTCACAACCCTGATATCTTGCACCCTCAACTCCTTAGAACAAGGATTCATCACAAAAGCTAGATAAGCTTCACAGCCCTGCCTCAGCATCCTGCTCGCCTCCAAGGTAGAAACAACATTGGCAAGAAACTTCACATTCTCACCAACCACCACCACTTCATAATCATCCGCAAGCTTAAGCGAAACCCGCTTATTCTCACAATCCACAACAGCATGATGCTCAGCAAGCCAATCCATACCAAGGATCACATCAAAACCATAAAAGGGCAACTCCATAAGATCAACATGAAAGACATGCTCTTGAACAACCAAAGGACACCTTCTATAAAGCTTTCGAGTCACAACAGTTTCACCAAAAGAACTAGTGACACGAACACCAACATCCAAAGACTCAACAGGCAAACCAAGCAATTCAGCATGCTCACGCAAAATGTATGAACGCGTAGATCCAGAATCAATCAAAGAAAGCAATGACAAGGATTGCAAAGTAAAGGTACCTGCAATCACATCTGCATCATTCCTTCCCTCGCGCTGAGCATACACTCTCGCCTGGCCTCCACCCTCAGGCTGAATAGCCACAACATGGGCTACTCCACGACCACCTTCCTCACGCCTCTGAAAATTACCACGGCCGCGCCCACGACCTCTCTGCGGTGCAGCAACAACAGGAGCACGGTCTTGGCCACCAGCCAACCTCGGACAATCTCGCCTCAAGTGGTCTGCAGAACCACAATTCCAGCATTCAAAACCAGCTGCCGCAACAGGAGCTTGCACCTCCCTCACAGCACGAGGACAGTCACGCTTCAAGTGACCACGAGAACCACAGATCCAACAAGCACTAGGGTCAGCTCTAGCATTGCCACCCCTAGCAGGTGCACCTCCACCTCTCTTAGCTGAGGACTGAAACCTCTGATCACGTCCCCTCTTGTTCCGTCCACCTCCGGAACTATACTCAGCAGCTCTCTTCCCAGAACTCGCTCCAGCACCCTTCGCAGACAAACTCAGATTCATTTCTATGTCCTTTGCTCGGCCCACCAACACATCAAAATCATCATACTCAGTGGCCAGCACATACATCTTTACCTCCGTTATGAGAACATAACGAAACCTCTCGCACCTCTCCCGCTCATCAGGAATCAGCTCCGGTGCATACTGACTGAGTCGCACAAACTGCACCTCATACTCAGCCACACTCATACTCCCTTGGGTCAGAGTCATGAATTCACGCTTTTTCTCATCCAGATATCTCACTCCCAGATATCTCCTCTTGAACGCATTCTGAAAGAATGTCCAAGTGATGTCAGCTTCAGCCATTCCAGAGGTTGTGGTCGTCCACCACGTATAAGCATCGCTCTGCAGCAAGGACACAACACATCCCAACTTTTGCACATCAGTGCAGCTCATCTGTCCCAAGATACGCTTGGTACTTTCTAGCCAAGCTTCTAACCTCTCAGCTGACATACCCCTTGAGCTCCAGCTACTGCTGCTCGAAAAGCACCCGCAATAGCTTGTACCAGCATCGTCATATCAGGCATAGCTTGCCCCTGACCAACCTCAGGTCCTGCAGCTCTAGCACCAGCTGCTTCAGCTCCAGCCCTCCCTCCCTCAGCACCACCACCACCAGGCGGAGGAGGAGGTAACACAGCACTACCCGCATTCTCATCATTCTCATTCCCATCCGGGGTCGTAACTCTCACGCTACTCCTTAACTCTCTACGTGGTGCCATACTTTTACCATGCACAACAATACAAATAAAACAAAGTCAGGCCCAGCAAGGTAAGCAATTCCAAGTATTCAAGCTCAATTTCTTTCAAAATCAACATCATTTCTTTAGCTTTTGTTTGGCAATGGGTACCCTCATCATGCATCATCACATCATACATCTCAAAAGCATCAACATCTCAAACCACTGAACGTGCTTTCATACAACAAGCATACAAGCCAAACATACTTCAATCATGCATACAAACATTCCCAATTACTCGAAAACTCAGCTCTGATACCACCAAATGTAACCCCCTTAACCCGGCCTAGACGGTTGACCCGAATTAAGAAAGTCACACGGGGAAAACCAAAGTCAACCCGAAAGTCAACCTTGATTAACGACCCTTTTTTTCTTTTTAATCTTATCTAGATGCACATTAACCCTAATTGTGATCACACAAACAACATACTCAAAGATCACAAACATCAGAGATCAAACAGGGACCCAATTGAACAAATTACAACTTTAGGGACCAAATTGTAATTTCTGATAAATTAAAGGACTTAACCCAAATTAATCTTACCAACTTGAAATTAGTCAAGTTTCATGCTTCTCTGTGAAATTTCAGCTCAAAAGGACTTCTCAAACTCATACAATTGCACAAACAAGATTCAGGACCAAAACGCAAACATTTCAAAACATATAACTGCCCATGTCAGCCCCCAACGGTCGACCGTTCCGAAATAGGTTGACCCTATTCCGAAACACGGGCCGTTCCGAAACCAGTTCCGCAACGGGGGTCTGGCAGAGGCCAAACCGTTTCGAAACGGTGTATACCGTTTCGGACCCCTGGGTTCATTCCAGGCACCCGTTCCGAAACGGTGTACACTGTTCCGAAACGCCTGCACAGATTTCAGCAAACTAGCATACCAAAACATGCAATTGATCATTCAAACATGCTCCAAAAGCTACCAAACTATACCAGCATGCAATTCAACGTATATAGGACATATTTGCATCATCAATTCACCCAAACAACATCACAAGCAAAAAGCCCCAATTCTATAGGCATGCCTCCTACACAAGCTAGCTATTCAAGCATTAACTTCTAAAACAAGCATATAAAGATCCAATCCAAAAACCAGCATCCATAACAACATTCAACATATTTAGGGAGTTCCAAACACCTCCCAAAACATACACATTGGTCCCCCATTGCCAAATCATCCAAAAGCTAAAATGTTTAACAAAAACCTTCCATACATTGAGCTCTACTTGTACTTGAACTCTTGCCCTTCTTGTTGCCCTTTAAGATACTCTAGTGCTCTGCATTATTGAATTAAGAAAACGAGAGAGCGTAAGCAAAAGCTTAGTGAGGAGTGCTCTTAAAAAACCATTCAATAATGCAATTAAAAACATTTACAAAACATGCTTATAATCAACCTTTGCACATGCTCAAAAGCATACTTTAAGACAAGCAATCCCATGCTTCAAAATAACATTTAAACAAGCATCTCATGCTTCACAATATTCTTAACATGTCATATTGGCTCAAGTGATACATTTCATTTATTAAAACAAGTTCAACAACTTTCCCAAGGACTTTTAAACACCTTGGCCCCAAGGACTTTTAAACACCTTGGCCATGGACTTTTAACCACCATGGATGAGGACCACACAAGGACTTTTAACCACCTTTGTGTCCATAGCTTGAATCACCCCAAGGACTTTTAACCACCTTGGTCCCAAGGACTTTTAACCACCTTGGCCATGGACTTTTAACCACCATGGAAAGGATCACCTAAGGACTTTTAACCACCTTAGTGTCCGCAACAAGAACCATCCAAGGACTTTTAACCACCTTGATGTTCTTAAGTAACAAGGCTCACTCAAGGACTTTTAACCACCTTAGTGACCTTAACATTTTCAAAACATCACTTGCCAATATACATCTTTTACATCATATAATCCACTGTTTTAAAGCATTAAACCAAGCCATATTCATCATGCATTTCAAAGCATCAAACCACATTATTTCAATGTATAAAATCAAGGAACTCCTACCTAGAGTTACCTTCAACATATGGCTTAAAACATCAGCAAATACCATGCTAAAACATGCTTTCAAAACAGTAATTAAAACATGCAATTCACCAATTTGCATCTCAACAAAACCATGGCCACCACTAGAGAGAAAATCCGAAAACTTACACTTGAGCTTAGCAAAGTTGTTTAGACTTAGACTAAGCCCCCAAAACCTTCAAACCTTGGTTTTAAAATCTGAAAACCCAACTTCACTCACCGATTTCCACTTTGCTTCAAGCCAAAGCACCAAATCAAGCCTCCGGATCAACAACTCTTGGATCCAAAGATGCCTCCCCTGTTTCAACACATCAAAGTAGAGGATTAATGCATCATCATGCATTAATTGCTTCAATGAAAGCACCTAAACTCGCTGCTCTCATTCAACCTCCATTTTCGGCCACCAAACACAACCGAAAATGCATCCAAAACACATCTAAACAAAGCCCAGCCATAAACCAGCAAAACCACACTTCCATTAACATCATAAAACATCTAAAAACAACTTATAAACATCCTTATACCTCCAGCAACATCAGATCACCAAGATCACCACAAAAACTACCTTGAAACACAAGCTAAACTTAGGAAACTCAACCTATCCGGGATTGCATCAATCAAGACTCAATTCCTTATCAAATTAGAGATCATTTAACATCAAAAACACCTCTCAAATCACAGATTACTCAGATCTAACGAAAATCATCAAAAATCATCAAAATCTTGCATAATAAGCCAAGATCCATTTCAACACTTTAAAACCTTTAATTAAACATCAATTTAGGATTGAAAACTTAGGAATTTCAGTAAAGAACTGATAGTTTAGAGGAGAAGGACGTTCTTACCTCCAAACTTGAGTTTCTCCACTTTTTGGAATGAAAAACCTTGATGAAACTTGTAACAATTGAAGAGGTTTTGAAGATACAATGATTAGGAATCAAATGAGAGTTTAAAGGAGGAATTTAGGTGAGAAAATCAGAAACAAATCTCTGGAAATGGAGTGTTTGGGTTGAGAGAAAAAGAGAGAAAGAAAATAGAGAAGTTAGTTATGAAATTAGCCAAATGGCTTTTCCCTCCTTTTGATATACTTTAAAATCAGAATTATAACTCAAAATATCTTAGAAAAATCTGGAGAAACTCCCTTTGGGTAAATAGCTCCTTAAAGATTCAAAGTTTCAACCCTTTATAAAACAGCCACCAAACTTGCGAAAATTACATTTTGGTCACCAGCCAAAATGTCACCCTTCCAAAACTCATTTTCCAAAATTGATTTCACAGTTCACTTAATTATATTAAAAGATGATTTTAGAACATTTTTCCATATTTTAAATGCAACCCGAACTAGGCTTTCCTAATTTAACCTCTTACGATTCGAACAGCACTTTGACCGACCGGTCAACGCCCAAGACTTCTAAGCCCAAAACCGGGGCGTTACAAGCTTCAACCATCCCAGCTATGGTGGTCGTCCACCACGTATACGCATCATCCTGCAGCAGGGATACAACACAACCCAGCTTTTGCACATCCGTGCAACTCATCTGTCCCAAAATCCTCTTGGTACTCTCTAACCAAGCCTCAGAACCTTCAGCTGACATACCCCTGAACTCAGTCCCACCAAGACTGCGTAAGCGCTCCAAGGGTAGTCTAACACCAGTATCCCCCTGATGCCCAGCTCCTTGAGCTCCAGCTACTGCCGCTCGAAAAGCACCAGCAATAGCTTGTACCAACATCGTCATATCAGGCATAGCTTGCCCCTGTCCAACCTCAGGTCCAGCAGCTCCAGCACCAGCTGCAGCTTCAGCTCTTCCTCCCTCAGCACCACCACCACCAGGTGGAGGAGGAGGTAACACCGCACTACCCGTGTTTTCCTCATTCTCGTTCTCATTAGGAGCCATAGCTCGCACATTACCTCGCAACTCTCTACGTGGTGTCATACTTTAACCATGCAATCACAATGCAAATAAACAAATTAGGCCCAGCAAGGTAAGCAATCCAAGTACTCAAGCTCAATTTCATTCAAAATCAACATCATCACTTAGCTTCGATTTGGCAATGGGTACCCACATCATGCTACATCACAGCATACAGCTCAATTGTACCAAAATCATAAACCACCCAACATGCTTTCACTCAAACAAGCATACATAGCGTACATACTTCAATCATGCATACATTCATTCCCAATTACTCGAGAACTCAGCTCTGATACCACCAAATGTAACCCCCTTAACCCGGCCTAAACGGTTGACCCGAATTAAGAAAGTCACACGGGGAAAACCAAAGTCAACCCGAAAGTCAACCTTGATTAACGACCATTTTTTTCTTTTTACTCTTGTCTAGATGCACATTAGCCCTAGTTGTAATCACACAAACAACATACCCGAAGATCATAAACATCAGAGATTAAACAGGGACCAAATTGTAAATTCTGTAAATTATAAGGCCTTCATCTAAATTAAAGTTACCATCTTGAAATTATTCAGGTTTCATGCTTCTCTATGAAATTTCAGCTCAAAAGGACATCCCAAACTCATACAATTGCACAAACAAGTTTCAGGACTAAAATGCAAACTTTCCAAAACATTTAACTGCCAATGTCAGCCCCCAACGGTCACCCGTTCCGAAACAGGCAGAGCCCGTTTCGAAACGCGGGGCCGTTCCGCAACGCGTACTGAAACACGGGCTGGCAGTGGCCCTTTCGTTTCGGAACGGTGCCTACCGTTTCGGACGCCTGGGTTCATTTAAGGCACCCGTTCCGGAACGGTAGCCTCTGTTCCGAAACGCCCTGCACAGATTGCAGCAAAAGGCTTCCTAAAACATGCAATTGATCAACCAAACATGCTCCAAATGCTACCAAACTTTACCAGCATGAAATTCAGCATATAAAAGACATACTTGCATCAACAATTCAACATTATAACATCATATAAGAAAAGTCCCAATTCTAATGGCATGCTTCCTACACAAGCAAACATTCAAGCATAAAACCTCCAAATCAAACGCATTTAGACCAATTACAAATCCAGCATTTCCAACAACATTAAACATACTTAGGGAGTTCATAACATCTCCCGAAACATACACATAGGTCCCCCATTGCCAAATTACCAAAAGCTAAAGTGTACTTAAGAAAACCTTCCATACTTTGAGCTTTACTTCCACTTGATTACTTGCCCTCCTTGCTGCCCTCAAAGAACTCTAATGTTCTGCATTATTGATTTAAGAAAACGAAAGAGAGCGTAAGCAAAAGCTTAGTGAGGAATGCTCTTAAAAACCATTCAATAATACATTTATAAACCACTTTATAAATCATACTTCAAAGCATCATATATACATGCTCACTAGCATCCTTAAACAAGCAATACATGCTTCCATATCAATTCATGTCATATTGGCCACAAGTGATAAGTTTCATCTTTTAAAAACAAGATCAACATAAGACTCACACATGGACTTTTAAACACCATTGTGATCTTATAATCTTCAAGAACCACATAAGGACTTTCAACCACCTTAGTGTTCTTCCCAAGGACTTTTAAACACCTTGGCCCCAAGGACTTTTAAACACCTTGGCCCATGGACTTTTAAACACCATGGCAAGGACCACACAAGGAATTTTAACCACCTTTGTGTCCTTAACAAGAATCATCCAAGGACTTTTAACCACCTTGATGTTCTTAAGTAACAAGGCTCACTCAAGGACTTTTAACCACCTTAGTGACCTTAACAAGAATCATCATGGACTTTTAACCACCATGAAGTTCTTAGAAACCACAAGGCTCACTCAAGGACTTTTAACCACCTTAGTGACCTTAACCTTTTCAAAACATCACTTGCCAATATACATCATTATCATCAAATAATCCACTGTTTTAAAACATTAAACCAAGCCATAAACATCATGCATTTATAAGCATCAATCCACATTTTAATAATGCTCAAAAACAAGGAACTCTTACCTTGAGCTTCCTTCAACATATGGCTTACAAAATCAGCAATAACCATGCTAAATCATGCTTTCAAAACAGAATTTAAAACATGCAATAAACCACATTGCATAACAATCAATCCATGGCCACCACTAAAGAGTTCTTTTGAAAACTTACACTTGAGCTTATCAAAGTTGTTTAGACTTAAACTAAGCTCCCAAGACATTGATTTCAAAGCCGAAAACCCAATTTCACTCACCGATTCCACTTCACCTCTTGCCAAAGCACCAATTCAAGCTTCCGGATCAACAACTCTTGGATCCAAAGATGCCTCCCCTGTTTTAACACATCAAAGCAGATGATTAATGCATCATCATGCATTAATAGCTTCAATGAAAGCACCTAAACTCGCTGCTCTCATCCACACTCCATTTCCGGCCACCAAACACAACCGAAAATGCATCCAAACCACTTCTCAACAAAGCCCAGCCATAAACCATCAAAACCTAACATCCTTTAACATCATTTACATCTAAAAAGAACCTATTAACATCCTTATACCTCCAGCAACACCAGATCCTCAAGATCACCTCAAAAACAATCAAGAATCACAAGCTAAACTTAGGAAACTCAACCTATCCGGGATTGCATTAATCAAAACTCAATTCCTTATCAATTTAGAGTCCAAATAACATCAAAAACACATCTCAAGTCACAGATTTAACAGATAAAACGAAAATCATCAAAAATCACCAAATCTTGCATTATAAGCCAAGATCCAATTCACAACTCAAAAGCCTTTAATAAAACATTAATTAAGGATTGAAAACTTAGGAATTTCAGTAAAGAACTGATAGTTTAGAGGAGAAGGACGTTCTTACCTCCAAACTTGAGTTTCTCCTCTTTTTGGAATCAAAAACCTTGATGAATCAAGTAGCAAATGATGAGGTTTTGTAGATATGATGATTAGGAATCAAAAGAGAGTTGAAAGGAGAGATTTAGGTGAGAAAATCAGAAACAATTCTCTGGAAAGAAAGTGTTTGGGTTGAGAGAAAATGAGAGAAAAGAAAATGGGAAGTTAGTTATCAAAATGGCCTAAATGGCTTTCCCTCCTCTTTTGATATGTTTAAAAATCAGAATAAATCCTTAAAATATCTTAGAAAAATCTGGAGAAACTACTTTTGGAATAATAGCTCCTTAAAGATTCAAAGTTTCAACCCTTCCTAAAACAGTCACAAAACTTTCAAAATTTACATTTTGGTCACTAGCCAAAATGTCACCCTTCCAAAACTCATTTTCCAAAATTGATTTCACAGTTCACTTAATTATATTAAAAGATGATTTTAGAACATTTTTCCACATTTTTAATGCAACCCGAACTAGGCTTTCCTAATTTCACCTTTTTAGATTCGAACAGCACTTTGACCGAACCGGTCAACGCCCAAAACTTCTAAGCCCAAAACCGGGGCGTTACATTTTAAAACTAGAATTTCAAAGTTAAAATCTTTTTAAAACTTTAAAAACCTATCTTAAATTAAGGGGGAGTTAGAATGTGTTTAAAATTTTCAAAACTCTTAAAAATTCTAACCTTGGTTTTTTTATATCAAAAAGGGGGAGATTGTGAAACCGATATTTTAATTTTGATATAACTAAAGAACCTAAGGACTAAATTGAAAAAGTCAAAATGAATTTTTAAGTTCTCAAACATCCCCATATGATTTAAAGAATATGCCTAACTAAGATTTCCAAATATTTTCTAAGTGTTCTTAAAGCCGAAACAGTGTTTTTCGAGTCCCTGTTTCGAAACGGCCTAAGGCGTTTCGAAACGGTTTTGAAACTGTCAACCCATGTTTCGAAACGGGTATCGAAACGTTTTCACCACTGCCAACCCATGTTTCGAAACAAGTATCGAAACGGCTTTAGAACATAGAGAACCCGTATCGAAACGACTTCAAGTGTTTCGAAACGGTTCTTCATTTAATTTGAAAAATATGACCGTTGCAAGTTTTTAACTGATTTTTCAGAAACCGTTAAGGCGTTTCGAAACGAGTTCAAGCCGTTTCGAAACGACCCTTGACAGTGGCAAAAGTGTTTCGAAACGAGTTCAATCCGTTTCGAAACGGGCTCTTAAATGCACCCCAACGGCTCTTTCTATTTTGGTCTGTTTTGAAACAGGTTCCCGCGTTCCGAAACGGGTGGTTGCAGACTGCATTTATAGAGGTGAGATAACACCCCCAACGGCTCTATTGATGAATGCAACAACCACAACGGCTAGAAATCAATGAGAATGTATAAAAGAGACCTCTAAAAGCTCCAGCAACAACTATTGATCCAAAAGAAAACATCCAAACATCAAATCCAAGCATTTGTGCCTAAATCCCAATATTGTCTAGAAACCCCAATTGTAATTTTAATTCTTATCTTTTTCAATTGGGTTGAGTGCTTGTAATTGGGCTACAATTTGTATTGAGAGATACTATTTTAGCCATCAAACTCTTTGTTCTTTTTGTGTGAGGATTGTGTTAAATTTTGGGTAGAAAATTTAACCGAAAATTGTAAGGGTTACCTCCTTAGCCTAGAAAAGGGGAAGAGCAATTAGTGGAATTGTTGCAAATCCTTAGTGAAGCTAAGGTAGTGGATGTAGAGTTCATTTGGAACTTGAACCACTCTAAAATTTCTTGTCTATCTTTTTAATTTGCAATTTCCACCACCTAAACCTTTAAAAATCCAATTCACCCCCCTCTTGGTTCATTTCGATCATTTGATCCACTCAACAAATAGGTTGTATAAATAAAAGGACTAAATGTGTAATTATATCAATTATTTTAACAGTCTCGTCAACTTTTTCGTTTTTTTAAATTGTTAGTGGCTTAATAGGAACCAATTAATTAGTTAAATGATATATTTGTCAAAATTGAAAGTATAATTGTCAAATTAACACCAACCTTATAGTTAGGTGGTCACTGGTGTAGTTTACGCAACAAATAACATAGAATAAAAGACAAATTTCGGGCAATTAATTGAAAATTTAAAAAAGATACAAACCTATAACTTTGAATACAAAGGTTACCTAAGAGGAGTGGTGCCAACAAGGGCAGAAAGCATGAAATTGGCGATAAAAAGTGTTGTTTTTGAGCTTAAGACAATGGTTTACAAATAGGTTTGAAGTGCTTGTGATGGATTTAACATGGGATGGCAAAGCAAATTTCCATAAACCGAAACTATCAGCAACAATATGAATATCGTTAAATCAAATGTCAAAAAGACGTTTTTTTTTTCCAATTGGGTCTTTGGTTTAGGAATTCAAGTATTGGGATTTTGATTTAGCTGCTTTAGATGTGAATAACTCGCTTATACCCAAAGTTTCTACGAGCATAGTATTCTTTTCTCCCGCAAAGGGAAATCCAGCAGTGCTCAATGGTGGAGGAGGATGGCGAAGGGAATAATGATGGTGAAGAGATTAAATTGAAGTAATTATAAAATATTTAAAGTTAATTTTTTTAAAATTAATATTAAATTATAATAATGTGTAAAAATTGAGGGTTAAATTTGTATTATGTCAATTTTATTAACTACAATGTTATCCATTTTAACAACATAATTATCTTTTTGTAACAAAACATACAATTTAATTGTTTTGGTTACCGTTTTAATTTTTTTAAACAAAGTTCAATTATTATTTGTGTACCTTATCCAACTTATTATTTTTTTAAGTCGAGTGAACATTTTGTATATAATCGTTAAACTATTTGCATATTTTAACCAAAAATACAAGTCCATCTGTTAAGATCTATTCTACTGAAAGTATATACATGTTTGTATCCAACTCAAGTATCTTCAAGTTTTCTAAGGTTTTCCACGTATTTGGACGGTTTTTAAAGGATCATATTCTCGTAATCACGTCGGACATGTGTACTTAAAGAAAAATAAAGAGTCCATATGATCTTTAAAGATCTTCATATATATATATATATATATATATATAGAAAAATGAAATCAGACATGTCTCATACGTAGGGATGTAAAAACAGGTAATCGGATGGGTTTTAGGTCGGGTACTGTCAGGTCGGGTAAAATCGGGTACAGGTCATTTCAGGTCATTTTTCTATTTTGGCTCGACTCGAGTCGGGTGCGGGTCCATTTCAGGTCGGGTCCATTTCAGATCGGGTTCATTTCAGGTCGGGTCAAAACGGGTCGGGTCCGAAGCAGATAATTGACAGGTTAATTCGGGTTCGGATACACTTCAAGTCGGGTCCGTTTCAGGTCGGGTCCGTTTCAGGTCGGGTCCATTTCAAGTCGGTTGCATTTCAGGTCGGGTGCATTTCAGGTCGGGTAATTTTAGGTCGGGTAGTTTCAGGTCGGGTAATTCAGGTCGGGGTATTTTTAGGATTGAAATTCGTATTGAGTTTGAGTTCGGTACAACGGTATAAGTAGTCGATGGACTTTAGGTTGGCCTTCGTCAATCGTCATTGATTTGGAGTTAATTATTTAAAGTCATATCAAATCAAAATTATAAAACATTGGAGTAATTAAAAAATAATGAAAATGTGTCAATTTGGACTGAAAAGGGGTTAATTTGGATTAAAAATAAAGTTTCACGAATTATAATGAACAAAAATATCAAATTAAAATTATAAAACATTAGACAAATTTAAAAGAAAATAATGAAAATGGGTCAATTTGGAATAAAAATAAAATTTTGGGGACTGTAATGAACAAAAATATCAAATTAAAAGTATGAAAATTAGAGTAATTAAAAAACAATAAGTAGATGTCAATTTAGAATAAAAATAAAGTTTTAGGGTCTAGAATGAACAAAATTTCAAATTAAAATTATAAAACATGATGAATTAAAAATATATATATAGGAGTTAATATGGAATTAAAATAAAGTTAAGGGACTAGAATGAAGAAAATATCAAATTAAAATAATAAAACATTGGACAAATTAAAAAAATAAATGTGGACAAATTAAAATAAAGTTAAGGGACTAGAATGAAGAAAATACTAAAACACGCATGTATACATACATACTAAAACACATATATATGCATGTATTTAAGTTTTAGTATATATATACATGTATGTATGTAAGTTTTAGTATATATATATTGTTATAATTATATATATATACACACACACATATATATATATATATATGTATGTAAGTTTTAGTATGCATATATTGTTATATATATATATATATACTAGAACATACATATTTGTATGTATATATGTATACCCCTAAACAATACCCATAAACCTCAACCCTTAAATCTTATAATCACTAATAATTAGAGTACAAGCTTAATCCCCCAATCCTTAAACTAATCTCATAACCCCAAATAATTAAGTTGACACATTTACCCCTAAACCTCAAACATGAATATCTAAATCTTACAAACACTATTCACTAATGATTAGAGTGCAAGCCTAATCACATAATCCCTAAACTAATCTCATAGCCCCAAACAATCAACTTGACACACTCACCCTTAAACCCTAAACATAAACTCATAAATCTAACAAACAAAATAAATTGAAACATAAAAAGGACAAATCTAAAAATAAATTAAAACAAAATTATTAATTAGAGCCCAAATCACAAATGAATAAAATCATTAAACCTAATTACTTACCAAATCTTTATACGAGGATCAAATAAATTTAAAGCAAACCAAAAAGCTTAATAATTAATTAATTTATGAAGCATGGCCTAATTAAATAAAATTTAAAGAAACTAAACCAAAAGTTAAAACTAAAAAAATAAACTAAAACCTAAAAACCCTAAATCCTAACCATCTAATTAAAGAAGGACCTAAAGGATAATTAATCACTAAATAAATAAAAAAATCTCACCGGCGGCAAAATTCCCCCCCCCCCCTCCACCCCACAATTTTGTTTGACTGGCGGCAAAATACCCACCCTCCCCATTTTGTTTTTATTTGATATGGTGTCAAAATCCTCCCCCCCCCCATTTTATTTGATATGGTGCTAAAATTTCCCCCATAATTTCCTATCAATTAAATAAACTTTCCTCATTAATTCAAAAAAAATCCCCCTAAACTAAAAAATATTATTTTTATTATTTTAATAGTTGTAATTAAATTTTTTAATAAAATATTTCTTAAATTTAATGATCACAATTAATAAATTGATTTAAATTTTGAATAATTTGTTTTAAATTCATCCATCACAACTTATTAATTTAATAAAATTTTGAATATTTTTAATAAAATAAATTTAAGTATGTTAATTCTTATTAAACTTCACAAATAATTTATATTGAACGAGTTAGTATTAAATTAATTTAATAAATTAATACTTTACATTTAGCAACACTTTAAATTTATCAAATCGTAGACTTCTTCAACTATATATTAGGTAAATATCAAGTCAGATCAATATCAGTTCAGGTTAAAAATAGGTCGGGTTCAAAGCATGTCGGGTCAATTAACAGGTCAGGTTCAGAACAGGTCGGATTCAAAACAGGTCGGGTCCAAAACAAGTCGGGTTCAAAACAGGTCGGGTAATATCGGATCTCAGGTCAATTTAGTCGGGTAAAATCGGTTATCTGCCAGGTCGGCTTCGGGTTCATTTCAGTCGGGCACAGGTCGGGTTTCAGGTACACAGTAACAGGTCCAATTCGGGTTCGGGTCGTTTTCAGTCGGACGCAGGTCGAGTTCGGTCACTACAGTAACAGGTCGAATTCAGGTTCGGGTCAACAACAGTCGATTACAGATCGTGTTCCGGTCATTAAATTTTCAGGTCAAATCAAGTTCTGACTCGAGCAGGTTTCAGTCGGGTCAGCTTTTTACATCCCTACTCATACAGATATCTATTATGATATTCACACATGAACCCAAATAACATAGGTTACTTTTCGTAAAATACTGGTATACACCACGTATTTGGATAGAAATATTCAGAATAATTCTATAAATATATGAAAAAACTATAAAAATTTTGAGTATACCCGTGTTAAATATATGCCACATACAACACTAACTTCTGAGTTTAAATATCATAAGAATGTTTAACAAATGCATTGGTTAAAAGATAAGTATCTAGATCCGATGAAAGAACTATAATAGCAAGCATTCTAAAATTGTATTATTCCAAGAGCGGTTCCTATCTTCCATTGATATAACAATAACATACCCATACTATATGATATATATTTATTTGTTCTTGTTTTTCTCAGCATGAAATGTACTCATCATACTAAAACAAGAACATTGGTCTAGAAAATAAGTTATTCTTACGATACACCACTACCTCTACGTCTTCAATAACTTGAAACACGTCTTTATTATTCATTAAATTCAGATCAAAAGCAAGCCGGAGATAACAGTGATGCAAACAACGGCTATGGTGGCAATAATTGAACCTTGGTCAAATGCTTTCGCCAAGCTGCCTGCACCCGAGAAATGCTGGTAAGCCAAATATGCTGCAATCACTAAAGAAATAATAGCACCTTGTTGTGTTCCCCTGTCAATAAAACAAAAAAATACATAAACCTCATCAAATATAAGTGATGTAATCACAACCCGCAAGGACTCGGAAGAATTTCTTAGTGGACCTATGACTCGTGCTAGGTCGAAGAAGTTCCAAGAAGCTATGGGAAATTTGTTCAGTCGAAGCTTGAGCTTGAAGGGAGAAACACCAGCTTTGATTGAACAATGCAACATCCTACTCGTGCATGAGTTTTTCTTATATATATATATATATATATATATATATATATATATATATATATATATATATATATATAATTTCAGCATGTTTGCATGAATAAATAAGGCTTAATGTTCAACTAAGCATTCTAATTCGTTTATGCTTGTCTAGAACATTTAAGCATGTTAGTTTACTTAATGTGTGTTAGTTTCTTAATTCATGTTAGTTTTCTTATGATTGTGAGTCATTTTCACTCATTCATCTTATCATTTCCCCCTTCATATCATATCTTAAGTACCCGTCATCATACCAAAATTCACCATCACCTATCCTTTAAAAAAACCCATTTCTGCATTTTATTTTTTGAAACACTTACTTGAGTCACGATCGGGCAAACACACGTACAAATTCGGTCACAACACAACCAAATTCGTATCAATAAGTATCGAAAAGAAGAATAATAGCCTATGTTTCTTGGACTCAAATAGATTGTCAGATACTCGTATGTGTTCCACACGGATCTGTTTAATTTTTTCTAAGATTTCCATATATTAGGGGGATCCAATGTCCCGAACACTGACACATCAATATAAATGAAGAGTCAAAGCCGTATGGAGAACAGCATCAAGTTGCCTAAAGTAGTATACCTCACACTAACCTTAACTTCAGTACTTGGTGAGGAGCCACAATCGCCAACAGTAATGCTAGAAATGGCAACTCAAGTTCACCTAGTAACAGAAAAGATTACTTTGTCATTCAATTAATTTAGCAAACAAGATAAACTGTCAGAATTTCATGATTGAATATATCCAATGTTCACGATTCATGGCCAAATTATTCCGAAATTTGAATCCAATCCAATTATTCGACGGTAAAACCAATCTGATTTATTGAGCTACAACACAATCGAACCCTAAAAAGCAAAATGTTGAACTGAATCAAACTAGTAAAGTCTCTAGTCTACTGGGATCAATATATAGTTACATTGAAATAATTTACCAGGAATGAAGAAGAAGAGGCGAACAAGCAGTGTCAAGAATGCTGCCCAAAGACCATATTCACCCCTGCAAATTTGAACACCATCAATCACAAGGGTTTTAAAGAAAAGAAAAATGTACTATGGTCTTGGTAGTAGTAAGTTGCTCGATGTCTATTAAGTAAGGTCAGTTTAAAATCTCGTGAATGGAAAAACTAGGTACTAGTTTGACTCTGTCCAGACCTTTCAATTTCCAAAACCCTGAATCAGAGATGATCCATTTGATTTGGCAAGAACCCTAAGGCAAGCCCCAATGACTGAACCCAAAATGATTCAAAATTTTTATATTCAAATTCAGCTGACCTAGATTGACCCGATTCGGTAACGAAATACAAAAGAAACTGCAACAGGAAACTGACCAATAGGATTACAAAAGGGTAAGAAAACTTTTGCTTACTTCATCCATGCAATGATGCTTGCTGGAGCTTGAATTGCGAACAATGGAACAAGAAATTGTTTTCGAATCACTGTTCCTTTTGTAAACAACAAAACCCTGTTCGAAATCATCTCAACAAATGATTTTTTATTCTCTCAGAAGGGCAATCAATCAGAAGACTTACGCAGAAGATATGGCGGAGATCCACTGGAGATTACGAGGTGAGAGAGGAGCGGCGTAGCAAACCGCACTGGATCCTCTACTCTTCTTTATCTCCTTATCCTTAATCGAAAATCTACAAATTCAAAGTAAGTAAAAGAAAAAGATTTCTTTATTTTCCCCGAATTTGATTCGAATCGAGCATTAAACTTACCTGAGAGGGTTGAAACTGATCCAACCAGAAGAGGGGGCGAGAGTGGAGAGTTTCGTTGAAGCTTGAAACGGCGCGTTTCGGAAAGGAAGAACGGGTACATGGCGTGCAGTGCAAATGTAAAGAGATTTCGGTGCCGGAGAGACTGAAAGTGTCAGCATTTTGTTCATTCTGAGTGATCAAAAACCTGGGGCTGCATCCGGACCGTATGTATGAATGGAGATGAGTTGATTTGGAGCGAAAGGCATGGCGCCACGTGAACGGTTCAGGGTTCTATGTGGGTTCCGAACGGTACGTTTACGTTCCTTCATTCTTACCCCATCCAACTTTGAATCCCTCAAACATGTGTTGGGTGGGCTCCATGCCCCAAGGATATTTAATTTAAGGGAAAATTATATATTTGGTACCTTAATTATTTTGGTACCTCAATTATTATTTTTGGTGAAATAGAACATTATGTTACGTTTTTATTCTATTTTAGTACCTCAGCAGTTTAAAATTAACGAAAATGATGACAGGATTGGGTTAATAACAGTTTTAATCAAAAAAACTTATACAATCTATCAATTTAGTCCAAAATTCTATCAATTTAAACATTATTTTAGTTTTTGGATTAAAATTGTAAATTCCTCATATTCTTATTCTTCCAGTCAAACACTTTTTATGGGTTTTGGAGTTTAAAACACACAATAAGGATAATTAAAACTTTAGGATTTGGAGATCAATGGGGGCCATTGGACCCAAACTCCGCGATCGGGATACCGACGAGAAACAATGGGTGGGAAACGGATGTGTAACGACGAGAATTTCAAAATTCGATGGTCGGTTTAACCCGAGTCGTGGGCCTTGCGTTTGGGCCTTTGAGAGTCCATGTGGGCTTGTTGTGGGTGTTGGGCTTGAGTTCTTGGGGTGGATGTATGTTGGGATGAAGGAGGAAATTTTACCTTGTTTTTGAAGAGGAAGACTGGGAGCTTTTATTTCCTTTGTAGAAAAGTTAGGGTGATATCACCATTTATCTCCCTTGTCTCCCTTCCACAACTATTCCATTCCCACAACTCCCACACTCAAGCAAAGGTTCAATCTTTGAGTGTTGAAGTGTGAATCTCGGAATTTCAGTTAAGGGCGTTTGATCGGTGTGAAAATGTCACCCTATTAGTACAAGCTACATTATTGATACAAGAATAGAAACAAGGTAATCTTGTTTGAATATTGTTCCAACGAGGATGATGTATTACGCTTATACTTATGTGACTACAATACAATACTATAATAGTGGTAGTTGTAGATGCAATGTGTAACCCCATCGACCCGGCCTGACCGATAGATCGAACCGAACGGATCATAGGGGGGATATTAAAGTAAACCGGGAAGGTTTACCACAATAAACGACTTTTTTTTTCTTTTTATCTTGTCTAGATGCATCTTAGGTTCCTAAGTGTACGTACACAAGTAGCGAATTTAAAATCAACACAATCACCAATTAAATTAAAGTCGATTATGGGTTAAGGACCATTTTGTAAATTTGATAAATTACGAGGGCTTTCACCAAATTCGAGTTGCCAATCTTCAATTAGATTCATTACAAACTTCTCGTTGAAATTTCAGTTCAAAAAGGCATTTACAACTCACTCAATTGCATGCAAGGAAAATAGGGACCAAAATGCAAGAAACAGAACTCAAGACAATTCAAATGCAGATCCAACGATCGAGTGTTTCAGAACAGAAAGCCTCGTATCGAAACGATCATTTTGAAACATAGTTGACCGTTTCGATACACGGGTGCATTTCGAAACCCCACAAGACACGTTTCGGTAGGATGGTTCATAGAGACAAAATGTTTCGAAACGAGCCTCACCGTTCCGGAACTCCAAGGCCTTTACATGTCACCGTTCCGAAACAGGTAAGGGCGTTCTGAAACGCATTGGCCTGCAATTTTCCAAAAACCTGGTTTAATTCACTTTACGCCCTCCGAAACCATCTCGACACATGCCCTAACATACATACAACTTAAATACGCATCATTGACCATATATACGAAGCACAAGCATCATCATAGCATCATTCTCACAAGCTACGACACTAAAGGCATGCTTCCTAGAAGTTAAAAGCACAAAAGTCTAAATTCCAAATGCAAGCATAAAACCAAACACAAAGGCCATTTACAAGTCCAAATATGCATCTTAAACTTGCACAAAACCAGAAAATACCAAACCAACAACATTCAAAACATCGGACACCCCCATTGCCTTTATTACACTAGTCCGAAACCAAAGCTTACCTTCATTCAAAGTCTTCCACCGATCCCTCTTGCAAGTGCTGCCTCCAAAGCTTAAATTGACTACATTGATGAACAAAGAGAGCATAAGCATACAAGCTTAGTGAGGATTGCTCAAACCGAAAACATCATCAATGTACAAAACCATTTTTCACTCTTCTCAAAACCATCAAGCTTCCTTTGACAAAACATGCACTTTAACCTCAAAACCATTGTAATGAACATCATGTAACATGATACGCATAAATCCAGCAATTAAACCATTGCTACTCATTATACAAGCCTTCCAAGCATAATCACCTTTATGCTAAGCTTAAACCAAAACATGCATCTTTCAGATTATGCATCAACAACATTTTCCACAATGTTTCATTTCATTATAATGGCTCACAAGTGATAAACACAATCTCAAAAACATATATCGGATACACGGATTACCAAGGGTTGTCCCACACCCTTCATACACTCTACCGACACTTTAAGGTTCACACACGAGAGCGAC
This sequence comes from Hibiscus tridactylites, assembly GCA_958450335.1. Classification (NCBI taxonomy): domain Eukaryota; kingdom Viridiplantae; phylum Streptophyta; class Magnoliopsida; order Malvales; family Malvaceae; genus Hibiscus; species Hibiscus tridactylites. The sequence goes on along the minus strand of OY288273.1, from coordinate 60,462,381 downwards.
CCTCCATCGTTGTGAAACTCGTGGTGGAGTATTCGGTACAATCACAACCCTTCAACACCACTCATCAGTAGATGTATAATTCACTAACGAGAGATGAGACACACACAAGGTTCGCACCCGGAAGCTACCCTCAACCGTTGCAACCTTAAACAATCCTCAATCGTTAAGGTTCTTGGATGGAGTATTCGGTACAATCACAACCCCTCAACATCCAAGGCGGCTTGTTTACAGTGCACTCAATCCTATAGCCAGCTAACTATACCCGATTTCATTTATAAAACATTTTATACAACATCACTTGCCAATATATCCATACCACGTGCATACCTTACTATTTTTACAAAGCATTCATGATAAGCCATAAATCAAGCATTAAACCATGCTTCAAACCTCATGCATCAACACATGCATACAAGGATCACTTACCTAGTGCATCCTTAAACCACATGGCATCATCAACCTCATTTCACATATTCAAAATATGCTTTAAAACATTAGGTAAATGCAACTAAAACCAAGTGCAATCAAAGGTTCAAAACTAGCACAATCCAAGAGAGAATTTCACTTTACTTACTTCCGAACTTAGTAAAGCGTTTCAAGCTCTTACTAAGTTCCTCAAACCTTTTCTAAAACGTTTCTACGCTGGAAAACCAAGTTCCACTCACCAACTTGTGAAACCACACTTGTCGAGCAATTATCGATCATTTGAAGTCTCCAAAATCACTTCGTTTGATTCCAGAATATTATCCCTTATTTTCAACACATCAAAACAGAGGTCCAATGCATAAAAATGCACCCAAAGCTCCAACACACACAAGAAAACCCGCAGCTCTGCTCTAAAGCACCAAAACACCCATTCGAAACAACCGAAAACTCAATCGATTGACCTCAAACCTCAGCCCAGCCATTACCCAACTCATCCAACACATTCTAAGCATTAATCAACATCCAAAAACAACCTAAAACCATCCTTATAACTCCATCAACTCGAAATCCTCAAGAACACCTAAAAAACCTCACCCAAAAACACTTCAAAAACTAAGGATCTCAAGGATTTCGAGATCTATATGATTGAGACTCCACTTTAACACCAAAAACATTTCAAAACTCATTTAGAAATAATCTCAAACCAGCCAAATCAATTAAAGTCCAAAGTTCACCTTTTAAACAAATTTTTCATCAAGATTTCAAGAGTTTATGTAACCCCCTTAGCCCGGCATAGACGATCGACCCGAACTACGAAGATTACATGGGGAAAACCAAAGTCAACCCGAAAGTCAACCTTGATTAGCGACCCTTGTTTTTAAATCAATCTTGCCTAAATGCATATTAACCCTAGATATGTTCATAAGGTCCACATACTCAAAAATCACAGCGAACGAAAATCATTTGGGGACTCAATTGCACAACTTATGAATTTAAGGACCAAATTGCAAATTCAGGAAATTACGAGGACTTAACCAAATTTTAAGTTGCCAATATGAAATTAATCATGTTTCATGCTTCTCTGCCAAATTTCATCTCAAACGGACATCACAATCACATTCAATTGCATAAACAAGGTTCAGGACCAAAACACAAAGATTTCAAAACATATAACCATCAGTTTCAGTGCCCAACGGTCGAGTGTTCCGGAACAGGAATGATCCGTTCCGAAACGCAGGACCGTTCCGAAACTCATTGCGGAACAAGGCTTGGCAGTGGCAAAACCGTTCCAGAACTGCTCTACCCGTTTCGAAACGTCAAGGCCATTTAAAGCCCTCTGTTCCGAAACGGTAGCACCTGTTCCGAAACGTGCTACCCAGATTGCAGATTTTTTTCTGGTTTAACTCACTTTCAACCAACCAAACACATTCCAGTGACACTCAAATTATACCAGCAAGTCATTATACACTTAAGGAACATAATAGCATCATCCAATCTCAGTCATGGCATCAATTAAGGAAAATCCCTATTCTATAGGCATGCATCCTAACAAGAGAATCATGCAACCATCAAAACACCAAACCAATTACCAAAAGGTCAATTACATGTTCCATCATTGTCAAGAGCATAAAACCAACTTAGGGATTCCAAAACATCTCCCAAAAACTCAAACTAGGTCCCCATTGCCAAATGCCAAAGCTAAACAAGTTATGAAAATAGTCACCATACATGAGCTTAAGCTTTCACTTAGATTCTTGACCACCTTGCTGCCCCTTTTAGCACTTCAATGCTCTGCATTATTGATTTAGGAAAGAGAGAGCGTAAGCACATAGCTTAGTGAGGAATGCTCATTTAAAACATCTCAATAATGCATTTGTATATCACCTTTTTATAACCTTTGTTCAAAACAACATTTAATCATGCTCATATGCATTTAAACCAAGCATTTCATGCTTCAAAACATTAACATGTCATATTGGCTTACAAGTGATAATCATAATCATTTTATAATTCAAAACACAATCAACAATCGGATACGCGGATTACAAGCGTTGTCCCATACGCTTCATACACACTACCAATATCAAGGTGGAGCAAATGGTACAATCACAACCCCTCAACACCCGTGATGGAGACTATGGTACAATCACAACCCCTCCACATCACTCATTGGTAGTTGTATAACATCACTAACGAGATCACGGGACATACAACACAAGATTCACACATGGACTTTTAACCACCATAGTGACCTTACAATACACAAGGCCCACACATGGACTTTTAACCACCATTGTGACCTTAACAATACACAAGGTCCACACATGGACTTTTAACCACCATTGTGACCTTAACACAAGAACCACCCATGGACTTTTAACCACCATGATGTTCTTAACCATCTCGTTAGTGTACTTGGATGGAGCCTACGGTACAATTACAACCCCTCGACATCCAAGGCGACATTATTCACGGTGCACCCAATCCTATAGCCGGCTAACTATATCCGATTCAAGTACTTTTAAACCAAAACATCACTTGCCAATATACATCATTTAACAACAATAATCCACTGTTTAAAAGCAGTTAACAAAGCCAATAATCATCATGCATCACTATGCATCAAAACCACATTTATCAATGTACAAAACAAGGATCCCTTACCTTGAGCATCCTTCAACACATGGCTTATAAAACCAGCAATAAACATGCCAAAATATGCTTTCAAAAACAGAATTTAATCATGCAAACAAATCACTTTGCATTCAACCAATTCATGGCTCAACAACAAGAGAGTTTTCCAAAAACTTACTCTTGTGATACTCAAACTGGCAAACATAGCCCTTAACTCAACAACTACCTTCCTACTCAAGGCATCCGCTACAACTTTAGCTTTACCCGGGTGATACTCGATCGTCAAATCATAATCCTTAAGCAACTCCACCCAACGTCGTTGCCTAAGATTCAACTCTTTCTGGGACATCAAATACTTCAAACTCTTGTGATCCCTGTACACAGTACACTTCTCACCATACAGATAATGTCTCCAAATTTTCAAAGCAAAAACCACCGCAGCTAGCTCAATATCATGCGTAGGATAATTACGCTCATGCACCTTCAACTACCGTGATGCATAAGCCACCACCTTACCCTCTTGCATCAGCACACATCCCAAACCAACATAAGACGCATCACTATACACCACAAACTCTTTCCCTGATTCAAGTTGAACCAAGATAGGAGCTTGCGTCAAAGCTGCCTTAAGCTTCTCAAAAGCCTGCTGTCTCGCTTCCGTCCACTCATACTTAACATCCTTCTGCAACAACTTCGTCAACGGTGCAGCAATCTTTGAAAACCCATCCACGAACCTCCGATAGTATCCTGCCAAACCAAGGAAACTACGGACTTCATGAACAGACTTAGGAGGCTTCCAATTCATCACTGCCTCAATCTTCTGAGGATCAACACGAATCCCTTCAGCAGAAACCACATGACCAAGAAACACCACTTCTCTAAGCCAGAACTCACACTTGCTCAGCTTGGCATAAAACTGATTCTCCAACAAAGCTTGCAACACAATTCTCAAATGTTCTTCATGCTCCTCCTCAGTACGCGAGTACACGAGGATATCATCAATGAACACCACTACAAATTTATCCAAGTATTCATGAAATACTCGATTCATCATGTCCATGAACGCTGCAGGAGCATTCGTCAAACCAAACGGCATAACAAGGAACTCATAATGCCCATACCTCGTCCTGAAAGCTGTCATTGGCACATCCACATCCTTCACCTTCAATTGGTAATACCCTGACCTTAAGTCAATTTTAGAGAACACAGCCGCTCCCCGAAATTGATAAAAACGATCATCAATTCTCGGCAACGGATACCGATTCTTGATAGTCAACTTGTTAAGCTGACAATAATCGATAAACATCCTTATAGTGCAATCCTTCTTCTTCACAAACAAGACCGGTGCACCCCAAGGTGATACACTTGGCCGAACGAAACCACGATCAAGCAACTCCTGCACTTGCGTCTTCAGCTCTTTCAACTCTTTAGGTGCCATTCGATAAGGAGTAATGGACACTGGAGTTGTGTTTTCATACAACTCAATCCCAAACTCCACTTCGCGATTAGGAGGCAATCCAGGCAACTCCTCCGGAAACACACCAGGAAACTCTCGCACAGTCCTGATATCTTGCACACGCAACTCTTTAGAACTAGGATTCATCACAAAAGCGAGATAAGCTTCACAACCTTGCCTCAGCATCCGGCTCGCCTCCAATGTAGACACAACATTGGCAAGAAACTTCACATTCTCACCAACCACCACTACCTCATAATCATCCGCAAGCTTCAACGAAACTCGCTTATTCTCAAAATCTACTACCGCTCGATGCTCAACAAGCCAATCCATACCAAGGATTACATCAAAACCATAGAAAGGCAATTCCATAAGATCAACATGAAAAACATGATCTTGCACAACCAAAGGACATCTTCTATAAAGCTTTCGGGTCACAACAGTCTCACCAAAAGAACTAGTGACATGCATACCAACATCCAAAGACTCAACAGGCAAACCAAGCAGTTCAGCATGCTCACGCAATATGTATGAGTATGTAGATCCAGAATCAATCAAGGAAAATAATGACAAGGATTGCAAAGTGAAAGTACCTGCGATCACATCTGTGTCATTCCTTCCCTCCCTCTGAGCATACACTCTGGCCTGGCCACCACCCTCAGGCTGAATAGCTACAACATGAGCCACATTCCTTCCACGATCCTCTCTATGCTGAAAGTTACCACGGTCGCTCCCACGACCTCTCTGCGGTGCAACAACACCAGGAGCACGTCCTTGGCCACCACCGGCCAACATAGGACACCCCTTCCTCATGTGATCCGCTGATCCACAGTTCCAGCATGAGTTACCAGTCTCCACAACAGGAGCCTGCACCTCCCTCGCTGCTCAAGGACAGTCACGTCTCAAATGGCCACGCGATCCACATGTCCAACATGTGCTCGGATCAGCTCTTGCCTTGTCTCCCTAAACAGGCGCACCTTGCCCTCCACCACCTCGCCTAGCTGAAGACTGATACTTCTGATCATGTCCTCTCTTGTTCCGTCCGCCACCGGAACTATACTCAGCAATTCGCTTACCAGCACTAGAACCAACACTTCTAGAAGATAAACTCAAATTCATCTCAATGTCTTTTGCTCTACCAACCAGCACATCAAAATCAGTATACTCGGCAGCCAACATATAAGTCTTCACCTCCATCACCAAACTATAACGGAAACGTTCACACCTCTCCCGCTCATCTGGAACAAGCTCAGGTGCGTACTGACTAAGCCGAACAAACTAAACCTCGTACTCAGCTACAGACATGCTCCCTTGAGTAAGAGACATGAATTCCCTTTTCTTTTCATCTAGGTACCTCACACCCAGATACCTTCTCTTGAACACGTTCTGAAAGAACGTCTAAGTCACATCAGCATCCTCCATTCCGGAGATAGTGGTTGTCCACCAGGTATACGCATCATCATGCAACAATGATATCACACAGCCCAGCTTCTACACTTCATTGCAATTCATTTGACCCAAGATTCTCTTGGTACTTTCCAGCCAAGACTCAGAACCTTCAACAGACAAACCCCTGAACTCAGTCCCTCCCAGACTGCGCAAACGTTCCAAAGGTAGTCTAACACCAGCATCTCCCTGATGCCCAGCTCCCTGAGCTCCAGCTACCGCCGCCCGAAAAGCACCAGCAATAGCTTGAATCAACATTGACAGGTCAGGAACAACTTGCCCCTGACCAGCTTCAGGTCCAGCGTCCCCAGCACCAGCTGCAACACCAGCTCCTTCACCCTCAGCACTACCACTACCAGACGGAGGAGGTAAATCAACCACATTCTCAGCATTCTCTTCGTTCTCATTTTGAGCCATAGCTCGTGTATTAATCCTCGTCTCTCTACGAGGTGCCATTCACTAAACAATACAATTACAATGCAACAAACAAAGTCAGGCTCAGCAAGGTAAGCAATCCAAGTACTCAAGCTCATTTCCAATTAAAAACGAATCATTTCATTAGCTTTGATTTGGCAATGGGTCCCTCTAACATGCTTCACCACAGCATACACCAACATACTTGCGATTCACACAATATACTTGCAATTCACACAACATACTTTCATTCAACAAGCATACAAAGCATTCATACACTCATCACCCACATAACCATTCCCAATTATTCGAGAACTCAGCTCTGATACCACCAAATGTAACCCCCTTAGCTCGGCCTAGACGGTCGACCCGAACTACAAAGATTACACGGGGAAAACCAAAGTCAACCCGAAAGTCAACCTTGATTAGCGACCCTTTTTTTAAATCAATCTTGCCTAAATGCATATTAACCTTAGATATGTTCATAAGGTCCACATACTCAAAAATCACAGCGAACGAAAAACATTTGGGGACTCAATTGCACAACTTATGAATTTAAGGACCAAATTGCAAATTCAGGAAATTAAGAGGACTTAACAAAATTTTAAGTTACCAATATGAAATTAATCATGTTTCATGCTTCTCTGCCAAATTTCATCTCAAACGGACATCACAATCACATTCAATTGCATAAACAAGGTTCAGGACCAAAACACAAAGATTTCAAAACATATAACCATCAGTTTCAGTGCCCAACGGTCGAGTGTTCCGGAACAGGAATGATCCGTTCCGAAACGAGGGACCGTTCCGAAACTCGTTGTGAAACAAGGCTTGGCAGTGGCAAAACCGTTCCGGAACGGCTCTACCCATTTCGAAACGTCAAGGCCATTTCAGGCCCTCTATTCCGAAACGTGCTGCCCAGATTGCAGATTTTTTTTCTAGTTTAACTCACTTTCAACCAACCAAACACATTCCAATGACACTCAAATTATACCAGCAAGTCATTATACACTTAAGGAACATAATAGCATCATCCAATCTCAGTCATGGCATCAATTAAGGAAAATCCCTATTCTATAGGCATGCATCCTAACAAGAGAATCATGCAACCATCAAAACACCAAACCAATTACCAAAAGGTTAATTACATGTTCCATCATTGTCAAGAGCATAAAACCAACTTAGGGAGTCCAAAACATCTCCCAAAAACTCAAACTAGGTCCCCATTGCCAAATGCCAAAAGCTAAACAAGTTATGAAAATAGTCACCATACATGAGCTTAAGCTTCCACTTAGATTCTTGACCACCTTGCTGCCCCTTTTAGCACTTCAATGCTCTGCATTATTGATTTAGGAAAGAGAGAGCGTAAGCACATAGCTTAGTGAGGAATGCTCATTTAAAACATCTCAATAATGCATTTGTAAAACACCTTTTTATAACCTTTGTTCAAAACAACATTTAATCATGCTCATATGCATTTAAACCAAGCATTTCATGCTTCAAAACATTAACATGTTATATTGGCACAAGTGATAATCATAATCATTTTATAATTCAAAACACAATCAACAATCGGATACGCGGATTACAAGCGTTGTCCCATACACTTCATACACACTACCAATATCAAGGTGGAGCAAATGGTACAATCACAACCCCTCAACACCCGTGATGGAGACTATGGTACAATCACAACCCCTCCACATCACTCATTGGTAGTTGTATAACATCACTAACGAGATCACGGGACATACAACCCAAGATTCACACATGGACTTTTAACCACCATAGTGACCTTACAATACACAAGGTCCACACATGGACTTTTAACCACCATTGTGACCTTAACAATACACAAGGTCCACACATGGGCTTTTAACCACCATTGTGACCTTAACACAAGAACCACCCATGGACTTTTAACCACCATGATGTTCTTAACCATCTCGTTAGTGTACTTGGATGGAGCCTACGGTACAATTACAACCCCTCGACATCCAAGGCGACTTTATTCACGGTTCACCCAATCCTATAGCCGGCTAACTATATCCGATTCAAGTACTTTTAAACCAAAACATCACTGGCCAATATACATCATTTAACAACAATAATCTACTTTTTAAAAGCAGTTAACAAAGCCAATAATCATCATGCATCATTATGCATCAAAACCACATTTATCAATGTACAAAACAAGGATCGCTTACCTTGAGCATCCTTCAACACATGGCTTATAAAACCAGCAATAAACATGCCAAAATATGCTTTCAAAAACAGAATTTAATCATGCAAACAAACCACTTTGCATTCAACCAATTCATGGCTCAACAACAAGAGAGTTTTCCGAAAACTTACTCTTGAGCTTAGCTAAGTTGTTTAGACATAAACTAAGCTCCCAAAACCTTCAAAACATTGGTTTCAAAGCTGAAAACCAAACTTCACTCATCGATTCCGTTTCGCAAGCTTGCCGAAACACCAATCAAGCTTCCGGATCAACACCACAAGGATCCGAAGATGTCTCCCCTGTTTTAAACACATCAAAACAGAGGATTAATGCATCATCATGCATTAATATCTTCAACCAAGACACCTAAACTCGCTGCCCTCATCAACACTCACATTTCGGCTACCAAGCACAACCGAAATCACATCCAAACACCTCTACAACACTACCCAGCCAAAATCCATCAACTCCCATCATTCTTAAACATCAATTAACATCCAAAAAGGATCTAATCACGTCCTTATACCTCCAGCTATTGCAAAACATCAAGATCACCCCAAAAACAATCATAAACTCAAGCAAAACTTAGGAAAATCAACCTATTCGGGATTGCATTGATTAAACCTCAATTTCTCATCAATTATACATCCAATTTACATCAAAAAGACATCTCAAAACAGTGCCCAATCATTTCATACGAATTTCATCAAAATTAAATCCAAATCTTGCATTTAAAGCCAAGATCATGAACACAACATAAAAACCTTTAATAAAACTCAAATCAATGATTGAGAACTTGAGAATTTCAGTAAAGAACTGAGTATTTAGAGGAGAAGGACGTTCATACCTCTAAATGTGAGTTTCTCCTTGTTTAGAACCAAGATTCTTGAAAATTCAATAAGCAAATGCTAAGGATTTGATGTAGAAATGATTAGAGATCAATTGAAGATTGAAATCTCATCTTTAGATGTTAAAATCAGAGGTAAATTGGCTGGGGAAAAGTGTTTGGGCTGAGAGAAAAGTTGAGAGAAAAGAAATGGAAAATTTTGAGAAAAGTTAGTTATGAAGTCAAAATATCTACTTCCCCCCCTTTTCCTTTAATTAAAAACCATTAATTAAATCTTTAATATTTAGAAAAATCTGGAGAAAACTCTTCTTGGGTAAATTATCTCCTTAAAGATTCAAAGTTTCAATCCTTCTAAAAACAGTCACCAACTTTACAAAAATTACATTTTAGTCACTAACCCAAAATGTCACACCTCCAAACCTCATTTTGTAAAATTGATTTCACCATTCTCTTATATATAATAAAAGAGGATTTTAAGATATTTTTCCATATTTTTAATGCATCCCGAACTAGGCTTTCCTAAAATCACCCTTTTATATTCGAACCGCAATCCGACCGAACCGGTCCAAACCCAAAACATCTAAGCCCAAAATTGGGGTGTTACATTTTATTAATCTAACAACAAAACCTCAATCAAAATCAGTATTAAAGAGTCAAATATCTTTGGAATTTCATTAAAGAACTTAGATTAGAGGGATAGCAAGAAAATTATCTCCAATTCTTGCTTCTCCTCTAATTTGGCAAGATTTGCTTGAAGAAACTTGAAGGAAAATAAAAGAAATCAATGGAGAAAAATAGAAATCAAAAGAGGATTTGAGAGAAAAGAAAATCTGGAGATTGGAGAGAAAATAAGAAGTGTTTGGCTGAAGTGAAATAGAGAAATGAAAAGCTCGTCAAAAATTTCATTAACAAATTAACTAACTTTTTAATTAAACCAAATTAAAAGCCTTTTTAATTTTTAATAACATTTAAAACACATGCCAAATTAAGGAAAATGCATAATTTCCAAGTAGCTCCCTAAAGATTCTAATATTTTTACTCTTCTTGCAAAAACACATTTTTCCAACTTTTAAATCTTTACAATTTGGTCACTTCCCAAAATGTACACTTTAGGAAAACTCGTTTTGTAAACTTGATTTGACCAACCTCTTAAATATCATTTTAGATGATTTTAGGAATTTTTATCATATTTTTATTCTATCCCGAACCTCAATCTCCCTAAACCACCTTTTAACAATTCGAACAACCGACACAGTCCCATCGGCCCGACTCGCCAAAACATCTAAGCCCAAAACTGGGGCGTTACAACTCTCCCTCACTTAGGACATTTTGTCCTCGAAATTTTTCCTGAAGGAGAAAGGCACGGAACTAACTCAACATGTCCACCTTACATTCCCACACAACCTCATCAACTCCTCAATGTCATAACAATACTTCACAAGCTCAATTGTCTTGCCACGAAAAACTTTGTTACTCGTATCCAAAATTCTCACCGGTTCCTCATCATAGGATAAATCCGGATTTAACTCATTTTCCTCAACTGACATCACATGCGAAGGATCCGATCTATATCTCCACAACATAGATACATGAAACACATCATGGATATTTTCCAACTCGGGAGGCAACCTCAACCGATAAGCCACATGACTAACTCGCTCTACAACCCCATAGGGTCCAATAAACCTCGGACTAAGCTTTCCCTTACGTCCGAATCTCATCACCTTCTTCCAATGTGATACCTTAAGGAACACGCGATCACCAACCGCAAACTCAATCTCTTTACGCTTTAATTCCGCGTAAGACTTCTGGCGATCCGATGCAGCCTTCAACTACTCACATATGAGTTTCACCTTCAGTTGTTCCCTTGAGCATATCTGGCAAGGAAAGCAACTTTTGCCCTGCCTCAGCCCAACAAAGAGGCGTTCTACACTTCCTCCCATACAAGGCCTCATACGGTGCCATTTGTATACTTGCCTGAAAGATGTTATTATAGGCTAACTCAACCAACAACATATGCTTTTCCCAAGAACCTTGGAAACCAATCACACAACATCGCAACATATCTTTTATCACCTGGATAACTCGTTCCGACTACCTATCCGATTGAGGATGATATGAAGTGCTAAAATTCAATCGTGTACCCAACGCCTGGTGTAACCTTTCCCAAAACCTTTATGTAAACCTCAGATTTCTATCCGACACTATGGACTTGTGCACACCATGCAAACGCACAATCTCAACAATATACAACTCTGCCAACTTATCAAATGTATGGGTAGTATGCACAGCTAAGAAATGTGCACACTTCATAAGACGATCCACAATCACCCACACTGAGTTCTTGTTTGATGGTGCCAAAGGCAACCCGTATTCGAAATCCATCGTAATCCTTCCCCATTTCCACTCTGGTATCCTCAAAGGATGTAACAAACCGGAAGGAAACTGATGCTCAACCTTCACTCGTTGATAAATCATACACTTGCTTACAAAATTAGCAACATCATTTTTCAATCCCACCCAATAGTACTCATCCTTCAAGCCACGATACATCTTAGTACTACCATGGTGCACAACAAAAGGACTGCTATGAGCCTCAGTCAAACTAGTGCGCCTCAACTCAACATCTTCCGGCACCACTATCCGACTTTTGAAACATAGAACCTCATCATCATTAAAGCAAAACTCTGTAGCCTTACCATCAGCTATGTCATGAACATGAGGCACCAACAAATCATCCATCAACTATTTCTCCTTAACCAACTGAATCAAGGAAGGTTTCACCTGTAACTCGGCTATCAAGCCACCATCATGCGATATACTCAAACGAGCAAACATAGCTCTTAGCTCAACAACCACCTTTCTACTCAAAACATCGGCCACAACATTGGCCTTTCCAGAATGATACTTAATGGTCAGATCGTAATCCTTAAGCAACTCCAACCATCTTCGTTGCCTAAGATTCAACTCCCTCTGAGACATAAGGTACTTCAAACTCTTATGGTCGGCGTAAACCACACACCTTTCACCATAAAGGTAATGCCTCCAAATCTTCAAAGAAAAAACTACCGCCGCGAGCTCAAGATCAAGAGTAGGGTAGTTGCGCTCATGCACCTTCAACTGTCTAGACGCATAAGCCACAACCTTCCCACCTTGAATCAACACGCAACCCAAACCAATGTATGATGCATCGCTATGAACTACAAACTCCTTACCCAATTCTGGTTGAATCAAGACAGGAGCTTACGTCTAAGCTTCCTTTAACTTTTCGAAAGCTTGCCGTCTAACATCCATCCACTCAAAGCGAACATTCTTTTGCAACAACTTGGTCAAAGGAGTAGTAACCTTAAAAAAACCTTCGACAAACCTTTGGTAGTATCCAGCCAACCCAAGGAAACTACGTACCTCTACCACTGACTTAGGCATTTCCCAACACATCACTGCCTCAACCTTGTACGGATCAACCCGAATACTTTCGGCTGACACCACCTGTCCAAAGATAACCACTTCCTTGAACCAAAACTCACACTTGCTCAGCTTAGCATAAAACTAACTGTCCAACAACACTTGCAACACAATTCTCAAGTGCCTATCATGATCCTCCTCGACACGCGAGTACACGAGAATATCATCGATAAACACCACCACAATTTGATCTAGAAACTCATGGAACACCCTCTTCATTATATCCATGAATGTAGCATGTGCATTCATCAACCCAATCGGCATCACCACGAACTCATAAAGGCCATACCTCGTCCGAAAAGTTGTTTTGGGTACATCCACATCTTTAACCTTTAACTGATGGTACCCCGACCTCAAATCAATCTTTAAAACACCGAAGCACTACAAAACTGATCAAACAAATCATCGATCCTCGGCAAGGGATACTTGTACTTAATCGTCAATTTGATCAGTTGCTGATAATCTATGCACATACGCATCAAATCATCTTTCTTCTTTACAAACAAGGCCGGTGCACCCCAAGGCGAAACACTTGGCCTTATGACCCTCGGTCAAGCAACTCCCAGAGTTACGTCCTCAACCCCTTTAACAACTTAGGTGCCATGCGATAAGGAGCAATGGACACCAGAGTCGTACTCCCATACAACTCAAAACCAAACTCAACCTCTTGGTTGGGTGGCAACCTAGACAACTATTTCAAAAAGACACCCGGTACTCACATACAGTTCGTATATCCTGCACCCTTACTTCCTTCGTACCAGGATTCACCACATACGCTAAGAAAGCTTCACATCCTAACTCCAACATTTGGCTTGCTTCAAGAGCCAAAATTGTGTTAGACAAGAACCTCATGTTCTCGCCTACGATTACTACTTCGTAATCACCCGAAAGCTTCAAAGAGACTCGCTAAACATCAAAATCCAACACAGCTCGATGCTCAACCAACCAATCCATTCCAGAAATCACACTAAACCATAAAATGACATTTCTATCAAATCAACCGAAACACATGACATTGAACAGATAAAGGACATCTCCTATATTGTTTTCCTTGTAACAACAGTTTAATCAAAGAAACTAGTTACTCACACTCTCACATCTAACACCTCCGAAGCGAACATTCGAGTTACAACTTCCAAAGCAACTTACAACAACATGCGTGAAAAGCTATACCCCACCGATCAAACGTGGACAAGCTCACCTAACATGGTCATATGATACACCTACTTAATAGGTACCAAACATTACTCAAGCTTCATGTGGTCAGCGGACCCACAGTTCCAACATGAATTAGCTCTAGCCACAGGAGCCTGCACCTCACGAGCCGCACGCGGGCAATCCCTCCTCACGTGCTCCCATGAACCACACATCCAACAATACCACAGCCAGGCGGTACTCTTAAAATATGACCATTCGTACACTAACCACCACTAAACTAGACTACACAACTCACTTCATAGCGCTTGAACCTCGCGCATGCACTATTAAACTCAGGTTCTGCTAAAATACCTCGCCCGTGTTACCAACAAGTCAAAAACAATGTAGCCAGTAAATAAAAAATATGGCTTATCAACAGGCACTAATCCATAAAGGTGCCACCACAACGGTGTCTCATAGCCATTTCCAATCCAGGAGCACGCATGCCCAACTAAACAATTTGTACCTTAACTCAACCACAACTTAAGATTTTTGAACCCAAACCACATATTCACATTTCTCAACAGCCAAGTATCTAACCCCCAGATACTTCTCCTTTAAAACTGTTCAAAAGAACTCTCAGAACACAACATCGGGTTCTATGCCCACAACCACAGATGTCCACCAACTAAACACATCTCTATATAATCAAGATACAACTCATCTCTACACTATGGGCATCACTACACTTCATTTATTCCACAGTCTTATTCATACAAGTCATCCATTCCCTGGATACCTTCGGTGCCAACCTTCAAGCTCAACTTCTACTCGACTTGCGTAAGCGCTAACAGCAGCTCACAACATCCACCAGCTAGTGCAGTCACATGCACCTTAGCATTAACAGCTTCACAAGCTCTAAACATCGCCTATATACCCGACGCCATACAATCCAACACTTACCCAACCAACATAGGTTGTGCTTACATCGAGGCACATCAAGGCGTCTAGCACCTAGGAGACTTTACTCACTCCTATTTTCCTTGTGTAATCACTAATTTTATCTGGGGTAGGTTTATTTTATTTTATTTTTATATGTAAATAATGGGCTTTTTGTTATATGTTACCACCATCTTTAAATAAAGGAACACATGTAGTGGGCTTTGTTTAAATAATATACCATTTTACTAAAACCCAAAATATAAGTGATCAATATGTATGTCACCATTACCACATTATTGTTATCATATGTTAGTGTTATTATTAACATTGTTTTTATTATTATTATTATCACTACTAACATTATTATCATTATTGTTATTGTTATCAGTATTAACATATTATTATTTTCTTTACTATCATTGTTACTCTCTATACTTTATTATTATTATTATTATTATAATTATGATTATGATTATGATTATTATTATTATTATTATTATTATTATTATTATTATTATTATTATTATTATTATTATTATTATTTCGGAACAAGTCTGAAAATACAAAAATATTAATATCTATAAATACATGCCCAACTAAATAACAGTCCATCTTTATTAAACTATAATAAGTGGCCCAAATTTAAATAAATAAAACCCAAGTCTCTTTAATAATAATAGTCCATTTACAACCAAAAGGCCCAAGCTTTAAATACATTTTGGCCCGATAAGAACCCAAGGTTGAATCCCTAGTCCTAATCCAATCTTTTGCTTGCGCAACCAATTCTCCACCGTCAGATCTAATCCAGATCTGACGGTCCAAATCGAGGCTTGGGCGAAAACCCTAGAGAGGCCCCTTTTCAGCTCGCGCCGCACTCACCCTAGCCGTCGGTGATTGTATCTAACGGCTCAGATCGAGCACGTGGATGAAACCCTAGAGGATCCCGTCTGCCTCGCGTTCGCCCCAATCGTCAGATTAAGAGAACAACGTGGAGTATTCCAGAACCTACACGCGCCTCACGCGGGACTCTTCAGTTCCTACACGCCCGACTTTTCAGCGCCTCCACGCGTACGTGCGGCTAACCTGATCACCCTTTGACTCCCCTAGAGCCACAACCATTACCCCATGGGCAAGGGGGACCAATGGCTCAACTCCACGTCACCATTTCGGTGCGACATAGCCACAACTGAGGCCGACTCTGCATCAACGTCTGTTCTTCTTCTCTGCCGTACGAGCCACGCATGAATCCAGCCAAAAACTTGTACGAACCACTAGCAATTTTCCATTTCATTTCCATGTAAATGAGAAATATTGGTAATTCCGGCTATAAAGCCGAATCGAAACCAAGTGTAAAAAGGGGCTTTTTAATAGAAAAATGAATACAAGCAAAGAGAAGTTTAGAGGTAATCCTCTTGTCATTTCCATCACCGCATAGCATAAACACAAAAGCATAGTTTTTCCTTTTTACCTCTTCTTTTTTCTTCTAGAAACGTTCTAGGCTCTCTCGCTGACGACAATCCTCCCAAGCCCCGCTTAGCTTTGCATAGTGAGTTGGTTGAAATAGACACAAAAATGCTTCTTCTTTTCTTCTACATCGTTTTGGTTTTTTGACTCAAAAAAGGGTTTTGGTTTTCTCTATTTTTCTCAAAACAAAAGTGAGGGGTTCGTTTTTTAGTCTGTTGTCGTTTGAAGTTTTCAAAACGAAAAAGGTTTCTTTTTTGGGGTTGTTTCGAGTCTGCCGGTCAGTGATTAATGCCAGCCGGCGTTTAGGGTGTTTAGGTTAGCATGGGGCGTATGAGCCCGAGTCTTAGGGAAGCAAAATGGGTTCGAAGTGGCCAAATGGGGTGTTTTTATAGTGTTTTTAGGTTTTAGGATAGGGTCTAATTAGGTTTTAGTCCTTCCGTGTCGCGTCGTTTGCGCGTTTAGGGCCTCCGTGTTTCTAAATCCCGTCCTAGGTCCTTAAGAGTTTTTTTATGCAATTTCGTCCCGAGTCAGTCTCATAGTGGTCTTTTTATACGTCTCCTCCTCGTAGTTTGTATCAGTTTCAATTAGGTCCATTTTATTGGCTTTTCTGTTCTTCATGCATCTTTCAATTTTTGCCACTGTTTTTTTAATTCTTGCAATTTAGTCCTGTTTTTTTGTTATTATTTGTATGATGAATGTGGTATGTTTGTTATATGTGATTATGAGATTTTGGATTGTATGCTGATATTGTATGGGGAATGAGCTCTTTTATGTAATGTGAACTTGTAAAATTTAAAATGTGTAGTTTAGGTTTCGATTGATACGAAATGTGGTATGGTAGCGTTAAGCTTAAAATGTGTGATCAAATGTTTTAATGGAGCGTTTTTAGTACAATATATGCCTTCGTGGAAAGGCCCGTTTTATAAGAAATTCAACAAACGATTTTTCTTTATAAATTGTATGCTTGCCATGAATTTTTTCTTAAAATGTCTTAATCAATAATGATATATTAATTCGGGCTTTGTTAATTTGGTTTGCCTCTAGTTTGGGTTTTGGGCCTTAGGGCTTTAAGTGGCTCGAGTTGTGTATTTTTGGGTTGCTTAGCTTAGGCCGGCTTGGGCTAGTTAAGTTAGTTTTTAGTGTTTAGCTTAACCGATTAATTTGTTTCGAATCGTGTGCCTGCTATATAGGGGCACGGTTCGTACAATTATATCGGTTTAGGTTTAGAACCTAAATTAAGCTAAGGGCTTTAACCGATTTAATTAGCTTAAATTCATCATTGTCTCATTAGGATGGATAATAAGCCCATTAAATCGGTTAAGCCATTCCTAACCTTTTTAGAAAAAAATTAACATCACATTTAGATAGGTTAAACCAAGATAATTCATAATTTGTTACAGCCGCCTAGTCATTTAGGATTTAAATAATTTTGGGATATATTAGAATCACCTAATCTAATTAGATCATTAATCGGTCTCAAAAATTCGAGACTTTAAGACAGAGCCTTGGGTGGGCTTTTGCGTGTTTACTTTCAAGCTTTTCTATGACATGCATCTTATACTTGTCATTCATGAAACCATTAATAATTTGGAATTTTAATTAATTAAACTTAAACAAACAAAGGAGAGGTATCTATTAACCTCGATATTCACGTCAAAACAATCCAAGCTTAATGGATGTCGACCGAATATTTGGGTTAATTTTCACCGTATCTAGGTAATCAATAATTAAAAGTAGAGGTATCATATCATCATCCCTTATTTGCTTGCACCATGCATAAAGGTGGTGTACGGGTTGAGTTGTGAGGAGCTCGATTCGTTCAATCGATATGGCTCGCCAAGTGGTGGAGAGGTGGATTTTTGGGTGGAAGGGTTGTGGAAGCTAAAAAGATAATTGACACAATGATTTATAGTGGTTCAACCTTCTAACCAAGGTCTACATCCACTACCTTAGCTCCCCACTAAGGATTTCCAATCAATCCACTATTGATTCGCCCCCCTTTTCTAGGCTTAGGAGGAAACCCTTACACACCGATCAAGCTTTCTACCCAAAGCGTTAATCAAACCCTCTTTTACAAAGAGATAAACAAAGCAAACACAAATCCCCCTAATAGGTGTTTGTTTGCACAACTAAAGCACTCACCCAAAACCTAAAACACTTGAGCAAATTTGACAATTTTGGCTCATTAGTATTTGTCTATACAATAAATGACAATTTAGGCACT
Source organism: Hibiscus tridactylites (assembly GCA_958450335.1). NCBI lineage: Eukaryota > Viridiplantae > Streptophyta > Magnoliopsida > Malvales > Malvaceae > Hibiscus > Hibiscus tridactylites. The sequence continues at coordinate 60,443,702 of OY288273.1, read as the reverse complement.
AAGAAAATTCTTGATCATTTGTTGATTGACAATATGAGCATTAGCCTTTACTTGAAGCTTGGAGGTCCCTTTTATACTCCTTGATGAGTTTATAGTTGTTGCTAGCCGTTGGGGTTGATTTGGAGCCGTTAAGGACTTTAATTCCCACCATAAATGCAATTCTGCAGCTCTCCGTTTCGAAACACTCGAACCCATTTCGAAACACCCTTTAAGTAGAAAGAGCCGTTGCAGTTTGACAAGGCACCCGTTTTGGAACGCCCCTGGCCGTTTCAGAACACGTATCGAAACACCTAGACCCGTATCGAAACACCCTGCATTTAATTGTTAGTTGGGAAATAGCCGTTGGGGTTTATGACCATTGTAGTCAAAGCCACGTAGGCGTATCGAAATGGCATAGCCCGTTTCGAAACGCTACTAAAAAATCTCATCCAGGGAAAACTCGTTTCGATACCAGTATCGAAACATTTTAGCCACTGGAATACACCGTATCGAAACTCCCTAAGGTGTTTCGAAACGACTGGACGTTTTTGTGTAGTTTGACCTTTGAAAACATGCAAAAACCTTTTAAAAACTTCCCTAAACATAGTTTCAAGTTATTTGGACTTTGGAAATTGTTTTAAATACTTTTCAAATCAGTCCAAAATATTTTCAATTATTATATCAAAACATTAGTTCTACAATCTCCCCCTTTTTGATATAATAAAACTATCTTTAAAAATTGTTTGGGATTCTCCCCTAACTTTAAAAATGTGCATAAGAGATTAAAGATTTGAATTCAAATAAAGCTCTCCCTTATTCATTTGAAAATTCAATATTTCAAACCATTTCTCCCTATTTTTGTTATATCAAAAAGAAATTAAAACATTAAGTTCAAAATAACAATACAGGTAAAAATTTGACAAAAATAAAAATTTGGTTTTAAAATGGCTCCCCTTACTCAAAGCATCAATAAAAAGTTAGTCCAACATTTATGAACATCTAGTTGAATTAAATAAAAATTAAAACAAATAAATGCAAAAACAACTAGATTTTTACCAACACTTGAACCCAAAGGGAGGATGTGAAGCCTTCCTTCTTCAAGTGTTCTTCCTTGTGTGCATGGAGCTCCCCCTCAATGTTTTACTTGTTAAACATCTCCATCACACCTAGCAAAAGACAATCAAGTGATTTTTGGTATCCAAATTGCTTTGGATCTATAAACGTTAGTAGCACAAATTTTAGTCCCATTAGGAATCCATTTTTCAATGTCATCCTTTTCAATTGAAGTGGTTAGTCCTTTTGGGACCCAAACACTTCTAAATCATTTTCCTTTTTTCAAATCTAGGGGCACTAGATTGTCTTACATAAAAATTTAATTTTCCAAAATTGTTTTTCTTTTCAAGCTCTTTGGAAATCAAATCTTTTTCTTCTTGAACTTTTTGAAGCAAATTTTGTAAATCAAAACATTTTAATTCAAACTCTTCGAGTTTTGCTTCAAGTTCAAGTTTGGTTTTAGAAATCAAATCATTTTGATTTTTTAACTTTGAAATCAATTTATTGTTTTTCAAAATGTGATTTTTAAACTCTAAAACCAAATCATCATAGGCATCTTGTAATTCATCAAAAGAGTAAGAACATGAGGTAGATGAATTAGAAGTTACCCTTGAATCTTCTTCGATGGCCATAAGGCAAATGTTGGCTTGTTTATTATCGGTAGAGTCCTCATCAATCCAAATAGCCACATGGGCCTTCTACTTATGACTTGAAGTGCTTGCCCTCTCCTTTTTCTTAGATTCGCGTTCAAGCTCTCTCAAAGCTTTCTTCATGAACGGGGCACACTTCTTGAAGAGATGAACTATTTCTTCTTCTTCATCCTCCTCTTCACTTGAGTAGACATGATGGCAAGTGGAGGATTTGAGAGCCATGGTAATTTTTTTTCGGGAATTACCCGGTATTTTTGTTTCGGGTAGTCGGGTTTTCGGGTCAGGTCAATCGGGTCGGGTATTTTCTCCCACCCCTAATAGTCAGGAGTAATGATGAGAAGAATTCGGATGTGCAAGTATGGTCTGAAGGAGAGCAACAACACGAGGGAGATAATATTTCAGCCGGGTTCAGATCAGAAATGGCAAATGAGACTTTCATGAACACGAAGTTCAATGATGTGTCTGAATTGAAGCATGTTTGGAATAATTGGGACTTTGAGGCGAGGAATGCCTTCAAAAGCGAATATGGTAACATTGCGTATTTGTTATATGTTTCGGTCGATCAATCACTACTTCAGGCTTTGGTAGGTTTTTGGAATTCAGCCTATAGTTGTTTCACAATTGGTGACTTGGACTTAACCCCGACGATTGAAGAATACCAAGACCTTGTGAATTGTAAGAAGATAAAGGTGAAACATGTCTACTCTAAGACAAGCAAGAACAAAACTTTCCGAGTGAAGCTTCAAAAATTTTCAGACGCTTTGATGTTATGGGTCGAGCATCAAGTAACGACTTGGAACAAGAAGGCGTACCTCAAGGTAGAGAGGATTTTGGCCTTAGTATCAGTGCATCCCGCGGTGCGAGTTCAGCGTAATCTTTTCGCACTCTTGATTTACGGATTGGTGCTCTTCCCTAAAGCCTTACGCCTCATTCACCCATCAATTTTGGACTTATTCGATCGCTTGTTTGAAGGTGGTAATCCAGTTCCGGTGATCTTGTTAGAAACTTTCCAGTCTTTGAGGTTTTGTAGAAAGCATGGAGGGGGTCATTTCTTAGGGTGCCCTCAACTTTTGACAGTTTGGTTCTATAACCACTTTTTGACGGATGTCAGCTTCTCGAGACCAGTTTATGATTGTATGTTCTCACCTTTGGAGGAGTTTTTGCGTGAAGATCACTAGCCCACGAAAAGGTCCGAAGAAGTTTGGCTTGATGTTCTCCGCAATTAGAGTGACGAGGACATTGTTTAGAGGGCACCGTGGTTGTCAGCAAGGAACATCCTTTATAGGTGTGGGATGTATTCGTGGGTACCCTTACTTGGTCTTTGGGGGCATACGGCTTACGCACCCCTCTTGGTTTTGAGACAGTATAGATCGAAACAATTCGTACCGACCATTAATGGTTTAAAGGAATTCAACATAGACTATGAGAGGGAAAAGGTTACAAAGGAAAGGCGTATAACGCTTCCTCGGCATGGAACAACACAAGGAGGGTTAGGATCTTGAACGCTCCTTATATGGTTACTCTAGAATATGAGGTGTAGAGGTTTAACCGTGTTGACGGTAATGTTCCTCAACTAAACCCGGATGGGAGAAGAACCACTAGAGAAAAGTTAGCTTTGCTTCCCACCGAAGTAGATCTGATGAGAAAACAGCTTGAAGAAGAGCAAAAGAAGTATGAACAGGTCGAAGAGAGGACTAAGAGAGAAAGGTTCGACTTTGAATTGGAGAAGGTGCGGTTTGAGGGAGACATCAAAGCTTTGCAAAGGAAAAACGATGTATTAGAACTCGAGCTCAGGTTGGAGAAAGAAGAAATTCAGAAGCTGCAAAGACTAAACAAAGGTAAGAGAGTTGCAGAAGGTGGATCAAGCCAAGGGTTAGAGCTTCGCTTTAAGGAGGAAAGAGGAAGAGTCGAGAATTATAAAAGGGGTATCATGAGTAAAGGACTGAGTGCTTGCCTTAACGCAAGAAATGAAGAACTTACAGACCGAGTAATTCGGAACGCTTGAAAGGGAACTAAATCAAAGCGGAACTTTGAAGGATCAGGTGAAGAATTTAGAGAGGTCTCTTTTCAAACACAAAGGATCCACCAATAAGCTCAAGGCCAGCAGATTAGAAAACCAAGGTTTGAAGGGCCGTGTCGATGAATTGGAAACGGAAGTCCAACAGCTCAAAGACCGCATCGAGAGCCTTAGGAGGGCAATCCAAGTGCGTCCAATGTCGACTCTAGAACAGTTGCATTTTTCCGCCTATACTATTTGGAGGCAAGAACAAGAATTAGCACATTGGACTGCTCGGATGCAAGAGGTTGCCGCGAAGGTACAGTTTTTGGCCGATGACGCTGCCAAGCTCGATGATTGTGTGGATGACTCGAACAAAGCGGGGGAGACAGTTGTTTGGATCTTAAGGGAAATCGTCAATTTAGGCGCCAAGTTGGACTAGTTTGTGTGAAAGAGATGAACTCAAGAAAAGAAGAAGAAGCTTTAGGATTTTTTAGGATATTTCTCAGTAGATGCTAGTGTAGGATTGTATGAGTAGCTAGTTTTCTTCAAATCATTGTAACAAGACGATGTTCCAATTAATGCAAGTCGTTTAATGATGATATTTGCCAAACTAGGTGTTGCTCTTTGCATTCATGCACTACACATTTATTTGCATATCTTATTTAATTATTTGAATTTAATTAAAATACCTCTTATTTTCAGATAAAAAATTACATTTTGGTTCTTTAAATTTTCAACCATTCCTCATTTGTACGAAACACGGTCACAGTCTCGATTTATGGAAGATAGGCTAGCTAAGGTGGAGCAAGGTTAGAAGGACCTTGTAAACCGCCTTGAAGGGGTCAATAAGAGTATCAGTGACCAAATTGCACAGTCACAAGTGTCTATCATCGCCCAGATGACCAGCTTATTGACCAAAATGAAGGGCAAAGAAGGAATTTCTATGGACGGTTCGAACGTGGAAGAACATGAGGGTGCTACGTCTCACACAAAGGTTAACCCAGATGTTCCAGAGTAAGGAAAAAAGGGTCTTTATCAATCTTGCGAGGGTTTCCGTCGGTCCTAATGCAGGGGTATCTGCTAGCCATCCCGGGGGAACTTCAGCGAATCAGCCCATTGATTTAGGGGCCGATCAAGAAAATGAAGTGCCAGACTTAAGCATGATGGAAAAGGTGGAAAGGATCAGAGCTGAAATAGAGAATAAGTACAAAGATAAGTTTCGGCCTTTTGAAGAGAAACTCAGAACCATACAAGAGGTGGATGAGCAAGGCAACAACGCAAGTGACTTGAGTTTGGTAGCGGACTTGGTACTCCCGCCCAAGTTCAAGGTGCCTGATTTTGACAAGTACGATGGTACTACTTGCCCATCGGCTCACATCACTATGTATTGCCGAAAAATGGCCACCTTTGTGAAGGATGAGAAATTGCTTATCCACTATTTCCAAGATAGTCTGACTGGTTCTGCAACTCGGTGGTACACCATGCTTTGCCAAGCAAATGTCAAGTCATGGAAAGACCTTTCGAGAGCCTTCATAGAACATTACAAGCATGTGACCAACATGACTCCCAATCGGATTATGTTAGAAAGGATGGAACGAAAGGCAAATGAAAGTCTGCGCCAATATGCTCAGAGGTGGCGTGATGTAGCCGCTCAAATTCAACCCCCGATCTCGGAGCATGGAATCACCCTGATGTTTATCAATACATTGAACAAGAGCATTGTTTGATCATTTGATAAATAATACCTCTCAGAATTTTGTGGATATGGTAAAAATCGGAGAATCCATCGAGGTGGCCATAAAAAGTAAGAGAATTGACGGTAGGGAGAGTACTCGAAAGAATTACAAGAGAAAGGACAATGAGGTGAACACTGTGAACACCTATACGACCCCGAAGAGCTTTACTCTTTCAGCACCACAAGTCACGTCTAAAGGAGGACAAAGCTCGAACAAAAAAGAGACTAGGGATCCGAAGAAAGAAAATGAGAAGATGAATTTCACCCCTATCCTAGTATCTTATGTTGATCTATACTCTTACTTGCACGAGGCGGACTTGGTCCGACCTTACTATGTCACTCCTTTTAAACCTCCATTCTCGGCTTGGTATGATGAGAAAGCAAATTGCGAATATCATGGCGGCGTTTCGGGACACTCAATTGAAAACTGCATTGCATTAAGAAGTTTGTGCAAAATTTGATTAAGACTGGGGTATTGCAATTATATGAGCCGAATACCGCTACTAACCTGCTACCGAATCATGTGTGTCGAAATGTTAACGTGATAGAGGAAGAGTATACCAGAAAGGCTAAAGCAAGTGTGTCCGAGGTCAAGTCTCCCTTAAGGTGGGTGTTTTAACAGTTATGTATGGCACGCCTAATTGACCGGGGCATGGAGATCGTGTTAGAAGGTTGCAGACCGTATTGTGAGTACCATCATCAAGAAGGTCATGATATTCAGTATTGTGAAGAGTTTATGCAAGTAGTCAAGATATGATGGATAATAAGGAGATCGAGTTTTTTTGAGAAAGACGAAGAAAGGAAGGACTTAGACGTATGTGCATCCGATGGCTTTAAAGTTAAGTATTGGTTGGACCGACCGTTTGTTTTACTGCGTAAGACGAAGGAAGAAGGCTTACCCGAAGGAGAAAGTTTGAAGTTGACCCCGAAGCTTAGAATATCTCCTCTGATGTCCTTTCCTTTCAAGGATAAACATAAAGTTCCATGGAACTATGCCGCCCATGTCTTAATGCCTGGAAGTATGGACCCGATAAAAAAGAACAAGTTACCCGACGAGAAAGAGCCCGAGAAAGAAGAGAGTCCGATGGAAGCATAAACTGAGATAGTGAATGAAGTGGGAAACTTCATGAGGAGCGGGAGGTGTTATACCCCAGATACTCCAAAGGTGATAGAGCCGAGGGGTAAAGAGAAATCGGCCGAACTTGAAGCTGAAAAGGTGTTTGGTGAGAAACCTCCTCCGAAGATTAATGAGCCTGTAACAGAAGCACGAGCGTAAGAGTTCTTGAGGTTATTGAAACATAGTGAGTACAATATTGTTGAACAACTCCGAAAACAACAAGCTTGGATTTCAGTGTTAGAGTTGTTGTCGAGCTCCGAGAAACATCGTGATGCACTGTTGAAGGTGTTGAATCAGACGTTCGTCCTGGATGACATCTCAGTTAACAAGTTAGACCGGATAGTGGGCCACATTATTGGCGATAACTTTATCACCTTCAGTGATGATGAGATTGTAACGCCCCGGTTTTGGGCTTAGAAGTCTTGGGCGTTGACCGGTTGGTCAAAGTGCTGTTCGAATCTTAAGAGGTGAATTTAGGAAAGCCTAGTTCGGGATGCATTAAAAATATGGAAAAATGTTCTAAAAACATCTTTTATTATAATTAAGTGAACTGTGAAATCAATTTTGGAAAATGAGTTTTGGTAGTGTGACATTTTGGCTAGTGACCAAAATGTAATTTTCGCAAGTTTGGTGGCTGTTTTATAAAGGGTTGAAACTTTGAATCTTTAAGGAGCTATTAATCCAAAAGTGGTTTCTCCAGATTTTTCTAAGATATTTTGAGTTATAATTCTGATTTTTAAAGTATATCAAAAGGAGGGAAAAGCCATTTGGCTAATTTCATAACTAACTTCTCAATTTTCTTCTCTCATTTTCTCTCAACCCAAACACTCCATTTCCAGAGAATTGTTTCTGATTTTCTCACCTAAATCTCTCCTTTCAACTCTCATTTGATTCCTAATCAACATATCTTCAAAACCTCTTCAATTGCTACTTGTTTCAACAAGGATTTTGATTCCAAAAAGAGGAGAAACTCAAGTTTGGAGGTAAGAACGTCCTTCTCCTCTAAACTATCAGTTCTTTACTGAAATTCCTAAGTTTTCAATCCTAAATTGATGTTTAATTAAAGGTTTTAAAGTGGTGAAATGGATCTTGGCTTATAATGCAAGATTTTGATGATTTTTGATGATTTTCGTTAGATCTGATTAATCTGTGTTTTGAGATGTGTTTTTGATGTTAAATGAACTCTAAATTGATAAGGAATTGAGTTTTGATTGATGCAATCCCGGATAGGTTGAGTTTCCTAAGTTTAGCTTGTGTTTCAAGGTTGTTTTTGAGGTGATCTTGTGGATCTGATGTTGCTGGAGGTATAAGGATGTTTATAGGTTGTTTTTAGATGTGTTATGATGTTAATGGAAGTGAGGTTTTGCTGGTTTATGGCTGGGCTTTGTTTAGAGGTGGTTTGGATGCATTTTCGGTTGTGTTTGGTGGCCGAAAATGGAGGTTGGATGAGAGCAGCGAGTTTAGGTGCTTTCATTGAAGCAATTAATGCATGATGATGCATTAATCCTCTGCTTTGATGTGTTGAAACAGGGGAGGCATCTTTGGATCCAAGATTGGTTGATCCGGAAGCTTGATTTGGTGCTTTGGCTTGAAGCAAAGTAGAAATCGGTGAGTGCATTTGTGGAAATTGGATTTTCAGCTTTAAAACCAAGGTTTGAAGGTTTTGGGAGCTTAGTTTAAGTCTAAACAACTTTGCTAAGCTCAAGTGTAAGTTTTCGGATTTTCTCTCTAGTGGTGGCCATGATTTTGATGTGATGCAAAATGATGATTTGCATGTTTTAATTACTGTTTTGAAAGCATGTTTTAGCATGGTTTTTGCTGATGATGTAAGCCATATGTTGAAGGTAACTCTAGGTAGGAGTTCCTTGCTTTTGTACATTGCAATGATGTGGTTTGATGCTTAAAAATGCATGATGAATATGGCTTGTTTATAATGCTTTAAAACAGTGGATAAAATAATGAAAATGATGTATATTGGCAAGTGATGATTTGAAAAGATTAAGGTCACTAAGGTGGTTAAAAGTCCTTGAGTGAGCCTTGTTACTTAAGAACATCAAGGTGGTTAAAAGTCCTTGGATGGTTCTTGTTGCGGACACTAAGGTGGTTAAAAGTCCTTAGGTGATCCTTTCCATGGTGTTTAAAAGTCCATGGGGCCAAGGTGTTTAAAAGTCCTTGGGGCCAAGGTGTTTAAAAGTCCTTGGGGTGATTCAAGTGTTGGACACAAAGGTGGTTAAAAGTCCTTGTGTGGTCCTTATTCATGGTGTTTCAAAGTCCATGGCCAAGGTGTTTAAAAGTCCTTGGGAAAGTTGTTGAACTTGTTTTAATAAATGAAATGTATCACTTGAGCCAATATGACATGTTAAGAATATTGTGAAGCATGGGATGCTTGTTTTAATGTTTATATTGAATCATGGGATTGCTTGTTTTAAGTATGCTTTTGAGCATGTGCAAAGGTTGATTATGAGCATGTTTTGTAAATGTTTTTAATTGCATTATTGAATGGTTTTTAAGGAGCATGCCTCACTAAGCTTTTGCTTACGCTCTTCTCGTTTTCTAAATTCAATAATGCAGAGCACTAGAGTATCTTGAAGGGCAGCAAGAAGGGCAAGAGTTCAAGTACAAGTAGAGCTCAATGTATGGAAGGTTTTTGTTAAACATTTTAGCTTTTGGATGATTTGGCAATAGGGGACAAATGTGTATGTTTTGGGAGGTGTTTAGAACTCCCTAAATATGTTGAATGTTGTTTTGAATGTTGGTTTTTAGATTGGACCATTATATGCTTGTTTTAGAAGTTTGTGCTTGAATAGCTAGCTTGTGTAGGAAGCATGTCTATAGAATTGGGGCTTTTTGCATATGATGTTGTTTTGATGATTTGTTGATGCAAGTATGTCCTATATATGTTGAATTGCATGCTGGTAAAGTTTGGTAGCATTTGGAGCATGTTTGAATGATCAATTGCATGTTTTGGAATGCATTTGGAGTGAATCTGTGCAGGGCGTTTCGGAACAGTGTGCACCGTTTCAGAATGGGTGCCTGGAATGAATCCAGGGGTCCGAAACGGTATGCACCGTTTCGAAACGGTTTGGCCTCTGCCAGACCCCCGTTGCGGTACTGGTTGCGGAACGGCCCGTGTTTCAGAACGGTGTCAACCTGTTCCGGAACGGTCGACCGTTGGGGGCTGACATGGGCAGTTATATGTTTTGAAATGTTTGCATTTTGGTCCTGAATCTTGTTTGTTCAATTGGGTCCCTGCTTGATCTCTGATGTTTGTGATCTTTGAGTAAGATGTTTGTGTGATCACCATTAGGGTTAATGTGCATCTAGATAAGATTAAAAAGAAAAAAAAAAGGTCGTTAATCAAGGTTGACTTTCGGGTTGACTTTGGTTTTCCCCGTGTGACTTTCTTAATTCGGGTCAACCGTCTAGGCCGGGTTAAGGGGGTTACATTTGGTGGTATCAGAGCTGAGTTCTCGAGTAATTGGGAATGTTTGTATGCATGATTGAAGTATGTTTGACTTGTTTGCTTGTGGTATGAAAGCATGTTCAGTGGCTTGAGATGTTGATGCATTTGAGATGTTGATGCATTTGAGATGTATGCTGTGATGTTGCATGTTGAGGGTACCCATTGCCAAACAAAAGCTAAAGAAATGATGTTGATTTTGAAAGAAATTGAGCTTGAATACTTGGATTGCTTACCTTGCTGGGCCTGACTATGTTTTATTTGTATTGTTATGCATGGTAAAAGTATGACACCACGTAGAGAGTTAAGGAGTAGCGTGAGAGCTACGACCCCGGATGGGAATGAGAATGAAGAGAATGCGGGTAGCGCTGTGTTACCTCCTCCTCCACCTGGTTGTGTGGTGGTGCTGAGGGAGGGAGAGCTGAAGCTGCAGCAGCTGGTGCTAGAGCTGCAGGACCTGAGGTTGGTCAGGGGCAAGCTATGCCTAATATGTCGATGCTGGTGCAAGCTATTGCGGGTGCTTTTCGAGCAGCAGTAGCTGGAGCTCAAGGAGCTGGGCATCAGGGAGATGCTGGTGTTAGACTACCCTTAGAGCGTCTGCGCAGTCTTGGTGGGACTGAGTTTAGGGGTATGTCTGCTGAGAGTTCGGAAGCTTGGTTAGAGAGTACCAAGCGAATCTTGGGACAGATGAGCTGCACGGATGTGCAAAAGTTGGGATGTGTTGTGTCCTTGCTGCAGGACGATGCTTATACGTGGTGGACGACCACAATCTCTGGAATGGCTGAAGCTGACATCACTTGGACATTCTTTCAGAATGCGTTCAAGAGGAGATATCTGGGAGTGAGATATCTGGATGAGAAAAAGCGTGAATTCATGACTCTTACCCAAGGGAGCATGAGTGTGGCTGAGTATGAGGTGCAGTTTGTGCGACTCAGTCAGTATGCACCGGAGCTGATTCCTGATGAGCGGGAGAGGTGCGAAAGGTTTTGTTATGGTCTCATAACGGAGGTAAAGATGTATGTGCTGGCCACTGAGTACGATGATTTTGATGTGTTAGTGGGCCGAGCAAAGGACATTGAGATGAATTTGAGTTTGTCTGCGAAGAGTGCTGGAGCAAGTTCTGGTAAGAGATCAACTGAGTATAGTTCCGGAGGTGGACGGAACAAGAGGGGACGCGATCAGAGGTATCAGTCCTCAGCTAAGAGAGGTGGAGGTGCACCTTCTAGGGGTGGCAATGCTAGAGCTGACCCTAGTGCTTGTTGGATCTGTGGTTCACGTGGTCATTTGAAGCGTGACTGTCCTCGTGCTGTGAGGGAGGTGCAAGCTCCTGTTGCGGCAGCTGGTTTTGGATGCTGGAATTGTGGTTCTGCTGACCACTTGAGGCGGGATTGTCTGAGGTTGGCTGGTGGCCAAGAGCGTGCTCCTGCTGTTGCTGCACCGCAGAGAGGTCGTGGGCGCGGCCGTGGTAATTTCCAGAGGCGTGAGGAAGGTGGTCGTGGAGTAGCCCATGTGGTGGCTATTCAGCTTGAGGGTGGAGGCCAAGCGAGGGTGTATGCTCAGCGCGAGGGAAGGAATGATGCAGATGTGATTGCAGGTACCTTTACTTTGCAATCCTTGTCATTGCTTTCTTTGATTGATTCTGGATCTACGCATTCATACATTTTGCGTGAGCATGCTGAATTGCTTGGTTTGCCTGTTGAGTCTTTGGATGTTGGTGTTCGTGTCACTAGTTCTTTTGGTGAAACTGTTGTGACTCGAAAGCTTTATAGAAGGTGTCCTTTGGTTGTTCAAGAGCATGTTTTTCATGTTGATCTTATGGAGTTGCCCTTCTATGGTTTTGATGTGATCCTTGGTATGGATTGGCTTGCTGAGCATCGTGCTGTTGTGGATTGTGAAAATAAGCGTGTTTCGCTTAAGCTTGCGGATGATTATGAAGTGGTTGTTGTTGGTGAGAATGTGAAGTTTCTTGCCAATGTTGTTTCTACCTTGGAGGCGAGTAGGATGCTGAGGCAGGGTTGTGAAGCTTATCTAGCTTTTGTGATGAATCCTAGCTCTAAGGAGTTGAGGGTGCAAGATATCAGGGTTGTGAAGGAGTTTCCTGGTGTTTTTCCTGAGGAGTTGCCTGGCTTACCTCCTAATCGCGAGGTGGAGTTTGGAATTGAGCTGTATGAGAATACAACTCCTGTGTCCATTACTCCCTATAGAATGGCACCTAAGGAGCTGAAGGAGATGAAGACGCAATTGCAAGAGCTGCTTGATCGTGGTTTCATTCGGCCGAGTGTGTCACCTTGGGGAGCACCGGTCTTGTTTGTGAAGAAGAAAGATGGCACTATGAGGATGTGCATTGATTACCGTCAGCTGAACAAGTTGACTATCAAGAATCGGTATCCTCTGCCGAGGATTGATGATCTCTTTGATCAATTTCGGGGAGCTGCAGTGTTCTCTAAGATTGACTTGAGGTCAGGGTATTACCAGTTGAAGGTGAAGGATGTGGATGTGCCTAAGACAGCTTTCAGGACAAGGTATGGGCATTATGAGTTCCTTGTAATGCCGTTTGGTTTGACAAATGCTCCTGCTGCTTTCATGGACATGATGAATCGTGTGTTTCATGAATACCTGGACAAGTTCGTTGTGGTGTTCATTGATGATATCCTCGCGTACTCGCGTACTGAGGAGGAGCACGAAGAGCATTTGAGGATTGTGCTGCAAGCTTTGGTCAGTCGGATAGGGATCCGAGGTTCACATCGCGTTTCTGGCAGTGTTTGCATCAAGCTCTGGGTACAAGGTTGCATTTCAGTACATCCTATCATCCTCAGTCGGATGGTCAGTCTAAGCGAGTTATTCAGATTTTGGAGGATATGTTGAGGTGCTGCGTGATTGAGTTCCAAGGTTCTTGGGAGAAGCATCTGCCTTTGGTTGAGTTCGCTTATAACAATAGTTATCAGGCGAGTATACAGATGGCACCTTATGAGGCTCTGTATGGGAGGAAGTGTAGGACTCCTCTTTGTTGGGCTGAAACTGGTCAAAAGTTGGTTTCGATGCCGGCTTTGTTGAAAGGGACCACCGAGAAGGTGAAGCTCATTTGTGAGCGGTTGAAGGCTGCTTCTGACCGGCAGAAGTCTTACGCGGATTTGAAGCGTAAGGAGATAGAGTATGCGGTGGGTGACCGTGTGTTCTTGAAGGTTTCGCCTTGTAAGAAGGTGATGAGGTTTGGTCGGAAGGGTAAGTTGAGCCCTAGATACATTGGACCGTATGAGGTTGTTGAGCGAGTGGGTCCTGTTGCGTATCGGTTGAGGTTACCTCAGGAGTTGGAGAAGATTCATGATGTGTTCCATGTTTCTATGCTCCGGAAGTATAGATCTGATCCTTCGCATGTGATGCCTGTGGAGGAAGTGGTTTTGAATCCGAATTTGTCCTATGATGAGGAACCGGTGAAGGTTCTGGATTCGGATAGCAAGGTTCTTCGTGGCAAGACCATTGAGTTGGTGAAGGTGCTGTGGAAGCATCGAGGTGTTGAGGAAGCCACGTGGGAGCGGAAGGAAGACATGCTCAAGCAGTTTCCTTATCTCTTTCCTTCAGGTAAATTTCGAGGACGAAATTTCTTAAGGGGGGGAGAGTTGTAACGCCCCGGTTTTGGGCTTAGAAGTCTTGGGCGTTGACCGGTTGGTCAAAGTGCTGTTCGAATCTTAAGAGGTGAATTTAGGAAAGCCTAGTTCGGGATGCATTAAAAATATGGAAAAATGTTCTAAAATCATCTTTTATTATAATTAAGTGAACTGTGAAATCAATTTTGGAAAATGAGTTTTGGGAGTGTGACATTTTGGCTAGTGACCAAAATGTAATTTTCGCAAGTTTGGTGGCTGTTTTATAAAGGGTTGAAACTTTGAATCTTTAAGGAGCTATTAATCCAAAAGTGGTTTCTCCAGATTTTTCTAAGATATTTTGAGTTATAATTCTGATTTTTAAAGTATATCAAAAGGAGGGAAAAGCCATTTGGCTAATTTCATAACTAACTTCTCAATTTTCTTCTCTCATTTTCTCTCAACCCAAACACTCCATTTCCAGAGAATTGTTTCTGATTTTCTCACCTAAATCTCTCCTTTCAACTCTCATTTGATTCCTAATCAACATATCTTCAAAACCTCTTCAATTGCTACTTATTTCAACAAGGATTTTGATTCCAAAAAGAGGAGAAACTCAAGTTTGGAGGTAAGAACGTCCTTCTCCTCTAAACTATCAATTCTTTACTGAAATTCCTAAGTTTTCAATCCTAAATTGATGTTTAATTAAAGGTTTTAAAGTGGTGAAATGGATCTTGGCTTATAATGCAAGATTTTGATGATTTTTGATGATTTTCGTTAGATCTGATTAATCTGTGTTTTGAGATGTGTTTTTGATGTTAAATGAACTCTAAATTGATAAGGAATTGAGTTTTGATTGATGCAATCCCGGATAGGTTGAGTTTCCTAAGTTTAGCTTGTGTTTCAAGGTTGTTTTTGAGGTGATCTTGTGGATCTGATGTTGCTGGAGGTATAAGGATGTTTATAGGTTGTTTTTAGATGTGTTATGATGTTAATGGAAGTGAGGTTTTGCTGGTTTATGGCTGGGCTTTGTTTAGAGGTGGTTTGGATGCATTTTCGGTTGTGTTTGGTGGCCGAAAATGGAGGTTGGATGAGAGCAGCGAGTTTAGGTGCTTTCATTGAAGCAATTAATGCATGATGATGCATTAATCCTCTGCTTTGATGTGTTGAAACATGGGAGGCATCTTTGGATCCAAGATTGGTTGATCCGGAAGCTTGATTTGGTGCTTTGGCTTGAAGCAAAGTAGAAATCGGTGAGTGCATTTGTGGAAATTGGATTTTCAGCTTTAAAACCAAGGTTTGAAGGTTTTGGGAGCTTAGTTTAAGTCTAAACAACTTTGCTAAGCTCAAGTGTAAGTTTTCGGATTTTCTCTCTAGTGGTGGCCATGATTTTGATGTGATGCAAAATGATGATTTGCATGTTTTAATTACTGTTTTGAAAGCATGTTTTAGCATGGTTTTTGCTGATGATGTAAGCCATATGTTGAAGGTAACTCTAGGTAGGAGTTCCTTGCTTTTGTACATTGCAATGATGTGGTTTGATGCTTAAAAATGCATGATGAATATGGCTTGTTTATAATGCTTTAAAACAGTGGATAAAATGATGAAAATGATGTATATTGGCAAGTGATGATTTGAAAAGATTAAGGTCACTAAGGTGGTTAAAAGTCCTTGAGTGAGCCTTGTTACTTAAGAACATCAAGGTGGTTAAAAGTCCTTGGATGGTTCTTGTTGCGGACACTAAGGTGGTTAAAAGTCCTTAGGTGATCCTTTCCATGGTGTTTAAAAGTCCATGGGGCCAAGGTGTTTAAAAGTCCTTGGGGCCAAGGTGTTTAAAAGTCCTTGGGGTGATTCAAGTGTTGGACACAAAGGTGGTTAAAAGTCCTTGTGTGGTCCTTATTCATGGTGTTTAAAAGTCCATGGCCAAGGTGTTTAAAAGTCCTTGGGGCCAAGGTGTTTAAAAGTCCTTGGGAAAGTTGTTGAACTTGTTTTAATAAATGAAATGTATCACTTGAGCCAATATGACATGTTAAGAATATTGTGAAGCATGGGATGCTTGTTTTAATGTTTATATTGAAGCATGAGATTGCTTGTTTTAAGTATGCTTTTGAGCATGTGCAAAGGTTGATTATGAGCATGTTTTGTAAATGTTTTTAATTGCATTATTGAATGGTTTTTAAGAAGCATGCCTCACTAAGCTCTTGCTTACGCTCTTCTCGTTTTCTAAATTCAATAATGCAGAGCACTAGAGTGTCTTGAAGGGCAGCAAGAAGGGCAAGAGTTCAAGTACAAGTAGAGCTCAATGTATGGAAGGTTTTTGTTAAACATTTTAGCTTTTGGATGATTTGGCAATAGGGGACCAATGTGTATGTTTTTGGGAGGTGTTTAGAACTCCCTAAATATGTTGAATGTTGTTTTGAATGTTGGTTTTTAGATTGGACCATTATATGCTTGTTTTAGAAGTTTGTGCTTGAATAGCTAGCTTGTGTAGGAAGCATGTCTATAGAATTGGGGCTTTTTGCATATGATGTTGTTTTGATGATTTGTTGATGCAAGTATGTCCTATATATGTTGAATTGCATGCTGGTAAAGTTTGGTAGCATTTGGAGCATGTTTGAATGATCAATTGCATGTTTTGGAATGCATTTGGAGTGAATCTGTGCAGGGCGTTTCGGAACAGTGTGCACCGTTTCGGAACGGGTGCCTGGAATTAACCCAGGGGTCCGAAACGGTATGCACCGTTTCGAAACGGTTTGGCCTCTGCCAGACCCCCGTTGCGGTACTGGTTGCGGAACGACCCGTGTTTCGGAACGGGGTCAACCTGTTTCGGAACGGTCGACCGTTGGGGGCTGACATGGGCAGTTATATGTTTTGAAATGTTTGCATTTTGGTCCTGAATCTTGTTTGTTCAATTGGGTCCCTTCTTGATCTCTGATGTTTGTGATCTATGAGTAAGATGTTTGTGTGATCACCATTAGGGTTAATGTGCATCTAGATAAGATTAAAAAGAAAAAAAAGGGTCGTTAATCAAGGTTGACTTTCGGGTTGACTTTGGTTTTCCCCGTGTGACTTTCTTAATTCGGGTCAACCGTCTAGGCCGGGTTAAGGGGGTTACAGACATTCCAGACGGGGGTATGGGATCGACCAAGGCCTTGAACATAACCACCCACTGTAAGGGATATGTCTTGCTAGGAGTGCTCGTTAATAATGGGTCAGCTTTGAATGTGATGCCGATGGCGACTTTGCAAAGGTTTCCTATAGACAATTCGCATATGAAGCCGTGCCAGAACTCTGTTAGAGCGTTTGATGGGGCTCAGAGAGATGTCGTTGGAAAAATTGAAGTACTGCTGCTAATTGGACCTACCAAGTATATGGTTGACTTTGTAGTAATGGATATCATGCCGACTTACAATTGCCTGCTGGGATGGCCATGATCCATTCAGCGGGGGCCGTACCTTCATCACTACACCAGAAATTGAAGTTTGTTATTGAAGGGAAATTAGTAAGTGTTGCCGCCGAGCAAGACATTGTAGCTTTTGTGACTACTGTTGCTCCATATATCCAAGTTGACGAGGAGGCAGTCGATTGTTCCTTCAGGGCTCTAGAATTTGTGAATGCTACATTTGTGGCTGAAAAAAGCAAAATCCCGTGCCCGAAGTTATCAAATTGTGCAGAGATGAAAGTTTGGCAGACCTTGGGGCGAGGAGCCAAGAAAGGGAGAGGACTTGGTAGGAACTTACAAGGGTGTCTGCGTGTCAGGAGTGTCATCAACAAGCAAGACTGGTTCGATCTCGGCCATAATCCACTTTTCAGCAAAGGAAGTCAAAATGGAAGATGAGGGCTGACGAAGGAAAACTAGACTTAGGGGTGAGGACATGAGATGGGAACCCATTGTTTATACAAACATGAGAGACATCTTTGTGTCAGGTGGAGTGATCAACCTCGAATAGATGGTGCACAAGGCTAATGTGGAGAACGCTAGGCTCTATGAGGAGGAAAACCTCAGTGATGCACTAGAAGAGATGGATGTTAACATGATATCCAATAATGAGGAAAACACAAACTTTTTGATAGGAATCCGCCCTTATCTTCCGGGAGAAGTGCTTAACAATTGGACTAGTTTGGATTTACCTGTAGTCCTTAGGTCTGAATCAGAGTAATGCTCAGAACTCACCCTATATGCTTTTGCCTGCGAGCAATATGGATCTTTTGTAAAAGGCTTCTATATTCATATGCTCGCTTTTAATTCAATAAAAAGACGCTTTCCAAAATCGCAAACGTCATATTCATTACATTCATTTATTCATCATTCATTTATTATTTATTATTCCATCCACTTCGTAATAATATATATGTTCATCTTCCCAATACACGTTCATTTTATAAATGTTGCAGGATCCCTATTATTAACTCCGTGAATGATTCTGAATCTAATCCTGATGTAGATTTTGAGCAACCATTGTATCTAGCCTAAATTGGTGAAGAAGAGAATGATGGGGAAGAGTATGAGGTCCTGGCAGAATTCCTTAGATTAATGGAGAGCGAAGATACACAAATAGTACCCCATCAAGAAGAAATTGAGATCCTTAACTTGGGAAATGATGAGGAACGAAGAGAGGTGAAGATTGGCACAACCCTCTCACCCAAGAGAAGGGTTGAGTTAGTGAATCTGCTGTTAGAGTTCATGAACATTTTTGCATGGACCTATCAGGATATGCCAGGTCTAGACACAAGTATTGTGATGCACAAGCTACCAATCAGGTTAGAATGTAAGCCAGTCCAGCATAAATTGAGAAGAATGAGGACATACACGTTGTTGAAAATTCGGGATGAAGTAAGGAATCAATACCAGGCTGGGTTCCTAAAAGTTTTTGAATATTCAGAGTGGGTAGCAAACATAGTCCCTGTCCCGAAAAAGAATGGTAAGGTCCACATGTGTGTGGACTATAGAGACCTTAATAGGGAAACCACTGAAGATAATTTTCCTCTGCCCCATATTGATACTCTAGTCGACAACACTGCCGAACACTCATGGTTTTCCTTCATGGGTGGCTTCTCAGGTTATAACCAGATAAAGATGGATCTTGATGACATGACAAAACGACATTCGTAACAATGTGGGGAACATTTTGTTATAAAGTGATCCCCTTTGGTTTGAAGAATGCTGGGGCAACCTATCAAAGAGCCATGGTGACACTTTTCCATGACATGATGCACAAGGAGATTGAGGTATACATAGATGAAATGATAGCCAAGTCCCAGACTGAGGAGGAGCACATTCGAAACTTAAGGAATATGTTCCAAAGATTGAGGAAATATCAGTTGAAGCTCAACCCAGCAAAGTGCACCTTCACCGTGACACCCGATAAACTTCTAGGCTTTATGGTTAGCCAAAGAGGGATTGAGATCGATCTCGATAAAGTGAAAGCTATCCAGAATCTTCTGCCACCTCAAACCCAAAAAGTAGTCCACGGTTTCTTAGGGAGGCTAAATTACATATCTCGTTTCATTTCCCATCTGACCGACAAATGCGACCCTGTTTTTATGCTACTCCGGAAAAACAACCCCGGGGTTTGGGATGAAGAGTGTCAAGAGGCCCTAGATAGAATCAAGAGGTATTTGACTAATGCTCTGATCTTAGTAGCCCCGGTACTAGGTAGGCCATTGATCCTATACCTGACAGTCTTTCAAAATTCGATGAGCTGTGTTCTGGGGCAACATGACGACACCAGAAAGAAAGAAAGAGCGATCTATTACTTAAGTAAGAAGTTTAGCTAATGCGAAACTCGTTACCCCCAGATCTAGAAATTGTGTTGTGCCCAAGTATGGGCCACCAAGAGGCTTAGGCAGTATATGTTGTACCATACCACATGGTTAATATCCAAGTTGGATCCTTTAAAGTTCCTGATGGAGGCACCGACACTCACCAGAAAAATGGCCTGTTGGCAAATGTTACTGTCAGAATTTGACATCCTATATGTGAGTCAGAAAGTGGTGAAGGGGAGCGCTATAGCGGATTTCCTAGCAAGTCGAGCTTCAGATGATTATGAATCATTGGACTTCAATTTTCCTGATGAAGATTTAATGTGTATAACTGAAGGGGAAGAGGATACTTTCGAAGATGAAATATGGAAGCTTTACTTTGATGGGCATCTAATACCCTAGGTTTAAAGTGTCCAAAAGTCTTATATTTCATACACTTTCCAACTATTATTATTACCATTTTAAGCATATTTCAGGCATAAGTAGGTTCACGCACATCATTTTACAGTATTTCATTGTTTTGCCTTACTTTTATAACTTATCATCTATTGGTGAACAAAAGATACTGTTTTAGTGTATTCTTGTATGTAGGTACTAACAGCTGAACGAGGGAACCGGGGAGCGGAGGACACAATGCTGAGGAACAAACCCATGGGTTGTATTGAAGCAGCTCCAGCTGAAGACAAGTTGATGCCGAGCACCTACCGAGTAGAGTTGCCGCCAACCTTGTTGCCATCGACAACTAACTATGGAAGTTGGGAAAACCGAAGAATGATCTGTACAACTAAAACTCCTGAATCTATCGCCGTCGTTCATATGATTTTCTGAAATCTATAGCAACGGCTAGGGCTGCCGAAGCAAATTCTCAAAGATTACTTGCAGGCTAAAGAAAATGAGAAAGAGTCCATATTCCACACAAAGAAGTCTGCATTTAAAGCTATATTAAAGATGGAAAGCCACTTTTGAGGACTTCTACTTTAAGGAGGACTTAACCTAGTCTTGAGTCTATAAATAACCATTATACTTCTAGTTCAAATCATCATATGTTTTATATAAACTTTCTTGTGTTCTTCACTGCCGCCATGTTCTAATTTCCATTAGGTTAGGGTTATGTTGTAACTAGTGAGAAACGATTGTTTTAGGTTTTCAAGTTATTTCTTCAATAAAATATTCCAAGTTTACTTAATCTATTGTTCTTCATTCTTTCAATCTTTCTACACCAGTCGTTTGAGAGAATCCATTTTTTTGGGCCCGAAAGTGCAAGGCTCACGAAAGGGTTAAGTACGGTCACAACGTGCTGAGGCGCGACTAACTTGGTTCCACACTAATCCACAAGTGTCAGCGGCTAAAAGGGATCACCAACCGAGTTTGTTAACTTGGTTCCACACTAGTCCTCAAGTTAACATCTTGATCATCCTAACCTAGAAATAGGAGGGATCACTGTCGACTATCCCGCCGAACATGGAGTATCTGCCAGACTTGTCGTTAGGACTTCTATCCGTTTCACCTGCCGAGATAGTGTAACCCCCTTAACCCGGCCCAGACGGTTGACCCGGATTAAGAAAGTCACACGGGGAAAACCAAAGTCAACCCGAAAGTCAACCTTGATTAACGACCCTTTTTTTTTAATCTTGTCTAGATGCACATTAGCCCTAATTGTGATCACACAAACATCATACTCAAAGATCACAAACATCAGAGATCAAACAGGGACCCAATTGAACAAATTACAACTTTAGGGACCAAATTGTAATTTCTGAAAACTTTAAGGACTTAACCAGATTTTAAGTTACCAACTTAAAATTAATCATGTTTCATGATTCTCTGCCAAATTTCAGCTCAAACGGACGTCGCAAGCTCATACAATTGCACAAACAAGATTCAGGACCAAAATGCAAACATTCCAAAACATTTAACCGCCAATGTCAGCCCCCAACGGTCACCCGTTCCGAAACAGGCAGAGCCCGTTTCGAAACACGGGGCCGTTTCGCAATGCATACCGCAACGGGGGTCTGGCAGTAGCCATTCCATTTCGGAACGGTGTCACCTGTTTCGGACGCCTGGGTTGGTTCAGGGCACCCGTTCCGAAACGGTGTCAACTGTTCCGAAACACCCTGCACAGATTGCAGCATAAAGCATACTTAAACATGCAATTGATCAACCAAACATGCTTCAAAAAGCCACCAAACTTTACCAACATGCAATTCAACATATATGAGACATTCTTGCATCAGCAATTCAACAGAATAACAACAAATACAAAAAGCCCCAAATCTATAGGCATGCTTCCTACACAAGCAACCATTCAAGCATAAACTTCCAAAACAATCTCATAAAAGCCAAATACAAGATCCAGCAACATCAACAACATAAAACCATACTTGTCCGAACATAAACGAATACATAAACATCAACCCAAGAGGTTCTACCCCCATTGCCTTTATTAACTATAGCTATTCACCGAGACATACATCTCAAATGGAGTCCTCCTTGAATCCCTTGCTTCTCGCTGTCCAAACTTCAAGAATCTGCATTGATGGACACAAAAAGGAGCGTAAGCACATAATGCTTAGTGAGGAATGCTCAAAACCAAAACACCATCAATGCAGCGGGTCATAAAAACACATTTAAAACAAACCCGATTTGTTAACCAAGCAAAGCTTGAAAACCCTTTTTCAACATCATGCTTAAAACCATGCATTGCACATACATGAAAACCAACCCTTAGCTTAGCAAGCTAAGAAAACCTTTTCAAAGCACAACTTGCAAAGTCATCCATTTAACCATTCCATGCATAAACAACATATGCAAAGTTAAATTCAAAACCTTGGAAAACACTTCCATTTCACATCATACCTTTCATATACTTGAACATCATTTCAAGCAAGAAACCTTTTAAAACCATTTACTCAATCAATCCATCACATGCATTAAACAAAGGCAACTTAAGAACCACAACATCATCATCACATGCCTTTTAAAACAAGTCTTAACAAGACTCTAATGCATTTAAGAGATTCCATGCACACATGCATCATTTACCAAATGATAATCAACACTTGTTCAACTTAACAAGTAAACATGCATTCACAAGCATTAACCACATTTCATGCAACCATGCATCTTTTCAAGCATTAAACACTTTTCATGCAACCATGCATCTTTCCAAGCACCTCATGCTTCTTTATAATCAAGAACATTACATTGGCTTCCAAGTGATCATCCACATCCACTTTTCAACTCAACACCCGATCGGATACGCGGATCACAAGCGTTGTCCCCCACGCTTCATACACACTACCAATCCAAGGTCTCCAAATGGACTTTTAAACACCATTTGACCTCAACACCCTAAGGTTCCCATGTATGGACTTTTAAACACCATACAACCTTAGCTTTTCCCGAGGTTCCCATGTATGGACTTTTAAACACCATACAACCTCAACTTTTCCCGAGGTTCCCATGTATGGACTTTTAAACACCATACAACCTCAACTTTTCCCAAGGTTCCCATGTATGGACTTTCAAACACCATACAACCTTTGCATCACCGATTGGTAGTTGTATAACATCACTAACGAGATCCGGGACACCCTACACAAGATCCACACATGGACTTACACCTCCATTGTGATCTTAACAAGCACAAGGTTCCCTTATATGGACTTTTAACCACCATATAACCTTTGCTTAACCAAGGTCCTCGAATGGGCATTCCACCTCCATTATGACCTTAACCATCTCGTTAGGATACTTGAAGGGAGTTTACCGGTTCACACTTAACCACTCCACCTCCAAGGCGACTTAATTCACGGTGCACCCAATCCTATAGCCGGCTAACTATATCCGATCAAAGAAACCAAGAACCACTTACATCACTTGCCAATATAACCAACTTACCATCATTAGTCCAATGATTCACATGCATAACCACAATGCAAAAACTATCATTTACCATCATTAATCCACTGTTTTAAAGCATTACACAAAGCCATTAAACATCATGCAACACCATGCATCAAAACCACAATTTCCATGTACAAAACCAAGGATCTCTTACCTTGAGCATCCTTCACATATGGCTTTCAAAACCAGCATTAAACCATGCTTACAATATGCTTTCAAAACAGAATTTAAATCATGCAAAACACATGCATATCAATCATCAACCACAATTGCTTTTAAAGCCAAATCACAACACCATTCAAGAGCGAAAACCATTTACTTACTCTTGAGCTTAGCAAAGTTGTTTAGACTTAAACTAAGCTCCCAAAACCTTCAAACCTTGGTTTAAAAGCGGAAAACCCAACTTCACTCACCGATACACAAAACAAGGCTAACCATCAAGCCTTCCAAGCATCTGAAACCTTCCGCAACACCTCTAAAGCTCATGGATCAAACTCCCCTGTTTCAAGCACACAAAAACAGAGCATTAATGCATATTTATGCATTAAAAACACCAGCAACACAACACAACTCGCTGCTCATCACAAATCCAACATTTCGGCTACCAAACACAACCGAAATCACCTCCAAAACTCAACCCAGCCAAGATCCATCACCTCTAACCATTTTTAAACATCAATTAACATCCAAAATGACCACAAACACATCCTTATACCTCCAGGTATAACAGATCACCAAAAACACTCCAAAAACAACCAAAAACTCAAGCCAAACTTAGGAAATTCAACCTATCCGGGATTGCATTAATTAAACCTCAACTTCTAATCAATTTAGCATTCATTTAACATCAATTTGACACCTCAAAACACTGCCCAAACAGATCACACGAAAATTTCACCAAAATCACCAAATCTTGCATTTTAAGCTAAAATCAAGATTTCAATTGAAAAGCCTTTAACAAATCAGAAATCAAGGATTGAGCACTTAGGAATTTCAGTAAAGAACTGATAGTTTAGAGGAGAAGGACATTCTTACCTCCAAACTTGAATTTCTCCATTTTAGAACCAAGAAGCTTGATGAAACAACTTGCAAATGGTGAGGTTTTGTTGTAGAGATGATTAGGAATCCAAAGAGAATTGAAAATGAAGATTTGAGTGACAAAATCAGAGGAGAAAATCTGGAGAGATGTGTTTGGGTTGAGAGAAAATGAGAGAAAAGGAGAATTGGAAGAAAAATGGAAAGTTAGTTATAAAATAGTCAAAATGACTTTCCCTCCCTTTTCATATGCTTTAAAATCAGAATAAAGCCTTAAAATATCTTAGAAAAATCTGGAGAAACTCTTTTTGGAATAATAGTTCCTTAAAGATTCAAAGTTTCAATCCTTTATAAAAGAGTCACCAAACTTTCAAAAATTACATTTTGGTCACTAGCCAAAATGTCAACCTTCCGAACCTCATTTTTCAAAAGATGATTTTAGAACATTTTTCCATATTTTTAATGCAACCCGAACTAGGCTTTCCTAATTTCACTCTTATACATTCGATCAGCACTTTGACCGAACCGGTCAACGCCCAAAACTTCTAAGCCCAAAACCGGGGCGTTACAGATAGTACACCTATGCAGTGGTAGTGACCTGCTGCAGCCGCATGACAAGTTCGTAGTTTGCCGTCCGCCATACCCACCGAGGAAACATATCGTGGCAGCTTAGGATAACTCATACCTATTGCAACACAATTTTCACACTAAGTGGTAGCATAACCTTGCCTGCTTTATCAACCTGATTCACCTTTTCTATTACTTGTGTTTTTTATTTACCTTTCTTCTCAACCAAACAATTCACTTGTGTTTTATTTTACCTTTGTGCAGGAACTACAAAATGGAACATGCTGTCCAATCCTCGTGGGATTCAACATCTTTTATACTATAACTTGGCAGGAGTGTGCACTTGCGCTCTCACAAAAAGGGAACACCTACATGCCCTACAAGTTCTTGGCGCCGTTGCCGGGGATCGGTAACAGTGAATTTTGTTTTTCAATTTCTGCACTTTTCATTTATCTTTTATTTTATTTTTATTTTTAATCAAAAAAATATTTTACCGTGTCCTTTACAAGTGCATGACCAGGGCCAACCCTAAGGGAAACCTTATCATTTACGACGATCTCGAGCGTGAAACGAGAAGGATTAAGATGGAGCTCAGTGAAGTCTTAAAGAACTAAGACAAGGGCAAAGCAAAGGAAGAGACCATGGTAAACGAGGACCACCCAAATGATGCCATGAATGGCAGGGGTGGGCAGCATGACTTGCCGCCCAAAAGACCACAAGAACAGCAGAGGCAGGATCCCCCTGATCCACCCGCAGTGCGGACAACTAGAGACTACCTGGAACATGACTTCCAACGGTTCAAGCCAATAGTGACTGAACCAGAGATAGGGGCAGACCATTTTGAACTAAAGCTCGTCATGTTCAACATGATAAAGACACTAGGGCACTTCAGAGGGACTGCCGCAGAAAATGCTCGATAGCATTTATGAGGATTCCTGGACATTTGCTGAGCATTCAAGATACATGGGGTTCACTCAGACGTACTATGGCTGAAGCTATTTCCCTATTCACTGAGGGATAGGGTGAATCAATGGTTAAATAACCAGCCAGTCAGATCTTTTAATTCATGGGCGGAGCTCTACAAAGACTTTCTAGACCGATTCAGCTCGTCCAACGTCACCGATAGGCTGTGGAATGAGATCACATCCTTTAGACAAGGGGATGACGAGCTGATGTATGAGGCATGGGAGCAGTATCAACAAATACTGAACAAATGTCCGCTTCATGGTCTACCAACTTGGAATCATGTATCTATATTTTATAACAGGGTTAACTACCCAACTCGAATGATGATAGATGCCTCGGTCAACGGGATCATCCTAGACAGACCTCTAGAGGAAGCATTGCGGCTGCTAAACATAGCAGCTAAAAATGATTATAAATACCCGACAGCCTGCCGAGGCAGCCAAATACTACAAATGAGGTAGAAGCCTCGGAATTTGTAAATGCTAGCCTCGACACTCTGACGGAGCTGTTGATGAAGATGGTGCAATCCCCAGGTAAGGTCCATGAAGTAAAAGCTGTTGAGCCATTATGTGGAGAATGTGGAGGCAACCGTGATTCCTCTAATTGCATTGCATTTGCAAACTACATGGGAGGATATGAGAGGAATAACAGGCCGGCCCAGAACACCTATAATCCTAACTGGAGAAACCATCCCAACTTCTCCTGGAGCAACCTAAAGACAGCTGCAAATCCACAACAGCTACACGGAGGCTACCAGCAGAATTAGTCCCGGCAGCAGATTCAGTAGCCACAACACAATAATTCACTAGAAGCAACTCTGCAAACCTTTATGAAACAAACTGGTGAATTTATTGTTTATACAAACAAATTTATTGAGAAAACTGAGTCTTTTATGGACATGATGGAGATGAAGATGAACAACCAGGAGGCTGCCATTAAGAACCTGGAGACCCAATTCGGGAAGTTCACCGAAATCTACCACAGCCGGACTATGGGAGCATCATCCAACATCCCGACAGAAGCAGTGAAGCCCACTTATGAACATTGCAAGGCTATATCTACAAGAAGTGGGAAGCAGCTGGATGAATCAAGGGCGGTAAAATAGCAAGGAACATAGCCAGAACAGAGAAGTAAACCTGCCTCAGCAACACCAATATTAGCCGTTCTTGCAGCAACACTCGCCGCCCCAACAGCAGAACATGAAAGCAAGGATGATCCTCCCCCGAACTAAGCCCCCAAGCAAGGAGCAAATAGTGGACATCCTCTTGCCAGTACTATACCCCCAAAAGCTCAAGCAACAACAGTAGGAGCACCAATTAAGAAAATTCCTGGATATTCTGAAACATGTGCATATTAACATCCCTCTGATAGAAACCATACAAAGCATGTCAAACTATGCCGAGCATCTCAGAGACATGGTTGCTAAGAAGAAGAGGATAGGAGAATTCGAGACAGTGGTCGTCACTGAAGAGTACATGGCTATGCTGCATAACAAGCTGCAGCCCAAACAGACATATACGAGCAGCTTTGTTATACCATGCATGCTTAGGCAACAAGCATGAGACCAGAGACTTGTGTGACTTGGGAGCCAGCATCAACCTGATGCCAAAGGCCGTCTTCGACAAACTAGGTATTGGACCTGCCAAACCAACCTCCGTTATGCTTAAACTTGTTGATCACTCATTTGTGCAACCGGAGGGAAAGATTGAAGACATACTGGTAAAGGCGGGCAACCTAATTCTCCCCATCGACTTCCTCATCTTAGAGTGTGAGGCCGACGAGAAAGCCCTATCATCCTTGGGCGACTCTTCTCGGCCACGGGCAGAACGTTGATAGATGTGGAACTCGGGGAACTTATAATGAGGGTAGAGGATCATAGCATAAGGATGAACGTACTACAACCCTCAGAGGAAGGAAAGGAATGCTCGGACGCACGAGCTGCCAAGATCAGTGTGGAAATAGGCCATGACAGCAACTGCCGCGACAGGCCTTGGAGCATATTGAAGGATCCCATAACGCAGCACCTGAAAGAACAAGAGGACCCCCCAGGAAAAGAGAAAAAGCTAAACCACCTCAGGAAGTGGTTATATCTGGGAGATGCACCAAAATGCACTCCCAATATAACTTAAATTCTTATTTTGTTTTCTTTTATTTTTATTATGCATTAGGATTAGAATTTATGTTATATTAGGATTAGATTAATTTTCAGAATTTTATTTTTCAGAAATTATTTAATTATTTTTATTTTTATTTTAGGTTTAAGAATAAAAGAGCAGGATTAGGAAGGAGACCTAGCAAGAAGACCGCCCACCATTTTGCCGAGACAGCCGCCTGCATAGCAACGCATAACGGCTAGTTGACCTTCAACAGTTAGCTGCCAATGGCTCCGAAAATAACAAGCAGAAAATCTGTAACGTGAACAAGAAAATCGGACTGTTGAGCATTTAATGCCGCCCTAGTACCTGTCGACAGCTCCTATATGTACACCTCTCACTCACCTCATTTTACTTTACTTTCACCTTTTTGCTATCTGCTATCTAATTTCCTTGCTCTCTCACAACTTTCATTTCTAATTTCAGTTAAAGTGCAACTGTTCACATGACTTCAACATCAACCCAAAAACCCATATATACGAGGTTTTTCTTCAAGGCAGACGAGGAGAGATATAAAGAAAACTTCTCCAAGCAGGCAGTATGGGAGGAACAAGGCCTTCATTACACGTAACAAACGGGAGAACGTGTTCTAGAGCCCGCCTTGTTCCAAACTATCAACTAAAAGGGATAAGAGATGTTCGCTCAACAACCTGATATAACGAACATCACTATAGTCACAGAATTCTACTCCCATCAGCCCTGCCCGGAGAAGCCTTTCGTCTATGTCCGCGGGGAGCCGGTTAAACTCAATGCTGCTGTCATCAACAACTACTACGACCTCAATATGAACGACAACCTACACGAAGAATGGAGTCAGCCACTGATGGCTACCAACTATGAGGAAATCAAGGCCATAATCTGCAAGCCCAACACACCATGGCTAGGGGGCAAACATGTGGGATCTGTCCAGCGACGCCACCTACTGCCTGAGGCTATGTTGTGGAACATGTTTGTGAAAAGGTGTCTGCTGCCCACATCCCACAACTCAACAGTTGACCAGCCTCGTCTCACCTTAATTCACAGTATCCTGATGAACCGGCCGATTAGCGTAGGGGAAATTATCTCCACAGAAATATACAATTGATTCAAGGAGAAGAAAGGCATGTTGTACTTCCCATCCCTCATCACAGGTCTCTGCACCAACTTCCGAGTCCCGGCAGAGCCCACAGACGAACTTACAACTGCCAAGGAGGGATGAACTAAAAAGGTCCGCATTTAGATGATGCAGGAAACAGAGAAGGAACCAGCAACGCCCAGTCATCCCTCCGCCACACAGTTTGAGATGCCAGTCGCCCCCGGCAGTACTGATGCTGCCCTAGACAAAGAAGTCCTCCCACTGCTGCACACACTCCTAGAAAACACAAAACGGATAGAGCAGCAGTAGTTGGCCTTCTTGAACTATGTGGGGGAGGCCTAAAAAGCCCTTGTGACGCATTTCCTGTAGAAATTTTCCGGTGATGTGCCAACCATGCAACCCTATCTTGAGGAGCTTGCAGCAGCAGCCCGAGCACAAAGAACTCCACCAATCGACATTGTCTGCTAGACTGATCGTTGGGTACCTTCTCCTCCGCATTCTCCGACCTACTCAGCCGCCACCCCATCCAACACAGTGGCAGACTCCCCTGAGAGGCACCAACAAATCTCTCATCTGCCTGCACAGCAAACACAGTGGCAAAGACTTCCTCATCAGAGGAGATCGAGCAACCGCCGCAGAAGCCAGAAACAACAGTGGTAGCAGCAATAGTAGCCATCCCAATGGCATTTATCCCTCTGGCTGCACCCACAGAGGAACGAACCAGGAAGAGGAAGCGGAACATAATAGCCTAAGAACATGTGGACCTCGAGACCGAGTTAGACGAGGATGATGCACCTTTGGACGCTTCCCCTGCCAAACTGTAAGAAGAGCCATAGCATACGCCGAAGAGAGTCCAGCCGCCGCGGAAAGTAAAATAATCACCTGCTAGAATCGCCGCCAAGGCATCTTCCGACCCCCGCCTGATCATCCATACTTCTTCCTCCTTCTCAGCTGACAAGAATCCAACCTCCTCCCACCCCTCAGCAAACTTTTAGTTTTCTTTCTTTTCCTTTCTTTTAATTTTAATTTTTTCTGTTTATTTTTATCGTTAACTTGTATTTTTCTTGTATTTTGTATTTTATTTGTTTTGTGCATTGAGGGCAATGCCTATCTCGAGTTGGGGGGGATAGCTCTCGCATCATTTGTCTAGGCATCTTTAGTCGCATTTAGGTTGCATTTTACTTGCCTTAGTAATAATCGAAAAAGAAAAGTTTGCTATGACTTGTGCCTATGATAGGATAGTCGACTAGTTATTTTCGCACCTAGTAAATTTCAAACATAATCTTGGGAAAAAGCATGAAATATGACTTATATTATTTTCTTTTTGCCTGAAAATGTTAAACATCTTTGTTACTTGTTGAATATGTTAGAATATTTGATGAACATTGCATGTTTGTTTTTATAATTCTTTGCAAAATTCTAACGATGATTACAGGCAGCTGCCGAGGCAGGCAAAAGAAACAGAAAAATGCAAGTACTGCCATGTCAGTATAATAAAAAACAAGGAACAATGTTGTTTACCCTAAAGGTGCCCGCAACAGGAACTAGGAAGAATCATGTGCGAAGATACTCCGCTGCTATCAAAGTCCATGAATCTGAAAGCCTTAAAGTGACAGACAAATTAGCATGAGTGAATGAAAGCCTTCACGGGATGACTCTACTCCAAGGGTTCAGGGTTTTGTAGTTTGCTCCTATCTCAATGTTAGATCTGGAAGAGTAGTTGTGATAAGCTGAAGCCCTCACTGCCATGATTAAAAATAATGAGCTAAATTGTGCTGCCTCGGCAAAAACCTTTAAATCACAACATCATCTTTGTTTATTTATTTATTCTGCGTATTCAGTTTGTTTACAGATGTGCACACATCCCACAGGCATGAGAAATTTAAATTCTGAGTTATTTTCTTCCTTATTTCCCTTCAGTAAATTTTATATATAGGTGCCACGGTCTTGATGCAGAAAATCAGGTTAAAAGCTAATTTTTCTTTCTGATTATTATTAGAGCAAGTACTTTAGGTTGCATTGCTTGAGGACAAGCAATAGTTCTAGTTTGGGGGTGTGTAAAGTGTCCAAAAGTCCTATATTTCCTACACTTTCCAACTCTTATTATTATTATTGTTTTTAAGCATATTTCAGGCATAAGTAGGCTCACGCACAACATTTTACAATATTTCTTTGTTTTTCCTTACTTTTATAACTTATCATCTATTGGTGAACAAGAGACACTATTTTAGTGTATTCTTGTATGTAGGTATTAACAGCTGAACGAGGGAACCGAGGAGTGGAGGACACAATGCTGAGGAACAAACCCAGGGGTTGTACTGAAACAGCTCCAGCTGAAGACAAGTTGTTGCTGAGCACCTGTCGAGTAGAGTTGTTGCCAATCTTGCTGCCCTCGGCAGCTGACTATGGAAGTTGGGAAAACCGGAGCACGATCTGTAGAGCTAAAAATCTTGAATCTATAATCGGCGTTCATATGATTTTCTGACATCTGTAGCAGCGGCCAGGGCTCCCGAAGCAAAATTCTGAAAGATTACTTGCAGGCTAAGGAAAATGAGAAAGTGTCCATATTCCACGCAAAGAAGTTAGCATTTAAAGCTATATTAAAGATGGAAAGCTACTTTTGAGGACCTCTACTTTAAAGAGGACTTAACCTAGTCTTGAGTCTATAAATACCCATTGTACTCCTAGTTCAATTCATCCTAGGTTTTATATAGACTTTCTTGTGTTCTTAACCGCCACCATGTTCTAATTTCCATTGGGTTAAGGTTATGTTGTAACTAGTGAGAAACGATTGTTTTAGGTTTTTGAGTTATTTCTTCAATAAAATATTCTAAGTTTACTTAATCTATTGTTATTCATTCTTTCAATCTTTCTACACCAGTCGTTTGAGAGAATACATTTGTCGGGCACGAAAGGGTTAAGTACGGTCACAACGTGCTGAGGCGTGACTGACTTGGTTCTACACCAGTCCACAAGTTTCAGCGGCTAAAAGGGATCACCAACCAAGTTAGTTAACTTGGTTCCACCCTAGTCCTCAAGTTAACACCTTGAGCATCCTAACCTAGAAATAGGAGGGATCACTATCGACTATCCTGCCGAACTTGGAGTATCTGAAAGACTTGTCGCCAGGACTTCTATCCATTCCACCTGCCAAGACAGTACACCCCTGCAGTGGTAGTGACCTGTTGCAGTCGCGTGACAGGGTCGTAGTTTGCCGCTTGTCATACCCACCGAGGCAGCATATCGTGGCAGCTTAGGATAACTCATACCTATTGCAACACAGTTTTCACACTAAGTGGCAGCATAACCCCGCCTGCTCTATCAACCTGATTCACCTTTTCTATTACTTGTGTTTTTTACTTACCTTTCTTCTAAACCAAACAATCCACTTGTGTTTTATTTTACCTTTGTACAGGAACTATGAAACGGAACAAGCTGTTCAATCCTCGTAGGATTCGATATATTTTATACTATAACTTGGCAGGAGTGTGCACTTTCTCTCTCACAAAAAGGGAACACCTACACGCCCTACACTAGGTCACGGATTGGGGCAGTGCTAATCTCTCCGGAGGGAGTTCATTACTCTTTCACCAGTAGGTTGAATTTTTTTTGCACCAACAATATGGCTGAGTATGAGGCATGCATTATGGGGTTGCGTGCAGCCATTGAAAGAAGGCTCAAGAAGCTTCAGGTTTTTGGAGATTCTTCTTTTGTGATATATCAGCTCAAAGATGAATGGGAGACGAAGGACCCGAAGTTGATCAAGTATTATGACTTGGTCCAAAAACTAATTAAGAATTTTGAAAATATTAGTTTTACTCATCACTGAGAGAAGATAACCAAGTGACATATGCTCTAGCGACTTTGGTTGCTACATTCAAAGCAGGCTTAGAAGCAGAGATGAGGCAAGTTAAGATGCAAACGTTTGAGGTATCGGTTCACTGTTATAACCTATAGGAAGAGACAGATGGCAACCCATGGTGTCATGACATCCTGTAGTACATCAAGTTCCAAACGTACCCAAAAGAAGCTAATGAAACCGATAAAAGGACCATTAGAAGAATGGCAGAGGGATATGTCCTAGAAGTGGAGATCTTGTATAAAAGAGGAAAAGACCAGATACTATTGAGATGTGTTAATGCTCAAGAAGCCAAGAGCATCTTGGTAGAATTTCATTATGGATTGTGTGGAACACATGCCAACGGTTTTTCAATGGCCCAGAAAATCATGAGATACGGGTACTTTTGGTCAACAATGGAGGGAGATTGCATTGATTATGCTAAGAAGTGTCATAAATGTCAGATAATGCCGACAAAATACATTCTCTGCCATTACCGTACACACCATGAATTCACCTTGGCCCTTCGCCATGTGGGGAATAGATGTCATTGGTCAGATCCACCCTAAGGCATCCAATGGGCACCGCTTCATCCTTGTTGTCATTGACTACTTCACTAAGTGGGTAGAAGCCGCCTCTTATGCCAATGTTACAAGGGCAACAATGTGTAAGTTCCTGAAGAAGGAGATCATTTGTCGTTACGGGTTGCTAGAGAGAATTATTACTAACAATGCTTCCAATTTAAATAATACAATGATGAATGAAGTACGCGAGCAATTCAAAATAAAACATCATAACTCCACTACTTATCGCCCAAAGATGAATGGGGCAGTGAACAAAAATAACAAGAAAATTATAGCCAAGACTATAAATACGTTCAGAGATTGGCATGAGAAGTTGTTGTTTGCTCTTTTCTCTTATCGAACGTCTATACATACC
The DNA here is from genome assembly GCA_958450335.1 of Hibiscus tridactylites. Taxonomy (NCBI): domain Eukaryota; kingdom Viridiplantae; phylum Streptophyta; class Magnoliopsida; order Malvales; family Malvaceae; genus Hibiscus; species Hibiscus tridactylites. Next base: position 60,409,886 of record OY288273.1, on the reverse strand, counting down.
TCGACCGAAGAGACACCATACTTTTTGGTTTCTGGCACGGAAGCGGTACTTCCTATGGAGGTAGAGATCTTGTCACTTAGAATCTTGAACGAAGTAAACTTGGACGAGGCCGAATGGGTACAAGCTCTATTTGATTAGTTGAACCTCATTGAGGAGAAACGATTAAGGGCCATTTGACATGGTTAGATGTATCAGAAGAGAATGATGCGAGCCTATGACAAGAAAGTTCGCGTGAGAGAGTTTCGGGAAGGAGATTTAGTACTTCGAGGAGTCTTATCCACCAAAAGAGATTTTCGCAGAAAGTGGATGCCGAATTTGGAAGGACCTTATATGGTTAAAAGAGCCTTTTCCGGAGGAGCATTGATCCTGATGGAGATGGATGGGAAGGAACTAAGCAATCCACTGAATTCAGATTCGGTCAAGAGATACTATGTGTAAAAAAAGAGTGGGATGAAAACCCGAAAAGACGCTTCACAAGAAATAAATACACATAGTGAAAACTCGAAAATGGTGCTTTAGGTATCAAAAAAAAGAGGAGAAAGGAGGGAGTTTCAAGATGAAAACCCGAAAAGGTCGTCTTGAAATCAAAGGGGGAGTTGAGAACCGAAGAAGAGTAACCGAGAGGAATAATGGTAACTACATGATTAGCAAAAGGGTACTCTCGGAATTCAAGGATATTAGTGGATGTAGAACTAATGTTTTGATATAATAATTGAAAAATGTTTTGGACTAATTTGAAAAGAATTTAAAACTTGTTTTAAGTCCAAACAACTTGAAATTATGTTTGAGGCATTTTAAAAGGTTTTTGGCAAAGATTTTTTATGTTTTAAACAGCCAAACTTGTGATTTAAGAGCACTAGTATTGATACAGTTGTACCCGTACCGATACCTTTTTTGCCCCAGTTTGGCCACTGTCAAAACCCGTATCGATACAAGAGTTTAGTGTATCGATACGGACCGGGATCATTTCGATACGCCAGGTAAGCGTACCGATCCCTGTTCAACCACCCCCAACGGCTATTTTCCAACGGCTATTCAAATATGGACCCGTACCGATACCCTTCAAGCGTATCGATACGCCTATGCTGGCAAGAGCCCAACGACTATTTCCTCAAGAAGGCCGTATCGATACCGTTCCACGTGTATCGATACTGGTAGCTGCAGAACAGCATATATGAAGGGAAATAAAGTCCTCAACGGCTCCAATTCATCCCCAACGGCTAGTAACGGCTACAAACTCATTTGGGAGTATAAAAGGGACCTCCAAGCATCAAGAGAAGGCTAATGCTCATATTGTCAAACATCAAATGATCACAAAATGTCTTAGTGCTTAAATTGTCAATTCTTGTATAGACAAACACTAGTGAGCCAAAATATTCAAATTTGCTCAAGTGTTTTTAGGTTTTTGGGTGAGTGCTTAATTGTGCAAACAAACACCTATTAGAGGGTTTTAAGTTTTCTTTGTTTATCTCTTTGTAAAGAGGGTTTTGATCAAGGCTTTGGGTAGAAGCTTGATTGGTTGTAAGGGTTTCCTCCTAATCCTAGAAAAGGGGACGAATCAATTAGTGGATTGATTGTGAAATCCTTAGTGGGGAGCTAAGGTAATGGATGTAGGTGCTTGTTAGAAGGTCGAACCACTATAAATCATTGTGTCTTTTTACATTCTAGCTTCCACAACCCTTCCACCCAAAAATCAATCTCTCCACCACTTGGTGAGCTAAATTGGTTGATCGAATCGAGCCCCACACAACTCAACAATTGGTATCAGAGCTTGGCTCAATCGAAGAGGATTAACATCCTATTGAGAAGATCCGGCAAGCTCGATCACTATTTCATCAACCGGCTCAAATGGCACAATCAATCGATAAACCGCCTTTCTTCGACGGAGACCACTATGCCCATTGGAAGACAAAGATGAAATTCTTCTTGAAGTCAAGAGATTACAAGGTATGGGACATAGTTGAAGATGGTCCGTTCGTGCCTCAAAGAAGTAAAGCGGAGTGGAGTGCCGACGATCGCAAGAAGATGGAGCTAAATTGCAAAGCCTTGCACATTCTATTTTGTGCATTTGGTCCATCCATATATGAGAAGATGTCTACTTGTGAGAGTGCAAAGGAGGTATGGGACAAGCTTGAAGTCACATACGAGGGGACAAATGAAGTCAAGGAAACCAAGATTGGGCTCCTAACCTTGGAGTATGAGAACTTCAAAATGGATCCGGAAGAGAACGTTGAGAAAATGTTCGATAGATTCTCCACCATCACCAATGGTCTCAAAGGGTATGGAGAAGCCATTCCGGAAGACAAGCTTGTTCGAAAGCTCATCTACTCACTTCCCGAGTCTTGGGACTCAAAGAGGATCGCCATCATCGAAGCCAAAAATTTAAAGACTTTAAAGCTTGATGAACTCATGGGGTCACTCCTTACTCATCAAATCATGAAGAAGAATAAAGAGGATGAGAAGAAGAGGGAAGAAATTAGAGCTATGGGAGAGAAGAAAATCAAAGGGCTTGGCATTAATGCAAGTGCCATGGCTCTCAAATCCTCCACTTGCCATCATGTCTACTTAAGTGAAGAGGAGGATGAAGATGAAGAGATAGTTCATCTCTTCAAGAAGTGTGCCCCGTTCATGAAGAAGGCCTTGAGAGAGCTTGAACGAGAACCTAAGAGAAAGGAGAGGGCAAGCACTTCAAGCCATAAGAAGAAGGCACATGTGGCTACTTGGAGTGATGAGGACTCCACCGACGATGAACAAGCCAACCTTTGCCTTATGGCCATCGAAGAAGATTCAAGGGTAACTTCTAATTCATCTACTTCATGTTCTTATTCTTTTGATGAATTACAAGATGCCTACGATGAATTGGTTTTGGATTTTAAAAGCCACATTTTGAAAAACAATAAATTGATTTCAAAGTTAAAAATTTAAAATGATTTGCTTTCTAAAACCAAACTTGAACTTGAAGCAAAACTTGAAGAGTTTGAATTAAAATGTCTTGAATTACAAAAATTGCTTCAAAATGTTCAAGTAGAAAAAAGATTTGATTTCCAAAGAGCTTGAAAAGAAAAACAATTTTGGAAAATCAAATTTTTATGTTAGACAATCTAGTGCCCCTAGATTTATTAAAGGAAAATGTTTTAGAAGTATTTGGGTCCCAAAAGGACTTAGTACTTCAATTAAAAAGGATGACATTGAAAAATGGATTCCTAAGGGGACTAAAATTTGTGCAACTAACGTTTATGGATCCAAAGCAATTTGGATACCAAAAATTACTTGATTGTCTATTGTAGGTGTGATGGAGATGTTCAACAAGTCAAACATTGAGGGGGAGCTCCATACACACAAGGAAGAACACTTGAAGAAGGAAGGCTTCACATCCTCCATTGGGTTCAAGTGTTGGTAAAATTTCTAGTTGTTTTGAATTAATTTGTCTTACTTTTAGTTTATTCAACTAGATGATCATATATGATGGACTAACTCTTTTGATGATGCTTTCAGTAAGGGGGAGCCATTTTTAAACCAAATTCTTATTTGTGTCAAAACTTTTTACCTCTATTGTTATTTTGAACTTAAATGTCTTAAATTCTTTTTGATATAACAAAAAGTGGGAGAAATGGTTTGAAAATTGAAATTTTAAATGAATAAGATGGAGCTTTATTTAAATTAATACATTTAATCTCTTATTCACATTTTTAAAGTTTAAGAGGGAGAATCCCAAACAATTTTTCAAGTTAGTTTTATTATATCAAAAAGGGGGAGATTGTAGAACTAATGTTTTGATATAATAATTGAAAAATGTTTTGGACTAATTTGAAAAGAATTTAAAACTTGTTTTAAGTCCAAACAACTTGAAATTATGTTTGAGGCATTTTAAAAGGTTTTTGGCAAAGATTTTTCATGTTTTAAACAGCCAAACTTGTGATTTCAGAGCACTAGTATCGATACGATTGTACCCGTACCGATACCTTTTTCCCCAGTTTGGCCACTGTCAAAACCCGTATCGATACAAGGGTTTAGTGTAAATATATGGACCGGGATCGTTTCGATACGCCAGGTAAACGTACCGATCCCTGTTCAACCACCCCAACGGCTATTTTCAACGGCTATTCAAATATGGACCCATACCGATACGCCCTCAAGCGTATCGATACGCCTATACTGGCAAGAGCCCAACGGCTATTTCCTCAAGAAGGCCGTATCGATACCGTTCCACGTGTATCGATACTGGTAGCTGCAGAACAGCATTTATGAAGGGAAATAAAGTCCTCAACGGCTCCAATTCATCCCCAACGGCTAGTAACGGCTACAAACTCATTTGGGAGTATAAAAGGGACCCTCAAGCATCAAGAGAAGGCTAATGCTCATATTGTTTGTTCGTGCAAGAAAACCAGAAGACCTATCCAATTATTTCCTACCGCTTCAGGAAGAGATATTTTTTGTTCTCTGCCGCTTAGGAGGAGCAAATCACTCAGACAGGAAAGTCGGACAAAATTAGTGATTATGGTCTTTTCTTTATTCTTGTTACACAAGGATAAGGAAAGAGGGACAATTGTAATCACTAATTTTGTCCGGGATAGGTTTATTTTATTTTATTTTTATATGTAAATAATGGGGTTTTGGTTATATGTTACCACCATGTTTAAATAAAAGAACATATGTTGTGGGCTTTGTTTAAATAATATACCATTTTACTAAAACCCAAAATATAAGTGATCTATATGTATGTCACCATTACCACAATATTGTTATCATATGTTAGTGTTATTATTAACATTGTTTTTATTATTATTATTATCACTACTAAAATTATTATCATTATTGTTATTGTTATCAGTATTAACATATTATTATTTTCTTTATTATCATTGTTACTCTGTATACTTATTATTATTATTATTATTATTATTATTATTATTATTATTATTATTATTATTATTAATGTTTCGGAACAAGTCTGAAAATACAAAAAGATTAATATATATATATATATATATAAATACATGCCCAACTAAATAACATCCCATCTTTATTAAACTATAATAAGTGGCCCAGATTTAAATAAATAAAAACCCAAGTCTCTTTAATAATAATAGTCCATTTACAGGTAAAAGGCTCAAACTTTAAATACATTTTGGCCTGATAAGTACCCCAGATCGAAGCTTGGGCGGAAACCCTAGAGAGGTCCTTTCTCAGCTCGCGCCGCACTCATTCCAGCTGTCGGATCTGAGTGTATCTAACGATTCAAATCGATCCCGTGGATGAAACCCTAGAGGAGCTCGTCTGCCTTGCGTCGCGTTCGCCCCCAGCCGTCAGATCAAGCGAACATCTTGCGGCCCAGATCAACGTGGAGTATTTTAGAAGCCACACGCGCCTTACGCGGGACACTCCAGTTCCTTCACACGCGACTTTTCAGCGCCTCCACGTGCGCGTGCGGCTCACCCGATCACCTTTTTGACTCCCAGAGCCACGACCATTACCACAAGGGCAAGGGGAACCAATGGCTCAACGCCACATCACCATTTCTGTGCGACAATAGCCACGTCTGAGGCCGACTCAGCATCAACGTCCGCTCCTCGTCTCCGCTGTAGGAGCCACGCATGCACGACAAAAAAGAAAATCAGAATGAGTACAAGGCAAAACAGAAATAGAAAATAACAGAGAATAATAGAAAAATAGGGGCAGAGCCGTGCATGAATTCGACCAAAAACTTGTACGAACCACTAGCAATTTTCCATTTCATTTCCACGTAATTGAGAAATACTGGTAATTTCGGCTATAAAGCTGAATTGAAACCAAGTGTAAAAAGGGGCTTTTTGTAATAGAAAAAAGGAATAGAAGCAAAGAGAATTTCGGCTACAATTTTCCTCTTGTAATTTCCATCACCGCAAAGCATAAACACAAAAGCATAGTTTTTCCATTTTACCTCTTCTTTTTTCTTCTGGAAACGTTCAAGGCTCTCTCGCCGACGACAATCCTCCCAAGCCCTGCGTTATTTGGTATGATCCATATGTGCTTTGTGAGATTAAAGCATCCCTTTTTGTTTACTATGTGTTTAAGCATCTAGAGGTAGTGCCACATGTTATTGTATTGCCATGATATCATCTTTAGCTATGTGCTCATATTTATGATTTGCATGAAGCATGGTTGAGTGGAAGTGTATCCAGTGAGCTTCGTTAGCTCAACGTTCAGAATTGTTGTTTTTTCATTCGTAGGTTAGTAGGTTGGTGTGCATTGTTGAAGCACCATGGAGTAGGACTTCAGCATTGACTTGTTTTCGAGTACAATACTTAGATTATTTGGGCCATTTATTCGTAGGACCCTATGCTTTGTATTGTAACTCTTATTTTGGATTTTAAGTCGTGAGTTGAATGCTTTTAATCATGTATTTTAAATGGAGCTCCCATGTAACTATTTGTCTATGTTGAATATTTGAACTTAATGGATTTTATGAAAATGAATGTGGTTTGGACTAAACTAGGTTGGAAATTTTATGGTAACTGGTTGGACTTGAGGCCCAAATCTGACATTAAGGTCAAGGGTGTTATAGGATGGGGCAAATTCTATCAAAATTAAGATGATGTTTTACCCTAAAATTAATATGATATTTTATATTGATGTATTTTGGAAATTTTGATAATATATATAAGTGTTTTGGGCTAAAATTATTATTATACCAAGCCAAGCCATCATCTCCGTTAGTTTTTAACGTCCGGGTTCCAAAATAGAACAAATACGCAACGTTAGGTATTATTTTGCCAAAAATAATAGTTGGGGTTAAATATGTAGTTTTCCTTTAATTTAATTAGGTAAGAGATTTTTTAATATTCTAAAGGTGATTACAAGGTAGTATATGTTCATACATGTCCTTAATCTTTTAACATTGCACACACCTTGTAGACAAAGTGATTTAACTCAGGTCACCTAGGATAAATATTATCCACTTTTCCACTAGAACCACTTGTTGGGTTCAATTACGTGACAATTCTATTTCGATTTTAATTTTTTTCATTTAATTATTTAAATATATCAATCAAACATTAATAGTTAAAAGTTAATGAAAATATGAAATATAAGTCAAATTAATTTGTATACTTATATATCTGTCAATTTAGTCCTAATTTTAATTTTAATAAATAAAGTTAATCATCATTATATTCTTCAAAATTATTAATCAAGTTAATAAAATTTAAATCAATGATTATATATATATATAATTATAAAAATAAAAAGTGAAAAAAAACAAATCGAATTTATAATTTTAAACTCATTTTTATTTTAAATCTTGCACTAACTAAAGTTTAAAACATATATAGAATATTGTAAACTTGAGTTTGGTGCAGTGGTTTAAGCATGTCTCTTCGCCTAAAATATACAGGTTAGAGTGTCATCAATGTCACATTTATTTTGTTGAGTCCCCCGACTATGAAAAGTTATAAAATTGTCCCCCGAACTAAAAAATAAATAAGTTGGTTCGATGTTCTTAAAATTTTAATGGTTCATGACATGGCTGTTAACAAAATTTGACATAATAACACATTTAGTCCTCCATATTTAAACATTTAATCAATTTAATCTTAATTTGAAAAAAAAATAGTTGGGTCAGGGGCGCGCAACAGTGAAGGCTGGGGAGGCGCACTAGATGGCTGAAATAGGTGTGGGGTTACTTGAGTCAAAGTGTAGGGCAAAGTGGAGGTGGCTCGAGGCTTACCGAATCAGATCGGAGGGTAGAAAGGCGTCTGGTAAGATGCTGGTGAGCAAGATTAGGGCTATTAGAGCTTGCAATCGAGGTGCAGGGACGAGCGTCGAAGGGTGTTGGATGGTCGGACGAGCTAGGGGAATATGAAGAAAGGGTCATCGAACGAAACGATGGCCGACGAGCGAGGGATATTTTTTGAATTAGGACTAATTTATTTAAATGTATAAATATAGAAGATTAAATGTATTATTATGCCAATTTTTGTTAATTGTCACCTCATCTACCGTTAAATTTTTAAGACATTGAACCGACATGTTACTTTTTTTTAAATCAGGTGATCATTTTTCTAACTTTTCATAGTCTATGACTTAACAAAAATACATGTTACATTTGGAGGACTATTTATATAATTTACCCTAAAAGTTTTAGTACTCGTACTTCTATAATTTCTATGCTACACCAAAATTTATAATACATTATCCAAACATATACTTAAATATCAAAATTTATAATAATATCTTTTAGAAATTTTAGTTTAGCAATTATCTAATGATGTGCACTTAGAAATTATGAAACAACGATAGAATATTTTGTATTACTTTTTGACATTTAGTTAATATCGTTCGGTAGTTGGTCAACTTCAGTCAACAATTGGTCAATGTCAATCAATAACGGTCTATAGTTTGTAATTCTCTAGACTAAGCCTAGACGTTATGGTCAAATTTGGAAGGTCAAATTGACTATCGTAATGACCCTTGAAAATATTTTAGGAGTTCAAAAATGTTAGAGTATGTTCAATGATCTTGTAATTAGATACTCATTTTACATCATTTATTATTAGATGTTCTATAAGCATATTAGTTAATAATCTACGAAGATAAAATAAAATTAGTAAAATAAAATAAATACTAATTTATTATTGAATTGAATCGTAAAATTAAATACAAGAATATTCATTGAGAATAAAATTTGTGAATTATCTGAAATAAAATTCATCAATTAAATAGCATTATCACAATATTAAATGAATTAAAAGATAATAACTTATCCGAATTTTCTTTATACATTCTAAAACTTTCATGCATTATAAAAAGGTATACCATTTTGGTTATATAAGTAGTTTTTGGTATTTATCTTTTATATATGTCGTTTATTAATTTTATTCATATCATATTATTCTGATATGTAATTTGTTAATGTGGTTCTCTATTATTATAGGGTAAATTCAGCTAGTATCAGATGTACTAATGGTAGTCTTTGTTTATTTCTTGAGTAATGGGGCATTTAAAATGAACTCATATCTATAAACATATCTTAATTTTAATGTTACTCGAACTGCCAAATTTCGTTATTGGTGCAAATGGTAATCAACTAGGCATTAATTTTGGGCACATTGAGGGTGTGAAACCTTCCTCACACGTAACTGACTCCCGATCCCTAAATTATAATTTTCACTAGTTATTGTTTGGTGTCCAGTCTACCTTATTCAAGTGACCGATAGCGACTCTATTTTCAATTTAGTTATTATAGGATCGAGTTTTGTATAGGCACAATATGCGGGCGACTCTGCCAACCCAGATTCTTTAATTCACAATGATTGGATTCAAATCTCTGACCTTGTTTAAGGAACCAAGCTGTAACATCCCCAAATTGGGCCTAGGAGCAGGTTGCTATCATTGGTTCCTAAGGAAGTTATTACAAAATGCATCAAGGTGATTGATTTAAAGTCTAGGACTAAATCGAATAAAATGAAAAAGGAAATGCTTGAAATGCAAGGGGATTATAAATAAATATTTGAATTGCATGCTAATATTTGTTAGAATCAAAGGGTGCTTACACATGTCATTCATTTAGAGAGATATGTGGAGCATGGATTCGGTGGTGAACTTTGAAGTAGAGGATTGTCTTCTTTCCCTTTGGAAGAACCGAAACAAATGCTTAGGAGAGAGAGGGAGAGTGAAGAGATAGAAACTCCTTGAGTCTTGAGGATTTAAGGACAAATTTGGTGAAATTCTTGAGGACATTCGATAATATCCGTGAAGAAGTTAAATTGTCCTTCCTTTCATCCATTCAAATCAAATTGTTGGAAGTTTCATAAGAATTTAGTTCCCTTTGGTATAGTTTTAATAGGATTATTCATGAATAAGAGATGATTTTTTTAATTGCTTTGGGTCGAACTAAACAATAGGGCAAATTGAAGAATTAATTGTGATAAATATGCATGCATTGATAATTATTCTTGATTTACTAGAGAATTGAATCCATGCTAATTGTGGCAAATTCGATTGAATAACACATGAATATACATGTATTGATTGTTGTTACAATTTTTATGAGTCTCGATATGTACATATGGGATGTGAAGTTTGATATATGTTAGAGTTAAAGGTTCACAAGAATCCCTTTTAGTAATGTTTGATGTTGAATTTGATTTAACACAACTTTATGAATCATAGTGAAATGGGACTGTTTTTTGGTGTGAAATGGAGAGTATATGGCCCTGTTTGGTAAATAGCGGTTTGGGCAAAAATTAGAGGTTTGAGGTATAATTAGAGGTTTGACTAGTCAAATCCGCTAATATTGATGTTTGGTAAATAGCGGATTGAAAGAGCGGATTGGGGTGAAAAAGCTAATTTTGAAAAAGCTCCTAATATGAGCTTTTTGAGATTAGAGGTTTGATATTAAAGTTGTAATGACTCTTTTACCCTTAACAATTACCAAAAATTTCCAAATAACCTAAATTAAATAATAATGTTTTTTAATATAAATAATAACATATTAAATATTGAACTTATTTGTTGTTACTACTAATTTATATGGTGAAATTTGAAAGTTAATTTTATTTTTTTATTATCACATATCTATATGTGCATATAAAAAATTTAATAATTATATAAATAATAAATTAATATATAAATCTTTCAAATTTGTTTAGGAAATTTATATTAAAAAATAATTTTTACAAATCTAATTAATATTTATTAGATACAAAATATTAATAACTGATAAATTATTGAAACAAGTATTAAATATAACTATGTCCTTATATGTCATTTTGCTTGTTTAAATAATCAAACAATTATCAGCTATCAGTTAATTTTACCAAACACTTGCATACAATCAGCTAATACAATCCGCTAGTCAAATCAGCTAATGCAATCAGCTATCAGCTATCAGCTAATGTAATCCGCTATCAGCTATCAGCTATCCGCTAATTGCCAAACAGGGCCTATGAATTGTTTTAGGTAATAATCAATCAAGAGATCATGGTGTTAGTAATTCAGGAGCTGTTCTAAACCTAAATAGGAAAGCCTTGGACTTTTTGAACAGTGTAAACTTTTTGCCACTAAACTGAATTAGTTAACAAAGATAAAATGGTTTAAGAATTAGTTTGAAGTGTTATAACATGGAAGCAACTATTTATCCAGTCAAAGGCCGATTTGATAGTACTAATTTTGTTTAAAATCACCTTATTTTGAAGGCAGTAAGTAAAGTGTAAACCTGGACAGTTTTGGAAATAAATAAAACTAGAATGGGTTGTTTGAGTAACCTATCAAGTAATTATTAAATGATGCAATGTTTTAGTTTATTTTAGGTACATGGCAAGCTGATTTATATTGCTTTAATTGGAATACATAATGGATAAAATTCGAGACTATGTTGATACATTAAAGGATCTCGAAACTGTGTTGCAAAGTTAGTGAGATAGTGGATTGTTTAATATAATTGATTGTCAGAAAGCTGTTATAAAGTAATCAATGAATTAAGGGACTAATTTGATCATCGAGAAGTACTTTGAAATTGTTTTTTTTTTTCAGAATAGGGGAGGGGGTTGTTTTATAGTTTTAATGAAGTTTAAGGGACAGTTTTTAAAAGTAGGATGTTAGGGACAATTTTTATATATTTTGGGACTGTTTTGTAGAAACTGAAAACTATTTTTGGTGTAACGCCCTGAGTTTAGGGTCCGGAAGATAACCGGATTTAGTTTAAGATTGGTTCAGGTTAGTCGGTTCGATTTAGGCTAGTTTCGGGATTATTTTTAAATAAATGACTTTAAAGGCTTTAAATGATGACAAAAAGGGGTACAAATAATTTTAGGTGAATATTTTTTTGGTAAAAATAATTTTAAAAGGGTTTTAAAAAAAAGAGATTTTTGGAAGAAAAGGCTATTAGCTTTAAACAAAATATCACATTATTTTCTCTCCTAAATTCTTATCCATTTTCCCTTCATCCAAACAACTTCTCCATTCTAGATTTCAAAGGTGATCTCTACTTTACTTTGATTTCCTCTTTATCAAACTTGTTATCAATGAAATCTTTCCAAAAACCCAATTGTTTCCTCTTGGTTCATAATGCTATTTATTTGAAAAATAGGTTATTGATGGGATTTTCGTATGAGTTTTGTTTTGTTGAGTTTGTGGATGTTAATAAATGCGTTTTTGATGTTATATAATGTTGAAATGATGGTTTGATAATATAAAACCTAAAACTAGTTGAGTGGGTAGTGTTAAGGTTGAAGTTCTTGAGTTTTTGGCTTGGTTTTGTGAAGAATTAGTGGCTGATGGTTTCTTGCCTTTGGGTTGATGTTTTTAGTTGATAATATATGTGATTTTGATGATAATCTTGCTGAGTTTTAGCTAGAGTTTGTTTAGAGTTAATTTATTGATGTTTTCAGTTGATTTCAGATATGAATTGATGGGTGATTGTTGCTAGATGTTGGGTTTTTGAGTTGCAGCAAGTTTAGAGGCTTGAAATCACTCTAATGCTCTGTTTTGAATTGATTAGAAGAAGGGGAAACTGATTTAGGACCTTTGGGAATGATATCGGACAATTAAGAAGCTTAATTTAGGTGTTCGACTAGCATTTGTGTAGTGCTGATGAGTGGAACTATTTTATAAAGTCTAAACGTGGTTAAGGACAAGATTTTGGGGGTTTAGATTGAACTTGAAAAAGCCAATCTAAGCTCGAGAGTAAGTTTGGTTGTTTTTGCCTTTGTTTTTTGCTTTTTACGTTGATCTTGTTGAGAATAAATATGTCTTGTTGCAAATGGTGAATTTTGTTGTTTTCATATGTGTTGAGATGTTAAGATGATGAATTATGTAATCCCATGTTTTGATTTGTGTTATGAAGAGATATATATAGTTGAGTACATGCTATGCATGGAAATGTGTATGAAAATGGGATGAGAAATGTTATGCTTGTGGCCTTGCAAAACAATGGGTAAGTGTTGGCCCTGATGAGTATATTGACACTTGATGAGATTTTATTACCAGATATAATTGGTCGACCAATAGGATGAGGGTGAATTATAATGGTAAAATTCGCGTGAGGCCTTAGTGATGTTATATTCCACTAAGGAGGAGTACGGTGATGAGCATTCCACCGGAAGCTTGTATTTGCTAGACGTTGTGAGTACGGTGATGGGCATCCCACCAGAATTTGTCTAGTTGTATTTATTAAGGTGATGGGCATTCAACCGAACGTTATTCGCATATCCGAGTAAAAGTGCTAAAATGTCAATATACTCATGTGACTCAAATTGCTCTTTGTGATTTATTGTGTTGATGATGTTGTTAAGCTTGAGATATATGATTTCCATGTGGATATAGATGTTATGCCTTGATTTGTAGTTCAAGCATGTGTTCAAATGAGCATGTTATGTTGAAGGTTTATGTTTGAGAAATGATCTGTGAAATGGCTTTGTTTTCAAAAGCGAGCAAAATGGTTTAAAATGACATTGTTGTTATTGTTGTTGTTTTGAGCACCACTCACTAAGCACTCTTGCTTACGCCCTCTTTTCCAACAATGTAGATCCGTAGACCATTCGTGGCATCAAGGAAGCAAGGAGTTGTCCAAGAGTTTATACTATTGCACAAGTATGGTTTTGGCTTCAAATAATAGTATGTTAGCAATGTGATAGGACCGTAATGCCTTGGGAGGTTTTGTTTTGGAGACTCCCTGTTTTGAGACATGTTTGTGATGCCTTTTTAATCTTGTGTATGACCCTTTTATGTTGGATAATGGTTTGGTTTAAAGTTTGGCCTTTTATGTGATTGCCTTATCTTGTTGGATGCTTAAAGTATCCCTCATATGCTTAAAGCTTTCAATATATGTTTTAATACACCGTGGTTGGTTGTGCTAGGACCTTTTGCCTATAGAATGTTTGTTTATGATTTTACCTTATTGTATGAACCATGTTTGAGTGTTTAAAGTTACTATTGAAAGTCTGATTCTGGTATGTGTTTCGAAATAGCTGCTATCATTTCGATACGGTATGCATATTTGGCCTAGATGTTCCGAAACACATATGGGTCGTTCCAAGACCCCAACACCATTTTTAGGCCTGTATCAAAACACGGGGTCGTTTCATTATGCCTCTGTTGTATTTGAGGCAGGGCAATCGTTCCACGCATGTTGGTTTCGAAATAGGGGAGCCATGTTTCGGTATGTTTTGCTACTAGAAATGGTAGTACCAAAACAGGCTTGGTCTATTCTGAAACATGTGTGTGTTTTGTTAGTTTAAGACTGTTCTGAAGTTTTGCTTCTTTGCGTTTTGGTCCCTTATCGATGTAAGGGTCAATTGGACTTCGATTTGATGTCCAATTGAGACGATGATTTAACCGCTGCTGCATGAACATGTAGGATTAATGTGAAGTCTCTAGAAAAGATAAAAAGTTAATAAAATGTTGTTAAAGGGTTGCTAATCTAAGGGAAACCTTAGCGGGTTTTTCTTTGGTTTTCCCCGTGTAGCTCACTTGGTTTGGTTTTGCGACTAGGCCGGGCTAAGGGGGTTACATTTGGACTGTTTTATGTGCGTCTAAATGTATGAATGTGATGCCTTGTATTGAATGTATACATAAGAGTGAAATATGGACTGGTTTGACTTCCTAAATGAATACATGTGAAACTGGGATTGTTTGATTGTATTTAAACATGTATATGCACTGTTTTAACATGAAATGAGGTATATATGTTTAAACTGTGCAAATTTAAATGGAATAGATATTATATATGTTGTTTAGATGTTGAATTGTGTGCACATACTTAAGTTGAACTATTTTGGCTATATATGATGATATTGGGATTGTTTTTAGTAATGTTGGATTGTATATATATATATATATATATATATATATATATATATATTGTTGAGTGATGCCTTGTTTGATGAATTAGTATACTTAATTGAGTAATAAGTTAAGAAGATTAAAGATCTTCTTACTTAGAGTAAGGATATAGAAGTAAATAAATACTTGATTAATGGACTGTGTTAGCATGAACCTAAATAATAAAGGTTGTTGTATGGTGGATAAATTGAATTGATTTCTAATGACTAGTTATTTCAATTGAGGTACTTACCGCGAGGAAGAAGAATGGAAGAAGGTGTAGTTGGTAGCTAAGAGCAATTGTGGATTCAGGTATCCCATAATGCTGGGATAACATGTGAGTGTAGCTATGTTCATCTCGAGTGACATGGTGTCATTCCAGTCCTTATTTTTATGTTATGTTGTGATTATTCTAAACATGTGCATTTAGCTCATTTAAAGCACAACATTTGAAAGCATTCATATCATGGCATTTGGGTGAACTATTATATGATTACATTATATAAATGGAAGAAGGTGTAGTTGGTAGCTAAGAGCAATTGTGGATTCAGGTATCCCATAATGCTGGGATAACATGTGAGTGTAGCTATGTTCATCTCGGGTGAGATGGTGTCATTCCGGTCCTTATTTTTATGTTATGTTGTGATTATTCTAAACATGTGCATTTAGCTCATTTAAAGAACAACATTTGAAAGCATTCATATCATGGCATTTGGGTGAACTATTATATGATTACATTATATAAATGGAAGAAGGTGTAGTTGGTAGCTAAGAGCAATTGTGGATTCAGGTATCCCATAATGCTGGGATAACATGTGAGTCTAGCTATGTTCATCTCGGGTGAGATGGTGTCATTCTGGTCCTTATTTTTATGTTATGTTGTGATTATTCTAAACATGTGCATTTAGCTCATTTAAAGCACAACATTTGAAAGCATTCATATCATGGCATTTGGGTGAACTATTATATGATTACATTATATAAATGCTTTTACTTTGATATGATATATCTGTGTTGAATGATGATGGATATTTTAGTAAACCTCTGAGTTACCTTCTGAATAAGATTGTCATAAGACTTTAAGAAGAGATAATTCTTCCCTAACTCAACAACTTCTAAGTTACTAAACTTAAAGTATCCAAAAAGCATCGAATGGTATAAGATGTTGAGTAAGTAACAAGTAAGGATTACTTGTACAATAACATACAATCCAATTTCCAATTATAAGATAAGACAACTAAGTCTCTCTATTAATAGAAGTCCTTGGACACTTGGGTATAATACTTGGTTTGCCTGGGACTACGGTCCATGAGCGACAGATCGGGCGACGGCCCATTTATATGTAATACTTTTCGATATTTGCCATTGTTATGTGCTTTGGACTAAGTATCACCTGGATCTATATGGTTAAACTCAAACCAATGTTTTTCATGATCAAATGTGTGATCAAAGGAAAACAAGTAAAAGACATGAACCTAGTGGGAAATCAAATAAGAATTCAGAAAGAACATTGAAAGTATTCGGAAAAGCCCCAAAGGCCCTAATAAGCTCTAAAACCTCTGATAAGCTCGGTAAACTATGTAAGCTCTAAAAACCTTGATAAGCTGGGTAAACTCTATAAGCTATGAAAGCTCTGAAAGCCCTAATAAGCTTTTTAAGCTCTGAAAGTTTAATTAAAATAGTTCATATTGATATAATGTCCGAGTAATACACGAGATGCTTAATGTGTCCTTAAGTGCAAACAAAACTCAAAACAAAATAATATTTTATTTTCCGATAAATTCATTTTTGAAACACAATGTATCCGATAAATCAAAATCATAAATGTTATGATGTTCGATGCATGACTCGATACTCGAATGTCCGATATCATACAGAGTGGAGGTTGCCCTCGCAAGAGTGGAGCTTTTGCTCGCCAGAGTGGAGGTTGCCCTTACTTTTCGAACACTATTCCGATTTCATGACTCATAATATGATTTTTAAAACCATAAATCTGAACTCTTATGAGTTTCACATTTTCTGAAAATCAGATGCTTGAGTTAAAAACACAATTTAGTATGTCATGTATGATGTTTTCAAAATCATTCACAAAACATAATCAATCAAATAACAAATCAAGCAGAGTATAAAACATAAGTTTCAATTATATATCACAGTAAGAAACACACCTTAGCAACAGTAGCTCTAATGCCGAGAAAAGCGTGTCTCACGCTCATATCTAGCTGAATCAGGTCCTACGAGGTATGAAGACTATATTAGTATTTATTACTAACACTAAGACACTGACTAAAACAATAAGAACTAAACTGGAGATATACTCACACGAAGATCTCAAAGAACGTGTACGGTCGGTCCATACAACTGGAGGTAACTCATCGGTTTAAAGGTCGGCACCTGAACACGAGAATATTCTGAATCAGATTTTGAAATCCACAACTTATTAGATTTTAAGTACTAATTAATTGAAATTCGAAAACGTGTTTTCTGATTCGAATGAGACAAAACGGGCATCGGATACAGACTTAGGACACCGAAAAAGGTAAAGAGGAAGTATGTCCAAAAAAGTCAACTCTTGGTCAACGATTAAAGTCAAGGTCAACTATGTCGGTCAAAGTCAATTGTCCAAGGTCAACGGTTCAATTCGATCAAAGGTAAAACTTATTCAAAGGTCAGGTTCGGTCAACGATCAAGGTTCAATTCGATTCACGGTCAAATAGTCAACTGTCGGTCAGACAAGTCAAGGTCAAAACTGATCAAGGGTCAAATTGGTTAATGGTCAACTCGGTCAAAAGTCCACTGGTCAAATGTGTCAATCAAAGTTTAAACGGGTCAAAGTTCAAAGTCAATTGTCCAATTCGGTCAAACTGGTCAACGGTTCATATCTGGTCAATGGGTCATGGTCAAAATCTGTTCGACTAAACGGTTCAATTTACATTCTGGTTTAGTTCAAAAGGCTAGTTCAGATTACAGGGTGGTTCACTGGTTTCGTCACACAATCTGGTTCACCATTTGGGCTCATATCCAAAATTGGGCTCCACTAATTACCCACACTCACATAGCTCAGCAAGCCCATCGTTCATTCATCTTCATTACAAACCAGAAATTAGGGTCTCCTAAAACAAAAGCCGGTGGTGGCTATGGATGCACAAATGGCGACGATCGATAACACGGAAACGATGATGTAACAACGCAGCAACGACGAACGGCGGCACGATCTCGACTGCAACAAAAACACAAGGTTCAACAGAACTCAACCACAACATATGCTTAAACCAAAATGAAAGGCAACCAAAGCTTACCTAAAATTAAGATCGGAGCAGGGGACTAAACGATGGGTCAAACAACATGGTGACGGCAGATCGAAATGTGTATGCTAATACAACCACAACGCAAACGAATAACTATGGCAGTGGCACAAGTACAACCACAACCACGATGTAGACTCTACGTCAAGGTAAACAATGATCAAGAGACACGAAGACAAAACTCGAACAAGGCTTAAACTAAAATTGAAGGGACCAAAATATCTTACCCACACAAAAATGGTGAAACCACGGTGGAGGACACGGCGGTGAACGATGGCGTTAGGGAAGACCGAAAGGTTTCTATGTCATTCAAGGCAAACGACAATCGACGAGGGTAAATCGTTGAGTGGGTTTTGATCGCGAAGGGAACCTGAGCACAACGGTGGTCTCCAATCGATGAATAAACAACAAAAGGGGCTTGGTCGGTGCTTCGCCGGAGATAGGTGAGGAGTTGATTATCTGTGAGAAAAAGAACAAAATGGGAAAAAGGTTATGCGGCTGAAAATGTCGAAAGGTAGCTGGAAGGGTTTCATTATCTGATAAAAAGAGTTAAAATACCCTAATAAATGGGTAAAGAACAATACGTGACCTTGGGATAACTAGGGTTCACGAAATGGGAACAAAGCTTTATCATCATCACATAATAGTCACTAAATCTGATTTTATACCCAATTTGTAACGCCCCAATTTTGGGCCTAGATGTTTTAGAGTTTGAATTGGACCGGTCGAGAATAATTTAAATCTTTAAGGGAAATTTAGGGAACACCTAGTTCGGGATGCTTTAAAAATATGGAAAAATATCTAAAAATCCTCATTTATTATACGAATGATTGTGGTGAAAACAATTTTACGAAATAAGGTTTGGAAATACTACATTTCGGTGTAGTGACCAAATCACAATTTTTGCAAAAGTTAAATAGTGAATGTTTTGTAAAGGATTGAAACTTTGAATCTTTAAGGAGCTAATTTTACCAAAATGTTTTAAATCAAATTTCTCCTTATTTTTGGTGATTTTAATAATGTTTTAATTAAAGGAAACAAAGATAATTAAAAGAAAAAACTATCTTTGACTTTTCATAACTACCTTACATCAATTTTCTCTCATTTCATTTTCTCTCAATTTCTTTTCATCCAAACACATTTCCTCCATTAATTAGCCTCTGATTTTCAGTCCTTTTGATGAGATTTCAATCTCCTTTTGATTCTTAATCTTTTCCTCACCAAATTCTCTTGTTTTCACATTGGATTTTCAAGAAAACTTGCCCAAATCAAGGAGGAATCAACCATTAGAGGTAAGCTTCGTCCTTCTCCTCTAATGATCAGTTCTTTAATGAAATTCCCAAGTTATCAATCTTTTTTTAATGATTTTTGAGTTGCTTTAATGTTAGAAACATGAAATTGTGTTAAAACTCAAGATTTTTGGAGAGATCTTGATGATTTTCGTGGTTGTTGGTTAGGCTCTATTTTGAGGTTGTTTTCTAATGTATTTTGGATGGTAATTGGTGTTATAAATGAGGTTTTATCAAACAAATCCCGAATAGGTTTGGATTCCTAAGTTTTGTGTGCTAGAATGGTGGTTTTTGGGGTGGTTTTGGTGTTCAGTTATAACTAGAGGTATAAGGACGAGTTTATGGTGATTTTTTGTGTTGATTGATGTTTAGAAATGATTAGAAGTGATAGATCTTGCCTAGGCTTTGTTTTGGAGGAGTTTGGAGATGATTTTGGTTGTTTTTGGTGGCTGAAATGAGGCTTTTTTGTAGAGCATCAGGTTTAGGTGTGTGGCTGATGATTTCAATGCATGATGATGCATTAATCCTCTACTTTTATGTGTTATGAACATGGGAGACATCTTCGGACGCCTATGGTGTTGATCCGGGAGCTTAGATAGCGTTTCAGCGAGCAAGCGAAACGTAATCGGTGAGTGCGGATGGTTTTAGAAGTCCTTGAGGGACAAAGAAACAAGGTTTGGGGATTTAGTAAAGGTTTGAAACACCTTCCTAAGTCCGGAAGTAAGTATTGGCTAGATTGCTCTCAATATATGGTGGTTTCCCCTAAAATGCTTTTACATGATCATGTTTTGAGATAGATAAATTCTTATATTTTTATACATGATTTGTAGCATGAGATGATGCTTGAAGAGATTTCATGAGATAGCAGGTTGCATTGATAAGTTTTGAGATTTTGATTTAATGCAAGCATGTGTTTATGATTTTGAAATGAGATGAGAAAGATTTGAGAAACGTTGCATGAAAAATAGTAGGTGAGATGATGTTTTGACATAATATATTGGCATGGAAGATAAGATATTTACTAGATATAATTGATCGATTAATAGGATGAGAGTGCACTATAAACTAAAAATTCGTATGTGCTCTTTGGATTCAATTCAAATGGAGAGACCGATGATGGGCATTCTATCGGGTAGGACTTGGTGAAATACCCAAGCTTTGTGGCGATGAGAGATACCGCCATGTGAGTACGGTGATGTGAGATTCCACCGAAAATTATGTTTTACTAGACGAGTGAGTACGATGATGTGAGATTCCACCGGAAGTGT
This sequence comes from Hibiscus tridactylites, assembly GCA_958450335.1. Taxonomy (NCBI): domain Eukaryota; kingdom Viridiplantae; phylum Streptophyta; class Magnoliopsida; order Malvales; family Malvaceae; genus Hibiscus; species Hibiscus tridactylites. The sequence goes on along the minus strand of OY288273.1, from coordinate 60,389,225 downwards.
CTAGTGAGTTTGAGAAAGTTATCCGCATATCCGAGTAATAATGAGATATGAAATGCCAATATAATATATGAAAATGCTTTTGACTCACATGTTCCTATTGTTGAGATGATTTATGCTATGAGAAATGCATATGAGATTTATATATGAAATGCTCTAGTTTTCACAAGCATGTGTATGGCTTGCCATGAGATTTGCATTGTTTTAAATGCATGAGATAGAATAGAGGTACATGTGTTTTCAAATGAAGATTTGCTTTGAAATGGTTTTCAAGCATGAGATTGAATGAGCATGTTGTCAAAATGACTTTTGAGAAAGTGTTTTGGAAAGTGCATTATTGTGTTGGTTTTCTTTAGAGCATGTCTCAATAAGGAAATGTGCTTACGCTCTCTTTTACCAATAATGCAGATAATTGAGGCGTTTTGGGCAGCAAGAAGGTTAAGAACATCCAAGGAAGTGCAAAGCTCATGTATGGTGATGTTTTCATACACTTTAGTTTTGATATTGGGCAACGGGACTCCAAGGTTGTATTTGGGAGATGTGTTTTGAACTCCCTAAGTTTGTGGCATGTTTGTGATGGCTTTTATGGGTTGTAAATGGTCCTAATGGTTTTGTTTGAGGTTTCAAAGCTTATATTTGGATTTGTGGCTAGGAAGCATGCATATAGATTGAATGTTCATGTGTTTGATGTCACGCTCTAGATTAAGGTTCTTAAATATGATCTCTGGTGTCAAAGCAAGTTTCTAGTATGTTATGATACAATTTGAAGCATGTTTGAGTGGGTTAAGAGATGAAAAACCAGCAATTTCTGCTGTTACAGGGCAAGGTGTATCGAAACACCCTTAACTGTTTCGAAACAGAGGCTTGTAATGGCCATGGTGTTTCAGAACGGCTGAAGGTGTTTCGGAACATTTTGGCTACTGGAGAGGCCTGTTTCGATACCAGTCTCGGAACGCACCCGAGTACCAAAACGGTCAACACTATTTCGATACGGGCGTTCCGGTACGAAGGTCAGTGTTCCGAAACGGATGACTGTTGGATGGTGATTTTGAATTGCTTTGAGTTTCCATGTTTTACATTTTAGTCCTGAATGTTGTGGATGCAATTGCTTGAGCTTGGAATGTCCTCTTAAACTAAAATTTGACAGAGAGGCATGTAATATGACTAATTACATATTGGTAATCTAAAATTCTACAAAGTCCTTATATTTTATAAAAATTACATTTTGGTCCCTAAAAGTGTAATTCATACAATTGAATCCTTAAATGATTTCCGATCGCTGTGCCTTTCTCTCATATGAATCTTGAGTAATCACATAGGCTTAATGCGCGTCTAGAAAATATAAAAAGAAAAAAAAGGTCGTTACTTTCGGGTTGACTTTGGTTTTCCCCGTGTAATCTTCGTAGTTCGGGTCAAGCGTCTAGGTCGGGCTAAGGGGGTTACATTTGTTGGTAACAGAGCCAGGATAATGAATAATTGGGGCTTGGTGAGTGGTTATTTTATGCAATTATGTATGTTTGTGACTTTTCGGTGACAGTATGATGTATGATTCAATTGAGATGAATTTGTGATGCTATGCTATGTTTGGAGTATAGTTGGGGATCCCATTGCCATATCATTACTAATGAGAAGAATTGTTTTCAAAAATGAGCTTGAGTACTTGGATTACTTACCTTACTATGCTTAATTGAGTTTATTGTATTTTGCCAGTGCATGGTTTTATTATGGGGCCACGTAGAGAGCTTAGAATCAATACTCGAGCTATGGCTGAGAATGAGAATGTAGAGAATGTTGAGGATCTACCTCCTTCTCCCCCTGGTGGACCACCTGGTTTGTGGAGCTGGGGTTGGTGCTGTTGGAGTTGGTGCTGGGGTTGCTGGACCCGAGGGAGTTCAGTGGCAAGCTGCTCCTGATATGTATGTTCGGATTCAAGATATTGCTAGAGCTTTCCAGGCAGCAATAGCTGGAGCTCATGGAGCTGCACCACATGATGGTGCTAATGTAAGGTTGACGTTAGAGCGTCTTCGCAGTCTGGGAGGGACTGAGTTTAGAGGCTTGACCCCAGAAGGTTCCGAGTCTTGGTTAGAGAGTACCAAGAGGATACTTGGACAACTGAATTGCAACAATGTTCAGAAGTTGGGATGCATTATGTCCCTGTTGCATGGTGATGCATACACGTGGTGGATAACCACCATATCTGGGTTGGAGGATGATGATGTGACTTGGACATTCTTTTTGTATGCGTTCAAGCAAAAATATTTGGGAGTTCGCTACCTCGACGAGAAAAAGAGGGAGTTTATGTCCCTTGTGCAAGGGAGCATGACGGTGGCGGAATATGAGATTCAGTTTGTTCGTCTTAGCCAATATGCACCTGAGGTGATTCCTAGTGAGCGAGAAAGATGTGAAAGATTCTGTTATGGGTTGGTGGCGGACGTGAAAACCTATATGCTCGCAGACAATTATATTGATTTCGATGTCTTGGTCACTATAGCCGAGGACATTGAGTTGAATCTTGGTTTGGCGAGTCGAGCAGGAGGATATACCTTGGGAAAGCGAGCTGCAGAACATAATTTTTGTAGAGATCGCAATAAGAGACATAAGGATAGAAGGCCGCATGTTGATGCTAGACGCGGGGGTGGTAACCCTGGAAGAGGTCAGTAAGGACCAAATGCTTTCTTGAGGACTCCTGAGTGTAACCGGTGTGGTAGGAGACAAGCTGGTGAGTATTGGGGTAACCTTGGTACTTGTTGGAACTGTGGTAACCGAGGACATATGAATAAAGATTGTCCTCAGCCGTTGAGAGAGGGATAGGCTCCGGTGAGAGCAGCTGAGCCACAAAGAGGTCGTGGGCGTAGTCGTGGTAATTTCCAGCGCAGAGATGAGGGTGGAAGGAACGTGGCACATGTTGTGGCCGTTCAACCTGAGGGTGGCGAGCAGGCTAGAGTGTATGCCCATCGTGAGGGAAGGAATGATACGGATATGATCGCAAGTACCTTTACTTTGCAATCCTTGTCATTACTTTCTCTACTGATTCTAGATCTACACACTCATACATATTGCATGAACATGCTCAAATGCTTGGTTTGCCTGTTGAGTCTTTGGATGTTGGTGTGCGTGTGACTAGTTCTTTTGGTGAGACGGTTGTTACAAGAAGTTTATATAGGAGATGCCCTTTAAAGGTGCAAGATCATGTGTTTCTAGTTGATCTTTTGGAATTGCCATTCTATGGTTTTTATGTAATTCTTGTCATGGACTGGCTTGTTGAACATAGAGCCGTTGTGGATTTTGAAAGTAAGCGAGTTTCGTTGAAACTAGCGGATGATTATGAGGTTATGGTGGTGGGAGAAAATGTGAAGTTTCTAGCTAATGTGGTGTCTATGTTGGAAGCAAGCTGGATGTTGCGGCAAGGATGTGAGGCTTATCTAGCCTTCGTTATGAATCCTAGTTCAAAAGAGGTTCGGGTTCAGGATATAAGAACCGTGTGTGAGTTCCCTAGAGTGTTTCTGGAGGAATTACCTGGTTTGCCGCCTAGTCAAGAGGTTGAATTTGGAATTGAGATGTACGAGAATACAACTCTGGTGTCCATTGCTCCTTATCGCATGGCACTCAAAGAGTTGAAGGAGTTGAAGTCGCAACTTCAGGAGTTGCTTGACTAGGGCTTCATTCAGCCTAGTGTGTCACCTTGGGGTGCACCGATCTTGTTTGTTAAAAAGAAAGATGGCACGATGAGGATGTGCATTGATTATCGGCAGCTAAATAAGTTGACTATCAAAAACAAGTATCCTTTGCCGAGGATTGATGATCTTTTTGATCAGTTTCGAGGAGCGGTTGTGTTTTCAAAGATAGATTTGAGGCCAAGGTACTATAAATTAAAGGTGAAGGATGTAGATGTGCCGAAAACAACCTTTCAAACAAGGTATGAGCATTATGAGTTCCTTGTGATGCCGTTTGGTTTGACGAATGCTCATGCTTCTTTCATGGATATGATGAATAGGGTGTTCCATGAATTCTTGGACAAGTTCGTCGTGTTCATCGATGATATCCTTGTGTACTCTCATACTGAGGAGGAGCATGAAGGTCATTTGAGGATCGTTTTGCAAGCGTTGTTGGAAAGTCAGCTTTATGCTAAGCTGAGGAAATGTGAGTTTTGGCTAAAGGAAGTTTTTTTCCTTGGTCATGTGGTTTTGACTGAAGAGATTCGAGTTGATCCTCAGAAGATTGAGGCGGTGATGAATTGGAAGCCTCCTAAGTCCGTTCATGAAGTCCGTAGTTTTCTTGGGTCGGCAGGATACTACCGGAGGTTTGTGGATGGATTTTCTAAGATTGCTGCCCCTTTGACAAAGTTGTTGCAAAAGGATGTTAAGTATGAGTGGACGGAAGCGAGACAACAAGCTTTTGAGAAGCTAAAAGCAGCTTTGACGCAAGCTCCTATCTTTGTTCAACCTGAATCAGGGAAAGAGTTTGTGGTGTATAGTGACACATCCTATGTTGGTTTGGGATGTGTGTTAATGCAAGAGGGTAAGGTGGTGGCTTATGCATCGCGACAGTTGAAAGTGCATGAGCGCAATTATCCTACGCATGACATTAAGCTAGCAGCAGTAGTTTTTGCTTTAAAGATCTGGAGACATTATCTCTATTGTGAAAAGTGTATCGTGTACACGGATCATAAGAGTTTGAAGTATTTGATGTCTCAAAAAGAGTTGAATCTTAGGCAACGACGTTGGGTAGAGTGGCTTAAGGATTACGATCTAACGATCAAGTATCATCTGGGGAAGGCCAATGTTGTGGCAGATGCTTTGAGCAGGAAAGTGGCGGTGGAGTTAAGAGCGATGTTTGCTAGCTTGAGCATATTGCGAGATGTTGGTCTTGTTGCTAAATTGCAAGTGAAACCATCTTTGGTTAAGTTGATAAAGGATAAACAATTGTTGGATGATTCCTTGGTGCCACATGTTCAGGATATTGCAGAAGGTAGGCCATCTGATTTTTTTTTTCAATGATAATGGTGTTTTGTGTTTTGGAAGTCGGATAGTAGTGCCGAGTGATGTTGAGTTGAGGCGCACTATTCTGACTAAAGCTCATAGTAGTCCTTTTGCTATGCACTCTGGTAGTACAAAGATGTATCGTGATCTTAAGGATGAGTACTATTGGGTGGGATTGAAGAAAGATGTCGCTGAGTATATTTAGCAGATGCATGGTTTGCCAGCGAGTTAAGGTTGAACATCAATTTCCTTCAGGATTATTGCAGCCATTAAGGATTCCTAAATGGAAGTGGGAGAGGATAACAATGGATTTTGTGTTTGGTTTGCCTTTATCGCCATCAAAGAAGAATTATGTTTGGGTGATTGTGGATCGCCTTACAAAGTGTGTGCATTTCTTGTCTGTGCATACTACGTACACCTTGGATAAGCTTGTGGAGTTGTACATTACTGAGATTGTACGCTTGCATGGAGTGCCGAAATTTATAGCGTCAGATAGAGATCCGAGGTTCACCGTAAGGTTTTGGGAGTGTTTGCATCAAGCTTTGGATACACAGCTGAATTTTAGTACTTCTTATCACCCGCAAACGAATGGACAGTCGGAGCGTGTTATCCAAGTGCTTGAGGATATGTTGAGGTGTTGTGTTATTGAATTTCAAGGCTCTTGGGAGAAACACTTGCCTTTGGTGGAGTTTGCTTATAATAATAGTTACCAGACAAGTATTCAAATGGCACCTTATGAAGCTTTGTACGGGAGGAGGTGCAGAACTCCTCTTTGTTGGGCTGAAACGGGACAAAAGTTGGTATCGATGCCGGCTTTGTTAAAAGGAACCACCTAGAAGGTGAAGCTCATTTGTGAGCGGTTGAAGGCAGAATCGGATCAGTAAAAGTCTTACGCGGATTTGAAGCGTAATGAGATAGAATTTGTTGTGGGTGATCGTGTGTTTCTGAAAGTTTCACCTTGGAAGAAGGTGATGAGGTTTGGCCGGAAGGGCAAGCTGAGCCCAAGGTACATTGGACCATACGAGGTGATAGAACGTGTGGGTCCTGTTGCTTATAAGCTGAGACTACCTCAAGAGTTAGAAAAGATACATAATGTGTTTCATGTATCCATGATTCGGCGGTATAGATCGGACCCTTCGCATCTTATGCATGTGGAGGAAGTTGAGTTGAATCTAGATTTGACATATGATGAGGAACCTGTTGAGATTCTAGATTCGGATAGTAAGGTTCTCCGTGGTAAGACCATTGAGCTGGTCAAAGTGTTGTGGAGACATCGTGGTGCTGAGGAAGCCACGTGAAAGGATGACATGAAGAAGTAATTTCCTTACCTTTTTCCTCCAGATAAATTTCGAGGACGAAATTTCTTTAGAGGGGGAGAGTTGTAATGCCCCGATTGTGGGCCTAGATGTTTTAGAGTTCGAATCGGACCGGTCGAGAACAGTTCGAATCTTTAAGGGAAATTTAGGGAACACCTAGTTCGGGATGCTTTAAAAATATGAAAAAAAATATCTAAAACTCCTCATTTATTATATGAATGATTGTGGTGAAAACAATTTTACAAAATAAGGTTTGGAAATACTACATTTCATTGTAGTGACCAAATCGTAATTTTTGCAAAAGTTAAATAGTGTTTGTTTTGTAAAGGATTGAAAATTTGAATCTTTAAGGAACTAATTTAACCAAAATGTTTTTAATCAAATTTCTTCTTATTTTGGGTGATTTTAATAATGTTTTAATTAAAGGAAACAAAGATAATTAAAAGGAAAAACTATCTTTGACTTTTCATAACTACCTTACGTCAATTTTCTCTCATTTCATTTTCTCTCAATTTCTTTTCATCCAAACACATTTCCTCCATCAATTAGCCTCTGATTTTCATTCCTTTTGATGAGATTTCAGTCTCCTTTTGATTCCTAATCTTTTCCTCACCAAATCCTCTTGTTTTCACATTGGATTTTCAAGAAAACTTGCCCAAATCAAGGAGGAATCAACCATTAGAGGTAAGCTTCGTCCTTCTCATCTAATGATAAGTTCTTTACTAAAATTCCCAAGTTATCAATCCTTTGTTAATGGTTTTTGAGTTGCTTTAATGTTAGAAACATGAAATTGTGTTAAAACTTAAGATTTTTGGAGAGATCTTGATGAATTTCGTGGTTGTTGGTTAGGCTATGTTTTGAGGTTGTTTTCTAATGTATTTTGGATGGTAATTGGTGTTATAAATGAGGTTTTATCAAACAAATCCCGAATAGGTTTGGATTCCTAAGTTTTGTATGCTAGAATGGTGGTTTTTGGGGTGGTTTTGGTGTTCTGTTATAACTAGAGATATTAGGACGAGTTTATGGTGATTTTTGGTGTTGATTGATGTTTAGAAATGATTAGAAGTGATAGATCTTGCCTAGGCTTTGTTCTGGAAGAGTTTGGAGGTGATTTCTGTTGTTTTTGGTGGCCGAAATGAGGCTTTTGTGTAGAGCAACGGGTTTAGGTGTGTGGCTGATGATTTCAATGCATGATGATGCATTAATCATCTGCTCTTATGTGTTATGAACATGGGAGACATCTTCGGACGCCTATGGTGTTGATCCGGGAGCTTAGATAGCGTTTCGGCGAGTAAGCAAAACGTAATCGGTGAGTGCGAATGGTTTTAGAAGTCCTTGAGGGACAAAGAAATAAGGTTTGGGGATTTAGGAAAGGTTTGAAACACCTTCCTAAGTCCGGAAGTAAGTATTGGCTAGATTGCTCTCAATATGTGGTGGTTGCCCCTAAAATGCTTTTACATGCTCATGTTTTGAGATAGATAAATTCCTACTGTTTTTATGCATGATTTGTAGCATGAGATGATGTTTGAAGAGATTTCATGAGATAACATGTTGCATTGATGAGTTTTGAGATTTTGATTTAATGCAAGCACATGTTTATGATTTTGAAATGAGATGAGAAAGATTTGAGAAATGTTACATGAAAAACAATAGGTGAGATGATGTTTTGACATAATATATTGGCATGGAAGATGAGATATTTACCGGATATAATTGATCAATCAATAGGATGAGAGTGCACTATAAACTAAAAATTTGTATGTGCTCTTTGGATTCAATCCAAAGGGAGAGACCGATGATGGGTATTACATCGGGTAGGACTTGGTGAAATGCTCAAGCTTTGTGGCGATGAGAGATACCGCCATGTGAGTACGGTGATGTGAGATTCCACTGGAAATTATATTTTACTAGACGAGTGAGTACGGTGATGTGAGATTCCACCGGAAGTGTCTAGTGAGTTTGAGAAAGTTATCCGCATATCCGAGTAATAATGAGATGTGAAATGCCAATATAATATATGAAATTGCTTTTGACTCACATGTTCCTATTGTTGAGATGATTTATGCTATGATAAATGCATATGAGATTTGTATATGAAATGCTTTAGTTTTCACAAGCATGTTTATGGCTCCCATGAGATTTGGATTGGTTTAAATGCATGAGATAGAATAGAGGTACATGTGGTTTCAAATGAAGATTTGCTTTGAAATGGTTTTCAAGCATGAGAATGAATGAGCATGTTGTCAAAATGACTTTTGAGAAAGTGCTTTGGAAAATGCATTATTTTGTTGGTTTTCTTTAGAGCATGCCTCACTGAGCAAATTTGCTTACGCTCTCTTTTACCAATAATGCAGATAATTGAGGCGTTTTGGGCAGCAAGAAGGTTAAGAACATCCAAGGAAGTCGAAAGCTTATGTATGGTGATGTTTTCATACACTTTAGTTTTGATATTGGGCAATGGGACTCCAAGGTTGTATTTGGGCGATGTGTTTTGAACTCCCTAAGTTTGTGGCATGTTTGCGATGGCTTTTATGGGTTGTAAATGGTCCTAATGGTTTGGTTTGAGGTTTGAAAGCTTATATTTGGATTTGTGGCTAGGAAGCATGCATATAGATTGAATGTTCATGTGTTTGATGTCATGCTCTAGCTTAAGGTTCTTAAATATGATCTCTAGTGTCAAAGCAAGTTGCTAGTATGTTATGATACAATTTGAAGCATGTTTGAGTGGGTTCAGAGGTGAAAAACTAGCAATTTTATCTTTTACAGGGCAGGGTGTATCGAAACACCCTTAACTGTTTTGAAACAGAGGCTTGTAATGGACATGATGTTTCGGAACGGCTAGAGGTGTTTCGGAACATTTTGGCTACTGGAGAGGCATGTTTCGATACTGGTCTCGGAACGCACCCAAGTACCGAAACAATCAACATTGTTTCGATACGGGCATTCTGGTACGAAGGTCAGTGCTCCGAAACGGATGACCGTTGGATAGTGATTTTGAATTGCTTTGAGTTTCCATATTTTACATTTTAGTCCTAAATGTCGTGGATGCAATTGCTTGAGCTTGGAATGTCATCTTAAACTGAAATTTGACAGAGAGGCGTGTAATATGACTAATTACATATTAGTAATCTAAAATTCTGCAAAGTCCTTATATTTTCTAAAAATTATATTTTGGTCCCTAAAAGTGTAATTCATACAATTGAATCCTTAAATGATTTCTAATCGTTGTGCCTTTCTCTCATATGAATCTTGAGTAATCACATGGGCTTAATGTGTGTCTAGAAAAGATAAAAAGAAAAAAAGGGTCGTTAATCAAGGTTGACTTTCAGGTTGACTTTGGTTTTCCCTGTGTAATATTCGTAGTCCGGGTCATGCGTCTAGGTCGGGCTAAGGGGGTTATACAATTGATCCTTAAATTAAAATTAGGGTTTTGAACCAAAATTTCCCAAATTATAGTTTTTTGAAACTAGGGATTTTAGAATTCATGCTTTTAATTTGGGGGCAAATTTTGGGGTGTTACAATTCTCCCTCCCTTAAAGAAATTTCGTCCTCGAAATTTTCAGACTTAGAAACAAATTTCAAAACTATCAACGCATACTTATACTTTCCTATTCTGAATTCATAATCCATCATAACCAAAATAGAACTGAAAAAAATCATAAATGTACCTGCTACGTCATTGTGCATATCATCACATCCAACGCGAACTCTGGTCGTCTAATCTCTTATCCAGTTGACCTATCACTTTAAGCAGGTCTACCTCTACTAGATGTACCAAAAGATGTTGATCTAAACTACCCTCTACCTCGGTGAGGTGCCTGAACTGACTCATGTGTCTGACTCTAAACAGATGAACCAGTAGGTGGTCGAGGACAATTCTTCAAGTAATGAACATGAGATCCACATATAAAACATGCTTTGTTCATCAACCTGCACTCTCCGTTATGTTTTTTATTTCAATAACCACATATAGAAATAGGCCAATGAACTTTCAAACTACCCACGCTACTAGACGGAACTGTCGATGTTGTCGGTCTCACATTCCATTAACTATGAGGAACAGACTCATCTCTAGACCTCTTCCCACACGAGTTAACAAAACTAGGTTGAGCAGATATGTCTGGTTTCTTCACGACTTAGTCAGAATTCTAAACTTCCTCCTTTTCCATTAGTGCAAGAATTCTCTCAACAATTTTAGTCTGATCAACCATGTCACTAATTACTTTATCATGATGCGTAGCAACATCTCTCTGAATCGGTAGACGAAGTCCCTTTAAAAACCAGTCACACTTGTCTTTCTCAGTCGCAACTAACTCATGAGCATACTTGGCCAACCTCCAAAATTCTATCTTATAATCATTCACTAACATATAGTTCTATTTCAAATTCATAAAATCATCGCGACATTTCGCTAAGAACTCGGCTCCCACATAACGTTCCTAAAAAGCCTGTCGGAAAAACTCCCATGTAACCTGACTAGATGGAACAATATCTACCACAGACTCCCACCAATTTTGAGCTTCACCCTCTAACAAAAAAACAATGACCCTCAGTTTCTGATTGGCAGGGTAATCAATTTCAACAATCGTTGTAATTTCTTTAGCCAATATTCCTCATCAGCTGGATGTGTACAAGTTTTACCCTCAAACAATTTCATCCAAGCAGCTATAAATTCTGTAGAAATGGTTTCCTCAAACCCTTTGACTAACGAAGATAACAGAGCAACTCACGGTGAACTGTGGCACTGTCCGGCTGAATTGGCTCAGTGTCATCAACATCATGTGAGTCATCACTTCCAATCTAATGTCCTTCCAAAGGTACATTTTCATTATTCGATATCGTATTTTGATTTTCTGTTTGCTCAACGGAAGGTAGATGACCACCACCAAAAACGGCAGTACGACCCCGGCCACGATCTCGAACAAACGATAGATTAGGACTCCTACGCGGTGGCATATCAATCTATCTACAAAGGTAATAACCTAGAGCTTTATTCAGTACTGGAGTCTCAGATTTAAAACAATTTAAAATCACTTAATACCGTAGTTAATTTTTCAGAAAATTCCTCTTTATCCCAAAATATTTCAGATGCATGCAAAAGTCGAAAGTATTTTAAAACAACTTTCGTGAGCCACACAGTCCGAGGGTTGAACTTAGCCCTGATACCACTAAATGTAACCCCCTAAACCCAGCCCAGAAGAAATGGGCCGAATCTAGGAAGTCGTACTTGAAAACTTGTCCCTCAAGTAATAAATCTTAGGTTTAATAGTTTTATAAAACCAAAAATAAATATCAATTAAAAATATTATCATAAAACGTCACATTGTTTACAAAACTCAAACGTTATAAAATATTCTGATAACATAATAAAATATCCAAATCAAAATCAGTAGATGCATGCATTAAAGTAATCCCAAAATATAAAAGTCCCAAAGTTTGATTACATAAATGTTTCAAAACATAAAGTAATAATATGAAGTTTAATTAAAATAGTTCATACTAATATAATATTCGAGTAAAACACGAGATGCTCCAAGTACCGATTCGCCTAAAAAGTCTGAGTATCTGAAAGGGAAACTAAAGGGGTGTAAGCTAAAGAGCTTAGTGTGTCCTTAAGTGCAAACAAAACTAAAAACAAAATAATATTTTATTTTCCAATAAATTTATTTTTGAAACAAAAAGTATTCGATAAATCAAAATCATAAATGTTATGATGTCTGATGCATGAGTTAATACTCGGATTGTCCGATATCATACAATTTAGTATGTCATGTATGTTGTTTTCAAAATCATTCAAAAAACACAATAAATCAGATAACAAATCAAGCAGAGTATAAAACATAAGTTTCAATTATATAGCACAGTAAGAAACACACCTTAGCAATAGTAGCTCTAATGCCGAGAAAAGCGCGTCTCACGCTCAGATCTAGCTGAATCAGGTCCTACGATGTTTGAAGACTATATTAGTATTTATTACTAACACTAAGCCACTGACTAAAACACTAAGAACTAAACTGGAGATATACTCACGTGAAGATCTCGAAGAATGTGTACGGTCGGTCCGTACAACTGGAGGTAACTCGTCGATCTCAAGGTCGGCACTTGAACACGAGAATATTCCGAATCAAATTTTAAAATCCATAACTTATTAAATTTTAAGTACTAATTAATTGAAATTAGAAAAACATGTTTTATGTTCGAATTAGACAAAACGGGCAGCAGATACAAACTCAGAACGTCGAAAAAGTCTAGCGAAAGGATTTTCGAAAAAGTCAACTCTTGGTCAACGGTCAAAGTCATGGTCAAGTATGTTGGTCAAAGTCAACTGTCCAAGGTCAACGGTTCAATTCGATCAAAGGTCGAACTTAGTCAAAGGTCAGGTCCGGTCAACGGCCAAGGTTCAGTTCGGTCCACAGTCAAATACTCAACTATCGGTCAAACAAGTCAAGGTCAAAACCAATCAAAGGTCAAATTGGTTAATGGTCCACTCGGTCAAAAGTCCACTGGTCAAATGAGTCGGTCAAACGGGTCAAAGTCCAAAGTCAATTGTCTAATTCGGTCAAACTGGTCAACAATTCAGATATGGTCAATGGGTCATGGTCAAAACCGATCCGATTAAACGGTTCAATTTACATTCTGGTTCGGTTCAAAAGGCCAGTTTAGATTACATGATGGTTCATTGGTTTGATCACACAATCCGGTTCACCATTTGGGCTCACATCCAAAATCGGCTCCGCTAATTACCTACACTCACATAGCCCAACAAGCTTATCGTCCATTCATCTTCATTACAGACCAGAAATTAGGATTTCTTAAAACACAAGTCGGTGGTGGCTATGGATGCACAAATGGTGACGATCGATAACACGACAGCGGCGATGTAACAACGCGGCAACGACGAACAACGACACGATCTCGAATACAACAAAAACACAAGCTTCAACAGAACTCAACCACAACAGATGCTTAAACCAAAATGAAAGGCAACCAAAGCTTACCTAAACTTTAGATCGGAGCAGAGGAGTAAATGATGGCTCTAACAACATGGTGACAATATATCCAAACGTGTACGGTGACGCTAATACAACTACAACACAAACAGATAACGACAGAGGTGGCGCAAACACAACCAAAGCCACGACGCGAACTCTACGGTAAGGTAAACAATGATCAAGAGACATGAAGAAAAAGTCGAACAAGGCTTAAACTAAAACTGAAGGGACCAAAATATCTTACCCACACAAAAACGGTGAAACCGTGGTGGAGGACACGACGGTGAACGATGGCGTTAGGGAAGACCGAACGGTTTCTATGTCGTTCAAGGCAAATGACAATCGACGAGGGTAAACCGTTGGGTGGATTTTGATCGTGAAGGGAACACGAGCACAACAGTGGTCTCCAATCGATGAACGGACAAAAAAGGGGCTTGGCTGGAGCTTCGCCAGAGATGGGTGTGGAGTTGATTATTTGAGAGAAAATGAACGAAATGGGAAAAGGGGTATGTAGCTTCAAATGTCGACAGGTAGCTGGAAGGGTTTCATAATCTTATAAAAGGAGTTAAAATACCCTAATAAATGGGTAAATAACAATACGTGACCTTTGGATAACTAGGGTTCACGAAATGGGCACAAAGCTTTATCATCATCACATAATAGTCACTAAATTAGATTTTATAAGCAATTGATCCTTAAATTAAAATTAGGGTTTTGAACCAAAATTTCCCAAATTATAGGGTTTTTGAAACTAGGGATTTAGAATTCAAGATTTTAATTTGGGGGCAAATTTTGGGGTGTTATAGAATCATAGTGAAATGAGACTGTTTTTGGTGTTAAATGAAAAGTATATGAATTGTTTTTGGTAATAATTAATCAAGAGATCATGGTGTTAGTAATTCAGGGGCTGTTATAAACCTAAATAGAAAAGCCTTGGATTGTTCGAACAATGTAAACTTTAAGCCAACAAACTGAATTAATTAGCAAAGATAAAATGGTTTCAAATTAGTTTGAAGTGTTAGAACATGGCAACAACTATTTAACCAGTCAAAGGCCGATTTGATAGTACAAATTTTTCTGAAAATCACCTTATTTTGAAGGCAGTAAGTAAAGTGTAAACCTGTACAATTTTGAAACTAAATAAAACTAGAAGGGGCTGTTTGAGTAAGCTGTCATGTATTATTAAAAGATGTCATGTTTTAGTTTATTTTAGGCACATGGCAAGTTGTTTTGGATTGCTTTATTTGGAATACATAATGGATAAAATTTGAAACTGTGTTGATACATTAAAGGATCTCGAAATTGTGTTGTAAAGTTAGTGAGATAGTGGACTGTTTAATATAATTGATTGTTATAAAGCTAATTTAAAGTAATCAATGAATTAAGGGACTAATTTGATCATCGAGAAGTACTTTTAAATTGTTTTTATTTTTCCAGAACATGGGAGGGGGCTGTTTGACCGTTTTAAAGAAGTTTAAGGGTTGTTTTGAAGAGTTTAAGGGATTGTTTTCAAAGTAGGAAGTTAGGGGCAGTTTTTATAAATTTTGGGACTGTTTTGTAGAAATTAAAAATTGTTTTTGGACTGTTTTATGTTTGTCTAAATGTATGAATAAATGTGATGCCTTGTATTGAATGTATACATATGAGTGAAATATGGAATGTTTTGACTTCTTAAATGAATACATGTGAAACTTAAATTGTCTGATTGTATTTAAACATGTATATGGACTGTTTTATCATGAAATGGGGTACATATGTTAAAACTGTGTAGATTTAAATGGAATAGATATTATATAGGCTGCTTAGATGTTGAATTGTGTGCACATACTTAAGTTGAACTATTTTGGCTATATATGATGATATTGGGACATTGTTTAGTAATATTGGATTGTGCATATATATATATATAGATGTGTGTGTGTGTGTGTTGAGTGTTGCCTTGTTTGATTAATTAGTATACTTAATTGAGTAATATGTTAAGAAGATTAAAGATCTCCTTACTTAGAGTAAGGATATAGAAGTAATTAAATACTTGATTAATGGACTGTGTTAGCATGAACCTAAATAATAAAGGTTGTTGTATGGTGGATAAATTGGATTGATTTTTAATAACATGTTATTTCAATTGAGGTACTTACTGTGAGGAAGAAGAATGGAAGAAGGTGTAGTTGGTAACTAAGAGTAATTGTTGATTCAGGTATCTCATAATGTTGGGATAACAAGTGAGTGTAGCTGTGTTCGTCTCGGGTGACATGATATTATTTCGGTCCTTATTTTTCTATTATGGTGTGATTATTCTAAACATGTGCATATAACTCATTTAGAGCACAACATTTGAAAGCATTCATATCATGGCATTTAGGTGAACAATTATGCGATTACATTTTATAAATGTTTGTACTTTGCTATGATATGTATGTGTTGAATGATGATGGATATTTTAGTAAACCTCTAATTTAACTTCTGAATAGTATTGTCATAAGACTTTAAGAACAAATAATTCTTCCCTAACTCAACAACTTCTAAGTTACTAAACTTAAATATCTAAAAAGCACCGAATGGTATAAGATGTTGAGTAAGTAACAAGTAAGGATTACTTGTACAATAAGATACACTTCAATTTTCAATTACTAGATAAGATAGCTAAGTGGCTGTCAATGGAAATTCTTGGACACTTGGGTATAATACTTGGTCTGCCTGGGACTACGGTCTATGAGCGACGGCTCAGGGGACACCCCATTTAAATTTAATATATTTTTGATATTAGCCATTGCTATGTGATTTGGACTAAGTATCGCCTAAACCTATATGTTAAACATGATCAAATGTGTGATCCAAGGAAAACAAGGAAAAGACGTGAACCTAATGAAAAATCAAATAAGAATTTAGAAAGAACATTGAAAGTATTTGAAAAATTCTCGAAGGCCCTGATAAGCTCTATAAGCTCTGAAAGCCCTGATAAGCTCGGTAAACTCTGAAAGCTTTGAAAGCCCTGATAAGCTCTGTAAACTTTGAAAGCTTTGATAAGTTTTTAATAAAGAATCGAAAACTAATGAATAATTGCCATGTCTCATGAAGACTTCAATGTGCCAATCTGATCTTCAACAAGACCAAATAATTGTATAATAAAGCTTGGATAAGCTAATGTACATCATAAAATCTAAAAGCCGAACTACGACACAAATAAGAAATATTAATATATGATTGTGTATTTTGATGTGTGTTTCATTGAGATTCATGTACATTATTCTTTTATCATTTGATGTTCTACCTCACTTAGGCTATATAAGCCTAATGCACTCATTCTCATGCATTTTAAGATTTTAAAAGTTTTTTGTTCGATCTGGATCAAGGGTTGCGGGTCACAATCCAAGACTTTTATGTATCGTTTTGATCTTTTTTATAACTCCTAGGATGGTGGCATTTAAGATGGTGTATAGGCCCTTATGATTTATTTATTTCGGCCTGTAAGGTATAAGTAGAAACTATGTTGTAAACTTTTAATTCTGTTTGTTTTAGGTTTATTTGTTTCAATGATTTTGATTAGAAGGCAATACTTATATGGTATGATTCGATGCTTGATCTTGATATATGTATATAATTGGTTGGGAGTAAGTAATTGTGTTTGGTTGTCATGTTACTAAGTGAAGTGGTAGTTTTAATGTTAGAATATATGAAAACAAATAATTAAGTGAGTTTGCTGGTCACATGATGAATCCCAAAAGAAATGTGAGTATGAGTTATGCTTACAAGATTAACAATTGATATGTGTAATGTTGAAAATTGATAAATAGATGTAATAGAATTACCTAGTCTTCGAATTTGTATAAAATCTGTGTTAATTAAAGTGTAAGTGAACTTATGCATGTTTCAGTGTTGCCAAGTGATCATATATAACGAAACAGGATAATTTTTTAGTTAGTTGGTTGCCCAAATGTAAACTAAGTTTATGCTCAATACTTACCATTAGAGTCTTAAGATAAGAATGTATAACTTGACAAAATCACGTGATTATATTGAAACATGGTGATATATGCTTGTATGTCATAATTTCTAAAAAAAACCCTTATAACTCGAGTAAATGATTATTTGCTTAAGAAAGACTTTCGAATGAAGGAATGATCTTGGTGTTTAGTTAAGGAAATCTATCAGTGAATTTATAAAGTATTTTTTAAATATAAAGAATGATTTGTACTCATGATTCATGCTTGATGATAGATTTGATTATTATTAATTGAAAAAAAGAAAAAAATTAACTCATTGCACTCATTTTCATACATCGATACCTAACTTGTGAGATAAGTTAGTCTTGGGTATTGGTTTTTCTCTTAAGTAACAACTTAAACTCTTGTTTTTTTTAAGTGGGGTTGAGGACGTTACACTAGCGCCTCATCCTGCCAGACCAACTGCTTGTTGATATTAATATTTTATTTTTATAATTTAAATTATAAAAAAATATATAAAATTAGTTTATATTAATTGACGTTATAATTAATATTTTTATAATTGATATATTATTATTATTGTTGTTGTTGTTGTTGTTGCTGCTGTTACTGTTGTTGATGTTGTTGTTGTTGTTTTGATACTATATTAATATTATAAATATATTCATATAATATTTTATAATTTGTATTATAATTATTATATTTTTTTTTAGGTAAAACGGGAATACACCCATGGGTCTCGTTAAAAACCTCCTTAATTTTAAATAGACAAAAAAAATACCTATGATTGTATTAGAAGATAGAAGTTATAAAACCCAAAAATCTAAACCAACACGAAAAATCAAAAACCACAAAGAACCAAAGCATAAACCTAAGAACATGACTAAGCCAACATGAGTATACAAAGCCAACCACCTAATCGCCAGGTAAACCGACAGCAACAACCAAATCGGCAACCAATACATCACCCACACTACAGGGAGCTGAATGGAAGATCTGCACCATAAGAATGTTATTGTCACTCATTTTGTCAAGTGCATCCGCTATCATATTACCGGAGCGTAATACATGTTTGAAATCGGATGGACCACACCCGTTTTTTGCAGCTCACGAATATTCTTCAACAAACCACCATCATGGTAATTTTGCCGACAACCTAAGATTAACGACATAGCCTCCAAACTATCCAATTCAAAGATGACGTTACATCACCCCTATAATTATTATATTTTTCATTTAATAATTGTTAGTATTAACTTTAACCTCATTTTAAACTAAAATTCATTTTATTTTCAATAATATAATAACATTCTCACTTGGTATAGTAGTTATCCGCTAAATTCTTACCAGAGGTCTCATGTTCGATTCCCTGCATTGATAAGGTTTATTTTCAATTTAGGTGATAACAAAGATTCAACTGGTATGACAATTACTGTTCATTAAATTTACAACACTTAGAGAAGAAACAATGATGGTACAAACATCATTATCAATAAGAAAATGAGAGTATTCTCTCTTCAGAAAATATATATACCCTCTCTAGTATCTTTCTAATCTTAACTCTATTTTCTCGATTTAGTGGCTTAATATTAATAATATCACATATTCATACCAAGTCTTAGAGAGAGACTAACCGGTTTATGCTTGTTCCTACTCAATGCTAGCAATATCAGCAGTAGCGACTAGCGACGACCTATGTCGTATTGAATTTTCATTATTTATTAATTAATTAGGTTTAAAACTGAAAGGTCTTAAAATACAATTGAACCAGAAAATGAGGGACCAATGTTGAATTTCATTAATTTTAATTTATAAAGTCCTAAAAATGATAAACCGGTGTAAAAGTTTAATTGCAATGGTTTTAAAACTAGTGGCATAAAATGCCAATAAAGCATCAAAATTGGTGGGCGATTGCCTGTCCACCTACTACCATGTGCCTCAAGAACACCATGAATTTGTCTTTTCTGAATCAGCTAACTACAAAGTTGTTTTGGTATGAAAAATCTTTGTAATTTGCTACCAATAGTCCCCACAAGAGCACATCCCATTACGAAAGTGATGAAAGCGTGTACAATCTCTTACTATGATCTCACGCCCAACGATCTTTGCTATGAGCTTAATGGCAGTGTGACAATCGCCACATACACGAAGATTCTTCATCACCGTTATCGCTCTTCCCTCTGCAGTAGCCACCAATCCAAATGCAATGGCAAGCCTCTCACTGTGATATGACAACATCTCCAGCTTTTGCTCCTCCTCCACATCATGCAGGGAAAACCTCTCATCTGGAACATGGCCAAACTCCTTCAACTTTCCTCCCAACCAATCCAGCTTTTGATATATTTTCTCACTGAGAGGGTGAGACCTATCTGCAGAAACGAACTCATGCCGGATTCCCCTCAAAGTAACCCAACTGCAACCTGGTTGTTTCATGATTCCTCTTTGTTTCATCCGTAGTCTCATTCTCGAGACATCACTCCATTTACCAGCAGAAGCATATACATTCGACAACAAAACATAAGCAGCACTGCAATTCGGTTCTAGATCAAGAATCGATTCCGCAGCTCTTTCAGCCACTCTAAGATTAAAATGCATCCTACAAGCACTCAGCAAAGATAGCCATACTATAGAATTAGGCTTTACCTGCATATTATTAATTACCTCCTCTGCTTCTTCCAATTTCCCACACCTACCCAGGACATCAACCATGCAAACATAGTGTGGTAGCTTTATCACGGTGGATTTATATTGACTAATATACTCGAAAAAGCATCTGGCTTTTTGCAACATTCCAGAATGGCTGCAAGCAGAGAGCAACCCCGTAAATGTAATCTCATCTGGATCAACTTCATCACGTATCATTCGAGTAAAGAGTGTGAGAGCCAACATACCTTGGCCATGCTGTGCGGATCCAACAATAATGGAGTTCCACGAGACAACATTTTTCTCACCAATATTATTGAATGCAGCGACAGAATCATTAATATTCCCACACACAGTATACATTACAACTAGAGAATTACCAACAAATACATCAGAGTCCAGACCTAGCCTGACGGCCATGGCATGGATTGCTTTACCCTTGTCCAGAGCCTCTAATCCACTGCATGAATTCAAAGCACTAGTGAAAGACGATTGATTTGGGAGGACAGCCATTCGTATCATGTCGCCAAAAACCATCAATGCACGTCCATGCTTATGGTTCAAGCCATAACCAGTTAAGAGAGCTGTCCATATTACCACATTGCCATGCAGTTTCTCATTGAAAACCTTGCAAGCATTTTCCATTTGCTTGCAGTTTGCATAAAAAGTTAAAAGTGAAGTACATATAAATTCATCAAAACAAAATCCCAACTTAACAATTCGACCATGAGTCTGAACACCCAAATGCAAAGCCATTACATTTGCACAAGCTTTCAACACGCAAGAAAGCGTGTTCGAACTCTGTTGAACACCAGAAGCAGCCATCTTTTTATAAAAGATTAAAGCTTCATCAGTTCTTCCATTATAATCCAACCCATCAATCATTGAAGTCCATGAAATCACATTCCTAGATGGCATCTTCCAGAACAAATTAACCGCGTCATCAACTCTCCCAAACTTCAAATACCCATAAATCATTGAATTCCAAGCCGCGACATCCTTCACCGGCATCTCAAAAAACAACCTTTCAGCCACCTCGATCTTCCCAAATTGCAAGTATCCATTTACAATTGTCGTCCAAGAAACAACATTCCGTTCAGGCATTTCATCGAAAAACTTCTTGGCCGTAATTAAATCCCCACAATTCAAACACCCTTTAATCATTGAATTCCAAGAAACGGTATCTCTCACAGGCATTTTCTCGAACAGTTGAATTGCATCATCAAGTCGATAATTTTGCGCATACCCATCAATTATCATGGTATATAAATGCACCCCAGGGAATGGGATTTTGTTTAACACCTCACGGGCTTCATCCAATCTTTGGTTCTTTAGGAGATCGGAGAATAAAAGTTTACAAGTGGGGTAGCGTGAATTTGCATTACTAGAAATCGTAGTGAAAATTTTCGAGAATATTTTAACATTTGTCGAAGAAAAGGGAAGAAAAATTGATATACCGAAAAGGATACTTGATTGTTTGGTTTTTTTTGAAAAAAGCGCGCGAGATTTCGACATTACTTTTGTTCATAGGAACGGTCAGTAAAGGAAGAACAAAACAAGAGATTTCTAAAGAGATATTTACCGATTATGCTGAGAATCAAAGAGAAGTTAGTAATGGCAGAGATCAGTTATGATCAAGGGATAGATAATGTGCTTGCAAACAATTCGTCTCGAAAAGTCGATTGTAATTCTTATCCGGTTGAACTCGGATTGTTTTCAAAAAGCCTTAAGTAAACTAATGCAATAATCACTTATGTTTATAGTTTGTATATTTTTTGTCACAGATTTTTAAATTCAACCATTATAGTTATTTAGTCTTTAATATAATATAAGCCAATACTAATTATCATTCAAATGCTATAGCGGTTAACAATACATATTTACGTAAACCAATTAATATACTTATCTGCTCGACGGAGTTTTTTAATTAACTCCTAAGCTCTCTCGATGCCTAGAAGTTCATAACAAAAATTACGACAATACATGTATGCGTAAACCCTAACAACTTATTATCTATTCAAGTTTCCCTTATTAGTCGTTGAAATCTTTAACTTTTGTCTAAGCTGAATTAGCACCTAAGTTAACCGCTTAAGCTCCACTGTTCACGTTTGTCTAACTTAACTCTCTCGATATTAAGCCACATATCATTAATTAAAAGGCATCTTTCAATAGCTATTACAATAATGATTCATAAAGGACGATGAATAGAATAGTCAATGAATAAGTGCTATAACATTAAACAAATAATTAAAACATAGTATCTTAAAAATAATAAACTCAACAAAAGAGTATTTAGCTCATGTTTGAGCAAATATCATTCATAATATAAATAGTAAAAGCCATGGCAGTTTATCAAGCAATAGAGAGAAAATCAAGTTTCATAGAGTTCTCCTCCAAGCCTTCGAACTGTGTTGCAGCGCTTCGCACTCCTTAAGCCTCTCTCGATAGCTACTGTTGTGTGGAGACTCCTTTTGACCTAAATGATAGTGGTTCTCCGATAGTTGAAGATAAAGGGTTATTGTTTACGATTCAATTCTCCTTGTATTGTTGCTCAAGTTGTCTTTATATGGGCGGCAAAGTTAGGGTTAAGAAACCCTAAAGCGCGTGAAATATTTTTATCGAAGATCTTGCTTTCCGCATTATTCATGAAGTTCATAACGGATAGGAGTCCACGTGTGAGTCAATCATCAAGAGTCAAGGTTCATATTCAACTCTAATACACACCGAGGGATGCTGCTCCATTGCTTTTGCATTTCACTGCCTTCGTTACTTCATGCACACGCACCACTAGAAACACTACCTTTCTCATTAAAAGCCTCAATATATATAATAATTAAGCTCAAGCACCATTAACTCCCTAACTATATGCAAACTATTCCTAAATGCAACTATATGAGCTTGAAAACATGCAATATGCCAAGTAAAAGGGCCTAAAATATAAGTTCTCTACGTGGTTATCAAATTTTCCGCCATCGCATTACCCTCTCATTCCGTAACATCAAAAGGTGTTATGTCGATCCTCTACCCGAGTTATCATTACAATATCTTTATCCGTTATCCATGCTGATTATTCATGTAACGTCCTAAATTCGACGTTACATTTGGGCCTCAAGTCGGACCCATAAGATAAAATTTTTGCAACTAGATTTAACCCAAACCATAATCATTTCCATAAATCCAATAACATTTTAGAAAAGAACAATACAAAAGGGTTCAATTGTTTACATGGGAGCTCCAATTTAAAACAAGATAATTTAAAATCATTCGACATGATCAAATAAATCCAAAATAGAGTTGAAGACGTAAATTAAGGGTCTTACGAATACATTGCCCTACAAGTCCAAGTAATGTACTCTTGATCACATCAATGAGCTAAAACTCTACTCCAATGGGCTCATTCAATGTAACATAGCCACGTAAAAACATACGAAGGGAAAAAACGATTCTGAACGTTGAGCTTACAAAGCCCAGTGGATGCACATCTACTCTACTATGCTTCATGCAAATCATAAGTACAAGAAGTGGCGGAAGGTTTAAGAGACCGGTGGGCCCCCCCCCCCCCATTTTTTTTAAAAAACTCGAATTTTATCCCTAAAATTTTAAAAAAATATTAATTTGGCCCCCTAAAAAAATTTAAAAAAATTCATATTAAGCTTCAAAATTTTGAATATTTTTAATTAAATTCCCTCTTAAATTTTAATTTCTTTTATTAAATCTCTTAAAATTATTAAAAATTTTAGTTAAACTCCCAATATTTAAAAAAAATTCGTTCAATCCACCAATTTTTTTTTAAAAAAAATTTAAGTTGACCCCCTTAAACTTTTACTCCAAATTCCGCCACTGATTATAAGCATGTAGCAAGTAAGATGGCATGACATTGTAAACAAGTATGCTATTACTACAATATATACATACATAGCAAGACATCAAACATCTCATAACAATCATGTCCACAAACCTGGAGTGAGACCCGAGCCACATAGCATAGGGAACGTACACTCAAGCGAGAACCAGGGCCACACATCATCGAGAATGTACACTTTATACTCGGAATCTCCCATCGAGTATCTTCGAATGAGACTTGGGGCCACACAGCCCCAAGAACGTACATTCAAGAACATAACTTACCATGGTGTTGCAATACTCTCACTAGGTATCTGGATCCCATCAAACAAGTGCCACACGGCACGTAACAACATCACATAACCATACCATCCTATGGTTTCTACCAACATATAAGTCACACAAGGCATTTACTGAGTTCTTAAGTTTTATGCTCGAGTATAAGGTAATTTCTTGCTTTTTACAGTTTTACAACTCATTTCAGGCCATTAGGGGTCTATTTGATCGAAGAGTATAATTTTTCCAGCATTCCATGCGAAAATTCACATTTTTGGGCAGATTGCCCAATGGGTACTAGTACATGCCCTCGTGTACCGATACATGCATCCTTTGGGTACCGATACTCACATGTGTACCGATACAATTTGAGCTCACTAGAATTTCCCAAAGCTATAACGTACTGATATGGGTCGACGTGTACTGACATCATATTGCATGGCGTACCGGTTCAGCTTGAACATTGTATCGGTACCCATCTCTCAGTTTATTCAATGAAACAATGTTCTTTAAATCTAGAACACTAGGGTATCAGTACCACCTCTCTGCGTACCGATACTGTAGCCCAGAAATAGCTTCCTAGGCTCAGGAAATCACTCCCAAACTGTAACGCCCTGATTTTGGGCCTAGATGTTTTAGAGTTTGAATCGGGCCGGTCGAGAACGGTTCGAATCGTTAAGGGAGGTTTAGGGAACACCTAGTTCAGGATGCTTTAAAAATATGGGAAAATATCTAAAAATCCTTATTTATTATATAAATGGTTATGGTGAAAACAATTTTACAAAATATGATTTGGAAATACTACATTTCGGCGTAGTGACCAAATTGCAGTTTTTGCAAAAGTTGATTAGTGAGTGTTTTGTAAAGGATTGAAACTTTGAATCTTTAAGGAGCTAATTTTACCAAAATGTTTTTCATCAGATTTCTCTTTAATTTGGGAGTTTTTAATAATGTTTTAATTAAGGGAATAAAGGAGAATTAAAAAGAAAAATCTATTTTGACTTTTCATAACTACCTTACGTTAGTTTTCTCTCATTTCATTTTCTCTCAATTCCACTCAGCCAAACACATTTCCTTCCTCAATTAACCTTTGATTTTCATCTCTTTTGCTGAGATTTCATTCTCCTAAGGATTTCTAATCTTTAGCTCATCAAAATCTCTTGTTTTTACTTTGGATTTTCAAGAAATCTTGCCCAAATTGAGGAGAAATCAGCCATTAGAGGCTCTCCCATAACTCTAATCTCTTCCTTCTTCTTCCCCCTTTCTTTATTTTTCTTCATTATTTGGTGAGTGAGAAGTGACCCCATGAGCTCATCAAGCTTCAAAGTCTTGAGATTCTTGGCTTCGATGATGGCGCGTCAAGAGAGGTATGAGACCTCTAAAGCTCTATTTCAATGCAAAATGAGTGAGGGATCTCCTGTAGGAGCTCATGTCATTAAAATGATGGGCTATATCTAAACGTTGGAGAAGCTGGGATTTCCACTCAAAGATGAATTGGCCACTGATGCCATCCTAGTGGACTTGATTTAAAGTTAGATGATTGCTATTTTGTGCCTAGTTTAACTAAGAATATTATTTCTATTTCTTGTTTGGATAAGGTAGGTTTTGAGATTATTATTAAGAATAATTGTAGTTCCTTTTATCTTGATAATGTTTTTTATGGTTCGGCACAATTAATTAACGATCTTTACATTTTGGATCAAGATAATACTATTTATAACATGTTGGGTTTTACTGTGCTCAATTTCCTTCAATCGATGTGTTTTCCAAGTTTGGAGAAGATTGGATTTTTGGGTGTTAAAGTGGAAGCTAAACGATTGGAATTGGACACATGGATTTATAGTGGTTCGCCCTTCTAACAAGCACCTACATCCACTACCTTAGCTCCCCACTAAGGATTTCAACCAAATTCACTAAGAATTTTGTCCCATTTTCAAGGCTAAGGAGGCAATATTTACACACTCAAAGTTTTCTAACCCAAAGCTTGAGTAAACCCTCTTTACAAGAGAAATTCTTAAGCAAACTTGAAATCCCTCTAATAGGTATTTGTTTTCACTTTTTAGCTCTCACCCAAAACCTAAACACTTGAGCAAATTTAACAATGTTTAGCTCACTAGTGTTGTCTATACAAGATAGTGGACAATTAAGCTCTAAGACAAAATCTTAATCATAGTTTTGTTGAAAATTGAAGCATTAGCCTTCTCTTGATGCTTGGAGGTCCCTTTTATGCTCCTAACTAAGTTTGTAGCCGTTGAGGATCATTGAGGATGTTTTGGAGCCGTTGGAGACTTTATTTCCCACCATAAATGTAGTTCTGCTGCCTACCGTATCGGTACGCCCTTCTTCAGAACTAGTTGTTGGGCTCTTGCCAGCCTAAGCGTATCGATACGCTAGAGAGCGTATCGGTACGGTCTGCAATTTAAAAGACCATTGGGCGTTGTTAAACCAGGGATCGGTACACTTTAAAGGCGTATCGGTACGACCCCTATCTATATCAATACGGGCAAGCCTGTATCGGTACAGGTTTTGGCAGAATCAAAACTTGGGTAAAAATGTATCGATACGGGATATACCGTATCGGTATGGGCTTACTGAAAGGTCAGGTTTGACTACTTTAAAGCATTAAAAACTTTGTCAAAAACCTTTTAAAACACCTCAAACTTATTTTCAAGTTGTTTGGACTTAAAGAAATGTTTTAAATTCTTTTCAAATTTGTCCAAAACATTTTTCAATTATTATATCAAAACACTTAGTTCTACAATCTCCCCCTTTTTGATATAATAAAACCAACTTGAAAAATTGTTTGGGATTCTCCCCAATTGAGTTTAAAAATTTGAATAAGAGATGAAAAATTTAAAAGTTGTCAAAGCCCCCCTTATTCATTTGAAAAACACAAATTTTCAAACCAATCTCTCCCCCTTTTTGTTATATCAAAAAGAATTTAAAATACTTTTAGGCTCAAAATAACAATGGAGGTTTAAATTTTGAAACTATTAAAATGTTTGGTTTTAAAAGTGGCTCCCCCTTTCTCAAAAGCATCATCAAATGATGTTAGTCCAACACATGATAATCTAGTTGAATTGAAAGAAAATAAATTGAATTAAACAAATAAAAACAACTAGATTTTACCAACACTTGAATTCCAATGGAGGATGTGAAGCCTTCCTTCTTCAAGTGTTCTTCCTTGTGTGCATGGAGCTCCCCCTCATTGATTGAACTTGTTGAACATCTCCATCACACCTAATCAAGACAATCATACAAATTTTGGTATCCAAATTGCTTTGGATCCATAAATGTTAGTTGCACAAAATTTAGTCCCCTTAGGAATCCATTTTTCAATTTCATTCTTTTTAGTTGAAGTGATTAGTCCTTTTGGGACCTAAATACTTCTAAAACATTTTCCATTTATGAATCTAGGGGCATTAGATTGTCTTACATAAAAATTTGATTTTCCAAAATCATTTTTCTTTTGAAGTTCATTGAAAATCAAATGTTTTTTCCTTTTTAAGATCATCAATTTCTTGTTGATGGTCATTTTCCATCGTTTGAAGCAAGTTTTGCAAATGTGAAACTTTTTGTTCAAAATCCTTCAATTTTGCTTCAAACTCAAGATTTGTTTTGGAAAGCAAATCATTCTCATTTTTCAATTTTGAAATCAACTTTTTGTTTTTAGAAAATGATGCCTTGAATTCCAAAAGCAAATCATCATAGGCATCTTGTAACTCATCAAATGTATATGAATTTGAAATAGATGAGTTAGAAGTTACCTTCCCCTCATTGAGGGCCATCAAGCATAGGTGGGTTATCTCATCATCGGTGGAGTCTTCATCACTCCATGTGGTCACATATGCTTGCTTTGAAGATGGTCCCTTCTTGTTAGACTTATGGGATTCCTTCATCTTCTTCCTCGATTCATGCTTGGATTTTTCCATTTTGCTCTTCATGAACCGGGCAAATTTGTTGAAGAGATAGGCCATCTCTTCATCTTCACTTTCCTCCTCACTTGAATCTACATGATGACATGTGGAGGATTTGAGAGCAATGACATTTGTGTTGATGCCAAGCCTTTTGAGTTTCTTCTCCCTCAGAACTCTAATCTCTTCCTTCTTCTTCCCCTCTTCTTTTTTTTCTTCATTATTTGGTGAGTGAGAAGTGACCCCATGAGCTCATCAAGCTTCAAAGTCTTGAGATTCTTGGCTTCGATGATGGTGGTCCTTTTTGAGTCACATGACTCGGAAAGGGAGTAGATGAGCTTTCGGACAAGCTTCTCTTCTTGGATGGCTTCTCCAGAACCTTTGAGTCCATTGGTGATGGTGGAGAACATATCGAACATCTTTTCAATGTCCTCTTCCAGATCCATCTTGAAGTTTTTATACTCGTGGTTGAGGAGTCCAATCTTGGTCTCCTTTACTTCGTTGGTTCCTTCCTATGTGACTTCAAGCTTGTCTCATACCTCCTTGGCATCATCATAAGAAGACATCTTCTTGTAGATGTTGAGGCTCAATGCACAAAAGATGATGTGCAATGCTTTGCAATTGAGCTCCATCTTCTTGCGATCATCCGCGCTCCAATCCGCCTTCCTTCATTGTGGCATGAACGAACCATCTTCTACTATGTCCAAAAGCTTGTAGTTCTTGGACTTTATGAAAAAAATTATTCTTGTCTTCCAATGGGCATAGTGTGTTTCGTCGAAGAATGGTGGCTTGTCGATGGATTGCGCCATTTGATTAGTTGGTTGATGTGTCGTATCGAGCTTTCTAGATCACCTCAATAGGATGTTAGTCCTCTTCGATTGAGCCTTGCTCTGATACCAATTGTTGGGTTTTATGGTGCTCGATTTCCTTCAACCAATGTGTTTGCCAAGTTTGGAGAAGATTGGATTTTTTGGTGTTAAAGTGGAAGCTAAAAAATTGGAATTGGACACAAAGATTTATAGTGGTTTAACCTTATAGCAAGCACCTACGTACAGCTGGAAGGAAAGATTGAAGATATTTTGGTATTGGACAGCAAGACCCACAACAATCATGCTACAACTGGCGGACTGCTCTTACGTACAGCCGGAAGGAAAGATTGAAGATATTTTGGTAAGAGTGGATAAATTTATATTCCCTGGTGACTTTCTTGTTTTAGACTGTGAAGCAGATGAGAATGCACCGAACATCCTAGGGCGACCCTTCCTAGCCACAGGTAGAACAATAATCGATGTAGAGAAAGGAGAACTGACTATGAGAGTCAATGACCAGCAGATAAAGCTCAATGCTCTCCAAGCCATTAAACAAGCTGATGTAGAGGAACAATGTAAGGCAATATCATAAGTAATTGTAGACCAACCATGCATCAGAACAAGCTGTCACGACAGACAATTTGGTCACTGTCACTACAGTCATCTAGAAGACTGCCACGACAACATTGACGACAGCAACTCCTCAAATAATAATATATCTGATACTGAAGGTCCTGAGGAGGTAAATTGGATAGGCACGCGTCCACGTAAGTTCTTTGAACCATTGAACTATACCTCTAACGAACATGTGATTCAAAAGCCTTCCATAGATCAGCCACCTGCCTTAGATCTTAAACCCTTGCCAGGGCAGCTTAAATATGTTTTTCTTGGTCTTAATGATACGTTGCCCGTAAGCATCTCTTCTAAGTTGATGCATGAACAAGAATAGCAGCTGATCAAGATGCTACAACAGCATAAGAAGGCGATTGGATGGACCATTACCGACATACAAGGCATCAGTTTGACAATTTGTATGCATAAGATCCTCTTAGAGGATGACCATAAGCCAACGATTGATGCCCAGAGAAGACTAAACGAAGCTATGCGAGAGGTGGTACGAAAAGAAATTATCAAGCGGTTCGACGCTGGAATTATTTATGCCATCTCGGATAGCAAGTGGGTGAGCCATGTGCAATGCGTACCTAAGAAAGAAGGCATAACTATGGTAACCAACAAGGACAACGAGCTAATCCCAACTAGGACTGTGACTGGTTAGAGTGTTTGTATGGACTACCGGAAGCTTAATAAAGCTACCCAGAATGACTACTTCCCCTTACCCTTTATTGATCAAATGTTAGATAGATTAGCGGGAAAGCCTTATTATTGTTTCCTTGATGGTTACTCAGGTTACAATCAAATTGCAATTGCACTGAAGGACCAGGAGAAGATAACCTTCGCATGCCCATACGGAACGTACGCCTTTCGAAGAATGCCATTTGGATTATGTAATGCACCAACAACTTTTCAGCGGTGTATGATGGCAATATTCTTGGATATGGTGGAAGATTTCCTGGAGATCTTCATAGATGACTTTTCCGTCTTTGGAGAGAGTTTCAACGATTGCCTCGGCAATTTAAAAAAGGTGCTTGAAAGATGTGAAGAGGCAAACCTTGTACTGAACTGGGAGAAATGTCACTTTTATGGTGGATGAGGGCATAGTGCTGGGACACAAGGTCTCCTGCCGCGACATAGAAGTGGACAGAGCAAAAATCGAAGTTATCGAAAAACTGCCGCCACCCACCACAGTCAAGGGCATTAGAAGTTTCTTGGGACACGTAGAGTTTTATCGTAGATTTATATCTAATTTTTTCTAAAATCACTAAACCTCTGTCTCTTGTTGG
Source organism: Hibiscus tridactylites (assembly GCA_958450335.1). Lineage (NCBI taxonomy): Eukaryota > Viridiplantae > Streptophyta > Magnoliopsida > Malvales > Malvaceae > Hibiscus > Hibiscus tridactylites. The sequence goes on along the minus strand of OY288273.1, from coordinate 60,358,611 downwards.
AACAGAATAGAGCATTTGACTTCAATACTGAATGTACTGAAGCATTCAAGACGTTGAAGAAGAAGCTGGTAACAGCCCCAATAGTGCAGCCACCAGACTGGAGTTTACCGTTTGAGATAATGTGTGACGCCAGTGACTATGCTGTCGGGGCAGCACTAGAGCAGCGGAAGGAGAAACTCTTCCATGTTATATACTATGCCAGCAAGACCTTAAATGGTGCCCAGATAAACTACACCACAACAGAAAAGGAGTTGTTAGTGGTGGTGTTTACCTTTGACAAGTTCAAACCATATATACTTGGAACAAAAGTGGTGGTCCATACATATCATTCAACACTAAAATATCTGTTCACAAAGAAAGATGCAAAACCACGATTGATACATTGGATTCTGCTATTGCAAGAATTCGATATAGATGTCAAGGACAAAAGGGGGACAGAAAACCAAGTAGTTGATCACTTGTCAAGACTGGAGATGGGAAAGGATCAAGACAAAAACAAAGTTAACATACATAAGACTTTTCCAAACGAGCAATTATTCACTGCCACCAGCACTGCCGCGACAGCCATGGTGACAGGTAAACTTTCTGAAATCCCTTGGTATGCTGACATAGTAAATTACCTTGTTAGTGGTTTATTACCTCCTGAACTTAACTACCAAGCAAGGAAGAGGTTCCAAAATGATGCAAAACATTATTATTGGGACAAACCTCTTCTATTTAAGCACTATGCAGATCAGATTATCAGAAGATGCATACCACAGGAAAAACAGGAAGAAGTGCTCCACCACTGCCATGCTACTCCTTATGGAGGACACTTTGTAGGAAACAAATCTGCTGCCAAAGTTCTGCAATCTGGTTTCTTTTGGCCTACACTGTTCAAGGATGCACAAGCCTTTTACAAGCATTGTGACAAATGTCAAAGGACTGGAAACATCTCTAGAAGGCATGAGATGCCCCTGCAGAACATTCTCGAAGTCGAAATTTTCGATGTTTGGGGAATCGACTTCATGGGACCATTCCCAACTTCTTGTGGGATCTGTACATACTGTTGGCAGTAGACTACGTGTCCAAATGGGTAGAAGCTATCGCCACGCAAAAGAATGATGCCAAGACCGTGCAAAGATTTCTCCACAAACATATCTTCACAATGTTTGGCATACCAAGGGTGATCATTAGTGATGAGGGTAGGCATTTTGACAACAGGGTAATTGATAATGCATTGAAGAAGTATGGAGTTAAGCACAGGACCGCAACAGCGTATCACCCTCAAACCAATGAGCGGGCTGAGATCTCAAATAGAGAAATGAAGAACATCCTAGAAAAGATGGTTAAACCAACTAGGAAGGATTGATCTCTTCACCTGAATGATGCATTATGGGCCTACAGAACTGCATTTAAGACACCATTGGGAATGTCACCCTACCGCCTCATCTATGGAAAAACTTGTCACCTACCTGTCGAGATAGAACATAAAGCATATTGGGCTATCAAGACAGTCAACATAGACTGGGACAAAACAGGGCAGAAAAGGCTACTGTACTTAAATGAAATTCAAGAAATTCGAGCCATGGCCTACGACAACGCTAGAGTTTATAAAGACAAAACAAAGAAGTGGCACGAAAGAAAACTGCTGCCATGACAGTTCACCCCAGGGCAGAAGGTGTTGTTGTTCAACTCTAGGTTAAAGCTCTTCCCAGGAAAGCTAAAGTCTAGGTGGTCTGGACCCTTCCAAGTAGTCCAAGTTTTTCCTCATGGTGTCGTCACAATCAGATCAATCAAAGACGGGCACCAATTCAAAGTCAATGGACAAAGGCTAAAGCACTATCAGGGGACTGAAGCCCCAAGAAAGCAGGAAGTAGTTACTTTAGGAGATGCCCCTCAAGGCATCCCTAATTTAACTTAGTTTTATTTTAATTTATTTTAATTTATTTTTATTGCTTTAGGAAATAAGAATTTAATATTTTGTTTATTTTAGTTTTCAGGTAAATAAAAGAAGCAGAGTAAAGATAAAGAATGAACCAGCCCACCACACTCACAACAGCCCAAGAAGCCCAATGGTAACAAGGCTGTCGTGACAGCCGGTCACCAGTTGTCGTGGCAGACGTGTAAATACAGCATGTCACCATGCTGTCACGATAGATACGCAGCAGACGCGCAGCAGACACGGAAACACGTAAGAGACGCGTCAGGAAACCGCGTGACAGCTGGCTCCGTTTTTCACGCCACTCGTTACGGCTTCAACGGGTAGAACCTCGTTATATATAAACAACCACCTCCATTTCATTTTTCACCTCATTCTCTTCTCTATACTTTGTTTCCGAGCATTTTAGCTTTTCAAGTTTTTTTTCTTTCATTGCTACAGTATCCTTACAATGACGACGAGATCGACCAGAAGAAGTGATGCCTCCACATCTACCGCGACAGTCTCCACTCCTAGCCACAACAGAATTCATAGAAGGTTCGCCTCAGTAGATTCAGAGAAAAGATATTATGGATCTTTTCAGAAACGGGAAATGTGGGAGGAAAGAGGCTTCACCTACACAAAGAAGACAGGAGATCTAGGGCTTGAACGGTTCATGGCCAAACGAATCATTGCATTAAAGTGGCAGATGTTCGCGACACAACCCGAGGAGATAAATGTTACACTTGTCTGCGAATTTTATACTGTCGTCACATCCAAGGATGCCACGACAGTCACTATTAGGGGTAAGGAAATCTCTCTCGAGCCAGCCTACATCAATACTCTATATGACATATATGTGGGTAGGAAAGAGGATGCACACAACATGTTTATCAGCAACCTGCCACTGGCAGACTATGACGGCATCATGGCAGACATGACTGAAGAGGGCACCAACTGGAATGAAGATCCAAAACATAAATGGACGGTTCGAAGAACCCAACTCACACCTACTGCCAAACTGTGGAACCACTTTGTGAAAAAGCGTCTCATGCCAACGTCTTACAGCACAACAGTGGACCGACAGAGGCTTGCCCTCGTGCACTCCATCATTAAAGAACGACAGATAAACGTGGGTAAATACATCCTCGACAACATCCACGAGTGTGCACTAAAGGATAAAGGCCCCCTCTTCTTCCCTTATTTGATCACATCCCTCTTCCGAGCCAACAATGTGCCCGAAATTGATGAAGACGTGAAGATCCACGGCAAGGGGTAGACGCAGTAGAACATCTACAGCTTGATGGAATTCAAGGCAGCCACCCCAATGGCGTATGTTGATCCCTCTACCGCGACAAAACCAACGACAAAACCCGAGCAGACAGAACCTGTCGCGGTAGAGCCCGAGCAGACAGAACCTGCACAACCAGAAGCCACCTCCTCCAACCAAATAATTTAACTGCTGAAAAAGATGGAGGCATGACAGCTGGGATTCATGGAGTACATGAGGGACTTCACCACTGCAACGGTAAACTTTATTAAAGTTGAGCTTAATTATCCAAACGTGCAGTTTCCCTCCTTTCTAGAAACCCTTCTTTTTGCCCCAACACTTGTTGCCAGCCCCAAGACGCCCACACCGACAGCTGCCTCTGCTTCACCATCTACCACGGCCGGAGACGGCAATAAACGATCTGCCACTCCTCGAGGAACCAAACGAAAGGAACCACTACCAGAAATAGACCCAAAATATTTTGAAGGTTTCTCCTCCTCCTCAGTCTGGCAGGATGAGTCCGACTCCGAGCCCTCTATCGTTCGAGAGATAGCAAAGGGCTTCCCTCCGATGAAGAAGAAAAAGCTTGACATTGATGTTGAGGGACCTTGCCGCGACAGAGCAGGCAGCAACCGCAGTGACAGTGAGCTCGAGGTCCTGGACAAGGCCCCAAAAATTTCACCCACAAGAGACCAGCCACCTCGAGAGGCAAAGAAGAAGGTAGCCTCACCCTCTCCAACTCCAAAGCCAGCCTCTTCCATAAAAGCATCTGCCCGACGACAACTTTGCATCGACAGCAGCAGTGACGACAGTTCTTTTACTTTTCTGTCGTCAGTGTTTTATTTTCTATTTGGTGATGTTTTTTTTTATTTTTCTGGTGTGTCATGCATTAAAGACAATGCAACCCTCGAGTTTGGGGGTAGGCGTTCCTCTTAATTATGATTAATGAACTTATTTTATTTTATGTCACTTTTTGTGTCAATAATAATAATAATAATAATCATTTGGCTTAAGTCTTTGAACTGCTCTTACCTGTCGTGACAGTATCATTAGAGTGTTTTAGGAAGTATTTAGAGCCTTGCTATCGTTCTGAACTTGTAAAAACACTTTGTGACTTATATGCTGTTAAGACTCTGTTAGAAAACTTAGAATAGGAAGCTTAGCTACTTGAGTTAGAAAAAAAACATAGAATTAGTTTACTCCTAGAGGTGCCTAACACTGGCTTTAGGAAATTAAACTAGAAGTACTCCTAGATGTGCCTAGCACTGGCTCTAGGAAATTAAACTAGAGGTGCCCAAAAACCGGCTCTAGTAAAAATAGAAAAACTTTAGAAATCAAGCTAGAGGTGCCCGAAATTGGCTCTAGTTAAGAATTATTTTTGAAATAAAACTCAAGTAAGTTAAGTAACTATTCTGGTTGCTAAAAAGTCTAGGCACATATTTGTTCACAAAACCTGCACACACTTACACGATAAGTCTTTAAACATTCGAAAAGGTACTGGTCTAGATGGTGAAGGTGTTGTAGGTAATAGTTGTTCATTGAGTTAAGCCAAAACTAAAAAGTTTCATTCTTAGTTAGGTTGCATTTGCTTGAGGACAAGCAATAACTTGAGTTTGGGGGTGTGTTGAGTGCTTAAATGTTCTATATTTTTAACCCTCTTTTACCCATATTATTGATGCACTCAAGCATGTTTAGTTGCATTTTAGGATAGATTTTGCATAAACATCACAAATGGAAAATATTGCATAGATATTGCTGATTTTAGTTTATTCCTGCAGGCACCTATCGTGGCAGTAACCAGGGCAGCAGAGGAACAAAAGATAAATAGCAGAGATGGAGTAAAGGATTGTAGGAGACAACTTATTTCAACACTGTCATGACATCTGTCGTGGCAAAAGAGGCGGTAGTGAAGACTATGGTGATGGAAAATGTGAAGTGGAGTTCGACTGATAGAGCATTTAAAGCCTGATTTTTGTGGACCACTCGCATAACTGTCGGAGCCCAGAAGCACAAGGAAGGCCTTGCCCAAAGTTTGAGGGAAAAGTCAAAGCAAGAAGATAGGGTGAATTAAAAGACATCTACCCAGAGATTTAGTCTTAAATAGAGTTGTACTTTAATTCAAACTAGTATTCTTGGCCATTAAGAAAACTCAAGTCCAAGGCCTATATATATATGATTGTAATTCAACAAGGCAAAGGATATCTAGCTCATAGCCGTCTTCCCCCAAAACCCTAGTCGTTTTCCCACTCCATCATGTTCTAAACTTCCCCTAGGGCTAAGGGTTGATCTTGTAAGGTAGTTGTAAGGATTGTACTGTTTTTTAGGATTTTTTCTGTTCAATTAATAAAAGCTTCAAGTTTATTTACTCTAGTTTCAACATCCCATAAGAGTTTCTGTAGAACTAATGTTTTGATATAATAATTGAAAAATGTTTTGGACTAATTTGAAAAGAATTTAAAACTTGTTTTTAAGTCCAAACAACTTGAATTTATGTTTGAGGTATTTTAAGAGGTTTTTGGCAAAGATTTTTCATGTTTTTAATAGCCAAACTTGTGTTTTCAGAGTACTCGTATCGATACGGGTTATACCCGTATCGATACCTTTTTGCCCCAGTTTGGCCATTGTCAAAACCCGTATCGATACAGGCCTTTGCCGTTTCGATACGGATCGGGATCGTTTCGATACGCCATGTAAGCATACCGATCCCCTTTCAACCAACCCAACGGCCATTTAAATGTGAACCCGTACCGATACGCCCTCAAGCGTATCGATACGCCTAGGCTGGCAAGAGCCCAACGGCTAGTTCCTCATGAAGGCCGTATCGATACGGTTCCACGCATATCGATACGGATAGCTGCAGAACAACATTTATGAAGGGAAATAAAGTCCTCAACGGCTCCAAATCATCCCCAACGGCTAGTAACAACCACAAACTCAATTGAGAGTATAAAAGAGACCTCCAAGCATAAAAAACAAGTTAATGCTTCAATTGTTACAACATTATGATGTCAAAATTTGTCTAGAGCTTTAATTGTTTATTTCTTGCTTAGACAACACTTGTGAGCTTACATTGTTAAATTTGCTCAAGTGTTTAGGTTTTGGGTGAGTGCTTAGAATTGCAAACAAACACCTTTTAGAGGGATTTCTATTTTGCTAAGTCTTTCTTTGTAAAGAGAGTGTTCCTTCAAGCTTTGGGTAGAAAGCTTTGAGGGTTGTAACGGTTTCCTCCTAATCCTAGAAAAGGGGACGAAATTCTTAGTGAATTTGTTGGAAATCCTTAGTGGGGAGCTAAGGTAGTGGATGTAGACCTTGGTTAGAAGGTTGAACCACTATAAATCCTTGTGTCAAATTGCCAAAATTTCACCTCCCACTAAAACACCCAATTATCCAACTTCTCCACACTTGGCGAGCAAGAACGGTTGATCGAATCGAGCCCCTAAAATCTCAACAGTTTCGAGAGAGCATTGTGAGGTTATCCATTTACTTAATATCGGGAGAGTTAAGTATACAAAAGGAGTAAATACGAGTTTTCCAGTTTATGGTTAAACCATCTTGGCCTAGGGATAGGTTCAAGGTTAAGTGGCTAAAGAAGAATTCACAAACATCGGTGTTCATCCTTCGATTCACGCCGGGAGGTATCATCCAAGACGTGTTCATCGACAGAACTTGGGCCTAGAGATAGGACAAGTCACAACAAGGATTCTTGCCAAACTTGAAGTACAAAGTTGTTGACTGTTGCCGCGACAGGCGCAACGAAAAAAGCAACAGAAGTTCCTTTGAACAGTGCAATACCTGCACTACTGAGCAAATCAATACCAGCCTATTCTCTCAATCTGATTTCCTCTTTTACTTTAGTTTGTCTTCAAGTCTTCCAAAATCACTTTATTAATATTATTTCTTTTCTTGTGCAGAGATTTAAGGATAGAAGTATTTCCAATCCCTATGGAGACGATATACGATACTTCGTATCACTTTATTACTTGCGATGTGTATACTTGCACCCAATTGCGATAGACTCTTTTACACGCAACAATCTTCGTTTCAACGATGCAATCTAAGAGTTTGGATTTATAAGAAATGAAGATGAGCCTTGTGTTTACAAAAGGGCTATTGGGAGCATTGTTTCTTTCCTGATCTTGTTTGTAGATGACATACTCATCATAGGAAATGATATACCTACTCTACAGTCTGTTAAGACTTGGTTAGGTAGTTGTTTTTCTATGGAAGATTTAGGTGAGGCAGCATATATCTTAGGAGTTAAGATCTATAGAGATAAACCAAGACGACTCCTAGGTCTGAGTCAAAGTACATACATAGACAAAGTGCTGAAAAGATTCAATATGGAAGAATCTAAGAAAGGGTTCTTGCCTATGAGACATGGTATTTCTCTTTCGAAGGATATGTGCCCTTCAACTTCACAAGAAAGACAAAGGATGAATAAAATTCCATATGTTTCGGCTATTGGTTCCATCATGTATGTCATGATATGTACTCGACCAGACGTATCGTATGCCTTAAGCATGGCGAGTCGATATCAGGTAAACCCTGGTGAATGTCACTGGGTTGAAATTAAAAACATCCTCAAGTACTTAAGAAGAACTAAGGATACATTTCTTGTATATGGGGATAAAGAAGAGCTTAGTGTAAAAGGTTACACTAACGCCAGCTTCCAAACAGACAGGGATGACTCGCGATCGCAATATGGTTTTGTGTTTTGTCTTAATGGAGGTGCTGTGAGCTGGAAAAGTTCAAAACAAGACACAGTAGCTGACTCTACAACGGAGGCTGAGTACATTGCAGCCAGCGAAGCGGCAAAAGAGGCTGTTTGGATTAAGAAGTTCATAACTAAACTAGGGGTTGTTCCCAGCATATCAGATGCTATAGAACTCCATTGTGACAACAATGGAGCTATTGCACAAGCAAAGGAACCCATATCTCATCAATGATCCAAACACATTCTGAGGCGTTTTCATCTCATTCGAGAGATCATAGATCGAGGAGATATGGAAATATGCAAAGTACACACAAATGATAACATTGCTGATCCTCTGACGAAGCCTTTGGCGCAACAAAAGCATGATCGTCACACTGAGTCACTTGGTATTAGATATGTGAGTGATTGGTTTTAGTGCTAGTGAGAGATTGTTACAGTATGCCCAAAGACCAATCATATGATGATTGTATTGACATACTATCTTTACCGATTTTATCAAATAAAGGCATTGCCGTTATTTTCTTCTGTTATATTTCTGTGCATCAAATTAACAAAAGACAATAATGTCCATATAATAATATGATTATTATTAAAAGATCCTTAGCTGAGTATTATTATGGGCATGTATAATAATAATATGTTTAAAGCTAACATGTTGATTGATGACAATGTGTTGTCATTGACATAGTGATGTCAAAATCAAAGCATGAATATGATGTTGGATAACAACATATTGGATTGACCCGCTATGAGCATATGTCTTGGATTATTATGTAATTGTCACGACATTGCTCATAATGATAACTATATGTATGATTCTTTGACTTGAGATCATTATTATCTTAACATATATTGTTGTGTGCTTTGATGCAGTTAAATGTGCATCGTAAATGGTTACACTATAAAGACTGACATTAAGCATATCATGATATGTGTAGTGGGGTATGAATGGTCGAGATAAGATTTGTCCTTCCTACATAATAGGAAACATATCACAGGCCGCTTGATTGAGTAAGACTAGAAATGCATGGCCATTCTCGAATAAGTTGATATGAGATATCACATATTATTCGTATGTTGTCTACTCTAGATATCAAGAAATAATATATAGGCAAAACAAGTGTGACTATTACAAGACTTGTGCCTATTCTAGATATAAAGGACAAAGGGATATAATACATTAGAATAGTTGATCACGAAGATGTTATGTTGAATCTTTACTTCCATTAATTTAGGTGACAATGATACATTGCTAGATGTCACTCATTGTTTGTAATATTGGAATAGTTCTGATAATTGCTACTAATGTTACTAGAACCTACAGGGTCACACCCCAAAAGAGCAATTAATAAATAAGTTACATATGTACAATTTAGTTGTACGTATATAACATGTATAATTAATATTAAGACATATATATTTGATATATATGCTAAAGTATTTTATTATACATAGAATTCCGAATTTAAAATAATTAAAGTAATTATAGTTTGGAGTTAATTAAAAATCCTATGCAGTTAGGGTAACATACTATAAAAGGGGTTAATGGTCTAGCAGCCGTCTAACCCTTTTGAAATGTATTTTTCTCAAAAACGTTTTGTGAAAAAGAAAATTGCTCTCAACTTTTCAACCGGGTGAACTGAGTAGAGGCTGAGACGGTCTATTTGTGGAGGCTAAGATTCGTATCGTTCGTGGGATCGTTAGACGTCTCTATTCTTGTTATTTATCAAAGAACTCAATGTAAGTAAACCTATCTCTTCCTTCTGAATTCAGATTAAACGTACATGGATCGCTGGTGAGATCGTCGTGTTTGTTTTCCGCTGCGCTATGGGGTGCGCCAATGATCTAACACTATCTTCACAATGTCACCCAATACACATGTTATATTTCCAAAAGTCTCATTTGACCAGGAATGTATCAAAATGCCAGTGATCGTCAGCCACACTCTACGCGAGTTCATGTTCACCTCCGGCGACCACGGCTTTTAATCTACAAAACACTTATCCAACCCCTCCATAGCGATGATCTCTTCACACTCTAACACCCCATCAGGCAATAAAAACACCATGTTCCCCGCCACTCTCAACACATGAAACCCATGCAAATTCGCTACATTTAATTCCCTAGTAAAATCCATTATCTCATATGGCCTATCACACCATCCCACCACACATTTACTCAAAATTTCTATGCTATTGATATCAAATTCCCCCTTAATTTTTTTAATCGACATTGTGGCATCCTTTTCTTTTGTCCGTATCGCCATCTCATTCCTTACTTGGGCACCACCCTATCCTATCAAATGTTACTTCTCCTCTGTTAGCTAGATGAAACCCTAGATCCCCTTTGAGCCATACTGACCCTAACTGTGGATCTATACAATCACATTCCCTCAATTCTCTCAATTACCCGAATTGTACCATGTTCAAAAGCCATCCTCACAAAATCAAATTGTGATCTATCTCGTCCACTCTTTTGCGGTATAAAAGCGTCCACAACGACACCATATCCATCGAAAGCTTGTCAGAGGCTTTGCTAGTGCAAGCGTGGTGCCAGATTAGCCACAAAGAGCATCCATACCCGTCGATTGCTTTGCTCCATCCTCTAAAACCTATCACCAGTTTTTAATAAATAATTCTTAATATTGTAGAATAATTATGTAATATTTTATAATTTTAAAATAATTCTGTGATATTTTAAATTTTTAAAGTTTTTATTTTTTTTCAAATTTAGTAATATTTAATTATATTTTATTTTAAAAAAATCAAAATTTAAACCAATAAATAATTCAACATTTAGATTTTTTTAAAAATTAATATGTTTTTACAATTTTAATAATTAATAATTTATTTATTTTAAATAAATTTCAAGATTTTCAATAAATAATATTTTTAAAATTTTAAAATATATTTTTAAAATTTTTAAATAATTTTTAAAAATGTTACGTGACATCATCATAGTTTGTCCGTCACACACTTTTTGATTATGCAACATTGCAGATAACTTGTAATTATCATTTTATAATGAGTCAAAATTAGTAAGAAAATTTAATTGATATGTTTTTATTAGTTTGAACATTTAGTTAATTTAATTTTTATTATAAGAATGGGTGTAAAAAGTTTAGAGATTGAATCAATTCTTTTTTAGATTTTAAGGCTAATAAATTTAAGAACGAAAAACATAAAAACAAAAGAAGCGGTTTGAAATTGACAGTGTGTAAGTAATTAACATGAGTCGAACTGCCTTAACAGCAAATAGACAAGTAACTGCTCATAATATTTAGTATAAACATACAAATAAACTCGTCCAATTCCCAATCCTCATGATTTAAAATTTCTGGGAATTTTATGAAATTCAGCTAAACCCATCAATTGAATACCCCTTTTCTTTTCTTTTTCGTAAGCTGCTCTTCCTTTGTCAAAGTTCCTTACATTCCTGAGAAACTAGGGTTCAGTACTTCAAATTTCAATGGGTCGCTCTCGCGGGAATTTTCACTCTGCTGATGAGGACCCCACCCAGAGGTTAGCCTTCTTTCGTTTCATTAATTTCCCATTTTGAAGAATTATTGTGTGAAATTATGTTTTTCAAATTATCTGCACTTGAGCTTGCATGGTGAAGGGCGAACATTATTTTCAGAAGTTACACCTGTTGGTTTGAGTTTGAACTTTTGCATTTTTGAGTCGTAAAAAGAACACTAGGAGCTGTTTTTAACGAGCCCGAATACCGTTGATGCTCTTTTGGTGATTGACTGGGGTTGACGTTCTCTTTGGGGAAGGTGAGCTATGGGTTTAGATAATTTGGGTTGTTGCAAGATGAATATGAGCCAGGGGGGTGTTAAAGCATATGCTCTACTCTGCTTAAGTGAGAAGAGTGTTGTTGGATGGAGAGGGAAGCTAGAAACTTAAGCACCTAAAGGAGTCGAAAGTCTAGGGAGAGGAGATTCGTACTTTAGGATTTGGGCTGTCCAAAGGGGCCGCTAGATGGATGCTCATTGGCTGCTTGACTCGCCATATTGACATCCTGGTCTGTCTAGATCACAAGTTTGCCAGCCTTGCAACCTTGGTTGCTTGAGGTCCTTTCTGACACAATAACTGGTATTCGGCAGCTACTTATAGTGCTAGTTGGTTTTCTCCATGGTCGAAAGCTGGTCATGCCAAGTGTTTCAGATCTTGTGGGCTTGAACTTTCTTTGGCATGTAGCTTTGCTCATATCTTGGTATAACAAATACATTGTGATATGAAAATGTACTCACCTATTTCGCTATTGCTAATAGTTTTGAGAATATAAAGTGATATGATTAGGGATATCATCTATTTACTGCAACCTGATATGTTAGTTGCTGTTTTAAATTAACTTTTTCTCTGTTTTCCTCCGCTTGTTTTAATGGAATTGATTATCTACTCTTTCATTTAGTTATACTGGGTTGTTAGTTCATTAATTATGATGCTTCTTTCTTATGGTGAATCTTACATACTCAGAATCTAAATCTCTTGCTGTAATGAATTTTATGATAACAAAGGATGAATGATTGTGGTCTTGCTTTCCTGGTGGTAACTTGCAGCTTTTTCCCGCGTGTTGGTGTAATAATTAATTATTAGTTTTCTTAACATCATCTTTTTTCTATATATTTCTTACTATGATATAATCAGTTACCGATGGTTTTCATGGTTCTCTTTTTTGGGTTGCTTCATTTAAATACCCCTTTCTTCTTATGCAGATCAAGGAGAAAAAAGAATGCATCTTCCGGAGAAAATTTAGAATCTTCGTTTTCAGGTGCTTTTCTACCTTATGCAGTTTCAAAATGCAACCCTCTCAGAGTGAATTTTGCAGCAGAAAGTTCTCTTTTATGATGCAATTGTTTGACAAAAATGAGATGACCATGATATCTGTGTTTTTATCCAGTAATGGAAATTTAATAGTAGGGCAGTTATGGAGAGTGTGTCAAGGGTGTTTAAAGAGACAACAATGGCCATTTTATTTATTTGAGAAATAGGAATTGCTAAATATTTGGAATCTTCCAGATTAACTCTTCTAGTAGCTAGTTGGTAAAGATCCTCCGAATGTAGAGAGGTTGCTGCCAAACTTAACAAATGGTTAGATATATAGTGCTATGATCAGCTGCTTGTTCATCAGAATACCGTTTTAATCTTAACATTTAACCCTCTACATTCAATTTCTTTGTTCATTCATCAGCCTTTTTGACCCTTACCATCCCCCCCCCCCCCCCCCCCCCCCCCCGTCTTATACCCTTTTTGGTGCTAGGTCAAGGAACAAGTGAAGGGAAAAGGGCTTTATACCACTGCAATTATTGCAACAAAGACATCACAGGAAAAATCCGTATCAAATGTGCTACTTGTCCTGATTTCGACCTATGTATAGAGTGCTTTTCTGTTGGAGCTGAGGTTACACCTCATAAAAGCAGCCATCCTTACAGGGTCATGGTTAGTAAATGCCTTCTGGAAACAATTTCTCCTGTCCTGCTAACGCACTGAATTGCCAATTTTCCTTTTTCTGGTTTATGTTAATGAATAGTTTTTGGTGAGCCTTTTTCCTGTGCTGGAAAATCTTTTACGTCCATTTAGCAGCGTTGAAGTGATTCATATACCTTGACATTAGTTTTTATTGCTATTTATTCTGCGTCATCTATCTGTTGCTGTACCTTTGGTTATGTTATGGTTCAGTGCTGACGTCTGAGTTCTGATTAACAGGATAACTTGTCTTTTCCCCTTATCTGTCCTGACTGGAATGCAGATGATGAAAATTTGCTTCTAGAGGTATTTCTATGTCCGTCCTCATTGTTAAAGCAGTGAAGAAATTTTATGTTTGGTCCATGATTTGTTCTGTACAGCATTTTATATGTGTAATAATTAAGGAATCAATCTTGTTTCTGTTGTCTTTTCTAATTATAGGGCATTGAAATGTATGGCCCTGGAGACTGGGCAGAAGTTGCTGAGCATGTGGGCACAAAGAGCAAGGAAAATTGCATTGACCATTATACTAATGTTTATATTAAGTCCCCATTCTTCCCTCTTCCGGTATGATAGCTTAAAACTATCAAATCCCTTATTAATTGTACCTTTTTCATGAATATTGTTAAGATTTAACAATTTTTTTCTTCAAAGGATATGACTCATGTTGTTGGTAAAAATAGAAAAGAGCTTCTTGCAATGGCTAAAGGGCATATTGAGGACAAGAAAGGTTAGTAAATTTTTTAGTTATTCTCCTTTCTATAATCTTCAATATGTTCTTCACCCACCGTCTTTATTATTTGGTGGAGTTCCAAGGCGTATGGGATACTGGGGAAGGGAAATCTGCAAGTGCTAGGGAGTGAACCCCAGCCTTGCACCCACCTCCTAGAAGAGGTCGGTAAACCACTAGGAGTAAGCCTTGGATTCATTTTCTTTTCCTTTTTGCTTGAAACTTTCTTTCATTTTCATGATAGAAAATTCTATCTAGAGAAGATAAATAGAGTGAATATGGTCTGAGGCAGGCTGCATGTGCAGAAAAAGTTTTCTTAATTATAATTCAATGCTTATCATTAATTTATTGTGAACGTCTCAGGACCCATGCTTGGGGAACTTTCAGTGAAAGAAGAATCTCCTTTTACACCTTCAAGAGTCAAGTATGAATACCATTCTCCTCTCTGTTTGTATCATCTTTATTCATCTATGCTATTTCTTATGTGAATTTTATTGATTTACCCAGAGTTGAAGGTGGTAGTTGTGGTCCATTACTGTCTGGATTAAATGCAGGTGAGCGTTGATATATCATTTTCTTTCCCTGCTGGGAGATTCTTAATTTATTTTAGTATGTACGGAAATAATCTGATCACTGTGATCCCCATGCTTCCTTTCTTATACAAGCTTCAGATGTAGAGTCTGGGTTGCGTTCTAACAGTAACAGTACAACATCGGCAGGTGTTATGAAGGTATCAAACATGATCCAGGTTAAAGATGGCAATGTTAAAATGGAAGGTGTGATATCTTTTACTTTCTCTCTGTTCCTTTTAATTATCATTATTCCTGTAAATATATAGCCCATATGACACTGACTACTGAGCCATTTGTAGTTTCGTATACATGTTATGCCATTTAAGAACAAAATGATCACTTTTGCTCTAATACCCAATAACTAAAAGCCTAAGGTTGTAATTCTAATGAGTCTTCTTCTGTCTTTTGGCCCTTCTTAGTTCTCTATTGACTTAGTAGAGAATATGACAAAAGATTAAGTTGTTGGTACCTATATTACTCAGATTCCGGTCTGATTGTCGAATATGTATATGTGTTGGACACATGTATGGTCAGATTTTCTAAGTCTATTTTATGTATTTGGAGAATTCTTAGAGATCGTGTATCCATATCCATGTGTATGACACAAGTGTCGTAGCAACATAAGTTGGCACATTTATTTGCTTCACATCGACATTCATTGTCATCCACCATTGAAGTTTATTCGAGGATGGAGTCATAATCATAATATTAATATTGTAATGCCAGTATACTCATTGTTATCATTGTCTTTTAGAGCATCAAGTTGACAGAAATTTTGGGGGAAAGAAGCCAAATTTTCCGGGAAATGAAGGTCCATCTTTAGTTGAGTTGAGTGGTTATAACCCCAAAAGGCAGGAGTTCGATCCAGAGTATGACAATGATGCGGAGCAGTTACTAGCTGAGATGGAATTTAAAGACACTGATACTGAGGAG
The DNA here is from genome assembly GCA_958450335.1 of Hibiscus tridactylites. NCBI lineage: Eukaryota > Viridiplantae > Streptophyta > Magnoliopsida > Malvales > Malvaceae > Hibiscus > Hibiscus tridactylites. The sequence goes on along the minus strand of OY288273.1, from coordinate 60,343,024 downwards.
GAGCGTGAGCTTAAGCTGCGAGTGTTGCGTATCTATTCAAAGAGGTAGGCAGTTGGTAATCTGATTCATGCTGGAGTGGTAATTGATTCCACTCATGTAAACTTGTAAGAAGTTAAAAAGTAAAGTTAGCACATCGGAATAATATTGCATAGAACTGAAAAGGTTTCAGGGTTGGCGAAGGAGTTCTGAATATACGTTTGGGATCTTGAATTGATTTCCCATTATGCTTGTCATCCAGATAAAAACAAAACGTTTCTTATAGTTAATTAATAGGAAGATATGGGCAATACTTTTCTCTGCCTTAATCTTGAAATGAATCTACTGTCAGGCTGGATGAGAGGAAGCGCAGAAAGGATTTCATACTAGAAAGAAATTTGTTATATCCTAATCCTTTTGAGAAGGACTTGTCTCCTGAGGAGAAGGCACTTTGCCGACATTATGATGTCTTCATGCGCTTTCATTCGAAGGAAGAACATGGCGAATTGCTTCAGACAGTTATCACTGAGCACCGGACTTTAAAAAGGATCGAAGAACTCAAGGTATTGTTCATTCCTGGAATTGTTGCTTGGCCACATTTTCTACTCTTCTACATTATTCACATATCTAATCTTCATAATATGGCCACTTATTATTGTCAGTTGAAATAATTATATGCAGGAAGCCCGAGCAGCTGGTTGTCGAACATCAGCTGAGGCAGACCGATATCTTGAACAAAAGAGGAAAAGGGAAGCTGAAGAGAGTTCTCACCGAGCAAAAGATGGAATCCAGGGCGGTCCAGGTGGCCAGGCTTCTTCAAGTTATGCTAAAGATTTGGACTTAATGGGTTTTGCTGAAATCCAGTTACTGACTGAAACCGTAAGAATGCTATATCCCTAATTTCTATATTTTCATCTGATCTGATGCTGTGTTTCAAACATTACCGTATAGTCCTTAGCCTTGAGTGAACAGTCAATTCTGACCTTAACTAGAAAGTCCGGCCCAATTAACCCAAATCCAAACCACCCAGTTTGACTTGACCATAAAAGTCAACTACTTGAACCCGAAACCAAAAATGATTGTAATTTGAAAATAACTTGCATTCCAGTGTCAAACTTGAATGACAATCCAAATGAACCGACTCAGAAAACCCGGCTGGCAATCCCGAATGAACTGAACCTACCTAAAATTATTTGAATCTAAAATAGCCGGAACTTGAAGCTACTCGAATCCAAAAAATTTAGAACCTGAATTAAACTGATTCAAAATCGACCAGACTTACTCCATTGACAGGTCTAGCCTTGAGGTAGGAGTTTGCTTGCAATCTGCGATGCTCTTATACCTCACTGTAGTTTTGTTGGAGATACTAAGCGAACTGTAACCATTGATGGTTGTGTTGGATTGGTGGCAGGAGAAGCGGCTGTGCAGTGAGATTCGGTTGCCGCCGCCACTTTATCTAAGGATGCTGCAGATCATTTCAGAAGAGATCTTCAATGGCAACATTAGTAAGAAAGCGGATGCTCATCGCTTATTCAAGATTGAACCAAGCAAGATAGATAGAGTTTACGATATGCTGGTAAAGAAGGGTATTGCTGTCCCGTGACATCGCAACAGATCACGTCCATGTTTAGCTGCTGCTGCTGACCGTCTTTGTTTTCTAGCATTTTTTTTTAATTTTTAGATAATGAAACCAAATAATAATAATAAAAATTGTGTATGTAGGCACACCAATATAAGATACTTTAGAATGTGGAGTATTGTTTATAGTCCTGTGATACTGTGTAATTTATTTTCATCATATCAGATCAGCTCAGGTCTCTACAAAGACATGGAGAAATGATCTTTGTATCAAATATCAAAATTCTTCCTTTAGTTTACAAATGAAGATGTTTTCTGGTTTCTTATATGAATATGATGCAAGGAAATCAAAAGCAGGGAGGAGACAACAATCATAAAACTTTCACAAATGATTAACAGCAGCACAGTAAGTTCAATACACTTTATTACTTTTTATGCAACAGTGGATTGTTTTTGTCAGCGTACAATGCAAATAAATTTGAGATTCCTTGTTATTGTAAAAAAAAATTGAGATTCCTTGTATTTTCAAGATTTATTTGTTGCCAATTCCTTTGCACTAAATAAACAGTACAATGGCTTTGATACATGCATTAAAAGCCTCGCCCCGTTGTAAAGAAAAATGTTTATATTAAAAAAAACAAGCTGTTATAAATAAATTAAGAACAAGAGAGATGAACAAGATTAAAGATATTAAACAAAGAGAGACTTGTATTATATTTTCAATGTAGAGTTGTGTACAATGCTTTTTCCAAACTCTATATTTATAGGTATAAGATGAAAACTCTAATTTCAATGAGTATTAAACCATAATAATAAAATACATTAAAATCCCATTTAATTTGATTCACCATAAATAAAGATATTCATAACATTCCCCATTGGATATCCATGAAGATAATGTTCCTCGTTAAAACCTTACTAAGATAACAAACATCGTAGGGAAAAAAATTTCTTAGTGAAAGAAAAAGAATAAACATATCTTTGAAACACATAACATGTTGCCTCATTAAAAAACCTCACTAGGAAAACTCATTGGGACAAAACCTCAATTAAGGGGGAAAAGTGCAACGCGCATTTACTCCCCCTCATGAAAACATCACATAAGATCTTTTAATCTTCACAATTCAATCTTGAATACAATCTTAAAATGTTGAAGTAGAGTATGTACTAGTGGATAAATCTTCAAAATTACTACTTGAAAGGATTCATGGAATACTATTCTGTGGAAATATTTGTTTTGATATAATAATTGAAAAATAGCTTTGGACTAAATTGAAAAGATTTCAAAAATATTTTTAAGTCCAAACAACTTGAAATTATGTTTGAGGATGCTTAAAAGGTTTTAAAGTAGCCAAAACCAAGTTTCCAACTTGATTATATCGAAACGGCTTACGCCGTTTCGAAACGCCTTAGAATTTCAGCTACAGTTCTTTTGAAACTGTCAAAACTCGTTTCGATACAGGGCTTGCATGTATCGATACAGATAGGGGTTGTTTCAAAATGCCCCATTGCGTTTCGATACGCTTATGTGGCAAAGATCCCAACAGCTAAAATCCCCAACGGCTATTTGAATTGCAGGATGTTTCGATACGGCCCAACGTGTTTTGATATGGCATACTGCATAAGACTCCAACGGTTAGTTCTGAAGAAGGGCATTCTGATATGGCTTCGAGCGTATCGAAACAGACATCACCAGAACTACATTTATTACTGGAAATAAAGGCTCCAAAAGCTCCAATTCAATCCTAATGATCTCCAACGGCTACAAATTATTGAGAGTATAAAATGGACCTTCAAGCATCTATAGAAGATTAATGATCCACAAGCCAACATGTCTATGATTAAAATCATGTCTTAGTGCTAAATTCTCATTCTTTGTATAGACAAACACTTGTGAGCTCCAATTGTCAATGTATGCTCAAGTGTTCTAGGATTTGGGTGAGTGCTTTAGTGTGCAAACACATACCTTTTAGAGGGATTTCTTGTTTGCTTTGAATTTTTCTTTGTACAAGAGGGTTTACTCAAGCTTTGGGTTAGAAAGCTTTGAGTGTGTAAAGGTTGCCTCCTTAGCCTAGAAAAGGGAAAGAAATTCAAGAGTAAATTTGGGAAATTCTTAGTGGGAAGCTAAGATAGTGGATGTAGGCTTTGGTTAGAAAGCCGAACTACTCTAAATCCTTGTCCAAATTCTTTCAATTTTTGTTTTCACCATAACACCCAAAAATCAATCTTCTCCACACTTGGCAAGCAATTCGGTTGAAGGATATCGAGCCCAACATATTCTTCTGAAAATCATGAGGGACGAAACTTTGAAGCGATGTATTTCATTTTGTCACATTTTGTGAAACCAATAAATTATTTTGATATAACAAAGGATTTAAGGACTAAATTGAAAAAGAGAAAATGAATTTTTTAATCTTTAAACCTCTCTATGTGTTTAAAGAAAAATGTATGAGTCAAAACCTCAACTTGTCAAATATTTTCTAAGTGTTTATCAAGCCAAAACAGTGATTTTCGAGTCACCGTTTCGGAACGGCCTTTGGGCGTTTCAGAACGTTTTGAAACTTTTAACCTCTGTTTCGGAACGTGTTACGAAACGGATGAAGAACAACGGAACGATTTGAACCGTTTCGATACGATAGTATCGAAAAGACCTCAAACATTTCGAAACGGAATTCAAACTTGGTTTTAAAATATGACCGTTGAAGTTTTTATAACTGAATTTAAAAATATTGTTAAGGCGTATCGAAACGCTTCTAAGTCGTTTCGATACGGGCTTTGACAATGGCAAAATGTTTCAAAACGAGTTTCGGAACAGGCTCTTAGCGTACTGAAACGATCGTGCCCGTTTGGGTACGACCTATTTATTACACCCCAACGACTCTTTCTATTTTGGTCTGTTTCGAAACAGGGTCGGGCGTTTCGGAACGGGTAGTTGCAGACTGCATTTATGGAGGGAAGATAACATCCTAACGGCTATTAAAATGAAGGCAACAACCCCAACGGCTAGAATTCAATGAGAAGGTATAAAAGGGACCTCTAAAAGCATCATCAACAACTATTGATCCCCAAAGAATTATCCAAACATCAAATCCAAGCAATTGTGCTAAAATCTCATATTTTCTTGTAAACCCCAATTGTGAACTTTGTAATTTCCATTCTTATTTGTTCAATTGGGTTGAGTGCTTGTAAAAGGGCTACATTTTGTATTGAGAGATACTAGTCTTAGCCTTTATCTTCTTTGCATTACTTGAGTGAGGATTGGGCCAAATTTTGGGTAGAAAATTTGATCGATATTGTAAAAGTTACCTCCTTAGCCTAGAAAAGGGGAAGAGCAATTAGTGGATTGTTGGAAAATCCTTAGTGAAGCTAAGGTAGTGGATGTAGAGTTCAATTGGAACTTGAACCACTCTAAATCCTCTTGTCTAGCAATTTTAATTTTCCACTCCACCACAAAATTCTAAAAATCCAATTCACCCCCTCTTGGCTTAAATCGATTCTTCGATCCACTCAACACATTTGATGTATCAACCTTTCGATTGAGATATACATTTTTCATTATCTCCGCACAAGATAGATTGCATCTTCTCTTGTGAAAGCAATTTACATATCTTCTAGATATGTTTGGCCAAACACATTTTTCAACTTTACCCCGTGCATATCAATTATTTACATGATTTGAAGAAGTATCAAGTTTTGGAAGATCTAGATGTAATGGTCTCGTAGCACTTAGATTGTACTTTTGGACCAACTAAGATTTGATGTTTCCAAATCAATTAAGATATGATATTTTTTGACAAAGAATATCCTCACCATTTTCTCGTGGGCGAAATGAATCTTTGCTTACATTAAGAAAAGTAGCAACCATATGGGTGCTCAACGAATGTGTGTTAACATTTTTATGTATGTCAGTTGATGCACAAGGAATTCTGTTGAGTGGATCAATCGAATCGAAAATGACCAAGAGGGGGTGAATTGGCTTTTTAAAATTGAAGGGAGCAAATTGAAAATGTGAAAATTGAAGACAATGCAATTTATAGTGGTTCAAGCTTAGAACAAGCTCTACATCCATTACCTTAGCTCCCCCTAAAGATTTTCAACCAATTTCACTAGAAATTCATCTTTTTTTCTCGGATTAGGAGAAAACCTTACAAACCGATTAATCTTTCTACCCAAAGATTAACCAAGACTCTCTCAATACAAAGATTGTTGGTGTGATGAGGTTTTTTTTCTAAAGGACAAACCTTTAAGTGTCCCACTTTTTGAAACATTTAATTAAGGGGGATTTCTAAAATTCGAGCTTTGAAAAAAACCTTAAAAAATCATTTGGAGTCGCCACCAGCCACTAAGGTAGGCCGGACACCATAAAAACTAAAACCAGAGATTCATTTGAAAGGGTTCGGGAGTTGGTTACGTGTGGGGAAGGGTTAGAACCCCCATCACGCCCGGAAATCGGTACCAAAACAATTGTTGCTTTTAGATCAATGGAAATTATCTAAAATTTAAAATGAATTTAATTAAGGGTTCTTAATTGAAAACTGAACTTTAATAGTACGAGTTTATCCAAATTGGCAGTTTCAAATTAATTAGACATTTAATTAAAAAAGATGACGGTACACCGGGTCAAAGACTAAACCGACATCATAGAAGTCTGACTACCGTGTTAGTTTAGAGTTCGGATCTCGTATGTCACATTTATGCATGATGCAAGCAGATAAAATATGGTGTCATGACCTTGTTCGTTTTAATTATTTACGAGTTTACCTTTAGACGATGCGAATTAATTCGAACATTCGAGGAATATCCAATAAGCTAGGATATTTCGACTCGAATACGCGAATTAATATGTATATCCTTTCTATAGTTAGAATTAATTAACATGCAAATTAGAGTACTGAAGGTCACATGAAATGACATTAAAAATGCATGTCGCGAATAAACATTCGAACAATCATAAAAAAGCTAAGTTATACACGCATTAAGACCGAGCATGTGACATATATAATAAAACTACATTGTACGCATAAAACTATATATTAAGAAAAGTTAAACAAGATTAAATATAAAAAGCATACGATCACATATAAAATAAATAACATACATATGCCACATATTATAAAACCATTAACATTGCAAAAACATACATTCGACATAAACATGTATTTAATAAAAATGGCAAAATCATAAAAGAGGACTGAAAGTAAAGAAATATTGTAACGCCCCGGTTTTGGGCTTAGAAGTCTTGGGCGTTGACCGGTCGGTCAAAGTGCTGTTCGAATCATAAGAGGTTAAATTAGGAAAGCCTAGTTCGGGTTGCATTAAAAATATGGAAAAATGTTCTAAAATCATCTTTTAATATAATTAAGTGAACTGTGAAATCAATTTTGGAAAATGAGTTTTGGAAGGGTGACATTTTGGCTAGTGACCAAAATGTAATTTTCGCAAGTTTGGTGGCTGTTTTATAAAGGGTTGAAACTTTGAATCTTTAAGGAGATATTTACCCAAAGGGAGTTTCTCCAGATTTTTCTAAGATATTTTGAGTTATAATTCTGATTTTAAAGTATATCAAAAAGGAGGGAAAAGCCATTTGGCTAATTTTCATAACTAACTTCTCTATTTTCTTTCTCTCATTTTCTCTCAACCCAAACACTCCATTTCCAGAGATTTGTTTCTGATTTTCTCACCTAAATTCCTCCTTTCAACTCTCATTTGATTCCTAATCATTGTATCTTCAAAACCTCTTCAATTGCTAATTGTTTCAACAAGGATTTTGATTCCAAAAAGAGGAGAAACTCAAGTTTGGAGGTAAGAACGTCTTTCTCCTCTAAACTATCAGTTCTTTACTGAAATTCCTAAGTTTTCAATCCTAAATTGATGTTTAATTAAAGGTTTTAAAGTGTTGAAATGGATCTTGGCTTATTATGCAAGATTTTGATGATTTTTGATGATTTTCGTTAGATCTGAGTAATCTGTGATTTGAGAGGTGTTTTTGATGTTAAATGATCTCTAATTTGATAAGGAATTGAGTCTTGATTGATGCAATCCCGGATAGGTTGAGTTTCCTAAGTTTAGCTTGTGTTTCAAGGTTGTTTTTGAGGTGATCTTGTGGATCTGATGTTGCTGGAGGTATAAGGTTGTTGGTAGGTTGTTTTTAGATGTTTTATGATGTTAATGGAAGTGTGGTTTTGCTGGTTTATGGCTGGGCTTTGTTTAGAAGTGTTTTGGATGCATTTTCGGTTGTGTTTGGTGGCCGAAAATGGAGGTTGAATGAGAGCAGCGAGTTTAGGTGCTTTCATTGAAGCAATTAATGCATGATGATGCATTAATCCTCTGCTTTGATGTGTTGAAACAGGGGAGGCATCTTTGGATCCAAGAGTTGTTGATCCGGAAGCTTGATTTGGTGCTTTGGCTAGAAGCAAAGTGGAAATCGGTGAGTGAAGTTGGGTTTTCAGATTTTAAAACCAAGGTTTGAAGGTTTTGGGAGCTTAGTTTAAGTCTAAACAACTTTGCTAAGCTCAAGTGTAAGTTTTCGGATTTTCTCTCTAGTGGTGGCCATGAATTTGTTGTGATGCAAAATGGTTATTTGCATGTTTTAATTACTGTTTTGAAAGCATGTTTTAGCATGGTATTTGCTGATGTTTTAAGCCATATGTTGAAGGTAACTCTAGGTAGGAGTTCCTTGATTTTATACATTGAAATAATGTGGTTTGATGCTTTGAAATGCATGATGAATATGGCTTGGTTTAATGCTTTAAAACAGTGGATTATATGATGTAAAAGATGTATATTGGCAAGTGATGTTTTGAAAATGTTAAGGTCACTAAGGTGGTTAAAAGTCCTTGAGTGAGCCTTGTTACTTAAGAACATCAAGGTGGTTAAAAGTCCTTGGATGGTTCTTGTTGCGGACACTAAGGTGGTTAAAAGTCCTTAGGTGATCCTTTCCATGGTGTTTAAAAGTCCATGGGGCCAAGGTGTTTAAAAGTCCTTGGGGCCAAGGTGTTTAAAAGTCCTTGGGGTGATTCAAGCATTGGACACAAAGGTGGTTAAAAGTCCTTGTGTGGTCCTTATTCATGGTGTTTAAAAGTCCATGGCCAAGGTGTTTAAAAGTCCTTGGGGCCAAGGTGTTTAAAAGTCCTTGGGAAAGTTGTTGAACTTGTTTTAATAAATGAAATGTATCACTTGAGCCAATATGACATGTTAAGAATATTGTGAAGCATGAGGTGCTTGTTTTAATGTTTATTTTGAAGCATGGGATTGCTTGTTTAAAAGTATGCTTTTGAGCATGTGCAAAGGTTGATTATAAGCATGTTTTGTAAATGTTTTTAATTGCATTATTGAATGGTTTTTTTAAGAGCACTCCTCACTAAGCTTTTGCTTACGCTCTCTCGTTTTCTTAATTCAATAATGCAAAGCACTAGAGTATCTTGAAGGGCAGCAAGAAGGGCAAGAGTTCAAGTACAAGTAGAGCTCAATGTATGGAAGGTTTTTGTTAAACATTTTAGCTTTTGGATGGTTTGGCAATGTGGGACCAATGTGTATGTTTTAGGAGGTGTTTGGAACTCCCTAAGTATGTTGAATGTTGTTATGGATGCTGGTTTTTGGATTGGATCCTTATATGCTTGTTGTGGAAGTTTGTGCTTGAATAGCTAGCTTGTGTAGGAAGCATGCCTATAGAATTGGGGCTTTTTGCTTGTGATGTTGTTTTGATGAATTGATGATGCAAGTGTGTCCTATATATGTTGAATTGCATGCTGGTAAAGTTTGGTAGCATTTGGAGCATGATTGAGTGATCAATTGCATGTTTTGGTATGCTAGTTTGCTGAAATCTGTGCAGGCGTTTCGGAACAGTGTGCACCGTTTCGGAACGGGTGCCTGGAATGAACCCAGGGGTCCGAAACGGTATGCACCGTTTCGAAACGGTTTGGCCTCTGCCAGACCCCCGTTGCGGAATTGGTTTCGGAACGGCCCGTGTTTCGGAACAGGGTCAACCTGTTTCGGAACGGTCGACCGTTGGGGGCTGACATGGGCAGTTATATGTTTTGAAATGTTTGCGTTTTGGTCCTGAATCTTGTTTGTGCAATTGTATGAGTTTGAGAAGTCCTTTTGAGCTGAAATTTCTCAGAGAAGCATGAAACTTGACTAATTTCAAGTTGGTAAGATTAATTTGGGTTAAGTCCTTTAATTTATCAGAAATTACAATTTGGTCCCTAAAGTTGTAATTTGTTCAATTGGGTCCCTGTTTGATCTCTGATGTTTGTGATCTTTGAGTATGATGTTTGTGTGATCACCATTAAGGTTAATGAGCATCTAGATAAGATTAAAAAGAAAAAAAAAGGGTCGTTAATCAAGGTTGACTTTCGGGTTGACTTTGGTTTTCCCCGTGTGACTTTCTTAATTCGGGTCAACCGTCTAGGTCGGGTTAAGGGGGTTACATTTGGTGGTATCAGAGCTGAGTTCTCGAGTAATTGGGAATGTTTGTATGCATGATTGAAGTATGTTTGACTTGTATGCTTGTGGTATGAAAGCATGTTTAGTGGCTTGAGATGTTGATGCATTTGAGATATATGCTGTGATGTTGCATGTTGAGGGTACCCATTGCCAAACAAAAGCTAAAAATTTGATGTTGATTTTTGAAAGAAATTGAGCTTGAATACTTGGATTGCTTACCTTGCTGGGCCTGACTATGTTTTATTTGTATTGTTATGCATGGTAAAAGTATGGCACCACGTAGAGAGTTAAGGAGTAGCGTGAGAGCTACGACTCCGGATGGGAATGAGAATGATGAGAATGCGGGTAGTGCTGTGTTACCTCCTCCTCCACCTGGTGGTGGTGGTGCTGAGGGAGGGAGAGTTGGAGCTGAAGCAGCTGGTGCTAGAGCTGCAGGACCTGAGGTTGGTCAGGGGCAAGCTATGCCTGATATGACGATGCTGGTACAAGCTATTGCGGGTGCTTTTCGAGCAGTAGTAGCTGGAGCTCAAGGAGCTGGGCATCAGGGAGATGCTGGTGTTAGACTACCCTTAGAGCGTCTGCGCAGTCTTGGTGGGACTGAGTTTAGGGGTATGTCAGCTGAGAGGACGGAAGCTTGGCTAGAAAGTACCAAGCGTATCTTGGGACAGATGAGCTGCACTGATGTGCAAAAGTTGGGATGTGCTGTGTCCTTGCTGCAGAGCGATGCTTATACGTGGTGGACGACCACAATCTCTGGAATGGCTGAAGCTGATGTCACTTGGACATTCTTTCAGAATGCGTTCAAGAGGAGATATCTGGGAGTGAGATATCTGGATGAGAAAAAGCGTGAATTCATGACTCTGACCCAAGGGAGCATGAGTGTGGCTGAGTATGAGGTGCAGTTTGTGCGACTCAGTCAGTATGCACCGGAGCTGATTCCTGATGAGCGGAAAAGGTGCGAAAGGTTTCGTTATGGTCTCATAACGGAGGTAAAGATGTATGTGCTGGCCACTGAGTATGATGATTTTGATGTGTTAGTGGGTCGAGCAAAGGACATAGAGATGAATCTGAGTTTGTCTGCGAAGGGTGCTGGAGCGAGTTCTGGGAAGAGAGCTGCTGAATATAGTTCCGGAGGTGGACGGAACAAGAGGGGACGCGATCAGAGGTATCAGTCCTCAGCTAAGAGAGGTGGAGGTGCACCTGCTAGGGGTGGCAATGCTAGAGCTGACCCTAGTGCTTGTTGGATCTGCGGTTCACGTGGTCACTTGAAGCGTGACTGTCCTCGTGCTGTGAGGGAGGTGCAAGCTCCTGTTGCGGCAGCTGGGTTTGAATGCTGGAATTGTGGTTCTGCAGACCACTTGAGGCGAGATTGTCCGAGGTTGGCTGGTGGCCAAGAGCGTGCTCCTGTTGTTGCTGCACCGCAGAGAGGTCGTGGGCGCGGCCGTGGTAATTTTCAGAGGCGTGAGGAAGGTGGTCGTGGAGTAGCCCATGTGGTGGCTATTCAGCCTGAGGGTGGAGGCCAAGCGAGGGTGTATGCTCAGCGCGAGGGAAGGAATGATGCAGATGTGATTGCAGGTACCTTTACTTTGCAATCCTTGTCATTGCTTTCTTTGATTGATTCTGGATCTACGCATTCATACATTTTGCGTGAGCATGCTGAATTGCTTGGTTTGCCTGTTGAGTCTTTGGATGTTGGTGTTCGTGTCACTAGTTCTTTTGGTGAAACTGTTGTGACTCGAAAGCTTTATAGAAGGTGTCATTTGGTTGTTCAAGAGCATGTCTTTCATGTTGATCTTATGGAGTTGCCCTTTTATGGTTTTGATGTGATTCTTGGTATGGATTGGCTTGCTGAGCATCGTGCTGTTGTGGATTGTGAGAATAAGCGTGTTTCGCTTAAGCTTGCGGATGATTATGAAGTGGTGGTGGTTGGTGAGAATGTGAAGTTTCTTGCCAATGTTGTTTCTACCTTGGAGGCAAGCAGGATGCTGAGGCAGGGCTGTGAAGCTTATCTAGCTTTTGTGATGAATCCTAGCTCTAAGGAGTTGAGGGTGCAAGATATCAGGGTTGTGAAGGAGTTTCCTGGTGTTTTTCCTGAGGAGTTGCCTGGTTTACCTCCTAATCGTGAGGTGGAGTTTGGAATTGAGCTGTATGAGAATACAACTCCTGTGTCCATTACTCCCTATAGAATGGCGCCTAAGGAGCTGAAGGAGCTGAAGGAGATGAAGACGCAGTTGCAAGAGCTGCTTGATCGTGGTTTCATCCGGCCGAGTGTGTCACCTTGGGGAGCACCGGTCTTGTTTGTGAAGAAGAAAGATGGCACTATGAGGATGTGCATTGATTACCGTCAACTGAACAAGTTGACTATCAAGAATCGGTATCCTTTGCAGAGGATTGATGATCTCTTTGATCAATTTCGGGGAGCTGCTGTGTTCTCTAAGATTGACTTGAGGTCAGGGTATTATCAGTTGAAGGTGAAGGATGTGGATGTGCCTAAGACAGCTTTCAAGACAAGGTATGGGCATTATGAGTTCCTTGTGATGCCGTTTGGTTTGACAAATGCTCCTGCTGCTTTCATGGACATGATGAATCGTGTGTTTCATGAATACTTGGACAAGTTCGTTGTGGTGTTCATTGATGATATCCTCGTGTACTCGCGTACTGAGGAGGAGCACGAAGAGCATTTGAGGATTGTGCTGCAAGCTTTGTTGGAGAATCAGCTTTATGCTAAGCTGAGCAAGTGTGAGTTCTGGCTTAGGTAGGTGGTGTTTCTTGGGCATGTGGTCTCAGCTGAGGGGATTCGTGTGGATCCTCAGAAGATTGAAGCGGTGATGAACTGGAAAGTTCCTAAGTCTGTTCATGAGGTCCGTAGTTTCCTTGGTTTGGCAGGATACTACCGAAGGTTTGTGGATGGTTTTTCCAAGATTGCTGCTCCTTTGACGAAGCTGTTGCAGAAAGATGTTAAGTATGAGTGGACAGAAGCGAGACAGCAGGCTTTTGAGAAGCTGAAGGCGGCTTTGACTCAAGCTCCTATCTTGATTCAGCCTGAATCAGGGAAAGAGTTTGTGGTTTACAGTGATGCATCCTATGTTGGTTTGGGGTGTGTGCTGATGCAAGAGGGTAAGGTTGTGGCTTATGAATCGCGGCAGTTGAAGGTGCATGAGCGCAATTATCCTACGCATGATATTGAGCTGGCAGCAGTGGTCTTTGCTCTGAAGATCTGGAGGCATTATCTGTATGGTGAGAAGTGTACTGTGTACACGGATCATAAGAGTTTGAGGTATCTGATGTCTCAGAAGGAGTTGAATCTTAGGCAGCGGCGTTGGTTGGAGTTGCTCAAGGATTATGATCTGACGATAGAGTATCATCCTGGAAAGGCTAATGTTGTTGCGGATGCCTTGAGTAGGAAGGTAGCTGTTGAGCTGAGGGCTATGTTTGCTAGCTTGAGTATATCGCGAGATGGTGGTCTTGTTGCTGAGTTGCAAGTGAAACCATCGTTGGTTCAGTTGATCAAGGATAAGCAGTTGCTGGATGATTCCTTGTTGTCTCATGTTCAGGATATCGCGGAGGGTAGACCTTCGGATTTCTGTTTTAATGATGATGGAGTGTTGTGTTTTGGGAGTCGAATAGTAGTGCCTGCTGATGCTGAGTTGAGGCGTGCTATTCTGACTGAAGGTCATAGTAGTCCTTTTGCTATGCACCCTGGTAGTACTAAGATGTATCGTGATCTCCGTGATGAGTACTATTGGGTGGGTTTGAAGAAGGATGTTGCAGAGTTTGTGAGCAAGTGTTTGGTGTGTCAGCGAGTTAAGGCTGAACATCAGGTTCCTTCTGGTTTGTTGCAACCGTTGAAAATCCCTGAATGGAAGTGGGAGAGGGTTACCATGGATTTTGTATCTGGTTTACCTTTGTCTCCATCAAAGAAGAATTCTGTTTGGGTGATTGTGGATCGCCTGACGAAGTGTGCGCATTTCTTGCCTGTGCATACTACGTTCTCTTTGGATAAGCTGGCAGAGCTGTACATTGCTGAGATTGTGAGGCTACATGGTGTGCCTAAGTCGATTGTGTCGGATAGGGATCCGAGGTTCACATCGCGTTTTTGGCAGTGTTTGCATCAAGCTTTGGGTACAAGGTTGCATTTCAGTGCATCCTATCATCCTCAGTCGGATGGTCAATCTGAGCGAGTTATTCAGATCTTGGAGGATATGTTGAGATGCTGCGTGATTGAGTTCCAAGGTTCTTGGGAGAAGCATCTGCCTTTGGTTGAGTTCGCTTATAACAATAGTTATCAGGCGAGTATACAGATGGCACCTTATGAGGCTCTGTATGGGAGGAGGTGTAGGACTCCTCTTTGTTGGGCTGAAACTGGTCAAAAGTTGGTTTCGATGCCGGCTTTGTTGAAGGGAACCACCGAGAAGGTGAAGCTCATTTGTGAGCGGTTGAAGGCTGCTTCTGACCGGCAAAAGTCTTACGCGGATTTGAAGCGTAAGGAGATAGAGTATGCGGTGGGTGACCGTGTGTTCTTGAAGGTTTCGCCTTGGAAGAAGGTGATGAGGTTTGGTCGGAAGGGTAAGTTGAGCCCTAGATACATTGGACCGTATGAGGTTGTTGAGCGTGTGGGTCCTGTTGCGTATCGGTTGAGGTTACCTCAGGAGCTGGAGAAGATTCATGATGTGTTCCATGTTTCTATGCTCCGGAAGTATAGATCTGATCCTTCGCATGTGATGCCTGTGGAGGAAGTGGTTTTGAATCCGGATTTGACCTATGATGAGGAACCGGTGAAGGTTCTGGATTCAGATAGCAAGGTTCTTCGTGGCAAGACTATTGAGTTGGTGAAGGTGCTGTGGAAGCATCGCGGTGTTGAGGAAGCCACGTGGGAGCGGAAGGAAGACATGCTGAAGCAGTTTCCTTATCTCTTTCCTTCAGGTAAATTTCGAGGACGAAATTTCTTAAGGGGGGAGAGTTGTAACGCCCCGGTTTTGGGCTTAGAAGTCTTGGGCGTTGACCGGTCGGTCAAAGTGCTGTTCGAATCATAAGAGGTTAAATTAGGAAAGCCTAGTTCGGGTTGCATTAAAAATATGGAAAAATGTTCTAAAATCATCTTTTAATATAATTAAGTGAACTGTGAAATCAATTTTGGAAAATGAGTTTTGGAAGGGTGACATTTTGGCTAGTGACCAAAATGTAATTTTCGCAAGTTTGGTGGCTGTTTTATAAAGGGTTGAAACTTTGAATCTTTAAGGAGCTATTTACCCAAAGGGAGTTTCTCCAGATTTTTCTAAGATATTTTGAGTTATAATTCTGATTTTAAAGTATATCAAAAAGGAGGGAAAAGCCATTTGGCTAATTTTCATAACTAACTTCTCTATTTTCTTTCTCTCATTTTCTCTCAACCCAAACACTCCATTTCCAGAGATTTGTTTCTGATTTTCTCACCTAAATTCCTCCTTTCAACTCTCATTTGATTCCTAATCATTGTATCTTCAAAACCTCTTCAATTGCTAATTGTTTCAACAAGGATTTTGATTCCAAAAAGAGGAGAAACTCAAGTTTGGAGGTAAGAACGTCCTTCTCCTCTAAACTATCAGTTCTTTACTGAAATTCCTAAGTTTTCAATCCTAAATTGATGTTTAATTAAAGGTTTTAAAGTGTTGAAATGGATCTTGGCTTATTATGCAAGATTTTGATGATTTTTGATGATTTTCGTTAGATCTGAGTAATCTGTGATTTGAGAGGTGTTTTTGATGTTAAATGATCTCTAATTTGATAAGGAATTGAGTCTTGATTGATGCAATCCCGGATAGGTTGAGTTTCCTAAGTTTAGCTTGTGTTTCAAGGTTGTTTTTGAGGTGATCTTGTGGATCTGATGTTGCTGGAGGTATAAGGTTGTTGGTAGGTTGTTTTTAGATGTTTTATGATGTTAATGGAAGTGTGATTTTGCTGCTTTATGGCTGGGCTTTGTTTATAAGTGTTTTGGATGCATTTTCGGTTGTGTTTGGTGGCCGAAAATGGAGGTTGAATGAGAGCAGCGAGTTTAGGTGCTTTCATTGAAGCAATTAATGCATGATGATGCATTAATCCTCTGCTTTGATGTGTTGAAACAGGGGAGGCATCTTTGGATCCAAGAGTTGTTGATCCGGAAGCTTGATTTGGTGCTTTGGCTTGAAGCAAAGTGGAAATCGGTGAGTGAAGTTGGGTTTTCAGATTTTAAAACCAAGGTTTGAAGGTTTTGGGAGCTTAGTTTAAGTCTAAACAACTTTGCTAAGCTCAAGTGTAAGTTTTCGGATTTTCTCTCTAGTGGTGGCCATGAATTTGTTGTGATGCAAAATGGTTATTTGCATGTTTTAATTACTGTTTTGAAAGCATGTTTTAGCATGGTATTTGCTGATGTTTTAAGCCATATGTTGAAGGTAACTCTAGGTAGGAGTTCCTTGATTTTATACATTGAAATAATGTGGTTTGATGCTTTGAAATGCATGATGAATATGGCTTGGTTTAATGCTTTAAAACAGTGGATTATATGATGTAAAAGATGTATATTGGCAAGTGATGTTTTGAAAATGTTAAGGTCACTAAGGTGGTTAAAAGTCCTTGAGTTAGCCTTGTTACTTAAGAACATCAAGGTGGTTAAAAGTCCTTGGATGGTTCTTGTTGCGGACACTAAGGTGGTTAAAAGTCCTTAGGTGATCCTTTCCATGGTGTTTAAAAGTCCATGGGGCCAAGGTGTTTAAAAGTCCTTGGGGCCAAGGTGTTTAAAAGTCCTTGGGGTGATTCAAGCATTGGACACAAAGGTGGTTAAAAGTCCTTGTGTGGTCCTTATTCATGGTGTTTAAAAGTCCATGGCCAAGGTGTTTAAAAGTCCTTGGGGCCAAGGTGTTTAAAAGTCCTTGGGAAAGTTGTTGAACTTGTTTTAATAAATGAAATGTATCACTTGAGCCAATATGACATGTTAAGAATATTGTGAAGCATGAGGTGCTTGTTTTAATGTTTATTTTGAAGCATGGGATTGCTTGTTTAAAAGTATGCTTTTGAGCATGTGCAAAGGTTGATTATAAGCATGTTTTGTAAATGTTTTTAATTGCATTATTGAATGGTTTTTTTAAGAGCACTCCTCACTAAGCTTTTGCTTACGCTCTCTCGTTTTCTTAATTCAATAATGCAGAGCACTAGAGTATCTTGAAGGGCAGCAAGAAGGGCAAGAGTTCAAGTACAAGTAGAGCTCAATGTATGGAAGGTTTTTGTTAAACATTTTAGCTTTTGGATGGTTTGGCAATGGGGGACCAATGTGTATGTTTTAGGAGGTGTTTGGAACTCCCTAAGTATGTTGAATGTTGTTATGGATGCTGGTTTTTGGATTGGATCCTTATATGCTTGTTGTGGAAGTTTGTGCTTGAATAGCTAGCTTGTGTAGGAAGCATGCCTATAGAATTGGGGCTTTTTGCTTGTGATGTTGTTTTGATGAATTGATGATGCAAGTGTGTCCTATATATGTTGAATTGCATGCTGGTAAAGTTTGGTAGCATTTGGAGCATGATTGAGTGATCAATTGCATGTTTTGGTATGCTAGTTTGCTGAAATCTGTGCAGGCGTTTCGGAACAGTGTGCACCGTTTCGGAACGGGTGCCTGGAATGAACCCAGGGGTCCGAAACGGTATGCACCGTTTCGAAACGGTTTGGCCTCTGCCAGACCCCCGTTGCGGAACTGGTTTCGGAACGGCTCGTGTTTCGGAACAGGGTCAACCTGTTTCGGAACGGTCGACCGTTGGGGGCTGACATGGGCAGTTATATGTTTTGAAATGTTTGCGTTTTGGTCCTGAATCTTGTTTGTGCAATTGTATGAGTTTGAGAAGTCCTTTCGAGCTGAAATTTCTCAGAGAAGCATGAAACTTGACTAATTTCAAGTTGGTAAGATTAATTTGGGTTAAGTCCTTTAATTTATCATAAATTACAATTTGGTCCCTAAAGTTGTAATTTGTTCAATTGGGTCCCTGTTTGATCTCTGATGTTTGTGATCTTTGATTATGATGTTTGTGTGATCACCATTAAGGTTAATGAGCATCTAGATAAGATTAAAAAGAAAAAAAAGGGTCGTTAATCAAGGTTGACTTTCGGGTTGACTTTGGTTTTCCCCGTGTGACTTTCTTAATTCGGGTCAACCGTCTAGGCCGGGTTAAGGGGGTTACAAATCTAAAATGCAAGACCAAAAAAGGCTCAAAATGCACGATTAAAAAGGAAAACACTGGAAAATGGACTAATTAAAACAAAAACGCAAATTTGAAGGACCAAAGCAGCAATAATACCACTGAAAAACTGATTGAATTGCAAAATAATGACCAAATTAAAAAGATGCTGAAACCTGAAAGGACCAAAATTGTGATTTGACCACTCAAAAATCAACCAAAAATAAAACAGGGACGAAATTAAAATTTTTAGAAAAACTAAAGGGACTGTGGGGATGGTTTAAAACGCGGAAGGGATGATTACGTGATTATAGGGGGACGGAGGGATTTAAAATGGGATTAAACCGATTTTAAAAATCTAAAACTCTATAAAAGTCGGCCTAAAAACAAATGAATTCTTTTAGCCTAACCCCAACTCTCAAAGACTCTCCCTCTCTTTGCTCTCTCGAAATCGACATCGGCCACCGTTCCGGTCGCCGCTAGCTGGCGCCAGAACCCTAGGAAAGACTTTCGAGCTTGCAGTACAGCCCGAGGGTGGTGGACCAGCTAGAGTGTATGTGCATCGTGAGGGCAGGAATAACACATATGTGATTGCAGGTAACTTCTCATTATAGTCTTTGACTTTGCTTTCTTTGATTGATTCTTGCTCTACACATTCATATATTTTGGGTGAGCATGCGAAGATGCCGGATATACCGTTTGAGATTTTAGATGTTGGTATGAATGTTACAAGTTCTTTTGGTGAAACTGTTGTGGTTAGGAAAGTATATAGAAGATGTCCTTTGATGGTTCAGGGTCATGTATTTCCAGTAGATATGATGGAATTGTCGTTTTATGGTTTTGATGTGATTTTGGGTATGGATTGGCTTGTTGAACATAAGGCTAAAGTGGATTTTGAGACGAAGCGAGTTTCCTTGAGGCTTATAGATGATTATGAGGTAATAATAGTGGGTGAGAACATAAGCTCTTGTCCAAAAGTTGTTTCAGCTTTAGATGCTCAGAGGTTGATCGATGTTGGTTGTCAGACATATTTAGCTTACATTAAAAATCCGAACATGAACGAGGCACACCACAAGACATCAGAACTGTTTGTGATTTTCCGGAGGTATTTCCGGAAGAGTTGACTGGTTTGCCACCCGATAGAAAGGTTGAGTTTGCTATAGAGACATATATCGATTCTGCCCCAATATCCATTGCTCCATATCGTATGGCCCCTAAAGAATTGAAGACCCAACTTTAGGAACTGTTGGATCGAGGATTCACTCATCATAGTATCTCACCTTGGGGTGAAAAGTGTTGTTTGTGAAAAAGAAGGACGGTAGCTTGAGAATGGGTATATATTACCGACAGTTGAATAAGGTAAGAGTGAAGAATAAACATCATTTACCGCGGATTGACGATCTATTCGATCAGTTAAGAGGTGCTTCAATGTTTTCCAAAATAGATTTGAGATCCGGTTACTATCAATTGAAGGTAAAAGATAAAGATGTACTGAAGACAACTTTTTGCACTCGCTATGGACATTATGAGTTCTTGGTGATGCCCTTTGGTTTGACTAATGCACTGGCTGCTTTTATAGATATGATGAATAGAGTGTTTCATGAATATTTGGATCAATTTGTGGTAGTGTTCATTGATGTTATTTTGATCTATTCTCGTACCGAAGAGGACCACGATAGACATTTGTGTTTGGTGTTACAGACTTTGTTAGATAATCGACTATATGCTAAGCTGAGCAAGTGTGAATTTTGGATTAAGGAAGTTGTATTCTTGGGGCATATAGTGTCAGCCGAGGGAATCAGAGTGGCTCCTAAAAAGGTTGAGGCATTTGTGAGTTGGAAACAACCAAAGTCAGTGACAGAAATTCGTAGTTTCTTGGGCTTGGCATGTTATTACCGATGTTTTGTAGATGGGTTCTCTAAAGTTTCTGCTCATTTGACAAAACTGTTGCAAAAGGATGTTCGTTTTGAGTGGACAGAAGCAAGATAACAATCTTTTGAGAAATTGAAAGAAGCTTTAACGAAAGGTCCCGTTTTGGTTCAGCCTGTGACAGGAAAGGAGTATATAATCTATAGTGACGCGTCTTATGTTGGCTTAGGTTGTGTACTAATGCAAGAAGGAAGAGTAGTAGCTTATGTATCTAGACAGTTGAAGGTTCATAAGCGCAATTATCCTATACATGACATAGAGTTGGCCGCAGTAGTGTTTGCTTTGAAAGTTTTGAGACATTATCTCCACGGTGAGAAATGTACAGTATATACGGATCATAAGAGTTTGAAATATTTGATGACACAAAAGGAGTTGAACCTTAGACAGCGTAGATGGGTAGAATTGCTTAAAGATTATGATCTTTCAATTGAGTACCATCCTGGTAAAGCCAATGTAGTGGTCGATGCTTTGAGTAGGAAAGTGGCAGTTGAGTTGCGAGAAATGTTTGCTAGGCTAAGTTTGTCACATGATGGCGGTCTAGTGGCGAAATTGCAAATTAAACCTTCATTGATTCAGTTGATTAGAGAAAAACAGTTGCAAGATGAAACGTTGGTACCACATGTTCAAGACATAGCGGAAGGTAAACCGTCAGATTTTTGTTATAGAGGTGATGGTGTTCTATGCTTCAAAGGTAAGGTTGTTGTACCAAATGATTTTGATTTTAGACGCACCATTCTGACTGAAGCTCATAGTAGTCCGTTCGCCATGCATCTGGGGAGTACAAAGATGTATCGTGGTTTGAAAATGAGTACTACTGGGTTGGCTTGAAGAAAAATGTTGTTGAATTTGTGAGCAAGTGTATGGTTTGCCAGCGTGTGAAGGCTGAACATCATAAATAATGAATTCTAGATGCATGCTTCCTATTTAAATCATACATACATTCAAAGGTCAAATCTCTAAACATGCATTTAATCATACATACAACTCAAATGTACTTCAACTATCAAGACCACATGGCAATAACAACATCAAAGCACCTCTATCATCAATAATGAATTCTAGATGCATGCTTCCTATGCAAATCAAGCATCAAAGGTCAAATCTCAAATCCACACATAAACCAACATTTAAAGACCATTTACAACCCAAAATAAACATACCAAACTTGTACCAAACTAGAGAATACCAAAACAACTAACATTCATAGCATTGGACACCCTTATTGCCTTTATTACACTAGTCCAAAACCAAGACATACATTCAATGAAGTCTCTTGGAAATCCTTTGAAAGATGCTACCTCCAATCACTTAATTATCTGCATTGATGAGAAAAAGTGAGCATAAGCATACAAGCTTAGTGAGAAATGCTCAAAACCAAAAACATCATCAATGCTCAAAACCATTTTCACTCTTTTGAAAACCATCATGCCCTCTTTGAAAATCCATGCACTTCATCATTAAAATCAGCATGTTAAACACCATGCAACAAGTATCACATACTTCATAGCAATTAAACCATTACTAAACAAAATCAAGCCTTCCAAGCATATTCGCCAATATGCAAAGCTTAAGGTAAAACATGCATTTTTCCATATTATGCATCATCAACATTTTCATAACATTTCAATCCATTATATTGGCTTACAAGTGATTAATGACATTCTCATTTCTCAAAAAGCATATCGGATACACGAATTACCAAGTGTTGTCCCAAACATTCTACACGCTCTATCGGCATCCCAAGGCTCACACATGGGAGCAACCCCCCACCGTTATGACACTCGTGGTGGAGTTTTCGGTACAATCACAACCCCTCAACACCACTCATCGGTAAATGTATAGCCCACTAACGAGAGACGGGACACATACAAGGTTCGCACACGGGAGCTAACCTCCACCGTTGCAACCTTAAACATTCCTCAATCGTTAGGGTACTTGGATGGAGTTTTCGGTACAATCACAACCCCTCAACATCCAAGGCGACTTGTTTATAGTGCACTCAATCCTATAGCCGGCTAACTATATTCGATTTCATTTACAAAACACATTACACAGCATCACTTGCCAATATAATCCACATTTCATGCATACCTCACTATTTTTACAAAGCATTCACAATAAGCCATATTTCAAGCATTAAACCATGCATAAAACATATGCATACAAGGATCACTTACCTAGTGCATCCTTAAACCATATGGCATCATCAACCACATTTTATAAACTCAAAACATGCTTTAAAACAGTAGGTAAATGCAATAAAAACAAGTTCATCTAAAGGCTCATAATAGCAAAATCCGAGGGAGAAAATCACTTTACTTACTTCCGAACTTAGTAAAGCGTTTCAAGCTTACACAAAGATCCCAAAACCTCTTTTATGAAGTTTCAAAATTGGAAATCTCATTTCCACTCACCGACTTGCGAAACCTCACTTGCCGACACAACAATCAACCGACCAAAGCCTCCAAAACCACTTCGATCGATTCTGGAACACTATCCCCTGTTTTCAACACATTAAAAATAGTTCAATGCACCATAATGTATCCAAACACCAGCACTTAATTAGAAACCCGCTGCCCTACTCTAAAGCATCAAAATACCCATCCAAAACAACTAAAATCACAATCGACTGATCTCTAAACTCAGCTCAGCCATCAACCAACACATCCAACACATTTTAACCATAAATCAACATCCAAAAACAACCTAAAACCATCCTTATACCTCCAGCAACTCATATCTCACATAACACCCCAAAAACCCAACCATAAATACCTTTAAAAATCAAAGATCTCAAGGATTTCGGGATTAATATGATTAAGATTCTATTTCAACATCATAAACCTTCCAAAACTTGATTAGAAACCATCTTAAACAAATCAAAACAAAATAACTCTAAAAATCACATTAAATGATCTCTTTAAATCAAGATTTCACATTTTATCAAAACCACAATAAAACTTCAATAAAAAACATAAATCAAGAGTCAAATATCTTTGAAATTTCATTAAAGAACCTTGATTAGAGTGTTAGCACGAAAATTACCTCCAATCCTTGCTTCTCTTCTAATTTGGCAAGTTTTGCTTTCAAGAATCTTGAAGAGATTTGAGAGAAATCACAAGAGAGAAGTTGAAAATCAAGAGTGAAAATGAAAGTGAAGGAAATCTGGAAAATGAGAGAATGAGAGAGTGTTTGACTGATGTGAAATGGAGAGAATGAAAATGATCGTCAAATTTACTTAACAAACTTAACCACTTTTCTTTAATTTAAAAAAGCCTCTTTTAATATTTAATAAATCATTTAAAACACATGCAAAATTATAGAAAAGGCTTAATTGCCATTAAGATCCCTAAAGATTCTAAGAATTTGACTCTTTTTGTAAAACACCCTTTTCCCAATTTTAAAACTGTACATTTTGGTCAACTGTCCAAAATGTATACTTCACAAAACTCGTTTTGCAAAATTGATTTAACCAACCTCATAAATATAATTTTAGAAATTTTTACCACATTTTTATCCCATCTCGAACCTTGATTTCCCTGAACCGCCTTTAACGTCTCGAATAGCCGATTATTGGTTCCACTAGCCTGACCCGACGCACATAACACCTAGGCCCAAAATTGGGGCGTTACATCAACACACATATATACATTTAAGAACCATGTAATCAAACAAACTAGATTAATCCTATCTGGATGCATTCGAACCAACATGGAATTCTAATTGAACAATCATAACCATATTCAAACTAAACATGGGCATTTGCATTTCATTTCATTTCATTCAATTAAAGCATGTTAATATACATGAGAGTCAAATACAAATTAAAACTTATTAAGTTCATACACTCGACACTCTTCCTATGGGACCATTCGAACACCACACACATATATATACATTGATCTATTCATTTATAACATCCAAATCAATTGTATAACAGACAAGTACAATGGCAACAAGGACTATACTATCGTATATCATGTCATTCAAAGATCCATTGCACATAACCAAATACATATGATTATATCATAAGTCTTAATTTAACCAAATATCATATATATATATATATATAAACTTAGCAAAAGTGTCATACAAGACTTAATACAAACATAACTTAGTCATTACAAACCATTAGCTTAAACTTTATATACTTAACAAGTCATGTGTTCACATTTAATATGAATATCAACCAAAATGCATGTGACACCACTCTAATACACAAGTCTATGCCACTCTCTAGAAGTCTAAAAAAAGATCACATCATACATGATTCTTGCTTGTAACTTGGTGCTCCAGGAACGGATTGGGCAGCTTTCAATCAACACAATATGTTGGTTTGGGAAGGAGGAAATAAAGAGTGATAAGTACAAAAGATGTACTTAGTGAGGTAGTACTTAATTCTATTAGTTTAGTCTTTTAGGTGTCTTATTTCAATTAGCCAAGGTTACCTAGCTAGGATTCATATTATATAAGCATCCCCTAGCTAGTTTAAACATGATCAAGAATCACTTAGCTAGTTTTAGAAGCATGTAAACAACAAGTAGGCACGTAGGTCATGTATATTTCAAACAAAATTCATATTAGTGTTTAAGCCTTTAATGTCTTGAACTCGTGTTTCATATAATCACAATCATATAACATAACAAGTCACATATATCACTTGTTACATGTCTTATTTCAAGTACTTATAGTATTTTGCCTTGGTAGATTAGTAGAACTAGGTAATCAAGTCTCTTTAGGTACAAGATACCAATTCAGAGGATGCACAAGGTATCAAAATCATAGGGTACACAATACACCAAGGTGTCTACCACGCCATTACAAGATAGCCAAATGATCATCAGAGGATGTTCAAAGCATCAAATACACAAGGTGTTAACAACACCAACAGAGAGTACCCAAGGTACTAATTTCAGAGGATCTCTAGACTCTAAGGCATGTCGTTCTACCTAAGACCAACTAGTCAACCAAGGGCTTATAGTGTCTTTTAACTCGACCAATCACAAGGCAAGTCATTAACAAGCCAACATATCAATTATATAGCGCATAGCATGTTGCAAGCATATAAGGTCTATCTTTGGTCAAAGTCTCATTGTTTCTAACATGTATAGTCACATATACTCCTTCATACAACATGTAACATTCAAGGGTAGTAGCATAATAATCACATAGAACTCATATAATCCATCAGTCAAGAGCATATACCATGTATCACACAATAGCACCAAACTAGTAGCAAACATAAGCAATTATCTTTCCATTTAACCTTCTTCCCTTAAAACATTTACCAAATATTAATTAGGTTCATTTCATGCTTTCAAGTCATCATAAATTAAAATGAGAACATTGGTTAGGACGTTAGTCCTAACCCTAAGGATTAACTACACTCACTATACTCCAAGCTTAGCTAATCTTGATCCTTGATGATTATTCCTTTATTCTTCTTACAAGTTGGACCAGCTCTTGACTCCTCCAAGGTTTTCTCAAATTATTGGTCTTAACATTCATATAAAAACATATACAAAACATATTAGAAGCTAATTCAAACATATAAGCTGATTTATACAAGTGCAAACATTAAACATTCAAAATTGTTTTTCTTATTGGCAGTTTGAGTACTTGTTACCAATCTGGGCATATCTTTTTACACACATATCCAAATTTTAATTATTTTACCATTCTAGAAAGCTTATTCACACATCTTTACAACCATGTATGGTACATATTTTTTTTCATTTCTCAATCAATACAGTTTATTATATAAACATAGGTCATTTTGCAGTTTTGGACAGTTTGTAGTACCTCCACAATTTCGATTCCAGAATTTTCTATAGAGATCAAATTTTAGTGTCATTTGTTTCTAGTTAAAATAGACATCCCCAAGTATTTTCTATCAAAATTTCAGGCTAAATTCCATGTATTTTATTTTTGGTGAATTTTTTAAGGTATCTGTCCAAAACAAGGCAGTGCTGGGCAGATTACACTAATTTCTAACTTAAGCTCCTTACAATTTATATTCATACCTTCACCATCCAATATTATTTTACCAGTTAATTCTAAATTTCCTCGTAACCACATCTAACACTTTTAAACATAAATTTCCATATTTATTACAGATCAGTTTAGGGCTTTACCTTTCCAACTTCTCCAAAACAGTCCCTTAACTATCTTGTCTTTGCATGTGACCTATTTTTTATTCTTATCATATAACCCAACTAAATACATATTTCTTATCATCTTACAAGTAAATTCCAGAATTAAAACCATCATATACCACAAGCAAATGTAACATTTCAGATTATACAAACAACTTAACGTGATAACTTGATGAACTAGTTGAGTAGAAACACTTACCTAGCTTTCTAATTTGACTTTTATGGCAAGATGATCAATATGCAAGCAAGTTTTCAAGCTCTCCTTGAGTTTTTCTCCAGAAAAACTCTCTCTCTAAGCTCTCTCTCTCTCTCAATCGGCTGAAGAGAAGAAAAGAATGGGAAAGGAAAAGATAACTCTCTTAAGTCAGTGGAGTTGAGAGTTGACCGATCTGCCCTTTTTGTTAAACTATCACTTATTTCAACTCAATGGCCGATTGGGGAAGTCAAATTTTCAACATGCAAGTCTCCATTTTATCATATATTTTAATTTAGTCATGGCTGAATATTTATCAATTTATTAGTTCGTTCGATTAGGTCCTTATTTCAACTAATTAGGGATTACTCAGTTCATTTAAATTAATTATTTGACCAATTGAGAAAATTCTTCTAGGGTAAAATTGAGGGTGTTACAAATTATGTTTTCCGATCTTGTCTATCTTGTTCAATACCGTCACACCGACCAAGTCAAATGTTTTTACTATTCAACGGCCTTGAATCATTTGTTTCACTCTCTTAAGATAGATTGTTCCCATGAGTATCTCGAACCACTTGGCCTACCCATAGATGAGTGTTCCCTTACCCGTGCTCACTTTGCCTACCTCAACAATAAATGGGTTCGTGTTCCTCGAGCTCCTCGACAAGATGTTCAAGTGAAGGCTCCACAAGCTCCACAAGGTGCTCCTATTGCTCAATCATTCATGGATACTTTTATGATGTTTCTCAATGAGAAATTCAACAAAATGGAAGTCGATTTTGCCGTCATTGATAGTCTCTTCATATCATTGGAGGATCGAGTCAAGGACCTTGATACTCGCTTCACATCATTAGAGGATCAAGTCAAGGCCATTGGATTTCAACAAAATTCCATGGATGTCTCTATCACCACCTCCCATGGTGCTTGGCTTAATCACACTCGGAAACCTCAACCAAGCCAAGATGATGAAGATGAAGATGACGAGGATGAAGACGATGGTGGGGACGAGTAGTTTTGTACCTCATGGCATATCATTTAGTTTTCTAGTTTATGCACCTATCTATTATGAACATATGCTTTTATTTATGTTTTTAGGATTTGAGTTTGGAACTATGTTTGAACTATTGCTTGATTTGGATATTTATTGCCTATTTATAATTTATGTTGCTTAATTATGCTTTAAATTGTACTTCATGTTTATTATCCTTATTTTATGCATTGAATGTATATGATTTAACAAAAAGGGGGAGAAGAGCTCAATTTATGAAAATCAATTTTTGAATTGAAATCTTATCTTAAATTAAGGGGAGTAAGCTTTTCAAAATTTTCAAAACTTAAAAATTTATAATTGGTTTTGTTATATAAAAAAGAAAGAGATTGTAAAACCAAAATTGATTTTGATATAACAAATAACTTTAGGGACTTAATTGCAAAAATAATAAATTTTTAAGTATTTCAAAAACTCACCAATTGACAAGCCTTTTTAAACCTAGTACTCTTTCAAGTCAAAACATATTAAAAGGGTTTAAATTTTTTAAGTCTTTTCAAGTGTTTTCAAGCCAAACTTCAACAAAATGCCTAAGTGTATCAATACCCTATAGCGTATCGATACAGATTTTCAACACTGAAATTTTAATCGTAACCCCGTATCGATATGATATTCATCTGGATAAGACTTTAAGCTATAGCGTATCGATACGCATCAGGACAATTGCTCAACAACCCTCAACTCCATCAACCAAAGAGCCACTGTCGTCCCTCACCACTACACACGGAGATACACAACCCCTTCATCATCTTCATCACGACAATTCTTCATATTTACATTCAATAAAGAGCCAATCCCATAAAACTCCATATTTGACCATCATCTTCAAGCTTCATCAAAAACCTCACCCTTAACAACCATTCATCCACAACTCCACCACCAACGGAAATTACCAATCACCAAACCACTCCAAACAATCACCCATTATCCGAGTCTCCATTTTTTAGTTCTTTTAAACTCTGAATCCATCTCCACCATTCAACCCCATTCACCAAAAACACCCACAATCTTCCTTCGCCTCCATAATCGAAACCGCCATAGCTCACCATATTGAAGCTTAAAACTTGTATCATTTCAATTACTAGCTAACCGAGAGCCTCTCATAGTTTTCCATCCAATAACCGAACTCCAACACTCAACAACAGTGAGGGAATCAAACTTGAAAATAGAAGAAATGTGAGAGTTTACCCTTTCTCAGCTTGTGGCATTTTCTAGCGATCAGAGCCTCATCTCAACGATCCCAACAGTAGGGATATTCCATTCGACGAGGGGAGCTACATATCCCAAAACTAGGACAATCCGACGGTTGTCGGAGCAAATCCGACAGTAGAGAGCCGAAAGTTTAAGGGCCTTTTTCCATGGTTTTTGGCCCTCTTTTGGAAAACTGAACCGAAGAGGGGAAGAGGAAAGCGTCGGTTTTATCGCGACAATCTTGGCTCGCTTGAGCAGCCATCAAAACGAAAACGGCGGGATGGTTGCAACAGTGACTACGATTTGCTTCTAAAAAAGCCCTTGATGGCTTTTAGTTGGGGTGGGCAAAACTCACTCAACTCGAAAAAATTGAATTTTTTTTTCGAATTTCGAGTTATTTGAATTATTCGAGTCACTAGAATATTTTGTTGAAATTTTGAGTTCAAATCGAATCTGAATTTTAGAAGTTCGAATAACCGAAAAACTGAATAGTTTGAAAATATAAAACTACGTCGTTTAGTTTTAAGCCTTAGTTAATGTTATACTCATCTCCAATCTCTTACTTTCCTTCTTCAGTCATTCATATCTCACGTGAATTTAAATGAAAATCCCCCAATTCCCTTAACCTAAATCTCAAAGGACCTAAAATTTTAAAACCTAATTTACACGATATTTCAAATTCTTCTACTATTGTGAGCTCGAACAAGTAATAACGGTTTCACAGGCAGTGCTGAATTTGTGATCAACACTGTTGTTGACTTGTTGGAGCTCTAGCTTTGACATCATCGAGGGTTCTAAAAACTATTGGTCGGGGAAGGAACATATATGTATATTATGATTATAAATATATTATATAATATAATGTTTGATTTGTTTAATAACATCAAAAATCTTATTTACACACTTGAAAAAGAACATGAAGAAATATATTTTATATGGTTGGTTAGAGAAAGTCATTTAAATTGAAATCAATCTATAGTATAACATTATAAATAATTACAATTAAATTTGTATAGAAACTCAACGCTCGATTCGACTCGACTCGAAAAAATTTTAAATAAAGTTTGAGTGATAAAATTAGACGCATCAACTCGAAATCTTTTGACTTGACTCGATCGAACGTCTAGCCCTAACTTTTAGAGATGATGAATACGAATAAAAAGGGGGGTTAACCCTTTCGGCCTGAACCGAACCGGTTCATTAGACCAAGGAGCAACCTCGTCCAACAGAACAAGCCAGACTCGAATCTGACCCATTCTAGCAGTAGTCCAAAAAAATATGCACAGCCCAAATTAATGGGTTTTCGTATATTCTCTTTACTTTTGTACTAGCCCAAATTTGATGTTAATGAAATATTTTACCATTGTTTTGGGTGCTTATATTTGATTTTTTTATAGCTTTCATATTATATATATATATATATATATATATATATATATATATATTCACACATATCAGTTTTGTGAGCCCAGATTAGTGAGTTTTCGTATATTCTCTTTACTTTTGTACTAGCCCAAATTTAATGTTAATGGAATATTTTACTATTGTTTTGGGTGCTTATATTTGATTGTATTTTATAGCTTTCATATATTTGATTATTTGATTATATATATATATATATATAGATCAGTTTTGTGAGCCCAGATTAGTAGATTTTCGTATATTCTCTTTACTTTTGTATTAGCCCAAATTTAATGTTAATGGAATATTTTACCATTGTTTTGGGTGCTTATATTTGATTGTATTTCATAGCTTTCATATATTACATATGTGTGTGTATAGTTTTGTGAGCCCGGATTAGTGGGTTTTCGTATATTCTCTTTACTTTTGTATTAGCCCAAATTTGATGTTAATGGAATAATTTATCCTTGTTTTGGGTGATTATATTTGATTATTTTTTATAGCTTTCATATATTACATATATATATATATATGTTTTATTATATATGTTTGATGTTAGCATTCGTATTTTGTTCATGCATAATAAATTAATTTATTACAATAGTCTAGTTTAGTACTTGATGCCTCGATATTCTAGTGGAAGCGTCGTCTCGAGTCTTCGGGTGTCATCTGCTTTAGTTATCGTGGGTTGCTTGTTCGATTTGTATGACCATGCATTCATGCATATTAGGGATTAAAATTAAATTAAATCAAATTTCAGTTTTTCACTTTTTCTTAATAAATGTTATACGAATTCTTTGGTACCAATTTTCAGGTGTGTTGGGGTGTGAACCCTTCTCCACATATAACCAACTATTAAATTCATTAGATCCCTGGTTTACTTTTTCGGTGTCCGATCTACCTTATCCAAGTGAACAGTGGCGATTCCGAGTCTTATTTTAAAATACGAGTTTTTTAAAGAACCCCCCTTATGTGCTTATTTTTTAATTAAAAACGGGTTTTTCAAATGAGCCCAAATTTTTTAGTCGCTATGTGCTCCGCTACATAATTTTGATTACATCAGCTAACAAACCACGAAACGAGTGAGAATTATTCTTTTCTATGTCCATTGAGAATCAAATAAAAAAATAGCGCCGTAAAAATCTCTATACGAGCACCAAACGACCGCTAAAGTTTGATGAAATCATGCCAAACGACATAAAACGAACCATAAAAACCAATGAAAATGTCACAAAAACAGAGGAAACATGTGGCATAAGAGCATAAATTCTTATCAAAATAAAGAAAAACTCAAATAAAAAACCTAAAAACATAACAAATAAAAATAAGAGAAATATAAACACCGGCAATCGACCGGCAATCGACAAGCAACACCGATAACCGTCTAAAAAAAATAAAGAAAAGAGCAGCAGCGCTTTTTGATTATTTTGAAAGAAAGAATTAGGGATGGCGTGAAAGTCTCTAAAAATAGAACATTAATTTTTATATTATAAAAACATAAAATAATCGCATTTTCTTTCTACTTGTAAACTGACCAAATCGAACCGAATATATTCGGTTAACATCCAAACCATAACCGAACCAAAATCAAACAAAATGCTAAAGTTGGAATCAATTGGTTTTCTCAGCCCTAGATTGGTAGGGTTCTGGTAAAGGCATTTAAGGTATAAAAGTTAAAACAATAATTTATTACGATTATTGAATATAGATTAAAAGCCTTCACAAGTGTCTAGTCTTATGTCAAACCTGACGATATATTGTTATCACTTGGATCATCAGGGTCACCCTCATGATCCAATGAGACGTTAACTGAAAATATCAAAGCAGAAATATCTTCAGGATCTTGTGAACCATCGTTACCCTCCCACGGTTGAACACTGGCCAACAATGTCGAAGTGTGCATATTTTCCGTACCATCTAAGCCGCCATCCTCATCCTCATCATCATCGGATTGTTCCGAGTTCAACCTGAGCATAAGGTCCCGTATGCTTAATGGCTGTACGATTTCAAGTTGATGATCTGGTTTATGCTGCTGATTGAATCGTCCTGGTATCGTAGCTGGAGATTTGTAGCATGATTCGCAAAGGTCAAAACCTATTTTCTCCACACAGTCTTTGCATTTGTATCTCTCCCCGATTATTGGAGACATCTGAAACAGAAATGTAAGGAATGGACATTCGTCAAATGTGTTTTTCTGACTAAAGGCTGAAGCCATCAACAACCATAAAGCTTGCAATTGCAAAAATGTATACCAACCCATATCTACTCTAGGGTGGCAACAAATATGAGATTTTCTTAAGTGCTTTGAATGTATCAAGACTTGGCATGTTACAACCAATGTTATTCGGACAGACTAGTGTTTTAACACTTTATTTTCCTAGAAGTACCCTGATATGACATATGACTTTCAGATCCATGAGCATATTGTTCCATATATGTTTCTTAGATCCCTAAATTCAGGAAATCCTCTTTCATCCTTTGCGTTATTATTTGAGATCGTCTTAGAAACTAGAAAATTTTCCTCAATTTTCAAATATAGTAATGGCTTACTCTTGCACCTTCTTGTAATCCTAGTCCAAATTCATGTTGAGAAAGACAAATAACGAAGAGATTATCAATGTAAGGAATTGAACTTCTTAGTCACAAGAAAATCAGTCCATGTTAAACACATTGATCTAGTGATCTCCTTTCTTTCAGTAAAGGCAAAAAAATAACACCGGAGTCCTAAAAATGCAAAGTAAATGACAACTTAACATAGAAGAACTTTTATGTTTAATTGGTCAACATGATACAAATCTAGAATGATAAAAAATGACTAATTGTAGATCTCAATCTAAGTGATACTTGCTGTTACAATATCGAGCATGTACTTAGAGGGGTTGAGGGAGACATTTTTTCCTTTCAAAAATCGGTTAATAGTAGCTGACACCAAATGGTTGTTTCACATCTTCTAATAGCTAAAAGAAATACCACTTCTGATAACAGAGTTGCTCTTTCATACTACCAATTATATAATAAAAAAGAGTACTATTCTTCTATAATTAATGTTTCTTCTTGCAGAAACCTATTAGGTTAAGCCAATATACTGCAAATTACTGAATCTTAATTCAAACTTACCCCACAATAATCACAGCCCACTGCAACATGAACTTTTGGCCCACTGCCGAAAAACCATGATGAGTAAACATCACTAGAAATTGATGTCACCCGGTTAGTATGTCGTTGAACTTGTGTTGAACCTAAGCTCAAATAGCAGAAATGGGTTAAAACTATAAACAAAAAAGCAAGACAAGGAAGCAAAAAGGAGGGCAACCACTAGATTTCCTTTTCCTAAGAAAAAAACCAACTATTAAATTTTCGTGTGTGCATATGTATGTGTATTTGAGAAACAGAGTCAAGAATGGCTCAAATAGTTGATGAATATCATGTCTGCACAAGTCGTACATCTGGTTTGACGAGGACAAGTTATAGAATACAGAAAATTTGTATTTTAAATGTGTTTTAGAACGCTTAAAATTAGTTAAACCTCTTGCTTAAGGGGGAAAAAAAAGAAGCCTCCCAACTAAATTACAAATTAAATCCTTAACCTCTAGTAAGTTAACAGCTATTTATAAAGTTCTCACAAGAAACTTAAAAAAGAAAATATGGCTCAAGTTAAATCATTTTGTAAGGCATGAAAGAATAGTAAAATGATCAGAGCACCCTAAGGTAACTGATGTTGAAAATAAATGATTCTGAGAGCAGGATACCGACAATTGTGTTCCTTGAGTCTTTCCGAATATTCCTCAGGAAACTGCTTCTCCAAGAAATGTTGTAGAATTAAACAAACACCAGGAAATCCATTTGGTTGCAAGCTTTTACAAACTTGACACCTAGGCATTTCATCATTTGGGATAACAAAACAAGATTCACAATATACTGCACCAAAGAAGAGACCAAAGCATGCAGTCAGCAATAATATCTTCTAATCCTTTAACTTTTGACATAACAGGTTAACCGAAATGTCAACTACCATGGCCACAATTGAGAACAACTGGTCGAACAAGAAGCCCATTGCATGCAGCACAGAGTAAATCTGCAACAGAAACCACCTTTTTGTCTTTATGTTCAGAATCATTGCTTAACGAAGTCTTTCCTTGATTCAAAGCATCTGCAGCAACTTCAGGGCTCTCTGAAAATGGCATCGATTTAATTGGTATACCATTTTCATCCTGCATAAATGTTTTTGGTGCATCTCTGAATGAGGATGGTTCTGAATCCTTAGAACCACTTTCTGAATGCCCGTCCATTTGGAGATGAGAATGGGTGTGGTTATTCCCCAAAATATCCAACTTCTCACAAAGCTTTGGTTCAACTAAATTTTGATCAAATTGAAGTGAGAAGTGGCCGGCTCTCTTCTCTTCCTCTGAAAAAGGAAACAATAAAATAAATCAGTTTCCAACTCTTGAAGAGGTAGGGCAGGGTGAGGGGTGAGTCAATGGGAAAAAAGTTTCCCACTTGATAAAAAGAAGAATATCTTAGTCAGCGAGCTTATATCATCTCACTGTGTATTTTATTCTAATATGTAAACTTCTTTCCCAACAAAGTCTTGCAAAAGACTAAAGAGGACTTTGGTTAAAAGTTCCATCTTCCATGCATCTTAAGCATTTCCTTGCAGACTATTTCATACTAATTCATCAAAAGAAAATCTGATTTTACAGGAGCAGGTTAGTACTGGCAAATAGTTAGTAATGCACATCATCACAGCAAACAAGTATCTGCAGTATTTACAAGCAAAGTTGAACTCCGTTATACCACTATTATTTTGGCTATTGGGTAGAAGAGATTAAGTCCATACCACAATAACCACTTCTGTATGATCCGGACATTTAAAAACTTCAGTAAGGCTTGAAGAAAAATGATAAAAAGCAATTTTTTTCTAGCCATAACTTATAATTTATTAACAAATACTTCGCACTTAAAGAAAGGAGAAAGAAGAAAGGTACCTCTCACTTGTCTTTCCCTTCTCTTATAGGCTATAGGATACAATTTCAGGAGCAAAAAGTGCAGCAACTGACAGACACTTGGGAAATGATTGTATGGGCATCGACAAATGGGGCAATTGGACTCATGAACATGATTCATTGCATTGTAGACACACCAGAAGCATGACATATGGCCGCAGGCTGCAAAAAATGGAACATAAAGGCAGCTTAGTGCTTACAGGTAAATTCACACGTCAAAACTTGGTTAAGCATATTGCTTGCTTACCTAATACAACAGGCTTGTAAAGTAGTTCCCTGAAAAACACAAGAAAATCACCTTCAAAAATGTATCTAAGAGCTATCAATAAACCAATAACAACCAAGTACACCCAAATTGTCACAAGTATCAAATATATAGATTGGTGACTAAACAATCCAGTTCTGCTCATTGATCTATATATGATTTTTCTCGGTAAACAAGCTATGACAAAAACTTAGTAAAATCACATTTTTATTCAAATTTCAAAAGTTTTGAAAAAGGTATAACTTTCTTCTAACCACTACACAACCATGAAGTTGCTTCTAATACCAAACTTAAAGGGTCCTATAATCCATTAGAAAACAGTCAGATGCTGAATTCCTGTAGGTAGCCTTTGGCAAGTTTGTTTCTATCACGAGATAAACCTCCATAAGAAGAAGCTCCTTTTTAATTTCCAAAGAATTCATTTCCTGAGCTTGTCAAAAACAGAAACGTTATCTAAAAATATCTTAATCCTCACTAAATTTATATAGAAACAAAAAGAGACAAAAACAGCCTAATAAAATTTCAAAGCATCAAAAGGGGAAAAGTCAGAGTCTCAAATCTCAATAATAATTTGGTAATACCGAATCTACAGAATTGCCTCCAATGCCTAACAGAAATTCGAAGTAGCACATATCTATATCATTAATAGTTCCTAAAACGAAATCCTCTGAATTAGAACTTCTGATGACCAATTCGAAACAAATAGTGCAGATGATTGTGTAAATAACATACATATACGAGGCAGATAACATACAAATAGGAAAAAAGAGGCTTAATTAGGAATTAAAGAAGAAGAAGAAGAAGACTGACAGGCAAACGCAGCACTGGAACTCGTCGAGGAATTCCTCGGAGGGAAGATTATCGGTGGATTCCCCTCCATGCGGTTGTTTCTGGGGCTGCTGTTGGTGGTGGGTGTGGGGGTGTTTCAGAGGTTCTTGTTTATTAGTTTCGATTAGGGTTCCGTCGATGTGAACATCGGTTTTCTCCTGTGTTTCCATGTATATTTTTTCCCCTTCTGAAACCCAAAGAGAGGAAATCAAAGAGAAAATTATAAAATAGTCAGAAGCAAGAGAGGGGCTTTCTCATATTGGGCACTATCCCTATGGGCTTTAAGTTCTTAAGGTAAAGTGCACAAATTTGTTTGAAAATTCAATTTAGTAACTAAACTTTTAAAAGTCGTCTATTATTTTTTTTGAAGAAAACTAAAATAATTATAAGTAGTATCTATCTAAATATACTCTCAACCACTGAGACAAGTTGGTTCGTACAAAAAGTTGTCTATTATTTTACAAAACACATTCAATAGTTGCGGAAAGACCGTGAAATGTTTGTAAAACGAATAAGATAGAAAATGAGCAAAGTGACTGTGTTTCAGATTTAGGTGCTTTGGTGTGCAAAACAAAAAGATTGGATCTGGATATTAGATATTTGTTAGTTAGATTAGTTTTAATCGGATGGTTAGGATCTTTTGTATCTTTATTTTCTTTTTATATTTCTTTATTCCTATATAAATAAACAATTGTATTAATTACTTTTTGATTAATAAAACTAAAATCATTTTTCTCTCTCCCTTATCCCGATCTTCTTCAGAAACGTTTCCCCTTCGTCTTCTTTGTAGAGAGAAACCCTAGATCTATTTCTTCCTCTTCCAAAAATCCCAAATCCACAAACTCAACTTGGTATCAGTTGATAATATTTTCGATTCTCGTTCTCATTCCGCTGATGATTCTCGAAATTCTTTCAAAAATGATGACCCCTGTGATCCTTTCTATATTCATCCGAGTGAAAACCCCTCTTTGGTTCTCACATCCTCTCTTCTTGATGGCAAGAATTATCATTCTTGGGCTCGTTCGATTCGTATGGCTCTTATATCCAAAAATAAATTTGGATTTGTCGATGGTTCTATCAAGGAACCCCAGCCTACTGACGCTAGGTTTTCCGCCTGGGTAAAATACAATAATTTGGTGTTATCGTGGATCCAGAGGGCTTTAAATCCTGAGATTGCACAGAGCGTGCTTTGGATTGACACTGCTGTTGATCTTTGGGTCGATCTTTTCGACTGGTTTAATCAGGGAGACTTGCTTCGAATTTCTGATTTATTTCAGGAATATTTTTTACTCTCAATCAAGGTAACCTTACCGTTTCTGCTTATTTTACTTAGATTAAGTCTATTTGGGATGAGATCTGTGTTTTGCGTCCTTTAAAATCTTGTTCGTGTTCTGCGTCTGTCTAAAGAAAACAAGATCTGGTTCTTCATTTTCTTCGTGGTTTAAATGAAAATTTCAGTATTCCTAAAACTCAAATCCTTATGTGTAAGCCTTTGTCGGGTATCAATGAGGTTTTTTCTTTAGTTGCTCAGCATGAACGGACTTTGTTGTCTACAGGTAGTTTTGATAATGAATCTCATATAATGTTGGCTGGTCGTCCTGATTCGGGTAGACAGTATTCTAGGGATTTCAAAAAGTCCTCTAATGTTACTAAAAGGCCTTTGTGTGTTCATTGTGGTCTTTATGGTCATACTGTTGATAGATGATATAAGAAACACGGATATCCCCCTGGTTATAGAAATAGGGTTTCTGTGGGTAAGATGAATCAAGTTGGTTTTGGTATTGCTGATTCTTCTTTGAAAAATTCTGGTTCTGGTAATGGTGCTGCTACTGGTTCTGGTTCTCTTACTTTTACTAAAGACCAGTATGATGCCTTGCTCAATTTGCTTAATGAGAAAGGTAGTTTTTTGCCCAGTGGTTCTGTTAATGTCTCTAAGGTGAATGTTCTTTCATCTGCCTTTGATGATGCTCCGTTTGATGCTTCAGGTATCATTCTGTCTTGTCCTATTGTTAATAATATGCATTGGATCATTGACAGTGGTGCTACTGACCATATATGTTGCTCGTTAGATTTTTTCTCTTCTTTTTCAGTTGTTTATAATAAATTTGTTAAGCTTCCAAATGGTCAGTTAGTATCTGTAAGTCATATAGGTAATGTTAGTATCTCTCCTAATTTGGTTCTTAAAAATGTTTTTCATATTCCAAATTTCAATTTTAATTTGATTTCTGTTAGTCAATTGACTAAAGATAAGTCTATCTCCTTGGTGTTTAATTTCGGTACTTGTTTTATACAGGATGTGCATCAGTGGAAGACGATTGGTATAGCTAATGAGTGCACTGATTTGTACAAGTTAAATTTGTGTTTTTTCAATAATGCTGATGATTATGCATATTCTGGCACTTCTGCTTGTGCTTGCAATTCTGAACATTCTGCTCCTGTTTGTCATGCTGATCATATTCAACATACTTGTAATTCTGTTTCTGTTTCTAAACTTTGGCACCTAAGATTAGGGCATCCTTCAAAACAAAGAATGCATTCTTTTTCTCTGTTGCACAATAAGATACATGTTATAGATTCTGATGATTGTAATACATGTCATTTGGCCAAACAGAAGAGATTATCTTTTTCATCTTGTAGTTCTGTTTCAAATGATATTTTTGATCTTGTTCATGCTGATGTTTGGGGTCCCTTTCCTGTAAAAGGTCTATATGGTCATGCTTATTTTCTCACAGTTGTTGATGATAAAAGTCGGTTTGTCTGGATTTTTCCTATGAAGTTAAAATCCGAAGTTCCTAAATTGATTACTGATTTTTATGAGTTTGTCCTGACTCAGTTTAATATTAAAATTAAATGCTTTCGTACTGATAATGCAAAGGAATTTGAAATGCTTGATTTTTATTCTTCTAAAGGTGTTGTTCATCAGAATAGTTGTACTTATACACCACAGCAAAACAGTGTTGTTGAGCGTAAGCATCAGCATCTTCTTGCTGTTGTTAGGTGCTTACGTATTCAAGCTTTTTTACCTTTAGAATTTTGGCTCGATTGTGTTATCCACTCTGCTTTTTTGATAAATAGGACACCTACTCCTCTTTTGGCAAATAAAACCCCTTTTGAGATTCTTTATCAGACTAAACCTAATTTTGAAAATTTAAAAGTTTTTGGGTGTCTAGCTTTTGCTTCTGTTCTTCCCAAACCTAAAACTAAAATGCATCCCAGATCTGTTCAATGTGTTTTTCTTGGATTTCCAAAACACATAAAAGGTTTTAGATTGTTTAATGTTCAAACTAAGAGTATTTTTATATCTAGGGATGTAATTTGTTCTGAAACTGTTTTTTCTTTTCAATCTAAAACTTTTCAATCATCATCAGAACTTGTTTTTCCAGTTCTTGAGACTAATCCTTTTCTTGAAGAAGATTTTTTAAAACCTAATTCCAACTATGCAACACAACAGCCAAGTCTGTCAGACTCTTAGTTTCAACCGGATTCACCATGTGAATCAGATACTTCTGATCTTAATCAGTCTGCTCATTCTTCTAACAAGTCCCCTATCATCGTTCAACCTCGAAGATCTTCAAGGACTGTTCGGCTGCCATCTAAACTGGAAGATTATCAAGTTGCTTTACCAGCAAGCAAAGTTTCTTCTCATACAACGCCTCATCAAATAGCTCAGGTTCTATCCTATGATCACATTTCTTTTGATCATCAGACTTATATAAATAGTGTTGATATTTTAAAGGAACCTAAAAATTATAAAGAGGCAGTTAAACATACCTGTTGGAAAGATGCTATGAAAGAAGAAATTATTGCATCAGAAAAAAATGACACTTGGACTTTAGTACCTTTGCCTACTGATAAGAAAATCATAGGTTGTAAATGGGTCTATAGAACTAAACTGAAATCTGATGGTACTTTAGAAAGGTATAAAGCTAGACTTGTTGCAAAAGGGTATACTCAGCAACCAGGTTTGGATTTTTTAAATACCTTTAGCCCTGTTGCTAGAATTACAACAATTAGAACTCTTATTGCTTTAGCTTCTGCCAAAAACTGGTACTTACATCAATTAGACATTAATAATGCCTTCTTGCATGGTTATTTACATGAAGAAGTGTATATGGATCCTCCACCTGGTTTTCTTCCTCCTAATTCTGGTCTTGTTTGCAAGTTAAATAAAAGTTTGTATGGCCTTAAGCAAGCAAGTAGACAGTGGAATGAACGTCTAACTGTTGCTTTGAAAGAACAAAATTTTCTTTAAGCTTCTTTTGATTCTTCCTTATTCATAAAGGGTGCAGGTAACAGTTTTATTGCTCTTGATGTATATGTTGATGACATTATATTAATGAGTCCTAATATGGGAGAAATTGATTCAATTAAG
This sequence comes from Hibiscus tridactylites, assembly GCA_958450335.1. Taxonomy (NCBI): domain Eukaryota; kingdom Viridiplantae; phylum Streptophyta; class Magnoliopsida; order Malvales; family Malvaceae; genus Hibiscus; species Hibiscus tridactylites. Next base: position 60,302,463 of record OY288273.1, on the reverse strand, counting down.
AATTTTTTACATTCTACTTTCAAAATAAAAGATCTAGGCAATCTAAAATATTTTTTAGGATTTGAGATAGCTAGGTCCAAAGAAGGAATTAATCTCTGTCAACGCAAATATACTCTTGATTTGTTAGAAGAAACAGGTTTTTCTAGTGCAAAACCTGCTTCAACTCCTTTTAATGATAGAAGCAAACTCTCTAAATCTAATGGTATACCTTTGGATGATGTTACTTTATATCGACGTTTGATAGGAAAGCTTCTATACTTAACTAACACTCGTCCTGATATCACTTTTGCTGTTAATTATTTGTCTCAATATCTCTCAGCACCTACTGATATTCACCTTTCTGCTGTTCATAGGATACTGAGATATTTGAAAGGTTCTCCTGGCCAAGGTTTATTTTTTCCTGCTAACAATAATCTCAAATTAAATGCCTTTTCTGATTCTGATTGGGCATCCTGCTTAGATTCTCGAAGATCTACTACAGGTTTTTGTATTTTTCTTGGATCTGCTCTTATTTCATGGAAATCTAAGAAACAAACTACTATTTCTAGGTCATCCACAGAGGCTGAGTATAGGGCACTTGAAACGGTCACCTGTGAATTGCAATGGCTATTATATCTTCTCTCTGATTTACATTTAGATTTTAAAACTGCTAATCTATATTGTGACAATTTATCTGCTATTAAAATCGCAGAAAACCCGGTCCAGCATGAGCGTACGAAACATATTGTGATCGATTGTCACTTAATTCGGGAGAAGCTTCATCAAGGGATGCTGCATTTACTACCAGTCTCTTCTTCCAACCAGCTTGCTGACTGTTTCACCAAAGCATTACCTCCAATTTTATTTCGAGAATCAATCTCCAAGTTGGGCATTCACAATGTTTATGCTCCAACTTGAGGGGGACTATTAGATATTTGTTAGTTAGATTAGTTTTAATCGGACGGTTAGGATCTTTTGTATCTTTATTTTCTTTTTATATTTCTTTATTCCTATATAATTGTAAATAAACAATTGTATTAATTACTTTTTGATTAATAAAACTAAAATCATTTTTCTCTTTCCCTTATCCCGATCTTCTTCAGAAATGTTTCCCCTTCGTCTTCTTTGTAGAGAGAAACCCTAGATTTGTTTCTTCCTCTTCCGAAAATCCCAAATCCACAAACTCAACACTGGAGTATTCGATCTTTGGGAATTTGCTAAAATTAAAGAACCCAAAAACTCTTATTTTGCTAAAATTAAATTCACTACAACCTGGAGTGTTCCATCTTTGGGAATTTGAACCAGAGGAAGCTAGTAACCTCTGGCGGCTTTTTTACAGCTCTTGCATTGATTTTCAGGTGAAAAAAGATTGGGGAAAATGTGAGTGGTGAGTCACTCAAATAAACGCTGCAGATGCTGATTTTCGGGATTCAAGATTGGTGTACCCATTTTTTTTTATAATATATGTATGTTAAAAGGTTCAACTGAGCCAACTCCCGCGGCGGTTTTATGGTTGAATATGTTGGTGTTTATTGTTTTAAAATGAAATTATAGTTACAATTGAGGGATTAAAAAAGAAAGCTTAATACCTATTAATTTAATGTGATATATCACGGTTACCGTTTTGTAACAAAATGGAAAGCTTAATTTTCATTTTTGTAATTTTTGAAAATTTGGTAATTTTAAACAAAGTTCAATTACTATTTTCTATAACTATATGTATCTAACTCAATTCGAGTAGTGTACTGCATAGACTCATTATGGCTAATTTGCTCCATTCATGAAGTCAAAATTTAAATTCCTAACATTACTTAAGAGATCTAATGTCTAGACCAATTGATTGTTAGTTTCAAATTATATTCTTTTATCTCACTTTAAATAAGGTTTTTCTTCTTCTTATTTTATTACATAAATTATCATTTACGATAAACATGTAAAAAGAAGTATAAGATTAATCATGTTGATATTGAATATTGTTTGGACGAACCGAGCAAAGCTGCACATCCATACTACTGCTCTGAGCCAACATCGTCCGCAACATGTTGATATTGAATAATCCAGCTTCAATTGCAAAGTTTCTATATATGAGCCACCAGAACAGTCTGCAGGAGACAAACTACATCCTTACTATCCGATTCAATCACCACTTGCATGTAACTGAAACCCCAAGCAACAAATAAATACCCCACAATTCAACTTCTAGCGCATTGCAAATTCCAACACCAAGCCAATGTCGGACATGATCGCGTAATGCACCCCCATCGTGGCAGGTGGGAGCCAGTTATTAAGACTTAGTTCGCTAAACCAACTAGTAAAGGTGATAAAGTACCTATTGCCAGTGCATTGCACATGTAGACTTGCTGCCACTGACTCCGCTCCAGCAACTCACCAAAAATGATATGTTATTAGTTAAATCACCAAATAAGAGATCCTAGTCTCGGCTATAGATGTAAAAAAAGATAATCGAATGGGTTTCAGGTCGGGTCAAATCGGATACATATCATTTCAGGTTAATTTGATGTTTTGACTCGGGTCGGGTGCGGGACAATTTCAGGTCAGGCTCATTTCAGGTCGAGTCAAAACGGTTCGGGTCCGAATCAAGTAATTGATGGGTTAATTCGGGCTCGGGTGGACTTCAGGTTAGGTTCATTTCAGGTCGGTTTAATTTCAGGTCGGGTTCATTTTAGGTTAGTTTTATTTTATGTCTGGTTCATTTCAGGTCGGTTTCATTTTATATCGGGTTAATTCGGGTTTTGAATTCGTCTTAAGTTTGAGTTTGGTACAAATAGTCGATAGACTTTGGGTTGGGTCATTTTGAGTGAATTAGTTAACGCCTTTCATTTTATATGTACGCGTCATTGTTAAACTAGTTCACAATGTCCTTTAGAATCCTTCTTTGAGACTAATAGCCTTGCAGAACGGGATGTCCAACAAATATACTTTGATTAAAGAAAAAAAGATTTCTTCGAGCATGTACAAACATATATAAATAGATTGAGACAACGAATGAGAATAAAAATGCAACCAATTTTATATGAAAAACAAATAGGTTTAGACAATTAATTAAAAAATGCAAAATAAATAATTTTACTCAGTCTTTTTATTTAATATATATATATAGGCATATTCTTAAAAATAACTATAGTTACTACTATTGTAAAATACACCAATTTGTCAGTCATTAGTACATAAAATGAGTATTTATTCTACCCTTGCATTACACCAGCATATTCTAAAATAAAATAAAATGAGTATTTATTGCAGAAAACCAATATGTTTGTACATATATGTTCTCTGTTGGTTTGTATATATATGTTTGTACATGCATGAAGAAATCTTTTTTTCTTTAATTCAAGTATATTAGCTGGACATCTCGTTCTGCGAGGCTATTGGTCTCAAAGGAGATTTTTAAAGGACCTTATGAACTGGTTTGACAATGTCGCGTAGGAAGATTAAACTTAAGAAATTTTTTCCATTTTTAAATTAATATTATTTGACATTTCCTGTTTGGGTTATATTTATACTGGGTTTAACATATATGTTCTATGTTAGTTTGTATATATGTGTTTGTACATGCTTGGTTTAACATATATGTTTGTGCTTCGCTCTTGTGTGTGTGTGTTTGAGTGTTTGTACATGCCTGATGAATTCTTGATTCTCTGTTGGCTTGTATATATATGTTTGTACATGCCTATTTTAACATATATGTTCTCTATTGGTTTGTATATATATGTTTGTATATGCTTGAAGAAAATTTTCTTTTTCTTTAATCCAAGTATATTGGTTGAACATCCCGTTAGGCAAGGCTATTGGTCTCAAATAAAGTTTTTAAAGGACCCTGTGAACTAGTTTAACAATGCCGCGCACGAAGATTAAACTTAAGGAAGTTTTCTCCTTTTTAAATTAATATTATTTGACCTTAAGTAATTCACTCAAAATGATTTGACCTTTCTTGTATGGGTTATATTTATAATGGGTTTAACATATATGTTCTCTGTTGGTTTGTATATATATGTTTGTACATGCCTGAAGAAATCTTTCTTTTTCTTTAATCCAAGTATATTGGCTGGACACCTCGTTCTGCGAGGCTATTGGTCTCAAAGGAGGTTTTTAAAGGACTTTATGAACTGGTTTGACAATGTCGCGTACGAAGATTAAACTTAAGGAAAATTTTCCATTTTTAAATTAATATTATTTGACATTTCCTATTTGGGTTATATTTATACTGGGTTTAACATATATGTTCTATGTTAGTTTGTATATATATGTTTCAACATGCCTGGTTTAACATATATGTTTGTGCTTCGCTCTTATGTGTGTGTGTGTGTGTTTGTACATGCCTGATGAAATCTTGATTCTCTGTTGGTTTGTATATATATGTTTGTACATGCCTAGTTTAACATATATGTTCTCTGTTGGTTTGTATATGCTTGAAGAAAATTTTCTTTTTCTTTAATCCAAGTATATTGGTTGGACATCCCGTTTGGCAAGGCTATTGGTCTCAAATAAGGTTTTTAAAAGACCTTGTGAACTGGTTTAACAATACCGTGTACGAAGATTAAGCTTAAGGAAGTTTTCTCCTTTTTAAATTAATATTATTTGACCTTTACTGTTTATTAATCTTACTAGTTTAACATCCCATAAGTTCTCACTTCACTGTCTTTTTCAGTCTTTAACAACAAAAAATAATGTTTTTTTTTCAATTTTTAACACAGTTATGGATGAATTATCTTATGAGTTGGACTATCCAAGTGAAAGGGATAATTATTTAGCGGTGTACTTCACTTTTTTTGGTTTATACTTTTATATAATTTCTAACTAATAATAATTTTTTTTGTCTTGTGTCGTGTAAAAGGCCTACTAAGAGGTTAAAATGAGCAACAACCTAAAAGAGGTATATGCCTATCTCTTTTTTAATTTCATAATTTATATTTGTATTATTTTTGTTTACTACTAATACATGTTTGTTTGTTTGTTTGTTTGAAGGGCGTGTAAATGATTAATTGTCCGAAATAGTTCGTACCTCTAAGAGAAGGGCTACGATTACAAATTCAGGGGACTTTAGGAGAAGAACTTATCTTGTTTGGGATCATTATACCTTCATTAAGCTTCCTGAAAGTGTTTTTGCGCAATGTAAGTAATGCAAAACCAAACATGTATAAAGCAAATTCTTATGTTGGTACAACTAACCCTAAAAGGCATACCGAAAAGTACCATTAAATCACCCAAATTAAGGAAAAATCTGATGAAACATTTTGGTAAAATTAGCTCCTTAAACATTTTGGAAAAATCTGATGGTCAACTTGTTCATCTGACGATAATCGATGCACATTCTCATCGTGTCATCCTTTTTCTTCACAAACAAGACCGGTGCACCCCAAGGCGACACACTTGGCTGAATGAAACCACGGTCAAGCAACTCCTGAAGTTGCGTCTTCAACTCTTTCAGCTCTTTGGGTGCCATGCGATAGGGAGAAATGGACACCGGATTTGTGTTCTCATACAACTCAATCCCAAACTCCACCTGTCGACTAGGCGGCAATCCAGGTAACTCCTCCGGAAATACCCCAGGGAACTCACGTACAGTTCTTATATCCTGAACTCGCAACTCCTTTGAACTAGGATTCATCGCAAAGGCTAGGTAAGCCTCGCAACCCTGCCGCAACATTCGACTTGCTTCTAATGTAGACACCACATTGGCAAGAAACTTCACATTCTCGCCCACCACCACCACCTCATAATCATCTGTATGTTTCAACGAAACTCGCTTGCTTTCGAAATCCACCACGACTCTATATTCAACAAGCCAATCCATGCCAAGGATTACATCAAAGCCATATAATGGCAATTCCATGAGATCAACAAGAAAAACATGATTTTGCACTCTCAAGGGACATCTCCTATACAACTTCCTCGTTACAACCGTCTCACCAAAGGAACTAGTCAGACGCATACCAACATCCAAAGACTCAATAGGTAAACCAAGCATTTGAGCATGTTCACGCAAAATGTACGAGTGTGTAGATCCAGAATCAATCAAAGAGAGTAATGATAAGGATTGCAAAGTAAAGGTACCTGCGATCACATCCGTATCATTCCTTACCTCACGGTGGGCATACACTCGAGCCTGACCGCCACCCTCAGGTTGAACGGCCACAACATGTGCTACGTTCCTGCCACCAACCTCCCTACGCTGAAAATTACCACGGCCGCGCCCACGACCTCTCTGTGGCTCAGCTGCTCTCACCAGAGCTTGTCCCTCTCTCAGCGGCTGAGGACAATCTTTCTTCAAATGTCCTCGGTTCCCACAATTCCAGCATGTCCCAAGGTTACCCCAACACTCACCACCATGCCTTCTACCACAACGATTACATTCAAGAGTCCTCATAACATCATTAGGACCTTGCTGACCTCTACCAGGGTTACCAACCCCACGCCTAGCATCATAATGCGGCTTCCTATCCTTATGCCTCTTGTTGCGATCTCTACCATAATCGCACTCTACAGCTCGTTTCCCTGAGCTAGAGCCACCAACTCGACCAGCCAAACCAAGTTTCGATTCAATGTCCTTGGCTCTAGTGACCAAGACATCGAAATTCGTATAGTCAGCCGCAAGCATATAAGTCTTGACATCCTCTACTAGCCCATAACGGAATCGTTCGCACCTCTCCCGCTCACTAGACATTAGCTCAGGCGCATACTGACTGAGGCGAACAAACTGAATTTCATATTCAGCTACTGACATGTTGCCTTGCACGAGAGACATAAACTTTCTTTTCTTCTAATCGAGATAACGTACTCCCGCTTGAACGCATTCAAGAAGAACGTACAAGTCACCTCTTCATCCTCCATCCCAGAGATAGTGGTTGTCCACCACGTATAGGCATCACCATGCAGCAGTGACACAACACAACCCAGCTTCTGCACATTGTTGCAGTTCATCTGACCCAGAATCCTCTTGGTGATCTCCAACCAAGACTCAAATCCTTCTGGAGATAAGCCTTTGAACTCAGTCCCTCCCAGACTGCGAAGACGTTCCAAATGCAACCTCACATTAGCATCATCCTGATGCGCAGCTCCATGAGCTCCAACTACTGCTGCCTGGAAAGCTCTAGCAATAGCCTGAATCAAAATGGTCATGTCAGGAGCAGCTTGCCCCTGCACGCCCTCGGGCCCAACAACCCCAGCACCAACACCAACATTTCCAGCTCCAGCTCCACCACCACCGGCTGGTCCACCACCAGGGGGAGGAGGTAAATCCTCAACATTCTCAGCATTCTCATTATCAGCCATCGATCTAGTATTGATTCTCAGCTCTCTACGTGGCCCCATTATAAAGAAAACAATGCACTGACAGAAATGCAATAAACACAATTAGGCACAATAAGGTAAGTAATTCAAGTACTCAAGCTCATTTTCAAAAACAATTCTTCTTATTAGTTTTGATATGGCAATGGGATCCCTAACCACACTCAAACATAACATAGCATCACAAAATCATCTCAATTGAATCCTACACCACTTACCATACATCATTCTTTCACCAAGAAGACACATCATGCATAAACACATACATCACCCACATATCAAACCCCAATTATTCGATAACATGGCTCTGATACCAACAAATGTAACCCCCTTAGCCCGGCCTAGACGCTTGACCCAAACTACGAAGATTACACGGGGAAAACCAAAGTCAACCTGAAAGTCAACATTGATTAACGACCCTTTTTTATTTTAATCTTGTCTAAATACATGTTAACCCTAGGTGAGTACTCACAAGAAATGATTGAGAAAGGCACAACGATCGGATAACATTTTGTGACTCAATTACACTTAATACAAGTTTAGGGACCAAAATGTAATTTTTGTAAATTAGAGGGACTTCATGGATTTTAGGATTACCATTATGAAATTAATCATGTTACATTCTTCTCTTCCAAATTTCATCTTAAAAAAACATCTACAGCTCAAGCAATTGCATTCACAACAGTAAGGACTAAAAAGTAAAGCATGCAGACTCAAAACAATTCAAATCTAGATCCAACGGTAACCCGTTTCGGAACGCTTACTCACCGTACCGAAACACGAAACGGTGTTGACTGTTTCGGTACGCGGGTATGTTCCGAGACCAGTTTCGAAACATGGCATTCCAGTAGCCAAAATGTTTCGAAACAGCCCCATACGTTTCGAAATGCCAAGACCATTTCAGGCCCCCGTTCCGAAACACTGTAGGGTGTTTCGATACACCCTGCCCAGAAACAGCAGCAAATGCTGGTTTTTCACTCATTAATATACTCAAACATGCCCCAAACACTCCCAAATCATACCAGCAAATCACCATACATATAAGGAACATATTTGGGACATTCTAGCACAAACATAGCATCAAACACAAATTCTCATTAGTCTAGAGGCATGCTTCCTAATCACAAAACCAAAATAAGCAATCCAACCTCAAATCAAACAATTAAGGCCATTTACAACCCAAATAAGCTAAAACAAACATGCCACAACCTTAGGGAGTTCAACATATCTCCCAAATACAATTCTTGGTTTCCCATTGCCAATATATCAAAACTAAAGTGTGTGAAAACTTGACCATACATGAGCTTGGACTTTTTTGATGAATTTAGCTTCCTTGATGCCCGAAAACACCTCAATTATCTGCATTATTGGTAAAAGAGAGAGCGTAAGCACAAATGCTTAGTGAGGCATGCTCTAAAGAAAACCAACACAATAATGCACATCTTGAAAACACTTTCCCAAAAGCTTTTAAACCACATGCTCATTCTATCTCATGCTTGGAAACCTTTCTTAGCAATTTCTCATTGAAAACGCATGTACCTTCATTCTATCAAATGCATTTAAACCAATGCAAAACTCATGGATAAACAAACTCATGCTTGTACTCTAAAGCATTTCATAAACAAACCACATATGCATTTCTCATAGCATAAATCATTTCATCAAAGGTACATGTGAATCAAAAACCATTACATATTTTATATTGGCATTTCACATCTCTTTATTACTCGGATATGTGAACATCTCACTAGACACTTCCGGCGGCATCTCTCATCATCGTACTCACTCGTCTAGCAACATAGTTTTCGGTGGAATCTCACATCACCATACTCACATGGAAGAATCTCTCATCGCCACAAAGCTTGGGTATTTCACCAAGTCCTACCCGATGGAATGCCCATCATCGGTTCTGTCCCTTTGGCTTAACCAAAGAGCACGTACGAATTTTTAGTTTATAGTGCACTCTCATCCTATTGATCGATCAATTATATCCGGTAAGTATCTCAACATCTATTCCAATATATTATGTCAAATCATCATCTCACCTACTACTTTTTCATGCATTAAATCTCAAACATTCTCATCTCATTTCAAAATCATAACATTTGCTATGCTTTAACATAAAAGCTCAAATCTCAACTATGCAACATGTTACTTTATGAAATCATTTCAAGCATCATCTCATGCTATAATTCATGCATAAAAACATTAGGAATTTATCAATCTAAACCATGAGCATGTAAAAGCATTTTAGGGGCTATCACCACATTCGAGAGAGCAATCTAGCCAATACTTACTTCCGGACTTAGGAAGGTGTTTCAAACCTTTCCTAAATCCCCAAACCTTGTTCCTTTGTTCTTCAAGGACTTCTAAAACCATACGCACTCACCGATTACGTTTACGCTTGCTCGCTGAAACGCTATCTAAGCTTCCGGATCAACTCCAAAGGTGTCCGAAGATGTCTCCCCTGTTTTAAACACATAAGAGCAGAGGATTAATGCATCATCATGTATTGAAATCATCAGCCACAAACCTAAACTCACTGCTCTACTCAAAAACCACATTTCGGCTACCAAACACTACCGAAATCACCTCCAAACTCTTCCAAAACCAAACCCAGCCAAGATCCATCACTTCTAATCATTTCTAAACATCAATTAACATCAAAAACCAACACAACCATGTCCTTATACCTCCAGCTATAGCAGAACACCAAAATCACCCCAAAAACCATCATTCTAGCAAGCAAAACTTAGGAAAAACAAACCTATTCGGGATTGGATTGATAAAACCTCATTTGTAACATCAATTAACATCCAAAATACATTAGAAAACCATCTCAAAACAGAGCCCAATCAATCACCACGGAAATCTTCAAGATCTCTTCCAAAATCTTGAGTTTTAAGACAATTTCTTGTTTCTAACATTAAAACCACTTAAAATCATTAATAAAGGATTGATAACTTGGGAATTTCAGTAAAGAACTGATCATTAGAGGAGAAGGACGAAGCTTACCTCTATTGGATGATTTCTCCTTGATTTGGGCAAGTTTTCTTGAAAATTCAATGTAGAAATCAAGTGGATTTGATGAGGAATTGCTTAGGAATCAAAGAGTGATTGAAATCTTATCAAATGAAGTAGAAATCAAAGTGTATTTGCTGGAGAAAATGTGCTTGGTTGAAAGGAATTTGAGAGAAAATGAAATGAGGGAAAATTTGTGAAAAGTAGTTATGAAAAGTCAAAGGTGGTTTTCTAATTTAATCACCTTCATTTTTTTTAATTAAAAAATTAATTAAATCACCCAAATTAAGGAAAAATCTGATGAAAACATTTTGGTAAAATTAGCTCCTTAAAGATTCAAAGTTTCAATCCTTTACAAAACAGTCACTACTTAACTTTGCAAAAACTGCGATTTGGTCACTAAACCGAAATGTAGTATTTCCAAATCTTATTTTGTAAAATTGATTTCACCATTCTCTTTTATATATTAAATGAGGATTTTTAGATATTTTTCTATATTTTTAAATCATCCCGAACTAGGTGTTCCCTAAAACTCCCTTTTAGATTCGAACCGTTTTCTAGACCGATCTGGTTCAAACTCTAAACATCTAGGCCCAAATTTTGGGTGTTACACCTCATGAATCGAGATAATGTTTTGGCTATCATAGCCAATTCTTTAAGGTCATCCTCCTCACTAGAAGAGTTGTCTTCAAGTAATGAAACTTTGAGAGCTATTCCCATTTTCTTCTTCTTTTCCACCTCTAGCTTCTCTACTCTTTTCTCTTCCTTCTTCTTTTCTTCTTCCCTTCCTTGCTTCATAATCTCATGAGTAAGGAGAGAACCCACTAGCTCAACAAGTTTTAGAGTCTTCAAGTTTTTGGCCTCTATGATGGCGGTTCTCTTCCCATCCCAAGATTCGGGAAGTGAGTAGAGTAGCTTCCGGACAAGCTTGTCTTCCGGAATAGTCTCTCCAAATCCTTTAAGCTCGTTGACTATGGTTGAGAAGCGATCAAACATCTTGGACACCGTTTTGTCGGGCTCCATCTTGAAATTCTCATAGCTAAGATTGAGAATTCCAATCTTGGTTTCCTTCACATCATTGGTTCCTTCATAGGTGGTCTCAAGAGTATCCCACACTTCCTTGGAACTCTCAATGGAGGAGACTTTGGAGTAGATGTCCAGACCGAAAGAACAAAAAAGCATGTGAAGAGCTTTGTCATTTATTTGGATCTTCTTCATCTCTTCTTCACTCATCTCCATCTTTTTCTTTAGAACCATCCTTGCTTCATTATCTTGCTTCAATGGAATGTAGGGACCATCTTCAATGACATCCAAAACCAAGTAATCATTGGACTTGATGAAGAGGCGCATCTAATTCTTCCAAAACGGATAGTTGTCACCATTGAAGAAAGGCAGTTTTGTAGTGGATTGAGACTCGTACATGCTAGATCCGGAGGTAGATGCCATATCTTGATTTTTGAATGATCACCCTCTTCTTAGGAACTCCTCTTGTGGTTGTTAATCCTTCAAAGAGGTAGGCTTTGATACCAATTGTGGAGTGGATCGAAAGATCGATATAAACCAAGAGGGGGTGAATTGGGTTTTTATACTTTTTGGAGTGGAATTGACAAATAAAAATTGGTAGACAAGGAATTTTGGAGTGGTTCAAGTTCCAATCAAACTCTGCATCCACTACCTTAGTTTCACTAAGGATTTTCAACAATTCCACAAATTGCTCTTCCCCTTTTCTAGGCTAAGGAGGTAACCGTTACAATTTTGGTCAAATTTTCTACCCAAAATTTGATCCAATCCTCACACAAAGGAAACAAAGAAGTTGTTGGCTAAAACAAGTATCTCTCAATAAACAATGTAGCCCAATTACAAGCACTCAACCCAATTGAAATGATAAGAATGAAAAATACAATTGGGGTTACAAGACAATAATGGGATTTAGGCACAAATGCTTGGATTTGATGTTTGGATATTCGCTTTTGGATCAATAGTTGTTGCTGAAGCTTTTAGAGGCCCCTTTTATACCTCTCATTGAATTCTAGCCGTTGTGGTTGTTGCATTCATCAATAGAGCCATTGAGATGTTATCTTCCCTCCATAAATGCAGTATGCAACCAACCGTTTCGAAACGCCTGACCCTGTTTCGAAACAGACCAAAATAGAAAGAGCCGTTGGGGTGCATTAAAGAGCCCGTATCGAAATGGACTGAAGGTGTTTCGATACGCTAAGAGTCGTTTCGAAACTCGTTTCGAAAAATTTTGGCTACTGTCAAGGCCTATATCGAAACGGCTTGAAATCGTTTCGATACGCCTTAACGACTTGTGTAAAATCAGTTAAAAACTTTCAACGGTCATATTTTTCAAATCTGACTTGAGTACCGTTTCGAAACGTTGGATGTCGTTTCGATACGGTGTCTCGATGTTATTAAGCCGTTTTGAAACTCGTTTCAAAACAAGGGTTCACAGTGTTGAAACCGTTTCGATACTCGTTTCAAAACACAGGTTCACATTTTCAAAAGTGTTTCGAAACGCCTAAGTCCGTTCCGAAACGGTGACTCGAAAATCACTGTTTTGGCTTCAAGAACACGTAGAAAAGTTTTGATAAAATCAGTTTTTAACATAGGCATTTTCTTTTAAACATATATAGAGGTTTGAGGACTTAAAAATTCGTTTTCACATTTTCAATTTAGTCCTTAAATTCTTTAGTTATATCAAAATCAAATTATCGGTTTCACAATGCTTGTGCAAGATAGTCATGCATCCTTCTGTCATTTTTACCGTTTTGAATTCCCCAAGTCTGGATCTTTTTGACATGGCATCCTTGAGAAATTTTGCATAACCTGACATCTACTTGATGGCCTCTAACAGCGGTATGTTAATGTGTACCTGCTTAAAAATATCATAAATCTTTTTGAGCTGGTACTCATGTTTCTGTTTTTGTAACCGCTGTGGAAAAGAAAGTGGAGGACGGTAATCTTCAAGACGTCTTTCACATGGTATTCGGATCTGAGGAGGTTTAGGTTCTTCAACATCATCTGTATGCTTCTCTGTCCTTTCTACTGTCGTGGCAGGAGTGTCGACAGCAGGCTGTTCTTCCTCTATCGGGGCAGTGTTCTCGGCTGGAAATTCTAGGGTCGGTTTTTCACTTGGTATGGTCTTCATATCTGGCCCTTGTAACTGTTTCCCACTCCTAGTTGTGATTGCTTTACACTGCTCATGTGTAGGTTTTCTAGTGACCTCAGTATCACTAGGGAATCCTCCGTTTTGCCTTGGCTTGTAATGATGGGAAACCTGGCTCATTTGTGTCTCCAGCGATTGCAGGGTGGCCTCATGGTTTTTCATCCTCATCTCTGTCTTGTCCATGAATGACTCGGTTTTCTTGACAAAGTGATTCATGTTTGCCATGTAAGCTCCTGTCTGTGACATGAATGTTGTCAATGTCTGCTCCAGTATACTAGGTGCGGCTGCCTGTGGCTGTTGCGGCTGCTAATGTGGCTGTTGTCGCGAAAGGACTCTGGGTGCCCCTTGGTTTTGGTTTTTCTGCATTTGAGGATTCAGTGCATTGTTCGGATTGCTCCAGCAAAACTTAGGATCTTTCCAACATACATCCCTTCTTCTAACTGTAATGGACAGTCTTCCGAACTATGGTTGCACTGCAAGTCTCACATACCTCTTCTGCAGAATATACGTGTTTAGAATCATTCCGCTACAGATTTTCCACCGCCTTTGTGAGGTACGCAACCTGTGACTTCAGGGAATTGTCAGCTTCATAATCCTTTACAGTTATTCCTCGTTTGCCCCATCTCCTAGCTGTAGGAAATTGCTCATCATTCTTTGCTAGGTTTTTCAACACTATCATTGCCTCGTCTGGTTCTTTATCCAATAATAGCCCATTGGCTTCTGAATCTATTCTCAGACGAGTGTGTGTATTGGCAGCATTGTAGAATTTAACGACCTGATTCTATACGGGGAATCCATGCATCGGGCAGTTCCTTAGAAGAGTTGTAAATCTGTCCCATGCCTCGTGCATTGGTTCATCATCCTCCTGCTGAAAAGTAGTAATTTCATTACGCAATCTCTCAGATAAATGAGAAGGATTAAAACGAGATAAGAATTCATGAGAGAGATCTGCCCAAGTTCGTATTGAACCCGGCGTTAGTTTATTCCACCAAGTTTTAGCTATGTCTCTCAGTGAATGAGGAAATAACCAGAGCCTCAGTACTTCCGGATTTATTCCTGGCAATCTAAACGATCCACATATTTCTTGGAACACTTTCAGATGTTCTCGGGCATCCTCTGTTGTAGCACCACTAAACTGGCCGGCGGAATTTATCATGCTAAAAATAACAAGTTTCAGATCGAAGTGCTCAGCTTCCACGTCTGGCAAGGTGGTCTCCAGTTCAACATGGTCATTGACCATGTAATCGCGGCAGGACTGTCGTGTGGCAGCGGCAGCGGCAGGCCGCCCATTTTGGGCATCCTGGGGAGGATCTCCAATGACCCCTTGGTTATCATCTACCCCGTTGTTCTGCATTGCTTCTAGATGTTCCTCAAGATAGTCGTTTCTTTCTATCAATAGTCGGACTCGGTTCTTGAGGTTGTACGTGCGTTCGATTTCAGGGTCTAGTTCGTACTCAGGTTCTTTGCCTCGTCTAGATCTGCGCATAAGCAAACAGAAAACCTTGTGAAAAGCAGAGGGTAAATAATATCAAGGAAACCAGAAAAATTAAAAAGAAATAGTGCAGTAAGAGTAAGGGTAAAGATATGTTACCATTCCCCAGCAACGGCACCAAAAACTTGTTGCGTGTCAAATGTCCTATCGCAAATAGTGCAAGTGTACACGACGCAAGTAGTAAAGCGATACTTGGAGTATCGAATATCGTCTCCACATGGACCGAAAATAGCTTTATCCTAGAGTTGTTGCACGAGAGAAAGAAAGAGTTTAAATTATTTGGGATGTAATCTTGAGAAGTAAATAAAGTAAGAGATAAAAGAATCAGGTTTAAGAAATATGCCAGTATTGATTTGCTCGGTAGTGCAGGTGTTGCATTGTAAGAGAACTTTTGTTCTAACGTTGTCCCTGATGCGGCAACACCTGTTGCGGCAGAAGTCTGTTGATGTCGCGGCAACGATCACACAACTCTGCACTTCAAGTTTGGCAAGAATCCCTATTATGACTTGTCCTGTCCCTAGGCCCAAGTTTTGTTGATGAACACTTCTTAAATGATACCTCCCGGCGTAAATCGAAGGGTGAACACCAATGTTGTTGAATTCTTCCTTAGCCACTTAACCTCGTACTTATCCCTAAGCCGAGATGGTTTAACCATAAACTGGAAATCATGTATTTATTTCGTTCGTATGCTTGATTCTCCCGATATCAAACAAATAGGTAACCTCACAATGCTCTCCCGATACTCTTGCGAGATGTGAAAACCAGAATAAATAAACTTGAAGTTTTTATTGCTTGAACAGAAAATTCCTAAAACAGTACAATCCTTGTAACGACTTTAAAAAATCAACCCTTAGCCCTAGGGGGAGTTTAGAACATGATGAAGAGGGAAAAGGACAAGGGTTTTGGGGAAGACGGCTAGGAATGAGATCTCCCCTCCCCTAGGTCGAATTACATGGTTTTATATAGGCCTTGGGGCCAAGTTTTCTAATATGGCAAGAATACAAGTTTAAACTAAAGTACAACTCTATTGAGATTAAATCTTCTGAGTATATGCCTTTAATTTGTCCTCTTTTCTTGCCTTGAGTTTCTTCCTTGGAGTTTGGGCTTGGCCTTCATTGTTCCTCGGGGTTCAGAAAAATATAGGAGTGGTCCACGACAGACCGACTTTAAGTCCTCTATCTATCGAGCTCCACTTCACTCTTCCACCTCACCAATGCTATCGTCATGGCTGCCACGGTAATGGCCATGGCAGCGTTTTGCTCCTCGACTCCAGTAATGTGGTCCAGCTCTGCTCCTTTGCTGCCCTGAGTCTGCCACAGCAGATACCTGCAAAAGTGACCAAAATCAGTAGCAACTGTGCCATTTTATCTAATTGTGATGTTTATGCAGAAATCTATCCTAAATGCAATGAAATATGCTTGAATGCAACAGAAATATGGGTAAATGAGTGGTAAAATATAGAACTTTTATACACTCAACAGAGACACATTAGGTTTGCCGAAACAAACCCGAAATGATTAACTAAGGTTAGGTCCATTTTTTTCTTTTTATATTGTCTAGATGCAATGCTATGACCTAAGGTTAGCATGCTGGCAGCGGGTGAAATCTCAACTGAATCAGGTGTCAAATTGGCATCCAATTGCGTGTATTTGCAATTTGGGGACCATTTTGAAAATATAGAAAATTACGAGGACTTAATTAACTTTGAGATTACCATTCCTCAACCAGTCACGTTACATGCACACTTGTCCAATTTCAACTCAAAATGATCATCCAAACACATTTAATTGCATTCATAAGAACCAGGGACCAAAACGAAAGATTCTCAAAACATATAACGACTTCAACTGAAACTAACTGCCAAGCGTATCGCTACGCGGGACACCATACCGATACCATGCTTAATTCTGTAGGTTTGTATTGATACGGTCTCAAGGCATATCGGTACGCGGCTACGTAGACAAAATTCCAAATTTAATAGCTAAAACGTGTGCCGATACACTTCCTCGTGTACCAATACCATACCAAAATTACACATACCCATACCGATACAACTCCCCATGTATCGATACCCCTGGACCTGAAATGTCCAAATTTACTGGTTTTTCACCCACTTAATAATTCAAACATGCCTTAAACAACTAAACACATATACACCCTTAAACCAAGGATTAAGACCAGCCTTAAGCTCTTGAAGACATGAACATTGAATGGAGATTTGCATCGAATCGCAATAGTAGAGGCTTGCTTCCTAAAACCATTCAACTCAACATCCAAAAGGGAAATCATGGTACGATTCAGCATAGGCTTCACGTCAATAGACTTAAATCAACATTTAGAACATGCTTGAATCACAAAGCATAAGCATAGGCATATCCACCCTATATGCATACTACGAAATCCTTCAAGTACCAAACACATATATACAAGTCATAAACAATCAAGCCACAAACGTCATCAATCTAATCCATCAAATTGCAGCATATAATCCACCACAACACCATTAAAAACTAGATTACAAGTCCCCCAAAACATGGTAACACATTGCTTTATTGATTGAATTAAAACTAGTTTTCCATACTCAAGTAAATGTCTTGTTCTTGGACCTTCCTTGCCGAACCAATGCTGCCCTGCAACTTTATTGCTCGGCATCAAAGGGAAAAAGAGAGCGTAAGCACAAATTCTTAGTGAGGATGCTCTTAAACAAAACATTGATGCATTTGAAAACCATTTAAACCTTTAACCACTTGTTTCTGAAACATGCTTAACTAGACAAGCATTTCCACAATTGTTTTGTTCTCAAATCATGCTTAACTACCCAAGCATTTTCACATTTGATTGAAATTTTTTTGAAAACCATAAACCACTTTGTTTTCAAATTATGCTTAACTACCCAATCCTTTTTTCACATTTGTTTCCACAACAAATCATGCATAAAAACCATATGCATCAATCATTTGTAAATCTCATTTACCACAAATATTCTCACATTTATAGTGACCCGGATAGATTTACTTCAATCCATGGATAACACTACTCCTATCCACACCTATTCGGATACACATATTCCCTTGATGGCACTACCCCCATAAAGTCTTCTCTCATGGTGGTACTACCTCCACCATAACTCACTTCGGCCGGGAATATAACTACCCCTATCCCATTGGGATAACACTACCCATATTATGTGACCGAAGAATTTCACACGATCGATTTTCCATTTTATAGTCCACTTTAATCCTATGGCTGGCCAACTATATACGACACTTTCTCAATATGTCACATAGCCAATATATTATTTCAAATACATTTACTTTCTATTTTCCAATGCATTTCACAACTCGTTTCATATGCAAAACCACATTGCCAAGGGCAACAACACATTCCTTTTAGGAACAATTCTCAATTGTAGAACTAATGTTTTGATATAATAATTGAAAAATGTTTTGGAAAAAATTGAAAAGAATTTAAAACATGTCTTTAAGTTCAAACAACTTGAAAATATGGTTGAGGTATTTAAAAAGGTTTTTTGGCAAAGTTTGGAATGTTTTAAAACAGTCAAACCTGGCTTTTCAGCACTACCATACCAATACGGTGTACCCCGTATCAATACCTTTTTAACCCAGTTTTGATTCTGCCAAAACCCATACCGATACAGGCTTGCCTGTATTGATACGGATAGGGGTCATACCGATACGACTTTAAAGCGTATCGATCCCTGATTTAACTAACCGCAACGGCTATTTCCCAACGGACTTTTAAAGTGCAGACCATATTGATATGCTCCCTAGCGTATCGATACGCTTAGGCTAGAAAGAGCCCAACGGCTAGTTCTAAAGAAGGGCGTATCGATACAGGTCCTCGTGTACCGATACGATAGGTACGAAAACTGCAATTAATGTGGGAAATGAAGACCCTAACGGCTCCAAAACATCCCCAACGGTCCTCAACGGCTACAAAATCAATTAAGAGTATAAAATGGACCTCCAAGCATTAAGAGAAGACTAATTCTTCAATTTTCAAACATTATATGATCAAAAATATGTCTTAGTGCCTAATTGTCAATTTCTTGTATAAACAAACACTAGTGAGCCAAAATTGTCGTATTTGCTCAAGTGTTCTAGGTTTTGGGTGAGTGCTTAGATTTGAAAACACATATGATACATGTATGGGAGGGCTAAAGCAATGCATATTGGACAAGAAGCTAAATCTGTTTGTGAAGTCTGGAAAGTTAGCCAAATATCGACGAAATCCACAATTGTGCTACTCTATCATTTGGTATCAACATACATATTAGAGGGATATCTTGTTTGCTTTGAATTTCTCTTGTAAAGAGTGTTTACTCAAGCTTTGGGTAGAAAGATTTGAGGGTTGTAAAGGTTGCCTCCTTAGCCTAGAAAAAGGGGACGAAGTTCATAGTGAATTTGTTTGAAATCCTTGGTAGGAAGCTAAGGTAGTGGATGTAGGCTTTGGTTAGAAATTTGAACCACTCTAAATCATTGTGCAAAACTTCTATCTTTTTGCTTTCACCGCCATCACCCAACATTCCACTTCTCCACCACTTGGCGAGCAATTCGGTTGAAGGAAATCAAGCATCATAACCCAACATCAATGCTCATAGTCATTCAAATTGTTGAGTGGATCAAAGGATTGATCAAAGCCAAGAGGGGGTGAATTGGGTTTTTAAAATTTTGTAGGAGATGTGGTAAGAATAAAAATGAAGAACAAGGCAATTATAGTGGTTCAAGTTCCAAATGAACTCTACATCTACTACTTTATCTCCCACTAAGGATTTTCCAACAACTCACTAATTGATCTTCCCCTTTTCTAGGCTTAGGAGAAAACCTTTACAATACCGGTCAATTTTCTACCAAAAATTGACCAAACCCTCACTTGGTTACAAAGAAGAATTTGAAGGCAAGTGGAATATCTCTTAATACAAGTTTTTCCCTTTTAATACAAGCACTCAACCCAGATTGAAAGACAAGATAGGAATTACACTAAAAAACAATTTGGGATTGTACAAGAATAAGACTTTTGGCACTTGAGCTTGGATTTTTTATATAGATGTTTCTCTTGGATGCAATAGTTGTTGCTAGTCTTCAATAGGCTTGATTTTATGCCTTCTCCATTAATTCTAGCCGTTTGGGTTGTTAGGGAATTTATTATAGCCGTTGGAACCCTCTCTTTCCACCATAAATGCACTTTTGCAGCCTATCG
The DNA here is from genome assembly GCA_958450335.1 of Hibiscus tridactylites. Lineage (NCBI taxonomy): Eukaryota > Viridiplantae > Streptophyta > Magnoliopsida > Malvales > Malvaceae > Hibiscus > Hibiscus tridactylites. The sequence continues at coordinate 60,282,274 of OY288273.1, read as the reverse complement.
TATCGGTACTCAGGGAGGCGTATCGATACCTGTCTCAAAAAAGAAAGAGTCGATCCACAATTACATGAGGAGTGTATCAATACGCGTGTAGGCGTATCGGTACGGGTTAGGGAACCATTTCGATACGGGTTAGACCGTATCGATGTAATTTTTCCTACAAAGCTCACTAGAGGAATTCGTATCAATACGGGTAAGAGCATATCGATACACATTAACCAACTCTTTAAAAATTTATTACCTACCAACTGACAAACAAAGGTCAAATTATTTAAGGCTTCGAATTTAAAAATTCCTTTTAAATCGTATCGATACGGGTTAGACTGTATCGGTACACCATTCAAACTCCTTGTAATTTTGTAGAGAGAGCGTATCGATACAAATGCAATCTGTTTCGATACCCTGTTTCGATACGGTAAGGGGCGTATCGAAATGGATTTCTCCAGTAGCCAAGATTGTAAAAAAGGTATCGATACGGTAAGAAGTGTATCGATACGCATTGACGATTTTGAGCAATTTGGCCTTGGAACACTTAGAAAATATTTTGGAGTTTGAGTTTTTCAAACTAGAGCAAAGCCTTGTTGATTTGAAAACTTTAGAGGGACTTCAAAAATTCATTTCAAGTTTTACAATATAGTCCTTAAAATACTTTGTTATATCAAAAGCAAACATAGGTTTTACAATCTCCCCCTTTTTGATATAACAAAACCAAAGCTTAAAATTTTTAAGTCTTTTGAAAAACTTTGGAAAACAACTCCCCCTTAATGTTAGCTAGGTAAACTTTAAGTTTAAGTTTTAAGTGAGCTTGTGAACTTCCCTCTCCCCCTTTTTGTTAGATCAAAAATAAGAGACATAGGCTATAAAGGAATAATCAATAACCAAGCAACATATAATAGATAAACATAAAGTTCATAATTCAGAAACATCAAACTTAAATCCAAACAATAGAAATCAAAGCATAGGTTTTAAAAGATAAACTTAATCCTAAGAACATAATTCAAAATGCATGAAAATAAATCCTACGATGACATGAATGATATGCAAAGACAATCTACGAGTCGTCTCCATCACCACCGTCTTCATCTTCATCAGCATCATCATTCCTCCTAGATTGACGACACTCATCATGGAAGGACGTGAGAGAGATATTCATTGAATCATGCTTGGCCTCAATAGATGAGATACGCTTCTCCACATTAGTCATTCGATCTTCTAGGCTTGTGAAGCGTGTATCAATGGCGGTAAATCCCGAATTCATGACTTGATCCATAGAGGTAATTCCTGTGCGTAAGCCCGTGAATTGTTCATTTAGATTGGTCATGAGAGCATCTATGGATGGAGGAGGAGGAGGAGCTTGAGGAGCTTGAGTATCTTGAGGATTGGCAATCTCTTCGGGAATCGCATCACTAGGAAGCTCGGAAAGACGAAGCCAATTACCATTGAAGTAGTGAAATTTCCCCTAGAAAGAGACCTATCATCAATAGGATCAGTAAGGCTTGTCGGATAGTCATGAGAGCAATCAATCTCCTTCTAAGTGAAGAAATAGCTCAAAGTGGTGCCATAGGTGAATGAAGTGACAAGAGATGTGTGACGATGTTGCACGTGAAAGACAATCTCCGAAAACATGATGCGAGCAAGGTTAGGTTGTTGTCTCTGGCGAAAGCACTATATCCAAAAGTCATCAACTTGGCGGATGGTTGAATATTTTCCTCCTGAAGGCCTGAACCACCAAGTGATCATCAAGTGTAGGATGCGGTCTTGAGCATTTCGAACAGTTACGGAACCCCCCAAAACATGTCCAAGAGAAATTTCATCTTCGATAATCTCATCCTCAAACTTAAAAACAACACAAAAAGATGGAACATCAACGGTAATCTTTTTGCCCATGAGATAAGAGTTAACGGCAATGATATTACCCAAGGCATCGACAACACACTTGGCATTTGCATAAAAGATCAAAACTAAATTTCTAAAGAAGAAACCCGAGATTTGTAGAAAATCCATAAATTTCCATTCGTGGAGCAATGGTAAATAGACAAACTTGAAGCTCTCCGAATTAAGAAATGGAATGGAAATTACCCTCTCCGGTCGAATCATATAATTCTTAAAAGATCGAAAATAGTTGAGTTCGTCGGGAGTTATAAAGCACCTTTGATAGATAAGAGTCAAATTCGGACGAGTGCCATCACCGGGATTTGATGCCTCACCAACTTCGCTTGTAGTGCGTGCTCTCTTTTTAGGGTCCATAGTCTAGAAAAATTGAGTAAAACAATATGTGTATGCATTAATGTTCACATTCGATCCCATGAGTAAATCAATAATCAGGGTAAAAAAAATTTGAAAGACAAAAACAAAACAAAGTTTGATAAATCTTTTGAAAGTACAAAACAAAAAAAAGATTTAAAAACGAAAAATAGAAAGAAAAGAAAGTTGTTATACCTTGATATTGAGATAGGGAAGAATGAATGAAGATTTTGCACCAATTGATGGAGAGCCTTAGGACTTTGGCTTGATTTTGAAAAACCCTCAAGAGATTTTAAGTTTTGTGGTGAAAATATGAGGGATTGAGAGGCTTTTTATAGATGAAAATCGGCTAGGGTTTTGAAATAGTAGTTTTGATAAAAGTGAAACTCTTTTAATGCTAGTAAATAGTTGTCTGCGCGATCGCGTATCGATACACCTAAAGGGTGTATCGATACGGGGGTACAAATGTAATTCCTTGGAACCACATATCAAGGAACCGTATCGATACGGATGACATCCGTATCGAAATGCTAACAAATCGTACCGAAACGAGTTTAACCGTATCGATACCCGCAAGAGAGAAAATGCAATCTGGAAAGCTAATGAAGCACTCGTATCGATACACATAAGTCCTTATCGATACCCTATGCCCAGAAATGCATTTTTGGCTTTTAGAACAACCAAAGGCTCGACTTTAACATCTCCTAAATGAATGCAAATAATGTATTAGCAGATCTAACCATGATCTAAAAGAAGCATACCCCCTAGCTATAAGCATGGTTTCTATCAAGAGCAACAACACATAAACATGCATTTTCACAAGATCAAGCAAATTGTAACCTCAAAAGAGTCCTAAAGGGTCAAGAAAGACTATTTAGACCTAACTCTCTCCTAAGGGACCAAAAACGCTCTTTGTCTAGAGGTTTTGTAAAAATGTCCGCTAGTTGGTTCAAGGTGTCAACATACTCTATAACAACATCTTGCTTAAGGACATGATCTCTAATGAAATGATTCCATATCTCTATGTGTTTGGTTCTAGAGTGTTGGATGGGATTTTTGGTGAGACAAATTGCACTAGTGTTATCACACTTAAGGACTTGAGCACAACAACTCCTTATGGATATGTACTCGGCTTCGATGGTAGATAGAGCTACACTATTTTGTTTCTTAGGGAACCAAGATATGAGCATACTACCTAAGAATTGGCAAGTGTCAGAAGTACTTTTCCTATCAATTTTACAACCTCATAACCCACATCCGAATAAGCATGAAGGTTAAAGGTTGAGTCTCTAGGATACCAAAGACCTAATCAAGGAGTATCTCTAAGGTACCTAAAGATCCTTTTAACGGCTATAAGGTGAGACTCTCTAGGACTAGCTTGAAACCTAGCACACAAGCAAACACTAAACAATATATCTGGTCTACTTGCGGTAAGGTAAAGCAAAGATCCAATCATAGAGCGATAAAGCTTAGAGTCAACACACTTACCTCCTTCATCTTTGTCAAGCTTTGTAGATGAGCTCATTGGTGTGGCTTGAGGCTTTGCATTCTCCAAGCCAACCTTCTTGAGCATATCTTTCACGTACTTTGCTTGATTTTTGAAGGTGTCATCCTTCCTTTGTTTGATTTGGAGTCCCAAAAAGAATGAGAGCTCCCCCATCATGCTCATCTCAAATTCACCTTGCATTAACTTAGCAAACACTTTGCAATGACATTCATTAGTAGATCCAAAAATAATATCATCAACATATATTTGCACTACTAAGATGTCATTTTTATATCTTTTTATGAAAAGTGTAGTGTCCATCTTACCTTTTTCAAATCCCTTTTCATTCAAAAAGCTTAAAAGCCTTTCATACCAAGCTCTAGGAGCTTGTTTTAAACCATAAAGTGCTTTGGTTAGCTTAAAAACATGATTTGGAAATTTTGAATCCTCAAAACTCGGTGGTTGTTCCACATACACTTCTTCATTTATAAAACCATTTAAAAATGCACTTTTTACGTCCATTTGAAAAAGCTTGAAATCATGATAACATGCATATGCAAGCAACATCCTAATAGCTTCCATTCTATCTATGGGTGCATAGGTTTCATCAAAATATATTCCCTCTTCTTGATTGTAACCTTGAGCAACTAGTCTAGCTTTGTTTCTCACTATGTTACCACTCTCATCTAGTTTATTCCTAAATACACATTTAGTTCCTATAGTAAATTGATTACTATGCCTTTCAACTAATGTTCATACATTACTCCTCTCAAATTGGTTTAACTCTTCTTGCAAAGCCAAAATCAAAAACTCATCTTTTAAAGCTTCTTTGATATTTTTAGGCTCTATGCATGAGATAAATGCAACATGATTCATTAATTTAAGAGAGGATCTAGTAGTTACCCCCTTGGATGGATCACCCAAGATTTCACCACCTTTGACATAGTTGTACTCCCTTGGGTAGCTCACTTCCTTTTCCTCAAGAGCCAAGTCCTTTAAGGCTTCAAGAGGTGGATCGTGCATCTTCTTCTTTAGTTGGAATCTCATCCTCCTTTGAAGTTTGTCCTTCATCAAAGGCATCAAGGATTCTCACATCATCATCATCACAAGATTCCTTCCTCAGAAGGAGGTTATCATCGAAAACAACATGTATAGACTCTTCTACTACTAAAGTTCTTTTACTAAATACACGATAGGCTTTAGAGTTTAAAGAATATCCTAAGAAAATAGCTTAATCACTTTTAGCATCAAATTTACCTAAGTTGTCTTTTCCATTGTTAAAAACAAAACACTTGCAACCAAATGGATGGAAATAGCTAATGTTAGGCTTCTTAGATTTTAAAATCGCATATGGTGTTTTCTTTAAAAGTGGCCTAATTATTACTCGATTTATGATGTAGCAAGCGGTATTTGTGGCTTACGCCCAAAAGTATTTAGGTAAATTGTTTTCACAAAGCATGGTTTTAGATATTTCTTGTAAAGTCCTATTTTTCCTCTCAACTACCCCATTTTGTTGGGGAGTTCAAGGTGCCGAAAAATTGTGGCTAATACCATTTTCATTTAAAAACTCTTCAAAACCAAGATTTTGAAACTCGGTTCCATGATCACTTCTAATGTGAGAAATCTTAAGCTCAAGATCATTTTGAGTTAATTTAGAAAACGTGATGAATTTTTCTAAAGCCTCATCTTTTGTACTTAAGAATAGAACCCAAGTAAACCTAGAATAGTCATCAACAAGTACAAAGGCATATGATTTACCACCAAAGCTCATAGTTCTGATAGGCCCAAAAAGATCCATGTGAATCAAGTGTAAACATCTACTAGTAGAGACATCATTAATGGATTTAAAGGATGATCTATGTTGTTTACCCTTAGAGCATGCATCACATATTTTATCATTTGAGAACTTAATCTTGGGTAAACCTCTAACTAGATTTAGGGAAAGTAATTTTTCTAAAACACTAATGCTATCATGTCCTAGTTTTATATGCCATAACTGTTGAGTGTGCAAAAGTTCTATATTTTACCCCTTATTTGACCCATACTTATGTTGCATTCAAGCATAATTCATTGCATTTAGGTAGAGTTTTGCATTTACATCACAATTAGATAAAATAGCACAATTGCTACTGATTTTGGTCACTTTTGCAGGTATCTGCTGTGGCAGACTCAGGGTAGAAAAGGAGAAGAGCTGGAACACAGGACTGGAGTCGAGGAGATAATGCTACTGTGGCCACTGCCGTGGAAGTCATGACGACAGCATTGGTGAAAGGGAAACGTGAAGTGGATCTCGACAGATATAGGAATTCAAGCCGGTCTGTCGTGGACCACTCCTATATTTTTCTGAGCCCTGGGGCAGAATGAAGGCCAAGCCCAAAGTTCAAGGAAGAAACCCAAAGCAAGAAAAGAGGACGAATTAAAGGCATCTACTTAGAAGATTTAATCTTTAATAGAGTTGTACTTTCATTTGAACTTGTATTCTTACCTTATTAGAAAACATGAACCCAAGGCCTATATAAAGACATGTAATTCAACCTAGGGAAGGATATCTGATTCATAGTCGTCTTCCCCAAAAGCCTTGTCGTTTTCCCCCTTCTCATCATGTTCTAAACTTCCCCTAGGGCTAAGGGTTGATTCTGTAAAGTAGTTGCAAGGATTGTACTGTTTTAGGAATTTTCTGTTCAAGCAATAAAAACTTTAAGTTTATTTATTCTGGTTTTCACATCTCGCAAGAGTATCGGGAGAGCATTGTGAGGTTATCTATTTGTTTGATATCGGGAGAGTCAAGCATACGAACGAAATAAATACGTGTTTTCCAGTTTATGGTTAAACCATCTCACGACATGGATGACGACCGAATAGAAGTTTCTACTCAGTGCAACACCTGTACTACCGAGCAAATCAATACCAGCCTATTTCCTAAACCTGATCTTTTACTCTTTTAATTTAGTTATTATTCACGATTACTCTACAATCATTTTAAATCCTCTTCTTTCTCTCTCATGCAGCAAATCTAGGATAAAGCTATTTCCAGTCCTTGTGGAGACGATATTCGATACTCCAAGTATCACTTTACTACTTGCGTCGTGTACACTTGCACTACATTACGATAGAACTTTTGACACGCAACAAGTTTTTGGCGCCATTGCTGGGGACTGGCAACATATCTTTACCCTTACTTTTACTACACTTTTTCTTTTTAATTTTCCTGTTTTCCTTGGTATTATTTACCCTGTGCTTTTCACAATGTTTTCTGTTTGCTTATGCGCAAATCTAGACGAGGCAAAGAACCTGAGTACGAACTAGATCCTGAAATCGAATGTACGTACAACCTCAGGAACCGAGTCCAACAATTGATAGCGAGAAATGACTATCTTGAGGAACAGCTAGAAGCAATGTAGAACAACGGGGTAGATGATAACAAGGGGTTATTGGAGATCCTCCCCAGAATGCCCGGAATGGACGGCCTGCCGCTGCCACTGCCGCAGGACAGTCCTGCCGCGACTATATGATCAATGACCATGTTGAATTGGAGACCACTTTGCCAGACGTGGAAGCTGATAATTTCGAGCTGAAACTTGTTATGTTCAGCATGATAAATTCCGCTGGCCAGTTTAGTGGTGCTGCAACATAGGATGCCCGAGAACATCTGAAAACGTTCCAAGAAATATGTGGATCGTTTAGATTGCCAAGAATAAATCCAGAAATACTGAGGCTCCGGTTATTTCCTCATTCACTGAGAGACAGAGCTAAAACTTGGTGGAATAAACTAATGTCGGGTTTAATACGAACTTGGGCAGATCTATCTCGTGAATTCTTATCTCGTTTTAATCCTTCTCAATTATCTGAGCGATTGCGTAACGAAATTGCTACTTTTCAACAGGAAGATGACGAACCAATGCACGAGGCATGGGACAGATTTACAACTATTCTAAGGAACTACCCGATGCATGGATTCCCCGTATGGAATCAGGTCGTTAAATTCTACAATGCTGCCAATACACACACTCGTATGAGAATAGATTCAGCAGCAAATGGGCTATTATTGGATAAAGATCCAGACGAGGCAATGGAAGTGTTGAAAAACCTAGCAAAGAACGACGAGCAATTCCCTACAGCAAGGAGAGGTAAACGAGGGATAACTGTGAAGGATTATGAAGCTGACAATTCCCTGAAGTCACAGGTTGCATACCTCACAAAGGCGGTGGAAAATCTATTGTGGAAAGATTCTAAACCTATATATTATGCAGAAGAGGTATGTGAGACTTGCAGTGGGAACCACAGTTCGGAAGACTGTCCGTTACAGTTAGAAGAAGGGATGTATGTTGGAAATTATAACAAGCCAAGAAACTATGATTCCAACAATTACAATCCCAACTGGAGGAAAGATCCCAAGTTTTCCTGGAGCAATCCGAACAATGCACTGAATCCTCAAATGCAGAACAACCAAAACCAAGGGGCAACCAGAATTCTGTCGTGACAGCAACCACATCAGCAGCCACAACAACAACCGGTAGCCGCACCTAGTATACTGGAGCAAACATTGGCCACATTCATGTCACAGACAGGAGCTTACATGGCGAACATGGATCACTTTGTCAAGAAAACTGAGTCATTCATGGACAAGACAGAGATGAGGATGACTAACCATGAGGCAACCCTGAAATCACTGGAGACACAGGTGGGCCAGGTTTCCCAGCATATCAAGCCAAGGAAAAACAGAGGATTCCCTAGTGATACTGAGGTCACTAGAAAACCCACACATGAGCAGTGTAAAGCAATTACAACTAGGAGTGGGAAACAACTGCCCCGGTAGATACACATGTCGTGAACACTGCCGCGATAGAGGAAGAACAACATGTTGCCGACACACCTGTCACGACAGCAAAAGGGACAGAGGAGCAAGAAAAGGATGCTGAAGAACCTAAGCCTCCTCAGATCCGAATACCATGTGAAGGACGTCTTGAAGATTACCGTCCTCCACCTCCTTTTCCATAGCGGTTACAAAAACTGAAACATGAGTACCAGCTCAAAAAGGTTTATGATATTTTTAAGCAGCTGCACATTAATATACCGTTGTTAGAGGCCAGCAAGCAGATGCCCGGTTATGTGAAATTTCTCAAGGACGCCATGTCATAAAGGTCCAGACTTGGGGAATTCGAAATGGTAAAAATGACAGAAGGATGTATGACTATCTTGCACAGGCATCCACCCCAGAAGAAGAAGGGTCATGGGAGCTTCATCATACCGTGCATAATTGGTGACAAATTTGTGGTAAGGCACTTTGTGATCTTGGTGATAGCATAAATTTAATGCTAAAATCTGTATTTCAGAAATTAGGTATTGGACGAGCACGACCCACGACAGTCATGCTACAGCTGGTAGACCGCTCTTACGTACAACCAGAAGGGAAGATCGAAGATATTCTGGTAAGAGTGGATAAATTCATTTTTCCTTCTGACTTTCTTGTTTTAGACTGTGAAGCAGATGAAAACGCACCGATCATCTTGGGGCGACCCTTTCTAGCCACAGGCAGAACTGTGATCGACGTGGAGAAAGGAGAACTGACCATGAGAGTGAATGATCAAGAAATCAAACTCAATGTTCTCCAAGCAATTAAACATGCTGACACAGAAGAAGAGTGCAAGGCCATCACTGAAGTAATCCTTGACCAACCCTGCATCAGGTCGAGCTGCCATGACATAAAGTTTGGTCACTGCCACAGCAGTCATTTGGAAGACTATCACGGCAGCAACGACGATAGTGACTCCTCCGATTCAGAAATATCTGACACTGAAGGTCATGAGGAGGTAAATTGGATAGGCAATCGTCTAGGTAAGTTCTTCAAGCCCCTAAATTATACCTCGAATGAACACATAATCCAGAAGCCTTCAATATAAAAGCCACTTGTTTTAGATCTTAAGCCCCTGTTAGGGCAGCTTAAATACGTCTTTCTTGGTTTAAATGATATGTTGCCCGTAATCATCTCTTCCAAGTTAATGCAGAAACAGGAGCAGCAGCTAATTGGAATGCTACAACAGTATAAGAAGGCCATTGGACGGACGATGGCTGATATCCAAGGCATCAGTCCGGCACTATGTATGCATAAGATTCTCTTGGAAGATGATCATAAGCCGACTATTGATACCCAGAGACGTTTAAACGAGGCTATGTGAGAAGTGGTGAGAAAAGAGATCATCAAATGGCTTGACATCGGAATCATATACGCCATCTCAGATAGTAAGTGGGTGAGCCCGGTGCAGTGTGTACCCAAAAAGGGAGGAATAACTGTGGTAACCAACGAAGAAAACGAGCTAATCCCAACCAGGACTGTGACCGGTTGGAGGGTTTGTATGGATTACCGGAAGCTTAATAAAGCTACCCGGAAGGACCATTTTCCCCTACCTTTTATTGATCAAATGCTTGATAGATTAGCGGGGAAACCTTACTATTGTTTTCTTGATGGTTACTCAGGTTACAATCAGATAGCTATTGCACCGGAGGATCAAGAGAAAACTACCTTCACATGCTCGTACGGCACTTATGTTTTTTAGAGAATGCCATTTGGACTTTGCAATGCACCAGCAACCTTCCAAAGGTGCATGATGGCAATATTCTCCGACATGGTGGAGGACTTCCTAGAAATTTTCATGGACGATTTTTCCATCTTCGAAGATAGTTTGGAAGGTTGTTTAGGCAACCTACAGAAGGTGCTTGAAAGATGCGAAGAAGCGAACTTGATCTTAAATTGGGAAAAATGCCACTTCATGGTGGATGAAGGGATAGTACTAGGCCACAAGATAAGTTGTCGTGGGATAGAGGTGGACAGAGAAAAATAGAAGTCATCGAAAAGCTACCGCCACCCACCACAGTCAAAGGAATTCGGAGTTTCTTAGGACATGCCGAGTTTTATCGACGATTTATTGCCAATTTCTCGAAGATTACTAAACCCCTGTGCCATTTATTAGAGCAGAATCGTCCTTTTGACTTTAATACTGAATGTACTGAGGCATTTAGAATTCTGAAGGAGAAACTGGTAAAAGCCTCGATCGTACAACCACCAGACTGGAGTTTTCCATTTGAGATAATGTGTGATGCCAGTGACTATGATGTCGGGGCAGCACTAGGGCAGAGAAAGGATAAGCTCTTCCATGTGATTTACTATGCCAGCAAAACATGAAATGATGGGCAAGTGAACTACACCACGACAGAGAAGGAACTATTAGCAGTGGTGTTCTCAATCGACAAGTTCCGTCCATACATACTTGGAACAAAGGTGGTGGTCCATATAGACCATTCAACACTGAAATATTTGTTCATGAAAAAGGATGCAAAACCAAGATTGATACGTTGCATTCTGCTGCTGCAAGAGTTCGATATTGACATCAAGGATAAAAAAGGAACAGAGAACCAAGTAGCAGACCACTTGTCGAGGTTAGAGACGGGAAATAGTCAATCAACAGATAAGACCAACATATTGGAGACCTTCTCGGATGAGCAGCTATTCGCTGCCACCAGCACTGCCGCGACAATCATGGCGGCAGGTAATCTTTCTGAAACCCCTTTGTACGCTGATTTTGTTAATTACATTGTTAGCGGGGTACTACCTCCTGAACTTAATTACCAAGCAAGGAAGAGGTTCCAAAATGATTCAAAACATTATTATTGGGACAAACCTCTTCTTTTCAAACATTGTGTAGATCAAATTATCAGGAGATGTGTACCACAGGATAAACAGGAAGTTGTGCTTCACCACTGCCATGCTTCCTCATATGGAGGACACTTAGGTGGAAACAAAACTACTGTCAAGGTTCTGCAATCCAATCTCTATTGGCCCACATTGTTCAAGGATGCACAAGCGTTCTATAAAGGTTGTGACAAATACCAACGGACTGGGAACATCTTGAGAAGGCATGAGATGCCACTGCAGAACATTTTATAGGTCAAAATATTCGATTTATGGGGAATCGACTTCATGGAACCATTCCCAACATCTTATGGGAACCTGTACATCCTACTAGCAGTGGATTATGTGTCCAAGGGGGTAGAAGCGATTGCCACTCAGAAAAATGACGCCAAAACTGTTCAGAGATATCTGCACAAGAATATCTTCTCCAGATTTGTCATCCCAAAGGCGATCATTAGTGACGAGGGGAGACATTTTGATAATAGGGTAATTGTTGCTGCCTTGAGAAAATACGGAGTAAAGCACCGAATTGCAACAACATACCACCCTCAAACCAATGGGCAGGCCGAGATATCCAACTGGGAAGTAAAGAACATACTTGAGAATATGGTTAAACCCACTCGAAAGGATTGGTCACTACACCTCAATGATGCACTCTAGGCCTATAGAACAGCGTTCAAAACACCATTGGGAATGTCACCCTATAGACTCATTTATGGGAAAACATGTCACTTACCTGTTGAGATAGAACACAGAGCTTACTGGGCTATCACGGCAGTGAATTTGGACTGGGATAAGGCAGGACAAAAGAGGCTACTAGACTTGAATGAAATGGAAGAAATTCGAGCAATGGCCTACGACAATGCCAAGATCTACAAGGACAAAACCAAAAGATGGCACGACAGGAAACTGCTGCCACGACAGTTCTGCCCAGGGCAGCATGTGTTGTTATTCAATTCTAGGTTGAAACTTTTCCCAGGAAAGCTTAAATCTAGATGGTCCGGTCCTTTCCAAGTTGTCCAGGTTTTCCCCCATGGTGCCATCACAATCAAATCCCTCAAGGACGGGCGCCAGTTCAAAGTCAACGGACAGAGACTAAAGCATTATCAGGGGACTGAAGCCCCAAGGATGCAGGAAGTAGTTACTTTAGGAGATGCCCCTCAAGGCATCCCTAATTTAACTTAGTTTTTATTTTACTTGATTTTATTTATTTATTAGGAATTAAGATTTATTTATTTTATTTTAGGAACTAAGATTTTATTTTAATTATTTTTAGGAAATAAAGGAAGCAAGGCGAAGAGAAGGAATGAACCAGCCCGGCACATCCACAACAGCCCAAAAAGCCCAACGGACGAGTCTGTCGTCACAGCCTATCATCATCTGTCGCGACAGACGCAGAGAAGACAACCTATCACTAAGTTGTCGCGACATGCACGCAAACGCGTAACAGACGCGCAGCAGACACGGAAACGCGTGACAAACGCGTCAGAAACCGCGTAACAGCTGGCCCTGTTATTCGCGCCTGCCGTTACAGCTCCAACGGGCAGAAAATCACCCATCTATATAAACCCCCATTCACTATTCATTTTTCATCTCATTCTCTCAACTTGTTTCCTCTAGATCTCAAAATTTTCTTTACATTTTCTACAGTCCTTGCAAAATGGCTAGCAGACAAACTCGCCGCAGTGCCGTCTCCACTTCTGCCGCAGCAGTATCCACCCCAAGCCATAGCGCCATTCCAGACCACTTCGCCTCCAACGACTCTGCCACGAGATATTACAGCTCCTTCCAGAAAAGGGACATGTGGGAGGAACGAGGGTTTATCTACACCAAACGAGAACTTCATAGCAAAGAAAATTCGAGCCCTCAAATGGCAGAAATTTGTTGCCCACCCGGAGGAGATGAACATCACACTCGTCAGAGAATTCTACGCTGTCGTCGACAGCAAAGACACCACGACAGTAACAGTTCGAGGTAAACAACTCTCCATCGAGCATGCCTACATCAACACCATCTACGGCTTATATGTGAGTAAGAAGGACTCCCACAAAAGATTCGTGAACAGTCTGTCTTTGGTAGACTACGACGCGGTCATGGAAGAACTCACCGAGGAAGGGACGAAGTGGAACACCGACCCGAAACACCGATGGACTGTGAAGAGAACTCAGTTGACTCCACAAGCCAAATTGTGGAATCACTTTGTGAAGAAGCGCATCATGTCATCCACCCACAACAGCACCGTCGACAGACCAAGGTTAGCCCTTGTGCATTCCATTTTAAATGAAAGATCAATAAATGTCAGCCGCTACATACGAGAGGGAGTACTTGAGTGTGCCCTCCGCCCGTCGGGTCCCCTCGTCTTCCCATACCTCATCACCACCATCTGTCGGGCCACAATGTACCGGAGATTGCTGAAGACGTCAAAGTCCAAGGGAAAGGGTGGACGGAGCGGAACATTTTCAGCCTCATAGAGTTAAAAGCTGCCACCCCTCTGTCATACTTCAATCCCTCTACCACGGCAGAGCAGACGGCAGGCCCTAGTCCCATAGAACCTGCCACAGCAGAACAACAGCAGACGGAAGCAGCACCTCCACCAGACACCTCCGCCCAGATTTTGTCGACGCTGAAAAGAATGGAGGAACGACAACTCGGACTGATGAGCTACATGAGGGATTTCACGGCAGCAACGGTATACTTTATCCATAATGATTTACATTTTACCCATGTGCCGTTTCCCTCCTTCCCAGAACAGTTCTTTGCTGTCCCCACACCTACACCTACCCCTGCTGCAAGCCCCAGAACTCCATCTGCCGCTTCCACACCTACTCCTGCCACGACAAAAGAAGGCGGCAGGCAGTCTACCATAGCCAGAGGAGAGAAGAGAAAGGACCCCCTCCCGGAAATCGACCCCAAATATTGGGAAGGGTTCTCCTCCTCTTCAGTTTGGCAGGATTCTGATTCTTAGCCTTCAGTTGCCCGAGACATCTCCAAGGACTTCCCGCCAATGAAAAGGAAGAAGCTCAACGAGACTGTCGAAGGACCCTCCGGCCAAGGCAGATCTGCCAGCAGCAGCAGCTCCAACGATGAGGTCGAGGTTCTGGACAAGCCCCCACACATCTCACCAACATGTGTCCAGCCACCTCGGGAGGCAAAGAAGAAAATAGCCTCTGCCTCTCCCAGCACACTGTCGGCCCCTGCCATGAAAGTCACTGCCCGCCAGTAGCTCTAGATCAGCAGCAGCAGCAACGACAGCTCCTTAACTTAAGTTGCTATCTTATATTTTGTTATCTTGCTGTTTTATTTATTTTGTGATGTATTTTGTTTTTTTGTTTTTATTTTCCATGTTGTCATGCATTGAGGGCAATGTGACCCTCGAGTTTGGGGGTGGCATCCCTCCATTAATGAAGTTGTAGTTTTGTCTTAAATTTGTGTCTACGTATTAGTTATTATTTAGTTTATTTTGTGTCAAAAAAAACAAAAATCAAAAACAAAAATTTGGCTTAAGTCTTTGAACTGAACTTACCTGCCGCGACATACGCTGTCGTGACAGTGCTTTAGGATGTTTTTAGGAACTGTTTAGAGCCTTGCTATAGTTATGATCTTTAGAACACCCTTTGTGACTCTTATATGCTGTCTAGACTTCTATTTGTAAACTAGAGTAGGAAAGCTTAACCACTTGAATTGCCCCTAGAGGTGCCTAACACTGGCTTTAGGAAAAGAATATAAGAAAAGAAAAACTTAGACTCAATACCCCTAGAGGTGCCTAATACTGGCTCTAGGAAGATAGCTAGAGGTGCCCAATAACAGGCTCTAGTCAATTCAAAATAAGAAAAACACCGAGTCTAATTAAGAAAAAACTAAAGGAGCCTAAGAATTGCCTCCAAAAAATGAAATTTGGCATAAAATTCAAGTGAGTAGCTTAACTATTCTAGTAAACTAAAGGAGTCTAGGCACATATTTGTTCACAAAACATGCACACACTGCACAAGACCTATAGCATGGTTCCGAATAAATCCAGAAACGTCCGACAAGGTATTGTTCGTGATAGGGCATGTGTGGTAGGTAATGAAAAGTTCACTGAATTAAGCCAAACCAAAAAGGTTTTCAATTTTAGTTAGGTCATATTTGCTTGAGGGCAAGCAAGAACTTGAGTTTGGGGGTGTGTTGAGTGTGCAAAATTTCTATATTTTACCCCTTATTTGACCCATACTTATGCTGCATTCAAGCATAATTCATTACATTTAGGTAGAGTTTTGCATACATCACAATTAGATAAAATAGCACAATTGCTACTGATTTTGGTCACTTTTGCAGGTATCTACTGTGGCAGACTCAGGGCAGCAAAGGAGCAGAGCTAGAACACAGGACTGGAGTCGAGGAGATAATGCTGCCGTGGCCACTACCGTGGCAGCCATGACGACAGCATTGGTGAAAGGGAAAAGTGAAGTGGATCTCGACAAATAGAGGAATTCAAGCCGGTCTGTCGTGGACCACTCCTATATTTTTCTGAGCCCTGGGGAAGAATGAAGGCCAAGCCTAAAGTTCAAGGAAGAAACCCAAAGCAAGAAAAGAGGGCGAATTAAAGGCATCTACTCAGAAGATTTAATCTTTAATAGAGTTGTACTTTAAGTTGAACTTGTATTCTTACCTTATTAGAAAACTTGAACTCAAGGCCTATATAAAGGCATGTAATTCGACCTAGGGAAGGATATTTGATTCATAGTCATCTTCCCGAAAACCCTTGTCGTTTTCCCCCTGCTCATCATGTTCTAAACTTCCCCTAGGGCTAATGGTTGATTCTGTAAAGTAGTTGCAAGGATTGTACTGTTTTAGGAATTTTTCTGTTCAAAGCAATAAAACTTCAAGTTTATTTATTCTGGTTTTCATATCTCACAAGAGTATCAGGAGAGCATTGTGAGGTTATCCATTTGTTTGATATCGGGAGAGTCAAGCATACGATTGGAATAAATACGCGTTTTCCAGTTTATGGTTAAACCATCTCTGATTAGGGATAAGTACGAGGTTAAGTGGCTAAGGAAGAATTCAACAACTTTGGTGTTCACCCTTCGATTCACGTCGGGAGGTATCATCCAAGAAGTGTTCAGCAACAACACTTGGGCCTAGGGATAGGACAAGTCATAGCAGGGATTCTTGCCAAACTTGAAGTACAGAGTTGTGTGATCGATGTCGCGACAGTGACGACGACCGAACAGAAGTTTCTATTCAGTGCAACACCAGCACTACCAAGCAAATCAATATCGGCCTATTTCCTAAACATGATCTTTTACTCTTTTAATTTAGTTATTATTCACGATTACTCTAAAATCATTTTAAATCCTCTTATTTTCTCTCGTGCAACAAATCTAGGATAAAGCTATTTCCAGTCTTTGTGGAGACGATATCCGATACTCCAAGTATCACTTTACTACTTGCGTCGTGTACACTTGCACTACATTGCGATATGACTTTTGACACGCAACAATAACCATGCATCATTTTCATTTTGTGCAACAAAACACACATGGGATGTATGAATGTCATCTAGATGCACCATGTATATGTTTCCTATGCGATGACCAATGAGCATTGTTTTATTAAATTTAATGTCAACAATTTTACACCCATTTTTATCGGTACGGGTTAGGGAACCGTTTTGATACGGGTAAGACTGTATCGATGCAATTTTTCCTACAAAGCTCACTGGAGAGATTCGTATCGATACGGGTAAGAGCGTATCGACACACATTAACCAACTCTTTAAAAATTTGTTACCTACCAACTGATAAACAACGGCTAAATTATTTAAGGCTTCAAATTTAAAAATTCCTTTTAAACTGTATCGATACTGGTTAGACCGTATCGGTACACCATTCAAACTCCTTGTAATTTTACAGAGAGAGCGTATCGATATATATGCAATCTGTTTCGATACCCTGTTTCGATACAGTAAGGGGCGTATCGAAACATATTTCTCCAGTAGCCAAGTTTGTAAAAAAGGTATCGATACGATAAGAAGCGTATCGATACGCATTGACGATTTTGAGCAATTTGGCCTTAGAACACTTAGAAAATATTTTGGAGTTTGAGTTTTTCAATCTAGAGCAAAGCCTTGCTGATTTGAAACCTTTAGAAGGACTTAAAAATTCATTTCAAGTTTTACAATATAGTCCTTAAAATACTTTGTTATATCAAAATCAAACATAGGTTTTACATAAATACTTTGATAAACATTGCATATTAATCCAAAATGATGCATTTACAGTAAGTAAACCAACCCATGTTTAAAACTAAAACATGAAATCCACAAGCTCATATCAACCAATTCTCAAAGGCAAAATAGCGAAAACTTACGCTTGAGCTTAGTTAAGCTTTTTAGGATATAACTAGACCCCCATGATCCACTGATCAAACCTTTTAAGGAGCTTTACGTGTTTATTCACTCACCGATACGCCTCGCTTCGCTCGCCAACACAAATCGAGCCTCCGAAACGCAATGCATGCAACTAGGAAACCTTGCCTTGATCGTCCCCTGTTTTAACCACATAAAACCAGCGGAAAATACATCATCATGCATTCAACTCACATCCAAACAACAATCCCCTTCATCCTTTACATTACCCTTCCGAAAACTAGCTGAAACTACTAAAAACAACATCAATCATATCGCTTCCAACTCCTAACCTCTAACCAGCGATTCTAACATTTAATCCACATTAAAACTCAACGAAAAACACCTTCCAAACATCCTTATATCTCCAGAAACTCAAAAACACCTAAAACAACCCAAAAAAACTACCAAAAACTCATCTAAAAATTAGCCAATCAAATATTTTCGAGATTTATTCTCATAATTTCATTTCACGTTATGATTACCTTATCAAAACATGAAATTACCCAATTAAAATCTCCAGGTTTCATCAACTTAAACAAATCTTTTAGCAAATCATCAAAATCGCCATTTATAACTCAAATCTTGAAATCCATTGCAAAACCATGTTAATATCAATCCATTATCAGCCAACTACTAGGGAATATCGATAAAGAACCTTAGTTTTAAGAGAGTAAAAGAAATTAATCTTTGACGAAGCTCCCACCGAAATTGACGTAAGATTTTCTTTAAAATCCAACTTGTCAAATTGATGAAATCCTTGAGAAATTCTTGTGAGGTTTTGTTTAGAAACAAGAGTGAAATCAGCAAAATATTGTATATAATGAGTTTGTTAATTTATATATATATATATATATATATATATATGTATATTATTCAAAATCTGTACTTTTTACTTCTTCTAATTCTTCTATCCAAAGTAACTCATCTCAAAGTACAAGTGTGTCAAGTTCAAGTCAGCCTCGAACATTTCAAAAATACAATCTATTTCATGTCAGTTTTTATTTTCTTAAAGCTCACTTAAGTTTCTGTTTTCACAATTTTAAATAGGGTAAACTTCATCGGAGGTTCCTTTTGTTTGGACCGTGTTCTATTTTGGTCACCTACTTTGAAAAAAGGTTATTTTTGCCACTTATATTTTTTGAACTGTTTTATTTTGGTCACTGTGTCATTAACAATTGTTAGTTTGATGATGTGGCACGTTTGTCAAAAGAGTTAAGTTCTAATTTGACCCTTGAACTTTAAACAAAATATTAATTTGACCCCTAAACTCTCTCAACCTCACTTTTATCCCCCGACCATCGAATATGTCGATGCTTCCAATGGAATTCTAATGAAAGGTATGCCTACACAAGGTATGTTGGGCCTAGGTATAATACCAAGGTTAATCCCAATCACACGCTTAATTGTTTCTTCGGCTATTTTCACATGAAAATTTTAGAATAGAACAACAAAACCTAACAACACATAAATAAAGTTCCTGAGATCATAATCAACAGTGGTTATTAGAAAGAGGTAAAATAGTTGAAGAACTATAATAATCTTGGCGCAGTTTTAGGCATAAAGATGCACGATTGTGTTTCATAGTTGGCAACAGTCCAAACAATGACATTACACAAGAGATTATGCCAGTATATATATATTGTAAAAATTGAGCTCGACATACAAATTATGAACAATTTAAATTTATGACATTTGAACACACCATAGAAGTAACAATGTGACAGTGTTGGGCATGTCCAGAAAAATTCCTGAAATGTAGAACATACAAATCCAAATCAATCCTCCTTCCCTAAGAAAATTGCTGATAATATATTTTGCAAGCACATTTTCAGTTAAATCCTTCAATTCTAGATGAAGGAATATGAATTTGTAACGCCTCGGTTTTGGGCCTAGGAGTCTTTAAGGTTGACTCAAGGTTCGTAGGAGCTAGACTAGAGATTCGGGTTGGTTCAGGGAAAACAAGGTTCGAGATATGATAAAATCATGGTAAAATTCCTAAAGTCTTCTAAATATATATATATATATATATATATATATATATATATATATATATATATATATATATGTGTGTGTGTGTGTGTGTGTGTGTGTGTAGTGGAGTCAATTTTGGGGAATGGCTTTTGGAAGGCTTACATTTCAGTTTAGTGACTAATTTGTAAATGTTGCAAAATCTGTTTTTAAGGATTATTTTGAAAGAGGGCCAAAACTTAGAATCCTTAGGGAGATATTACACAAGGTGTTATCAGCCTTTTCCCTTGATTTTGTATTTTTAATAGATTTAATTAATTGATTTGATAAATGAATTTTATTAAATGAGATTTTAAAAGGCTAAACATTTTCTTATGTAACTACTTTTCTCCTAAACTTTTCTCCCAACTTTCACATCAGCCAAACTATCTTTCCATCAGTAAAATCTCCAGAGATTTATCTCTTTTCATCCACTTTTGATTTCTAAATGATTCTCTTGGATTTCTACAACAACTAGCTAAGGATTTCATGAATGATTTCTTCTAAATCTTTGCAAATCAAGGGGAAAAGTTTGTGTTAGAGGTGATCTTTCTTTTCTCTCCTCTAATCAAGGTTCTTTATTGAAATTCCCAAGTCTTTGGCTCTCTAATTATTCTTAATAACAAGATTTTATAATTTAATTGATGAAAATGGCTAAATCAAGCTTTGGAAGATGATTTTTCAAGGTTTTCGTTATGGTATTGTTTCACTTGATTTGAGGCTGATATTAACTATTATTTGGATATTAAATGATGTTGAAATAAAGATTTTATCATAATAATCCCGAATTGGATTGGATCTCTAGTTGTTAGATTTGGGTTTTTATGGTGTTTGTGTGAAATCTGAGTTGATGGAGGTATAAGGATGAAACTAGATTGATTTTGGATATTGATTGATATTTATAAATGGTTGGAAGTGTTAGATTTTGGTTGGGTTGAGTTTCTAGAGTAATTGGTGATGATTTTGGTTGTTTCATTGGGTGTTTTGGTGGATTTGAGCAAGGCAGCGAGATAGGTTTTCTTGCTGGAGATTTTATTGCATTGAGATGCATTAACCCTCTGTTCGTGTGTGGTATAAATATGGGAGAGCACATCGGAAGTAATCGGTGAAGTTCCAGGGGCTTTAGACATTTTATTTCGCGTCGGCAAATCTTGGTTTGGCTAGTCAGTGAGTGAGAACGTGATTTCCAGCATTGAAACACTTTAAAGATGGTTTTGGGAACTTAGTGTAAGCTTGAAACGCTTTACTAAGTTCGGAAGTAAGTAAAAGGAATTTCTCCCTCGGATTGTGCTATTATGAGTTTGTTGATGCACTTGATTTTAAATGCATATTACCTACTGTTTAAAGCATGATTTAAAGTAAGCAACTTATTGTTTTTGATGTTGTGATGATGAAGGATGCACATGGTAAGTGGTCCTTGTAAGTATATGCATATACTTGTATTTTGAAGCATGGGTTTTATTGATAATGATTTGAAAACAGTGAGGTCTATATTAAATGTGAATTATATTGGCAAGTGATGGTATGGAAATGTATTTGAAAATGCTATCGGATATAGTTAGCCGGCTATAGGATTGAGTGCACTATAAACAAGTCATCTTGGATGTTGAGGGGTTTATATGGTGTACTGAATACTCCATCCAAGTACCCTAACGATTGAGGAAAGTGATTGGTGTCCCGTCTCTCGTTAGTGGGGTTATACATCTATCGATGAGTGGTGTTGAGGGGTTCATATGGTGTACCGAATACTCTACCATGGGTATCACAACGATGGTGGGTATCTTCCATGTGTGAACCTTGAGATGTCAGTGAGATTGCATAAAGTGTTGGGACAACACTTGAGAATCTGCGTATCCGATGTTGTTTTGAGAAATGAATTTGTTAATGATCACTCATGAGCCAATATAATTGATGGTGTATTCTGGAATGGTTTATGATGCATAATGTGTAAAATGCATGTTTTACTCTTTAAGCTTTGCATATATTAGCTATGCATGCAAAGGCTTAAATTTAGTGTTGAAAAAGAGGTTTTTATTGTTGAAATCATAATACATGTTAAGGTTTATATGTTGATTTTTTTATTAGGGTAAGTGCATGGTTTTGGAAGGCAAAATGGGTTTCAAATGATGTTTTGAGGCATTTGAAATGAGATTTCAATGAGTTCTTGGGAAATGGTTTTAATGCATTGTTGGTGATTTGTTTTTGAGCACTCCTCACTAAGCCTTGTGTGCTTACGCTCTCACTTGTACATCAATGTAGATAATTGAGGTTTTGGAGGCAGCAAGTGGCAAGGGATCTCAAGAGACTTCATTTGAGAATGTATGTTTCAGTTTAGACTATGCGTAATAAGGGAAATGAGGGATCCGTTGTGTTTTTGGGAGATTTGTTTAAACTCCCTATTTGAGCAAGTGTTCATTGATGTTTTAGACTTGTAAATGACCTTTGGTTATTAGTTTATTTACATAGGAAGCATGCCTATAGATTTAAATTTTACATATCTCTATGCCAAGTTGATGATATTGCTATGTATGATTGAGGATGAATGTTTAAATATGTTGTATGCATGATGGAAGTATATAAGAATGCGATAGAATTGATTAAAGTATGAAAAACCAGCAATATAATGTATATTTGGTACAGGCGTACCGATTCTTGAGAAACTGTATCGGTACTGGTAGGCCACTTTGGGCTTGGTGTACCGGTACGGTGGGGAAGAGTACCGATATGGTCTCTGCGAAAATGGAGGGGCGTATCGATACAGATTTTAGTTACTGGTTTTCGGTGTATCGGTACGGTTCGAGAGGGTATCGATACGGGCCTTTTATCTTTGAATCTCGGTGATGTGTTTTTGTGGGCGTATCGATACTGGCTCTAAGGGTATCAATACGGATAACTGGTAAATTAGTTAAAAGTATCTCTGAACATTATGTTTCTTTACGTTTTAGTCCATGAATGTTATATATGTAATTAAATGAGTTTAGATGATTGTTTAGAGCTGATTTTTATAGAGTGGAATGTAATGTGACTAATTAAAATATGGTAACTTAAAAGATGAATAAGTCCCTATAATTTGGTAAAATTACAAATTGGCCCCTAAAATGTATTTGTATGCAACTGAGTCCCTAATCGTTGTTTGCATGAGTTGCAAATGGTTTTGCTGCGTAGTATATCACTTAGGATAATAATGAGCATCTAGACAAGTTAAAATAAAAAATAGGGTTGCTTATTGTAGTAAACTTCCCGATTTACTATAATATTCCCCGTGTGACCCGTTCGGTTCGGTCTATCATCCATACAGGGTTGAGGGGGTTATATTTGGTGGTATCAGAGCTAGGTTTCAAAAGTATGAGAAGATGGTAAGTTATTGGTAAGTTGATGTGATGTAATTCTAAGTGAATGATGATGGTTGTTTCGCACGGTGATTGTTATAATCATGTTGTTGATGAACAAATGATATTGATCCCATGTATGATGGTGATGATGTATGTGTAAATTGTTGTATACATGATAATGCTATGGGCTAAATTTGATTAAAGGTTGTGCACGGTGTTTGTGATACGTATGTTGTTTGCCTTATGCTATGTTTAGGGGGAAATTGGGATACACATTGCCTTATTACTATAGAAAAGTGTTTTAAATTGAATTGGAAGTCTTGGATCCTTGCTTGAAGCTGACCTAATTTCTTGTTTTATTTTATTATCATGCCTTAATTATAATAACACAATGGGACCAAGGAGAGAGTTGCGATCTGGTACGATTGCTGCTGATGGAGAGCAGGGAAAGCATGAGAACGAGGTTTTTCCTGGTGAGAATTTACATCCTCCACCGCCTTCACCCGGAGGTGATGAGCAAGGACAGCGTGGGCAAGTTGGGCCTATGTTGGGTGATTTGACGTTGCTAGTTCAGGCGATGACTAGAGCATTCCAAGCTATTGTTGCTGGAGTGAAAGTGCAAGCACCTGCTACTGGGCAATTGAGATTGATGTTAGAACGCTCGCGTAGTTTGGGCGGTGTTGAGTATTGTGGTTTGTTACCCAAGGCATCCAAGGCTTGGATGGCCAGTACGATCCGGATTTTGGATCAAATGTGGTGCAATGATGCACGTAAGTTGGGATGTGTTGTTTCATTGTTGCAAGGTGATGCTTACAGTTGGTGGACAACTGTAACTGGGGCTATGGAGCCTAATGAAGTGGATTGGGAGTTCTTTCAAGCTGCCTTTAAGAAGAAATGTCTAAGAGTTAGATACTTGGATGACAAGAAACATGAATTTATGTCTTTGGCTCAGAGTAGCATGTATGTGGCTGAATATGAGGTTCAGTTTTTTTGTTTGAGCCAGTATGTTCTTGAGTTGGTGTCGAGTGATAAGCATCGTTGCGACCGTTTTCGTTATGGTTTGGTGCAAGAGGTGAAGACTTTTACGTTGGCCTCTGATTACATGGATTTTGATGTGTTGGTGGCACGAGCCAAGGATATCGAGGAGAGTTTGGGTTTGTCTTCTATCGTGAGTAGTTCTAGATCGAGTAAGAGAGCTGCAAATTCTGGTCCTGCTGGTGGACAGTCTAAGAGGCATCCTGATCATAGGTATCAACCTGAGCCGAGCCGAGGTGTGGTTGGACGTGGTGCGCCCGTCCAAGGTAACAGGGTGAGGTCCGAGCAAAATGCTTGTTGGGTTTGTGTATTGCGTGAACATTTGAGGCAGGATTGTTTTCGTATGGCTCGAGAAGCGCAGGCTTCTACGGCTCTGACGGCTAACTCTTGCTGGAACTGTGGATTGGTTGATCATTTGAGACGCGATTGTCTTTTATTGGCTGGAGGTGGTCAGGGTAGAGCACCAGTTGTTGCACCACAACGAGGTCGTGGGCGCGGTCGTGGTAACTTCTAGCGTATGGAGGATGGTGAAAGAGCTGTAGCACATGTTGTAGTTGTCCAATCTGAGGGTGGTGGTCCTGCGAGGGTGTATGCATATCACGAGGGTGGTGGTCCTGTGAGGGTGATTGCAGGTACTTTCACTTTGCAATCCTTGTTATTGTTATCTTTGATTGATTTTGGTTCTACTCATTCATACATCTTGAGTGAGCATGCACATTTGCTTGATATTCATGTTGAGATGTTAGATATAGGAATGCAAGTAACTAGTTCCTTTGGTGAAACTGTGGTTACGAGAAGGTTATATAGGAGATGTCCTTTATCTGTTTAAGGTCATGTGTTTGCGGTTAATTTAATGGAGTTACCTTTCTATGGTTTTGATGTAATCCTTGGGACGGATTGGTTGACCGAGCATAGGGCTGTGGTCGATTTTGATGTTAAGTGAGTTACCTTGAAACTTGCTGATGATTTTGAAGTGGTAATCGTGGGTGAGAATGTGAAATTCTTGTCCAATGCTATTTCGGCTCTTGAAGCGAGTCGTTTGATGGAGTTGGGTTGTGAAGCTTTCTTATCTTATGTGATGAATCCAAAATCGAAGGAGGTGCAAGTACAGGACATATGTACGATATATGAGTTTCTGGGCGTGTTTCTGAAAAAGTTGTCTAGGTTGCCGCCGAGTAGAGAAGTTGAGTTTGGCATAGATTTGTTTGAAAATACGACTCTAGTGTCTATTGCTCTCTATCGAATGGCACCGAAAGAGTTGAAGGAGTTGAAAACGCAACTTTAGGAGTTGCTTGGTCGAGGGTTTATTAGACTTAATGTTTCACCTTGGGGTGCACCGGTCTTGTTCTTAAAGAAGAAAGATGGCACGATACGAATGTGTATAGATTATTGGCAACTGAAGAAATTGACAATTAAGAATAAGTATCCTTTGCCAAGAATTGATGAATTGTTTGATCAATTTAGGATGCTTCAGTGTTTTCTAAAATTGATTTGAGGTCTGGATATTATTAGTTGAAGGTAAAGGTGGTGGATGTGCCTCAGACAACTTTTCGTACAAGGTATGGGCATTATGAGTTCTTGGTGATGCCGTTTGGCTTGACTAATGCACCGGTTGCATTCATGGGCATGATGAATCGTGTGTTCCATTAGTTTTTGGATCAGTTTGTGGTGGTGTTTATTGATGATATTCTCATGTATTCCCGTACCGAGGAGGATCATTATAAGCATTTGCAGATTGCGTTGCAAGTGTTGTTGGAAAATCAGCTTTATGCCAAGTTAAGTAAGGGTGAGTTTTGGCTTAGAGAAGTTGTCTTTCTTGGACATGTGGTGTCGGTCAGAGGTATCTGGGTTGATCCACAAAAGATTGAGGCGGTGATGAATTGGAAGATGCCCAAATTGGTGACAGAAGTTCATAGTTTCCTTGGTTTTGGTGGGTTACTGTCGAAGGTTTGTGGATGGGTTTTCTAAGATAGCTGCTCCATTAACCAAGTTGTTGCAAAAAAAAATGTTCACTTTGAGTGGACGGATGATAGGCAACAAGCTTTCGAGAGGTTGAAGGAAGCTTTAACACAAGCTCTTATCTTGATTCAACTTGAATCGGGTAAGGAGTTTATATTTTATAGTGATGCATCGTATGTTGGTATATGTTGTGTGTTGATGCAAGGTGGAAAGGTGGTGTTGTATGCATCTAGACAATTGATGGTGCATGAGCGCAACTATCCTACTCATGATCTTGAGCTTGTCGCGGTTGTGTTTGCTTTGAAGATTTAGAGGCATTACCTTTACGGTGAGAAGTGTGTGGCTTATATAAATCATAAGAGTTTAAAATATCTAATGTCTCAGAAAGAGTTGAATCTTAGGAAACGGAGATGGTTGGAGTTTCTTAAAGATTATGACTTGACGATAGAGTATCTCTCAGGGAAGGCCAATGTTGTGGCTGATGCCTTCAGTAGGAAGGTGGCTGTAGAGTTGAGGGCGATGTTTGCTCGTTTGAGTGTATCGTGAGATGGTGGATTGATAGCTGAGTTACAAGTGAAACCTTCTTTGATTCAGTTGATTAAAGAGAAGCAGTTGCTTGATGATTCATTAGTGCCTCATGTTCAGGACATAGCGGATGGTAATGCAACAGACTTTTGTTTCAATGATGATGGTGTTTTGTGCTTTAAAAGTCAAATAGTTGTGTCTGAGAATGTTGAGTTGAGGCGCACTATTTTGACTGAGGCTCATAGCAGTCCTTTTGCTATGCATCTTGGTAGTACAAAGATGTATCGTGGGTTGAAAGATAAGTACTATTGGGTTGGGTTGAAGAAGGATGTTGTTGAATTTGTGAGTAAGTGTATGGTTTGTCAGCGTGTGAATACTGAGCATCAATTTCCTTCTGGGTTGTTGCAACCTTTGAAGATACTATAATGGAAGTGGGAGAGGATTATGATGGATTTCGTGTCCGGGTTGCCTTTGACCCCGTTGAAGAAGAATTCTTTTTGGGTAATTGTAGACCGTCTTACGAAGTGCGCGCATTTCATAGCTGTACATACGACATATATGTTGGATAAGCTGGCAGAGTTGTACATTGCTGAGATTGTGGAGTTACATGGTGTATCTAAATCTGTAGTGTATACATCAAGCGTTGGGTACGCGTTTGAATTTCAGTACCTCGTATCATCCTCAGACGGATGGTCAGTCTGAGCAAGTTATCCAAGTTCTTGAGGATATTTGAGGTGTTGTGTTATAGATTTCAAGGTTCTTGGGAGAAATAGTTGCCTTAGGTGGAGTTTGCCTATAATAATAGCTTTCAAGCGAGTATACAAATGGCTCCGTATGAAGCCTTGTATGGTAGGAAGTGTAAGACGCCTCTTTGTTGGGCGGAAGCGGGGCAAAAGTTGGTTCCCTTGCCGAATTTTCTTAAGGGAACGACAGAGAAAGTAAAGCTTATTTGTGATCAGTTGAAGGCGGCATCGGATCGTCAAAAGTCTTACGTGGGTTTAAAGCGTAAGGAGATTGAGTTTGTGGTAGGAGATCGCGTGTTCTCGAAAGTATCGCCTTGGAAGAAGGTGGTGAGGTTTGGACATAAGGGTAAGCTTAGTCCAAGGTTTATTGAACCATATGAAGTGGTGGAGCGTGTTGGTCCTGTTGCATATCGGTTGAGGTTGCCTCCCGAATTAGAGAAAATTCATGACGTGTTTCATGTTTCGATGATGCAAAGGTATAGATCGGATCTGTCTCATGTTATGCATGTTGAGGAGATTGAGTTGAATCTGGATTTGTCTTATGATGAGGAACCTGTTGGGATTCTTAATTCTAGTAGCAAAGTTCTTCGTGTTAAGACGATTGAACTTGTAAAAGTGTTGTGGTGACATCGAGGAGTTGAGGAGGCCACGTAGGAAAGCAAGACGGACATGATGAAGCAGTTTCCGCACCTTTTTCCTTCAGGTAAAATTTTGAGGACGAAATTTCCTAAGTGGGGGAGAGTTGTAACGCCCCGATTTGGGTCCTATGAGTCTTTAAGGTTGACTCGAGGTTCGTAGGAGCTAAACTAGAGATCCGGGTTGGTTATGGGAAAACAAGCTTCAGGATATGATAAAATTATGAGAAAATTCCTAAAATCTTCTAAAATATATATATATAAAGGTTTGGTGGAGTCAATTTTGGGAAATGGCTTTCTGGAAGGCTTACATTTCGTTCAGTGACTAATTTGTAAAAGTTGCAAAATCTATTTTTAAGGACTGTTTTGAAAGAGGGCCATCATTTAGAATCCTTAGGGAGCTATTACACCAAGGTGTTATCAGCCTTTTCCCTTGATTTTGTGTTTTTAATATATTTAATTAATTGATTTAATAAATGAATTTTATTAAATGACATTTTAAAAGGCTAATCATTTTCTTACATAACTACTTTTCTCCTAAACTTTTCTCTCAACTTTTCCATCAGCCAAACTATCTTTCCATCACTAAAATCTCCATATATTTATCTCTTTTCATCAATTTTTTATTTCTAAATGATTCTTTTGGATTTCTACATCAACTAGCTAAGGATTTCTTCTAAATCTTTGCAAATCAAGGGGAAAAGCATGTGTTAGAGGTGATCTTTCTTTTCTCTCCTCTAATCAAGGTTCTTTATTGAAATTCCCAAGTCTTTTGCTCTCTATTTATGTTTAATAACAAGGTTTTATAAATTAATTGATGAAAATGGCTAAATCAAGCTTTGGAAGATGATTTCTCAAGATTTTCGTTATGGTACTGTTTTACTTGATTTGAGGCTGATATTAATTATGATTTGGATGTTAAATGATGTTGAAATAAAGACTTTATCATAATAATCCCGAATTGGATTAGATATCTAATTGTTAGATTTGGAGTTTTTGTGGTGTTTGTGTTAAATCTAAGTTGTTGGAGGTATAATGATGAAATTAGGTTGATTTTCGATGTTGATTGATGTTTATAAATGGGTGGAAGTGTTAGATTTTGGCTGGGTTGAGTTTATAGAGTAATCGGTGATTATTTCGGTTGTTTCGGTGGATTTGAGCAAGGCAACGAGATAGGTTTGCTTGCTGGAAAATTTAATGCACTAAGATGCATTAATCCTTTGTTCTTGTGTTGTATAAACAAGGGAGGATACTTTGAAAGCAATCGGTGAAGATCAGAGGGCTTCGAACGCTTGACTTTCGCTTTTGCGATTGAGGTTTCGCGAGTCGATGAGCGAGAACATGATTTCTAGCTTTGAAACACTTTTTGGGAACTTAGTGTAAGCTTGAAACGCTTTACTAAGTTCGGAAGTAAGTAAAAGGAATTCCTCCCTTGGATTTTGCTATTATGAGTTTGTTGATGCACTTGATTTTAAATGCATATTACCTGCTGTTTAGAGCATGATTTAAAGTAAGTGACTTACTTTTTTTGATGTTGTGATGATGAAGGATGCACATGGTAAGTGGTCCTTGTAAGTATATGCTTATACTTGTATTTTGAAGCATGGGTTGATGCTTGGAAATGTGATTTATTGATAATGATTTGAAAACAGTGAGGTTTATGTTAAATGTGAATTATATTGGCAAGTGATGGTATGGAAATGGATTTGAAAATGCTATTGGATATAGTTAGCCGGCTATAGGATTGAGTGCACTATAAACAAGTTGCCTTGGATGTTGAGGGGTTTATACGGTGTACCGAATACTCCATCCAAGTACCCTAACGATTGAGGAAAATGATTGGTGTCTCGTCTCTCGTTAGTGGGGTTATACATCTACCGATGAGTGGTGTTGAGGGGTTTATACGGTGTACCGAATACTCCACCAGGGGTCTCACAACAGTGGAGGGTAGCTCCCGTGTGTGAACCTTGAGATGTCGGTGAGATTGTATGATGTGTTGGGACAACACTTGAGAATCCACGTATCCGAAGTTGTTTTGAGAAATGAATTTGTTAATGATCACTCGTGAGCCAATATAATTGATGATGTATTTTGGAATGGTTTATGATGCATAATGTGTAAAATGCATGTTTTACTCTTTAAGCTTTGCATATGTTAGCTATGCATGGGAAGGCTTAAATTGAGTGTTGAAAAAGAGGTATCTATTGTCGAACTCATAATACATGTTGTTAAGGTTTATATGTTGATTTTTTATTAGGGTAAGTGCATGATTTTGGAAGACATGATGGGTTTCAAATGATGTTTTGAGGCATTTGAAATGAGATTTCAATGAGTTCTTGGAAAATGGTTTTAATGCATTGTTGGTGTTTTGTTTTTAAGCACTCCTCACTAAGCCTTGTGTGCTTATGCTCTCATTTGTCCATCAATGCAGATAATTGAGGTTTTGAAGGCAGCGAGTGGCAAGGGATCTCAAGAGACTTCATTTGACAATGCATGCTTCAGTTTAGACTATACGTAATAAGGGCAGTGGAGGATCCGTTGTGTTTTTGGGAGATTTGTGTAAACTCCTTATTTGAGCAAGTGTTCATTGTTGTTTTAGAGTTGTAAATGGCCTTTGGTTATTGGTTTGTGCTTTGCTATGTATCTGGGTATCTTGCTTAGCTTATTTGCATAGGAAGCATGCCTATAGATTTAAATGTTGCATATCTTTATTCCAAGTTGATGATATTTCTATGTTTGATTGAGGATGGATGTTGAAATATGTTTTATGCATGCTGGAAGTATATTGGAATGCATTAGAATGGATTAAAGTATGAAAAACCAACAAAAGAATGCAGATTTGATATAGTCATACTGATACTCGAGAAACCGTATCGGTACGGGTAAGCCATTTTGGGCTTGGCATACCGGTATGGTGGGGAAGAGTACCAATACGGTCTCTGCGAAAATGGAGGGGCGTATCGATACACGGGGGCGTACCGATACAGGTTTTAGTTACTAGTTTTTGGTGTATCGGTACGGTTCGAAAGGATATCGATACATGCATTTTATCTTTGAATCTTGGTGATGTGTTGTCGTGGGCGCATCGATACTGGCTCTAAGCGTATCGATTCGGCTAGCTGGTAAGTTAGTTAAAAGTATCTCTAAACGTTATGTTTCTTTATGTTTTTGTCCATGAATGTTATATATGTAATTAAATGAGTTTGGATGATTATTTAGAGCTGGTTTTTGATAGAGTGGAATGTAACGTGACTAATTAAAAGATGGTAATTTAAAAGATGAAGAAGTCCATGTAATTTGATAAAATTACAAAATGGTCCCTAAAATGTATTTGTGTGCAACTGAGTGTCTAATCCTTGTTTGCATGAGTTGCAAATGGTTCCGCTGCGTAGTCTATCACTTAGGATAATAATGAGCATCTAGACAAGTTAAAATAAAAAAATAGGGTTGCTTATTAGAGTAAACTTCTCGGTTTACTTCAATATTCCCCGTGTAACCCGTTCGGTTCAGTCTATCGTCCATACCGGGTCGAGGGGGTTACAGAATTGCTTGTGGATTTTTCAAAATTTTCCACAGACTAATCTTCACCAACTTTTGATGTCACGGTGACATATTCTCCTGTCATTTATTTGGAAGAAAGATCTCAACTTTCAGGAGGACCATGTATTAACTAACTGGAGAATAAATGGACCGGGATAAAAAAAATGCAAGTTAGACAAGGATGATAGAGACATTGCGGGATAAAAGTGAGGTTGAGAGAATTCAGGGGTCAAATTAGAAATTAACCCTTTTGACTAATGTGTCATGTAATCAAACTAACGGGTGTTAACGACACAGTGACCAAAATAAAAGAGATCAAAAACATAAGTGGAAGAATAACCTTTTTTTTCAAAATAGGTGACCAAAATAGAACATGGTCCAAACAAAAGGGACCTCCGTTAAAGTTTACCATTTTAATTAACTCTTTATCTTTTTGCATGTTAGAATTTTGAAGCCAATTTAGTTGTTTCTAGGAGTGGAAATCTAATGTTGACTCCTACATTAATTTGCCCATTATCCCTCGTACTGTAGATGCTAGGTTTTATATTTTAGAGTATTAGAAAGCACAAATTGTTTCTTTCTAGTACTTTTGCACATAGCGAGAGATATTTTAGCCATTCCAATCACTTCAATTGCTTCTGAATCGTCATTTAGCATGGGGGTCGGATTTTGAACAAGTTGAGAGCTAAACTCTTGCCTAAAAATGTTGAGATATTTGTAACAACCCGTAATTGATTGTATGCTTTTGAACCGTAGGAAATGGATGAAGATTATCTCACTATGGTTAATGATTCTTCAGTCTCTAATCTTGGTGAACATTCACTTCTCGTTTAAGGTTAACCAATTAAATTAATTTTCTAATTTTTTATGTTTATTAATTTTTGAAAATGGTTTGTGATTCTATTTTTGCTTTTGTAGGGTACCTTTACAGCAAACACATTAATGCTTATGGTATAAGTAGGGATGTAAAAACAAGTATAAACTTGTATTCTATTCATGTTATAAGCACATTAATACTTAGTTTTCTATTCAAGTTATAAGCACATTACATCGATCATTACATTCACATTGGTTAAACATGCAATGTTATACACGTATTCTACTTTTTTCTTAAATTTGTTATAAGCTTGTATTCTATTCATGTTGTAAGTTGTTTTATCCTATTTCTATGGATTGTAAGGGTTTGGTAAAGTCGAAAATGTTTGACATTGTTGGCCATTGTATTCCCCTTGACTCTATCGATGTGTGCTTGTTGCCTGCCTCTAGACTGGACAAGACTTAATTGCTTTTGCTTGCTTCTTGCTTTTGGTTGCTGGCTGTTGTGCTTTTGCATTTAGAAAATTATTGGTTGACTTATAGTTATTTTTTTTCTTATCTAAGTAGTTGCCCTTAGTTAAATATGATGGTTTCACTTTGGCCTTCAAAGCTAAGAAGTTACCCATAATTTAACCATGATGGTAGCATTTAGATCTATTGAGAGCTCGATGAGAAAAGTTTTAGCAACAAAGTCAAGCATTTAGCCTCGTAAAATATTTGCTATAAGATTCGAGAGCATAAATTTTTACAAAAAAAAATACTTGCCTTATTTATTTGTAATTTTTAAGTTTACTATGTTGTAATAAATTCAGTATTATCCTATTTCTTAATTTTAATTTGTACATTTGTTATCTAACCTCAATGGAAAACGATACTTTATTGTCAATGTCCTTGGCCCTAGCGACCAAGACATCAAAGTTCGTGTAGTCCGTAGCTAAAGTGTACCTCTTCACTTCCTCACTCAACCCGTAACGGAAAATGTCGCAACGTTCCCTCTCAGTAGGAACTAGCTCGAACGCATATTGACTCAATCTGACAAATCGTATCTCATACTTGGTCACTGTCATGTTCCCCTGAAGCAAAGCCATGAACTCTCTCTTCTTCTCATCAAGATAACGGGGACCCAAATACTTCTTGCGGAAAGTCGATTCAAAGAACTCCCAAGTGATCTCGGCATCTGGCATGCCCGTCGTTATGGTGACCCACCAAGTGTAGGCATCACCCTGAAGCAGAGAAATAACACACCCTAGGCTGCGTGCTCCAGTACAACCCATCTGAGGCAAAATACGGACAGTCTTGTCAAACCAAGCCTCTGATCTCTCGGCTGCCAGGAACTCTTCACCTCCCAAACTGCGAAGCCTCTCAAGTGGCAACCCGGTGCCCTCACCCTGAGGTTGTGCCACTGCCTATCCCCCAGCCACAGCTGTCTAGAAAGCCCCAGCTATAGGCTGAACTAACGGAGCCAAATCTATACCGGTCGGACCTTGGCCAACCTGAGGTCCAACGCCCTCAGCTCTCGCCTCACCTCCCGCTTGACGAGGAGGAGAAGGAGGAGGTGGAGGAGCCTCCGCCTCTACAACAGGCTCGACTCCCGGAGCTGCTGCATGTGGTTCCGGATGAACCATCCCAGGCCTGCCTTTAGGTCTCATCTTACGGCTAGCAAGATAACAACTACAAACAAACAAACACACAAGGATTAAGTTAGCAAAGGCAAGGGTCCAACGTGCTAAAGTATTCATTTACAAAATCTTTTCTAATAAGTAATACTCCCTCTGTCCCATTAAAACTGTCACATGTTGACTTTTTTTTGTCAAACTTTTTCAACTTTGACCTCTTATAATTTAAAATTTATTATTGATAAAAATATGAAAAAATATATTTTAAAAACTTTGAATCAACTAGTTTTTAAATATATTTTTTATAATTTTTAATTAATTAAATTATTTAAATAAATTATAGTCAGAGTTGAAAATTTTGACCAGAAAAAGTCAACATGTGACAGTTTTAGTGGGACGGAGGGAGTAGTAGAAATGGGAACTCGACACTACGCCTCAACACAATGATCATGCTAACACATGCTTTCAAACACCGTGCAAACGAGCAAACAACGGGCATACATAGCAAAACATTCACCGTACAACATACACCAAGGTATTGCAACATAACACTTCAAGCTTACCTTACTTACCTACCCGAGGTCGCGGAAACCTCAGGCTCTGATACCAACAAATGTAACCCCCTCATCCTGGCCTAGGCAACAGACCGGTCCGAACAGGTTACACGGGGAAAACTGAAGCGAAGCCCGTTAAGGTTCCACTTCGATTAACAACCCTAGAAAATTTTCATTAATTATCTTGTCTAAATATTACATTTAGTCCTACATGTGAAAACGACAGCGGAAAGCTATATAGAATACATCCAAACATATAAAGGTAACTTTAAATTTACCAAGTAACACGTTAGTCCATTTGCATGCTTACGAAACCAAAACCATACATAACGATGCATATAAACTTAACAAGGAAGCATACAACCAACGGGACTAAAACACGAAATCCGAGAACCTTTGAAGGTTCTAAAAAGCCCAAATACAAGCCTGCGTTTCGAAACCGGCTTGCCCGTTTCGATACGCAGGCTCCAGTTTAAAAGCCAGACCAGGCCGTACCGATATGATCCACTTCGTTCCGGTACGGGGTCTTTGGTAAGAAAACGTTTCGGAAAAGGTTCCGAAACGGGCACTCACAGAGGCAAACCGTATCGAAATGCGTACCGAAACGGGAGCTCACAATGTCAAATTGTATCGAAACGGCGCCACCCCCGTTCCGATATAAGTATCCCTGGAGCTACAACTGTTCTGAAACCACCACGAGCGTTTCGAAATGCCTGCACTCTGTGTGACCCTGAAAATAGTTTTCTGCATCTCCAAATGTTCCCAAACATACCCCAAAACAACAAGAGTCAAGAAACAGCAATCATTCACATAAAATAGAGGCATTTCATCCTACTACAAACATTATCAAACACATAACACATTCATTTCGTTCAAAGGAGACATACATCCACATGAGCATTGCATAACAAGGTTTACATGCTTTCAAAGCAACACATAAGCATTCATAATACATGGTTATAAGTCTTCAACACAAACACTTAGGCATCAACATAAACATGGTTTACAAGCCCCAACACAAAAGCATTGACAACATAAAGCCAACACATAGGAGTCTAGATACACGCTCCTACAACACGTAGCATCCTATTGCTAAACTACTACATTATTTACTAAAACCATACTTGAACAACCACAAACGCGCTTGAATGCCCTTTTTTTGCTCCTTGCTAACTCCACACTAATGATCTGTATTGTCGAAAACGAGAGTGTAAGCTAGAAGCTTAGTGAGGGAGCTCAAATCAAAACATCGACAATGCAGGGTTCAAGCATGACATCCTTAAGACAATCACAAGGCATACATTTACGCTAACATAGCAACATAGCCAAACGTTAAGAGAATGCATGAACATGGCATCTTACCTCATGTTATGCTAACAAAGATATAACAAATATCTTACACAACAACCACACATGAACAAGTATATTGGAAACTATATACTACTCGGACATGTGGATACTTCCGTTGGGATTTTTTCCCCAACGTACTCAACAAAAATTACCTTCTGGTGGGATTACACTCATCACCATTTTCATTCATGGATGGGATTACACTCATCATCACATGCTAACATTTTCCGGTGGAATATTACATCATCGTACTCCTCCTTGATGACTACACGTCATCAAGGCCACGCGCGAATTTGACTCATACCGTGTGCACACTCATCCTAATGATCGATCATTTATACCGAATAATTATAACTAGTGCCAACATACTAAAAAAGTCTCACCATGATTTCACAATCATGCAACACCACATATTATTACCAATAAACAACATCAATGTATATATCAACATGCATAGCGAGCACATACTACTCAAGTCCACATTTATGCACAATAAGCAAGAACTCATAAAGTCACACAAGAGATTAAGCTACCAACTTAATCTCCACCTTGGATTGGCATACCAAGCACAATCCAACACCTCAACCACACACTTGAACCAATTTACAACCATTTTAAATAATCCACTCACCGAACACCTTTATAGCAAACCGAGAAAGCCGATCAAGCCTTCAAATTTCCTGGAATCGAGCCCGGAACTTCTCCAACGATTTCCCTTGATTCTAATCAATCAAAAACAACATATTACTCAACCAAATCATCCACAACCCACTGCCACAAATCAGTTTACAAACACAAGACTATTTCTCTACATTTCCAAGCCAAAACTAACACAAAAATCCTCATTTTCGAACTCACACTTAACCCAGCAGAAATCTATCGAATCCAACACTCAAATAATCATTAAACACCTTCAAAACAACCCTCAAGCATCACCAAATCATCATCCCAACTTTCCTACACCAAACTACCTCAAAAACTCAAGTTTTCACCTCCTTAAAACACCCACAAAAACCCATTTCGGGATTTTCATCAAAACCCCACCATTTTCACTTATATTACTCTTTAGGGCAAGATTAAAACATAAATTAACTTTACAAATCAAAACCCACATAAAAACCTATCAAAGCTTCCTCCATTTTCTTAAATTTGAAAACTTGAAGAACTATAAAAATGATGTTTATGAGAATCTAAAACCATGGAAATGTTAGGAACGATGAGGAGAAGTCAAAATGCTCTTACCTTGTTGAAAGCACTTGAAAACGTGAAGAACTTTGATGGAATAGTAACTTGGGGTTTGGGGAGGTTTTAGTGTCGTGAAAAAGCTTAAGGAAGAAGAAGATGGAGACTTTTCAAAAGCCCATTTTTACTCATCTTTTTTCTTTATTTTAAAAATTACCTTTTTGCCCTTAATGAAATTCAAGCCCTTTTTAGTTTAAAAACAAAAGCCATTTTAATTAAAACAAGCCCAACGACTCGAACCCGATTCACACACTCAACTCCCGACCCCTAAACACGGGTGTTACATTTTTATTCAAGATGAATTTACTTGGTTGTTTAGAACAAAGACATAAATATAATTTACATTTATCAACACTTTAAATTGATTATATATATATATATATATTCTTATATATAATTTAATAAATTAATAGTTAATAATCAAATTATTCAACAAAAAGATTTTAAATAAAAAATTAATAATTTAAATAATAAAAATTAGTTTCTCACATTATAATATAATAAATTCATAATTTCTCAAATACTTTATTTTTCTTTTGAAAATCATCAAATCATAGATTTCCTCAATTACAGGTCAATATCAGTTCATGGAAACAACATGTCAGGTTCAAAACAAGTCGGGTCAATTAACAGGTCGGATTTAAAACAGGTTGGGTAAACCGATTCTTGGGTCATTTTAGTCGGGTTATATCGGTTATTTTCCAGGTTAATCTCGAATTCGGGTTCTTTTCAGTCGGGTTCCGTTACCACAATAACATGTTCAATATGGGTTTAGGTTGTTCTCGGTCGAATGCAGGTCGGGTTCGGTTACTATAGTATATGGTCCAACTCGGGTTTGGGTCAACAATAGTCGGTTACAGATCAGTTTCGGGTCATCACTTACTCGAGTCAAAACAAGTTCTGACTCGAGCATATTTCAGTCGAATTTTTGGGTCGGTTCAGCTTTTTACATCCTAGTCTCGGCTATCAAGAGCAAAATCACATCCTTGCGACATATTATAACCAATCCATTCCTTGAGACCCAAAGAAATGAACTCGTGTAGTCTATTCAGCTTAATCAAAGACGTCTATATTTTTATATAGTGGAGTCAAAGTAGACTTTGAGATATGAGGATTTCCATACCACTACACTATAAATATTGTTGACCTCATACCCAAACAAATTA
Source organism: Hibiscus tridactylites (assembly GCA_958450335.1). NCBI lineage: Eukaryota > Viridiplantae > Streptophyta > Magnoliopsida > Malvales > Malvaceae > Hibiscus > Hibiscus tridactylites. Next base: position 60,243,949 of record OY288273.1, on the reverse strand, counting down.
ATTAGGGTCAATTCTAATATTTTCATAAATGAAATTATATTAACTCTTTAAAAACTCCATTTAACTTTTTAAAAATCTCATACCAGAATAAATCAAGTGGAGTTAGTTAAAGCCCTAAACTTAATGTGGCCCCGCCACTGCATACTCCAACAGCTGATGAGCACGTGCGTTGGACATGATTTACATCCTCCGTGAATCGACAATGGGTACGTTGTTCGTTTGTCATCATTTTATTGCACCCAAGTAGCCAAAAAAAAAATTTATCTTTTGCAAGCCCCGAAACTTATTGATAAAACGACATACCTGATTTCCAGTCAACTATATGAAGATTGTAGGCAGACTTCACAGTAAAACGCAAGTCATTCCTGTCTTTCCAACCTATATGATTAATATGAACCGATGGCACCGGTTCCTTGCTATACGAAGCAAAGTGTGTGTTGGTAGGAGATGCAGAAATAAGTTCCAATTCTATGACCCATTGTCATCAACTATATGGCTTTGTTTGATAGAGAAGAAAGAAAATTAAAAGGATGAAAAATTGAAGTATAGAAAAATGAAAGAATAGGAAATGTATTTTTTTCCCTTTCTATTAATGTGCTTGATTGAGGGGATGAAAAACTAAAAGGAAAATAAATTTCCTTCTCTCAATTGCTTGGTACAATAGAAAAGTGAGAAGAAAGAAATTAAACTTTGAAAATTATAATTTATTTTTTTTATTTTTATAATTTAGTACACTATTTTTAATTTGATTATTTTTATTCAATTTAGTCTCTAAATTTTTTTATTTAATCTAAAATTGACCCATATTTGTTTCTAATTTTAATAATTTAATCTAACATTTTTAATATAATTTTATTTTTGTTGAATTTAATCCCTATTTTTTTCTTTAATTCAAAATTGACATATATATATTTTTATTTTTTTATAATTGAGTCTAATATTTTTAATATGGTTTTATTTTTGTCCAGTTCAGCCCATAAAATTTTTATTTAATCCGAAATTAACCTCTATTTATTTTTAATTTTTATAATTTAGTCTAATATTTTTATAATCTAATCTTTAGAGTTTGACAGTCAATGTAACACTTAATACACGGTACAAACGAATTTGACCAAATATCGAATGCTACAAATGGCCCATTTGTGGCTTAAAACAAATTAAAAAATAAGCATATTTGATTACATGAAAGTAAACAACCAACAAGAACATAAAGGAGAAACAATTAACTAAGGTCACCAGAAAAATAAACCTTTAAAAACTTTAGAAAATAAACGATTTAACAAAAAGACATTTTGGTAATTTTACAAGATTTGAACTCAAAAAATATTCAAAACTTAAATAAAATTTTAATATAAGTAGAAATATTGTATACCTCTGTTTTGCTAAAAACGAAACTCAAGTCGAAGTGAATTTAACTGAATCGGGGTTTAGGAACTAAAATGTAAATAATTTTGGATTTTAAGTTAAAAACTCAATTCCATGTATGTTTTAGACTCATTAATTCCAATTAGACTTAATGGTAAATTCGTGTTGAAATCGAATTTGAAATAGAGTTTTAATTGCAAAAAAAATAAGTAGTTTATGGGCCATTTTGAAAACATTCATAAAATACAAGGCTAATTTTTCAAAAACTGAAATTAAACCTTCCTTAATGAAATAAATATCATCATTGACATATAAACCAAGTTTCAGGTTAATCCGAGCTAAAACAAGTCCTTAACTGCAATTATAAAATTAGTGACTGAAACATAAAGTTTGCTATTATAAGATAATAGACTGAATTATAAAATAGAGGTCAATTTCAAATTAAATAAAAATTTAAGGATTAAATTGAACAAAAATAAAATCATAGTAAAAATATTAGATAAAATTAGAAATTCAATTTTGGATTAAATAAGTATTTTAGGGACTAATATTGAATTAATAATAAAATAAAAAAATAAATAAGGGTAAATTTTAGATTAAATAATTTTTTTAGGGATAAACTGAAAATAAAATTATAATATAAATATTGGATGGAATCATAAAAAGTAATTATAAATACGGTTAAAATAAAATTAAAATTTTTTAAACATAATTTTATAATTTTATTATTAAAATGTGATGACTTTTACTTTTCTGTCGTATTTTCCACTCAAATTTGAGTGAAAATTATTTGTATAGGAGTAAAGAAAATTATCTCTTCTCTTATTTTTTTTCTTCTAATTTTCCACTCTACCAAATAACCTTAAATTCATTTTTTTTCCTAATTTTTTCTTCCTTCTTTCTTCCCTCCCACTTTTTCTCTCTATTAAGCAAATGTTATATGTTGGCCACAATGACCCCAACTAAAGTTGACGTAACATGGTGTGGTACATGATTAATAATAGAACCGACATTGGCCACCCAACCATCAACCTAAAAATCAATTGTATTTTCATTGCCAATGATTCAGTTAATATTATCACGGACAACATTTCAAATTATGTTAAGACTCTTCCATAAACGAAAACAACTCCGAGCGCCAAGGGTATCTAATATCCTGTCACCACATTTATATTTAGAATGCAAGAATCCCACCTTTAATTCATCTATTTTTGGCTAGCAAAGAAAAGGCTAATTTCATGAGAAAATTTCGCTTTATGCATCGAGTTTCAGGAAACTAAGGCCCCATGAGAAATAGGATGACAAACACTATCTCATTTAACTAAATGCACACCCTCGTTATCCGAAGTAATCCCCCAAATAAGTCTCAAAATTAGGCGTCCAATTTTCGTGCAAATTTATTTAGCCGAATAAGTTCCCCAAATAAATCTTCGAATTAAACCTTCAAACCACTGAATTTATTCTATACCATTTGAATAAAACATTGCACGATATCGAAGTAACACTTGAGTGCAATAATGAAACTCATAAGTATTTATTCAAATCATCTACCTCCACAAAATTAAATCTCAAACTAATTTTCGCATACAAATCGACTTGAATATTCTTGGAGAAATAAATGATTGTTTTAGCTATACTCACCTTGAGACTAGACGGCGTACAAAATTTGTCAGTGATAGATTTGATGATTAGACATTGGTCCATCAAGGCTTTTGAAAAGACTATCATGTCATTAGTAACGAACAAGTGTGAAATTCAGGACTCGCTTTAGAAGTCCAAAAAGGTGATCAATGCCTATTATGAACTACAATTTGAATAGTCTGAGCTAATCTTCTCATGCATAACACAAAACAAATAGAGGGACAAAAGATCTCCATGACGGATACTCCTAGTGGGTGTGAAGGGTTCCATCAATGATCCATTTCACATTACTTGAGTAGTCACAAACGAGACACGATGCACAATCAAATGTCTCAGTGCTGGGATTTCGATATCCAATAAAGTGACATCTATGAATTCTTATTCTAAGCCGGTTATAATAATTTTTGTAATCACTTCGTACACTACAACGACACTTGAGGAGTGGCCAGTTTCGGTAATAGCAAAGTATAGTGCAATTCAATTCTGCTGGTAAAACCGATGGAATAAATGCACAAGTGGACCCTCCAGAAAAAGGATGCATTCCGGGTGCTTTCATTGAACCCATCTCCAAGAAAACCTATTTAATCTCATCATTCGTAGCAAACTTTGGTTTGAAAATCCCCTGAATCTCATAATATTCTCCTCAACAGGGTATTCCTGGGCTGCCGATGTTAATGTCTCCTCATCATTTGATGAGATGGTGTTGGCACGTCGCCGTTTCATTAAAATATTAACTTTTAAAATGCATACCTAACATTTAATATATTGATGATAAAATTTAGCAATTCTAAACACAACATAAAGAAAAACAGTTAAAATAAATAAATGGACATGATTATTAATGTCTATAAATTGATATAAACCTGAAAAACATTTCAAACACAATCCAAGTACTCATACACAATCAAGTCTACTTAAAACACACACACACACACACATAAATATATTCTTTTATTTTATTAGTCAAATTAACTCACACTGATAACTTATTTTCTTGATATTAAGTACCCTCTACGGGCACAAATGAAGATCCAAAAATGTCTAAAACCCAAAACAGTATTACCTTGTTCGATAATTTTAGTAACACAGCACTCCAATAAACCAACGTTGCAAAGCTGGCAAGCCGTCATTTTCGATCTAAAACCGGAAAATATGTCGTGGAAATTGCATTTCTGTTGCCTCCAGAAACCCCTGCTGATGCTGTTGAGAATTAAATAAAAGGATAAGACCAATGGAGAACCGGATTGATCTAGAAGTTTATTGGGGTTATTTCCAAATTTTGACAGATTTGTCATAACTGGCAGAAGCAATCATCCCTGTTACTGGCGACTGTGCTAGCGCCGATATCACACAGTCGTGTGCTGAAATCGTAAGACACTTGTTCTCAGCCGTATTCCAAAGCTCCAATGACTGAAAAAATATATTTATAGACAGAAAACGAGATTAGCAATGATAGATGTTGCAAATCAACATAAAAATGATTTCGTATCAAATCCAAAACAAATAGACAGCCATCAATTTATCAACGGTATTGAGTCAAAGCGGGTAAAATGAATGCAAGTATCGATTAGTTACAGTTATATCAACATAAGAATAGAAACAAACCTTCAAAAAGGGGAAAAAAGAAGGAATAGAAATAGCACCTGATAGCCTCCAATGACCAAAAGAGCAGGAAAGTTCGGATGAAAAACACAAGAATGAAACTTGTTTCCACTGGAATTAAGCTCATGAATGCACTCTCCGGAGGAGAGTGACCACAGTCGGACAGACTCTTCGCTGACAGAAGCCAAAAGGTCTCCATTTGCGTCCCAACAAAGAGAGTGTACCTCAGTATTGTGCCCCTGAGCGTAAAAAATAACTCTAGATGAAGCCATAGATTATCAAACGATTATCCAAAACCAATGAACAACGTAAATATTCCTTCACAAATTTTAGAAATTTTAAAAAAATTCTACCTGCAATAATTGTGTTCTTCTGTCAGTCTCGACATCAAAGACAGACACAACATTATCGGCTGCAGCAGCTAGGAATTGTCCTATTCTTGGTTGAAATCGGACATTAGTGCTGCCTCCCTGCTTCAATTAGTGAAAAGCTTTTAGAAGAAAAACATAGCAACCAAAAGAATATGCAGTACTTGAAAAGGAAAAAGGGCTGAAGGGTTTAAAAGGCTAGCCTTAGAAATACGAGTGCAAGAATATTGGTTGATGTTCCAGAAACGAATCTCACTGTTGCCATCACAAGAGCAGAAAAGTTCACTCTTCTTAGGGTGGAAATCGAGGGACATAACTTGTGCCGTATGCCCTGTATATTTCCAGATGGAATAACTTGGCTGCAAAAATAATAATAATAATATAAGTAGCCAGGAAATGTGAACCATGATATTCATCGAAACTTCAACGAAGTAGAATCCAAAATCTTTTCTGTAATGGTAAGAGGATTGCTTCTTGTCTTCCAGCAACAGTGTTGGGTTTAATGGTGTGAGCATAAATTCGAAACGAGAGAAACAAGCAAACCTATTCAATAATAGAGAATGTCACACATAAAAAAGGGAAAAGAGCAAGAAGTTATACTTGTGCAACATCCCAAACACGGACTGTTGTGTCGAACGAAGATGTTGCCAGCTGAGTGGAATTTGGTCTGAAGCGAATATCAGTTATAATATGAGTGTGTTCCTCCGCTGTGCTATCAGTCTGCAGAGTTTCCATGTTCCACAGAACAGCCTACTGACAGGAAATCGACAAAAAAGCACATCATTATTTCATACTTCAATTTAAGTCCAGTTTATGGTTGATAATAAATATTCTCACAACTGTTCTACTTCGGACCCAAGGTAAAAGAAGCATTGCATAAATCAACCACATCATTTATGAAAATTAAACCTTCAATAAAATAACAACAATTAATAATTTGAACTAATGTTGGCATGTGCTACAAAAAGAAAATACATTCCTTGTGTGCTACATAGCATTATACCTTCTTGTCATGGCCGGCACTAGCTAATAACTTTCCATCTGAAGAGAAATGGCAGCAGGTGACTTTGCTGTTGCTTTTACGTATTGAACCAACTTCATTGAAGCCAAAACCTGAAATGCAGAAAAAAAAGGTTCATTGCCAAAGTCAACTTGAAGAATTAGAGTGCTAAGAGCATGATAATCAAATATTACTCTTTGAAGTCTCAGTAGTATGTTCTGATGGGTTTCGTTTTAGAGTGCCAAACAAATTCCCCCCCTCTCCATCATCATGTGAGAGAAAAGATTCCACATTGTCATCTAAGGAGCCAACATCTCCAAAATGTTCCATGTCTTCCTGCAATTAGGAGTTGTATCATATAAACAAGCTTTCGAAATGGCTTTTCCGAAGAATAACAGTGTAAAAACACTGGCAGCATGAGTAATGTAAAATAGCCGTAGTAAAATAACCAGATTCACCCGTAACCATGCAAACTTTTAAGAAGATCAAATAATTATAAACAAGTTATACAAAGCTCTTAACAACTTCCACAGAAGTATCAAACACATATTGTTGGTGCAAAGGGATAATGAGTCTCCATCCTTTTCAAGGCTATGGCATCAATATTTAGCCCAGATATAGAAGCAATGATTAAACATTCATCACTCCAATGGTATTAAGCCTGGATATCCACAAAAATTTATTAGTGATCGACATTACCACAAATATTGCCAGTCCTAGTGCATGAAAAGGACACTCTAGATCTACATTTCAGATGCTAGAAAAACCAAAATATTTGAGCTTATGTTCTCCAAACCAAAGAAAATGTTAAATATCCGCTGTTGTTTTACCACTTATTGATCATTTCTGGAACAAGTTGATAGTAAAAAATATAACTGATAGCAACAAAAACTAGAAGAAAATAATCGTGACTGGTAGATTGAGAAGACTACACAAACATGGTCATAAGGTGGGGACTCAAATTTAAAACTTCACGTGCTTTCCATAGAGCAAACCACTGTTTGCTCATGCATATAACAATACTTGGTAATCATACCAATTTAGTATCCAAAAATTTTATGCAAGCTGCACGAATGCAGGAAACCATAGGCTATTAATATTGCAGATTTAAAGCGTTCACTGAACATCCTCAAGTTAGCTATAAATTAGGATTATGTACCAGTTGGTTAGTTGATGATGCAATACCAGCCGTTCCATCAGATCCATACATCATCATATTTTTTGACATGCTACTACCATGTTGCATATTTCCCACCATAGTTGCTCCCTCACCGGGTGTATGAGTTGACGGGGTTGATGGCTGAGAGTTTGTGGAAGGACCCACCGTGTTTCCAGTGCCAGTGCTATTAGCAGGTCCAGACGATGGTCCTTTTCTTTTACGATTATTCTGACACACAATAAACAGAATAGTCATCAATTCACAGCATAAGTAGGGAAGGCCAAAGGTAAATTCCCATAATAAATTCCTATGAATATGTATTAAGATCAGCTGGCAGCATATGGTAACAAGAAACACTGTGATAACAAAGAAACAAAACAGAAGATTGATCAACCTGTTGCGATTGAGGTGACTGCAATGGGTCTTGTTGAGAGGAAGATTGTCTTATTGGTGGCATGCTCATCTGCTGAAAAACCACAAAAGGGCTCAGATGATACTAAGCATGAGAAGAATTCGTCATTTCAACAAATTTAGGATCTCATAAGAACTACAGAACTGGTGCAACCATCATTATAATCCCAAACAAAAAATAAAGTCGGCCCATTAAATTTACAGATAAATATACATTATTCTCCTAAGACCAAAGTCATATTTAGATGGGTAATGGTATGCATATTATCTTGGTTAAACAAAGGCATGATAGATGGTAAGACAATACAACATCACAAGTACATACGAGACAAGTTAATTTTTTTTTCTTTCTATTGAATATGAAATTTAAAGTCATGCATGCATTTTTCATCCATTAACAAGATTGCAGGATTTTGCCATTTTTTTTATTTTCACCATGAAAACTGTAAGAGTGTATTTGGATATAGGAATTAATACAACAGTGGTAACTGGTTGTGGAAGGGAAACCTTACTTTTGATGAGGTTGATTGCATTGGAGACCCTATAGACCCACCATCATTGGCCGTTGGCTGTCCCTCTTTTGTATTTAAGTTTCCTCGAGATAGTCCTGAAAATCTTTGAGGATCCATATCTCCATACATGGCTGAACTACCCAAATTTCCTTGCGTCTGGACCTGTGCTAACAGCTGTTGTTGTTGCTGCTGTGGCAGAAGCTGAAACTGGTTTGCGTTCTGTAAGAATGGTTTCTGCACTTGTGCACCTAAATTTGGTCTAATTTGATCAATGCCCTGTAAAATAAGTTGAGTTTGTTAGGGATAACCACTTTGATAAGGAAAATAATATTAAGGGCAGAATTCCAGTTTAGAGCTTACAGTTAATGGCCAACCCTTCAACGGAAGGCTACCAACTCCAGGGCTCAAACCTTGAAGAAGAAAAGTAACATTAAAGCATAAGAATATCTACACAAATATCTTGGCCTAATCAAACACAGAGCAAAAGTTATAAGATATGTTGCTTTCATCTTAGAAGATAAATAAACTTGACAGAACTAGAACATTTCATAGACACAGTTGTCTGTTGTAGATAAATTTAGCACTCGGCAGAGCCAAATTAGAGAAGCATCCGATTAAGAATACATCAGCACTAATGATGCAGGAGCTTTAAATTAATATATGATATTTAGTTTAAGTATTAGATATATTTTGAACATTTTAGTGTTATTAGTTTTCTTGAGGGTTAAGTCTAGGGTTAAGAATAAAACTTCATTTGCAAAGAAAAGTCCAGTAACTTCGCTTGCAAGAAATAAGACCTATATAAATAAGTTGTAAGCTTTAGAGTCAAAATAATTAATCATTAGTTTTTAACAGGCGTTAGGCGCTCCGAGGCGCAAAAGGTCCTTGGAGCCGAGGCACTAGGCACTAGGCGCAAGCCTTTTGTAGGCGAGGAGCACCTTTTGCACTTAAAACTTGTAAATTAATTATGCAGCATATTTTGTATTTAAAACATGATAATTATATTATAGATTCTTAAAGATCAGAATATTTCTATTAGATATAAATTTCAAAACTATTAAAACTGAATATTTTAAAATATTAATAAATTTATATGTTTTTAATATGTAATTTAAATTAGTAAATATTTAGAAATAAATCTTATAATCTACATCAAAATTAGTATTAAAATTAAAGTTTTTAGTTTAAATTAAGTGTTTAAGCCATAAAATTAATTATATGGTTGTTTTCATTAAAAAATAATAATAATAACAACAACATAATCCTAGAGAATGTTAAATAGAAGAAAACTCTAATTTTTTTTTTAACAAAGAGCTGATAATTAAATAAATCAAGCCAAAGCATCATTCAAACATTTTTTCGGGCCTCAAAAGAATAAAATAATAACAATTTTTTAGAAATAAATTAAAATAGAGAAGCTTCACTCCTTTTTTAAGGGGAATGCTGATCTCTTATTTATTGGAAAGAGCCAGCTGTTGCCTAGGAAAACGAAACAAATTAATAACTTAGAGAACTAAATAATATTATTAAAGAAAGATATGAACAGACAAAAACCTTCTTCTTCTTCTTCAACTCAAAGAAGAGAAAAAATACTTAAGAACAGAAAGAATGCTTGGGTTTCACTGCGCTTTGGCCAATAGAGGCGTTTTTCTTCGCGCCTCCCTGCACCTGGCGCCTTAGGCGCACTTTTTTAAAACTAAGAATTAATCTTATTATTATCTTTGGTTTTCAACCCTAATTTCTCTAGAGTTCCAACTTTCCTAATCGTTTGTTCAACCTCACTTCTTTTGATTTTGCTGCTGTTTTTTCTTCTTAACCACAACAATATTGGTCATTAGAGCCTCGTTAGATGTAGGGTTTAAAGTAATATTTACTTTTAAGCTATGGTTGGATGCATGTGCAGTTGATTCTCGGCTGCGACAGGAACGAGTCGGAACCCAGATGGAGATTCCAAAAGGTTCCCACTTCCCACAACCAGTATGAGATACCGGAAGGTAGTCTTACTAAAGAAGTTGATTTTGGTTTTAAAGAGAACTCCTTTCATGATGCTGGACCTGCAATCCTTGTAGTATGAGGTGGGGTGAAGGAGCGGTTGGTGAATGCCCTTGAAGTAAATGAAGGTGAAATTGATGTTGAAGTTATGATTTTCTTAACAAGATGCATATGGACAAGAAAGATGATGATATCTTAGCACCGATCTATAATGATGAATATTCTGAAGGAAGTGAAGAAGTTTATGTGTATTCGGTTCAAGGAGAATCTTTGGTTGTTCAATATGGTGATGACAATCAACCTCAAAAGAAGAGGGGGGGGGGGGGGGGGGGTTGGAGGTGAGTAGGAATTCTTCTTGCATCTCAAATGACATAACATTGGATGTCGATTCTGGAGTAAAAAGAACTGATTCAGTTTTTACAACTGAACAGATTCTACCGCGGGAAAATTCAGGGTAGAACTCAAGAAAAAAGAAGGAAAACTGGAAGGCGAGTTGCAGTGTGAAGGTCATGTGATCTTTCGGAGAAAAAGTACTTGCAATCTACATGATTGTTGATTTTTGGAAAGCTTTTGGGGAAAATCAAGTACTAGTGTTTCTAAAGGAAATCAATTGATTGTGGATGAAATTCATGAAAGAGGTACGAATGAGGACTTTTTGTTAATAATTCGGCATGATTGTTTTCATTGGCATCCAAATACCAATTATTTGTTTGAAGCTCTACGTCTACTTTGTTTATGCGTCAGGACAGGCTTTATATGGGTTGAGTACGAGCATAAGCGAGATGTAGAATCCAGAATTAAAAGGCAGGAATCTTCTTTCAGTTCCTTGAAAAACGATTCAAAGTTGGGTCACAAAAGGGGGCTAAAGTCAAGCTGGAAACAGAAGACTTCTAAAAAAATCAAGTGGAGTGGAAATTCAAATTAAAAGAATGTGAGAAGGAAATTTGCAAACAGGAAAATAATAAGATTTTAGACCTTGAAGCTGCCCAGATGTTGCAAGACATTTTTCTCAAGGCAGATAGCAGGGATCTGCAGGCAGAAGTCTTAGACAGAATGTTCAAAATATTTTCAAGTTATCCTGGAAACTAAAAGCTGTGGCAGCAAGAATTGCTGTCTCAATGTTTCTTATCACAGCAACCAATTACATCAGAGTTAAAGCTCACCTTCCTTTCTTTTTTCGTGAGGTTCCTATCCTTTGATCAACAATACATGAAAGTCCAAAAAGTAGGCATGCTGGAAGCCTTGTTGGATGGTTTGAAGCAACATAAGTTTGTTTTGGGTCAAAACCAACATGCTGGTAATGCCAATCAGTTCGAGAGAATATCCAGTTCTAGTATCTTCAAGCAACAGTTTGACAATGAGGGTGCTATTATTATTTCATCCAAGTTCATAGAATCTGGTTCAGTGACATTTCCTATTTCTGAAGCTAATGATATTGGCATTAATTTTGAATATAAGAATTACAGTGTTACAAGAATTCACTTGAAGCTTGGTCAGGTTCAATGAGTGATTTGGGGTTGGTGGAGAACGAAATTGAACACATTTCCTGCAATGAAGCTGATGGAACTATTCTCATATTCATCACAGTTTGGGATGAAAGTAAGATGCAGAAGCTTCCTAAGGCTAAAATAGAGGTTATTGGAGATGTGGTCGATGTTAAAGAAGCTATGTTTAGAAGAGGTAACAGACGCAGGAGATTTTTGGTGACAATGTTAGGCAAAACAGCTAGTCAATGGAAAGAGAACTGCAAAGGGCTGATGGGGAAATTTATGGTGACCAGAGTTGATTTTCCAAGCCGAGGAGAATGATGCAGGAGCTTTTAATTATTTTATTACTTCAGTTTTATTTTACAATATTTGGTTTTAAGTATTAGATATATTTTGGACAGTTAATGTTATTAGTTTTCTTGAGGATTAGGTCTAGGGTTAAGAATAAAACTTCATTTGCAAGAATGTCTAGTAACTTCACTTGCAAGAAAGAAGCCCTATATAAAGATGTTTTAGGCTTAGAGCCAAAATAATTGATCTTATTGTTATCTTTGAATTAATAGAAAGAAACTAGTGGTTTTTTAACCCAATTTTTTTTTTCTAGAGTTCCAACTTCTTTCCTAATTACTTCTTTTGATTTTGCTGCTGTTTTTTCTCTTAACCATATCAACTAAGCATATTGTATCCCACAAAAACAAACACCTTGTCCTAGCTTTTCTATTGAATTTTAGGAATCATATTACACAAGTTCAGAGAAGGTAAAGGCTTGCATATGTGAGAAAAGATAAGATGGAGTGTATATGAAACAAATGATACACATTTCTGTTGAGGCTGAACGTTATTGACATAATGGTATCGAAACATATAAACCCATGAAAAAAAAAAGATACTTAATGAGAAGTTTGAGCTATGGAAATGAAACTCATTAGCAACCCTAGGTGAAACATGCAAACAGAATATAATACCATCATTAATAATTACCTGTATTTCCTATTCCAGGTTTTGACTGCATGATTCCCTGTCCATATATTGAAGAAGGGTCCATAGGCATAGATCTCTGTGTACCACCCAAGTTCACTTCACCTTTAATGTCCTGTGAGTTGAAAAATGCATATATATAGTCACTAGTGCAACCAAACCAACAGAGTATGATAGTGAGGTTGTAGAATGTTGGTATAAATGCAAGATAATCTGTATCCAAGTAGCATAGGTATAGCAAATTCTAGAGTCCATGCCTGAATTTGCTGCAATGCTGCAGTTACACTTCCATGGTTTCCTTGAACCAACTGACTGCATCAGAGACAGAAAGTTTGTGTGTCATAAACCTGAAATGGGTTCACCACAGTAAAACAAAACATTTGATCAAAAAATTATGTTTACCCAGGATGATTTGTAGCTGACTTTAAGAGGGCCATTCTAGCATCTAGAAGTGGTTGGGACGTCTCTGAATTTGGTTGTTTCATGCGCTCTTCGTACATTTTTGCTGCCAATGCACTAGCATTTGACTGACCAAGCATTCCTTCGGAGCCAATAGCATTTGCAGGACCAACCATAGATGGGTTATTAGGATCCCTACGCTGCAACTGAGCTTGACGCATCAGCTGCAGCTGCTGCATCTGCAGCTGTTGTTGCTCCTTTGCTTTGATTTGTTGTGCCTGATTGTGATACCATAATAGTTTGAAAAATATCAGTATAATTTGCACTACTGAAAAGAATTTGCAACAATACTTGCTAAAGTTTTAATAAGCCACCTCTATGTATGCTGCAGCAGCCTCTGAATGCTTGTCATTTGTTCTTGATATAAATATGTCCCAAAAGACAGACCACCACTCAAAAAGAAACCCTCCAGGAGCATCAATTGCTGGATAAATAAACACGTTCTACACGAATAAGTTACTCAAACTAAATTCCCTCTACCAACAATATGTGTCTTAGTTACAACATAACCAAGCAATTAGAATAAAATATAACTGTTAGTTTCAATTAAATAGTCACCCATAATTAATTTGAAAACTAGATGTTTGGAAGTTATAAAAATATGAATTTAAAATTGACGACTATCTATGGATTTCAAATTCACCACTAAAATAAGCATCTAACAAATTCATGAATTTGGAAAATGAATCACGAATGTTAAACTTACATGTTTCTTATTACACAATTGACACCATCTCTTAAATCCAAATCCATCTTTTGAATCCAAGTTCCCAAATTCAACCTAACAGAATTTATACACAGTCAAAGCCAATTCTTACCTACTGGATCCGGGGCGACTTTCCCTTCTGTCATGAAAGACTTTGCAGTTGTATGCAATTTTTTCTTCACCAAATAATCATATATATAAACATCAAGCCTGCACAAACAAAAGAAAGAAAGAAAGAAAAATAAGAACTTAACTAAATTTAAAAGCAGAATTAATTTTCTGAAAGAAAAGTACATCTTATCTGCTTCCCAATTACTCTGCGCCATCGTTTCAGCTAAAAAGAAATCTAATTGTTCAAAATAGAAACAAAATTTAAACCATTGATCAAAAGTAAAATCAATATCCAATTTTATCATAAAAACTATAAATTAAGAAGCTAAAACGTCGAATCGTAAAACCTGAATTTACAATTAGATTTGATGGAAACTAACCTTAAAAAGATAGATTCAGACGGATCAAAACCTACATTACCAATCTTGAGCTCATGAAGAATTGATCTTTATTGATCAATCATTGGCTTCTGCAGTCTAGAATAAATAATTCTAAAAATTTAATCAAAATTCATGTTTTTTTGAAAGGATATTGAAATCGATGAGATTCTTAAGTGGAAAAGAGCTGAGACCTTAGGGATCAAAAAGAAAACAATAAATTAGGGCTTTTTATGGGAGAATAATTGAAATTCAAGGGGTTTGCAAACTCAAAAGTTGTGCTTTTCAACGATAAAAGGGACAGTTTATGAGGTTCGGAGCTTTTAGGTTAGGAGCCAAACCTGAGGTATGAACTCGTTCAGCTTTGAAAGAGTCTGTTAGAGTTCTTTCGGTTTATGGACTTCAAATTATTTTAATTGGGCCGGATCGACCCAAGTAAGTGATTCTATTCTTTTTGAAGTACAAATCACCCAAATCCCCCTCCCCAAAACAATTCCTTCCAATCTCGTCCCTAATATTTTTCGTCAAATTAGTCTAACCTTTAAGATTAACAACGTTATTTTTTAATTTTCCATTAATGTGCATAACTAAGGTGGTGACATTCTCGACATAGGAAAATGACTCTAAACTCTATTTATTAAAAAATTTATTGTATTAATCTCTTAGATCATTTTGTATTACGTTTTCAAAGTTTTATGGAATTATTTGCTCAAATTTGTTAAGTTTAGGAAATTCACGGGAAAACGTCGAAGGAAAAATTGAAGAAAGTTACAGGCTTGATTTGTGTTTTAACCTTTTTAGCATTCTAATTCAATTATAAAGTAGTATTTTAGTTGGGTTTTAAATTTATATAGAGTCCTTATAAAAAAAATTACCATTGTATTCGATCATATTAATTAATGCAGTTTCTTATCTAAATATATTTATTTTTCAAACCAAAACACGTTGCCTCGATTTAAACATAATCAAGCCACGATGATTTTTAATAATTTGTAATTTCCAGTTTTACTGAATTATCTAAAATAATTTACTTAAATTTTAATTTTAAATTTTCAAGGTAGAATTAGGGATGGCAAATGGGCCTAAAATTTTCATATCCATCACCTACCCACCACTTACGGCGGGTACAATTTTCAAATCCACACCCGCCCATGTGGGTATATTCTCAAATTCATCCCCACACCCACTACTCAATTGGATACCCATTACTCATATCGTACCCGCCTATACCCACCTATCCGCCCGCCTGGCAGCAACCATATCACATAAAAGATGAAGGGATAATGGCACCAATGCTCCCTGTACTTTGACAGAAAGTTCAATGTGGTGTCTGAACTTACACCGGTGTAAGTTCTACTAAACTATAGCTAACTATGACTAACTTACACCGGTGTAAGTTGGTTATTATGTGAGAAATTTAAGGGTAAGACAGTGCAAAGAACTAAAGCAATGAACTTGAAATTTGAATAAAGAAAAAATTCTTATATTGAATCAAATATTTTCAAAGCCACATAATATGGCGGGTAGCATACGGGGAAACGGGTGGGGGGGGGGGGGTGCGGGGCGGGGCGGGTAAGGTCTTAAATCCACCACCTACCCACTACCCGCGGCAGGTATGACTTTTTACATCCACACCCGCCCACTACCCACCAAATTCATATCCATCCCCACCCCAACTGGGGCAGGTGCGGTGTGGAATTTACGAAACTGTACCCGTCTGCCATCCCTATGTAGAATTAATCTATTTTTATTTTTATTACTTCAATTCTCATACTAAATTGGAGAAATTATATCATGGGTCATTCCCGTCACGTCAATCATGAGACCAACCAATAAAAATCACTTATCTCATTATTTTTTTCCATGTCATATTTTTACCAAGTGAATCTTCACTCATATTTACTGTAAATCAATTTTAAAAACAGTTTTTACCAAGTGAAGTTTCACTTGGTAAAAATATGACATGAAAAAAATAATGAGATGCGTGTTTTTTATTGATTGGCCCTGTTGATGACGTGACGAAAATTACCTATAATATAATTTCTCACTAAATTGATATCACATGTTAATTAGGTTTTAATTTATTCGGATGATATTTTTATATTTTCATCCTTTAAATAACATTTCAATAAAGGTTTAAATAATAAATAAGTTCCAATAGAATAATTAAAAATCTGCGAACGGTGTTGGTCCAAGTGGTAAGCAACTTTGTATCGCTTAAGCATGTCTCGAGTTCGAGGCTTTGTGTATACAAAAAATCTCTATTGGAGACTCACCCACCAAAATCAAGTGCGTGAGCCAGTCCGAATTAGTCAGAGAAAAGCCCCGGAGAACCAAGAGGATAACCAAAAAAAATCTATTAAATTGAGATCCAATAATTAACTAAGTGACAAAAATATTCATGTTATTTTTTCTTGTATGGGCTCGAATCCTAATATTTACTGAGAGAATAAATTAATTATTAAAAATAATATCCTTCAAAGATTATTTCTTGAAATGGCATCTGTTTATGCTACTGATGACAAAGACACGTCATGTTTATTGTGCTATATATAACGCACGTTTGATAAGACACGACTTTGGCTAACGTGATAAAAATGAATCAGAACACAAAAAGACACAATATGATATCCAATTTTGTGATTATGGTAGTGGTTAGGGTTGATTTAATTATTGATTTCGACTAAGTGTTAGGGTTTTGTAAGGGTGTTTGTTATGAAATGGTTTAAGGTTTTTGGTTATTCGAGGTTTAGGATTGAAGACAGTTTCATATCATTTTGAATATAATGAAATCATCGTATATAAAGATGTTCAGGGAGCTTTGTCTGTTGATTTTCAAAGTTATGAAATTGGGTTTTTCCCTCTCTCAGATTTGAAATGAACACGAAATTGTTAAAAATGACTAGACATTACAGGCTGGTATAGACTTTGTACTTTTTGTTCATCTTCATTTGTTCCGTGCATATAGATCCTTAGTTTGCGATCGTCGAAATTATTTTCCTGCTGCGCCATTGAGAGTATCGACGATCCAACAATAAGCTTGACCGAGACCAAAGCAATGTTGGTTGCCCTTCACTATGCCAAGGACAAGGGATTTCGTTCGGCCACCTTTGGTTGTGATGGTTGTAACCCCCTCGTCCCGGTCTGGCCGGATGACCGGTTCGAATGGGCCACACGGGGAAAACCGAAATGAAACCCGCTAAGGCTCCCCTTCGGTTAGCAACCCTATTTTTTTTCATTTTAATCTTGTCTAGAGGAGTATTAAAATCCTAGGTGATCAAACAGCGGAACAACATACACAAGACAATCGAACGAACCCAAAACAACATTTAACAGTCCAATTTTAAACTTAAACTGCAGGCGGTATCGATACACCTAAGGGGTGTATCGATACGCCTTGACTAGGTCAAATGGTCAGAGTCAACCCGTGGAGACCGTATCGATACACCCAAAGAGTGTATCGATACCCTCCCCAACGGTCAACTTCTCACGGTCAACGCTAAGAAGACCGTATCGGTACGCCAGAGGCCCGTTTCGATACCAAAATGGACAGTAACTTCAGTGACCAAAAAGGTATCGATACGCCCCCTCGCGTATCGAAACGCATGGCCTGGAACAAGAAGGCCGTATCGATACGGGTCTAACCGTATCGATACCCCTGCTCTGCAATTCCTCAATTTCGAACTTGGTAACCCCAAACACGACTCTAGATGCATTTTTAGACTCGCCTAAACACATACAAACATACATGCATCAAAACTACAACCGAGACTTAGCTTACAAGGCATTGAATCTGTAACGCCCCAATTTTGGGCTTAGAAGTTTTGGGTTTGGACCGGGTCGGTTGGGTTGCGGTTCGAATATAAAAGGGTGTTTTTAGGAAAGCCTAATTCGGGATGCATTAAAAATATGAAAAAATAGCTTAAAATCTTCTTTTATTATATATAAGAGTATGGTGAAATCAATTTTACAAAATGAGGTTTGGAAGTGTGACATTTTGGGTTAGTGACTAAAATGTAATTTTCGAAAACTTGGTGACTGTTTTAAAAAGGATTAAAACTTTGAATCTTTAAGGAGCTATTTACCCAAGAAGAGTTTCTCCAGATTTTTCTTAATATTAAAGGTTTAATTAATGTTTTTAATAAAAAGAAAAAGGAGGGAAATAGATATTTTGGCTATCATAACTAACTTTTCTCTAAAATTTTCCATTTCTTTTCTCTCAACTTTTCTCTCAACCCAAACACTTTTCTCCAGCAAAATTTCCTCTGATTTTGACATCTAAAGATGAGATTTCAACCTACATTTGATCTCTAATCATTTCTTCAACAAAACCTTAGCATTTGCTTATTGGATTTTCAAGAATCTTGGTTCCAAAAAGGGAGAAACTCAAGTTTAGAGGTATGAACGTCCTTCTCCTCTAAATTCTCAGTTCTTTACTGAAATTCCCAAGTTCTCAATCCTTGATTTGTGTTTTATAAAAGGTTTTAATGATGTGTTCTTGATCTTGGCTTTAAAATGCAAGATTTGGTTAATTTTTGATGAAATTCGTACGAAATGATTGGGCACTGTTTTGAGATGTCATTTTAATGTAAAATGGATGTATAATTGATGAGAAATTGAGGTTTAATCAATGCAATCCCGAATAGGTTGATTTTCCTAAGTTTTGCTTGAGTTTTTGGTGGTTTTTGGAGTGATCTTGATGTTCTGCTATAGCTGGAGGTATAAGGACGTGTTTAGATTCTTTTTGGATGTTAATTGAGGTTTATGAATGTTTGGAGTTGATGGATCTTGGCTGGGTAGTGTTGTGGAGTTGTTTGGATGTGATTTCGGTTGTGTTTGGTAGCCGAAATGTGAGTGTTGATGAGAGCAGCGAGTTTAGGTGCTTTGGTTGAAGATATTAATGCATGATGATGCATTAATCCTCTACTTTGATGTGTTTAAAATACGGGAGACATCTTTGGATCCTTGTGGTGGTGATCCGGAAGCTTGATTGGTGTTTCGGCAAGTTGCGAAACGGAATCGGTGAGTGGATTTTGGTTTTCATCTTTGAAACCAATGTTTGAAGGTTTGGGAGCTTAGTTTAAGTCTAAACAACTTTGCTAAGCTCAAGAGTAAGTTTTCGGAAAAACTCTCTTGTTGATGAACCATAAGTTGGTTGAATGCAATATGATTTAGTTGCATGTTGTAAATTCTGTTTTGAAAGCATATTTTAGCATGTTTATTTGCTGATTTTATAAGCCATGTGTTGAAGGATGCTCAAGGTAAGAGATCCTTGTTTTGAACATTGTTAAATGAGGCTTTGATGCGTAATGATGCATGATGATTATGGCTTGGTTAAATGCTTTAAACAGTGGATTATTGTTGTTAAATGATGTATATTGGCAAGTGATGTCTTGTGAATGGCTAAGAACACTATGGTGGTTAAAAGTCCATGAATGGTTCTTGTGTTAAGGTCACAATGGTGGTTAAAAGTCCATGTGTGAGCCTTGTGAATGGTTAAGAACACTATGGTGGTTAAAAGTCCATAGGTGGTTCTTGTGTAAGGTCACAAAGGTGGTTAAAAGTCCTTGTGTGGACCTTGTGTATTGTAAGAACACCATGGTGGTTAAAAGTCCATGGGTGATTCTTGTACTAAGGACACAATGGTGGTTAAAAGTCCATATGTGGTCCTTGTGAATTGTAAGATCACAATGGTGGTTAAAAGTCCATGTGTGGATCTTGTGTTGATTGTATTTTGAGATGGAAAAAGATTATGATTATCACTTGTGGCTAATATGACATGTTAATAATTTGAAGCATGAAACGCTTGATTTATATGCTTATGAGCATGACTAAACTTTGTTGTGAACTAAGGTTTTTAAAAGGTGTTTTACCAATGCATTATTGTGATGTTTTATATGAGCATTCCTCACTAAGCTATGTTCTTACGCTCTCTCTTTTCTTAAACCAATAATGCAGAGCATTGAAGTGCATAAAGGGCAGCAAGGAGGTTAAGAATCCAAGCGAAGAACTAAGCTCATGTATGGTGAATGTTTTCCTAACACTATTAGCTTTTGGGCATTTGGCAATGGGGACCTAATGTGTGTTTTTGGGAGATGTCTTGGACTCCCTAAGTTTGTTTTATGCTTGTGTTGATGTTGGAACTTGTAAATGGCCTTTTGGAGGATGGTTTGGTGTTTTGGTGTTTGAATGGTTTCCAATATAGGATGCATGCCTATAGAATTGGGTTTTTCCTTAATTGATGCCATGTTTGTGAATGGTTGATGCTATTATGTTCCTTAAGTATATAATGACTTGCTGGTATGATTTGAAGGTCTTTGGAATATGTTTGATCGGTTGAAAGCATGATAAACCAGAAAAAAATCTGCAATCTGGGCAGCCTGTTTCGGAACAGGTGCTACCGTTTCGGAACAAAGGCCCTGAAATGGCCTTGGCGTTTCGAAACGGGTAGAGCCGTTCCGGAACGAAAATGCTACTGCTAAGCCCTATTCCGGAACTTGTTTCGGAATGGTCCCGCGTTTCGGAACGGATCATCCCCGTTTCGGAACACGCGACCGTTGGGCACTGAATTTGATGGTTATATGTTTTGAAATCCTTGCGTTTTGGTCCTGAACTTTGTATATGAAATTGGATGAGTTTGAGATGTCCGTTTGAGTTGAAATTTGGCAGAGAAGCATGAAACATGACTAATTTCATATTGGTAACTCAAAAGTTGGTTAAGTTCTTATAATTTCCTGATTTTGCAATTTAGTCCCTAAATTCATATTTTGTGCAATCAAGTTCCTAAATGTTTTCTGATTGTGCTGATCTTTGAGTATGCTGATCTTATGAACATATCTAGGGTTAATATGCATATAGATAAGATTAAAAAGAAAAAAAAGGGTCGTTAATCAAGGTTGACTTTCGGGTTGACTTTGGTTTTCCCCGTGTAAACTTCTTAATTCGGGTCAACCGTCTAGGCCGGGTTAAGGGGGTTACATTTGGTGGTATCAGAGCCAGGTTCTCGAGTAATTGGGAATGGTTATGTGGGTGATAAGTGTATGATTGCTTTGAATGCTTGTTGAGTGAAAGCATGTTGTGCGAATTGTAAGTATGTTGCAATTGTGATGTATGATGTGGTGAAACATGTTAGAGGGACCCATTGCCAAATCAAAGCTAATGAAATGATTTGTTTTTAATTGGAAATGAGCTTGAGTACTTGGATTGCTTACCTTGCTGAGCCTGATTTTGTTTATTGCATTGTAATTGCATCGTTAGTTAATGGCACCTCGTAGAGAGACGAGGAGTAATACGCGAGCTATGGCTCAAAATGAGAATGAAGAGAATGCTGAAAATATGGTGGATTTACCTCCTCCGCCTGGTGGTGGTGGTGCTGGGGGTGAAGGAGCTGGTGTTGTAGCTGGTGCTGGGGTCGCTGGACCTGAAGTTGGTCAGGGGCAAGCTGTTCCTGACATGACTGTGTTGATTCAAGCTATTGATGGAGCTTTTCGAGCAGCGGTAGCTGGAGCTCAAGGAGCTGGGCATCAGGGAGATGCTAATGTGAGACTACCCTTGGAACGTTTGCGCAGTCTGGGAGGGACTGAGTTCAGGGGTTTGTCTGCTGAAGGTTCTGAGTCTTGGTTGGAGAGTACCAAGAGAATCTTGGGACAAATGAATTGTTCTGATGTGCAGAAGCTGGGCTGTGTGGTGTCATTGTTGCAAGACGATGCATACACTTGGTGGACAACCACTATCTCTGGGATGGCGGATGCTGATGTAACATGGATGTTCTTTCAGAACATTTTCAAGAGAAGGTACCTGGGTGTGAGGTACTTGGATGAGAAGAAGAGGGAATTCATGTCTCTTACCCAAGGAAGCATGTCAGTGACTGAGTATGAAGTTCAGTTTGTCCGACTCAGTCAGTACGCACCTGAGCTTATCCCTGATCAGCGGGAGAGGTGTGAACGGTTCCGTTATGGTTTGGTGACGGAAGTGAAGACTTATATGCTGGCTGCTGAGTATAATGATTTTGATGTGCTGGTTGGTAGAGCAAGGGACATTGAGATGAATTTGGGTTTATCTTCTAAAAGTGCTGGTTCTGGTGCTGGTAAGCGAGCTGCTGAGTATAGTTCCGGTGGTGGATGGAACAAGAGAGGACGTGATCGGAAGTATCAGTCTTCAGCTAAGCGAGGTGGTGGTGCGCCTGCTCAGGGAGACAAGGCAAGAGCTGATCCAAGCACATGTTGGACATGTGGATCGCGTGGCCATTTGAGGCGTGATTGTCCTCGAGCGGCGAGGGAGGTGCAAGTTCCGGTTGTGGCGGCTGGTAACTCATGCTGGAATTGTGGTTCGACGGATCACATGAGGAGGGAGTGTCCTCTGTTGGCTGGTGGTGGCCAAGGACGTGCTCCTGGAGTTGTTGCACCACAGAGAGGTCGTGGGCGCGGCCGTGGTAATTTCCGACGGAGAGAGGAAGGTGGACGGAATGTGGCTCATGTTGTAGCTGTTCAGCCTGAGGGTGGTGGCCAGGCCAGGGTGTATGCTCAGAGGGAGGGGAGAAATGACACGGATGTGATTGCAGGTACTTTTACTTTGCAATCCTTGTCATTACTTTCCTTGGTTGATTCTGGATCTACACACTCATACATATTGCGTGAGCATGCTGAATTGCTTGGTTTGCCTGTTGAGTCTTTGGATGTTGGTATACGTGTCACTAGTTCTTTTGGTGAGACTGTTGTGACTCGAAAGCTTTATAGAAGATGTCCTTTGGTTGTGCAAGATCATGTTTTTCATGTTGATCTTATGGAATTGCCTTTCTATGGTTTTGATGTAATCCTTGGTATGGATTGGCTTGTTGAGCATCGAGCTGTAGTGGATTGTGAAAATAAGCGAGTTTCGCTGAAGCTTGCGGATGATTATGAGGTAGTTGTGGTTGGTGAGAATGTGAAGTTTCTTGCCAATGTGGTGTCTACATTGGAGGCGAGCCGGATGCTGAGGTAAGGTTGTGAAGCTTATCTCGCTTTTGTGATGAATCCTAGTTCTAAGGAGTTGCGTGTGCAAGATATCAGGACTGTGCGAGAGTTTCCTGGTGTGTTTCCTGAGGAGTTGCCTGGATTGCCTCCTAATCGCGAAGTGGAGTTTGGGATTGAGTTGTATGAAAACACAACTCCAGTGTCCATTACTCCTTATCGAATGGCACCTAAGGAGTTGAAAGAGCTGAAGACGCAACTGCAGGAGTTGCTTGATCGTGGTTTCATTCGGCCGAGTGTGTCACCTTGGGGTGCACCGGTCTTGTTTGTGAAGAAGAAGGATGGCACTATGAGAATGTGCATTGATTACCGTCAGCTTAACAAGTTGACTATCAAGAATCGGTATCCACTGCCGAGAATTGATGATCTTTTTGATCAATTTCGGGGAGCAGCTGTGTTCTCGAAGATTGACTTAAGGTCAGGGTATTGTCAGTTGAAGGTGAAGGATGTAGATGTGCCGAAGACAGCTTTCAGAACGAGGTATGGGCATTATGAGTTTTTTGTGATGCCGTTTGGTTTGACAAATGCTCCTGCAGCTTTCATGGACATGATGAATCGAGTATTTCATGAATACTTGGATAAATTTGTTGTGGTGTTCATTGATGATATCCTCGTGTACTCGCGTACTGAGGAGGAGCATGAAGGGCATTTAAGAATTGTGTTGCAAGCTTTGTTGGAGAATCAGCTTTATGCCAAGCTGAGCAAGTGTGAATTCTGGCTTAGGGAAGTGGTGTTTCTTGGTCATGTGGTTTCTGCTGAAGGGATTCGTGTTGATCCTTAGAAGATTGAGGCAATGATGAATTGGAAGGTTCCTAAGTCTGTTCATGAAGTCCGTAGTTTCCTTGGTTTGGCAGGATATTATCGGAGGTTTGTGGATGGGTTTTCAAAGATCGCGGCACCTTTGACGAAGTTGTTGCAAAAGGATGTTAAGTTTGAGTGGACAGAAGCGAGACAGCAGGCTTTTGAGAAGCTTAAGGCAGCTTTGACGCAAGCTCCTATCTTGGTTCAACCTGAATCAGGGAAAGAGTTTGTGGTGTATAATGATGCGTCCTATGTTGGTTTGGGGTGTGTGCTGATGCAAGAGGGTAAGGTGGTGGCTTATGCATCGTGGCAGTTGAAGGTGCATGAGCGCAATTATCCTACGCATGATATTGAGTTGGCTGCAATGGTTTTTGCTTTAAAGATCTGGAGACATTACCTGTATGGTGAGAAGTGTACTGTGTACACGGATCACAAGAGTTTGAAGTATCTGATGTCTCAGAAAGAGTTGAATCTTAGGCAGCGACGTTGGGTGGAGTTGCTCAAAGATTATGATTTGACGATTGAGTATCACCCGGGAAAAGCTAATGTTGTAGCGGATGCCTTGAGTAGGAAGGTAGCTGTTGAGTTGAGGGCTATGTTTGCCAGTTTGAGTATTTCGCGTGATGGTGGTCTTGTGGCTGAGTTGCAAGTGAAACCATCTTTGGTTCAGTTGATCAAGGAAAAGCAGTTGTTGGATGATTCCTTGGTGCCGCATGTTCAGGATATTGCGGAGGGTAGGCCTTCGGATTTCTGTTTTAATGATGATGGAGTGTTGTGTTTTGGGAGTCGGATAGTAGTGCCCAATGATGCTGAGTTGAGGCGTGCTATTCTGACTGAAGGTCATAGTAGTCCTTTTGCTATGCACCCTGGTAGTACTAAGATGTATCGTGGTCTTCGTGATGAGTACTATTGGGTGGGTTTAAAGAAAGATGTTGCTGAGTTTGTAAGCAAGTGCATGGTGTGTCAGCGAGTTAAGGCTGAGCATCAGTTTCCTTCAGGGTTGTTGCAACCGTTGAGAATTCCTGAATGGAAGTGGGAAAGGATAACCATGGATTTTGTGTCTGGTTTGCCTTTGTCGCCATCAAAGAAGAATTCGGTGTGGGTGATTGTGGATCGCCTGACGAAGTGTGCGCATTTCTTGCCTGTGCATACTATGTACACTTTGGATAAGCTTGCGGAGCTGTACATTTCTGAGATTGTGCGACTGCATGGTGTGCCAAAGTCGATTGTGTCGGATAGGGATCCGAGGTTTACATCGCGTTTCTGGCAGTGTTTGCATCAGGCTTTGGGTACACGGTTGAATTTCAGTTCATCTTATCATCCGCAGTCGGATGGACAGTCCGAGCGTGTTATCCAGGTTTTGGAGGATATGTTGAGGTGCTGCATGATTGAGTTCCAGGGCTCTTGGGAGAAACATTTGCCTTTGGTGGAGTTTGCCTATAATAACAGTTATCAGGCAAGTATTCAAATGGCACCTTATGAAGCTTTGTACGGGAGGAAGTGTAGGACTCCTCTTTATTGGGCTGAAACGGGTCAGAAGTTGGTTTCGATGCCAGCTTTGTTGAAAGGAACCACCGAGAAGGTGAAGCTCATTTGTGAGCGCTTGAAGGCAGCTTCTGATCGGCAAAAGTCTTACGTGGATTTGAAGCGTAAGGAGACTGAGTATGCGGTGGGTGACCGTGTGTTTTTGAAAGTTTCGCCTTGGAAGAAGGTGATGAGGTTTGGCCGAAAGGGTAAGTTGAGCCCTAGGTACATTGGACCATACGAGGTGGTTGAGCGTGTGGGTTCTGTTGCGTACAAGTTGAGGTTACCTCAAGAGTTGGAAAAGATTCATGATGTGTTTCATGTTTCTATGCTTCGGAAGTATAGATCGGATCCTTCACATGTGATGCCTGTGGAAGAAGTGGAATTGAATCCGGATTTGACCTATGATGAGGAACCGGTGAAGATTCTAGATTCGGATAGTAAAATTCTTCAAGGCAAGACCATTGAGTTGGTAAAGGTGTTGTGGAAACATCGTGGTGTTGAAGAAGCCACGTGGGAGCGGAAGGATGACATGTTGAAGCAGTTTCCGTACCTCTTTCCTTCAGGTAAATTTCGAAGACGAAATTTCTTAAGGGGGGGGGGGGGGAGAGTTGTAACGCCCCAATTTTGGGCTTAGAAGTTTTGGGTTTGGATCGGGTCGGTCGGGTTGCGGTTCGAATATAAAAGGGTGTTTTTAGGAAAGCCTAATTCGGGATGCATTAAAAATATGGAAAAATAGCTTAAAATCCTCTTTTATTATATATAAGAGTATGGTGAAATCAATTTTACAAAATGAGGTTTGGAAGTGTGACATTTTGGGTTAGTGACTAAAATGTAATTTTCGAAAACTTGGTGACTGTTTTAAAAAGGATTAAAACTTTGAATCTTTAAGGAGCTATTTACCCAAGAAGAGTTTCTCCAGATTTTTCTTAATATTAAAGGTTTAATTAATGTTTTTAGTAAAAAGAAAAAGGAGGGAAATAGATATTTTGGCTATCATAACTAACTTTTCTCTAAAATTTTCCATTTCTTTTCTCTCAACTTTTCTCTCAACCCAAACACTTTTCTCCAGCAAAATTCCCTCTGATTTTGACATCTAAAGATAAGATTTCAACCTACATTTGATCTCTAATCATTTCTTCAACAAAACCTTAGCATTTGCTTATTGGATTTTCAAGAATCTTAGTTCCAAAAAGGGAGAAACTCAAGTTTAGAGGTATGAACGTCCTTCTCCTCTAAATTCTCAGTTCTTTACTGAAATTCCCAAGTTCTCAATCCTTGATTTGTGTTTTATAAAAGGTTTTAATGATGTGTTCTTGATCTTGGCTTTAAAATGCAAGATTTGGTTAATTTTTGATGAAATTCGTATGAAATGATTGGGCACTGTTTTGAGATGTCATTTTAATGTAAAATGGATGTATAATTGATGAGAAATTGAGGTTTAATCAATGCAATCCCGAATAGGTTGATTTTCCTAAGTTTTGCTTGAGTTTTTGGTGGTTTTTGGAGTGATCTTGATGTTCTGCTATAGCTGGAGGTATAAGGACGTGTTTAGATTCTTTTTGGATGTTAATTGAGGTTTATGAATGTTTGGAGTTGATGGATCTTGTCTGGGTAGTGTT
Source organism: Hibiscus tridactylites (assembly GCA_958450335.1). Taxonomy (NCBI): domain Eukaryota; kingdom Viridiplantae; phylum Streptophyta; class Magnoliopsida; order Malvales; family Malvaceae; genus Hibiscus; species Hibiscus tridactylites. Next base: position 60,216,826 of record OY288273.1, on the reverse strand, counting down.
GTGGAGTTGTTTGGATGTGATTTCGGTTGTGTTTGGTAGCCGAAATGTGAGTGTTGATGAGAGCAGCGAGTTTAGGTGCTTTGGTTGAAGATATTAATGCATGATGATGCATTAATCCTCTGCTTTGATGTGTTTAAAACATGGGAGACATCTTTGGATCCTTGTGGTGGTGATCCGGAAGCTTGATTGGTGTTTCGGCAAGTTGCGAAACGGAATCGGTGAGTGGATTTTGGTTTTCATCTTTGAAACCAATGTTTTGAAGGTTTGGGAGCTTAGTTTAAGTCTAAACAACTTTGCTAAGCTCAAGAATAAGTTTTCAGAAAAACTCTCTTGTTGATGAACCATGAGTTGGTTGAATGCAATGTGATTTGGTTGCATGTTGTAAATTCTGTTTTGAAAGCATATTTTAGCATGTTTATTTGCTGATTTTATAACCATGTGTTGAAGGATGCTCAAGGTAAGAGATCCTTGTTTTGAACATTGTTAAATGAGGCTTTGATGCGTAATGATGCATGATGATTATGGCTTGGTTAAATGCTTTAAAACAGTGGATTATTGTTGTTAAATGATGTATATTTGCAAGTGATGTCTTGTGAATGGCTAAGAACACTATGGTGGTTAAAAGTCCATGAATGGTTCTTGTGTTAAGGTCACAATGGTGGTTAAAAGTCCATGTGTGAGCCTTGTGAATGGTTAAGAACACTATGGTGGTTAAAAGTCCATAGGTGGTTCTTGTGTAAGGTCACAAAGGTGGTTAAAAGTCCTTGTGTGGACCTTGTGTATTGTAAGAACACCATGGTGGTTAAAAGTCCATGGGTGATTCTTGTACTAAGGATACAATGGTGGTTAAAAGTCCATATGTGGTCCTTGTGAATTGTAAGATCACAATGGTGGTTAAAAGTCCATGTGTGGATCTTGTGTTGATTGTATTTTGAGATGGAAAAAGATTATGATTATCACTTGTGGCCAATATGACATGTTAATAATTTGAAGCATGAAACGCTTGATTTATATGCTTATGAGCATGACTAAACTTTGTTGTGAACTAAGGTTTTTAAAAGGTGTTTTACCAATGCATTATTGTGATGTTTTATATGAGCATTCCTCACTAAGCTATGTGCTTACGCTCTCTCTTTTCTTAAACCAATAATGCAGAGCATTGAAGTGCATAAAGGGCAGCAAGGAGGTTAAGAATCCAAGCGAAGAACTAAGCTCATGTATGGTGAATGTTTTCCTAACACTATTAGCTTTTGGGCATTTGGCAATGGGGACCTAATGTGTGTTTTTGGGAGATCTCTTGGACTCCCTAAGTTTGTTTTATGCTTGTGTTGATGTTGGAACTTGTAAATGGCCTTTTGGAGGATGGTTTGGTGTTTTGGTGTTTGAATGGTTTCCAATATAGGATGCATGCCTATAGAATTGGGTTTTTCCTTAATTGATGCCATGTTTGTGAATGGTTGATGCTATTATGTTCCTTAAGTATATAATGACTTGCTGGTATGATTTGAGGGTCTTTGGAATATGTTTGATCGGTTGAAAGCATGATAAACCAGAAAAAAATCTGCAATCTGGGCAGCCTGTTTCGGAACAGGTGCTACCGTTTCGGAACAAAGGCCCTAAAATGGCCTTGGCGTTTCGAAACGGGTAGAGCCGTTCCAGAACGAAAATGCTACTGCCAAGCCCTGTTCCGGAACTTGTTTCGGAACGGTCCCGCGTTTCGGAACGGATCATCCCCGTTTCGGAACACGCGACCGTTGGGCACTGAATTTGATGGTTATATGTTTTGAAATCCTTGCGTTTTGGTCCTGAACTTTGTATATGCAATTGGATGAGTTTGAGATGTCCGTTTGAGTTGAAATTTGGCAGAGAAGCATGAAACATGACTAATTTCATATTGGTAACTCAAAAGTTGGTTAAGTCCTTATAATTTCCTGTTTTTGCAATTTAGTCCCTAAATTCATATTTTGTGCAATCAAGTTCCTAAATGTTTTCTGATTGTGCTGATCTTTGAGTATGCTGATCTTATGAACATATCTAGGGTTAATATGCATATAGATAAGATTAAAAAGAAAAAAATGGGTCGTTAATCAAGGTTGACTTTCGGGTTGACTTTGGTTTTCCCCGTGTAAACTTCTTAATTCGGGTCAACCGTCTAGGCCGGGTTAAAGGGGTTACAGAATCTAACAAGGATTATACAAATCAATTAGTCCATGCATTTTCACCAAGATAACATACTTAACACCCAAAAGGCCCCATACATAAGATAGTCAAGCATAAGGCATACATAGGCCAACAACATACATGTTTAGGCATATTCAAATGAGCAACATAACAAGCATAAACCGCAATCCACGAAGCAAAAGCATAACACAACCCCGAGTTTAACATGCTCAAACACAAATTTCCTAAGGAGTTTGACCCCAACTCCTAAAACTCTATACCCCATTGTCTAGGCATTATTACAAAAAGCAAACCATACTTGACTAGCTTGAGAACTCCAAAAGCTTCTCCCTCGCCCGCTTGCCTCCCGAACTTTAACGATCTGCACGTTGGAAACAAAGAGAGAGCATAAGCCAACTAGCTTAGTGAGAGAGGCTCTACAATTCACAACATGCAATTTTTTCCAAAACGCGTTTTATATGCAAGAAACAATGGATGCACGAAGGTCTATCTCAACCACAACACATGGTTTGCACAAGCACAACCAACATACACGTACGGTGGGACTACACATCACCGTTTCGACTAGTGGATTTCCAATGGGACTACACATCATTGTACTACCCTACTAGTCACTACCGGTGGGACTATACGTTACCGTAGTTTAGACCACCATCACATGAGGCACGAACTCAACTCGACTACACAATTAACAACTCAAAATGTACTTAATGATCATGACATATAAGCATTCAACATATCACAACAACATGGGAGTAGAGAGGCTTACACACGGGTTTAGGTGACCCCTCAAGGTCCCACCCAAACCCCAAAAGGATCCATATCGAGCACAATGCATAAATCAACAATTCTACTCACCGTTGTTACCCAAGAGAAGACCGAAGACCAATCTCAAGACTCCGAAATCCCCGGATTTGTCCCCGAAGCTTCACCAACAAAATTTCTCGTTTCTAAACATTCCAACACCAAGCAAACAATTCCAAATCAGTCCATGTTCCAAAAAAGTCAACCCGGATTACATACCAAGCACAAGACATCAATTTTTCCATTGAAAACAAGCCCAAAATTCCTAATCCCGAGCAGCCCTTTTGCACCCCTTAAAACCAATGTTTCCAACCCTTAAATTGCTCCCTAAAACCTTCAAAACAACACTTACATATAGCCTAACCATCAGCCCTCAAGATTCCACCTAAAACACCCCAAAAACTCAACTTAAAACCTCCCAAAAACCTCCCCAAAACCCCATTCTGGGAAACACCCCAAAACCTTGTAAAAATCATACCCATTGGTCCCTTTAGATTTAAAACAACTCATACAACATTAATAAATCAAAAACCTAAGTTAAGGATGTTAAAAATGACATTTTTAATCAAAATTTCAAAACACCCAAATTACAAAAATCATGAGTTTTCTAGGAAATAAGGGTATGTACTCGTAGAGGACGATGAGAGCAAGTCAAAAACGACCTTACCTTTGAAAAATCTTCACAAATGGGTGAGTTATGGAATGGAATAGTATCTAGGAGGGGTGGGAGCTCTTTGACGTCAAATGGGGATGGTGAGATGTAGAAGATGAGCCAAAAGGGTTTATTTTATGTTTGTTTAAAATGGGGAAGTCAAAAGACCAAAACACCCTTAATGAATTGAGATAACTACAATGGATGACACCCATGGCTATTTGGGTTAGTTTAGAAAATGGCCCAATTAAATTTTTACTTGTCTTAAAACCCGAGGCCCAAACCATTATTTTATTATTTAAAAATTAAGAACCGAAACCCGAACCATTTTTTTGAATTATTATTTTCATCCGACCCCCGAACCCGGGTGTTACAATGGTTACCCTCACTACAAGGAAATGCATTTTTAGTGGAATTAAAAATGATCACTAAAAACATTAAATTTAGACATTGAAATTCATAGTGATAATTTTTCTGAGTCGTCACTCGTCGTCAATAATAATTCTGTCACTAATATATTAGTGAAAATTTTCATGCATTTCGTCACAATTTGTAATATTTTTTATGATTATACTTTTTTGACACGAAATGATTAATAACAACGACTATAATTTAGCCACTAATGCTATTCTTATTAGTGACAAACATTTTATCACAAATACATATTGAAATAGTATCCAAAATATGTTGTCACTTTCAATAATAAAAAATTAATTATATTTTTAGTTGTAACCATCCTATATAGGGTTTAAACTAATCACTAATTGTCCATGGAATTTAATGGAGCATTTTAACCTTTCATTAGGTCACTAAACTTTAATTATAAATGACGTGGCACATTCATATATCAATTTTTAATAAATAAAAATACAATGCATGGATTCAAGGAGGATCAAACCTGGAACCTTAAGGAGGAGAATGCAATACCTATCCACTAGACTAGGTGATAGCTTTTGTAATACCTCAAGAATATGATCTAGACTTTGGGATGGTAATTCGATTGGGGCTGGAATTAAATTGAATTGTATCTTAGAATAATCAATTAGGAGCATTAGGATTCAAATTGGAATCATAAATAGTTAGAGAACCATATTAAAAGGACTTGAAAGAATTCATTATAAAGCTTAGAGATTGCATGCAAAAGTTCTAAATAATGGGGGCATGTACACTTGTCATGAATTTTTGGTTGGCATGTGTGAAGGGAGAGATGAATTGAGTCGGCATTTTGGGAGAAGATCTTACCAAAGTTTCATCCCCTTCTTCCTTCCTTACATAGCCAAGACCGAAACCAAGGGGGTAGTGAAAGAAAACTTAAATTAGGGTCATTTTAGCTCAAATTGGAGGACCTCAAACGTATAGATTCTTGATAGGAAGGTAATTATAATGCTTTCTTTTCCATTCATGTGAATTTATGCATGATGATTCGAAATATGCAAGGATGAACTATGAATTGATTTCATGTTAGAATGATTGTGTTTAGGATAAACCTTGTAGAAGGAAATGATGATATCAAATTCTTGATAAACCATTCGAATGAAGTAAGGGAAGAATTTATATGTTATGTGATCTTTATAGCATGTCTCGATTTGGTCATGTAGTTTAATAGTGAATTGTTAAGGTAGTTGAGTGTAAATTGTTCGAATATGTTCTTAATAAAGTATGCACGAAATACTAGAAATTTAATTAGGATCTTATGTTGCTATTAGTGTCAATAGAGGACTACTTCCATGAATATATGTGTGTGTATGCTTTCAAAACACCCTGCCTTGTATACATAGAGTAAGTAAGCCTATTTTGGAGATTTAAAAATAGGGGAAATTCTATTTTTGTTGCTAACATCACTGTTTTGTGTGAAAACAAGCATATTTGGGCTGTTATGTAGTAGGTAATTGTATAAAAATAAAACAGGTCAAAATTTGCAAATTAAGGGATCTTAGGGGATCATAATCCGGTAGCAAAACTAGCTCGGAAAAAACTGTGTGTGTAGTTTAAAGTCTCGGAATAGGCTAACAACCTTCCGGAGCATTTCTTTTTTATCTTAGTTACATTTACTTATCTTGGGTTATATTATATACAAGCAAGCTTGGATTCAGGTAAGTTACTATAAATTATGTAAGATGATGTGTGTCTCTTGCTCATGATAAGCTATGTGAACTTGTGAATAAGGGGAAACTATGCATGATACTTCTTGGTAATCACCTTTTCCATGACACTTTTCGAAAAAGAGAAATGAGCCAATGAGAAATTTCACAAGAGATGAATATATGTTTAATATGAAAAGGGCAATAAGCCTTATGATATGATATCTTGATACGGAGCTATGCTCACTCTATGCTAATAAGACATGTTAAATGTGAAAGCCTTGGTCTCGAGTCAATCTTAGGTATAATTGTCATGCCATAAAGTCTATAGAGCTCGTGTTCGGGGTGGAGTACGATCTTGGAATATGGTCTTTATTTGGCAATAGTAGGAGGGAAGTTTTGTGGTCACTTGGCGACAGTAGGAGGGATTGCCCGGTACCTTGAGTACCATTTATTAGCAACAGTTTGGTTGGGAATTCATGTATCTAGGATGTTACTTGAGTCTCAAGGCTATATTAATGAGAAAACATGAAATTTATAAGCTAGAATAATGAAGAAATGTGATAACTTGCTTAACAAGATATATATGTTCCTAGTAAAACTTGAATACTTCCTTAGTGAAAATATGTGTTTTGAATGAAAGCTCATATGGTAATGTAAATTAGTGGATAGCTAATTTCTGAGTTGAGTAAATATGCATGTTCATGGATAGTTATGTTCGAATGGCTTGCCTTATAAGTAGACAATTCATTCTTGTAGATAAATTGGTTCAAATGACTTACCTTATATATATATATATATATATATATATATATATATCATTTATCTTGTTTAAGCATGGATTCCATGAATTAGTGTTTTTGAAGTGAAAAGATGTCTTTATAGCCTTATACATTTAAGTACTTTGAACTACCTCACTAAGTATTTACTTACAAACTCTTTTCATTACATTTCAGGGTAAATCTCATAAGCCTAGCCTCTCTTGGATCTTAATCGGATCACAAGTACTTCATAAGCGTATGTTTTGTTACCCTTGTAGAACTCCTAGTTTGTGGTGGCGCAATGGTCTAAACTAGTGCATGTAGTCTAATCTTTTTGGCATGTATAACTCTTAAGCTATATGTGTTGTAAGACCTTTATAATTTTGGTGGTTGGCTGCTATTAGATGATCATAGCTATTAATAGATAATCTAGCAGGCGGTTGGTAGTATGGATATTGGTAACTTGATTATATATGCTTGATATTTTCGAATGGATGAATTCTTTGCTTGTGATATAAGATTAGTATGATGTAGAAATTCTTGATTTGGAATGATGGTAAACATTGATCAAGTTTAAAAGATTTGATTTAGAAAAACAATGATGCCGTAGGTGGTTAGTCAAACTATATGAATACTTGAACTATAGTGCTTTAATATTTTGTTTGTATTCATTTGGTAAATTATAGGGAAATTATGGAACTTGCTAAGGATTAGAATAAGATAAAATGAATATGTTTTCTTGAATATGTAGTAACAAACCTTAAATTAAACTTATTTCTTAGTAAAGAAGTTATTCTCTCAAATACCCTTTTGACCTTAAATATCAAGCTAAATCGGTAGGTAACATGATACTAAAATGTTTATGCACTCTATTTCTTATAGGGGTGTGTTGGAAGATTAACTTGTAATGCAAGTTAATCCTTTGGGGTCATTCGAACACTAACTTGTGATACAAGTTAGTCTTTTGTTTAGTCTCTAGCACACTTAGCTTGGTTTACCTCTAAGCCAAGTTTGAGGGTGTTACAGCTTTCTGTAGAGAATGCATTTTCTCCCCATTTATCGATTAATTTGTCCCCATATTGTTACAATTTCCATGCATTTCTCCATTTTCATCTTAACATTTGCATATTTTCTTAACTCAATTGGCTTTTCTCAATTTATCTTGGATTTGTTATTTTGTTTCTCTATCGTTGTACTACTAATGTCACTGTAAAAGCATCTCCATATTGTAGCTAGACTTGTTGCCGCATCTGCCAACTTTATGGAAGCTTCTAAAGATAAGAATGAAGAGCACAAATCGTACAATCTGTTATAACAAACCATGTATAGAATTTTGACACAAAATTCACATGAAGGATAGGTGTCCTCTTAAGATCTGAATATAAAAGGGTTATTAAGAAGAGAGAGAAAAGAGAGGAAGATCTGGACGACCTCATTCTTCATTTCTATTTCTTCGAAGCTTCATCCATGGCTTGAGCTTTCTTTTTGGTGAACCAAGGTGACGACAAAGTAGATAAACTCTTGGAAAGAGGGGCCGAGTGCGATAGCAAGGGAAATTGGTGGAATCACTTTGAGACTATGTAACGCCCTGGTTTTGGGCCTAGATGTTTTAGACGTTGAATCGGGCCGGTCGGGAACAGTTCGAACCCTTGAGGTTGGTTTAGGAAAAACCTAGTTCGGGATGTTTAAAAAATATATAAAAATATCTAAAAATCCTCATTTATTATATAAATGATTGTGGTGAAAACAATTTTACAAAATAAGCTTTGAAAATATTACATTTTGGTATAGTGACCATAATGCAATTTTTGCAAAAGTTGGTTAGTGACTGTTTTGTAAAGGAATGAAACTTTAAATCTTTAAGGAGCTAATTTTACCATTTGTTTTCCATCAGATTTCTCTTTAATTTGGAAGCTTTTAATAATGATTTTATTAAAGAAATAAAAGAGAATTAAAAGAAAATCAAAGGTTGACTTTTCATAACCAACTTTACGATAGATTTTCTCTTTTCATTTTCTCTCAACTTCCAATCAGCCAAACACTTTTCTCTCATCAAAGAACCTCTGATTTTAATCTTGTTTTCTGAGATTTTCATCTTCCAAAAGATTTCCTATCTTTGTTTCATCAAATCCTTTTGATTTTGCTTTGGATTTTCAAGGAAATTTGCCCAAATTAAGGAGAGATCAACCATTAGAGGTAAGCTTCGTCCTTATCCTCTAATGATCAGTTATTTACTGAAATTCTCAAGTTATCAATCCCTTGTTAATGGTTTTTGAGTTGTTTTAATGTTATAAACATGAAATAGTTGTTAAAAATCAAAATTCTTGATGAGATATTGATGATTTTCGTATTTCTATGATAAGCTCTGATTTGAGGTTGATTTATAACATATTTCGGATGTTATTTGATGTTGAGAATGAGGTTTTAACAAATTAATCTCGAATAGGTTTGGGTTCTTAAGTTTGAGATGCTAGATTTGTGGTTTTTAAGGTGTTTTTGGTGATCTGCTATTTCTGGAGGTATAAGGTCGTGTTTATGTTGATTTTTGATGTTGATTGAGGTTTAGAAAAGATTAGAATTGTTAGATCTTGTCTGGGCTTTGATTTGAGAAAGTTTGGAAGTGATTTCGGTTATTTCGGATAGCCTAAATGCTAGTTTTGAGTAAAGCAGCGAGTTGGAATGAGTGGCTGGTGATTTTAATGCATGATGGCGCATTAATCCTCTGCTCTTATGTGTAATGAACAAGGGAGACATCTTCGGACACGTTTGGTGTTGATCCGGAAGTGCCGGAAGCTTAGAAATCGTTTCAGCAAGCAAGCGAAACGTTATCGATGAGTGGAAATGGTTTTAGAAGTCCTTGAGGGACAAGGAAATAAGTTTTGGGGATTTATGATTGGTTTGAAACACCATCCTAAATGTTTTGACATGCTCTTGATTTGAGATAGACAAATTCCTACTGTTTTATGCATGATTTATGACATGAGAAGATATTTTATATTGATCTTGTTCAATGGATCGATTGAATGATCAAGACCAAGAGGGGGGTGAATTGGGATTTAAAAACTTTGTGGAGTGAAAGGGCAATTTAAAAATGAAGAACAAAGGATTTTAGAGTGGTTCAAGTTCCAAATGAACTCTACATCCACTACCTTAGCTACCACTAAGGATTTCAACAATTCACTATTTGTTCTTCCCCTTTTTAAGGCTTAGGAGGCAACCTTTACACAATCGGTCAAATTTTCTACCCAAAATTTGACCAAACCCTCACCAATAATCAAAGAAGAAATTGGACAAGAAGTATATCTCTCAAATACAAATTTGTCCCTAGAAATACAACACTCAACCCAAATTTGAAGATAGAATAAGAATTGGATACAACACAATTTGGGATTTACAAGAGATTGGAAATTTAGCACACTTGAGGTTGGATTTTTGCTTGAATGTTTGTCTTTAATGCAATAGTTGTTGCTGGCCTCCAAAGAGCTTCAATTTATACCTCCTCTATTAATTCTAGCTGTTTGGGTGGTTGGGGAATTGAATAGAGCCGTTGGAACCCTCTCTTACAACCATAAATGCACTTCTGCAGCTATCCGTATCGGTACTCGGGGAGCCGTATCGATAACTGTCTCAAAAAAGAAAGAGCCGTTGTACATAATAAATAGGGGGTATCGAAACGCACGTAGGCGTATCGATACGGGATATCGAAACGGCTAAGACTGTATCGATACCTTTTTCTCAGCTTAGCTCACTGAAAGTTTCCGTTTCGATATGAGGGTTTACCGTATCGATACGGGTCAACTACCAATTTAAAATTTGGTTACCTAACAACTGACACCAACGGTCGAAAGCATTTAAAACAATCTGAATTAAAAATTCGTTAAAAACCGTATCGATACGGGTGAAGCCGTATCGGTACACCATTCAAACACTTTCAGACTTTACAAAGGAGCGTATCGGTACAGATTGAATCTGTTTCGATACGGTGTTTCGATACGGTTAAAGGCGTATCGAAATGAATTCCTCCAGTAGCCAACTTTGTAAAAGAGGTATCGATACGGCTGGAAGCGTATCGATACACCTGGACGGTTTTCAATAGTTTGGCCTTGGAACACTTAGAAAATATTTTGAGTTTGAGTTTTTTCAAATCAGTTTTAAAGTGTTGGTGATTTAAAACTTATTAAGGGACTTATAAAACAATTTTAAGTTTTTCAATTTGATCTTTAATAATTTAATTATATCAAAATCAAACATAGGTTTCACAATCTCCCCCTTTTTGATATAACAAAACTAAAACTTAAAATTTTTGACACTTTGAAAAACTTTGCAAAATTAACTCCCCCTTAATATAAGCTAGGTAACTTTTAAGTTGAAAATCAAAAAGTTTTTAAGTGTTGTGAGCTTCCCTCTCCCCCTTTTTGTTAGATCAAAAAAATTGAGACAAAGTAAAGTGCATAACATAGGCAAAGGTATAAATAGGCAACATAAATATCATTAAGCTCAAAATAAAGCATAACATTAACTTTAAAAATCCAACAAAACAGAAAATCAAAGCATAGGTTTAAAATAAAACAAACTTAGTCCTAAGAACATGAAACAAAGGTGCATAAATAAAAACATCCTAGATGATATGCATGAAATGAAAGGAGAAGCTACTAGGCATCATCATCGCCTTCTTCATCATCTTCATCTTCATCTTCAATTAGAGCATCATTCCTCATGCTATTACGCCACTCATCATGGAAGGCAGAGAGGGAAATAGTCAAGGAGTTATGACCGCCTTCAAGAGAGGTTAGATGATTCTCCACGTTCGTCATCCTTGTTTCAAGGCTTGTTTCAAGAGAGGTTAGACGATTCGCCATATCCGTGCGCAACCCCGTGAATTGCTCATTAAGGAAGGTCATAAGAGCATCCAGGGAAGGTTGAGGAAGAGGTGGAGGAGCTTGAGGAACTTGATCACCTTGAGGATTTTCCAATTGTGCCGCGGCCTCGGGTGGTAGCTCGGAAAGACGTAACCAACTACCATTAAAATAATGGAACTTACCCCATGCAAGAGAGCGTTCATCAATAGGATCGGTGAGGGGATTTGGGAAGTCATACGAGCAATCAATATCCTTTTTCAAAAAGAAATAGCTTTGGGTCGTACCATAGGTGAAGGAGGTGACAAGAGAGGTGTGGCGATGTTGCACAAGATAAACAATCTCCGCAAACATGATACGAGCAAGGTTTGAACGTTTTCTCTCACGGAAGCAACGAATCCAAAAGTCATCCACTTGACGGATGGTAGAGTACTTTCCTCCGGAAGGCCTAAACCACCAAGAGACCATCAAATGGAGGATCCGATCTTGAGCATTGAGGGCGGTGACGAAACCACTAAGAACATGGCCTAAAGCATTCTCATCATTAAGGCGTTCATCCTCCAACTTAAAAACTTCACATATAGATTCTACATCAAGAAGGATTTTCTTGCCCATGAGATAGGAACTAACTCCGGTAACAATCCCATTACGATTAGCACAACATTTGGCATTAGCATAAAAGATTAAAACCAAAAGACGAAAATAAAACCCGGGAATGGAGAGAAAATCCATAAAATTCCAACATTGAGGCAAAGGGAGATATTCAAATTTGAATCGCTCCGAGTCAAGAAAAGGAATAGATATTACCCTTTCCGGACGAATCTTGTAGTTTTCGAATTGACGAAAATAGTTGAGAGCGCTGGTGGTTTCAAAGGAATGTTCATAGATTTGGGTGTAATTTGGACGAGGACCCTCTCCGGGAGTAGATGATTCACCGGTTTGAGTAACACAAGATCTCTTCCTAGATGGTGCCATGAACTAGAAAACAAGTGTATGCATTTAGATTCCTTCATTCAAGTCATTGAGAAATCAAAAGTCAAGGTAAAAAAAAATTTGCAAAATAAAATTTGAAGAAGAAATTTTGAAAGATGAAGTTTTGTTAGAAAGATAAAAACAAAATAAATAAAAACAAAAGAAAAGAAAATAAAAGAAAAGAAAAGAAAGGGTTTTACCTTGATAGTGATTAAAGAAGAATGAAGAAAAGCCTAGCACCAAATTGATGAGAAAACCCTTAGAGCTTTGCTTGATTTGAAACCCTCTTGAAGTTTTTGAGTTGTGGTGTGAAAATATGAGGGAGGAAGAGCCTATTTATAGGCTGAAAACGGCTAGAGTTTTTAGGGTTTTGAGAATTTTAGTTTTGGTAAAAGTTGAAGACTTTAAATGCCAAAATTAAAGAGTAATTCCCATAAAAATGCCCGTTGAAAGATCGTATCGAAACGGATGCGATCCGTATTGAAACGATTGATGCTCGTATTGAAACATGTTTAACCATATCGATACCCGTTTATGGCAAAATGTATTCTAGGAACCTAATGAAGCGCTCGTATCGATACGTGTAGGACCGTATCGATACCCTAGGCCCAGAAATACATTTTAGGCCTAAAAAACAACCATAGGCTCGATTTTAACACCTCCTAAAGGAATACAAATGATGAATGAACAGTTCTAAGCATATTTGAATAGAATCATACTCCCCCTAGCTATAGGCATGGATATTTTCAAGAGTTGCAACACACAAACATGAAATTTCACAAGATCAAGCAATTTTAAGAACAAAGAGGTCCTAAAAGGTCAAGATAGGCTAGCTAGACCTAACTCTCTCCTAAGGGACCAAAAACACTCTTTGTCTAAAGGTTTTGTAAATATGTCCGCTAATTGATTTGAGGTGTCTACATACTCTATAACCACATCTTCTTTGAGGACATGATCTCTAATGAAATGATGCCTTATTTCTATGTGTTTGGTTCTAGAGTGTTGGAGGGGATTTTTTGTCAAACATATAGCACTAGTGTTGTCACATTTTAGGGGTATGGTTTCATCTTTAATTCCATAATCTAAGAGTTGTTGCTTCATCCAAAGGACTTGAGCACAACAACTCCCTAAGAATATGTACTCGGCTTCGGTGGTAGATAAGGCTACACTATTTTGTTTCTTAGAGAACCAAGATATGAGCATACTACCTAGGAATTGACAAGTTCCCGAAGTACTCTTCCTATCGATTTTGCAACCCCCATAATCCGCATCCGAATAAGCATGAAGGTTGAAGGTGGAGTCTCTAGGGTACCAAAGACCTAAACAAGGAGTATCTCTAAGGTACCTAAAGATTCTCTTAACGGCTATAAGGTGAGACTCTCTAGGACTAGCTTGAAACCTAGCACACAAGCAAACACTAAACAAGATATCTGGTCTACTTGTGGTAAGGTAAAGCAATGATCCAATCATAGAACGGTAAAGCTTAGAGTCAACACACTTACCTCCTTCATCTTTGTCAAGCTTTGTAGATGAGCTCATAGGTGTGGCTCGAGGCTTTGCATTCTCCAAGCCAAACTTCTTGAGCATATCCTTTATGTACTTTGCTTGATTGATGAAGGTGCCATCATTCTTTTGCTTGAATTGGAGTCCCAAAAAGAATGAAAGCTCCCCCATCATGCTCATTTTGAATTCACCTTGCATTAGCTTAGCAAACTCTTGACAATGGCATTCGTTAGTAGGACCAAAGATAATATCATCAACATAAATTTGAACTACTAAGATGTCATTTTTATACATTTTTTTTATAAAAAGTGTAGTGTCCACCTTACCTTTTTCAAAACCTTTTTCAGTTAAAAAGTTTGAAAGTCTTTCATACCAAGCTCTAGGAGCTTGTTTTAAACCATAAAGAGCTTTAGTGAGTTTGAAAATATGATTTGGAAATTTTGAGTCTTCAAAACCCGGTGGTTGTTCCACATACACTTCTTCATTTAAAAAACCATTTAAAAACGCGCTTTTAACATCCATTTGAAAAAGCTTGAAATTATGATAACATGCATATGCAAGCAACATCCTAATGGCTTCCATTCTAGCTGCGGGTGCATAGGTTTCATCGAAATTTATTCCCTCTTCTTGAGTGTAACCTTGTGCTACTAGTCTAGCTTTATTTCTCACAATGTTACCACTCTCATCTAGCTTGTTCCTAAAGACCCATTTAGTTCCTATGGTAGATTGATTACTAGGCCTATCAACTAATGTCCAAACGTTACTTCTCTCAAATTGATTTAACTCTTCTTGCATAGCCATAATCCAAAAATCATCTTTCAATGCTTCTTTTATATTCTTAGGCTCTATGCATGAGATAAATGCAACATGATTCATTAATCTAAGAGAAGATCGAGTGGTTACCCCCTTGGATGGATCACCCAAGATTTCACCATCTTTGACATAGTTGAGCTCCCTTGGGTAGCTCACTTCCTTTTCCTCAAGAGCCAAGTCCTTCAAGGCTTCAAGAGGAGGATCTTGTGTGTCCTCTTCTTTTGTTGTTGGAATCTCATCCTCCTTTGAAGTTTGTCCTCCATCAAAGGCATTTATGATTCCTACATCATCATCATCACAAGAATCCTTCCTTGGAAGGAGGTTATCATCGAATACAACATGAATAGATTCTTCTACTACTAAAGTTCTCTTGTTAAATACTCGATAGGCTTTAGAGGTTAAAGAGTATCATATGAAAATTGTTCATCACTTTTTGCATCAAATTTACCTAAGTTGTCTTTTCCATTATTTAAAACAAAACACTTGCAACCAAAAGAGTGAAAATAGCTAATGTTAGGCTTTTTAGATTTTAAAATCTCATAAGGCATTTTCTTTAAAATTGGCCTAATCATTACTCGATTAATAATATAGCAAGCGGTGTTTGTGGCTTCCGCCCAAAAATATTTAGGTAAATTATTTTCACAAAGCATAGTTCTAGACATTCCTTGCAAAGTTCTATTTTTTCTCTCAACTACCCCATTTTGTTGAGGAGTTCGAGGAGCCGAAAAATTGTGGCTAATACCATTTTCATTTAAAAAATCTTCAAACCCTAAATTTTGAAACTCGGTTCCATAATCACTTCTAATATGTGAAATTCTAAGTTCAAGATCATTTTGGGTTAGTTTTGAAAATGTGATGAATTTTTCCAAAGCCTCATCTTTAGTACTTAAAAATAGAACCCAAGTAAATCTAGAAAAATAATCAACAAGTACAAATTCATAAGACTTACCACCCAAGCTCATAGTCCTAATTGGCCCAAATAAATCCATATGGATAAGTTGTAAACATCTACTTGTAGAAATATCATTAATGGATTTAAAGGAAGACTTATGTTGTTTACCCTTAGAACATGCATCACAATTTTTATCGTTTGAAAATTTAATCTTGGGTAAACCTCTAACTAGATCAAGGGAAACTAGTTTTTCTAAAACACTAATGCTAGCATGTCCTAGTTTCCTATGCCACAACCATGCATCATTTTCATTTTGTGCTACTAAGCATGCATGAGATGTATGTATGTCATCTAGATGCACCATGTATATGTTCCCTAGAGAACCCACAAGCTCATCAAGCTTTAGAGTCTTCAAATTTTTGGCCTCTATGATGGCGGTTCTCTTCCCATCCCAAGATTCGGGAAGTGAATAAAGTAGCTTCCGGACAAGCTTGTCTTCCAGTATGATCTCTCCAAAACCTTTGAGCCCATTTACTATGGTAGAGAAGCGATCAAACATCTTGGACATCGTCTCATCAGGCTCCATCTTAAAATTCTCATAACTAAGATTGAGAATTCCAATCTTAGTTTCCTTGACGTCGTTGGTTCCCTCATAGGTGGTCTCAAGAGTATCCCATACTTCCTTGGCACTCTCAATAGATGAGACTTTGGAGTAGATGTCGGGTCCAAAGGAGCAAAAAAGCATGTGAAGAGCCTTGTCATTTATTTGTATCTTCTTTCTTTCATCTTCACTCATTTCTACCTTTTTCTTCAACACCATCTTTCCTTCATTGTCTTGCTTCAATGGAATGTAAGGACCATCTTCAATGACATCCCACACCAAGTAATCATTGGACTTGACGAAGAGGCGCATCCTATTCTTCCAAAAAGGATAATGTCACCATTGAAGAATGGTGGCTTTGTGGTGGATTGTGACTCATACATACTTGAACCGGAGGTAGAAGTCATGGCTTGATTTTTTGTTGATCTCACTCTTCCTAGGAACTCCTCTTGTGGTTGTGAATCCTTCAAAGAGGTAGGCTCTGATACCAATTGTTGAGTGGATCGATTGAATGATCTAGACAAAGAGGGGGGTGAATTGGGATTTAAAAACTTTGTGGAGTGAAAGGGCAATTTAAAAATGAAGAACAAAGGATTTTAGAGTGGTTCAAGTTCCAAATGAACTCTACATCCACTACCTTAGCTACCACTAAGGATTTCAACAATTCACTATTTGTTCTTTCCCTTTTTAAGGCTTAGGAGGCAACCTTTACACAACCGGTCAAATTTTCTACCCAAAATTTGACCAAACCCTCACCAATAATCAAAGAAGAAATTGGACAAGAAGTATATCTCTCAAATACAAATTTGTCCCTAGAAATACAACACTCAACCCAAATTTGAAGATAGAATAAGAATTGAATACAACACAATTTAGGAATTACAAGAGATTGGAAATTTAGCACACTTTAGGTTGGATTTTTGCTTGAATGTTTGTCTTTAATGCAATAGTTGTCTCTGGCCTTCAAAGAGCTTCAATTTATACCTCCTCTATTAATTCTAGCCGTTTGGGTGGTTGGGGAATTGAATAGAGCCGTTGGAATCCTCTCTTACCACCATAAATGCACTTTTGTAGCTATCCGTATCGATACTCGGGGAGCCGTATCGATACCTGTCTCAAAAAAGAAAGAGCCGTTGTACATAATAAATATGGGGTATCGAAACGCATGTAGGCGTATCGATACGGGATATCGAAACGGCTAAGACTGTATCGATACATTTTTCTCAACTTAGCTCACTGGAAGTTTCCGTTTCGATACGAGGGTTTACCGTATTGATACGGGTCAACTACCAATTTAAAATTTGGTTACCTAACAACTGACACCAACGGTCGAAAGCATTTAAAACAATCTGAATTAAAAATTCATTAAAAACCGTATCGATACGGGTGAAGCCGTATCGGTACACCATTCAAACTCTTTCAGACTTTACAAAAGAGCGTATCGATACAGATTGAATCTGTTTCGATATGGTGTTTCGATACGGTTAAGGGCGTATTGAAACGAATTCTTCCAGTAGCCAACTTTGTAAAAAGGTATCGATACGGCTGGAAGCGTATCGATGCACCTGGACAGTTTTCAATAGTTTGGCCTTGGAACACTTAGAAAATATTTTGAGTTTG
Source organism: Hibiscus tridactylites (assembly GCA_958450335.1). Lineage (NCBI taxonomy): Eukaryota > Viridiplantae > Streptophyta > Magnoliopsida > Malvales > Malvaceae > Hibiscus > Hibiscus tridactylites. The sequence goes on along the minus strand of OY288273.1, from coordinate 60,199,090 downwards.
AGTTTTTTCAAATCAATTTTAAAGTGTTGGTGATTTAAAACTTATTAAGGGACTTATAAAACAATTTTAAGTTTTTCAATTTGATCCTTAATAATTTAATTATATCAAAATCAAACATAGGTTTCACAGATCCCATGAGATAGAACAACATTGCAAAGAGTTTTGAGATTTTAATTAAATGCTATGCATGAATTGTGGTTTTGAAATGGGATGAGAATGATTTAGAAATGTTGCATCAAAACAGTAGGTGAGATGATGATTTAATGTAATATATTGGCATAGATGATGATATGATTACCAGACATAATTGATCGACTAATAGGATGTAAAGTGCACTATAAACTAAAATTCGTACGTGCTCTTTGGAGTCAGGCAATGAGGGTAGTGCCATCCTGATCCAAAGTGAGAGTCTGATGATGAGAGATACCATCGGGGTAGGTCTTGGTGAAACACCCAAGCTTTGTGGCGAAGATAGATACCACCTTGAGATTCTGGTGGCGAGATCCCACCGGGGTAGGACTTACCTTGTGTCAAGCTATCCGCATATCCGAGTAAAGATAGAATATGAAATGCCAATATATGAGAATGAACTTTGATTCACATGTACCAATGGTTGTAGTGATTTTATGCTATTAGAAATGCATATGAGATTTTGAGATTATGAAATGCTTTTGCATATCAAGCATGTGTGGCTTTGCCATGAGATTTGCATTGGTTGAATGCATGATGAGATAGATAGATGGTACATGTAGTTTTCAAAAGATGTTTTGCTTTGAAATGGATTTCAAGCATGAGATAGAAAGAGCATGGTTTTAGAAATGGTTTTCAATATAGAGTTTTAATGCTTGCAGTGTTGTGTTGGTGTTTCTAGAGCATGCCTCACTAAGCTATCGTGCTTACGCTCTTTTTTACCAACAATGCAGATAATTGACACATTTTGGGCAACAAGGTGGCTTAAAGGAATTCAAGGATTGTTAAGCTCAAGTATGGTGTTATACTTTTACTTTAGTAATGATATATAGCAATGAGATTTTATTGGTTTGTTTTGGGAGATGTGTTTTGGACTCCCTAATGTTGATGTAAGTTATATGTGTCCTATTTGGTTTGTAGAAGGCCTTTATAATGGTTTTGATGTTTACCTTGCCTTTTGGTATGCTAAAGGTTTGTGGTTTAAGCATGCTCTACTATATGCCTTGCTATGCTTGTGATGATCCATCAAATGTTTACCATGTGCTTATAATTGCATGCTTATATGATAGAGTGGATGCCATAAACATGTCCATATGATTTGGTGATGATTTGTTGAAGTTTGATACGAATTTGGGGCTGTTTGCGGGACATTTCTGGTATGCGTATCGATACTCGGGCTTGTGTATCGGTACGCATAAGCCAAACTTGTGCCTTTTAGTACAGGGGTATCGGTACGGATGGAAAGTGTTTCGATACGAGTAGGCTAAGTTTGAAGGGCGTATCGATACGCGAGTGAGCATATCGATACCTTTACAACGAGTTTGGTCACTACCTCCCCGCGTATTTATACGATCCCTAGGCATACCGATACGCGACCGTTAATTTCAGTTAATGGCATCTTTTGAGGTTTCGAAACATTATCTTTTAGTCCCTGAATTTCATGTATACAATTGGATGAGTATGGTAGGTCTGATTGTCATGAAAATTTACAGAGAAGCATGAAACATGACTAATTGAATAGTGGTAACCTTAAAATCAGAAAAGTCCTTGTAATTTGTAGAAATTACATTTTGGTCCCTAAATGTCTAATTTGTGCAATTAAACCCCTAAACGAATTCCGACCGCTATGACGTTTCTTCCTATGCTCTTTGTTGACCCCATATGATTTAAATTACATCTAGAAAAGATAAAAAAAGGGTCGTTAATCAGAGTTAGATTTAACGAGTTGGCTTCAATTTTCCCCGTGTAATCACCTCGGTTTGGGTCAACCGTCTAGACCGGGTTAAGGGGGTTACAGACTATCTATGAATGTATGTTTCCATTTTCTTTATAGCCCATTTAACCCGGCCTAGTCGCTTGTCCTAGACCAAGTGAATTACATTAGGTTTACCAAAACAAACCCGAACCAACTAACATAAATTACGGTCCATTTTCTCTTTTATCTTATATAGATGCAACATAAATAATATGGTGTACGTACAAGCAATAGTTAAATTGACAATCGAATTGGATACCAAAAAGACACTTAATTGCATAAACGAGAATTTCGGGAACCAAATTGTAAATACGACAAATTACAGGGACTTAACCAAAATTAAAGTTACCATTGTTTAATTAAACATGTTTCATGCTTAAGTGTGAATTTTTAGCTTAAACGGATCACCTGAACTCATGCAATTAGCATGTTAACATTCAGGGACCAAAATATAACATTTCAAACTATTTTTTAGCTTTGCAGAAACTTCCCCACGAAAGGTTTCGAAACTTTCCCCCATGGTTTTGAAACCTTTATTCCAGTATCCAAAATTGGCCCCTTGGTTTTGAAACCTTGGGCCTAGTTTCGATACCAATTTCAATAGGTTTCGAAACTTGTTCCTCTAGTTTCGGACCCTCCATACAAAATTACAAAAAATGCATATTCGTATCACTTTAAAACCTTCCTAAACATATCCACATGACCTATTCATGATTCTAATAAATTATGAGCAAATCAAACATATAAAAACACACATGTATACCAACTTTCAACATCAATGAACTACTACATCAAAATGTCAACCTAAAAGTAAAAGATTGCATAATCAATCCAATATAGAGAACTCAAATAGTCATTTTATGCATGTTTGGTCTTTTACCTAATTGGACAAGTCACAAATGGCCTAATATACATTTCAAACACGTTCAAACTACAACCACATCAATATCACATCATTTGACCTCTAAACTCAAAATTAAGCATTGCATCGTTATGTGCATATCATGGAATATCAAGACATATAGAACCAATTAATGGTTCAACCAAAACACAACCTTATCGTGCTTCTAAACTCATCAAAACCAGCAAGATATAAAGGTCCAATAACAGTACAAACACATATTACAAATTCCCCAAGTTGAAATGACACATTGCCTTATTAACCACTAATTCAACTCTAGTTTCATACTCAATATAAAATGAAGTCTTTGTGTAATCCCTCGACCCAGCTTAGACGCCCAACCGAACCGGACGAATTACATTGAGTTTGCCGAAGCAAAACCGTGAAGATTGAACATGAATTACGTCCATTTTTTCTTTTATCTTGTCTAGATACAATTTTATTAACCTATGGTGTACATGCTGGCAGTGGTTCAATTCCCATTCAAATTGAACACCGATAAGGCATTCAATTGCAAACACAAACATTAAGTTACCAGATTGCAAAAAAGGAAAATTATAATGACCAAGCCCAATTTAAGCTACCAATCCTCAATTAACTGAGTTTCATGCTTCCATTCCAAATTTCAGCTCTATATGACCGTCCAAACTTATACAATTGCATCCACAATAATCAGGGACCAAAATGTAAGAATCAGAAACTTCAAATATCAATTTAACCATAAAAACGGTTACCCGCATCGATACTCGAGCAAGTGTATTTGTACACTTTCAGATTTCTCAAATTGTAGATTCTAGTAGCTCAAATGGTACCGATACAATCCCTTGTGTATCGATACGCCTAGCCAAATACATAAGACCCGTACCGAAATACTAACCTGCGTACCGAAATAACAGACCAAATTTAGCTTACCCGTATCGGTACAGAGGCTCGTGTATCAATATGTCTGGACCTGAAATGTCCCAAATTGCTTTTTTCATGCCTACGAGGATCCGAACACATTCCAACATACCTCAAACATATATACATCTATTCTCAAGATCTAACCACATCAAAACATCACAAGAATATAATCATAACATAGTATCATACTTCATTCAAGTTTCTATAGGCATGTTTCCTAAAACCATTCCATAAAGAGGCTAGAATGCAAAACTGTCAAAAAACCAATAAAGAAAGGTCATTAACAAGTCCACAACAACAATATAAACTTGCACAATCAGGGAGTTTAGCAAATAACCCTCCCAAATACAACTTGGTCACATTTCCCTTTATTACTATAAAGCATTTAAAACCATACTTAAGCAAAACTTAGCACTTGGCTCTCCTCCTTGCTTGCTAGCTGCCTTGACCACTTATTTCTCTACATTGATAAGAATAGAGAGTGTAAGCACAAATTCTTAGTGAGGGGTGCTCAAAGAAAACACTCATCAATGCAATAAAAACCATTTATGTCAAAAACATGTGTTTAAACGTCATGCAAAAACATCTCATGCTTCTCAAACCAATTCAAATCTATGCATAAAATCATTGTTAAACATGTATCATGATTCTCTAGCATACTCTTATGCTAACCTCAATTTAAGCCTTAACATGCTTAACCAACCAAAGCAAAGCTTAGAGAGAAAAGATGTATAAATCTCATTAACCTCAACGGTTAACCAGAGCATGGCTTACTCTTCGTCCCTCAATGGTTGATGTATACATCCACATGATGGGAGAATGGTTTACTCTTCGCCCCTCAACCGTCAGTGTAACGCCCTGATTTTGGGCCTAGAGGTTTTAGGTTGGGTTCAAGATCTGTTGGACCGAGGGTAGAGACTCGAGTTAGTTTCGGGATGAGTTCAGGGAAAAACTAGTTCGGAAGGTGATAAAAATATGGAAAAATTATCTAAAATCCTTTCCAAATATATATAAGGGTTTTGTGAAATCAAATTTGGAAAATGGTATTTGGAATGTGGACATTTTAATTTAGTGACAAAATTGTAAATTTTGAAAACTATTTTAATAACTATTTTGCAAAGAGTCAAAGCATAGAATCTTTAGGGAGCTTATTTAATTTAATCAGTTATTCCCTTAATTTGACTTGTTTTAAATGTGTTTTAATTAAAAGAATTTTAAAAAAAAGGATTTTAAAAAAAGGATTTGATTAAAGAGGTGGCTAATCTTTAAAACACATTTTGACATAACATCCATTTTCTCAAGACTTCTCTCTATTTTCTCATTAGCCAAACTATCTATTTTCTTCCAAAACTTCTAGAGATCTTTTCATTTTACTTTGATCTCCAAATGATTTCTATGGATTTTTCTCAACTAGCTTCAATGGTTTCTTAAAGATTTTCAATCAAATCTTATCAATTAAGGGAAAAGCAAGGGATTAGAGGTAATATTCGTTATTCTCCTCTAATCAAGGTTTTTATTGAAATTACCATGTATTTGACTCTTTAATTATGTTTCTTAATGAGGTTTCATAATTGATTTGAAGAAAATAGTTAAATTAAGCTTTAATTAATGATTTTGTGTAATTTTCGTAATGGATATGTTTTGTTGGGTTTAAGGTTGATTTTAATCATGATTTGGAATTTTAATAATGTTAATATAAAGGTTTAAGCATGGTAATCCCGAAACTATGCGAGTCTCTAGTTGTTTAGGTTGCTAGAATTGGGTTTTTGTGGCGTTGTGGTGGTTTTATGAATGTTGGAGGCAATCGAGAAGTGGTACCTCGCAAAGTTTGCTAATCGAAAAGTATGAGAGGAACAAGGCTTCTTCTACTCTGACTCCCACACGGATTTTGGTTTGGAACCATTCATCTTCCGTGTGATCGAGTACCAAAAGTGGCAAATCCTTTGGCATCAAACGAAGCCGAGCAACGTCCATTGGGTAAGGGAATTCTATGCTCACTCCCCGAACCCAAACAATCTGTATGTGTTTGTTCGTGGCAAAGCAATCCCCGTTGATGTCGATACCATCAACACCTTCTACGAGATTTACGTGAAATAAGATGAACATCAAGAGTTCATTGACAATCTCACCTCGGGCGATTACAACAAAATACTCGAGGATCTCACCACCGCTGGCGCAACATGGAATGATGGCACATTTCGGGGCACGATAAACCGCCAAAGGCTTAAGCCCGAGGCAAAACTTTGGAATAAATTTGTGAAAACATGTTTAATGTCCACCTCACACAATACTATGATTGATAAACCTAGACTTTTCCTCATTCGCTCTATCTTGCACAAACACATTATCAATATTGGTGCAATAATATGCAATGAGATGTTTTTTTGTAGCCAAAAGGATATAGGTACTCTCTACTTCCCAAGCTTAATCACCGAATTGTGTGAGAAACATCAAGTGCCTCGTGATTCAGCGGATGAGAAAATTCCCCAATGGAAAGAATGGACGAGAGCCCAATACCTCAACATCATGGGAATTTCCAAAGCCGAACCAGAATCAACCCATGTCCAAAAAATTGCTGAGGTAACTTTTTTGGGCAAAGCTCCGGCATCCTCTCCCACCAATGCCAAGGCAAGAACACCGACAACATCAACTCTTGAAGCCATGATTTAGCCACTGGCCCACCAAATCGAAACCATAAGCAGAAGAAAGTTGATGTTCATGAGGTATATGAAGGATTACAACAATGCCATCGCCCAAGTGATCCTCAAAAAATACCATGACAACTCGGTAAGATTTCCAATTTTTTCCGCCAAACTCATTGCCTCGGCAATGCCCACTGTCTCAGCAATGCCTGTAGCCTCTACCTCGGTAATGCCTACTGAAGATGCCCCGACAATGCACAAAACTAATGCCCCACCGATACAGGATGACAAAGTCAAAGCGGCAATAACCAAGCCAGGTCGCACCGAAACATGGTCAGAATTTTTCGATTCGGAAGCATCTTCCACCATCCAAGTCAAATCAGTCCCAACATTCTCTACCAAGGAAAAACGCAAAGCCTCCACCTCGAGCAAGCAAAAGAATCAAGCAAACTGCGGGAAGAAAACTCATCATTCAAGACGATGACCCCTCCGAGTCATTGTAATTTTTCTTTCGTTTCTTGCATTTATCTTTAATTTTCTTTTTATTAATTTTCATATAATCATGCATTGAGGACAATGCTTCTCTTGAGTTTGGGGGGGGGTACTTGTTTTTAGTTAAGATCATTTTAGTGCATTCATCCTTAGTAATTGCATATGTAATTGCCATGCTTTTAATTGGATCTAATTGCTAGGACTTGTTGAATTTCTAATGAGGAATTTTGGCACTACATTAATTGAAAGAACCTTTAATTTGAGGATTGCATGAAAAGGACTTAGAATTTTACTATGACGCTGAAAGTTGATTGACACAGTTGTGGCATGTTGATTGATAGAGACTTAGTGAACTTAGGTTGCTTAGAAATTGGGGAAATTAAAAGAATTAAGCTTCTAACTAGAGGTGCCTGAAACATGCTCTAGTCAAATTAAATGAAAATCGTGTGCTTAGGATATTACGATGCTATAACATGTCCATTTAAATTGAAAACATTAAATGTGAAGGACAATTTAGCATGAGTAAATGAAAGACTTCACGGGATGACTCTACTCAATAGGCTCGAGGGTTCGTTGTTTACTCCAATCTTATCTTCAATCCTAGGAAAGTAGTTGTGATGAGCTGAAGCCCTAAAACGACATGTTTTGTGGATTAATAAATGCCCCGGCAATTAAATTGAACCTATTGTTCACATAAGACTCTTGATAAATCAACTTCTACACAACTACGCACACATATGATAACGAGCATTATAGTTTGGTTCCGGGAAAATTCATGCTATCCGAACACCCATCCTAATTTCTGCCACGATTCTAAAGTTTAAAGGCAAGTCTAAAGCAAGTCTCTTTTGATTGAAATCTTGGCAAGTAATTATTAGTTTTGCATTGCTTGAGGACAAGCAATAGTTCGAGTTTGGGGTGTGTTAAGTGTATAAAAGTACTAATTTTCTACCCTTTTCATCTCAATTATTGTTAGACTTAGGCTCATTTAGGTTGCATTATTAGTCATTCAAGCATATTTGCATTGGCCATGCTTGATTATCATTACTCGATTATTTTGGTGGAAAAGGTGCTGCTTGATATGTGTTTTGATGAATGTAGAAAATTGCCCGGGTAAGCATTACTGTGACAATGAAGGAAAGAAGAAGGCGGCCGATTGAAGCACACGAGGAAAGAACCAATTTCTCAATGAATTCAATCCTATCCAATTTCTCCATGAATTCAATCCTATGAGCTGAGTTGAAGGAGATTAAATTCCATGAAAATAAGAGGAGTTTTAGAAGGAATACAATAATAAATGAAATAGATTTATTACTTTTATTGTTTTTAGTTCCATCTTAACTTCTTCCTCAAGAATGACTTTGACCTACCCATCTCCTATAAGTAAGAGGCCAATCCGTCCATTAGAAGGGGACAAGAGGGAGAGACGACATGATAGAGATCAATTGAAGACCAAGACTGCTCAAGTTCTTATATTTTTCTTTCTTGTTCGGTTGATTTTCTTGTTGGGAATTAATCTTGTGTTGTTCCTAATCCCAACTATGAACTAAACTATTTTAGGCTATGGTTATTTTGTTTAGTAGCTGTGAGAAAACGTTTGGATTCTGTTTAGGTTTTTGTTATGCAATTTAAGTTCAAGGTTTGCTTATTCTTGGTGTTTATCTTTACTTGCAATTGAATCGGGAGAGGAAATTGTGATTGCGTCCATTTATCTAATATCGAAAGAGTTAGATTCAAGAAACGAATAAGCATGGTTTTTACCCAAATCGGTGAAGACATATTTGGCTTAGGAATAAGTACAAATTTCAACGGCTAAAAGAGGCGTAAGATCGGTTGATGTTCACCCTTGGTTCACGCTGGGAGGTATTATCAAGGCTTGTACATTGATAGAGTTTCGACTTAGGGATAAGAAGAAACCATTGAAGAACACTTTGCCTAACCTTGAAGGTTGTTGCTCAAATTGCCCAGGCATTCGCTTAATTTATTGCACTAGCAACCGACTTACCAATTTCCCAAGCAATCACCTTGTGCATTGCCCATTACCGAGGCAATCAAAATTCCTCTTGCATGCAAAACCAGATTGTTCCATTTGGATTCCACAGTACGACGCAATATATTCCTGCCTATTCTCTCATTCTGTCAACTCAATTCTTTAGTTTATTCGTTTATTTTAGTTTAGTTGATTATTCAACCCAAAACTATTACTTGTGTTTCTTTTACTTTTCAGTGCGAGACGATACATTCTTGAAGTGGCACCAACCCCTGTGGAGACGATATCTTCCTATACTATAACTTGCGACGTGTATACTTGCACAAATCGCGAAGCAATCGAATCACACAACAGTAAACAACATCAAGACATTTGAATGAGATTTATGTTTATAAAACTGAAAATAAGGGCGAGAGAACCCTTTACTTAATTTCGAGCTTAGTTAAGTGTTTCAAGCTTAAACTAAAGCCCCCATAAACAATTTCAAACCTTTGTAAAGCTTTAAAACTCATTTCCACTCACCGACTATGCAAAGCATCCATGTCGATGTGAGAATCAAGCATTTGATGCTTCCAAAGCTTCACCACTTGCTTACAGATTATTCTCCCCTGTTTTATCCATATAAAACCAGAGGATTAATGCCTAAATATGCATCCAAAAATCCCAAAACAACAAACTTCAACTTCACTTCACTAAGCCTCATCAAACTCCTCCCGAAACAACCAAAAACACCAACAAACACCACTCTAATTGTTACCTCTCCAAAACTATTGTTTTTAATGCCAATTTTACAATGCTCTTGCTTGTTTTTAGGTACATTAAGTTGCATTAGGTTGCTAGAATCATGCATTTGCATAAGAAGTTTAGTTTTTTGTCTATGCCTGGGAGAATGGTTGTTTTTGTGGTTATTTTGCAGGTTTGGCATAGGATTTGGTGCGGGAAAGCAACACAGTTAGGATTTCCAAGAATAATGCGAAGTGTTGCTGGCATAGAAGGACCAGACGGTGCCAAGCACTTGTTGGAAGAGAAGTGCACTTGGTGTTATGCCAAGAGATTGTTAAACCCCTACAAATAAGAAAGGATCAGGCTCTAAAAGATCGTAAAACCACATTATACAAACAATATCCATTCATCATGATACATTAATTAATATATTGGCATTAAAGTGACCCAACACCAAACCTTTCCTTTTACAAAACACGTCGGATACACATATTTCACAAGTGGTTCCCAAGACCACTTAACATACATCCCTAACCGGAGCAAATGACACAATTAACCCCTCCACAATTATGATGTAAATAATATCCACAGAAGGAGAATACGACACAATTAACCCCTCAACCGATGCAGTTCTCATGGTGGAGATACGATGCACTCACAACACCTCGACACACATGAGGCGACTTATTATAGTGCACTCTAAACCCTATGGCATGCCAAATATATCCGATAACATTTAACCATTGTCACTTGCCAATATGTTCCATTAAAACATGATACCTCACTGTTTTTCATATTCATCAATCAAACCAATTTCCCACATAACAACATAGGATTAATGCATAATTATGCATCCATAATCCCAGCAATACAACTCCCCAACTTTGCCTCACCAAAAAACATCAAACACCTTCTGAAAACAACCGAAAACATCACCAAACCCAACCTAAGCAAAGCCCAGCAATAACCTATCGATTTGAAATTCTTAAAAACATCAATTAACATCTAAAAATACCTTTAACCACACCTTATACCTCTAGAAACCATGTAACACCATTAACACCTCAAAATCTAACTATTCACAACCTAGAAAATTAGCAATTCAATTAGTTTCGAGGTTCCTATTACAATTCCATCTTAATGACATTCATACACATTATCAACATGATCCAAACCAATTTAGATCACCACAAATCAGATTTGTAACAAAGATCTTCCAATTTCTTATCAAAGCTCACTTTAAACATTTAAATCTGAATTTAATTAACAACACATAACAAAAATCGATTGTAAAGGATCAAGACTTAGAAGTTTTAGTAAAGAAAGTTTGATTAGAGGAGAGAAACGAAAAATCACCTCTTACAATTGGCTTCTCCCTTAATTGGCATGATTTGAGTGAAAACTCCAAGAAAACAAGTGTAATGCCCCAGTTTTGGGCCTTGGTGTTTTGCGTGTCGGGTTAGGCTAGTGGAACATGTAATCGGTTGTTCGAGACGTTAAAGGTGGTTCAGGGAAATCAAGGTTCAGGATGAGATAAAATGTGGTAAAAATTACTAAAATCCTCTAAAAATATATTTAAGAGGTTGGTTAAATCAATTTTGCAAAACGAGTTTTGGGAAGTGTACATTTTGGGTAGTGACCAAAATGTAAAGTTTTAAAACTGTGGGAAAAGGTTGTTTTCAAAAAGAGTCAAAATCTTAGAATCTTTAGGGAGCTTAATGGCAATTAAGCATTTTGTCTATTTTGACATGTGTTTTAAATAGTTTATTAAATATTAAAAGTGGCTTTTATTGATTTAATTAAAAGATAGTTATTTTGGTTAAACAAAATAGACGATCATTTCTATTCTCTCCATTTCACATCAGCCAAACACTCTCTCATTCTCTCATTTTCCAGATTTCTTTCTCTTTCATTTTCTCTTTTGATTTTCAACATCTTTCTTGTGATTTCTCTTAAACCACTTCAAGATTCTTGAAAGCAAAACTTGCCAAATTAGAAGATAAGCAAGGATTGGAGGTAATTTTCGTGCTAACCCTCTAATCAAGGTTCTTTAATGAAATTCCAAAGATATTTGGCTCTTTATTCATGTTTTTGATTAAAGTTTTATTGAAGTTTTGATAAAATTGTGAAATCTTGATTTAAAGAGATGATGTAATGTGATTTTCGGAGTTGTTTTGATTTGATTTGTTTATGATGGTTTCTTATCAAGTTTTGGAAGGTTAATGATGTTGAAATAGAGTCTTAATCATATTAATCCCGAAATCCTTGAGATCTTAGTTTTTAAAGGTGTTTTTGGTTGGGTTTTTACGGTGTTATGTGAGATCTGAGTTGCTGGAGGTGTAAGGAAGGTTTTAGGTTGTTTTTGGATGTTTATTTATGGTTAAAATGTGTTGGATGTGTTGGTTGTTGGCTGGGCTGAGTTTAGAGATCAATCAATTGCGATTTCGGTTAATTTGGATGGGTAATTTGATGCTTTAGAGCAAGGCAATGGGTTTCTTTTTGAGTGTTGGTGTTTGGATGCATTGAATCTCTTGATTGTCTTTTGCAAGGTGTGATGGAGATTGATCAACAAGTCTAATTTTGAGGGGGAGCTCCATACACACAAGGAAGAACACTTGAAGAAGGAAGGCTCCACATCCTCCCTTGGATTCAAGTGTGGTAAAATTTCTAGTTGTTTTTTTATTTAGATTATTTTTTATTTACAACTAGATAATCATATATGTTTGTTGAACTAACATTGCTTGATGCTATGAGTAAGGGGAGCCATTTTAAAATCAAAATTCTTATTTGTGTCAATTTTTAGTAACCTCCTAAGTTATTTTGAACTTAAAGTCATTTCAATTCTTTTTTATATAACAAAAATGGGGAGAACTAATTTTGAAAAATTGCATTTTCAAATGAATAAGGGGGAGCTTTACTTACTTTTAAAATTTTCATCTCTTATTCAAATTTTTAAACTTGAAGGGGGAGAAATCACAAACAATTTTTCAAGTTGGTTTTATTATATCAAAAAGATAGAGATTATAGAACTAGTGTTTTGATATAATAATTGAAAAATGCTTTGGACTAATTTGAAAAGAATTTAAAACATGTTTCTAAGTTCAAACAACTTGAAAATAAGTTTGAGGTATTTAAAAAGTTTTTGGAAAAGTTTGGAATGTCTTAAAGTACTCAAAACTGGCCTTTCAACTCTACCGTACCGATACGGTATACCCCATATCGATACCTTTTTTCTGCAGTTTTAATTATGCCAAAACTTGTACCAATACATGCTTTCTCGTATCGATACAGAGAAGGATCATATCGATACACCCTTTAAGCGTACCAATACCCTTTTTAACAAACTCCAATGGCTATTTCCCAATGTTCTTGTAAAATGCAGATCGTACCAATACGCTCCCTAGCGTATCGATACGCTTAGGCTGGCAACAGCCCAACAACTAGTTCTGAAGAAGGGCGTACCGATACGGTTCCCCGTGTACCGATACGTAAGGCACCAGAACTACAATTAATGTGGGAAATAAAGTCTCTAACGGCTCCAATTCAACCCCAACGACTAGTAACGACTACAAACTCAATTAGGAGTATAAAAGGGACCTCCAAGCATCAAGAGAAGATGAATGCTTCAATTGCCAAACATCATATGATCAAAAATATGTTTTATTGCCTAATTATCAATTTCTTGTATAGACAAACACTAGTGAGCCAAAATTGTCATATTTGCTCAAGTGTTCTAGGTTTTATGTGAGTGCTTAGATTTGCAAACACATACCTATTAGAGGGATTTCTTGTTTGCTTTGAATTTCTCTTGTAAAGAGTGTTTACTCAAGCTTTGAGGGTTGTAAAGGTTGCTTCCTTAGCCTAGAAAAGGGGATGAAATTCATAGTGAATTTGTTTGAAATCCTTGGTAGGAAGCTAAGGTAGTGGATGTAGGCTTTGGTTAGAAAGTCGAACCACTCTAAATCATTGTGCAAAACTTCTATTGTAACCCCCTTAGCCCAGCCTAGACGTTTGACCCGAACTACAAAGATTACACGGGGAAAACCAAAGTCAACCCGAAAGTCAACCTTGATTCACGACCCCCTTTTTATCCCTTTTTATCTTCTCTAGATGCACGTTAAGCCTATGTGATTACTCAAGAATCATATGAGATAAGGACACAACGCTCGAAAAACATTTAGGGACTCAATTGCATGAATTACACATTTTAGGGACCAAAATGTATTTTTTAGAAAATATAAGGACTCGACTGAATTTAAGATTACCAATATGTAATTTATCATATTTCATGCCACTCTGCCAAAACTCAACTAAAAAGGACATTCCAAGATCAATAAATTGCATCCACAACATTCAGGACCAAAACGTAAAACATGGAAACTAAAAACAATTCAAAATCATCACCCAACGGTCATCCGCTCCGGAACACCAACCTTCATACCGAAACGCCCGTATCGAAATGGTGTTGACCGTTTCGGTAGTCGGGTGTGTTTCGAGACCAGTATCGAAACATGCCTCTCTAGTGGCCAAAATGTTCCGAAACACCTTCAGTTGTTCCGAAACGCTATGGCCATTACATGCCTCCGTTTCGAAACAGTTAAGGGTGTTTCGATACACCCTGCACTATGACAGCAGAAAATGTTGGTTTTTCATACTTTTTCGCACTCGAATCAACCCCGGGACATGCCACAACATGCATACATCAAGGATACATATCAACAATCATCACCTCGAAGCTATAGCCTAAACATAGCAACAAACGCATAAGGAAAGGCACTAAAGGCATGCTTCCTAGTTTGCCAAAACCATAACAAGTCAAAACTCCAAATAAACCAAAATCCAAACTCCAAAGGCCATTTACAACTCAAGTATAGGCAATCAAACATGCTCAAAGTAAAAGAAACATTCTCAAACATTCCAAAGTATAAATCCCACCCATTGCCTCTTATTACACTAAAGATGGCCACATACATCTCTTTTACAAAGCTATGGATTCCTCTTGCTTTTGGGCTGCCTTCCAAAGGTTTAATTCTCTGCATTGATAAAACAAAAGAGCGTAAGCAATAAGCTTAGTGAGGATCGCTAGGCAACATTCATCAATGCATAACTCATGATTTGCATAAGCAACACTTTACAATACATGCCCTCTATAAAAACAAGACTTCAATGCACTTTGGAAACCTCAGGCACATTGTTGGGTCACGTCGGCACGCCCCGTGGCGCAGCGGAAAAATTAATCCGACGTAATCCAGCCAGGATCCATGTACAGGAACGAGTCCGAGGTGAAAAGATGAAGAGTTACCTTTTAAAACTCTGGAAACTGGAAAACCGACGGTATGTCAAAATAACCACGTCAAGTAAAATCGGAATCTTCACAGGTTCGCAACGACCTCTACGGAGTCCACCCGAACAGAACGAACAAAGTTTCTGCCTCCCTAACACTTAGGGATAAATTTCGACATGTTTGAACAACTTCTAGGGAGAAGTCGAAATACCTCCAAGGATTCCTGAGGGAGTCTGAAATCGACCAGGCGTTCTACCGGGACTTGGATTCGAACTAGGAAATCACCAAGTATTTGCCAGGGGGTAAGAGGAACACCAGAAAAAAATCGAACAGCTTCTCAGAAGAAATATGAGACTTGTCGAAAATTCCAGAGGGGAATTCCCAGGTATATGTCGAAATTTGCAACGAGGAATAAGGATGATTTGGTTGCTAGCCCTTGTCCCTTTAAATAGTATTGAGAGACTTAATTCTAGTTGAATTTCTCAAATCCAAGTTCAACCAAAATTTATAGAATCTAATTCTACTTGAAATTGGTTTATATTAAATATATATTATATTTAATAATATTAAATGAAATATATATATATATATATTTAATTATGTAGAATCTTATTCTACATAAAACATGGATTTAAATATACATTATATTTAATCCAAATATATATTTTTTTATTATATAGAATCTCATTCTATCTTTACTTGGATTTAAATATATTTAAATATATATTTTTAATTATGTAGAATCTAATTCTACATAAACTTGGAATTAAATATACATTATATAAATTCCAAATATATATTTAAATTTCTAGAATCTTATTCTATAATATCTAAGTCTCTAAATATTTTCCATATTCTAAATAATATCTGATAAATACAATATTTATTCAACATTATTCCCATTTAAGGGAGTTGCCGATTTCCCCTATCCCACAGGGGATTTTCGGCAACCTCCCTAAAATAGGGAGTATGGTTTCCAATTTTTTTTGTTCGTTTCATTCGAAGGGTGTGACCCTTGTAGGTTCATGCAACGTTAGCAGCAAAATTAGAATTGTTCTAATTTTACAAACAATGAGTGGCATCTAGCAATACATCATTGCTACCTAAGTTGCATGAAGTCATGGTTTGACTTTCCTTATTCCTGAATAAACTTCCTTTATGTATTTCATCCTTTTTTCCTTTATATCTTAGATGAACACAAGTCATGGGATAGTCACACTTGCGTTGTCCATCTAGTGTTTCTTGATGTCTTGAGTAGATTATGATAAACGAATCTCTATGATATCTCATATCATAATATTCGAGCATGGCCATGAATTTTCTAATCTCACTCAATCAAGTGGCCGAAGATATTTCTCCCATTATGTAGGAGGGACAAATCCTTTCTTGATCAACCATATTTCACTACATAGGTCATCATGTATCCAATCATCAGTCTTTATAATGTAGTCAGTTACGACACACGTTTTACTATGTCAAAATACGTAAATCTTTATGTTGAAATCATGTTGATCTCAAGTCTGAGGATTATACATATGTTTATCATGAGCAATGTTGTGACTGTCACATAATTACCCAAGAAACATGCTCATAGCGGGTCAATCCAGTATGTTGTTCTCTAACAAATACTTATGTGTTGATTTTGACATCTCTATGTCAATGACAACGCTTGTCATCAGCCACATATTAGTCTTTATATATTATCACTGTCCATACCCGTAATAATATTCGACTAAGGATCTTTTAACAATAATCATATTATTGTGTGGACGTTATTATCATTTATATAGTTTAATGCACAGAAACATATGAAAAGATAATAATGACAATGTCTTTATTGCATAAATTTGGTAAAATAGTATGTTATTACAATCATCATATGATTGGTCCTTGGGCATACTCTAACAATCTCCCACTAGCACTAAGACCAATCACTTACGTATCTAATACCAAGTGACTCAGTGTGATGATCATGCTTTTGCTGTGCCAAAGCTTTCGTCAGGGGATCAGCAATGTTATCATCTTTGTGTACTTTGCATATTTCAACATCTCCTCGATCTATGATTTCTCTAATGAGATGAAAACGTCTAAGAAAGTGTTTAGATCGTTGATGAGATCTGGGTTCCTTTGCTTGCGCAATGGCTCCATTATTATCACAACGAAGTTCTATGGTATCTAATATGCTAGGAACTACTCCGAGTTCAGTTACGAACTAT
This sequence comes from Hibiscus tridactylites, assembly GCA_958450335.1. NCBI lineage: Eukaryota > Viridiplantae > Streptophyta > Magnoliopsida > Malvales > Malvaceae > Hibiscus > Hibiscus tridactylites. The sequence continues at coordinate 60,181,994 of OY288273.1, read as the reverse complement.
TTGATCCAAACTGCTTCTTTAGCTGTTTCACTAGTTGTTATATATTCAGCCTCTGTTGTAGAATCTGCTACTGTATCTTGCTTTGAACTTTTCCAGCTTACAACACCACCATTAAGACAAAACACAAAACCAGATTGCGATCATGAATCATCCTTGTCTGTTTGGAAACTAGCATTAGTATAACCTATTACACTGAGCTTTTCTTCACCACCTTAGACAAGGAAAATATCCTTAGTTCTTCTCAAGTACTTAAGGATTTTCTTAACTGCCACCCAGTGACTTTCACCAAGATTTACTTGATATCGATCCGTCATGCTTAAGGCGTATGAATCATCCGGTCGTGTACATATCATGGCATACATGATAGATCCAATAGCCGAGGCATATGGAATCTTATTCATTCTTTCTCTTTCTTGTGGCGTTGAAGGACACATATCTTTTGTAAGAGAAATGCCATGCCTCATAGGCAAGAATCCTTTCTTAGAATCTTCCATACTGAACCTTTTCAGTACCTTGTCTATGTATGTACTTTGACTCAGACCTAGGAGTCGTCTTGTTCTATCTCTATAGATCTTGACTCCTAGAATATACGCTGCTTCACCTAAATCTTTCATAGAGAAACAATTACTTAACCAAGTCTTAACAGACTGTAAGGTTGGTATATCATTTCCTATGTTGAGTATGTCATCTACATACAAGATTAGGAAAGAAACAATGCTCCCACTAGCCTTCTTGTATACGCAAGGCTCATCCTCGTTTCTAATGAAACCAAACTCTTGGATGGTTTCATTAAAACAAAGATTCCAGCTTCTTGAAGCCTGCTTTAATCCATAAATGGACCTTTGTAGCTTACAAACCTTTCCAGCATTTTCACGAGTTACAAAACCTTCTGGTTGTGTCATATACACATCCTCTTCAAGCTTTCCATTGAGGAAAGCGGTTTTGACATCCATTTGCCAAATTTCATAATCATGGTATGCAGCTATTGCAAGCAAGATCCGAATGGATTTAAACATAGCTACGGGAGGAAAAGTTTCATCATAGTCTATACCATGAATCTGTCGGAAGCCTTTCGCGACTAATCTCCCTTTGTATGTTTGTACATTACCGTCCATGTCAGTTTTCTTCTTGAAAACCCATTTGCACCCTATGGGTTTTATCCCTTCAGGTGGTTCAACCAAAGTCCATACTTGGTTCTCAGACATGGAGTCCATTTCAGATCTCATGGCCTCAAGCCATTTCTTAGAATCTGGGTTAGATACTGCTTCTTGATAAGTCCTAAGCTCATCTTGATCTAACAAGAGAATGTATCCATACGTGGTTATGAGAAATCCATATCTCTCAGGCACGTGGCGTTCTCTTGTAGATCTACGCAGTGGTTGTGTAACTAAATCTGTTGGTTGTTCCTCAAATGTTTGAGGAATGGTTTCAACCTCTGGTTCGTTAATTTGTTGTATTTCTTCAAGTTGAATATTCTTATTCTTCCCTTTCGAGAGGAATTCTCTTTCGAGAAATACTCATGTTTGAGCAACAAACACTTTGTTCTCTATAGGATTGAAGAAATAATATCCTTTAGTCTCTTTTGGATATCCAACAAAAATACATTTATGAGATTTAGGTTCCAGCTTTGTAGACATATGATGTTTAACATAAGCTTCACAACCCCAAATTTTCATAAATGACATACTAAGACGCCTCCCAGTCCATATCTCATATGGTGTCTTCTGAACCGATTTAGTAGGAACACGTTTTAATGTGAAAGCAACTGTTTCTAGTGCATGTCCCCAAACGGAAGTTGGAAGATTGCTATGACTCAACATTGATCGAACCATGTCTAAAAAGGTTCGATTCCTTCTTTCTGAAACTCCATTCCACTGTGGCGTACCAGGTGGAGTAAGCCATGAGACAATCCCACACTCTTTTAGGAGCTCATCAAACTCTATGCTCAAGTATTCTCCACCTCGATCAGATCGAAGTGCTTTAATCCTTTTGCCGGTTTGATTCTCTACTTCATTCTTGAATTCCTTGAACTTTTCAAGTGATTCAGACTTACGGTGCATAAGCTAAATATACCCATACCGACTGAAATCATCAGTGAAAGTAATGAAGTATTGAAATCCTCCTCTAGCTGGTGTGCTTATTGGTCCGCATACATCTGTATGTATTAGTTCCAATAAGTCACTTGCTCTTTCACCTTTACCATTAAAGGGAGTTTTAGTCATTTTTCCCAATAAGCAAGGTTCGCATACATCAAATTGTTCGAAAACAAATGAATCTAAAATCCCATCTTTATGGAGCTTTAATATGTGTTTTTCACTTATATGGCCCAAACGACAATGCCAGAGGAAAGTTTGATTTGAGTCATTTGTCTTGGATCTTTTCGTATTTATATTATACATGGAATTATCTTGATTTAAAATGTAAAGACCATTAATCAATTGTGCCGAACCATAAAAGATACTTTTGAGATAGAGAGAACAACAATTGTTCTTGATGATAATCTCAAAACCTACCTTGTCCAAACAAGATAGAGAAATTATGTTCTTAGTCAAACTAGGCACAAAGTAACAATCTTCTAGATTTAAAACAAGTCTACTAGGCAAAGATAAAACGTATGTCCCTATGGCCAATGCAACAACTCTTGCTCCATTTCCAACCTGTAGGTCCACATCTCCTTTAGCCAGATTTCTTTTCTTTTGTAGTCCAAGTACCGAAGTACAAATGTGTGAACCACAACCGGTATCTAATACCTAAGACGAAGATGTTGATAAATTAACATCAATCACAAAGATATCTGGAGTGGGCGTTTTATTTGCCTCTTTTACTTCTTTAGTGACACAATCTATAGTTCTTCGTTTGTGAACCTTTCTCAAACTTCGAAACTAGTTAAGGAAGCCTAAGCCTTTGAGTTTGTCCTTCCTTAATATTTGATCGCAATGATAATGTGTTGTTTGTCTTTAATTCTACAACAATGCAATATGCTAAGTAAGTTTTACCAAATTTCAAACTTATAATAGGTCTTAACTATAAGTTTTACTCCCACTATTTTCTTCAAAATTAAAAACCCTCTAGTTTTAATTTCGGAAAAACGTTTTGATAGTTTTTCTAGTGAGTGAGGATTCGTATTTCACCATTCCTAAATCAGCTTTGGCCAATCTTTTAGGAAATGGTTATTTAGGTAAGTAACACCTTACTAATTACATCTCATGTAATTCCTCATCTTTTGGCGAACAACTCTTGTTCTTTAAATCATCTTATGATTAACAAAAACTTTTAACCACTAGGTTTTCTAATCTTATTAGAACAACCCAGCTAAGTCAATACCAATATCTCAACCGGAGAATATCACTAGCTTATTCTTCGCGTTTAACTAAGATAGATAAATGTGACATTGCTTTGGCAAAGCTCGCATTATATCGATCGAAGCTTTAACGAGAGTAAATATTGGATGGTTAAAACAGACAAAATTATAGTGGGGGATTTAATTATCTCATCATTTTAACATTGATCCTATCAACAGAACTATGTTTAATCATGCTTATAAAACATCCATTGCATCACATACAAGGTAAATATAAGCGGTAAATAAATATGCAATGATTATAGACCTTCTTAACCTAAGGCGACCCGTCCCAAGCCAATGGGAGGACCATTCTACTGAAGATAGAATCTGCTTCTGAAATGCCTGGTCCACCAGGGAAGGCCCACCACGCTGCTATGTTGGTCCTTGCTTTATCTCCATGAGTATTTACAATTTTCAGAAACTCGCGTTACATGCGAGGGAGTGAGATGAGAAAAGAAGTACAATAGAAGATAGAGAAAGGCACGACACGCATGCCGTATTTATAAAAACCAAAACTATAAAGGCTATGGGCTATAATCATACAAAACAACACCGTGCAATCAAACATGCATTTCAAACATTGTGCGAACAAAGTAACGACGTGTTTACCGAGTTTTAAATTGATTATCCCTATGTTGCGGTTAATGGGCCACAGAAGGATCACAAGGTTTCATAAACCATTTGCGTTAACGAACAAATACACCAGGTAGGTCAACATGAAAGAGAGGTGGCGCACTAGGCACACTTAAGTACCAGGTCTTTGATGATGTCAATCCTAAACATACATTTTTCATAACGTCTAACCATAACTCTTATGGATTCACCGTGAAATATAGTTTAATAACTTTTATCAAATTAGAAGCCCTTTCAGAGATTTCATAAATCTATGAAACTATGAACAACTGCTTGTTCTCTAGACTAACTATTAGTCTCAACATGTTAACATTTAACATTGAAGCAACCTAACATAGTTATGATTAACTCTTAATCATTCAGTGATAATCGAAATAAGTCTTTATTAGGTGTGATACGACAAACAATAAATGTCTAAATCGAATCAAATAGCATGCATCTCATACATAAACATCACCCAAGAATTTAAGTCCGAATTCGTATGATACAAGTGGCTCTGATACCACTGTTGGGTCACGTCGGCACGCCCTGTGGCGCAGCGGAAAAATTATTTCGACGTAATCCAGCCAGAATCCATGTACAGGAACGAATCTGTGGTGAAAAGATGAAGAGTTACCTTTTAAAACTCTGGAAACTGGAAAACCGATGGTATGTCAGAATAACCACGTCAAGTAAAACCTGAAACGTCACAAGTTCGCAACGACCTCTACAGAGTCCACCCGAATAGAACGAACAAAGTTTCTGCCTCTCTAATACTTAGGGATAAATTTCGACAGGTTTGAACACCTTCCAGGGAGAAGTCGAAATCCCTCTAGGGATTCCTAAGGGAGTCTGAAATCGACCAAGGGTTTTACCGGGACTTGGATTCGAATTAGGAAATCGCCAGTTATTTGCCAGGGGGCAAGAGGAACACCATAAAAATATCGAACAGCTTCTCAGAAGAAATCTGAGACTTGTCGAAAATTCCAGAGGGGAATTCCCAGGGATATGTCGAAATTTGCAAGGAGGAATAAGGATGATTTGGTTGCTAGTCCTTGTCCCTTTAAATAGTATTCAGAGACTTAATTCTAGTTGAATTCCTCAAATCCAAGTTCAACCAAAATTCATAGAATCTAATTCTACTTGAAATTGGTTTATATTAAATATACATTATATTTAATAATATTAAATGAAATATATATATTTAATTATGTAGAATCTTATTCTACATAAAACATGGATTTAAATATACATTATATTTAATCCAAATATATATATATATATATATATATATATATATTATATAGAATCTTATTCTATCTTTACTTGGATTTAAATATATATTTTTAATTATGTAGAATCTAATTCTACATAAACTTGGAATTAAATATACATTATATAAATTCCAAATATATATTTAAATTTCTAGAATCTTATTCTATAATACTTAAGTCTCTAAATATTTTCCATACTCTAAATAATATCTGATAAATACAATATTTATCCAATATTATTCCCAGTTAAGGGAGTTGCCGATTTCCCCTATCCCATAGGGGATTTTCGGCAACCTCCCTAAAATGGGGAGTATGGTTTCCAATTTTTTTGTTCGTTTCATTCGAAGGGTGTGACCCTTGTAGGTTCATGCAACGTTAGCAGCAAAATTAGAACTGTTCTAATTTTACAAACAATGGTGGCATCTAGCAATACATCATTGCTACCTAGATTGCATGAAGTCATGGTTTGACTTTCCTTATTCCTGAATAAACGTCCTTTATGTATTTCATCCTTTTGTCCTTTATATCTTAGATGAACACAAGTCATGGGATAGTCACACTTGCGTTGTCCATCTAGTGTTTCTTGATGTCTTGAGTAGATTATGATAAACGAATCTCTATGATATCTCATATCATAATATTCGAGCATGACCATGAATTTTCTAATCTCACTCAATCAAGTGGCCGAAGATATTTCTCCCATTATGTAGGAGGGACAAATCCTTTCTTGATCAACCATATTTCACTACATAGGTCATCACGTATCCAATCATCAGTCTTTATAATGTAGTCAGTTACGACACACGTTTGACTATGTCAAAATACGTAAATCTTTATGTTGAAATCATGTTGATCTCAAGTGTGAGGATTATACAGATGTTTATCATGAGCAATGTTGTGACTGTCACATAATTACCCAAGAAACATGCTCATAGCGGGTCAATCCAGTATGTTGTTCTCTAACAAATACTTATGTGTTGATTTTGACATCTCTATGTCAATGATAACGCTTGTCATCAACCACATATTAGTCTTTATATATTATCACTGTCCATACCCGTAATAATATTCGACTAAGGATCTTTTAAAAATAATCATATTATTGTGTGGACGTTATTATCATTTATATAGTTTAATGCACATAAACATATGAAAAGATAATAATGGCAATGCCTTTATTCCATAAATTTGGTAAAATAGTATGTTATTACAATCATCATATGATTGGTCTTTGGGCATACTCTACCACACATATGCATCAATTTACAACAGCAAATACATTGTTTTTCAAGCATAACCACAATGTCATTTCCACAAGCACACATGCTTAACGTCATATGCATTTTCATATGAAAACCAAGGATCACTTACCTTGTGCATCCTTAACATAATGACATTAAAATCCAGCATTAAACCATGCTTAAACATGCTTAAAAACAATAAACAAATCCACTCTTACATCAAATGCTTTTTCATCAACCTTAACACATTTCCAAGAGAGGGATTACCAACTTACACTTGAACTTAGTTAAGTGTATCGAACTTACACTAAGCTCCCAAGAACACGCTTAAGGCGTTACAAAGCAGGAAATTGCATTTCCACTCACCGATACGCGAAGCCTCGTTCGCCGACACGGAAATCACACCTCCGGAGCCTCCAAAATCACCTCGTTAGCCTCTGGATCAAGATCCCCTATTTTCACATCAACAAAACAGAGATCTAAATGCATTCTAACACCAGCAACAATCCATAGACTCGTTGCCCACTCAAACAACACCAAAATACCCTTCTAACACAACCGAAAACTCAATCGATTGCCTCCTAAACCAAGCCCAGCCACCATACATCACCTCCAAAGCATTAACAACATCAAAACACAACCAATAAACATCCTAACTCATCCTTATACCTCCAACAATCAAAATTCCATCATTACACCCCAAAATCACACTTAAAACTACCAAGAGACTCAAGGATTTCGGGATCTAGGTTGTTAACACATCATTTTAACACATAAACCAACTTAGAAATCAATTAAAATCAACACAAATTAGTGCCCAACTCATCAAGTCTGAAAATCAAGATTTCATCCACATTTTCATAAGATTTTGATCTCAAATCAAAACTATATTTAAAACTCAATCAAAAATAGTTACTAGAAGCCAAATATCTTGGGAATTTCAATAAAGAACTTAGATTAGAGGTTGAGAACGAGATTTACCTCCAATCCTTGCTTCCTTCAATAGATGACAAGTTTTCCTTGCAAAATTCTTGAGGAATTAAAGAAGATATCTTGAAAAAGATTTAGGAAATGTTGAGAGGATTTTTAGAAGAAAGAATTCTGGAAAAGATGAGAGAAAATGGTGTTTGGCTAAAATGAGAGGGAATTGGTAGTTACGTAAAATGAAAATCCACTAACTACCAATTAATTAATATTATATTTTAATTAAAACCCTTTAATTAAAAATTCATTTAAAACACATGTCATATTGAAGAAAGGTCAAATTGACTTAAAGCCCCGTAAAGATTCTAAGATTTTGGCTTCCACCTTAAATATCATATTTTCCCAGTTTTGAAACTTTACAATTTGGTCACTACTCAAAATGTCCATTTTCCAAATCCTTTTTTGTAAAATTGACTTGACCAACCTCTTACTCATATTTTTAGAGGAGTTTAGAAATTTTTATCACAATTTTATCTTATCCCGATCTTTGGTTTCCAAAAATCACTTTACGCGATTCGAACCGTTCTCGACCGGCCCGATCCGATGTCTAAAACATCTAGGCCCAAAACCAGGGCGTTACAACTCTCCCCTACTTAGGAAATTTCATCCTCGAAATTCTTACCTCATGGAAAGAGATGCGGAAACTGCCTCAGCATGTCCGCCTTGCTCTCCCACATGGCTTTCTCAACTCCTCGGTGTCCCCACAATACCTTAACAAGCCCTATCGTCTTGCCACGAAGAACTTTACTACTCACGTCCAGAACCCTCACCGGTTCCTCATCATATGATAGATCCGGATTCAACTTTATCTCCTCAACATGTATCACATGCAAAGGATCCGATCTATACTTCTGTAACATGGAAACATGAAACACGTCATGTATCTTCTCTAATTCAACAGGCAATCTCAACCGATATGCCACAGGACCAATACGCTCCACAATCTCGTAAGGTCCAATAAACCTTGGGCTAAGCTTACCCTTACGCCCAAATCTCATCACCTTCTTCCAAGGTGATACCTTCAAGAACACACGTTCGCCAACCACGAACTCAATTTCCTTACGCTTCAAGTCCGCGTAAGACTTCTGCCTATTCGATGCTGCTTTTAACCGCTCACAAATGAGCTTCACCTTCTCGGTGGTTCCCTTGAGCATAGCTGGCATTGAAATCAACTTTTGCCCAGCTTCTGCCCAACAAAGAGGGGTTCTACATCTCCTCCCATACAAAGCCTCGTATGGAGCCATTTGGATACTTGCCTGGTAACTATTGTTATACGCAAACTCAACCAACAACAAGTGTTTTTCCCAAGAACCCTAAAAATCTATCACACAGCATCTCAACATATCCTCAAGCACCTGAATCACACGTTCTGACTGTCCATCCATCTGCGAGTGATAAGAAGTACTAAAATTCAACAGTGTACCCAAGGCTTGATGCAAACATTCCCAAAACCGCGTTGTAAACCTCGAATCTCTATCCGACACAATGGACTTTGGCACACCGTGCAACCGCACAATATCATCTATGTACAGCTCAGCCAACTTATCCAAGGTATATATAGTATGCACAGGCAGAAAATGTGCACACTTCGTAAGCCGATCCACAATCACCCAAACTGAATTCTTCTTTGTCGGTGAAAAAGGCAAACTAGACACAAAATCCATGGTGATTATCTCCCACTTCCATTCTGGAATTCTCAAAAGCTACAACAATCCAGAAGGAACCTGATGCTCAGCCTTCACTCGCTGACACACCATACACTTACTAACAAACTCAGCTACATCCTTTTCAACCCCACCCAGTAATACTCATCCTTTAGGTCACAGTACATCTTTGTACTACCCGAGTGCATAACAAAAAGACTACAATGAGCTTCAATTAGAATAGTGTGCCTTAACTCAGCATCATTTGGCACCACTATTCGACTCCCAAAACACAGAACACCATCATCACTAAAGCTGAAATCCGATGGTCTATCTTCCGCAATGTCTTGAACATGCGAAACAAGACAATCATCAAGCAACTGTTTGTCTTTAATCAACTGTAACAAAGATGGTTTCACTTGCAATTCCGCCACAAGACCACCATCATGCGATATGCTCAAACGAGCAAACAGCGCCCTCAACTCAACAGCCACCTTCCGGCTCAAAGCATCGGCCACGACATTAGCTTTGCCCAGGTGGTACTCAATCGCCAGATCATAATCCTTAAGCAACTCCACCCAACGCCATTGCCTAAGATTTAACTTCTTCTGAGACATAAGGTATTTCAAGCTCTTATGATCCGTGAACACAACACATTTCTCACCATACAGATAATGCCTCCAAATCATCAAGGCAAACACCACAACTGCAAGCTCAAGATCATGAGTAGGGTAGTTGCGCTCATGCACCTTCAACTGCCTAGATGCATAGGCCACCACCTTACCCTCTTGCATCAACACGCATCCCAAACCAACAATGGACGCATCACTATAGACCACAAACTTCTTACCATACTCAAGTTGAATGAAAACATGAGCTTGAGTCAACGCTTCCTTCAGCTTCTTAAAAGCTTGTTGCCTCGCCTCCGTCCACTCAAAGCGAACATTCTTTTGCAACAACTTGGTCAAGGGTGCTGCTATCTTTGAGAAACCCTCGACAAACCTACGGTAGTACCCAGCCAACCCAAGGAAACTTCGTACCTCCGTCACTGACATAGGCACTTTCCAACTCATCACAACCTCTACTTTTTGCGGATCAACGCGAATACCCTCAGCCGACACAACATGCCCAAGGAAGACCACTTCCCTAAGCCAAAACTCACACTTGCTCAGTTTGGCATATAACTGATTCTCCAACAACGCTTGCAAAATGATTCTCAAGTGCTTATCATGATCTCATTGGTACGTGAATACACAAGGATATCATCGATGAACACCACAACAAACTGATCCAAGAATTCATGGAACACATGATTCATCATGTCCATGAAAGAAGCAGGCACGTTGGTCAAACCAAATGGCATCACCAAAAACTCATAATGCCCGTACCTCGTCCGAAAAGCAGTTTTAGGTACGTCCACATCCTTCACCTTCAGCTGATAGTACCCCGATCTCAAGTCTATCTTAGAAAACACTGAGGCTCCCCGTAATTGATCAAAGAGATCGTCAATTCTAGGCAAGGGATACTTGTTCTTGATTCTCAACTTGTTCAGTTGCCGATAATCTATACACATTCTCATCGTCCCATCTTTCTTCTTTACAAACAGAACCGGTGCACCCCAAGGTGACACACTAGGCCAGATGAAACCTCGATCCAACAACTCTTGCAACTACGTTTTCAACTCTTTTAACTCTTTGGGTGCCATGCGATAAGGAGCAATGGACACTGGAGTTGTGTTCTCGTACAACTCTATACCAAACTCAACTTCCATGTTTGGTGGCAAACCAGGCAATTCTTCCGGAAAGACACCCGGAAAATCGCGAACCATTCGGATGTCCTACACGCACACATCCTTAGTACCAGGATTCATCACATAAGCAAGGTAAGCCTCACACCCCAACCTCATCATACAGTTTGCTTCCAAGGCCGAAATTACATTCGACAAGAATTTCACATTCTCGCCCACTACAACAACCTCATAGTCATCGGCCAACTTTAAGGTGACTCGCTTAACATCAAAGTCAACCACGACACTATGCTCCGTCAACCAATCCATGCCAAGGATTACATCAAATCCGTAGAAAGGTAATTCCATCAAATCCACAAGGAAAACATGACCTTGCACAGACAGAGGACATCTCTTGAACAACTTCCTAGTGACTACAGTCTCACCAAAAGAACTAGTCACTTGCATTCCTACTTCAAGCATCTCAACATGTATATCAAGCAAATGCGCATGCTCACTCAAGATATAAGAATGCGTGGATCCAGAATCAATCAAAGGCAACAAAGATAAAGACTGGAGAGCAAAGCTACTTGCGATCACATCGATATCGTTGCGCTCCTCGCGCTGAGCATACACCCTCGCTGGTCCACCTCCCTCCGGTCGAACGACTACAACGTGAGCAATACCTCGCTGCCCCTCATCTCTCCTCTGGAAATTCCCACGGCCGCGCCCACGGCCTCTCTGAGGTGAAGCTAACACAAGAGCATATCCTTGGCCTCCACCAGCCAACAAAGGACAATCCCTTCTCATATGATCTGCCGAACCGCAATTCCAGCAAGAATTCCATGTTACCACAACAGGAGCCTGAACCTCTCTAGCCGCCCGAGGACAATCTCGCCTAAAATGGTCCCTCGAACCACAAGTCCAGCATGTATGCTGCTCGGATCTCATACGACCTCCCTGAGTCTGTCCACCACGACCCGGAACACCACGCCTTCCCTCAGGATGATGTCTTATGTCACGGCCTCTCTTGTTCCATCCACCACCAGAACTATACTCAACAGCTCTCTTTCTAGAGCTAGAACCAACACCTCTAGAAGACAAACCCAGGTTCTGCTCGATGTCCTTTACCCGACATAGAAGCACATCAAAATCTGTGTAGTCTGCAACTAGCATGTACGTCTTAACATCTTGCACCAATCCATACCGGAAGTGATCACAGCGATGCCTCTTACTAGGTACCAGCTCAGGAGCATACTGGCTCAATTGTACGAACTGGACCTCGTACTCAGCCATCGATAGGTTACCCTGATCGAGAGACATAAACTCCCGTTTCTTCTCATCCAAGTATCTTACATCTAGATACTTTCTCCGGAAGGCACCCCTGAAGAACTCCCAATCAACTTCATTGGGTTCCATACTAGTTGTGGTAGTCGTCCACCAGCAGTAAGCATCACCTTGCAGCAAGGAAACTGCACATCCAAGCTTGCGCTCATCACTACAACCCATTTGATCCATTATGCGGATTGTACTGGCCAACCAGGCCTCAGACGCCTCAGGTGCCATACCATAGAACTCTACTGCTCCCAAGCTCCTCAACCTCTCCAAAGGTAGACCCACCTGCCTAGTTGCAGGGGCCTGCACTTGCGCTCTAGCAACAGCAGCCTAAAACGCTCCAGTGATCGCCTCAACCAATGGTGCCAAATTACCCAATCCAGGACCAGCTTGTCCTTGTTGCACCTGCTCCCCACCTCCAGGTGGTGGCGGAGGAGGTAAATCTTCACCAGTAGGGAGATCAGCCCCCTGCTCAGCCTGGTTTTCCTGCTCGGCTACAGGCATTATCGTATTGGACCTCAATTCCCTTCTAGGTCCCATGTGCTATTTTAAACAAACACAACAACGAAAACAAATAAAACCATTTAGGCAAGCTGCAAGCAAGAATCCAAGTTTATAAAACATTTGGTTAATGTAATAAGGCAATGGGCACCCAATTTCCCCACAGAGAATAGCATACACAAATCATCATGCTCACATACTTCTCATCATTTCAAATCAGCACACATCCACATAACATCATCATCATACCATCTTATTCATCTCACATGCAATTCACACCAATCAACATGGCATAAGGTTCAAAATTCAAACATTAGCATGCTTTTCAAACATCATACTTCAACTCACATTAATTGCACACACCGACATTCCCAATTCTTTTGAAACCATGCTCTGATACCAACAAATGTAACCCCCTTAGCTCGGCCTAGACGTTTGACCCGAACTACGAACATTACACAGGGAAAACCAAAGTCAACCTTGATTCACGACCCTTTTTTCCCTTTTTATCTTCTCTAGATGCACGTTAAGCCTATGTGATTACTCAAGAATCATATGAGAGAAGGACACAACGCTCGGAAAACATTTAGGGACTCAATTGCATGATTTACACATTTTAGGGACCAAAATGTAATTTTCAGAAAATATAAGGACTCGGCTGAATGTAAGATTACCAATATGTAATTTATCATATTTCATGCCACTCTGCCAAAACTCAACTAAAACGGACATTCCAAGATCAATAAATTGCATCCACAACATTTAGGACCAAAACGTAAAACATTGAAACTAAAAACAATTCAAAATCATCACCCAACGGTCATCCGTTCCGGAACACCAACCTTTATACCGAAACGCTCGTATCGAAACGGTGTTGACCGTTTCGGTAGTCGGGTGTGTTTCGAGACCAGTATCGAAACATGCCTCTCCAGTGGCCAAAATGTTCTGAAACACCTTCAGTTGTTCTGAAACGCCATGGCCATTACAGGCCTCCGTTTCGAAACAGTTAAGGGTGTTTCGATACACCCTGCACTGTGACAGCAGAAAATGCTGGTCTTTCATACTTTTTCGCACTCGAATCAACCTCGGGACATGCCACAACATGCATACATCCAGGATACATATCAACAATCATCACCTCTAAGCTATAGCCTAAACATAGCAACCAACACATAAGCAAAGGCACTAAAGGCATGCTTCCTAGTTTGCCAAAACCATAACAAATCAAAACTCCAAATAAACCAAAATCCAAACTCCAAAGGCCATTTACAACTCAAGTATAGGCAATCCAACATGCTCAAAGTAAATGAAACGTTCTCAAACATTCCAAAGTATAAAACCCACCCATTGCCTCTTATTACACTAAAGATGAGTCACATACATCTCTTTTACAAAGTTATGGATTCCTCTTGCTTTTGGGATGCCTTCCAAAGGTTTAATTCTCTGCATTGATGAAACAAAAGAGCGTAAGCAATAAGCTTAGTGAGGATCGCTAGGCAACATTCATCAATGCATAACTCATGATTTGTATAAGCAACACTTTACAATACATGCCCTTTATGAAAAAACAAGTCTTCACAAGACTTCAATGCACTTTTGAAACCTCATGCACATATGCATCAATTTACAACAACAAATAAACCTTTGCTCATGCTTTAACAAGCATCACATGCATTCTTGCATCATACACATATTTCTCATGCACCCTTGCATCATTTACAAGCATCCCATGCTTCACTTTGTTCATTTCCATTATATTGGCTTTCAAGTGATAATCCACAAATCATTTCAACACAAGACACAATCGAATACGCAGATTACAAGCGTTGTCCATCACGCTTCATACAAACTACCAGACTACACAAGGTGGAGACATATGTCACAATCACAACCCCTCAACACTCATGATGGAGACTAATGGCACAATCACAACCCCTCAACATCACTCATCGGTAGTTGTATAATTCCACTAATGAGAGTATGGGACACATACACAAGACTCACACACGGGACTAACCATTCATCGTTGTGATCTTAGCCTCAATCGTTAGGGTACTTGGATGGAGATTACTGCACAATCACAACCCCTCAACATCCAAGGCGACTTTATTCACGGTGCAACCAATCCTATAGCCGGATAACTATATCCGATTAAAGTAACCAAAAACCATTTTCATCACTTACCAATATAATCATTTATCCACATTAATCCATTGTTTTTCAAGCATAACCACAACGTCATTTCCACAAGCACACATGCTTAACGTCATATACATTTTCATATGAAAACCAACGATCACTTACCTAGTGCATCCTTAACATAATGACATTAAAATCCAGCATTAAACCATGCTTAAACATGCTTAAAAACAGTAAACAAATCCACTCTTACAACAAATGCTTTTTCATCAACCTTACCACATTTCCAAGAGAGGGATTACAACTTACATTTGAGCTTAGTTAAGTGTATCAAACTTACACTAAGCTCCCAAGAACACGCTCAAGGCATTACAAAGTAGGAAATTGCTTTTCCACTCACCGATACGCGAAGCCTCGTTCGCCGACACGGAAATCACACCTCCGGAGCCTCCAAAATCACCTCGTTAGCCTCTGGATCAAGATCCCCTATTTTCACATCAACAAAATAGAGATCTAAATGCATTAAAATACATTTTAACACCAGCAACAATCCATAGACTCGTTGCCCACTCAAACTACACCAAAATACCCTTCCAGCACAACCGAAAACTCAATCGATTGCCTGCTAAACCAAGCCCAGCCACCATACATCACTTCCAAAGCATTAACAACAACAAAACACAACCAATAAACATCCTAACTCATCCTTATACCTCCAGCAATCAAAATTCCATCATTACACACCAAAATCACACTTAAAACTACCAAGAGACTCAAGGATCTCAAGGATTTCATGATCTAGGTTGTTAACACATCATTTTAACACATAAACCAATTTAGAAATCAATTAAAATCAACACAAAACAGTTCCCAACTCATCAAGTCTGAAAATCAAGATTTCGTCCATATTTTCATAAGATTTTGATCTCAAATCAAAACTATATTGAAAACTCAATAAAAAATAGTTACTAGAAGCCAAATATCTTAGGAATTTCAATAAAGAACTTAGATTAGAGGTTGAGAACGGGATTTACCTCCAATCCTTACTTCCTTCAATAGATGACAAGTTTTCCTTGCAAAATTCTTGAGGAATTAAAGAAGATCTCTTGAAAAAGATTTAGGAAATGTTGAGTGAATTTTTTGAAGAAAGAATTCTGGAAAAGATGAGAGAAAATGGTGTTTGGCTAAAATGAGAGGGAATTGGTAGTTACGTAAAATAAAAATCCACTAACTACCAATTAATTAATATCATATTTTAATTAAAATCCTTTAATTAAAAATCCATTTAAAACATATGTCATATTGAAGAAAGGTCAAATTAACTTAAAGCCCCCTAAAGATTCTAAGATTTTGGCTTCCACCTTAAAAATCATATTTTTCCCAGTTTTGAAACTTTACAATTTGGTCACTACTCAAAATGTCCATTTTCCAAATCCCTTTTTGTAAAATTGACTTGGCCAACCTCTTACTCTTATATTTAGAGGATTTTAGCAATTTTTATCACAATTTTATCCTATCCCAATCTTTAATTTCCAAAAATCACTTTACGCGATTCGAACCGTTCTCGACCAGTCCGATCTGATGTCTAAAACATCTAGGCCCAAAACCAGGGCGTTACATCTATCTTTTTTCTTCCACCACCATCACCCAATATTTCACTTCTCCACCACTTGGTGAGCAATTCGATTGAAGGAAATTGAGCATCATAAAACCCAATAGTAGCTCCCGGGTGTGAACCTTGTATGTGTCTCGTCTCTAGTTAGTGGGTAATACATCTACTGATGAGTGGTGTTGAGGGGCTGTGATTGTATCGAATACTCCACCACGGGTGTCACAATGGTAGAGGGTTGCTCCCGTGTGTGAGCCTTGAGATGCTGGTAGAGTGTATGAAGTGTTTGAAACAACACGTGGTAATCTGTGTATCCGATATGCTTTTTGAGAAATGAGAATATTATTAATCACTTGTAATCAAATATAACGAATTATAATATTATGGAAATGTTGATGATGCATATTATGGAAAATGAATGTTTTACTAAAAGCTTAACATATTGGTGGATATGCTTGAAAGGCTTGATTTTTTGTTTAGCAATGGTTTAATTGTTGTGAAATAGGTGATACATATTGCATGATGTTTAGCATGTTGATTTGAATGACGAAGTGCATGGATTTTCAAAGAGGCATGATGGTTTTGAAAAGAGTGAAAATGGTTTGAGCATTGATGGTGTTCTGGTTTTGAGCATTCCTCACTAAGCTTGTATGCTTATGCTCTATTTTGCTCGCCAATGCAGATAATTAAGTGATTGGAGGCAGCAACTTTCCAAGGATTTCTTAGAGACTTCATTGAATGTATGTCTTGGTTTTGAACTAGTGTAATAAAGGCAATGTGGGTGTCCAATGCTATGAATGTTGGTTGTTTTGGTATTTTCTGGTTTGGTACAAGTTTGGTATGCATATTTGGGTATGTAAATGGCCTTTAAATGTTGGTTTATGTTTGGATTTGAGAATTGACGTTTTGATGCTTGATTTTCTTAGGAAGCATGCCTTTAGATCTCATTGATGTTGATAGTGATGCTTTGATGATGTTATTGACATGTGTTCTTGATTGTTGAAGTGCATTTGAGTTGCAAGCATGCTTAAGTATATGTTGGACTGGTTTCGGATGATTTAGCTCGAGTTAAACCAGTAAAATTATACATTATAGGCCAAGGTGTTTCGAAATATCCTTGCCTTTTCCGAAACAAGTGTTTGAAATGCCTTGGGGTATCGAAACGGGGAGGTCTGTTTCGGTAGTTTTGCTATTGTGAATCCCTTTTCCGAAACGAGTCAAGGGTAGTTTTGGTACGAGCTCGTATTTCGAAATAGGTGACCCTGTTTCGATACACTCGTTCCGATACGGGGCTTGTTGTTCTGAAACGGCTGGCTGTTATGACAATTTTTGGAATATTTTGAAGTTCTATTTCTTTGCGTTTTGGTCCCAGTTTGTCATGTATGCAATTAAATGAGTTCTAATGGTTAATTTGAGCTGAGTTTTTACAGTGATGCATGAAATGAGTTTAATTAAAGGTTGGTAAACCAAATTTGGTAAAATACCCCTGGAACATGATAAGTTTACTAAATGGTCCCTAAAACCGAAATTGGTATTAATTGATGAGCGTTCGAGTTGTTGTTTAATGTGATGTATTGTTGAACACATAGGAATCTAACTTCTATCTATACAAGATAAAAAAATAGGGTCGTTTATTGAGGTAAATCGTTCCAGTTTACTTCAATTTTCCCCATGTGACCCTTTCGGTTCGATCTATCGGCTATGCCGGGTCGAGGGTGTTACATTTTGTGGTATCAGAGCCAAGTTACGAAAGTTTGGGATGATGGTAAGTTGTTGGTATGTAATTGATATGGGAATGTGTGTTTTTGGGTGATGTTTGTTTTGTTCGATGAATGTCTTAAGCATGTTAATGTTGAGAATGTGATGGTGATTGTATTATGAATGAGAGTTGTTACATATGATGATGGATTGGGCTGAATCTTAATGCTTGATGGTTGTGACATGCATGTTGTATGCTTTATGCTATGTTGGGGGGAAATTGAAATGCCCATTGCCTTATTACTAGAGTGAAATGTTTTAAATTGGATTTGAAGTCTTGGATCCTTGCTAGAAGCTAGCCTAATCTTTTGTTTTGTTTTATATTCATGCCTTAATGTTAATAGCACAATGGGACCGAGGAGAGAGTTACTTTCTGGGTCAGTTGCTCCTGCTGATGAGCAACGGAATCAAGAGAACGGGGTTCTGCCTTGTGCAAATTTACCTCCTCCACTGCCACAACCACCAGGGGGTGAGGAGCAAGCACAACACGGACATGCTGGTCCGATCTTGGGTGATTTGATGCATTTGGTGCAGGTGATGACTGAAGCATTCCAAGCTGATGTTGCTGGAGTGCAAGTGCAAGCTCATGTTGTTGGGCAATCGGGTGTGCCGTTGGAGCACTTGCAAATTTTGGGAGGCGTTTAATATCGTGGTTTGTCTCTTGAGGCATCTGAGGCTTGGATGGCCAATACGATACGAATTTTGGATCATATGGGGTGCAATGATACACAAAAAATGGGATGTGTTGTGTCGTTGTTGCATGGTGATGCGTATGCATGGTGGACGATTGTGATTACGGCTATGGAGCCAAATGAGGTGGATTGGGATTTCTTTCAGGCTTCCTTTAAAAGAAAGTGTAACCCCCGTAGCCCGGTCTGGACGGTTGACCCGAACTACGAAGATTACACGGGGAAAACCAAAGTCAACCCAAAAGTCAACCTTGATTAACGACCCTTTTTTTTTCTTTTTAATCTTGTCTAGATGCACATTAACCTTAGATGTGATCACACAAACACCATACTCAAAGATCACAAACATCAGAGATCAAACAGGGACCCAATTGAACAAATTACAACTTTAGGGACCAAACTGTAATTTCTGAAAACTTTAAGGACTTAACCAGATTTTAAGTTACCAACTTAAAATTAATCATGTTTCATGCTTCCCTGCCAAATTTCAGCTCAAACGGACATCCCGAACTCACACAATTGCACAAACAAGATTCAGGACCAAAACGCAAACATTTTAAAACATTCAAAGATACTTTTAACTGATTTTAACGGTTCGGTATCGATACGCTACGTGTCGTATCGATACTCGGGGAAGGCAGTAACCAAACTCTAGCAAAGGTATTGATACCTTCCCCCCAGTATCGATACTTCACTCATATGGTATCGATACTTGTTCAGCAGTATCGATACCCCTGGGCAAAAACATGCATATTTGGCTCAGGTGTATCGATACGCAAGCCCGAGTATCGATACCCCTGCCTGAAAACAACTCAAAAACAGCATCAAACATGCTTCAAACATCAAATTAACATCACCAAATCATACCACAAGATCATTCAACATGCAGGGACCAGAAATGCATCATCAATTCAACATATAACCAACACATTTGAAAAGCCCCAAATTCATTGACATGCTTCCTACTCAAGCTATCCATTTAAGCATAAACTTTTCCAAGGCAACCACAAATTAAGCCAATTCATGTTTCAACAACATTAACAACAACATTTAACATTCATGATCAACATATACGATCACAATAACAACAATCCGAGAGATTCTACCCCATTGCCCTTATTAACTATAGCTATTCACCGAGACATACATCTCCATTGGAGTCCACCGTGAATCCCTTGCTCCTTGCTGCCCAAACTTCAAGAATCTGCATTGATGGACAAAAAGGAGCGTAAGCACATAATGCTTAGTGAGGAATGCTCAAAACCAAAACACCATCAATGCAGCGGGTCTTTAAAACATCTTAAAACAAACCCGATTTGCTTTCCAAAACCATGTTTGAAAACTCTATCAACATCAAGCTCAAATCATGCATAAACACCATATGCCAAGCTTAATCAAAACCATGGAAAACACTTCCATTTTGCAACATACCTTTCTTTAACTTGAAAAACCACATCAAGCAAGAAACCATTAAAACCATAGTTCAATCAATCCATCTCATGCATTTAATCAAGGCAACATAAAACCTTAACATCATCATCACATGCCTTTAAAAACAAGTCATACATGACTCCAATGCAACATAGGTAACTCATACTCACATACATCATTTATCAAATGATTACCAACACATGTTCAACTTACAAGTAAACATGCATTCACTAGCATCATACACATTTCATGCAACAATGCATCTTACCAAGCATCTCATGCTTCTCATGCAAACATGCATCAATTCAAGCATCTCATGCTTCACATGCAACCATGCATCATTTCAAGCATCTCATGCTTCACATGCAACCATGCATCATTTCAAGCAATCCCATGCTTCACTATGATCAAGAACATTACATTGGCTTCCAAGTGATCAACCTCATTCACTTTCCAACTTATCGATTCGATCGGATACGCGGATTCCGAGCGTTGTCCCTACGCTCCCTACACCCTACCCAATCCAAGGTCTTCCAAATGGGCAACAACCTCCATTTGACCTTAACAACCTAAGGTTCCCATGTATGGACTTTTAAACACCATACAACCTTAGCTTTTCCTCAAGGTTCCCATGTATGGACTATCAACCGCCATACACCCTTGACATGCACAAGGTCTTTTCCGTATGGACTTTCAACCACCATACAACCTTTGCATAACCGATTGGTAGTTGTAGACATCATCTAACGAGATCCGGGACATCACACACAAGATCCACACATGGACTTAACCACTGCCATTGTGATCTTAACAAGTACAAGGTTCTCACATAAGGACTTTTAAACACCTTATAACCTTTACTTAACCAAGGTCCTCGAATGGGCAACACCTCCATTATGACCTTAAACAACTCAGGTCCTCGAGTGGGCAACAACCTCCACTATGACCTCATCTCGTTAGGAATACTTGAGGGGAGTCTATCCGGTCCACACTTGACCACTCCGCCATCAAGGCGACTTAATTCACGGTGCACCCAATCCTATAGCCGACTAATTATACCCGATCAACGAACCAAGAACCATTTACATCACTTGCCAATATAACCATCTTACCATATTTATCAAATGTTCCACATGCATAATCATAATGCAAAGCCATCACATCATTAGCTCAACGATTCACATGCATAACAATATGCAAAACCATTACCTCATCAATCCCATGATTCACATGCATAACCAATATGCAAAAGGTAACAATTATCATCATTAATCATCATCATTTCACTGTTTTTAAGCATCATACAAAGCCATTGAACAACATGCAACACTATGCATCAAAGCCACACTTCCAATGTATAAAACCAAGAATCTCTTACCTTGAGCATCCTTTTCAAATGACTTTCAAAACCAGCATTAAACCATGCTAAAAACATGCTTACAAAACAGAATTAAACCATGCAAAAACATATGCATATCATTCATCAACCACATTTGATTTTAAAACCAAAACATACACAATTCAAGAGCAAAAACCCCTTTCACTTACTCTTGAGCTTAGCAAGTTGTTTAGACTTACACTAAGCTCCCAAAAACCTTCAAACCTTGTTTCAAAAGCTGAAATCCCAACTTCACTCACTGATTACCAAACAAAGCTAGCCAACAACCTTTCCAAGCTTTCGAAACCTTCCGAAAACACCTCCAAAGCTCAAGGATCAACCTCCCCTGTTTCAAGCACACAAAAACAGAACATTAATGCATCCTTATGCATTAAAACACCAGCAACAACAACACAACTCGCTGCTCATCACAAATCTAGCAATTTGGCTATCAAACACAACCGAAATCACCTCCAAACACTTCCAAAACTTAACCCAGCCAAGATCCATCACTTCTAACCACTTTTATACATCAAATAACATGCAAAATGATCACAACCACGTCCTTATACCTCCAGGTATAACAGATCACCAAAAACACTCCAAAAACAACCAAAAACTCAAGCCAAACTTAGGAAATTCAACCTATCCGGGATTGCATTGATTAAACCTCAACTTCTAATCATTTTAGCATTCATTTAACATCAATTTAACACCTCAAAACCCTGCTTAAACAGATCACACGAAATTTTCACCAAAATCATCAAATCTTGCATTTTAGCAAAAAATCAAGATCTCAATTGAAAAGCCTTTAATAAAATATAAATCAAGGATTGAGAACTTAGGAATTTCAGTAAAGAACTGATAGTTTAGAGGAGAAGGACGTTCTTACCTCCAAACTTGAATTTCTCCATTTTAGAGCCAAAAAGCTTGATGAATCAACTTGTAAATTGAGAGGTTTTGTTGATGAGATTATTAGGAATCAAATGAGAATTGAAATGAAAGATTAAGATGTCAAAATCAGAGAAAGAAATCTGGAGAATCTTGTTTGGGTTGAGAGAAAATGAGAGAAAAGAGAATTTGAGAGAAAATGGAAAGTTTGTTAGAAATTTAGTTAAAATGATTTTCCCTCCTTTTCTAAATCTTTAAAATCAGATTTAAGCCTTAAAATATCTTAGAAAAATCTGGAGAAATCCTTTTTGGAATAATAGCTCCTTAAAGATTCAAAGTTTCAATCCTTTATAAAACTGTCCCGCAACTTTCAAAAATTACATTTTGGTCACTAGTCAAAATGTCAACCTTCCGAACCTCATTTTCCAAAATTGATTTCACAGTTCACTTATATATATTAAAAGATGATTTTAGAATATTTTCCATATTTTTAATGCAACCCGAACTAGGCTTTCCTAAATTCACTCTTATATATTCGATCAGCACTTTGACCGAACCGGTCAACGCCAAAACTTCTGAGCCCAAAACTGGGGCGTTACAGAAGTATATGGGAGACAAATACTTGGATGATAAAAAGCAGGAGTTCATGTCCCTGGTGCAAGGGAATATGACGGTGGCTGAGTACGAGTTCCAGTTCATACGATTGAGCCAGTATGCTCCGGAGTTGGTACCGAGTGATAGGCATCGTTGTGATCGATTTTGGTATAGTTTGGTGCAGGACGTGAATACGTTCATGCTCGCGTCTGATTACACGGATTTCGATGTGCTGGTGACACGAGCCAAGGACATAGAGCAAAGTTTGGGACTGACATCTCACATGGGTGGATCTGGCTCGAGTAAGAGGACTGCGGATGCTGGCCCTAGTGGTGGGCAGAATAAGAAGAATCGTGACCGTAGGTATCAACATGAAGCGAGGCGTGGTAATTTTGGGCGAGGTGCGCCAGCTCAGGGTAACTAGATGAGGTTTGAGGAGAATACTTGCTGGACATGTGGATCGCGTGAGCACTTGAGGCGAGATTGTCTTTGCGTGGCTCGTGAGGCGCATGCTCCTGTGGCTGGGGCTAATTCTTGTTGGAACTGTGGATCTGTTGATCACATGATACGTGAGTGTCCCTTTTTAGTGAGGGGTGGTCAGGATCGTGCACTTGTTGTTGCACCACAGAGAGGTCGTGGGCGCGGCCATGGTACATCGCGAGGGTGGTGGTCCTGCGACGGCGTATGCACATCACGAGGGACGTAACGACACCGACGTGATTGCAGGTACCTTTGCCTTGCAATCCTTGTCTTTTTTAGCATTGATTCATTCTGGATCTACGCATTCATACATCTTGAGTGAGCATGCGCATTTGCTTGATATTCTTGTTGAGATGCTAGACGTAGGAATGCAAGTAACAAACTCTTTTGGTGAAACTGTTGTTACAAGAAAACTATATAGGATGCCCTTTATTTGTTCAAGGCCATGTGTTTTCAGTTGATTTGATGGAATTGCCTTTTTTATGGTTATGATGTGATTCTTGGAATGGATTGGTTGTCTAAGCATCGAGCTGTAGTTGATTTTGATGTTAAGCGAGTTACCTTGAAACTTGCGGATGATTACGAAGTGGTAATCGTAGGCGAGAACGTGAAGTTCTTGTCCAATGCAATTTCGGCTCTTAAAGCAAGTCAGATGATGGAGTTGGGTTGTGAAGCTTTCCTAGCTTATGTGATGAACCCTGGTGCGAAGGAAGTGCGAGTGTAAGATATACGAACAATATGCGAGTTTCCTAATTTTTTTCCGAAATAGTTTCCTGGTTTTCCACCGAACAGAGAAGTTGAATTTGGCATTGAGTTGTATGAAAATACGACTCCCATGTCCATTGCTCCTTATCGCATGGCACCTAAAGAGTTGAAGGAGTTGAAGATGCAATTTCAGGTGTTGCTTGATCGAGGGTTCATAAGGCCAAGTGTTTCACCTTGGGGTGCGCCGGTCTTGTTTGTAAAGAACAAGGATGGTACGATGCGTATGTGCATAGATTATCGGTAACTGAACAAGTTGAAGGTTAAGAACAAGTACTCTTTGCCAAGGATTGGTGATTTGTTTGATCAGTTTCGTGGTGCTTCAGTGTTTTCGAAGATTGATTTGAGGTTTGGGTATTATCAACTAAAGGTTAAAGATGTGGATATACCTAAGACAACTTTTCGGAATGGGTATGGCCATTATGAGTTCTTGGTGATGTCGTTTGGGTTGACAAATGCACCGGCTGCATTCAAGGATATGATGAATTGGGTGTTCCATGAGTTCCTAGATCAGTTCATGGTAGTGTTTATCGATGATATTCTCGTGTACTCGCGTATCAAGGAGGAGCATAATAAGCATTTGAGGATTGTGTTGCAAGTGCTGTTAGAGAATCAACTTTATGCTTAGCTGAGCAATGTGAGTTTTGGCTCAAGAAAGTGGTTTTCCTTGGACATGTGGTGTCAGCCGAGGGTATTCGGGTTGGTCCACACAAGGTTGAGGCGGTGATGAGTTGGAAAATGCCTAAATCAGTGATAGAAGTGTGAAGTTTCCCTGGGTTGGCTAGATATTATCGAAGGTTCGTTGAAGGTTTCTCTAAGATTGTTGCTCCTTTGACCAAGTTGTTGCAAAAGAATGTTCGCTTTGAATGGACATATGTTAGGCAACAAGCTTTCGAGAAGTTGAAGAAAGCTTTAACACAAGCTCCTGTCTTGATTCAACCAGAATCGGGTAGGGAATTTGTAGTTTATAGTGATGCATCATATGTTGGTTTGGGTTGCATGCTGATGCAAGGTGGTAAGGTTGTAGCTTATGTGTCTAGACAATTGAAGGTGCATGAACGTAACTATCCTACTCATGATCTAGAGCTCGCTGCGGTGGTGTTTGCTTTGAAGATTTGGAGACACTATCTTTACAGTGAAAAGTGTGTGGTTTACACCGATCACAAAAGTTTGAAGTATCTCATGTCTCAAAGGGAGTTGAATCTTGGGCAACGAAGATGGTTGGAGTTGCTCAAGGATTATGATTTGGCGATTGAGTACCATCCTGGAAAGGCCAATGTTGTGGCTGATGCTTTGAGTAGGAAAGTAGTTGTTGAGCTGAGAGCGATGTTTTCTCGGTTGAGTTTATCGTGTGATGGTGGGTTGATAGCCGAGTTGCAGGTGAAACCTTCCTTGATTCAGTTGATCAAGGATAAGCAATATCTTGATGATTCGTTGGTTCCTCATGTTTAGGATATAGTTGATGGTAATGCAACAGACTTCTGTTTCAATGATGATGGACATTTATGTTTCAAAAGTCGAATAGTTGTGATGGAAGATGCTGAGTTGAGGCGCACTATTTTGACTAAGGCTTATAGTAGTCCTTTTTTCTATGCACCCTGGTATTACTAAGATGTATCGTGGTTTGAAGGATGATTACTATTGGGTGGGGTTGAAAAAGGATGTTGCTGATTTTGTAAGCAAGTGTATGGTTTGTCAGCGTGTGAAGGTACATGTTGAGCATCAATTTCCTTCTGGTTTGTTACAGCCTTTGAGTATACCAGAATGGAAATGGGAAAGAATAATGATGGATTTTGTGTCTGGTCTGCCTTTGACACCATCTAAGAAGAACTCTATATGGGTGATTATGGATCGCCTTACGAAGTGTGCGCATTTCTTGGTTGTGCATACTACGTATACGCTGGATAAGTTAGCGGAGTTGTATATTGCTGAGATTGTGCGTTTGCATGGTGTGCCTAAGTCTATAGTGTCGGATAGAGATCCGAGGTTTACAGAGAGATTTTGGGAATGTTTACATCAGACGCTGGGTACGCGTTTGAATTTCAGCACTTCGTATCATCCTCAGACGGATGGACAGTCAGAGCGAGTTATCCAGGTGTTGGAGGACATGTTGCGAGGTTGTGTGATAGATTTCCAAGGTTCTTAGAAAAAACAATTGCCTTTGGTTGAGTTTGCCTGTAATAATAGTTTTCAGGCGAGTATACAAATGGCTCCGTATGAGGCCTTGTATGGGAGAAAGTGTAGGACGCCTCTCTATTGGGCTAAGGCGCGGAAAAAGTTGGTTTCCTTGCCGGATATGCTTAAGGGAACAATTGAGAAAGTGTAACTCATATGTGAACGGTTGAAGGCTTATTCGTATCGTCAGAAGTGTTACGCGGATTGAAAGCGTAAGAAGATTGAGTTTACGGTTGGAGATCGCATGTTCCTAAAGGTATCGCCTTGGAAGAAGGTGATGAGGTTCGGACGTAAGAGAAAGCTTTGTCCGAAGTTTATTGGACCGTATGAGGTCGTAGATAGAGTTGGTCCCGTGGCTTATCAGTTGAGGTTGCCTTCCAAGTTGGAGAAGATCCATGATGTGTTTCATATTTCTATGTTGCAGAAATATAGATCGGATCCATCTCATGTAATGCCAGTTGAGGAGATTGAGTTGAATCCAGATATATCCAATGATGAGGAACCAATGTGGATTCTTGATTCGAGTAGCAAATTTTTTCGTGGTAAGACGATTGAACTTGTGAAGTTGTTGTGGCGACATCGAGGAGTTGAGGAGGCCACGTGGGAGAGCAAGGCGGACATGTTGAAGCAGTTTCCGTACCTTTTTCCTTCAGGTAAAATTTTGAGGACGAAATTCCCTAAGTGTGGGAGAGTTGTAACGCCCCGGTTTTGGGCCTAGGTGTTTTGCGTGTCGGGTTAGGCTAGTGGAACCGCTAATCGGTTGTTCGAGATGTTAAAGGTGGTTCAAGGGAAATCAAGGTTCGGGATGGGATAAAAATGTGGTAAAAATTCCTAAAATCCTCTAAAATTATATTTAAGAGGTTGGTTAAATCAATTTTGCAAAACGAGTTTTGGGAAGTGTACATTTTGGGTAGTGACCAAAATGTAAAGTTTAAAAACTGTGGAAAAAGGTGTTTTCAAAAACAGTCAAAATCTAAGAATCTTTAGGGAGCGTAATGGCAATTAAGCCTTTTCTCTATTTTGGCATGTGTTTTAAATGGTTTATTAAATATTAAAAGTGGCTTTTATTGATTTAATTAAAAGGTAGTTATTTTGGTTAAACAAAATTGACGATCATTTCTATTCTCTCCATATCACATCAGCCAAACACTCTCTCATTTTCCAGATTTCTTTCTCTTTCATTTTCTCTTTTGATTTTCAACATCTTTCTTGTGATTTCTCTTAAATATCTTCAAGATTCTTGAAAGCAAAACATGCCAAATTAGAAGAGAATCAATGATTGGAGGTAATTTTTGTGCTAACCCTCTAATAAAGGTTCTTTAATGAAATTCCAAAGATATTTGGCTCTTTATTCATGTTTTTTATTAAAGTTTTATTGAGGTTTTGATAAAATTGTGAAATCTTGATTTAAAGAGATGATATAATGTGATTTTCGGAGTTGTTTTGATTTGATTTGTTTATGATGGTTTCTAATCAAGTTTTGGAAGGTTAATGATGTTGAAATAGAGTGTTATCATATTAATCTCGAAATCCTTGAGATCTTTTTTTAAAGGTGTTTTTTGTTGGGTTTTTGGGTGTTATGTGAGATCTGAGTTGCTGGAGGTATAAGGAAGATTTTAGGTTGTTTTTGGATGTTGATTTATGGTTAAAGTGTGTTGGATTTGTTGGTTGTTGCCTGGGCTGAGTTTAGAGATCAATCGAATGTGATTTCAGTTGTTTTAGATGGGTAATTTAATACTTTAGAGCATGGCATCTGGTTTTCTTTTCGAGTGCTGGTGTTTGGATGCATTATGATGCATTGAATCTCCGTTTTTAATATGTTTAAAACAGGTGACCCTGTTTTGATACACCCGTTCCGATACGGGGCTTGTTATTCCGAAACGGTTGGATGTTATGACAGTTTTTGGAATATTTTGAAGTTCGGTTTCTTTGCGTTTTGGTTCCAGTTTGTCATGTATGCAATTAAATGAGTTCTAATGGTTAATTTGAGTTGAGTTTTTACAGAGATGCATGTATTGAATTTAATTAAAGGTTGATAAACCAAATTTGGTAAAATACCCTTGCAACCTGATAAGTTTACAAAATGGTCCCTAAAACTGAAATTGGTATTAATCGATGAGCGTTCGAGTTGTTGTTTAATCCGCTGATTTTTGAACACATAGGAATCTAACTTCCATCTATTCAAGATAAAAAGAAAAAAATAGGGTCGTTTATTGAGGTAAATCGTTCCGATTTACTTCAATTTTCCATGTGTGACCCGTTCGGTTCGGTCTATCGGCTAGGTTGGGTCGAGGGGGTTACAACAAGTTAGGTTTGATGTTGAAATCCAAGGAACCAATTGTGGAATCAAAAAGAAATAAAAAAGAGTTGATTCTTGATCATTTTGAGATAAGAAAAGTAGTTTGGCTGATGGAAAATTTTAAGAGATAAGTTGAGAGCAAAAGTAATTACGTAAGAAAAGTGATTTAGTTAATAAAAGTCATTTTATTAAATCTATTTCATTTTCATTTAATAACCATTTTAAAATCATTTAAAAATAGCCTAAATTAAGGGAAATTTTTTATTAAAAATATTGGTAGATTATCTCCTTAAACATTCAATGTTTTGACCCTTTTACGATTTAGTCACCAAAAATAGTTTTTAAAACTTTACATTTTAGTCACTAATCCAAAATGTCTCTTATTCTGAATTTAATTTATCAAATTGAGTTTACCAAAACCCTAAATATATTAATTAATTTTTTCCAATATTTTCCATATTTAATTAAACTAAAAAATATTTTATATGAATAATTTCCTGAAACTAGTTCAAATCGACTATTGCGGCTCACCCGAGCCGTCTAACCTACCTAGCTAACTTCTAGGCCCAAAATCAGGGCGTTACATTTTTAACCGAATTTTCTACCAAAGTTCAAGGTTTTCTCATATTTTTTTCTTTTCTTCGACAACAATGGCAAAGACGATAGGTGCTTTGAAAAAGAGAGCAAAATCTACTAAGGAAACTCAAGCCTCTGCCTCTACCCCCAAAGGATGTTAAACCTTCTACTCCCATGGAAAAATCAGAACTAGAAATTTTCTTGACAAAAATTATGGAAACTCGTTACTCGGACAATATCATTAAGAGAACGATTCATCCTGAGCAATGTATTAGCTTGTCTCAAGAACAAGAACCAAGACGGTAGATTCACAACACTATCTCCATCCATAAATTGAGTGACTTTTGCGCTTACCCTAGAAGCTACAGTCTCTCGTTGGTAAGGGAATTCTATTCCAATCTATATGAACCTACTTTTTAAATGGTTTTATGCGAGAAAGTTCTATACCTTGGAGTGTTGTAGCTATTAACAAATTGTTCAACACGAGGATGAACACTCAGTGTTTGCTGAAAATGTTGTTGATTCCAAACTGGATTTTTTGGTCAAGGATTTGTGCGATGATGGTTCATTTTGGTTGGGGACCAATACATGAAATTTCACCATGCACATAAGCTTTTAAATCTTCAAGTAAAGATCTGGTTTCATTTTGTAAATTGCAGGTTGATACCTTCCACCCATAGCACCACTATGACTCTCGAGCAAATGTTTCTGATACATTCCATCATCAAGGGTAGGTAGATTGATGTTGGCGCAATCATCCAAAAGGAAATAGCTGAATGTGCTGCAAGAAAGATGGGCATTTTATCTTTTCCCTCACTTATAATGCAGTTGTGCAATCTGAAGGTAATTACACCCCAGGAGAAGGAGGATATAAATAAGAACAATGGGACAATCAACGAGGCTTCAGTTGAGAGAATGATGCGAGGCAAAGATGCACTGACACCAAAAGCTAAGGCTGGAAAGGGAAAAGCCAAGTTTAAAACTATTAATGATAACCTACCACAAGAATCTGCTGATTGGCTTAAAATGCTCGCGATCGAGAACAAATTAAAGGCTACTAGTAGCAAGTTTATGAAACTTGCTACGACAATTGAGAACATGGATCGCACCCAAAATATGTTCTATGCCTCTATGAAGACGTGAAACAAGTGTATTGTTGTTGCAATGAGTCGCATCAGCCCAACATCACTCCTAGAATACCCTCCCATCTTTCGAAGGTACGAATTTTCATCCGAAGAGGATTAGGTGGGAGACCAAACCAAATCGGTAAATTCTCCTAACTTTTTGCAAATTCCAACTATTGCTGATGATGAAGACATTATGAAAGAGAAACATGAGAGCAAGGAATTTGAAGAGTGCCTTTACAAGATCAACAAAGGATTGATACCGATTTGGAGAAGAGACAAGAACCTGTTACTGAGAGTGTTGCCCATACTATGCATGTGGGGCCGAGAGAAGAGGAAGTTCTTGTGGAAGAAGTCTACGAGTCTAAAGAAGAAACAAAAAAAGAGAAAGAAGAACAAATTATTGCTATTGCAGATGTCATTGCATCCCATGATGTGGATGCAACAAAAGAACATGAATTGGAGCCAGTTGTTGTGAGACTGATGAAAGTTGTCGAGGTAGTTAAGGAATTAGAGGTTAATCCTTTAGCTATCGTGGTTTACATTGAACCATTGAAGATCATCCTTCCTACCTTTGATGCAACCGATGATGTCGAAGTGGATCCCAAAATCCAAGGGCAATATGATAAGGCTCCTAAACCAAAGAAGAAGCAGCGCAAGAATGAGGAGAAAAAGAGTAGAAAGAAGAAGCATCACGCTACTTCATCCACAACAAAGAAAATCTGAGTCAGTTTGTTTTTAGTTTTTAGTAGGCATGCATTGCATGTAGTTGTAATTGTTATTATCTGTAATACACATTGTCCTTACATTTTCATTTTCATTTGCATTGTAATTGCATTAGTTTCATTGCCATTGCATTTTGTTCTTTGCACAGGGGACAATGCAATATTTAAGCTTGGGGGTATACACTGAGGTGTTGAAATGCACCCCCATTTCAAAAAAAATTCTGAAGAAAATACAGGGTTCATTTTGTGCTTTTTCTTACATTTGACGCTTAAATAATGAGTCATGTTGATTGTCAATGAATTGTTTAGATGTCTAGCATCATTACTTAAGGGGGAACACTCCAATGCAGTGTTAGAAAAATTAATATGGCCAAAGACTATCATTGCATGAATGTGTGTTAGCGCAATGAAGTACTCCATGGGAGTTCGTTGCACAACATCTTACTTCTTAGGATCTTAGGGTGCATTCTTTCTATGATATCCCTCGCTGATTATAAAAAACAAAAAAAGAAATTATTATATGCTTATATAGTAAAGTTAATTAAATGTTGTTTAGGTAGAGAGAATCCGTGATGTAAGGCATGATACTAGCATTGATGAAATTGCAAGCTCATTCATTCATTTTTTTGAGTTGTCGATGCAATCTTCTATCATTTAGATGTAATTGATTCATTGATAGTTAAAATGATTCAAGTAGCTAAAATATTAATAAATCTGTGTTTAACTTTAACCCCCTCGTCCCGGCCTAGCCGATAGACTGAACGGGTCACACGGGGAATATTAAAGTAAACTGGGAAGGTTTACCTCAGTAAACGACCATATTATTTTTCTTTTTATCTTGCCTAGACGTAAATTAGGTTCCTATGTGTTTTACAAAGCAGCGGATCAAACACAACTCAAACGCTCATCAATTTTATCCAAATTCGGTTTTAGGGACCATTTTGTAAACTTAAGAAATTCCAAGAGTTTTTCCCAATTTCGATTTACCAACCTTTAATTAGTCTCATTATATGCATCTCTGTGAAAACTCAGCTCAAAGTAATCATTCGAACTCATTTAATTGCATCCTCAACATTCAAGGACTAAAATGTAAAGATTCAGAACATTCATAGATGTCATTTAACCATATTAACTACCACCGTATCGATACCCTTCAAGAGGGTATCGATACGCCCTCAACGAAAAGACTTCCAGGCTCAACAATACAAAGGGCCATATCGATACACTCAAGGCCCGTATCGGTACACCCAAAACCAGTAGCCAAAATGTGTATCGATACGCCCCCGTGTATCGGTACACCCCTCCAATTTACGAAAGTCGTATAGTGTATCGATACCCTGCAGCCTGCAATTACCCAAATTGCTGGTTTTACACACCCTAAACCATCCGAAGGCAGTCCAACAAACTCTTAAGCATACTTTTAACTCAAATACACTTCAACCATCAAATATGCAAGGCAACAACATCACATCATGGCAATCATCAACAATGTATTCTATAGGCATGCTTCCTAAGAAAATCAAGCATCCAAAAGTCAAATCACAAAACAAAGCTTAATCCAACAATTAAAGGTCATTTACAAATCAATATAGGCATACCAAACTTATACAAAAACAGAAAATACCAAAACAACCAACACCAAGACATTGGACACCCCATTGCCTTTATTACTCTAGTCCATAACCAAACATACATTTAAGTGAAGTCTCTTGGGATTCCTTTGTGAGTTGCTGCCTCCAAATACTTTATTATCTGCATTGATGAGCAAAGGAGAGAATAAGCATACAAGCTTAGTGAGGAATGCTAAAAAATTAAAAGCACCATCACTACTTAAATCATTTTCACACTTTTGAAAACCATCATGCCGTCTTTGAAATCCATACACTTCATCATTAAAATCAGCATGTTATACATCATGCAACAAGTATCAAATATTTCACAGCAACAAATTCATTGCTACTTATAAATGAAGCCTCACATGCATATCCACCAATATACAAAGCTTTAAGGTAAAACATGCATTTAAAACATGCATTTTCCATATTATGCATCATAACATTTCCATAACAATTTAATCAATTATATTGACTTACAAGTGATCAACAACATTCTCATTTCTCAAAAAGCATATCGAGTACACGGATTACCAAGTGTTATCCCAAACACTTCATACATTATACCAGCACCTCAAGGCTCACACACGGGGGCTACCCTCCACCGTTGTGACACCCTTGGTAGAGTATTCGGTACAATCACAACCCCTCAACACCAATAATTAGTAGATGTATAGACCACTAACGAGAGATGGGACACCATATAAGGTTCGCACACGGGAGCTATCCTCCACCGTTGCAACACCTTAAACATTCATCGATCGTTAGGATACTTGGATGGTGTATTCGGTACAATCACAACCCCTCAACATCCAAGGCGACTTGTTTATACTACACTCAATCCTATAGCCGGCTAACTATATCTAATTTAATTTGCAAAACACTTTACACAACATCACTTGCCAATATAATCCACTTTTAATGAAAAACCTCACTGTTTTCTAAAGCATTCACAATAAGCCATATTCCAAGCATTAAACCATGCCTCAAAAACCATGTATAAACATATGCATACAAGGATCACTTACCTAGTGCATCCTTAAACCACATGGCATCACCAACAACATATCATATACTCAAATCATGCTTTAAAACAGTAGGTAAACACATTTAGAAACAAGTGCATCCATAAGCTCATAATAGCACAATCCGAGGGAGAAAATCACTTTACTTACTTCAGAACTTAGCAAAGCGTATCAAGCTTACACTAAGTTCCCAAAACCACTTTTAAGATGTTTCAAAGCTGGAATTCCCATTTTAACTCACCGACTTGTGAAACCTCAATTGCTTACGCAAAATTCAAGCGTCCAAAGCCCCCATAACTTCGCCCAAAGCTTCCGAAGAATTCTCTCATGTTTATACCACATAAGAACAGAGGATTAATGTATCTCAATGCATTTAAACCACCACCAAACACTAAAATCCCGCAGCTCTGCCCAAAGGCACCAAAATACCAATCCGAAACAACCGAAATGCATTCGATCAATTCCTAAACTCAACCCAGCCATCAACAAACACTTCCAACACATTTTAACTACAAATAAACATCCAAAAACATCCTAATCTTACCCTTATACCTCCAGCAACTCAGATTTCACATTCCCAAGCCAAAAACCCAAAACTAACAACCTAGACAATTAGAGATCTCATTAATTTCGGGATTTTTATGATCAAAGCTCATTATTAACATCATTTAACATCCAAATCAACCTTAAAATCATTCTTAAATAAACCAAAATAGTACCCAAATGAAAATCACATTTAATTTCATCTATTTGCAAGATTTCAACATTTTCATTAAATCAACATTAAAACCTTAATTAAAAACATAAATCAAGAGTCAAATACTTTGGAATTTCATTAAAGAATCTTGATTACAAGAGTAGCACGAAATTACCTCCAATCCTTGCTTTCCTTCTAATTTGGCAAGTTTTCACTTCAAGAAACTTGAGGAAAATCAAGAGAAATCTTAAGGAAAGAGTTGGAAATTAAGTGAGAAAAGGAAAGAAGAAGAAATCTTGAAATTGAGAGAAAAGAGAGAGTGATTGGCTGGAGAGAAAATGATAAATGAAAGAGTTACGTCAAATTTTGTTTAACAAATTAACCACCACTCTTTTAATTAATAAATCCACTCTCTTTTAATTAACAAATTAGAGAAAATGCTTAATTGCCATAAAGCTCCCTAAAGATTCAAAGAATTTGACTCTTCTTTGAAAATCATACTTTTTCCACAATTTTAAAACTTTGCATTTTTGGTCACAACCTAAAATGTACACGTTCCAAAACCTATTTTTTAAAATTGATTTTACCAAACCCATCTATATCATTTTAGATGATTTTAAATTTTTTTACCATATTTTCATCTTATCCCGAACCTTGATTTCCCTGAACCGTCCTTAAAGACTCGAATCTCAAACTCTAGGTTCGACTAACACAAACCGATTCCTAAAACATCTAGGCCCAAAACCGGGGCATTACAACTCTCATCCACTTAGGAAATTTTGTCCTTGAAATTTTACCTGATAGAAAAAGATGCGGAAATTGCTTCAACATGTCCGCCTTGCTCTCCAACGTGGCCTCCTCAACTCCTCGATGTCGCCACAACACCTTCACAAGTTCAATCGTCTTACCACGAAGAACTTTACTACTAGAATCAAGGATCCCTAGTGGTTCCTTATCATAGGATAAATTCGGATTCAACACAATCTCTTTAAGAGGCATTATGTGAGATGGATCCGTTCTATACTTTCGCAACATTGAAACATGAAACACATCATGGATCTTCTCCAACTCGGGAGGCAACCTCAACCGATAAGCAACAGGACCAACTCGCTCTACAACCTCATAAGATCCAATAAACCTCAGACTAAGCTTACCCTTACGTCCAAATCGCATCACCTTCTTCCAAGGCGATACCTTTAAGAACACGCGACCTCCAACCGCAAACTCAATCTCCTTACGCTTTAAATCTGCGTAAGACTTCTGACGATCCGAAGCAGCCTTCAACCATTCACGTATGAGCTTCACTTTCTTAGTTATTCCCTTAAGCATATTCGGCAAGGAAACCAACTTTTGCCCTGCCTCCGCCCATCAAAGAGGCATTCTACACTTTTTCCCATACAAAGCCTCATACGGAGCCATTTGTATACTTCCTTGAAAGCTACTATTATAGGAAAATTCCACAAAAGGCAACTGTTTTTCC
This sequence comes from Hibiscus tridactylites, assembly GCA_958450335.1. Taxonomy (NCBI): domain Eukaryota; kingdom Viridiplantae; phylum Streptophyta; class Magnoliopsida; order Malvales; family Malvaceae; genus Hibiscus; species Hibiscus tridactylites. Next base: position 60,145,890 of record OY288273.1, on the reverse strand, counting down.
CAAGAAACTTGGAAATCTATCACACAACATCTCAACATATCCTCCAGCACCTGGATAACTTGCTCCAATTTTCCATCCGTCTGAGGATGATATAAAGTGCTGAAATTCAAGCGCGTACCCAACTCTTGGTGTAAACATTCCTAAAATCTCGTTGTAAACCTCAGATCTCTATCCGACATTATAGACATAGGCACACCATGCAACCGCACAATCTCAGCAATATACAACTTCTCTAGCTTATCCAACGTATACATAGTATGTACAACCAAGAAATGCGCACACTTCGTAAGACGATCCACAATCACCCAAATAAAGTTCTTCTTGGTTGGTGTCAAAGCCAAACCGGACACAAAATCCATCGTAATCCTTTCCGATTTCCATTCTGGTATCCTCAAAGGTTGTAATAAACCAGAAGGAAACTAATGCTCAGCTTTCACACGCTAACAAACTATACACTTGCTCACAAAATTAGGAACATCATTTTTCAACCCCACCCAATAGTACTCTTCCTTCAAACCACGATACATCTTTGTACTACCAGGGTCCATAACAAAAGGACTGTTATGAGCTTCAGTCAAAATAGTGTGCCTCAACTCAACATCCTCTAGCACAACTATCCAACTTTTAAAGCATAAAACACCATCATCATTGAAACAGAAATCCATTGCATTACCATCAGCTATATCCTGAACATGAGGCACCAACGAATCATCAAACATCTGCTTATCCTTAATTAACTGGATCAAGGAAGGTTTCACTTTCAACTCGGTTGTCAACCCACCATCACGCAATATACTCAACCGAGCAAACATCGCTCTCAACTCAACAACTACCTTCCTACACAAAGCATCAGCTACAACATTGGCTTTTCCAGGATGGTACTCAATCATCAGATCATAATCCTTAAGAAACTCCAACCATCTTCATTGCCTAAGATTCAACTCCCTTTGAGACATAAGATACTTCAAACTTTTATGATCGGTGTAAACCACACACTTTTCACCGTAAAGGTAATGTCTCCAAATCTTCAAAGCAAACACAACCGCAACAAGCTCTAGGTCATGAGTAGGATAGTTGCACTCATGCACCTTCAACAGTCTAGATGTATATGCCACAACCTTCCCACCTTGCATCAACACACAACCTAGACCAACATATGATGTGTCGATGTAAACTACAAACTCCTTACCCGATTATGGTTGAATCAAGAGAGGAGCTTGCGTCAAAGCTTCCTTCAACTTCTCGAAAGCTTGTTGCCTAACATCTGTCCATCCAAAGAGAACATTCTTTTGCAACAACTTAGTCAACGGAGCAGCAATCTTAGAAAAACCATCAACAAACCTTCGATAATATCTAGCCAAACCAAGGAAACTACGCACCGCCATCACCGATTTAGGCATTTTCCAACTCATCATCGCCTCGATCTTGTGTGGGTCAACTCGAATACCCTCGGCCAACACTACATGTCCAAGAAAAACTACTTTCCTGAGCCAAAACTCAACTTACTCAGCTTAGCATAAAGCTGATTCTCCAACAACACTTGCAACACAATCCTCAAATGCTTATCGTTATCTTCTTCGGTACGCAAGTACACAAGAATATCATCAATAAACACTACCACAAACTGATATAGGAACTCATGGAACACACGATTCATTATATCCATGAATGCAGCCGGTGCATTTTTAAACCCAAACGACATCACGAAGAACTCAGAATGGCCATACCTTGTCCAAAAAGTTGTCTTGGGTACATCTACATCCTTAACCTTCAATTGATAATACCCCGACCTCAAATCAATCTTTGAAAACACCGAAGCACCTCGAAACTGATCAAACAAATCAACAATCGTTGGCAAAGAGTATTTGTTCTTAATCGTCAACTTATTTAGTTGCCGATAATCTATACACATATGCATAGTGCCATTCTACTTCTTTACAAAAAAGACCGGTGCACCCCAAGGTGAAACACTTGGCCTTATGAACCCTCGATCAAGTAACTCTTGAAGTTGTGTTTTCAACTCCTTCAACTCTTAGGTGCCTTTCGATAAGGAGTAATAGACCCCGGAGTCGTATTTTCATAAAACTCAATGCAAAACTCAACTTCTCTCTTTGGTGGCAAACCAGACAACTCTTTCAAAAAAACACCATAAAACTCACATATCGTCTGTATGTCTTGTACTCGCACTTTCTTTGTACCAGGGTTCAACACATAAGCTAGGAAAGCTTCGGAACCCAACTCCATCGTTCGACTCACTTCAAGAGCAGAAATTGCATTGGACAAGAATTTCACATTCTCGCCTACGATTACTACTTCGTAGTCATCAGCAAGTTTCAAGGTAACTCGCTTAACATCAAAATCAACTACAGCTCTATGCTCAGACAACCAATCCATTCCAAGAATCACATCAAAACCATAGAAACGCAATTCCATCAAATCAACTGAAAACACATGGCCCTGAACAGATAAAGGACATCTCATATACAGTTTTCTTGTAACAACAGTTTCACAAAAAGAGCTTGTTACTTGCATTCCTACATCTAGCATCTCAACAGGAATATCACGCAAATGTGCATGCTCACTCAAGATGTATGAATGCGTAGATCCAGAATCAATCAAAGCTAACAAAGATAAGGGTTCCAAGGCGAAGGTACCTGCAATCATGTTGGTGTCGTTACGTCCCTCGCGATTTGCATACACTCTTGTTGGACCACCACCTTCATGTTGAACCGCAACAACATGAGCTACACCTCTTTGCTCATCCTCCCTCGGTTGGAAGTTACCACGGCCGCGCCCACAGCCTTTCTGTGGTGTAACAATAGGTGCTCGCCCTTGACCACCTCCAGCTAGCAAAGGACACTCACGCCTCATATGATCAGTGGATCCACAATTCCAACAAGAATTAGCCCCATCCACAGGAGCTTGCACCTCACGAGCCACGCGAGGACAATCTTGCCTCAAATGCTCTCGCGATACACATGACCAGCAAGTATTCTGCTCAAACCTCACCCTATTACCATGAGCTGGCGCACCTCTCCTCAGGCCAATACCTACGGTCACGATTTCTCTTATTCTGTCCACCACTAGGACCATAATCTGCAGCTCTCTTACTCAAGCTTGAACCACCAACGCGAGAGGTCAAAACCAAACTTTGCTCTATATCCTTGGCTCGTGTCACCAACACATCGAAATCAGTGTAATCAGAAGCGAGCATGAAAGTCATCACTTCCTGCACCAAGCTATAACGGAAGCGATCACATCGATATCTATCACTCGGTACTAATTCCGGAGCATACTGACTCAAACGTACAAACTGGACCTCGTACTCAGCTACTGTCATGTTCCCTTGCACCAAGGACATGAACTCATGCTTCTTATCATCCTAGTATCTGACTCCCAGATACTTCTTTTTAAAGGTAGCCTAGAAGAAATCCCAATCCACCTCATTAGGTTCCGTGGCCGCGGTCACAGTCGTCTACCAAGTATATGCATCACCATGCAATAAAGAAACAACACAACCTAGCTTGCGTGCATCATTGCACCTCATTTGATCCAAAATCCAGATCGTATTAGCCATCCAAGCCTTGGATGCCTCATGAGACAATCCATGATACTCAATGCCCCCAAACTTGCAAGCGTTCCAATGACAAACCCAATTTCCCAGCAGCAGGTGCTTGCACTTGCACTCTAACAACAACAACCTGGAATGTTCCAGTCATCGCCTATACTAAAGGCGTCAAATCACCCAACACTGGACCAGCCTGTCCGTGTTGCACTTGCTCTTCACCCCCTGGTGGTGGTGGTGGTGGAGGAGGTAAATTCGCACCAGGCAGAACCTCGTTCTCTTGATTTCTTTGCTCACCAATAGGAGCAACTGACCTCGAACGTAGCTCTCTCCTTGGTCCCTTTGTGCTATTATCATTAAGGCATGAATATAAAACAAAATAAGAAATCGGGTCAGCTTCTATCAAGGATCCAAGACTTTGAATTCAATTTAAAACATTTCGCTATAGTAATAAGGAAATGGACATCCCAATTTCCAACAAACATAACATAAAGCATACAACATACATGTCACAACCATCGTGCATCACAATCAAAAAGATTCAGCCCACATTATCATCACATGTAACATCTTACACTCATATCATTTTCATCATACATAGAATCACCATCACTTGATCAACATTAACATGTTTATAACATTCACCGTGCAAAACAAACATCACCAAATACATGCAATTACATAACATTTACTTACCACTAACTTACTAACATCCCATTCTTTCAAAATCTGGCTCTGATACCACCAAATGTAACCCCCTCGACCCGGCCTAGCTGATTGACCGAACCAAATAGGTCACACAAGGAATATTGAAGTAAACCGAGAAGGTTTACCTCAATAAACGACCCTCTTTTTTTCTTTTTTTTCTTTCCTATACGCAAATTAGGTTCCTATATGTTTTACAAAGCAGCGGATCAAACACAACTCAAACGCTCATCAATTTTATCCAAATTCGATTTTTAGGGATCGTTTTGTAAACTTAACAAATTCCAAGAGTTTTCCCCAATTTCAATTTACCAACCTTTAATTAGTCTCATTACATGAATCTCTGTCAAAACTCAGCTCAAAATAATCATTCGAACTTATTTAATTGCATCTTCAACATTTAGGGACAAAAATGTAAAGATTCAGAATATTCAAGGATGTCATTTAACCATATTAACTACCACCGTATCGATACCCTTCGAGAGGGTATCCATACGCCCTCGACGAAAAGACTTCCAGGCTCAGCAATACAAAGGGTCTTATCGATACACTCAAGGCCCTTATCGATACACCCAAAACTTGTAGCCAAAATGCGTATCGATACACCCCCGTGTATTGGTACACCCCTCCAATTTACGAAAGTGGTATCAATACAATATTAAGTGTATCAATACCTTGCACCCTGCAATTACCCAAATTGCTGGTTTTATACACCTTAAACCATCCAAAGGTAGTCCAACACACTTTTAAGCATACTTTTAACTCAAATACACTTCAACCATCAAATATACAAGGCAACAACAACATCACATCATGGCAATCATCAACAATGTATTATATAGGCATGCTTCCTATGAAAATCAAGCATCCAAAAGTCAAATCTCAAAACAAAGCTTAATCTAACAATTAGAGGTCATTTGCAAATCAATATAGGCATACCAAACTTATATCAAAACAGAAAATACCAAAACAACCAACTCCAAGACATTGGACACCCCATTGCCTTTATTACTCTAGTCCATAACCAAACATACATTCAAGTGAAGTCTCTTCGGATTCCTTTGCGAGTTGCTGCCTCCAAATACTTAATTATCTACATTGATGAGCAAAAGAGAGCATAAGCATACAAGCTTAGTGAGGAATGCTCAAAAACCAAAAACACCATCAATGCTTAAACCATTTTCACATTTTTGAAAACCATCATGCCATCTTTGAAATCCTTGCACATCATCATTAAAATCAGCATGTTATACATCATGCAACAAGTATCAAATACTTCACAGCAACAAATCCATTGCTACTTATAAATCAAGCCTCTCATGCATATCCACCAATATGCAAAGCTTTAAGGTAAAACATGCATTTTCCATGTTATGCATCATAACTTTTCCATAACAATTTAATCGATTATATTGGCTTACAAGTGATCAACAACATTCTCATTTCTCAAAAAGCATATCAGATACACGAATTACAAAGTATTGTCACAAACACTTCATACACTCTACCAGCACCTCAAGGCTCACACACGGGAGCTACCTTCCACTGTTGTGACACCCGTGGTGGAGCATTCGGTACATCACAACCCCTCAACACCACTCATCGATAGATGTATAGCCCACTAATGAGAGACGGGACACCATACAAGGTTCACACACGGGAGCTATCCTCCACCATTGCAACACCTTAAACATTACTCGATCGTTAGGGTACTTGGATGGATTTTTCGGTACAATCACAACCCTCAACATGCAAGGCGACTTGTTTATAGTGCACTCAATTCTATAGTCGGCTAACTATATCCGATTCATTTGCAAAACACTTTACACAACATCACTTGCCAATATAATCCACTTTTAATGCAAACCTCATTGTTTTCTAAAGCATTCACAATAAGCCATATTCCAAGCATTAAACCATGCCTCAAAAATCATGTATAAACACATGCATACAAGGATCACTTACCTAGTGCAGCCTTAAACCATATGGCATCATCAACAACGTATCATATACTCAAATCATGCTTTAAAATAGTAGGTAAACACATTTAAAAACAAGTGCATCCATAAGCTCATAGAAGCACAATCCGAGGGAGAAAATCACATTACTTACTTCCGAACTTAGCTAAGCGTATCATGCTTACACTAAGTTCCCAAAACCACTTTTAAGTTGTTTCAAAGCTGGAATTCCAATTTCCACTCACCGACTTGCGAAACCTCAATTGTCCGACACAAAATTCATGCATCCAAAGCCCCTGAAACTTCGGCAAAAGCTTCCGAGGAATTCTCCCCCGTTTATACCACATAAGAATAGAGGATTAATGCATCTTAATGTATTAAAACCACTAGCAAACACTAAAATCCCGCAGCTCTGCCCAAAGGCACCAAAATACCCATCTGAAACAACCAAAATCACATTCGATTAATCACTAAACTCAACCCAACCATCAACAAACACTTCCAATACATTTTAACCATAAATCAACACCCAAAAACATCCTAATATCATCCTTATACGTCCAGTAACTCAGATTTCACATTCTCAAGCCAAAAACCCAAAATTAACAACCTAGACAATTAGAGATCTCATTGATTCAGGATTTTTATGATCAAAGCTCATTATTAACATCATTTAACATCCATATAAACCTTAAAATCATTCTTAAATAAACCAAAATAGTTCCCAAACGAAAATCACATTTAATCTCATCTTTTAGCAAGATTTCAACATTTTCATCAAATCATCATTAAAACCTTAATTACAAACAAAAGTCAAGAGTCAAATACTTTGAAATTTCATTAAAGAACCTTGATTAGAGGAGTAGCACAATATTACCTCCAATCCTTGCTTTTCTTCTAATTTGGAAAGTTTTCACATCAAGAAACTTGAGGAAAATCAAGGGAAATCTTAAGGAAAGAGTTGGAAATTAAGTCAGAAAAGGAAAGATGAAGAAATCTGGAAATTGAGAGAAAAGAGAGAGTGATTGGCTGAAGAGAACATGAGAAATGAAAGAGTTACGTCAAATTTTATTTAACAAAATAATCATCTCTCTTTTAATTAATAAATCCACTCTCTTTAATCTTTAATTAAACATTTAAAACACATGCCAAATTAGAGAAAAGGCTTAATTGCCATAAAGATTCTAAGAATTTGACTCTCCTTTGAAAATCATACTTTTTCTACAGTTTTAAAACTTTGCATTTTGGTCACTTCCCAATTGTACACGTTCCAAAACCCATTTTATAAAATTGATTTTACCAAACCCATCTATATCATTTTAGATGATTTTAGAAATTTTTACCATATTTTTATCTTATCTTGAACCATGATTTCCCTGAATCGTCCTTATTATTATTATTATATAATTAATTTTTCTATGATTTCTTATACGAAATACGCTATATGAAGAAATATATAAAAATAATTGAGTTTGTTTTAAAATATAAAGGCATAAGGAAATTTTTAGCCCTTAACGTTTACCATTTCTGTCATTTTGGCCTTAATTCTATTTTTAGGATAATTTTAACCTTCAACCTAGATCATTTTGTCAAACTACATATTTTTTAACTAACATGTTGACTAGACCGTTAAAATTTTAACAGTGATGACATGGCACATACACATAACAATACATTTTAAATGACATGTCATCCAACCTATCACATGTTTGCACGTGGAATAATTTTATTTTAATATAAAATATAAAAAACAATGAAACTTTAAATAAATTATTTAAAAATAATTAAAATTTAAAGCAAAAACAAACACGGAAAAATCCATTTTGAACCAAATCTTCCTTCTAAAAGGTGAATCGCTTTAATCAAATCTTTTCTTTAAAATACGAATCACTTTGAATCAACTAACAACATAAGGATGCAGTGAAAATATGAGGTGATTATGAGCATTGCAGATATCATTTATTGTTGAAAGAAAGGTTTGAGCTTTATTATTAATCAATTGGATTTTATGATTTTAGTTTAGGGTTTTGGAGTTTTGGTGTTTAATCTAATTTGGAGAGTTAGAATTTTGATTTAAAAATTAAGAATTTGAACATGATTTTAAAAATAATATCAAATGAATTTTTATAGAATTGGAAATAATCTCAAAAAATTAAAAATGATATATACAAGAAAAAACCCTAATGTGTCCTCCTGATCTTTCACAAGGAAACCATTATGTTGGCTCGGAACCGTTGGCTATGGCCAACGTAGACGACGGTGCCACGTCTCCTTCCGCTAGGAAGGTGGTCTGGTTTGAGTTCCCGCCCGTCCTTGAGAGGTTGGGATTGCTTGTTTCGTTAGAGGATCAACGTGCGAGAAAAAATATGTAACAAAGATGAACCTCCATGCACGACGTTGGTTGAGGGCCAGCTTAGTCCGGATGTTGTCTTCCTGATGTGTGGAGTACAGTCGGAGATGATGGAAATGGATGACGATCAATCAGGGGCTGCGAATAATTCTGGTGGTCTAGGGATGGTACCACCAGTGGCAAAAGCACTTATGCTGGGGCTGTAATGGTCTATGCTATGAAACTCGTATCTGTTAGTAAATCACCAGTGGAAGAAGAGCTTGTAGTCAAAGAAGATGATGTTAAGATTAACAAAAACAGTTTTGTTCCAACCATAATGTTTTCAGGAAGAGTCCATGCCCTTATAGCTGCTAGGATGAAAATTACGGTTATTGTCTGCCTTCTTGGTTAAACCATTAGTTTTAGAGCTTTGTATACCAGGATCGCGGCTCTATTGTCCCCTGTGGGTAAGTTTCAACTGATTAATTTAGATAATGACTATTTTGTGGTCAAATTTGAATAGGAGGAAGAGTATATGAAGGTGCTAACGATGGGACCATGGGCAATATTTGGTAGTTATTTGATGGTTCAGCCATGAAGTCGATCGTTTTCTACATCGGAGAAGCATCCCTCCTAATTTATTGCTTGGGTTCGCCTCCTAATACTTTCTTTCCGATACTATACTAAGGCCCTTTCAGGTGGATTGGTAATCTCATTGGACATGTTATTAAGGTTGACTACAAAACAAATGCGGGGGAAAGAGGTCGGTTTGCAAGGTTGGCGGTGATTGTTGATTTAAATAAGTCGTTAGTGCCTAGCCTAATTATAGACGGTTTCCGCCATAAGTTGGAATATAAAGGTTTAAATTTGATTTTTTATAAGTGTGGCATTTATCATCATATGAAAGAGATGTGTGGGATCAATGGTCTCAATGATGGATTGTAAGTTTTGGGGACGGAGACAGCTCAAAAGAAAATGGAGTCCCGGAGTGCGGGTAAACTACCTATCTTGAGATTTCGTTTGCTCTTAGATATGGATGAGACACATGTACCTTTGAAGATGACGGATGCACCTAAAAAGCCCAGTCCAGTGGTTTTGAAAAGGGTTTCCAAGGATAAGAAGGTGACATTGGAGAAAGAAACTAAACCAAACTCTACTATGATGAGTGTGGGGCCAAAAACCTTAAACTCGGGTACTAAGTTTTCTATGGGGCTGGCTTGAGAAAGGAACATGTGATGAGTGCTCACCTGGTTTGGTTGAATATGCTAGTTGATGGGGATGCGGTACAAGAAGTAGCGGTTCGCTCAGAGATAATGGGGGGGGGGTAATCACACAACAACTTTAATCGTGGAAGAATGGCAGAGTGTTCAGATGCAGCCATGAGGCAAATTTGTGGCTAGTGAAGGTGTTAAACAACATCGAAAAAAGGATCAATCGAAGCAGGGGCTTCGTATAAGGAAAAACTTAGAGTTTAAGCTCCCACCTAAAGCTTCTCTTTCGTAATGGATAAACACTAATGCAGCTATGTCTGGGAGTAGCGAGAATGTGATAAGCTTGGGGCGAAGGTTGTGTTACCTACTAGTATTGGGGATGAACCACGGGCAACAACCATGGTTGAAACCCAATGTAACGCTCTGGTTTTGGGCCTAGATGTTTTAGGCATCAGTTTAGGTTAGTCCAGCCTAGAATTGGAGATCCGAGCCTTTAGAAACGGTTCAATGGAAAAGTAGTCTGGGATAGGATAAAATTATGAGAAATATTGCTAAAATATTTTAAAAATATACATTGAAGGTTGTTAAAATCAAATTTAGAAAATGAGTTTTGGAAAGTCGAGATTTTAGAAAGTGACCATTTTGTAAAAAATACAAAGTTGGATTTTAAGGATTTAAATAAAAAGATGACAAGACTTGGAATCTTTAGGGGGCTTATATCTTTTTGTGGGCCTTTTCTCTCAAATTGACCATTTTAATTATTCTAATAAAAAGATTTTAAAAAGGGTTTCAAATTAAAAAGGGAATTTTAATTAAAACAAGAGAATAGTTTACGTAACTAACTTCTCTTATTTTGCACTCAGCCAAACACTCTTTCTTTTCTAAAAACCAGAGATTTTCCATCTTTTCTAATCCTTTTTGAATAGCTAAAGAGATCGTTGATTCTCCTATCAATTATCATTGAGTTTACTAGAAGATTTCATCAAAATATTGTCATTTGAGGAGAAAAGGCAAGGTTAGAGGTAAGATTTCTTTTAACTCCTCTAATCAAGGTTCTTTAATGAAATTCCCAAGTCTTGTGCCTCCTAAATATGTTTATTAACTTTGTTTTATAGTTGATTAATGAGAAATTGGCTACAATTGGGTTTATGTGGTGAATTTCTAAGATTTTCGTTTGTGCACTATTTTGGTTGATTTTAGATTAATTTTAAAGTTTTTGTGGATATTAAATGATGTTGAAATAATGGCTCAATCATAATAATCCCGGATTAGGTTGGATCTCTAAAAGTTTAGGTTGTTAGTTAAGGGTTTTTGGCTTGAAAGTGTGAATCTGATGTTGCTGGGCATTATTAGAAGTAATTGGGGTGTTCATGGATGTTAATTGATGGTTAAAAGTGAATGGAAGTGGTGGATTGTGGATGGGTTAAGTTTGGAGTAAGATCAATTGAGTTTTCGGTTATTTTGGATGAGTATTTTGGGTGTCTTGGACAAAGCAGCGAGATTGTTTGAGTTGCTGGTGATTTTAATGCATTATGATGCATTGATCCTTTATTCTTGTGTGGTATAAAAAGGGGAGAATTCTTTGGAAGCAATCGATGAAGATCTAGGGGCTTCAAATGCTTGATTTTCGCGTCGGCGATTGAGGTTTCGCGAGTCTGTGAGTGGAAATTGGATTTCCAGCTTTGAAACACCTTTAAAGTGGTTTTGGGAACTTAGTGTAAGCTTGAAACTCTTTACAAAGTTCAGAAGTAAGTAAAGTGATTTTCTCCCTCGGATTGTGTTATTGTAAGCTTGTTGATGCACTTGATTTTATATGTTTTTACCTACTGTTTTTAAGCATGATTTTGAGTAAGAGATTTGTTGTTTATGATGCCATATTATTAAAGGATGCACATGGTAAGTGATCCTTGTATGTATATGTTTATACATGTTTTATGAAGCATGGTTTGATTCTTGGAAATATGGCTGATTGTGAATGTTTTTTGAAAACAGTGAGGTTTGTACTAAATGAGAATTATATTGGCAGGTGATGTTGTGTAAAGTGGTTAATAAATGAAATCGGATATAGTTAGCCGGCTATAGAATTGAGTGCACTATAAACAAGTCGCCTTGGATGTTGAGGGGTTGTGATTGTACCGAAAACTCCATCCAAGTATCCTAACGGTTGAGGAAATTGAGTTGTGTCCCGTCTCTCGTTAGTGAGGTTATACATCTGCCGATTAATGGTGTTGGGGGTTGTAAGGTACCGAATACTCCACCACGGGTGTCACAACGGTAGAGGGTAGCTCCCGTTTGTGAACCTTGAGATGCCGGTGATAATGTATGAATTGTTGGGACAACACTTGGGGATCCGTGTATCTGATATGTTTTGAGAAATGAGAATGTTGATGATCACTTGTGACCCAATATAATTGATAAATTGCTATGAAAATTATATGGATGCATAACATGAAAAATGCATATTTTACTCTTTAAGCTTTGCATATGGTAGCTATGCATGGAAAGGCTTAGAATGAGTTTTAGCAAATGGTTTTGCCGTTGAAGCATGTGATACTTGTTGCATGATGTATAACATGTTGTTTTTGTTAATGAAGTGCATGGATTTCAAAAAGGGCGCGATGGTTTCCAAATGGTGTTAAGCATTGATGGTGTTTTTTGGTTTTGAGCACTCCTCACTAAGCTTGTATGGTTACGCTCTCTTTTGTCCATCAATTCAGATAACTAAGTGTTTGGAGGCAGCAACTTGCAAAGGGAATCGTATGAGACTTCGCTTCGAATGTATGTTTCGTTTTATGAACTATAGTAATAAGGGCAATGGGAGATCCATGGTTTAATTGGGAGATGTGTTGAAACTCCCTATTTGAGCAAGTTTACTTGTTGGTTTTTAACTTGTAAAAGGCCTTTATATGTTGGTTTAAGCTTTGATTTGAGTTTTCACTTTTCGATGGTTTGATTTTCATAGGAAGCATGCCTTTAGTGCTCCTTGATGATTCTTGCCATATCTTAATGTTGAAATTGCCATGTATACTTGAGGATTGATGTTTATTTGAGTTATATGCATGTTAGAAGTAAATTGGCATGCTTAGGAATGGTTTAAAAGGAGTTTAAAAAGCTAAAATTGACATTACAGGCCTCAGAGTATCGATACCTTTGTAAGGGTATCGATATGGACTGTGTAAATTGGAAGGGGTTATCGATACATGAGGGTGTATCGATACCGTTTTTGGCTACTGGTTTTACAGGTATCGATACCAACCTTGAGGGTATCAATACTGGCCTTGAGGGTATCGATACCAACTTGTTGATTGTGTCTTTGGGTGCTGGTCATCGAGGGAGTATCAATACCCTCTCTAAGGGTATCAATACGGTGGTAGTTAAATTGGTTAAAAGGTATCTTTGAACATTCTGAATCTTTACGTTTTGGTCCCTTAATGTTGTGGATGCAATTATTGGAGTTCGAATGATTATTTTGAACTGAGTTTTGACAGAGATGCATGTAACATGATTAATATAAAAATGGTAATCTAAAATTGGGGGAAATCATTATAATTTGACAATTTTACAATTTGTCCCTAAAAGTTGTTTTTGTATGCATATGATGTTCGATTGATGTTATGTTTGATCCGCTGCAACATTAAACACTTAGGTTTGTAACGAGCATCTAGACAAGATAAAAGAAAAAAATAGTGTCGTTTATTGAGGTAAACCTTCCCGGTTTACTTCAATATTCCCTGTGTGACCCGTTTGGTTTGGTCGCTCTCCTAGGCCGGGTCGAGAGGGTTACATTTGGTAGTATCAGAGTCAGGTTTCGAAAGAATGGGATGATGATAAGTTAATGGTAAGTCGATGTGATGTGATTTTATGTTATTGGTGATGTTTGTTTTACACGGTGAATGTTGTAAGCATGTTAATGTTGATTAAATGATTGTGATGCTATGCGCGATGATCGTGATGTAAGCATGAACTGTTATATGTTGTGATGTTGTAGACTGAAACTTATTGATTGTAATGCACGATGGTTGTGATTTGAACATTGTATGCTTTATGCTATGTTTGGGGAAATTGGGATGCCCATTGCCTTATTACTATAGTGAAGTGTTTTTAAATTGAATTCGAAGTCTTGGATCCTTGCTAGAAGCTGGCTTGATTTCTTGTTTTGTTTTATACTCATGCCTTAATTATAATAGCACAATGGGACCGAGGAGACAGCTACGTTCAGGATCAATTGCTCCTGCTGGTGAGCAAAGGAATCAGGGGAACAAAGTTTTGCCTGGTGTGAATTTACCTCTTCCACCGCCACCACTTGGGGTGAGGAGCAAGTATAACACGGACAGGCTGGTCCGGTGTTCGGTGATTTGACGCCTTTTGTACAGGCGATGACTAGAGTACAAGCACAAGTACAAGCACATGTGGTTGGGCAATTAGGTTTGCCGTTGGAACGCTTGCAAAGTTTAGGAGGCGTTGAATATTGCAGATTATCTCCTGAAGCATCCGAGGCTTGGATGGCTAGTACGATCCAGATTTTGGATCAGATAGGGTGTAATGATGCATGCAAGATGGGGTGTGTTGTCTCTTTATTACATGGTGATGAATACAGTTGGTGGACGACTGTGACCGCGGCTATGGAGCCCAATGAGATGGATTGGGAGTTCTTCAAAGCTGCCTTTAAGAAGAAGTATCTAGGAGTTAGATACTTGGATGATAAGAAGCGTGAGTTCAAGTCCTTGGTGCAAGGAAACATGATAGTGGCTGAGTACGAGGTCCAGCTTGTACATTTGAGCCAATATGCTCCGGAATAGGTGCCAAGTGATAGGCATCGATGTGATTGTTTCTGTTATGGCTTGGTGCAGGAAGTGAAGACTTTCATGCTAGTTTCCGATAATACTGATTTTGATGTGCTGGTGACGCGAGCCAAGGATATCGAGTAGAGTTTGGGTTTGACCTCTCGTGGGGGTGGTTCTAGATCGGGAAAGAGAGTTGCGGATTCGGATCCTAGTGGTTGACAATATAAGAGAAACCGTGATCGTAGATATCAGCCTGAGGCGAGGCGAGGTACTTTTGTGTGAGGTGCTCCAACTCAAGGTAATAGAGTGAGATCTAAATAGAATACTTGTTGGACATGTGGATCGCGAGAGCATTTGAGGCGAGATTTTCCTCGTGTGGCTTGAGAAGCACATGCTCATGTGGTTGGGGCGGCTAATTCTTGTTGGAACTGTATATCAGCTGATCATATGAGACGTGAGTGTCCTTTGTTAGTGGGAGGTGGTCAAGGACGGGCACCTGTTGTTGCACCACAAAGAGGCCGTGGGCGCGGTCGTGGTAATTTCCAACGGAGGGAGGATGGACAGAGAGGTGTAGCTCATGTTGCTACTGTTCAACTCGAGGGTGGTCCTGCAAGAGTGCATGCACATCGTGAGGGACGTAACGACACCGACGTGATTGCAGGTACTTTTCACCTTGCAATCCTTGTCTTTGTTAGCTTTAATTGATTCTAGATCTACGCATTCATACATCTTGAGTGAGCATGTGTTGCATGTAAAAGAGTCTATCGCAATAGAGTGCAAGTGTACACGACGCAAGTAGTAAAGTGATACACGAAGTATCGGATGTCGAATCCACAGGGACTGGAAATAGCCTTAACCTAAAACTGCTGCACAAAGAAAAGATAATTTTAATTGTTTGTGAGGGAATAATAAAGAGTACTGAAGATAAAAGAGTAAAGAAATCAAGATAGAGAGAATGAGATGGTATTGATTTGCTCAGTAGTGTAGGTGTTGCAAACTCTAGGACTCTATGTTCTGTCATTGCGCCTGTCGCGGCAGCACCTGTCGCGGTAGCGGTCTGTTGTTTTCGCGGCAGTGATCACACAACTATGTACTTCATGCTTGGCAAGAATCCCTGTTGTGCCTTGGCCTATCCCTAGGTCCAAGTTTGTCGATGAACACGTCTTTGATGATACCTCCCAGCGTGAATCGAAGGATGAACACCGATGTTGTTGAATTCTTCCTTAGCCACTTAACCTCGTCCTATCCCTAGGTCCGAGATAGTTCAACCATAAACTGGAGAACCTGTACTTATTCCTTTCGTATACTTAACTCTCCCTATATTAAGTAAATGTATAATCTCACAATGCTCTCCCGATACTCTTGCAAGATGTTGAAAACCAGAATAAGCAAACTTGAAATCTATTTTATTGAACAGAAAAAAAATCCTAAAACAAATGCAATCCTTGCAACTACTTTACAGAATCAACCCTTAGCCCTAGGGGAAGTTTAGACATGATGAGAAGGGGGAAAACGACTAGGGTTTAGGGGAAGACGACTAAAGAGTAAGATATCCTTCCCTAGGTCGAATTACATGCCTTTATATAGGCCTTGGATTCAAGTTTTCTAATATGGCAAGAATACAAGTTTAAATTAAAGTACAACTCTATTAAAGACTAAATCTTCAGAGTAGATGTCTTTAATTCGTTCTCTCTTCTTGCTTGGAGTTTCTTCCTTGAACTTTGGGCTTGGCCTTCATTCTGACCTAGGGCTCAGAAAAATATAAGAGTGCTCCACGACAGACCGGCTTTATTTCCTCTTTCTGTCGAGCTCCACTTCACTTCTTCCCTTCACTATTGTTGTCGTCATTGGTTGCCACGGCAGCGGCCATGGCAGCATCCTTCTTCTCGTCTGCAGTCTTGTGTTCCAGCTCTACTTCTCTACTGCCCTGCGTCTACTACAGCAGCTACCTGCAAAAGTAACCAATTTCAGTAGCAACTATGCCATTTAATATAATTGTGATGTATGAATGAAATCTATCCTAAATGCAATGAATTATGCTTGAATGCAGCAGAAATATGGGTTAAATAGGGGGTAAAATATAGAACTTTTACACACTCAACACACCCCCAAACTCAAGTTTTTGCTTGCCCTCAAGCAAATATTACCTAACTTAATAATAATAATTTTTTTTCTTTGGCTTAAATCAGTGAACTCTACATTACCTGCCACTTGTATTCTATCAAGAGTAGTACCTTGTCGGGCATTTCAGGATTCATTCGGAACCATGCTATAATTCGTGTGAAGTGTGTGTGGGTTTTATGAACACTTATGCATCTAGACTACCTTAGTATACCAAAATAGTTATGTCTACAAACTTGAGGTTATGCCATTTCAATTTTTTCTGGACGCAATTCTTAGGCTCCTTTAGTTTTTTCTAACTCTTTATTTAACTGCATCTTTTCTGTAGGCAATTCTTAGGCTCCTTTAGTTTTTTCTAACTTAGCTCAAAAAGAAATCTCCTAAAATAAGTGCAAGGCAGTTTTGCAAGCTATTGAGTCTGAATATTTTTTCTTTCTTTCTTGTTTTCCTAAAGCCAGTGATAGGCACCTCTAGAGGCAGTTTCAAGCGGGTAAACATTCCTATTCCAGTGTACTAAAGTAATCTAAAAAGCATAAGAGTCACAAAGAGTGTTTTACAGGGTAGAATCATAGCAAGACTCTAAACAGATCCTAAAATTTCCTAAAGGCACTGTCAGGACAGCATATGTCGTGGCAGGTAAGTGAAGTTCAAAGACTTAAGCCAAAATTTCATTTTTTTTTATTTTTTTTGAGCAAAAATAAACTAAACATTAGACACAATTTCTAAACATAAAGACACTTCATTAATGGAGGGATGCCACCCCCAAACTTAAAGGTTGCATTGCCCTCAATGCATGATGACAAAATGAAGAAAATAAAATGAAAACAACATCACAATTATAACAAAATAGCAGACATCAAAGATAAGATAAAAACTTAAATATTAAGTGTTGTCATCGTTGCTGCTGCTGTTGATCTGTATCTGCCGGCGGGCAGTTACTTTCATCGTCGGTGCCGGCAGATGGCTTGGACATGCAGAGGTGGTCTTTTTCTTGGCTTCCCTCGGAGGATGGATGCGGGTAGGTGAGATCTGGGGTGGTTTCTCTAGCACCTGCACCTCCTCGGAAGAGCTGTTGCTGCTGCTGCTGCTGCTGCTGCTGCTGCCGTCAGATTTCCCTAGGCCGGATGGTCTGTCACCTGTGTTGGGTTTCTACCGCTTCATCTAGGTGAATTCTTTTGTCAGGTTCCTCTTGATAGAGGGCTCACCATTGGATTCATCCCAAATTGAAGAAGAGGAAAAACCAGCAATGTACTCGTCAAGGTCTGATAGGGGCGCTTTTCTCTTTTCTCCCCTGGCAGAGGCTGTGGCAGTGGGGCTGCCACCTGCAACTGTCGCGGCCGGGGTTGGAGTGGACGCAGCAGACGATGTTCTCGGTGTCGCAGTAGGGGTAGGGGTATGGGCAGAGGTGGGAGCAGCAAAATAGTGATAGGGGAAAGCAGGAAACAGTACATCTAGAAAATTTAAATTGCTTTTAATGAAATGTACCGTTGCTGTTGTGAAGTCCCGGATAAAGCTCATCAAGACCAGCTGTCGTTCCTCCATTTTCTGCAGGGTGGCAAGGATTTGGGTGGAGGAGTCGGCTTGGGGTGCTACTGTTGTGGGCTGCCTCTGTTCTGTGGCGGCAGGCTCTATCTGGGTGGGCTCTGTCGGCTCACCTGCCGCGACATGCGGGTTGAAGCTGGAGATTGGTATTGCGGCTTTCAGCTCCATCAAACTGAGGATGTTTCTCTTCGTCCATCCTTTTCCCCGGACTTTCAAATCCTCAGCAATTTCAGGGACATCGTGGCCACGGCAGAGTGCTGTTATGAGGTAGGGGAAGACAAGGGGTCCCGATGGCCGCATTGCACAATCCAAAATCCCTTCCCGAATGTATCGACCAACATTAATAGGCCTCTCATTTAAAATTGAATGGACGAGATCTAACCTTGGTTGATCCACTGTGCTGTTGTGTGAGGAAGGCATAATCCTCTTTTTCATGAATGCGTTCCACAGCTTGTCTTCGGGGGTGAGTTCAGCTTGTTTCACCGTCCTTGGGTGTTTGGGGTCTGTATTCCATTGGGTCCCTTCCTCGATGAGTTCTGCCATGACAGCATCATAATCTGCTGCCTCCAGGCTCTCCACGAACCTCTTATGCCCATCTTCCTTTCTGCCGACGTAAACTCCGTAAAGGGTGTTAATATATTCTGGTTCCAGAGGGACTTCCTTACCACGAACTGTCACTGCTGTCGACGGCTGCATAAAATTCTCTGACCAGGGTGACGTTCATCTCTTCAAGTTGCTCAGCAAACATCTGCTAATGTAGTGCTCTGATCTTACAGGCCATAAATGGTTTGAGCCCGAGATTCTTCGTTCGTTTGCTGTAGATGAACCCTTTCTCTTCCCACATATCCCTGCCCTGGAAGGAGCTGGGAGTGGCTGCTGCTGGGGCAAAGCTTGAGGCAGCACTTCGTCTGGTGTTTCTGGTACTCATAGTTGCAAGAGACTGTAGAAAAATGAAAGCAAATGAAAATCTAGAGAGGAAGCAAGTAGAGAGAGTAAAAGTGAAGTGAAAAATGAATAGTAAAACGGGGTTTATATAGATGAAGAGTTTGCTGCCCGTTGGAGCTGTAACGACAGGCGCGAATAACGGGGATAGTTGTTACGCGGTTTCTGGCGCGTATGTCATGCGTTTCCGTGTCTGTTGCACGTCTATTACGCGTTTGCGTGTCTGCCGCGACAGCCTGTTGACAGGCTTGATTTTCCGCGTCTGTCATGGCAGCTGTAACGACAGACTCCAATTTTGGGCTTTTTGGGCTGATGGTGCGATGGTGGGCTAAGTTCACTTTTTCTCCTCTCCTTGTCTCCTTTATTTCCTGAAATTATTTAAAATAAAAACTTAGTTCCTAAAAAATAAATTAATTCTAATTTCCTAATATATATATATATATAATAAAAAAAATAAAATTAAGTTAAATTAGGGATGCCAAGAGGGGCATCTCCTAAAGTAACCACTTCCTGCATTCTTGGGGCTTCAATCCCCTGATAATGCTTCAATCTCTGTCTGTTGACTTTAAATTGGTGTCCGTCTTTTAAAGATTTGATTGTGATGGCACCATAGGGAAAAACTTGCACCACTTGAAATGGGCCGAGCCATCTAGATTTCAGCTTCCATGGGAAGAGTTTCAACCTAGAGTTGAATAACAACACAAGCTGCCCTGGGCAGAACTGTCGTGGCAGCAGCTTCTTGTCATGCCACTTTTTTGTATTATCCTTGTAAATCCTTGCGTTGTCATAGGCCATTGCTCGAATTTCTTCAATCTCATTCAAGTCAAGTAGCCTTTTCTGTCCTGCCTTTTCCAAGTCTATGTTCACTACCTTGATGGCCCAATATGCTCTGTGCTCAATCTCAACAGGTAGATGGCATGTTTTTTCATAAATCAGCCGGTAGGGTGACATTCCCAATGGAGTTTTGAATGTTGTTCTGTAGGCCCATAGTGCATCATTGAGGTGTAGGGACCAGTCCTTTCGAGTTGGTTTAACCATCTTCTCAAGAATGTTCTTTACCTCTCTGTTGGATATTTCGGCTTGTCCAAAGGTCTAAGGGTGATAAGCTGTTGCAATCCGATGTTTGACACCATATTTTTTAAGGCAGCAACTATTACCTTATTGTCAAAATGCCTCCCTTCATCACTGATAATCGCCTTTGGAATGCCAAATCTAGAGAAAATGTTCTTATGCAGAATTCTCTGAACAGTCTTGGCATCATTTTTCTGTGTGGCGATCGCTTCAACCCATTTGGACACATAGTCCACTGCCAGGAGGATATAAAGATTCCCACATGATGCTGGGAATGGTCCCATGAAATCAATCCCCCAAACGTCGAAGATTTCGACTTCAAGAATGTTTTGCAGCGACATCTCATGTCTCCCTGAGATTTTTCTAGTCCTTTGACATTTTTCACAGCTTTTGTAGAATGTCTGGGCATCCTTGAACAGTGAAGGCCAATATAATCCAGACTGCAAAACCTTGGCAGTAGTTTTGTTACCACCTAAGTGTCCTCCATATTGTGAAGCATGGCAGTGATGAAGCACAGCTTCCTACTCATCCTATGGTACACACCTCCTGATGATCTGATCTGCACACATTTTGAAAAGAAGAGGTTCGTCCCAATAATAATGCTTAACATCATTTTGGAACCTCTTCCTAGCTTGATAGTGAAGACCAGTAGGAAATATTCTGCTAACTAAATAATTAACGAAATCAGAATACTAGGGGAGTTTAGAAAACTTATCTGCCACCATGGCTGTCGCGGCAGTGCTTGTGGCAGCGAACAACTGCTCGTCAGGGAAGGTCTCCAGTATGTGTGTCTCGTCTGTTGGGACTCTTTCCCTTCTCTAATCTTGACAAGTGATCTGCAACTTGGTTCTCTGTCCCCTTTTTATCCTTGATTTCTATGTCGAACTCTTGCAGCAGCAGAATCCAACGAATCAGTCTGGGCTTTGCGTCTTTCTTAGCAAACAGATATTTCAGTGCAGAGTGGTCTGTGTGGACCACCACTTTCATTCCAAGTATGTAGGATCGGAACTTGTCAATTGAAAACACCACAGCCAACAATTCCTTCTCTGTTGTGGTGTAATTTACTTGGGCATCGTTGAGTGTTTTGCTAGCGTAGTAAATTACATGGAATGGCTTGTCCTTCCTCTGCCCAAGTGCTGCCCCTACAACATAATCACTGGCATCACACATAATCTCGAATGGCAACTTCCAGTCCGGTGGCTGTACAATTGGGGTTGTTACTAGCTTCTCTTTTAGAATTCTAAATGCCTCAGTACATTTAGTGTTGAAGTCGAAGGGACGATTCTTCTCTAATAGGTGGCATAACGGTTTGGTGATCTTCAAAATATTGGCTATAAACCTTTGATAGAACCCATCATGCCCTAAAAAACTTCGAATTCCCTTGACTATGGTGGGTGGTGGCAGCTTTTCAATTACCTCAATTTTGGTTCTATCGACCTCTATGTCGCGACAGCTTACTTTGTGGCCTAGGACTATCCCTTCATCCACCATGAAGTGACATTTCCGCCAGTTTAACACCAAGTTCGCTTTCTCGCATCTCTCGAGCACTTTTTGTAGGTTGCCTAAGCAGCTTTCAAAATTGTCCCCAAAGACGGAAAAATCGTCCATGAATATTTCCAAGAAGTCCTCCACCATGTCGGAGAATATCGCCATCATACACCTCTGAAAAGTTGCGGGTGTGTTGCAAAGTCCAAATGGCATCCTCCGAAAAGCGTAAGTACCGTATGGGCAAGTGAAAGTCGTTTTCTCTTGATCCTCCAATGCGATGGCTATTTGGTTATAACCCGAGTAACCATCAAGAAAACAGTAATAAGGCTTTCCCTCTAATCTATCAAGCATTTGATCAATAAAAGGCAGGGGAAAGTGGTCCTTCCGGGTAGCTTTGTTAAGCTTCTGGTAGTCCATACAAACCGTCCAACCGGTCACAGTCCTGGTTGGAATTAACTCATTTTCTTCATTGGTCACCACGGTTATTCCTCCTTTCTTAGGAACGCACTGCACCGGGCTCACCCACTTACTATCCGAGATGGCATAAATTATCCCAGTGTCTAGCCATTTGATAATTTCTTTTCGGACCACTTCTCGCATAGCATCATTCAAACGTCTCTGGGCATCAATGGTCGGCTTGTGATCATCCTCTAAGAGGATTTTATGCATGTATAGTGTCGGTCTGATGCCTTGGATATCAGCTATTGTCCATCCAATAGCCTTTTTGTGCTGCTGCAACATCCCTATCAGCTGCTATTCATGTTCCTGCATCAACTTGGAAGAGATGATTACGGGCAATGTATCATTTAATCCAAGAAAAACATATTTGAGCTGCCCTGACAGGGGCTTAAGATCTAGAATAGGTGGTTCTACAGTTGATGGCTTTTGGATGATATGTTCATTCGAGGTATAGTTTAAGGGCTCGAATAACTTACCTAGACGATTGCCTATCCAGTTTACCTCCTCATGACCTTCAGTGTCAGATATGTCAGAATCTGAGGAGCTGCTGTCGACTTCGTTGCCGTGACAGTCTTCTAAATGGCTGCTGGGGCAGTGGCCAAATTTGATGTCATGATAGCCTGACCTGATGCAGGGTTGGTCAGGGATAACTTCAATGATAGCCTTGCATTCTTCTTCTGCATCGGCGTGCTTTATTGCTTGGAGAACATTCAGCTTGATCTCTTGATCATTCACTCTCATAGTGAGTTCTCCGTTTTCTACATCAATCAATGATCTTCATGTGTCTAAGAAGGGTCGCCCCAGGATGATTGGTGCATTCTCATCTGCTTCACAATCTAAAACAAGAAAGTCGGTAGGGAAAATAAATTTATCCACTCTTACCAGAATATCTTCAATTTTCCCTTCTGGTTGCACGTAAGAGCGGTCTGCCAGCTACAACATAACTGTTGTGGGTCGTGCTCGTCCAATACCTAATTTCTGAAATACAGATTTTGGCATTAAATTAATACTAGCACCTAGATCACAAAGTGCCTTACCCATGAATTTATCACCGATTATGCACGATATTATGAAGCTCCCAAGATCCTTCTTTATCTGGGGTGGATGCTTGTGTAGAATAGTCATGCATCCTTCTGTCAGCTTAACCGTCTCAAATTCCCCAAGTCTGGATTTCTTCGACATAGCATCCTTGAGAAACTTGGCAAAACTGGGCATCTCCTTGATGGCATCTAACAGCGGAATATTGATGTGGACATGCTTAAAAATATCATAGATCTTCTTAAGCTGGAACTCTTGTTTCTGCTTCTGTAGCCGCTGTGGAAAAGGAGGTGGACGACGATAGTCTTCAATGTGTCCTTCCCATTTCATTCGGATCTGAGGAGGCTTAGGTTCTTCATCCTTCTCCTCTGTCTCTTTTGCTGTCGTGACAGGTGTGGCGGGAGCAGGCTATTTATCGTCTATCAGGGCAACGTTCTAGGCAGTCGATTCTAGGGCTGGTTTCTTAATTAGTTCAGCCTTCTTCTCTAGCCCTGGTAATTGCTTCCCACTCCTAGTTGTGATAGCTTTGCACTGCTCATGTGTGGGTTGTCTAGCGACCTCAGTATCGCTAGGGAATCCTCCATTCTGCCTTGGCTTTATATGCTGGGAAACCTGACGCATCTGTGTCTCCAATGATTTCAGAGTATCTTCATGGTTAGGCATCCGCATCTCTGTTTTATCCATGAACGACTCAGTTTTCTTGACGAAGTTATTCATGTTTTCAATGTAAGTTCCTCTCTGAGACATAAACGTGGCCAAGGCCTGCTCCAATATACTAGTTGTGGCTGCTGGTTGCTGTTGCGGTTGCTGCCGTGTCAGAATTCTAGGTGCTCCATGATTTTGAGTGTTATGTGCTTGAGGGTTCAGGGCATTGTTTGGGTTGCTCCAAGAGAATTTGGGATCTTTTCTCCAGTTGGGATTGTATTTGTTGGAATTGTAGTTCTGCTTGTTATAATTTCCAGCATACATCCCTTCCTCTAGCTTTAGCGGACAGTCTTACGAACTATGATTCCCACTGCAAGTTCCACATATCTCTTCTGCAGCGTAGACAGGTTGAGAATCCTTCTTCAACAAGTTTTCTACTGCCTTTGTGAGATATGCAACTTATGTCTTTAAGGAATTATCGGCTTTGTAATCCTTCACAGCTAGTACTCGTTTACCTCTCCTTGATGTGGGGAATTGCTCTTCATTCTTCGCCAAATTCTTTAACACTACCATGGCTTCATCCGGATCTTTATCCAACAACAACCCATTGGCTGCTGAATCGATTCTCATACGAGTCTGTAGGTTGGCAGCATTGTAGAATTTGATTACCTGATTCCAAACAGGGAATCCATGCATCGGGCAATTCCTGAGAAGAGTAGTAAACCTGTCCCATGCCTCGTGCATTGGCTCATCGTCTTCTTGTTGAAAAGTAGCAATTTCGTTACGTAATCGCTCAGATAAATGGGAAGGATTAAAACGAGATAAAAATTCACGAGTTAAATCTGCCCAAGTTCGTATTGAACGCGGCGTTAGTTAGTTCCACCAAGTTTTAGCTCTGTCCCTCAATGAATGAGGAAACAACCGAAGCCTCAGTATCTCAAGATTTACTCATGGTAGTCTCAACGAACCACAGATTTCTTGGAACGTTTTCAAATGTTCCCTAGCATCCTCTTTAGCAGCACCACTAAATTGGCCAGCGGAATTAATCATGCTGAACATGACAGGTTTCAGCTCGAAATTTTTAGCTTCCACGTCTGGCAGGGTGGTCTCTAGTTCCACATGATCATTGATCATGTAGTCTCGGCATGACCGGCGTACGGCCCCAGCAGCAGGAGGATCGGCAGGCCGTTCGTTTCCTCCATCTCCGATAGGATCTTTAGGACCTTGGGGATTCCCTTGGTTGTTCCTCTTGTCTTCGTGTCTTCCGTTCACCATTGCTTCTAATTGTTCCTCCAGGTACTCGCTTCTTTCTACTATGAGGCGGACTCGTTTCCTGAGGTTGCACGTTCGTTCGATTTCAGGATCTAACTTGTGCTCAGGTTCTTTCCCTCGTTAAGATTTGAGCATAAGCAAACAAAAGACCTTGTGAAAAGAACAGGGTGAACAATCCAAGTAAAAACAAAAATTTTTAAAAAAAAGTGCAGTAAAAGTAGGGTAAAGATATGTTGCCAGTCCCCGGCAACGACACCAAAAACTTGTTGCGTGTAAAAGAGTCTATCGCAATAGAGTTCAAGTGTACACGACGCAAGTAGTAAAGTGATACACGAAGTATCGGATGTCGAATCCACATGGACTGGAAATAGCCTTAACCTAGAATTGTTGCACAAAGAAAAGATAATTTTAATTGTTTGTGAGGGAATAATAAAGAGTACTGAAGATAAAAGAGTAAAGAAATCAGGATAAAGAGAATAGACTGGTATTGATTTGCTCAGTAGTGTAGGTGTTGCAAAGTCTAGGACTCTCTGTTCTGTCGTTGCACCTGTCGCGGCAGCGGTCTATTGTTGTCGCGGCAGCGATCACACAACTATGTACTTCAAGCTTGGCAAGAATCCCTGCTGTGCCTTGGCCTATCCCTAGGTCCAAGTCTGTCGATGAACACGTCTTTGATGATACCTCCCGGCGTGAATCGAAGGATGAACACCGATGTTGTTGAATTCTTCCTTAGCCACTTAACCTCGTCCTATCCCTAGGTCCGAGATAGTTCAGCCATAAACTGGAGAACCCGTACTTATTCCTTTCGTATACTTAACTCTCCCTATATTAAGTAAATGTATAATCTCACAATGCTCTCCCAATACTCTTGCAAGATGTTGAAAACCAGAATAAGCAAACTTGAAGTCTATTTTATTGAACAGAAAAAATCCTAAAACAAATGCAATCCTTGCAACTAATTTACAGAACCAACCCTTAGCCCTAGGGGAAGTTTATAACATGATGAGAAGGGGGAAAACGACTAGGGTCTAGGGGAAGACGGCTAGAGAGTAAGATATCCTTCCCTAGGTCGAATTACATGCCTTTATATAGGCCTTGGGTTCAAGTTTTCTAATATGGCAAGAATACAAGTTTAAATTAAAGTACAACTCTATTAAAGACTAAATCTTCAGAGTAGATGTCTTTAATTCTTCTTCTCTTCTTGCTTTGAGTTTCTTCCTTGAACTTTGGGCTTGGCCTTCATTCTGATCTAGGGCTCAGAAAAATATAAGAGTGCTCCATGACAGACCGGCTTAATTTCCTCAATCTGTCGAGCTCCACTTCACTTCTTCCCTTCACTATTGTTGTCGTCATTGGCTGCCACGGCAGCGGCCATGGCAGCATCCTTCTTCTCGTCTGCAGTCCTGTGTTCTAGCTCTACTTCTCTACTGCCCTGCGTCTGCTACTGCAGCTACTTGCAAAAGTAACCAATTTTAGTAGCAACTGTTCCATTTAATATAATTGTGATGTATGAATGAAATCTATCCTAAATGCAATGAATTATGCTTGAATGCAGCAGAAATATGGGTTAAATAGGGGGTAAAATATAGAACTTTTACACACTCAACAACATGCACATTTTCTTGATATCCCTATTGAGATGCTAGATGTAGGAATGCAAGTGACAAGCTCTTTTGGTGAAACTGTTGTTACCAGAAAGTTGTATAGGAGATGTCCTTTATCTGTTCAAGGCCATGTGTTTTCAGTTTATTTGATGGAGTTGCCTTTCTATGGATTTTAATGTTAAGCGAGTAACCTTGAAACCTGCTGATGATTACGAAGTGGTAATTGTAGGTGAGAATGTGAAATTCTTGTCCAATGCAATTTCGGCTCTTGAAGCGATTCATATGATAAAGTTGGGTTATGAAGCTTTTCTAGCTTATGTGATAAACCCTGGTACAAAAGATGTGCGAGTACAAGACATACGAACGGTATGTGAGTTTCTTGGTGTCTTTCCAGAAGAGTTGACTAGTTTGCCACCAAACAAAGAAGTTGAGTTTGGCATTGAGTTGTATGAAAATACGACTCCATTGTCTATTGCTCCTCATCGGATGTCACCTAAAGAGTTGAAGGAGTTGAAAATGCAACTTCAGGAGTTGCTAGATCGAGGGTTCATAAGGCCAAATGTTTCACCTTGGGGTGCACCGATCTTGTTTTAAAAGAAGAAGGATGGCACGATACGTATGTGTATAGATTATCGGCAACTGAACAAGTTGACGATTAAGAACAAGTACCCTTTGCCAAGGATTGATGATTTGTTTGACCAATTTCGAGGTGCTTCAGTGTTTTCAAAAATTGATTTGTGGTCCGGATATTATCAATTGAAGGTCAAGGATATAGATGTACCTAAGACAAATTTTCGGACAAGGTACGAGCATTATGAATTCTTAGTGACGCCGTTTGGATTGACGAACGCACCAACTGCATTTATGGACATGATGAATCGTGTGTTCTATGAGTTCTTGGATCAGTTTGTGGTAGTGTTTATTGATGATATTCTCGTGCACTCGCGTACCGAGTAGGGGTCCTCATTGTGGTCTTGACCAGTCATGCCAATGGTCACCGCCGCCGGAAGGGTGGGTAAAGTTCAACATTGATGGCAGGTGTCAGACTAATTTAGGGGGCTCTACATGTAGGGGAGTTCTTCGGAATCACAATGGCGAATGGATCATGGGTTTTGCAAAGAATATTTGCATGTGCTCAACCTTGGAGGCGGAGTTGTGGGGCATATATGAGTGTCTCCGGCTTTCTTGGGAGTTTGGGGTGAGTCACCTTTGGATAGAAATCGATTGTGAGAATGAGGTTAGATTCCTGAATGATCGGATCCATCCAAATAGTAGGCTTTTGCTCGTCCAACATATTTGGGATTTTATGGATAAACATTGGGAGGTACGTTTGGTGCCAGTATAGCGTGAAGGGAATAAAGTCGCTAATGCACTTGCACAGTATGCATGAAAGTTGCCTTTTGGTTATCATGAGTTTATTGAGGTGTCGAGCTTAATTCGACCTCTAGTTCTTTTAGATTCTACTAGTTGATGTGTATTTATTCTTTTATTGTTTCGAGTAATATCGTTTGTTCTTGTATATACTACTAAGGGTAATCTTTTTCCTCCACTTAGGTTTAGGGAGGTTTTTTAAGGATGCTCTTGGTAGTATCCCTTTTTCAATCAAAAAATACTAAAAAATGATAAACATTAGTAAATTATTTTCAACATTTCGGAAACCTAGAGTACAAAAAGTCTAAATGATGTTTATAAATTTTGATTTAAGGTTCATAAATTTTGGTGTTTAACTTTGTACTTAGGGGTTGAATCGAATAGAAATTCTACAATTGATTATATGTTTAATTTTACATCCTTGATGTAGAAGGTTTCTGAGTTGATGGCTCTAGAATCTTTTAATTATAGTTTTAGATGCTTTTCTTATATTTGAAATTCTCATATTTGATATGAAGATAATAAAAGACCGAATAAGCTTGTTGCTATCAATAAAAGATGGACTTGAACATGTTCGACACCATTTAAAAGAAATTATATTACAATCCAACCAATGTTTTAATGAGTTAACAAAAATAAATGAAGATATCAGTGCAAACGGAAGAATGTTGAAAGAAGTAGAAGAAAAGCAAACATATTTAGTGGGCTCTTTGGCTTTCATTAATTTGTCAATTGGTGTAGAGCGGAACTGTGGTTGTTGTACCTTGAACATTTAAATTTAGGTAGAAGACTGTAGTTTCGTGTCGTGACCAGCTTTGAGGCTGGTATGGTATGGTAGTGAGCTTCTTGTTCTATGTTTTTATCAACTATCAAAATTGAGTATTCACTTCTCATAGCCTCTTTCAGGATGTCGATAAGATCTCTTACATTTTGGTCAACCCGTAGCAACTTCAACTTCTCGTATTCTACTGTCATTTTCCCACTTTTTTTTTCTTCTCGAGAGTAATTACAGCCTTTCGACCAATTTTACTCAAAGCCTCAACGATCATACTTCCTACTTCAAAGTGGTTCTCAGCACTAACAACAACCACATCTACAAGTTGTATAAATTTAATCTCTTTTGACATAGCCTTAAGCCTAGATACAACCTTTTGCAACCTCTCAATTACTCTAGTGATCAAAACAGTATTTGCACCATCAACAATCAACAACTAAGGTTTTCATTTTACCAGCAGTGAAGTCATTTTACCAACAAATATGGTATGTCTTTCTAACTTAATCCCAATATTATCAACAGGGTCCTTCAACTCATTCTCCTTAGCCACTACCATACCAGCCTTCACATATTTTGGAGAGCTATTTTTACTTCTATATTTGAGTTACACCCACGCGGGTCATCCTCATCGAGAGCAGACATGTCATCAATGGAGTTTTAGAATTTCAATTGTAATATTTTCATGGTTTTCTATGAATCATTTACATATCACTTTTTCTTTTAGCTTATTCCTACCAATTTATAACTCCTCATCGGACAAATATCTCACATTAACAAAATAAACATCATCACCATCGTCTCCTTCACTATCTCTCTCGCCAATCTCATGACCAGCCTGATCAACTACCTCAACAACCCCTAACTCCATAGTAAGCAATATAATTGGAATATGCTACCAAAATCCTATCCAATATACTTCTCTTATTTTTAGGAAACATCAAAAAAATACACTTGTTAATGAAGCTATTAAACTCCTCCATACAAGGATATCGACCCCTAACTCCCCCTTTTACCTCCCTTTATCGAATCATGTTGAAACCTCCCCCAAAAACCAACAAGACTTATTCACAATTTCAACTCCTCAATTTCGTCCCACATCTTCCTCTGTTCTGGAATCGAACATGGTGCATACACATTTGTTACAAGTAGTAAACTGGAATACTTTTATTATTTCATGTATTGAAGAAAAGCTTCTTAACAACCCTAGAAGCAAGAGTGTTTATTTATACAACAAGGATCAGCATGTCAACTGATCACTAACAACCCTAACTAATCATCCTAACAAACTTAACCGTTGTTCATGTATATTCCAATAGCCCCCCTCAAGATGGACTTGGATGAACGTTGGTGAGTCCCATCTTAAAGATAAAATCAGAAAACGCAGGAGAATGGAGAGCTTTTTTGAAAATATCAGCAAGTTGTCCCTTAGAGCGAACGTGAAACAACTTAAGAAACCCTGAATTTAACTTTTCCCTCACAAAATGACAATCAACTTCAATATGTCTAGTTCTCTCATGGAAAACCTGATTCGAAGCAAGATGAATGGCGGCTTGATTATCACAATAAAGGAATACAGGTGGAGCATCAATGTGAAAGGAAGAGAGCAATGCAGCCAACCAAACGAGCTCACAAGTAGCTATAGCCATAGCTCTATATTCCGCCTCGCGGGAAGAACGACTCACGGTATGATGTTTCTTCGATCTCCAGGAGATGAAATTTGTGCCAAGAGATGTGCAAAAACCAGTTATGGAACATCTTGTCTCCGGGCAAGTACTGTAATCAGAGTCCACGAAACAGCTGAGTTGAAGACTGGATTTGGAAGAGAAGAATAAACCAAGGCCATGAGCTTTCTTGATATAGGACAACAGATGATGAGCTGCATGAAGATGAGGGGCTAGTGGCATGGACACAAATTGACTCAACAAATGCACAACATAGGTGATGTCTGGACGAGTGTGTGTGAGGTACAAGAGACGACCAATCAACCGTCGATAGATTTGGGGATCAGGAAGTAGTTCACCATCATTCATTCTTAGTTTGTGATTTGCAATAATAGGTAAGTCAGCAGGTTTCTTACCTAATGATCATGTATCCTCAAGAAGTTGCAATGCATAATGGTGTTCGCACAAAGTAATACCATCCTGGTTATGTGAAATTTCAAAACCAAGGAAATACTTCAACGGACCCAATTCCTTGAGTTTAAAATGCTCTTTAAGAAAATTTTGGACATCCAAAAGTGAAGTGAGATGCTTACTAGCAAGAACAACATCATCGACATACACAAGTAATGCGTTCAAATCATCACCAGAACCTTTGATGAAGAGAGAATGCTCAGATGGAGACTGAGTGAAACCAAATTTGAGAACCACAGCATTAAAAGTCTAGAACAACTGTCGAGAGGCTTGTTTCAAGCCATAGATCGATTTCTGAAGCTTGCACACTAAATCAGATCCTTGCACATCAGTTTTGTATCCAAGTGGTAATTTCATATAGACTTCCTCATCAAGAGAACCATTGAGGAAGGCATTGTTGACGTCCAATTGAAGAAGATGCCAATCATGGACTGCTGCTAAAGAAAGTAAAACTTTGAAGGAGGTCATCTTGGACACAGGGGAGAATGTATCTGTGTAGTCGATCCCCTATACATGAGTAAATCCTTTAGCCACTAAACGTGCCTTGTACCTATCAATGGTACCATCAGAATTATGCTTTATACGGTAGACCCACTTACAATAAATGGGTTGTTTGCCTAGAGGAAGAGAAACAACTGTCCATGTGTGAAGATTTTCCATGGCTCGTAACTCGTCTTGCATGGCAACTCGCCATTCTAGAACTTGGACAGCCTGATGATAAAAAGAAGGCTCGGTCGAAGTAGACAGGTTAGCAAGGAAAGCAGCATAAGAAGATGATAACTGAGGAGGAAGGTAATCTTCAATCGGATATGAACAAGAAGAAGCTACATTACAATAATAATTATGCATATATGAAGGTTTCCTTGCAACCCTAACAGACCTGCGTGGTTGATCAACAGGACCAAGATGTTGTTCAGGAACAACAATCGGATCAACATTTGAAGTAGCTTCAATTGGTGAGACATGATTAGAAGAAATGATCGGTTCAGTATCACCTTCAATAACTGTGTCTGTTTCTTCCTCAACGACCGGTTTAGTGGTAGACTCAACTATCGGTTCAACAGAAGAATTAACTACCGGTTCAACATGAGAATTAACCACTGGTGCAATGTCAACTAATGGTTCAACATGTGTAGTATCTTCAACAATAAGTTCAGCATCCTGCACTTTGGAAGGAACCCGATGAAAAAATTGAGAAGAAGGATCAGGTATACTTACCGAAACACCATTGGGCAAGGAAACATCAGGAAAAGGGTCAACCACATCTTTAAAATTGGTAAGAGTGTGAAAAGGAAAAATTTCTTCATGAAATACCACATCACGGGATATGAAAATGGAACGTGTTTTAAGGATGCAGACCTTGTAACCCTTCATGCCAGGAGCATAACCAATGAAAACACCAGGCAACGCCCGTTCACTAAACTTATTTCAATGAGCTCGTAATGTAGAAACAAAACACAAACTCCCAAAAACTCGAAGAAACTGGTAATCAGGAGGACGATCATGCAAAAGTTCAAAAGGAGACTTACCACCTAGCAAAGGAGAAGGTAATCTGTTGATCAAAAACGTGGCAGTCAACACACAATCACCCCAAACTTCTCTGGAATTCTGGATTGAAAGAATAAAGCTCGTGCAACAGCTAGCAAATGTTGGTGCTTACGCTCAACAACAACATTCTGTTGAGGTGTTTCGACACTAGAAAAGTGATGGATGATGCCAAGAGAAGCAAACAAATCAGTGAAACGCAATTCAGGGGCATTATCAGACCGAAACACTTTCAAATCATAGCCAAACTGAGTCTTGACCATTTTAATGAACGAGGGAACAATGGAGATGACATCAGACTTATGCTGCAATAAGAATGTCCATGTACATCGAGAATAGTCATCGACTAAAGTCAAGAAAAATCGATGCTTATTATATGTAGAGATTTTGAATGGACCCCAGACATTACAGTGAACCAAAGCAAAAGGACACTCAGCTCGAGAAGTGGAAGAAGGAAATGGCAATCGATGTTGCTTAGCAAGAGGGCAAATGGAACAAGGAAAATCAGCTTTATTAATATTGCAAGGAGATACAAAATTCTTTAACAAATGTAATACATTTGAACTTGGATGACATAGTCTGTCATGCCAAGAAGCTAAACAAACTGAATTTGTACACGAAGCATCATTGTCAACCAAACTATGGGAAGTTACATCCGGCAAACGCATCAAATTTAGCCCCTGAAAAGGCTCACCCTTCCCAACCACTTGTTGAAGATCATGGATAACACATTGAGAATTGCAAAATAAAACACAAAGATCAGAATCCTTGATAAGAGCACTAACAGCCAACAAGTTGAACCTGAATTTTGGGACAAAAAGGACTGAGTTAAGAACCAAATTAGGTGACAAACGCACAGTTTCGGAAAATTCTACTAAAATGACAGACTTATCAGGTAGAAGAATACTTCCCCTTTAATTTGGGTTAAAGATTCAAACAAGCCCTTTTCATAACAGATGTGGCGTGATGCACCTGAGTCAATGATCCAAGGAGACTTAGAATCAGAAAATTGTAAGCTATTTATGTAAGCTAAAATCTTGCCTTGCATTGTAAGATTGATTAAAGAAGAAGGAATATCCAGGGTAGAAGCAGCCTGCAACTGAGTTGTCAACATGGCAATTAACTGTTGACATTGATGAGGGGTCAACGAGTCACCAGGGGCAACAACAGATAAAGACTCAGAATCTTTAACAACATTGGAATGAGTCGTACTAGGATGGGATCGCCTCGATCGAACATTGTAGCCAGGAGGATAGCCATTGAGCTTGTAGCACTTATCTCTGGTATGCCCCAACATGCTGCAGTGAATGCATTGAGGGCGAGACTTCTTGGATACATCATTCACTGCAAAAGCAGCTTCAATGGCTGGCTTAGAAACCAAAATCGAACGCTGATTTTCTTCTTGAACAACCCACGAAAACACTTTGGAAAGTGAAGGAAAGGGGTCAACAAACAGAATTTGACCACGAATGTGAGAAAAAGAGTCATTCAAACCCATCAGAAATTGAATGGTTTGTTCTTTTTGTGAATCATCAACCATCTTTTTAACACCTCCACAAGTACAAGTAGAACAAGAATAGACAGATTTAGCAGACATCAATTCATCCCAAAGGATTTTAAGCTGAGTATAGTAAACAGTAATAGAAGAAGAACCTTGAACCAATTCACCAATCTTCTTCTTGAAATGAAATAAACGAAGACCATTCATTTGCTGGAAACGATCTTCAAGATCTTTCAATATCTCAGCTGCAGTCGAATGATACAACAGACTAGCAGCTATCTCCTTAGAAACAGCATTAAGAAGCCAAGAATTGACAAGATTGTTTGCTCTTGTCCAAGCACTGAATTTTTCTGCAGGAAGCAAGGGAGGAGCAGAAATCGAACCATCAACGAACCCCAACTTGTTCTTGGCTGAAAGAGCCATCACCATGGAACGCCTCCAACTGTTATAATTGTCATTTGTCAGAGGTTGAAGAACAAGGACCATTATTGGATTATCGGATTGGTGAAGATAATAGGGGTTTCCACCATCATCAAATTGATCATTGAGATTCACCATGATCAAGACAATGAAACAAGAACAGAAGAAGAGTTGAAAGACTCAGAAGAAAACGGAAGCGAAAAGCAAAAAAAAACTTTCAAGAAACAATTGATACCATGTTACAAGTAGTAATCTGGAATACTTTTATTATTGGGTAAACTACTGCAGGGGTCACTTTCGTTTCCCGTTTGTACAGATTTAGTCACCACTTTTGAAAATTGCCAATATGTGGTCATCTACGTTTTCGATGTG
The DNA here is from genome assembly GCA_958450335.1 of Hibiscus tridactylites. NCBI lineage: Eukaryota > Viridiplantae > Streptophyta > Magnoliopsida > Malvales > Malvaceae > Hibiscus > Hibiscus tridactylites. The sequence continues at coordinate 60,111,040 of OY288273.1, read as the reverse complement.
TAAAGACTTGGTCACTCCGACGTTATAGTTCGTTAGTCCCCTAACGGATTACTGATGTGGCAGAATTAAAATAAGGATAAATTACTGCAATAGCCATTAAAATTTATCTCATGTACATTTTTTCTCCTCAATTTAAAAAAGTAAACATTATAGTCACTAATAAAAATGTTTCTTTATAATTTCACCCTTAAATTTTTAAAAATTCATTTTTTTCAATCCTAAAACTTTACAATCAATTAGTACAATAATATTATAAATGCTTAGATGAAAAATAGGTGCCCAAAGTATACCCTTTGAAACTTAGGTGCCCAAATTGCTCCTATTTAATAACTCAAACTTAAAAATTTAGTCCACTAACTAATAAAAAATTCGAGTTATTGGAATTTCTATTTTATAATTCAAACTTTATTTTGAATTTTTGAGTCGAGTTTATGAAATTATGAGTCGAGTATTTTCACATCAAACCAAAAAATTTAATTTTTTCGAGTCAAGTCGAGTTATTGGAATTTCTATTTTATAATTCAAACTTTATTTTGAATTTTTGAGTCGAGTTTTTGAAATTATGAGTCGAGTATTTTCACATCAAACCTAAAATTTTAATTTTTTCGAATCAAGTCGAGTGTTGCACTTCTCTACATATAATTTTTAATTTTAATCTTAACCTGGCTCATTTAATTCTTTTCGAATATGAAAAAAGAGAAAAAGAGAGAAGCCTTCCCCGACCCTTCACCTAACCCCATCGGCCACTCCTCCGATCGCCTCCACCACCCCGTCGTGGCATGCACCGCTGTCACCTCCTTGTTCGTCGTCGTGCCCTGAATCGAACCCCGAGCACCACGCGCAGAACCGACGCTTCGTCTGCCGTGGAGATCGATTTAAAGATTCGACGGAAACCTCCCTCTCGCCTCTGATTTTTGAGTTTTCCAGCCGCCTCGACCGTCTTTTCGCCGTGCCGTTAGTGCCATCGTCACCTCTGAGCCATGGCGAGCAAAACTCAACTGGGCAATCGACCGATCAACGCCGATAAAGGCATATCGGGGTAACGAGAGTTTGACCGACTTTGGTTTAAAAATTAGATGTAGGGAAGTGCAACACTCGACTTGATTCGAAAAAATTAAATTTTTAGGTTTGATGTGAAAATACTCGACTCATAATTTCATAAACTCAGCTCAAAAATTCAAAATAAAGTTTTGAATTATAAAATAGAAATTCAAATAACTCGACTTGACTCGAAAAAATTAAATTTTTTGGTTTGATGTGAAAATACTCGACTCATAATTTCATAAACTCGACTCAAAAATTCAAAATAAAGTTTGAATTATAAAATAGAAATTTTATTAACTCGAATTTTTTAGTAGTTAGTGGACTAAATTTTTAAGTTTGAGTTATTAAATAGGAGCAATTTGGGCACCTAAGTTTCAAAGGGTATACTTTGGGCACCTATTTTTCATCTAAGCATTTATAATATTATTGTACTAATTGATTGTAATGTTTTAGGATTAAAAAATGAATTTTTAAAAATTTAATGGTGAAATTATAAAGAAACATTTTTATTAGTGACTATAATGTTTACTTTTTTAAATTGAGGAGAAAAAATGTACATGAGATAAATTTTAATGGCTATTGCAGTAATTTATCCTTATTTTAATTCCGCCACATCAGCAATCCGTTGGGGGACTAACGGACTATAATGTCGGAGTGACCAAGTCTTTACACATCGAAAACGTAGATGACCACTTATTGGCACTTTTCAAAAGTGGTGACTAAATCTGTACAAACGGGAAACGAAAGTGACCCCTGCAGTAGTTTACCCTTTATTATTTCAGGTATTGAAGAAAAGCTTCTTAACAACCCTAGAAGCAAGAGTGTTTATTTATACAACAAGGATCAACATGTCAACTGATCACTAACAACCCTAACTAATCATCCTAACAAACTTAATCGTTGTTCATGTATATTCCAATAACATTTGACAAAACACAACTCAACCCCTTATCACTCAAATGCCCTTCTACAAAGACTAAAATATCCTTCATGATGCAAACCCCATCCTGAAACTTACTTTTACCCAGATAGTAACTAAGCCCCCAACTCTCCCCTCGAGCCAACATATTTAAAATCAAAATTATCATCGTGTCACAAATTATGTGTCAGAGATAGAGTTGTTATGTAACGTCCTAGTTTTGGGCTTAGAAGTTTTGGTAAAGGTTTTGAGGTTCGTTGAACCAATTTCGGTGTAGTGGGTGAGTTTAGGGAAAATCGTCTTCGAGTGTTCTTAAAAATGCGGAATTTTTTTTCTAAAATCCTTATTAATTATATATAAGGTGTGTGTGAAATCAATTTTGGAAAATGTTTTCAAAAATCAGACATTTTAGACTAGTGATTAAAATATAAAGTTTCAAAATTGTTTTGGTGATTGTTTTGTAAAAAGATCAAAACGTTGAATCTTTAAGGAGCTATTTAGAAAATCCCAATTTCAGATTTTTCCCCCTAAATAATTTAATTTCTAAAAGTGATTTTAAAAGGGTTTTAATTAAAATAAAAGGAAATTTGAAAAGATCTAACCCTTTTTCACGTTATCTTTCTCTTCTCATTTTCCTTCAAACCCTTTTCAACAAAACAACCTTATTCAATCAGGATTTTAAAGGTAAACCCTCTTTTACATTGTTTTTTCATCTTTAAACCTTATTTCTATGATTTATCTCTAATACCCATTGTTTTTCTCTAGTCATTTCAAAGTTCTCATTTGGGAAAAGGGGGAAAATCCACCATTAGAGGTGAGCTGCATTTTTCTCATCTAATGTAAGGTTCTTTATTGAAATTCACACGTTCTTGGTTCTTTTATAAAGTTTATTTAAAAGTCTTTCAATATGATTAATGAAAATGAGCTAAAATGAGCTTTTTAAAGTGAATTTGTGGAATTTTCGTATGGGTTTTGTTTTGCTGGGTTTTAGAATGATTTTAGTTATGTTTTTGATGTTAAATAATGTTGGAATAATGGTTTTATTACAAAAAACCCGAAACTAGGTGTGTGGTGATGTTTGAAGTTGAAAATCTTGAGATTTTGGCCTAGGTTTGTGGAAAATTAGTGGCTGGTGGTTCCTTGTTATTGGGCTGATGTTTTTAGGTGATTATAGATGTGGTTTGATGATAATTTTGCTGGGTTTAAGTTGGAAGTTGCTTAGAGTTGATTTTTGATGTTTTTGGTTATTTTCGGTTATGAATTGAAGGGTGTTTGTTGCAAGATGTTGATTTTTTTAGTTGCTTCAAGTTTGAGGGTTTGAAAACACTCTAAATGCTCTATTTTGGATTGATTAGAAGAAGGGGAATCAAATTTGGGTACTTCGGACGTGGTATCAGGTGATCCGGAAGCTTGATTGTGTGATCGGCTAGCTTTTGGGTATAGCTGGTGAGTGCAACTGTTTTTAAAAGCCTTAACATGGTTAAAGGAAAGTTTTGGGGGTTTAGATAGAGCTTGAAAGGCCAATCTAAACTCAAGAGTAAGTTTGGTTTTTTCGCCTTTGATTTCATCTTATTTTACCTTGTTTTTAAGAAAGCATGTTCATGTTATGTGCTTATCTAGTATGCCACTGTTTTCATGCATTTTGAGATATGTACTTGTTGTATATATGATCCCACTTGTTAAGTGATAGTTGTTCATGAGGTATATGTGTTTGAGTACATGCTATGCATGGAAACATGATATGAAATGAGATGTGAAATAATATGTTGTGGCCATGAGAAACAGTGGGTAAGTGTTGGCCTTGATAGGTATATTGACATTCAAAGAGGTCTTATTTACCAGATATAATTGGTCGACTAATAGGATGAGAGTGCACTATAATGGTAAAATTTGTGCGTGGCCTTAGTGATGTTAAGTTCCACTAAGGAGGAGTACGGTGATGGGCATTCCACCGGAAGCTTATTTTTACTAGATGTTGTGAGGATGGTGATAGGCATTTCACCAGAAGTTGTCTAGCGGTGATGGGCATTCCACCGAACGTTATCCGCTTATCTGAGTAAAAGTGCTAAAATGTCAATATACTCATGTAACTCAAGTTGTTCTTTATGCTTTATTATGTTGACGTGGTTGTTAAGCTTGATATATATGTTTCCTCGTAGACGTGGATGTTATGCTTTGAATTGTGGTCAAGCATATGTTGCTTAAGCATGTTGTGTTAGAGATCCATCTCGTGAAATGATTTGGAGAATGGCTTGGTTTTCAAATATAACAAAATGATTTTAAAACTGCATTGTTGTTGTTGATGTTTTGAGCACCGCTCACTAAGCATTCTTGCTTACGCTCTCTTTTCCAACAATGCAGACCCGTAGACCATTTGTGGCAGCAAGGAAGCAATGAGTTGTCCAAGGGTTTGCATTTTTGCTCAAGTATGGTTTTGGCATCAAATAATAGTATGTTAGCAATGAGATAGGACCTTTATGCTTTGGGAGGTTCTGTTTTGAGACTCCTTATTTTGAGACATGTTTATGATGTGTTTTAAAACTTGTAAGGTACCTATTCATGTTGAAGTATGGTTTGGTTTGATGTTTGACCATTTTGTGAATTGTTTATGCTTAAGTTGCTTACATCTAGAAACTTGCTATGTTTGTTCATGCTATGTTGAAGTTGTTGCCATGCTTGTTGAGGTTTGGTGGTACGTTTGAGTTGTATACATGTTTTTGTCTTTATTAAAGGGTCCATATGTGTTAAGATTGCAATAAATCAACAAAATGTGTCATTGCAGGTTGGGCGTATCGATACGGTCGAGCCTGTATCGATACGGGGTACCTAAAATGGCCTTATGGTATCGAAACGCTAAAGGTCCGTTCTGGTACTGATACAAGGGTGTTGCTGATCAAAACAACATTCCTCGTTCATTCGCGGATCTAGGATTGAAGCAAACATTTCTCTGCAACAGAAACAAATATGGGCTGTTGTTTAGAGGCTAAAGTGTTAAAAAAACGAAAGAAAAGAAGAAATAGGGAGAAAGAATGTTGCTGGAAATTCTGGGCAATTCTGAAGGTTGAAGATGATGCTATTCAAGCATTCAACAATGGCAGCAACGTTCTTGAAGAATTTGAACAAAATTCCAAGGAAGAACTCGAACAATCTACTGAACGAACCCGAACCTTATCTTGAATTCTGCTCGAATAGGACTTGGACCCTTCAATTATCGAACAATTGAGAACCCGAAGTATCAAGTGTTTGACAATCAATTCAGAATTGAAAGTCAAGAAAAGTTCTAAAAAGAACTGAATTGAGAGAAATTCTCACAAGTGTAATTTGTTTCATAAAAAGTCTAACCTCATACAAGTGTTATTCGGCCAAAATTTATAGAGGGGGCTGCCAAATTTGTGTGGATGAAATTAAAATAGTTTGAACTTAAATTTTAAACTAAAAACTACTTTGGGGCGGAATGGAATATCAGCCACACAATTCAAAGGCCTTGTAGTCTTGTGAAACACATTTAACATGTGTTAAATGTTCAAATTATGAACAAAAACCTCCTTTGATCTTATCCCTTGCTTTTTGGCGCACAATGATGAAAGGAGAAAGCAAATTCGGCTGCACACACATGTGAAGTGGGAATGGGTAGATTCACTTCATGTTTGGGGCCTCTTGTGCACGTCACTTGTATTCGAGCACCTTTGCATGTTATACTAGCTAGTTGAGCTCTCATATGATGTGTTAGCTGCTAAACACTTGTTGGACACTTGTTTAGCTGCCACGGGACTTGTCAGCTGCAGTTGAGCTGGTGAAATGATTGTGAGCTGGGCTTACTTGCTGAGTACCCATGCAGCTGCTATGGAGTTGATTAGCTATAGTTGAGCTTCTGAGTTGACAGTGAGCTAACTGAAAAGGAGCTGAGCTAAAAATGAGCTGGAGATGAACTGGTAACACTCTCATGAGCAGGGAATGAGCTGGTAATACTCTCCTGAGCTAGGATGAGCTGGTTACGATCTCCTGAGCTGGAGTTGAGCTAGTTGCACTCTCCTGAGCTGGAGTTGAGCCGCCTACGCTCACTTGAGCTGGAATTGAGCTGCCCAGAGCTACGTGAGCTAGAGTTCTCCTGTGTACATGTTACAAAACATTGAAAACTTGATCAAAGTCTTGGAAACTTATTCAAACACGTAAAACTAATATAAAAAACAATATGAAACATAGTATATCATTATAGGTACTTATCAAACACACTTATATTAATATACTAACTATGGAAATGTTACATTTCAGCATGTAACACATTAAAAGTCCTATATTCTAAGGCATGAACTTGTTCAAATGATTCATGAATATAAGAACAAGTAGAGAACAAAGCTTCCCTGAATTGCCTAGCCTTAGAACGTGTGAGAGGTCCTTGTGGAAGGACTTCCGGATTAGAATACTTTGTTGGCCTCGATGTGCTCACATCATCCCCCCTTCTTGAAAAGGATTTGTCCTCAAATCTGCAAAATCATCATAAGGGGATAAATCGGAAACATTGAATGTAGAACTTACATTAAATTCACCCGGCAAGTCTATTTTGTAGGCGTTGTCATTCACTTTCTCCAACTCCTGAAAAGGACCATCTCCTCGCGGTAACAACTTTGACCGCCTTTGGGCTGGAAAACGTTCCTCTCGGAAGTGAACCCAAACCCAATCACCAACCTCGAAGGTGACTCGCTTTCTTCCTTTGTTTGCTTGCTTTTCGTACTGCTGAATCCTTCGTACTAAGTTCTCCTTAACCTGCTGATGTAAACGCTTAACATAATCTGCTCTCGCTTTACCATCCTTGCTAATCACCTGTTCATGTGGCAAAGGAAACAAATCTAGAGGCGTAATAGGATTAAAACCATAAACAACCTCAAATGGTGACATTTTCGTAGCAGAATGAACAACATGATTATAAGCGAATTCAACATGTGGCAAGCAATCTTCCCAAGTCTTAATATTCTTTTTGATGATGGAACGAAGTAAAGTAGATATTACCATATTAACGACTTCAGTTTGTCCATCAGTTTGGGGATGGCAAGTAGTAGAAAACATGAGTTTCGTACCTATTTTGCTCCAAAGAGTCCTCCAGAAGTGACTCAAAAACTTTACATCCCTGTCAAAAACAATAGACCTAGGAATACCATGTAATCGCACAATTTCTCTAAAAAATAAGTTAGCCACATTAACAGCATCATCGGTCTTATGGCATGCAATGAAATGTGCCATCTTAGAGAACCTATCAACCACAACAAATATGCTATCCCTACCAGTTCTAGTCCTTGGCAAACCCAATACAAAATCCATCGAAATATCAGTCCAAGGTGAATCAGGAATAGGTAAAGGTAAGTACATACCATGTGGTGAAACCTTCGATTTTGCTTTCTTACATGTCACACAATGTTCACAGTACCTTTCAACATCCCTATGCATCTTTGGCCAAAACAGATGCTCCTTCAATGTGTGCAACGTCTTAGTGACACCAAAATGACCCATCAATCCACCTTCATGAGCCTCACGAATCAGAATATCACGTATGGAACCCTGTGGGATGCATATCCTACTTTCTTTGAAAAGATAGCCTTCATGCCTGTAAAACTTTCCATTTGCACCTTTTTCACAAGCATTAAACTTATCCCTAAAATCAGGATCATCAGGGTATAATTCACGAATATATGCAAAACCAATCAGATGTGAATCAAGATAATTCAAAAGCACATATCTACGTGATAAAAAATCAGCAACGACATTCTCCTTTCCCTTTTTGTAACGAATAACATAAGGAAATGATTCAAGAAATTCAACCCATTTTGCATGTCGTTTATTCAATTTATGCTGACCTGTAATGTACCGTAAAGACTCGTGGTCAGTGTGGATCACAAACTCCTTAGGCAACAAATAATGCTGCCAAGTCTCCAATGCCCGAACCAATGCATACATCTCCTTGTCATAAACTGGATAATTCAATGTAGCACCACTCAGCTTCTCACTGAAATATGCAACAGGCCTCTTTTCCTGCATTAAAACAGCACCAATACCAACTCCAGAAGCATCACATTCAATTTCAAACATTTTATCAAAATCAGGTAATGCTAACACAGGTGCTCGAGTTAAATAGTGTTTTATTTTCAGAAATGCATCTTCTTGTTCCTTACCCCAAAAGAAGGTGGGATTCTTCTTAATAATCCCAGTTAAGGGAGCGGTAATGGAACTGAAATTAGGAACAAACTGTCGATAAAAACTGGCTAAACCATGAAACGATCGAACCTGAGTTATCGAAGTCGGTTGTGGCCATTCCTGAATTGCTTTAATCTTCTCAGGATCAACTTCAACTCCCTGAGAACTAACAATGTATCCAAGAAACGTGAGTTTGTCAGTACAAAATACACATTTCTCCGGATTACCAAACAATCTCTCTTCTCTCAAAACCTGCAAAACAGCTTTCAAGTGCTCTACATGATCCTGCAAAGACTTACTGTAAATCAAGATATCGTCAAAGTAAACCACACAGAATTTGCCAATAAAGGATCGCAGAACATGGTTCATCAATCGCATAAAAGTACTAGGTGCATTAGTTAAACCAAAAGGCATTACTAACCATTCGTACAAACCTAGCTTTGTTTTGAAGGTTGTCTTCCATTCATCGCCTTCTCGCATGCGTATCTGATGATAACCACTTTTTAAATCAATTTTGGAGAAGATGACGGCTCCGCAAAGCTCGTCCAACATATCATCAAGTCTTGGGATGGGATGACGATACTTAATTGTAATCTGATTCACAGCTCTACAATCTACGCACATCCTCCAAGATCCATCTTTCTTCGACACTAAAAGAATCGGAACAGCACACGGACTCAGACTCTCTCGAATGTAACCCTTGTCCATCAATTCAGCAACTTGTCTCTGAAGCTCCTTCGTCTCTTCAGGGTTAGTTCGATAAGTTGGCCGGTTCGGGATGGTAGCACCTGGAATAAAGTCAATCTGGTGCTCAATGCCACGAAGAGGTGGCAATCCCTTCGGTGTTTCTTCAGGAAACACATCTTTAAATTCCTGCAAAAGTGACAAAATTGGTGCAGGTAGATCAGTAGGAAAATCAGTCAACAAACAATAATCTTTAAACATCAAAATAAGCACAGATTGTTGAGAGGAAAGACATTTCCTGATTTCGCTACTGCTAGCATAAACAGTTATCTTTTTCTTTCCTTTTGCAGCTTCCTTACTCTTTTGCAAGCTTGCTTGATCTTCCATCACTTGACTCGGTGTCAAAGGAGCCAAAGTTATCTTTTTACCTGCATGCACAAAAGAGTAACGATTCGTATAACCATCATGCATTGCCCTTTTATCATACTGCCAAGGGCGTCCCAACAGTAGGTGAGTAGCATCCATGGAAACAACATCACAAAGGACCTCGTCCTTGTAGTTTCCAATCGAAAATGGCACAACAGCTTGTCTTGTCACTCTAAGCTCTCCACCATCATTCAACCACTGTAATTTGTATGGATTTGGATGCTTTTTCGTCTTCAGACCTAACCTGTCAACCATCACTGAACTAGCAACATTAGTACAACTACCGCTATCAATAATAACAACACACACCTTATCTTGCACCTTGCATTGTGTGTGAAAGATGGTCTCGCGCTGTTGATCGCCCGGTACCTGTTGTACATTCAAATTGCGTTTAATAACCATTAATTCCATAACCTTACCAGATTCAGCAATTTCTAGGTCAGTCTCATCCTTCTCTTCCTCTGGGACATCATGCAACTCCTCCTCGGAATCTGATTCAATCTCTCCGTCATCTCGCATCATCATAACCCTCCTATTAGAACACTGACTAGCAACGTGTCCTCTGCCAAGACACTTGAAGCATTAGATGTCTCATGAACGTCCTGGTGCCACCACTTGTTGTTTGCCACGCCCATTATCAGTAACGGGAGTCTTTGGTTTGCTTGATTTGCCTGGTTCACGAATCTGAAGTGGCGTCTGTGGTGTTGCCTTCCTGACAGTGTTAGGAGAATATAAAGGGTTAGAAAATGACTTAAATGGAATAGTACCTCGATTTGAAGACTTCCTGCATTGTTGTCGCTCAATTTTGATTGCCATATGCACCATATCATCTAATTCAACATAATGCTGCAATTCAACAACATTGGCAATCTCTTGGTTTAAACCTGCAAGAAAACGTGCCATGATCGCCTCACGATCCTCCTCGATGTTTGCTCGCATCATGGCGACCTCCATTTCCTTGAAATAGTCCTCCACACTTCGACTACCCTGTTTCAAATTTTGCAGTTTTTGATATAAATCACGATGGTAGTGAGGGGGAACAAACCGTTTTCTCATGATTCGCTTCATTTCAGTCCAAGTAGCCACTGGACCTTCTCTGGTACGTCTCCGACTAATCAGCAACTGATACCACCAAATCAGTGCATAATCTGTGAATTCTATCGCAGCCAAACGAACCTTTTTCTGTTCAGATTAATTGTAACATTCAAAAACATGCTCAACCTTGCTTTCCCACGAAAGATAAGCATCAGGATCTGTTCGTCCCTGAAATGATGGAATGGCAACTTTAATGTTAGATAAATTATCATCAAGTTGCGTACGACCTCTTAAAGGCTGCCTCGGGGATTGTTCAACTTCATTTTCATCATTATTCTCATGATGGACAGATTGGGAACCACCCCCATCTATCTTGTCCAAACGAGAATGTATAGGCTCTAACGCATCATTTAACAATCGTTGCAAGGTGTTTGTTAAAGCCTGCATTTGTAGGTCTGGTGTCTGACGCCTACCAGAATTGTTATCATCTGAACCTGTCATTTTTTTGTACAACGAAAAACAAAAGAAAAACAGATAATAAGTTAGTTAAAACAAAATATAAATAGGACCTCACAGCACACACACAAAATCTCACTGATTGCTCGAAGGGAAAAATTCACACAGAAATTTGCACTCGTCACTCGTGTTTCACTCGGGAGAAACTTTGATTGGCTTTTTTTTGGTCTCCCCTTCTGATCTCACACGCTCAAAATGCCTTTTCCCTCGATCTCTCGTAATCAGTTCTTTAAAGGAACTATTTCAGACGTTTCAAATTCTGTAAATTGTGTCAACTTGCAAGGTACAATAAGGGTTAAGAAAATTGAAGTTAGTACCAAGATAAGGGCTGAAAATTGAAAATTAAGGGCTGGAAGAAAGAAAAGAAAATTAAAATAAGTGAAATGAAATAAAAAGGATGCTAAAAGAAAGAGAATTTAGCAACTTACGCAATGGAAATGCTTACCACACTCCTGTCACCGGAACAAACAAGAAAAGTTGTTTTCGGGCTGTTTGCAAGCATTTCAAGTCAATTTGATGCATCCTTGATCATTTTGAACATTTCAACACTGTTTTTCTCCATTTGCAACAATTCAGTACACCTTTGCTATTTTGTTTTTCTTTTTCTTTTTTTTCTTTTTTTTTGGTATTTCGAATTTTTGACTTTGAATTCTGAATTTTCCAGAGAAAAAAAATTCTGAATTTTTTTTTGATTTTGGTTGTTTTGTTGTTTATTTTGTGTTTTTGGGTGCAGAAATTGGTAAAATCCAACCAAAGCTCTGATTACCATATGATACAAGGGTGTTGCTGATCAAAACAACATTCCTCGTTCATCCGCGGATCTAGGATTGAAGCAAACATTTCTCTGCAACAGAAACAAATATGGGCTGTTGTTTAGAGGCTAAAGTGTTAAAAAAAACGAAAGAAAAGAAGAAATAGGGAGAAAGAATGTTGCTGGAAATTCTGGGCAATTCTGAAGGTTGAAGATGATGCTCTTCAAGCATTCAACAATGGCAGCAACGTTCTTGAAGAATTTGAACAAAATTCCAAGGAAGAACTCGAACAATCTACTGAACAAACCCGAACCTTATCTTGAATTCTGCTCGAATAGGACTTGGACCCTTCAATTATCGAACAATTGAGAACCCGAAGTATCAAGTGTTTGACAATCAATTCAGAATTGAAAGTCAAGAAAAGTTCTAAAAATAACTGAATTGAGAGAAATTCTCACAATTGTAATTTGTTTCATAAAAAGTCTAACCTCATACAAGTGCAATTCGGCCAGAATTTATAGAGGGGGCTGCCAAATTTGTGTGGATGAAATTAAAATAGTTTGAACTTAAATTTTAAACTAAAAACTACTTTTGGGCGGAATGGAATATCAGCCACACAATTCAAAGGCCTTGTAGTCTTGTGAAACACATTTAACATGTGTTAAATGTTCAAATTTTGAACAGAAACCTCCTTTGATCTTATCCCTTGCTTTTTGGCGCACAATGATGAAAGGAGAAAGCAAATTCGGCTGCACACACATGTGAAGTGGGAATGGGCAGATTCGCTTCATGTTTGGGGCCTCTTGTGCACGTCACTTGTATTCGAGCACCTTTGCATGTTATACTAGCTAGTTGAGCTCTCATATGATGTGTTAGCTGCTAAACACTTGTTGGACACTTGTTTAGCTGCCACGGGACTTGTCAGCTGCAGTTGAGCTGGTGAAATGATTGTGAGCTGGGCTTACTTGCTGAGTACCCATGCAGCTGCTATGGAGTTGATTAGCTATAGTTGAGCTTCTGAGTTGACAGTGAGCTAATTGAAAAGCAGGTGAGCTAAAAATGAGCTGGAGATGAACTGGTAACACTCTCCTGAGCAGGGAATGAGCTAGTAATACTCTCCTGAGCTAGGATTGAGCTGGTTACGATCTCCTGAGCTGGAGTTGAGCTAGTTGCACTCTCCTGAGCTGGAGTTGAGCCGCCTACGCTCACTTGAGCTGGAATTGAGCTGCCCAGAGCTACGTGAGCTAGAGTTCTCCTGTGTACATGTTACAAAACATTGAAAACTTGATCAAAGTCTTGGAAACTTATTCAAACACGTAAAACTAATATCAAAAACAATATGAAACATAGTATATCATTATAGGTACTTATCAAACACACTTATATTAATATACTAACTATGGAAATGTTACATTTCAGCATGTAACACATTAAAAGTCCTATATTCTAAGGCATGAACTTGTTCAAATGATTCAGGAATATAAGAACAAGTAGAGAACAAAGCTTCCCTGAATTGCCTAGCCTTAGAACGTGTGACAGGTCCTTGTGGAAGGACTTCCGGATCAGAATTCTTTGTTGGCCTCGATGTGCTCACATCAGTTACATTTTGCTACTGGAAACCTTTGTTCCGAAATGCCCCCGAGGTTGTTTCGATATGGGCTAGTGTCCCGAGCCCTTCGAGTCTGTTTTGATACGCCTGTACCGGTATAGGACAACCTGTATCGATACAACTGGTTGTTTTGTTAGTTATGGGAATCTTCTGAAGTTCTATTTTCTTATGTTTTAGTTCCTGTTTGTTATGCGATCGTTTAATTGAGTTCAGATGGTTGTTTTAAGCTGCTTTTTGGCATATGAGCATGAAATAAGACATTGAATATTGGTAACCTAAATTTCATGCTAGGACCCTAAATCTCATTAATTTTGCATTTTGGTCCCTTGTTGTTTGAAGTGTCTTGTTGATGTCCCTTTCTCCGTTCTGATTTCTTCCACTGTGAGTCTCTCACATAGGATGTTAATGGAATTTAGAAAAGAAAAAATAAGGTTGTTAATCGGAGTGAAACCTTACCGGGTTTTTCTTCGGTTTTCCCCGTGTAACCCGTTTGGTTCGGTCTGGTGGCTAGAACGGGCTAAGAGGGTTACATTTGTTGGTATTAGAGCCAGGTTCCTTGAACGTTGGGGAGGTAAGTTTTGATGTGTTTGGTTGTTGGTTGTGAAGCACGATTTTTGTGAACATGTTCTTTGGTCATGTGATGGTTGGGAAGTAGATAAAGGCACCCATTGTTATAATACTATTAGTGAAAATGGTTTTGATTAAAGGACTTGAGCGTCTTGGACCTTGCTTCTTGCTATACAACCTGAGGGTGGTGGACCAGCTAGAGTGTATGTGCATCGCGAGGGTAGGAATGATACATATGTGATTGCAGGTAACTTCTCATTACAGTCTTTGACTTTGCTTTCTTTGATTGATTCTGGCTCTACATATTCGTACATTTTGCATGAGCATGCGAAGTTGTTGGACATACCATGTGAGAGATTAGATGTGGGAATGAATGTTACAAGTTCTTTTGGTGAAACTGTTGTGGTTAGGTAAGTATATAGAAGATGTCCTTTGATGGTTCAGGGTCATGTGTTTCTAGTCGATATGGTGGAATTTCCATTTACGATTTTGATGTGATTTTGGGTATGGATTGGCTTGTAGAGCATAAGGATAAGTGGATTTTGAGACAAAGAGAGTATCTTTGAGACTTTCAGACGGTTATGAGGTAGTAGTAGTAGGCGAGAACATTAAGTTCTTGTCCAATGTTGCTTCAGTTTTAGAAGCTCGGAGGTTGATGGATGTTGGTTGTCAAGCATATTTATCTTACATTATGAATCTGAACATGAATGAGGCACGGTCGCAAGACATCAAAACTGTATGTGACTTTCCAGAGGTATTTTCGGAAGAGTTGCCTGGTTTGCCGCCTGATAGAGAGGTTGAGTTTGCTATAGAGACTTATACTGATTATACTCCAATATCCATAGCTCCATATCGTATGGCCCCTAAGGAAATGAAAGAGTTGAAGATACATCTTCAAGAACTGTTGGATCGAGGATTCATTCGTCTTAGTATCTCACCTTAGGGTGCACCGGTGTTGTTTTTGAAAAAGAAAGACGGTAGCTTGAGAATGTGTATAGATTATCGGTAGTTGAATAAGTTGACCGTGAAGAATAAGTATCCTTTTCCATGGATCGGTAACTTATTTGATCAGTTGAGAGGTGCTTCTTTGTTTTCCAAGATAGATTTGAGATCTGGTTACTACCAATTGAAGGTAAAAGATCAAGATGTACCGAAGACAGCTTTTCGCACTCGCTATGGGCATTATGAGTTCTTGGTAATGCCCTTTGGTTTGACTAATGCACTGGCTGCATTTATGGATATGATGAATAGGGTTTTTCATGAATATTTGGATCGGTTCGTAGTAGTGTTCATTGATGACATTTTGATATGTTCTCGTACCGAAGATGACCATGATAAGCATTTGTGTTTGGTGTTACAAACCTTGTTAGATAATCAACTATATGCTAAGCTAAGCAAGTGCGGATTTTGGATTAGAGAAGTGGTATTCTTGGGACATATAGTATCAGCCGAAGGAATCAGAGTGGATCCTAAAAAGGTTGAGGCAGTTGTGAATTAGAAGCAACCAAAATCAGTAATAGAAATACATAGTTTCTTGGGCTTGGCAGGTTATTACTGACGTTATGTGGATGGATTCTCTAAAGTTGCTGCTCCTTTGACAAAATTGTTGCAAAAAGATGTTCATTTCGAGCGGACAGAAATGAGACTACAAGCTTTTGAGAAATTGAAAGAAGCTTTGCTGAAAGCTCTTGTTTTGATTCAGCCTGTGACAGGGACAAAGTATGTAATCTATAGTGGCGTGTCTTATGTTGGCTTAGGTTCTGTGTTAATGCAAGAAGGAAGAGTAGTAGCCTATGCATCTAGGCAGTTGAAGGTTCACGAGCACAATCATCTTACACATAACATGGAGTTGGACGGAGTGGTGTTTGCTTTGAAAGTTTGGAGGCATTATCTTTACGGTCAGAAATGTATAGTTTATATGGATCATAAGAGTTTGAAATACTTGATGTCGCAAAAGGAGTTGAACCTTAGGCAGCGTAGATGGGTAGAATTGCTTAAAGGTTATGATCTTTCGATTGAGTATCATCCGAGTAAAGCCAATGTAGTGGTCGATGCCTTGAGTAAGAAAGTGCCAGGTGAGTTGCGAGCAATGTTTGCAAGGCTAAGTTTGTCACATGATGGCGGTCTAGTGACGAAATTGCAAATTAAGCCTCTGTTGATTCAGTTGATTAGAGAAAAGCAGTTGTAAGATGGAACATTAGTACCACATGTGCAAGACATAGGGGAAGGTAAACCGTCATATTTATGTTATAGTGATGACGGTGTTCTATGCTTCAAAGGTAAGGTTGTTGTACCAAATGATGTTGATTTGAGGCGTACCATTCTGACCGAAGCTCATAGTAGTTTGTTTTCCATGCATCCGGGTAGTCCAAAGATGTATCACGATTTGAAGGATGAGTATTATTGGGTTGGCTTGAAGAAAGATGTTGCTGAATTTGTGAGCAAGTGTATGGTTTGCTAGAGTGTTAAGGCTGAACATCAGTTTCCTTCTGGGTTGTTGCAACCATTGAGAATTCCCGAGTGGATGTGAGAGAGGATTACTATGGATTTTGTATCAAGGTTGCCTTTGACACCATCTAAGAAGAATTTTGTTTGGGTAATTGTTGATCGTTTTGTGAAAAGTGCACATTTCTTGGCTGTTAATACTACTTATACCCTAGATAAGTTGGTTGATTTATACATCAGTGAGATTATGAGATTGCACATTGTCCCTAAATCGATTGTGTCAGATAGAGATTCGAGGTTTACAACTAGATTTTGAGAGAGGTTGCATAGTGCCTTGGGTACTCGGTTGAGTTCCGGCACTTCTTATCATCCTCAGACAAATGGTCAGTCAGAAAGAGTCATACAAGTTTTAGAAGACATGTTGAGATGTTGCATTATTGATTGTCAGGGTTCATGGGAGAAGCATCTACCGTTAGTAGAGTTTTCCTATAACATTAGCTACCAAGAAAGTATTCATATGGCACCGTATGAAGCTATGTATGGAAAAAAATGTAGAACACCTATTAGTTGGGCTGAAGCAGAACAGAAGTCGTTATCGTTGCCGAACATGCTTAAGGGTACTACTGAGAAAGTGAAGTTGATATGTGACCGTCTGAAAGTAGCTACAGACCGACAAAAGTCGTATGCATATTCAAAACATAGAGAAATAGAGTATACCGTGGACGAGAAAGTGTTTTTGAAAGTTTCACCTTGGAAGAAGGTGACGTGATTTGGTAGAAAAGGTAAACTGAGTCCGAGGTTCATTGGTCCTTTTGAGATAGTTGAGCGAGTTGGTCCCGTCGCTTATAGATTGATTTTGCCACCCGAGTTGGATAAGATCCATGATGTGTTCCATGTTTCAATGATTCGGAAGTATAAATCAGATCCATCTCATGTTATGCTTGTTGAAGAGATTAAATTGAATTCGTATTTGTCGTATGATGAAGAACCAGTTGAGATCTCTGCTTCGGACAACAAAGTAGTGCATGGTAGAACCATCGAGTTGGTCAAAGTTAAATGGCGACATCGAGGTGTGGAAGAAGCCACTTGGGAAAGGAAATATGACATGAAGAAACAGTTTTCGTATCTCTTTCCATCACGTAAATTTTGAGGACAAAATTTCTTAAGTGGGGGAGAGTTGTAACGCATGGTTTTTAGGCTTAGAAGTTTCGGTAAAGGTTTAAGGGTTCTTTGAACCAGTTTCGGTGTTGTGGGTGAGTTCAGGTAAAACCGTCTTCAAGTGTTCGTAAAAATGCGGAAATTTTATTCTAAAATACTTATTAATTATACATAAGGTGTGTTTGAAATCAATTTTGGAAAATGTTTTCAGAAATCAGACATTTTAGACTACTAATTAAAATGTAAAGTTTCAAAACTGGTTTGATGACTATTTTGTAAAAGGATCAAAATGTTGAATCTTTAAGGAGTTATTTAGCCAAGTTTAATTTCAAAATTTTCCCCTAAATATTTTGATTTCTAAAAGTAATTTTAAAAAGGTTTTAATTAAAATAAAAGGAAATTTGAAAAGCTCTCACTCTTTTCACATTATCTTTCTCTTCTCTTTTTCCTTCAAACTCTTTTCATCCAAACAACCTTCTTCAATCAGGATTTCAAAGGTAAACCCTCTTTTACATTGTTTTTGCATCCTTAAACCTTATTTCTATGATTTATCTCTAAAAACCCATTGTTTTTTCTCTAGTCATCTCAAAGTTCTCATTTGGAAAAAGGGGTAAAATCCACCATTCGAGGTGAGTTGTGTTTTTCTCCTCTAATTTAAGGTTCTTTATTGAAATTCCCATGTTCTTGGTTCTTTTATAATGTTTATTTAAAATTAAGTCTTTCAATATGATTAATGGAAATAAGCTAAAATGAGCTTTTTAAAATGGATTTGTGGAATTTTCATATGGGTTTTGTTTGCTGGGTTTGAGAATGATTTTAGTTATGATTTTGATGCTAAATAATGTTGGAATAATGGTTTGATTACACAAAACTGGAAACTAGGTGTGTGGGTGATACTTGAAGTTGAAAATCTTGAGATTTTGGCTTAGCTTTGTGGAAAATCAGTGGCTGGTGGTGGTTCCTTGTTATTAGGTTGATGTTTTTAGATGTTTGGTTTGATGATAATTTTGCTAGGTTTAAGTTGAAAGTTGCTTAGAGTTGATTTATTGATGTTTTCGGTTATTTTCAGTTGAATCAATGGGTGTTTATTGCAAGATGTTGAGTTTTGGAGTTGCTGCAAGTTTAAGGGTTTGAAAACACTCTAAATGCTTTGTTTTGGATTGATTAGAAGCAGGGCAATCTGATTTGGGTACTTCAAACGCGGTTTCGGGTGATCCGAAAGCTTGATTGTGTGATAGGCTAGCTTTTGGGTATAGCTGGTGAGTGGAACTGTTTTTAAAAGCCTTAACGTGGTTAAAGGCAAGTTTGGGGGGGGGTTAGATTGAGCTTGAAAGGCCAATCTAAACTCAAGAGAAAGTTTGGTTGTTTCGCCTTTGATTTCGGCTTATTTTACCTTGTTTTTAGAAAGCATGTTCATGTTATGTGCTTATCTTGTATACCATTGTCTTCATGCATTTTGAGATATGTACTTGTTGTATATATGATCCCACTTGTTAAGTGATAGTTGTTCATGAGGTATATGTGTTAGAGTACATGTTATGCCTGGAAACGTGATATGAAATGGGATGTGAAATAATGTGTTGTGGCCATGAGAAACAGTGGGTAAGTGTTGGCCTTGATGGGTATATTGACATTCGACGAGGTCTTGTTTACCCGATATAATTGGTCAACCAATAGGATGAGAGTGCACTATAATGGTAAAATTCGCGCGTGGCCTTAGTGATGTTAGATTCCACTAAGGAGGAGTACGGTGATGGGCATTCCACCGGAAGCTTGTTTTTACTAGACGTTGTGAGTACGGTGATGGGCATTCCACCGGAAGTTGTCTAGTTTTCTTGATTATGGTGATGGGCATTCCACCGAACGTTATTCGCTTATCTGAGTAAAAGTGCTAAAATGTCAATATACTCATGTAACTCAAGTTGTTCTTTATGCTTTATTGTGTTGATGTGGTTGTTAAGCTTGAGATATATGTTTCCTCGTAGACGTGGATTTTAAACTTTGAATTGTGGTCAAGCATGTTGCTTAAGCATGTTGTGTTGGAGATCCATCTTGTGAAATGATTTGATGAATGTCTTGGTTTTCAAATATAACAAAATGGTTTTAAAATTACATTGTTGTTGTTGTTGATGTTTTGAGCACCGCTCACTAAGCATTCTTGCTTACACTCTCTTTTCTAACAATGCAAACCCGTAGACCATTCGTGACAGCAAGGAAGCAAGGAGTTGTCGAAGAGTTTGCATTTTTACTCAAGTATGGTTTTGCCATCAAATAATAGTATGTTAGCAATGTGATAGGACCTTTATGCTTTGAGAGGTTTTGTTTTGAGACTCCCTCATTTGAGACATGTTTGTGATGCCTTTTAGACTTGTAAAGTACCTATTCATGTTAAAGTGTGGTTTGGTTTGAAGTTTGACCATTTTGTGAAATTTTTATGCTTAATTTGCTTAAATCTAGAAACTTGCTATGTTTGTTCATGCTATGTTGATGTTGTTGCCATGCTTGTTGAGGTTTTCTTGTATGTTTGAGTTGTATGCATGTTTTTGTCTTGTTTGAAGGGTCTATATGTGTTAAGATTGCAATAAACCAGCAAAATGTCTCATTGCAGGTCGGGCGTATCGATACGGTTGAGCCTGTATCGATACGAGGTACCTAAAATGGCCTTATGGTATTGAAACGCTAAAGGTATATTTCGGTACATTTTGCTACTGTTTCGATATGCCCGTATCGGTACATGACAACTTGTATCGATACGGCCGACTATTTTGTTAGTTATGGAAATCTTCTAAAGTTCTGTTTTCTTACGTTTTAGTCCCTATTTGTTATGGGATCGTTTAATTGAGTTCGAATGGTTGTTTTACACTGCAGTTTGGCATATGGGCATGAAATATGACTAATTGAATATTGATAACCTAAATTTCAAGGTAGGACCCTAAATCTTATTTGTTTTGCATTTTGGTCCCTTCTTGTTTGAAGTGCCTTATGTCCTAGACCCGCCTATGCGTTACTACGGATCCTAGGGAGTCACATTAGGGTCACCGGAGCGACCCACGTTAAAATTTCAAATAAACAAATTGCTAAACCATTTAAAATCATAAATCAAGTTTTGAATTAAAATACAATTTCAGAAAACATTCAGACAATGAAACAAAACTATGATACAAGTTATTAATACAAGTTTTAGACTCGAATATAAATCAAACGTGACATACATGCCTCCTAATTATACAGATACCATACTCCGCAAGCAAACCAAAGAAACTCTCATACCGATATTGATAGTTGCAACATGGTCGATCTTTTCAAAGGTAAAAACAATGTGAGCTTCGGAAAGCTCAGTAATACGAAACAACCAAAAGTATCTTCATGCCACACGTAAGTATCAAATGTATCAGAACAAAAGGGAGGAGCAAACACTATCAAGTTTCAGATATAGAGTACAATTTATTTAGTTGTTACGCTTGAAAGTAACGTATTCCTTTCTGATTAATTACCTGATCACCAGACACGAAGTCTAACTCAGGTAATCGGATGGGACATAGATCATGAAAATCAAGCCAGAGAGTTTAGGGTGTTCCATCAGTTACAGATCAAGAATGATAGATAGAATATTTTAGACAACTAAAGAGTTTGACTGAGGCTAGAGAGGGAACATGGAAAACTAAGTATCAACATAACTACCCTCCAACCATACACCGATATGCAGTTCTCCAAAACTGCATCCATATGGACTTACCCAAGGCCCAATGAGCATAGGAGCCAACCTTAGGTCCATAATGAATTACCCGTACCGAAGCATCGGAACCTACCCAAGGGGAGACCTCTGGTCCATAAGCAATTACCAGCGCTGAACCTGCAGAGACTTCATAACATAGCCCAAAAGTACCCCTATTAAAATAATTTAGTGAATATAGACTGAGTAGTAATCGTACATGTAATTTTTAGAGTATTAGAAATCAGAGAGCATGCATTACAGATCAGATACATATGTATATAATTTAGCCAGACAGAATTCATGATTTGAATATGAGAGAAGATTAGTTTCAGATCATAGAGGATATACTTGTGCAATAAACACTCTATGGTTTGGTTCAATTTTCATAGACACTTGGTAATTATCAGAAGGAGATCATCCGACAATTTGGGACTGGTTGCAGAACGAGGTCCCTACAAAAGGGAAGTTCGGTGATAACGGATCGAACCAAAACGTCAAAAGTTGATGTATTGAGATCATTGAGATTTCAGATATATCGTGAGGGATTCAAACATTAAAGCTTACGAGGGTGAAATGGTCATTCGGACCTTCAAGGGTAATTTGTTCATTTAAACCAACAAGGTAAGGACACTGATGTGCAGGATTTGAAAATTCTAGTTGTTCATCCAGTTTCCGAATCCCTTCAAAATGATCAAAACTCATTAACACAATGTTATTATTTAACCGGGTGGGTACACCTTAAACATTCATTTCTCAGAACCGACTAAAATGTATAACTAAAAAGCTCGCCATCACCAACCATCCGTTGAACTTACAATTAGCAATCGAATGTATACTCGAGCGACATATACCAAGTATTCGAACATGGGCAATACACTCAAACTCAAACCATAGTATTGAACGTACCCTTAAACAGATTACTCTTATCGTTAACTATGTGTTTCTGCCAAACAGATCGAATATGCCTTCATATGGTATTCATTCAAATTCACACACACACACACACACACACATATATATATATATATATATCAAATGGTTAGCAAACACGAGTCTTAGAGGCATTTTCAGTCATTTCAATGTTCAAAGGTTTTTCAATTATCTTGAGCCTTTCGAATCCTTCTAAATATTCATTCGATTCGAGTCTCAAGGATACATCCATCATTATGGTTAATTCGGCATCTAGTGCCCGAGGGTATTTCTATCCTTTTGTTCATTATACACATTCCCACTAGTTCAGCCTTATTAGCATTTTCAACATTTTTTTGTCATTTCTGATAAATTCAACTTTTACGCCACTTAGATTAATATAGACATGTGAATAATTTTTCGTAGTCTTATCTTCAGAGATTTATTCAGAACTCGGAAAGATCTTAGCACTTTAAAATTTTGAAGGTTTAGGCTTCGTTAACATAACGACCGGAGCAAAAACGAGGTTTTTATATGAATCGATTGTGTTACCAGATCTAGTGAAGATTTCTAGATCGCTTCCATTAACAGAGGTTAATTTTTAGTCTTTCCTATACATCAAGGCGTCTTTGTCACTTCACAACCAAACATTCTGAGCATTAGATCTTTAATCAAGAAATAGTCTGAATTGGATGTTTCGAAGTGCACTATTTTACCGATTAACCATTGAACTTGGATCACTCATCGATCATCAATTCCTTATTCGCATCAATCAAATCTTATTTAAAATAATTATAGAACTCCGAATCTTTTCGATTTATTCATTTTTTAATCGAATATGTCATACTTATCTGAACTTTCATACTTATTTTTCGTATCTGATTTGACTTAGGTAGATTAACAATATACTTCAACATAAGCATGTATGCTACAACCAAATACCAACATGTTCATAAAGCATACAAGTGGTAGAAAAGTATTACCTTAACTCCAAGCTACATCGGTCGATTCATGATACCCCATTCGATTACACTCGAACCCAAATTTGATGTCCCATAACATTTCGGATACGAAAATTCATGGATACCTTCAATAAAACAATACCCTTAATTAGTCCTCATTTACATTGCTCTTATACTGAATATTTAACTCATGCATTCTCGGGTTCAAAGTAAGATTCGAAGGCTTTCGGGTCAGAAATTTGCAAAACAAACTCAGGACGTCGAAAAAACATAAAATATGGCTTTTCAGAAAATTTGACTTTTCGGGTTAAAGTAAAAGTCAACGCTAACGTCAACGGTCAAAGTCAATACTAACATCAGGGTCAGGTCAACACCGACGTTACAGGTCAATTGGGTTGACTCGGGCGGGTTAACTCACGTAGTTGACTCAAGCAAGTTGACTTACTAAGTTGACTCGGGCGAGTTACTCACTGAGTTGACTCGGGCATGTGACTCGGTCAACAGTTCAGGTACAGGTCAAACAGGTTAGGTACGGATCAAACGGGTCGAGTTCGGGCTTTGGTTTATTAACGGGCTTAGGCCGTTTGGTCTGGACCGGTTCGGGTGGCTCGGTCTATAGGTCAGGTCAGGTCTGAGCCGGTCCGTTCAACAACCACCGTCCAGGGCGGCCGAAAATCACCGTGACCGGTGTGTGAAACCCACGCGTGGCCCAAAACGGTCGTAACATCACCGAAATAAGCAAAACTTGACGACAAACCCACGAATCATCACTATAAACCCAGATTTATATTGAAACCTTACCTAACATACCCAAACTAGAACAGAACGACCAAGATACGCGTTACTCCGATGAGGCCCTGAACGGCAACAGACGAATGTTAGACGGGTAGAGTTTTACTCTGCCTGGCGTGGGGAGTTTAGCCATCACTCTCACGCCTCGAGCGGAGGGTCGTGGCAGCCGAAAAGAAAGAAAAGCCTGTAATACCCCAATTCATAGCCTAGTTGAAAACCCAAAATTAATAGGAAACAAAGTATAAACATTTTATACAATAACAAAGATTAGAATGAATGGAAGTAATATCACAACATTAGTTAACCGTATAATCTATTCATGATGTAATAGGAAAAAAGTTAAAAATCTAATGGAAATTAGCATTTTAATTAAATAATATGTATATTGTGTTAGTGGGATTTAACACATGGTCTTAAGCAACCCATGTGTCATCTCACTTTGACACTTGGCTAAAGAAAGAGCATAGTTTTACTCCATCATTATCCACTCACACTACCACCGAAACTAAGAGATTTTTTAGGGGAGAGAATCTAGAAAACTAAACCACAAATAAGAAAGGATTCAAGTGAGTGAGGGTTGGAATTAAACCTTAGATGCATGCATGTTTATAAGAAGCCCAAGTAAGTGTTCTTGTGCTTAACCGATTTCTACTCTATTTTCTATTATTTTTTTAGGGTTTTTAATTCTAGAAGTTTGATGAAAATTTAGTATTGTTGTCTTGATTGGTTGATGGGTAATTGGTGATTGCATTTAGAATGCTAAAACAAGCATGAAATGATCATATAAAAATGTTGAAATTGACAGATTAAACTTAACATGTTGCTTATAGAAAATCAAGAAACTTGAAGAGTTGGAAATGATTTCTGGAAATTTATGTTTGAAGGTGTTAAATATGGTTATGAGAAAAAGTAGAAGTAGCTGGTAAAATAAGATTAGGTGGTGAAACCAAGAATATAAGTTATAAGGAGCCTAAGATAGAAATTAGTGTAATCTGCCCAGCATTGCCCTGTTTTGGACATTGACCTTTAAAAATTCACCAAAACTAAAATACATAGAATCTAGACCTGAAATTTTGATAGAAAATACTTGGGTATGTCTAGTTTAACTAGAAACAAACGACACAAAAATTTGATATCAACGGAAAAATCTGAAACCGAAATTGTAGAGGTGCTACAAATTTGGATATGTTTATAATGTATGGTACATAGCTTTCTATAATGTATGGTACATAAATAACAAGTACTCAATCTGCCAATAAGAAAAACGGTTTTGAATGTTAATGTTGGCATTTGTGTAAATGAGCTTATTTGTTTGAATTGACTTCTAATATGTTTCATATATGTTTGTATGTGAATAACAAGATCAACAAGTTGAAGAGATTTTGGAGGAATGAAGGGTTGGGCAACAAAATAGGAAGAACAAGAGCCTTGCTATCATAGAACAAGATTAGCTTGGAGTTGTGAGTGTAGCTATCATTAGGGTTAGGACTTAGGTCCTAACCAAGTTATTTATGTTTATAATGTTCTTGAATGATGCTATGAAATTGAATTTAAAGTATACTTGGTAAACATATAAGGGAAGGATGATATTAATTACAAATGGTAACATGTGATAAAATAAGTGAATTGATGTGTTACTTGTGCTATAACGAGTTTGAACATGAACTTGCTTGTTGCCTTGATCGTTGATGAACCATGACATGAAATGATCTCTCTTGAAATTGAACTATGGTTCATTAGCCTAAGGGCTCTTGATCTTGATACATGAATATTGATCACTTGAATATGCCGTGATTCTTGTCTAGCTGGTTATATGATCCTAGATTCTTTATCACATGATTAAATAATGCCTTGGTAACTAGAGAGTCATAGGTAGGATGGCATGCCATAGAGTCTCGAGCTCATTTGTGTTGGATGGTTTACGGACCAGGCTAAGGCCCTTTGTTTTGGCGATAGTAGGAGGGATGTGTGTTATGGTCTTTGGCGACAATAGGAGGGATATGAACAGATATTTGTTTTGGAGACAGTTGGTTGGCGACTTGATTACCTTGACTCGACTATAAACCAAGTTTTAAACTTGAAATTGAATAAGAAAGCTTGATGATATGAAATTTTGTTTACATGAAATTAAATTGATATTGTTATGCTTGCTTACATGATATCCTATTCCATGAAATTTGATTGATTGTTATAGATTTGACTTCTTGTTGATAACATGTATTTGATTGGTTGAAAAATCATATCGATATATGTACTCATGTGACCTTGATTTGCCATGTTTAAAGGTTAGAATAACTTAAATGAAATGATATGAAAGTAGGTCTAAATATGATCAATTGAATACAAGCCTTGTACAAGCATGATTCTTGTGAACCGAGCTAGGCCTTCCTTGATCTAAAATACACATGTTAAATGAATATGCTAGCCCGCCCTAGGTTGCTACCTCACTAAGTACTTAACCGTGCTTAACAATCTCGTTTCATTCTTTCCAAACTACAGGTTCGTAGATTGCAAACTAGCTTGATTGGAGGCAAGGCAAGACAAGCTATAGCTCTAAGTATGAACTCACCCTTTGTAAACTCCTAGATGGTGGCCTTAGCTTTTTAATTAGATACATGTTCATGCAATTTGATCCTATGTTTGGCTATGTATATATTTGAGATATCATGGTTTGTATAACTTGATAACATGGTTGGGTTGATAGCTTAGTTAAGCTAGGCAACATGTGATGTTAATACATGCTTTGGTTGGAAGTATTGATGTTATATCTATGTTTGGATGACTTGCTTAACATGTGGAATGTTGTCTTGTGAAAAAGATACATGTTTAGGTCCATGTTAGTGTGATTGAATGTTTGATATGTATAGCATGTTAAATGAATAAGTTGAAGTACATAGATGAATTCATGGACCCCTAGTTCATTCGAATAGATTGAATAATGCTTAAGTATGTTTGAGTTCATGAATTAGGTACATGATAGTGTAATTGTTTTGGTTGAATTGCCTTGGCATTCTATTCGAATGAATGTAAAGGTTTTAGGTTCATGATAGTGTTAATTATACAATGTTGTTTGTAAAGATGTCATTCGAATGGTATAGGTAAAAAGTTGAATGTAGTTAGTTGATTCAATGCTTAAGATTTTGGTGAAAAAAGCTATGCATTCTTGTTACATGGATCATATGATTAAGTCATGAAATAGTATTGATATTTTGGATATAGTTATTTATGTTTCGAATGCCATGATGTTTAGGTGAAATGATCTAGTTTACATTCTATGCTTATGTGATAAGGTTTTTATTTTATGGAAACCTTGAAGTGTCCCACATTTTTATAAAATCAATTAAAAAAAAGGGAAAATTTTGGTTTTGGAAAAACCTTACAAAAAAATCTTGAAGTCGCCACCAGCCACTGAGGTAGGCCAAACACCATAAAAAACTAAAAACCAGAGATTCATTTGAAAGGGTTTGGGAGTTGGTTACGTGTGGGGAAGGGTTAGAACCCAATCATGCTTGGAAATCGGTACCAAGATAATTGTTGCTTTTAATAGATGGAAATTATTTAAAATTTAAAATTGATTTAATTAGGAGTTCTAAATCGAAAATTAAACTCTAATTATACGAGCTTTATCAAATCAATGGATTCAAATTAAGTAGGCATTTAATTAAAAAGGATGACGGTACACCGGACCAAAGACTAAACCGACATCATATAAGTCTGATTGTCGTGTTAGTTTAGGGTTTGGCTCTCGTACGTCACCTTTATGCATGATGCATGCAAATAAAATATGATGTCATGGTCTTGTTCGTTTTACTTACGAATTTTACCTTTAGACGATGCAAATTAATCTGAATATTTGGGGTATATCCGATAAGCTATGATATTTCGACCTGAATACGCGAATTAATAAGTACCTCTTTTTTATAATTAAAATTAGTAATTATGCAAATTAGGATGTTGAAAGTCACAAGATATGACATTTAAGATGCATGCCACAAAAAACATATTCGAGAAATAAAAGAAGCTAAGTCGCGCACACATTTAAGCCATATATTGTAGACATATTAAGACTATATCATACACATAAAACCATATATCATATCAATAACAATATAATAATCAACATAATAAAATTAAAGCCAACATGCAAAAAATAAATGAATAAAAGAGGGACTGAAATTAAACAAATGTAAATACGAGGCAAAAAAGGGAAAATACATAATGCAGGGACCAAAATAGTAAATTACCCACTAAAAAACTAATTAAAATGCAAAACGGGACCCAATTAATAAGACGCGAAAATTTAAACGTTGGCAAAAGGGGAATTAAACCACTAGAAAATAGATTGCAATGGAATAAAGGATGAAATTGAGAGTTCTCGAAAACATAGAGGGACTGCGGGGAAGTTTAAAGACGCGGAAGCCCTTGTGGTGTGATTAGCGGGACACGGAAGGACCAAAAACACATTAAACCAATTTTAAAACTTTAAATCACTATAAAACCCGTTTTAAAAACATTTTAATTTTTTTTGTTTTGCTAACACTAATATCGATGGCTATCCCCCCTGTTTGCTCTCCGCTACTGCGCTGCTCCGGTCGCCGGTAGCCAACGCCGAAAACCTAAAAAGCCTTCTTTTTTTACCTTTCAAAACCCCAAAAACTAGAAAACCCTTTTTGTTTCACGAAAACAGAACCCAAAACCCCTTTTCTTTGTTTTTCTTTAAAACCGAAACTCAAAAAACTATTTTTAAAAAACCTTTTCAAAACCTACTTCCCCACCGATTCACCATGCATGGTCTCAGAAGAGAACAAGAGTCTTGTCACCTACGAGGAAAACAAGCAGCCACGGGGAAGACAAATCGTTGCGAAGGTAAAAAACAGAAACCCTAACTCTACATTCTTTTCTTTTTATGCTGCGAAATGAAAAGAGAAAACAATATACCTCTGTAAACTTGAGGTTTTGGTTGCTTCTATTACTCTGAAATTCCCCCTTTTGAAACTTAGCGATTACAAAGGTTTGGTTTCGGGTTTTATAACACCGAAATTACAATTTTTAGAATACATGAAATTCGAAGATGATAAATCCCTATTGGTTGCCTATTCTCTTGTTTGTATTCGTCTGTGAAATTTGTTGCATTTCTTTTGTTTGTTTGCCTCTGATTTTCGGTTAGTTGTTGCACGTCTTTTTCCTTCAGACATTTTGGTTGTTTTGTTGCATGCAACGGCTGGATGGTGAGAGGGGACCATGGGAGAGCCAAGGGACGTGGACGGTCGTACGAGAACTAGAGCGGATCTGGACGATCGAATGGCACGCGTGTGAGCAGAACCGGGAGCTGAATCGACGCACGTGGCCTCAACGCGGGTAGGGGAGCATCGTGCACGCGCGCGTGTGGGAGTCCGAGAGTTGCGCGTGGGCGCGTGGAGGTTCTGGAGACTTCCCTACTTCGATCCTGGTCGTTGATGTTGATCTTGATCTAACGGCTCGAGAGCTTGTGGCGCGGAGCAATGGTTAGGGCACCCTAGGGTTTCTATCCGCTGAGCAATGGCCGTTTTGGGTTCTTAGTATCTGTAAATGGACTTTAATATAAATTTGGACTTTTTATTATGTATAGTGGACTTTATTTAGAAGCTGTTGGGCTTATATTATGTAATATTGGGTTTTATTTATTCAATTGGGCTTGTATATACATATATATATATATATATATATATATATATTAGTTTTTTTGTTTTTAGATTTGTTTCAATATATTAACAACAACAACAACAACAACAATAATAATGATAATAATAATAATATTAATAACACTACTAATAATAACGATAATAATAATAATAGTAACAATATATGTTAATAATGTTGGTAATAATAATAAATAACAATATCAATAATGGTATTTAGTAATAATAATAAGAAGAATAATAATAATAATAATAAATAACCGTATAGCATAATAATGATAATAATAATAGAGTTGGTAAAATAATAGTAGTAATAATTATAATAGTACTTAGGGTTTTTACAAATAACATAATACTAATGACTATATAAATATTATAATACTAATAATATATGTATAATATTTTTTAGTTTTTAAGTTTTTTCATCATATGATATGTAATTAATTAAAATTGAAGCCTATTATTTTAAAAAATAAAAACGGGTTGACACCTCGGACAAAATTAGTGATTACAGCTGCCCCCTTTTGCTTATACTTGTGGAACAATAATAAAGCAAAGGCCATAAGCACTAATTATGTCCAACTTCCCTGTTTGGATCCCGGATCTCCATGCACTTGAACTACTGCGGTCCAGAAGTTGGTAGGGGAAAGCTCTGTCATGAAGGCCTAGAGTTGTTCTTCTCATTTTAACATTCTTCAACCCTTCGAGGCCCGAACAGATAGACGATTGGTGTAAAATAAAAGCTCCATTCTCCAAGTGCCCGAACGGATAGGCGAATTCCTCTCTTTAAATGCCCGAACGGATAGGTGGGTTCCATTCTCCTCAATCCCGAACGGATAGGCGGATTCCATTCTCCTTAAGCCCGAACGGATAGGCAGGCTTTTATTCTCAAAACGCATGAAAGGATAGGTGGATTCCATTCTCAAAGTGCCCGAACGGATAGGCGGGTCCCATTCTCAAAATGCCCGAATAGATAGGCGGGTTCCATTCTCCTCATGCCTGAATGGATATGCGGGTTTCCATTCTCAAAATGCCTGAACGGATAGGCGGGTTTCCATTCTACTCATGTCCGAACGGATAGGCGGGTTTCCATTCTATTCATGCTCGAACGGATAGGCGGGTTTCTTTTACTAGAAAAGCTTTAGTACACCTGTCAAAATAGGCAAAAAATGATTTGATGATGTGGGTTAGCATGCCCCTAACCTAGGGATGCCTAACTACAAATGATGCATGAATTATGACATCAAAATTGCTCGGACGCTTTCGTCTTTCGGATCGGTCACTCTTGACCCTCTTCTTGATTTCTTCCTTTTCCTATTTTGGCTTTCTTATCCTTGCCAAATCTCCATCCCTGGTCTCTTCTTGAAAGATGACTACTGACTTTCACTGGTTACGATAGACATGACACTTCTCGTAGTGCTCATTCTCGTGACATTGCCCCTACTCGACTTGGGTACTCAACTGTTCTCTTCGTCTTGACTCATCACGACGACTTTTCTCTTACCTCAACATTAGGGGAATCAATATACTGGGACTCAATAGACAAATATATTTACACAAAATGAAGAGATAATTGAAACACAAAACACAATGCATCCTTTCATTGAAATTTTAAAAATATGCAATCTTAGGACCTTAGAAAAAGATCTTTGATACCTTCGGGCAAAGGGTAGCAAAGTTGATTCCATACATTACTTCAAGAAAAAGACTAAAATGCAATGAAATGAAAACACACAAACTTGGATGCACTAAAATCCTTGACCACCGCTAGAATGACCACTCATCAAAACCCTTAAGCTTCCTCGAGGAACTCAATCTCCTTATTGTCCATCAGTTCCTGAATCAATTGCTTAAATTCTGGACAACTCTAAATCTCATGCCCCGCAGTCTGATGGTATTCACAAAATTATTCATGACCATCATACACTCACTCCCTTCGTACCCTTCTCAATCAACCCCGCCGTGCACAGCTGCTCGAACACCCAACTCAGAGGGGACCTGACTTTTGACACCTTCATCCTCGCTTTCTTCGCATCTACCTCTTCAAGGGCATTCACGCCTCATCCTCTATGGTTTGGAAGTGGATTGGTCGCCACATTGGGCCCCTCTAATTCGATGACCCTGGTGTTGATCATGTTTTGCACGAGCTTCTTGAACGCTGTGCAATTTTCTATCGTGTGCCCTAGTACTCCACCGTGGTACTCACAATGTGCTTTCTCGTCATACCACGAAGGGTAAGGCGACTGGAAAGGAATAACATGATATGGATGGACCATATCAACCTCATATAGGTGCTTGTACACCTCCTTGTATGGCATGGGTAGAGGGGCGAAGGACATCTTCTCTTGTTCCCTCTTGGGAGCCCTATTTTCTCTTCTATTTGAGCTTTGCGGATTCCCGATTGCGGCCCAAGACGGTGAGATGGTGAGGTGCATAGAAGCCTCAAAGGTACTGGTGTTGTTCACCTCGTGATCTTTCTTCTTGAATTGCTTCTGAGCATTTTCTCCTCCATCGATTCTACCACTCTTGATAGCTGCCTTGATACGTTCACTGGTCATAACCATATCTGAGAAATTACCAATATGGTTGCTTATCATGTGGTCATAGAGGGTTCCCTTCAAAGGATCGACAAACATAGTAGAGATCTCGTTTTCGCAGAGTGGAGGATGGACTTGCACCGCCACATCTCGCCAACGCTAGGTGTATTCGCGGAGGCTCTCATTATGCCTTTGTTTCAAACCTTGCAGCATAAGTCGGTTCGGGACCATTTTGGTTATGTGCTTATACTGATCTGTGAAAGCCTTGGCCAAATCCTTCTATGACCTAATTTGAGCACGGGTTAACTGATTGTACCACCTCACTACGGGCCCCGCTAAGCTATCTTGAAAGCAATGAATTAGCAACCTCTCATTGTCGATGAAACCCGTTATCTTTCTACATAACATGGTTATGTGGGCAGTAGGGCAAGTTGTCCCGTCAAACTTCTCAAACTCCAGCGTCTTAAACTTGGGCGGGATTACCAAGTCTGGAACCAAACTGAGATCTCTAGCATTCATCCCATATGCCACTTCTTCCTCCTCCTTTGTCTGGAATTTCTCCTCGAGGTCCTTCCGGGTCTCTTCTAGTTGTTTTGAGAACTCCGCCTTGACCTTGTTCAATTTCTCAATCTCATCCAAATCTGGGACACTATCCTCGACATTCTCCACATGATTAAAAACCAGACCCGATGGAGCATGGGTAGAAGCTCCCGCCTGATGCGATGTTGTCTCATCTTCTTGAGTAGCCGCTCCTTGTGAGGGATTAGGGGTATCAGTGACAAAACTAGGGGAATACGAGGGGTCCCCCCTCTCTTGACTAGGGTTTCCAACATCACCCTTTCCTCTTAGATTGGCTTGTAGCAACTAAGATATCTCTTTCATCATATCTTGTTGGGCCTTGATGATGGTGTCCCTCAATTCTTGCTCAGCTCACTCCAACTGACCCCTTAAATCGACTTCCAACATAGCAAAACTCTCCTCCATTTGCTTCCTTTGATGGCGAGTGAAGTGTGGATGCGGAATCTTCGATAGTCACGAATACTGCCATGACCCCGAACAATTAATCTCATGACTTTATGATTTAATGCATGCAATGTGTTGTATGCATGACATAAACAAATGATTAAAGGCAATAACTTTAAAAACACAATCAAATGCAAGGAAGTGTTGATTCGACGAACATCCTCATTAAACAACCTTTCATAACGGAGATCGAGTCTTATTGCAACGAGGTAATAAATACATAGGGTACGATTTTCAATATGTTTTGCTCGTCCCCTTAGCGCGTTCCGAAATCTCTGTTGCCATGGACACTTTCTCCCGTTTTGGCGGTTTTCAATTTTAGATTGTTCTCGAATCAACACTTCGTATGAACATGCCGTGAATATACAAAAAATAATCAAACAAAACAAGACAAAAAGGCAAATGGATTAGTAACCAAAATAATGAATACTGAATAAACGAGCGAAAACACACCAAAGCAAATTAACAATGCAAGACCTATTAGCATGAATTCTAATTATACAGTTATCTGCATGGCTCTAATCGGGGTGGGCTTCTTAAATTCTCACATATGTGGGTTCGGTTCTAACAAGGGTACCTGAACCTATCTTATCACCTACTAAGGTAACAAGAGCCCCAATTCTGGCCCATTACAAGCTTCCGAATTGGTTTTGGTTCGAGGGAAAGCACGACCTAGTGACGTGGAGGGCTGCTCACGTGTCAAAGGCGTGGAATCCAGAAGTGAATTACCGACCTGTAGAGGGATACTCAGGTGGGTATTGGCGTTTCACTCCAACTTAAGGGACGAAGCTCGGGTATGGAGCTTAATGATAATGATGCAGCACATGTCGGTGATTCCTTTGAAATTTAATGAAGAATTAATTCGAACACCACCAATTATCAAAGCTTATATAATTTAAGTCACATTTTCAAAGAAGAACCGCCTCATCAAAATCAAATTAAATTTCAAGAATTTCCATCATTAAAAGCAACAATTATTTTTGTCTTAACTCTCTTTTGTTTTGTGAAACAAAATTTGTCCCCAGCGGTGTCGCCACGCTGTGATAAGTTTTTTTAATAGAAACCTTGAAGTGTCCCACATTTTTAGAAAATCAATTAAAAGGGGAAAATTCGGCTTTTGGAAAAACCTTACAAAAAAATCTTGGAGTCGCCACTATTGCGTGTAAAAGTGTCTATCGCAATGTACTGCAAGAGTACACGACGCAAGTAGTAAAGTGATACGTAAGTATCGGAAATCGTCTCCACAGGGACTGGGCTAATACCTTCACCTTGGATTACTGCACGAGAGGAAAAAAATAGTTTAAATTGTTGTCACGAAAATAATAAAGAGAACTGGAAATTAAGAGTAAAGAAATCAAGATAGAGAGAATGGGTCGGTATTGAATTGCTCAGTAGTGTAGGTGTTGCAAAGTCTAGGATTATCTGTTCTGTCGTTGCTCCTGTCGCGGCAGCGGTCTGTTGTTAGTCGCGGCAGCGATCACACAACTCTGTACTTCAAGCTTGGCTAGAATCCCTGCTATGCCTTGGCCTATCCCTAAGTCCAACTCTGTCGATGAACACGTCTTTGATGATACCTCCCGACGTGAATTGAAGGATGAACACCGATGTTGTTGAATTCTTCCTTAGCCACTTAACCTCGTCCTATCCCAAGATCTGAGATAGTTCAACCATAAACTGGAGAACTCATACTTATTCCTTTCGTATACTTAACTCTCCCGATATTAAGTAAATAGATAATCTCACAATGCTCTCCCGATACTCTTGCAAGATGTTGAAAACCAGAATAAGCAAACTTGAAGTCTATTTTATTGAACAGAAAAATTCCTAAAACAAATGCAATCCTTGCAACTACTTTACAAATCAACCTGTGGCCCTAGGGGAAGTTTAGAACATGATGAGAAGGGGAAAACGGCTAGGGTTTTGGGAAGAAGGCTAGAGATGAAGATATCCTTCCCTAGGTCGAATTACATGCCTTTATATAAGCCTTGGGTTCAAGTTTTCTAATATGGCAAGAATACAAGTTTAAACTAAAGTGCAACTCTATTAAAGACTAAATCTTCAGAGCATATGTCTTTAATTCGTCCTTCCTTCTTGCTTGGAGTTTCTTTCTTGAACTTTGGGCTTGGCCTTCATTCTGATCTAGGGCTTGGAAAAATATAAGGGTGCTCCACGACAGACCGGCTTAATTTTCTCTTTCTGTCGAGGCCCACTTTGCTTCTTCTCCTCACCACTGCTGTCGTCCTTGGCTGCCACGGCAGCGGCCATGGCAACATCGTCATCCTCGTCTGCGCATCCAGTTCCAGCTCTACTTCTTCACTGCCCAGCGTCTGCTTCTCCATCTGCTACAGCAGCTACCTGCAAAAGCAACCAATTTCAGTCGAAATTGTGCCATTTAATATATTTGTGATGTATAAATGAAATATGACCTAAATGCAATGAATTATGCTTGAATGCAGCAGATATATGGGTTAAATAGAGGGTAAATTATAGAACTTTTACACACTCAACACACCCCCAAACTCAAGTTTTTGCTTGCCCTCAAGCAATTCAGACCTAAAAAAAGAAAACAAGATTTTTTTGTTTGGCTTAAAACAGTGAACTTTCCCTTACCTACCATTCATTCCCTATTGTGAGCAACACCTTGTTGGATAATTCAGAATTCATCCGGAACCTTGCTATAATTCTCGTGTAGTGTGTGCATGCTTGTGAACAATTATATGCCAAGACTCCCTTAGTTTACTAGAATAGTTAAGCCTCTAACTTGAATTTTTATGCCAATTTTCATCTTTTTGGAGGCAATTCTTAGGTTCCTTGAGTTTTTATGCAGACTCGATTCTATTTTCTCAAGCTTAAGTTTGACTAGAGCCGGTTTCGGGCACCTCTAGCTAACTTCCTAGAGTCGGTTTCGGGCACCTCTAGCTAACTTCCTAGAGTCGGTTTCGGGCACCTCTAGGTGTATTGAGTCTTTTTTTCTTAACTTCTTTTCCTAGAGCCAGTGTTACGCACCTCTAGGGGCAACTCAAGTGCTAAGCTTTCTATTCTAGTTTACTAGTAGAGTTCTAGGCAGTATAAAAGTCACAAATGATGTTTAAGTTTTAGAACTATAGTAAGGCTCTAAACTGCTCCTAAAACTATCCTAAAGGCACTGCCACAATAGAGGTTGTCACGGCAGGTAAGTTCAGTTCAAAGACTTAAGCCAAATTTTCATCATTTTTTAAGCAAAAATAAACTAAGTAAAAGACACAATTTTTAAACTTAAAAAGACTCCATTAATAGAGGGATGCCACCCCCAAACTCGAGGGTTGCATTGCCCTCAATGAAAATGACAGATAAGAAAAATAAAATAGTACATCAAAAAATATAAAAAGGCAGACAGCAATATAAGATAAGAAACTTAAAATTTAGGCGCTGTCGTCGCCGCTGCTGCTGCTGAGCTGGATCTGCCTACAGGTAGTGACATTCTTTGCTGGTGCTGGCAGGCGGATGGGAGAGGCAGAAGTATTCTTGGTTTTGGCCTCCCTTGGAGGTTGAATACGGGTAGGGGAGATATGAGGTGGTTTCTCCACTACCTGAACCTCAGAGCTGTTGCTGCTCTCGTTGCTTCTGCTGCTATTGCTACTGCTGCTGCTGTCAGATTTGTCTTTGTCCACTACTGTTTTCTACCGCTTTTCTGCTGTGAACTCCTTGGACAAGTTCCTCTTGACAGAGGGTGTAACACCCCAATTTTGGGCTTAGAAGTTTTGGGTTTGAACCGGACCGATCGGATTTTCGGTTCGAATATAAAAGGTGGTTTTAAGGAAAGCCTAGTTCGGGTTGCATTAAAAATATGGAAAAATGTCTTAAAATCCTCTTTTATTATATATAAGAGAAAGGTGAAATCAATTTTACAAAATGAGGTTTGGAAGAGTGACATTTTGGGTTAGTGACCAAAATGTAATTTTTAAAAACTGGGTGACTGTTTTAAAAAGGATTGAAACTTTGAGTCTTTAAGGAGCTATTTACCCAATAGGAGTTTCTCCAGATTTTTCTTAAATATTAAAGGTTTAATTAATGGTTTTTAAATAAAAGTAAAAGGGAGGGAAGATATTTTGGTATTTTCCAACTAACTTTTCCAAATTCCCATTTTCCTTTTCTCTCATCTTTTCTCTCAAACCAAACACTTTCTCCAGCACATTTTCCCTCTGATTTTGTCATCCAAATATGAGATTTCAATCCTCTTTTGATCTCTAATCATCTCTTCAACAAAACCTTAGCATTTGCTAATTGGATTTTCAAGAATCTTGGTTCCAAAAAGGGAGAAACTCAAGTTTAGAGGTATGAACATCCTTCTCCTCTAAATTCTCAGTTCTTTACTGAAATTCTCAAGTTCTCAATCCTTGAATTGTGTTTTGTTAAAGGTTTTGCAAATGTATTCTTGATCTTGGCTTTAAAATGCAAGATTTGGTTAGTTTTGATGAATTTTCGTATGATCTGATTGGGCATTGTTTTGAGATGTCTTTTTGATGTTAAATGAATGTATAATTGATGAGAAATTGAGGTTTGATCAATGCAATCCCGGATAGGTTGATTTTCCTAAGTTTTGCTTGAGTTTTTGGTTGTTTTTGGAGTGTTTTTGATGATCTGTTGTTGCTAGAGGTATAAGGACGTGGTAGGGATTATTTTAGATGTTAATTGATGTTTAAAAATGGTTAGAAGTGATGGATCTTGGCTGGGTTAAGTTTTGGAAGTGGTTGGAGGTGATTTCGGTTGTGTTTGGTAGCCGAAATGTTGGATTTGCTAAGAGCAGCGAGTTTAGATGTGTTGCTGGCGTTTTTAATGCATAATGATGCATTAATCCTTTGTTGTTATGTGCTTGAAACAGAGGAGAGTGATCCGTGAACAATAGAGGTGGCGTTGAAGGCTTCGGATGCTTGGAAGGCTTGTTGGCTAGCCTAGTTTTGTGTATCGGTGAGTGAAGTTGGGTTTTCGGCTTTAAAACCAAGGTTTGAAGGTTTTGGGAGCTTAGTTTAAGTCTAAACAACTTAACTAAGCTCAAGAGTAAGTAAATGGAATTTCTCTCTTGGTTTGTGTATGAATTGGTTTTTAAAGCACTTGTGATTGTTGGATGCAATGCATGTGAATTGCATGTCTTAAATTCTGTTTTGAAAGCATATTTTAGCATGGTTTAATGCTGGTTTTGGAAGCCATGTGTGAAGGATGCTCAAGGTAAGAGATCCTTGGTTTTGGTACATTGGAATTGTGGAATTTATGCATAGTGTTGTATGTTGTTTAATGGCTTTGTTTAATGCTTCAAAAACAGTGGGTTAATGTTGGTAATTGGTGTTTTTGGCATTTGGTTATGCTTGTAAAACATTGGATTAATGTGGTAAGAAGGTTATATTGGCAAGTGATGTAAGTGGTTCTTGGTTACTTTAATCGGATATAGTTAGCAGGCTATAGGATTGGGTGCACCGTGAATAAAGTCGCCTTGGATGTGGAGTGGTTGTGAGTGAACCGGTAACTCCATCCAAGTACACTAACGAGATGGTTAAGAACACCATGGTGGTTAAAATTCCATGGGTGGGTCTTGTGTTAAGGTCATAATGGTGGTTAAAATTCCATTTGAGGACCTTGTGTAAGCAAAGGTCATAATGGTGGTTAAAATTCCATTTGTGGACCTTGTGCTTGTTAAGATCACAATGGTGGTGTAAAGTCCATGTGTGGATATTGTGATGTATGTCCCGGATCTCGTTAGTGATGTTATACAACTACCAATGGGTGATGCTAAGGTCATATGGTGGTTAAAATTCCATATGAGGACCTTGTGCATGTTAAGGTCATATGGTGGTTAAAATTCCATATGAGGACCTTGTGAATGTTAAGGTCATATGGTGGTTAAAATTCCATATAAGGACCTTGTGTATGGTAAGGTCAAATGGTGGTTAAAATTCCATTTGGGGACCTTGAGATTGGTAGTGTGTATGAAGCGTGGGGACAACGCTTGTGATCCGCGTATCCGATTGAGTCTTGTGTTATGATGGTTTGTGAATTATCACTTGGAAGCCAATATAAAGTTCTTGATTATGATGAAGCATGAGATGCTTGAAATGATGCATGGTTGCATGGGAAGTGTGTAATATTCTATGAATGCATGTTTTACTTGTTAGCTTGAACAAGTGTTTATCTTCTATTGAGAATGTTGCATTGTGTGCATGGAATCTCTTTAATGCATTAAAGTATTGTGAAGGCTTGTTTAAAAGGCATGTAATGCAAATGTTAAGTTTGTGGTTCATATGTTGCATTTGTTTAATGCATGTGATTAATTGAAGGAGTAGGTGGTTTTCAAGGGTTCCTTACTTTGAAAATGATTTTCAAGAATGAGAAAAGTATAGTGTGAAGTGGAAGAGTTTTCCAAGGATCTTGTATTTAACTTTGCATATGATGTTCATGCATGGAAAGGTTAAATTGATGGTTTTGCAAGTTTGTGCTTTGAAGAGGATTACTTAGCTTTTCTAAGCTAAGGGTTGGTTTCCATGTTTGAGCAATGCATGATTTTAAGCATGTTGTTGAAAAGGAGTTTTCAAACATTGCTATGTTTTATCGATTTGTGTTTACTTTTAAAAGTGGTTTTATGTCTCGCTGCATTGATGGTGTTTTGGTTTTGAGCATTCCTCACTAAGCATTATGTGCTTACGCTCCTTTTTGTCCATCAATGCAGATAATTGAAGTTGGAACAGCGAGAAGCAAGGGATTCAAGAAGAGCTCCACTTGAGATGTATGTCTCGGTTAATAGCTATAGATAATAAAGGCAATGGGGGGAGAATCTCTTATGTTGATGTTTAATGAGATTGTGTGTGTTGGACAAGTATGGCTTATGTTTTTGAACTATGTGGTTTAACGCTTGCAACCTTGAATCTTCTTATTCTTAAGTCAATATGATATGCTTCTTGTTTTAAAAGCATGAATGAGTTTTGGATGTGTTGAATGAGTTGGTGCACCTAGGGATGGTCTTGTATCTAGATTTTGATGCAATTATGTTCCTTGACTGTTGAATGACTTGCTGGTATGATTTGGATGCCTTTGGAGCATGTTTGATGGGTCGAATGTGTGATAAACCAGCAAAATTTCTGCAATCTGGGCAGCCTGTTTCGGAACAGGAGCTACCGTATCGGAACGGAGGCCCTGAAATGGCCTAGGCGTTCCGAAACGGGTAGAACCATTCCGGAACGGTTTAGCCACTGCCAGGCCTTGTTTCGGTACTGGTTTCGGAACGGTCCCGCGTTTCGGAACGGGTCCTTCCTGTTCCGAAACACCCGACCGTTGGACACTGAAATTGTTGGTTAAATGTTTTGAAAACCTTGCGTTTTGGTCCTGAACTTTGTATATGCAATTGAATGAGTTTGAGGAGTCCGTTTGAGCTGAAATTTGGCAGAGAAGCATGAAACATGACTAATTTCATATTGGTAACTCAAAAGTTGGTTAAGTCCTAGTAATTTCCAAAATTTACATTTTGGTCCCTAAATTCATGTTTTGTGCAATCGAGTCCCTGAATGTTTTCTGATTGCGATGATCTTTGAGTATGCTATTTGTATGAACATATCTAGGGTTAATGTACATTTAAATAAGATTAAAAAGAAAAAAAAGGGTCGTTAATCAAGGTTGACTTTCGGGTTGACTTTGGTTTTCCTCGTGTAAACTTCTTAATTCGGGTCAACCGTCTAGGCCGGGTTAAGGGGGTTACATTTGGTGGTATCAGAGCCAGGTTGCGAATGCTTGGGGAAATGGTAAGTTGTTGTAATATGTGTTTGATGTTTATTTTGATGTGTGGTTGAAAGCTGGTTGAAATGCGTGTTTTTGAGCGAATTGTTGATGTTTTTGGCATTCTTATTGGTTGTGAATCTTCATTGAGCTAATGTGGATTTGTGCTGATGTTACGCTGGTGTTGTGAGCTGATTTTATGAATGTTGAAAGTGTAATGGGTATGATATGTTGATGCTATGCTGTTGCGAGTGGATGTTGTTTGATGAGAGCATGATCGAAATATGTTGTTTGATATGCTTGATGTTGTGATATCCATGTTTTATTGACTGTTATGTCATGTAAAAGGGGAGGATTCGGGATACCCATTGCCTTATTATTATAGCTATTGTGTTATTTTGGAGTTGGAGTCTTGAATCCTTGCTTAAAGCTAGTCTAATCGATTTGTTTGTTTTGTTATGATTGTTTGCTGTTAATAGCATGGTGAAATCGATGAAAGAATGGCAGTTGGGTGAGATGGTTGCTGCTTTAGAGCAGGTGGTTAAGGCGTGGAATTCACCTTTTAATGGAGGTGTTTCGTCTCAGTCTTCTGTGCCTGGAGTTGAGGTAGTAAGGCGGGAGGAGGAAGTTGGTTCTGTGATGAAGAGTTCATCACCTATTGTTCGAGAGGTGTTGGGAACATCTCAAGCTGTGGCAACAGTAAGGTCTGTAGATGTGCTGGCTGCGGGATGCGCGGGTTTGTCGAAACAGCGGTTGCATGATTTGGGAGCTGTGGAGTATCATGGTTCGACACCTGAGACGTTCGAGGCTTGGTTGGCCAGTGTAATTCTGATTTTGGATCAGGAAGGTTGTGACTATGCCTGTAAGTTGGGAAGTGTTGTTTCATTGATGTTGGAGGACGCTTGTGCCTGGTGGACATCTGTGGCGGTAGCATCGCACATCCAAGATATTGATTGGGACTTCTTTGTGTTTGCCTTTTATGAAAGGT
Source organism: Hibiscus tridactylites (assembly GCA_958450335.1). Classification (NCBI taxonomy): domain Eukaryota; kingdom Viridiplantae; phylum Streptophyta; class Magnoliopsida; order Malvales; family Malvaceae; genus Hibiscus; species Hibiscus tridactylites. Next base: position 60,069,358 of record OY288273.1, on the reverse strand, counting down.
ACCTTGGAGAGAAATTCCCAAGGGATAAGCAGTGTGAGGGTGTGGTTTCTGTTTATGAAGGTGGAAGGTTTGGCTTGAATCGAAGCTTGGATGATAGTGCAGATCTGGGGCAAGTGCTGCTTGATCAAGGAGTGGAAGCTCAGTTACCGATGTGTGACCGTTGTGGAAGGCGCCATGTTGGAGGATGTTGGGGCGCAGGTGCTTGTTGGAACTGTGGTTCTAAGGAGCATGTGAAGGGTGATTGTCCTCAAGTGGTGAGATCAGCTTCAGTGGTAGCAAAAGGGTCTCTGAAGGGTCGTGGGTACGGCCGAGACAAGGTTCGAAGGTGGCAGGAAGGGCAGAAAGGTGTGAGTAGCTTAGGGAAGGAAATCTGTTGGAATTGTGGGTCTGTTGGACATTTGAGACGTAATTGCTTGAAGTTGGCTCGGGGTAGTCAGGGTTCTTTACCGCAAGGAGATGGTGATAACTTTAATGTGTTAGCTGATGCTGCAGCAATGCGGCTGGAGATTGATGGTTCTGCGAAGAAGAGAGCTCGTCTGTTGAAGCTCCGGGGCAGTGAGGTGTGTACAGGTAACCTTGTTAAGTAACCCTTGCTCTAGTTATCTTAGTTTGGTTTTGGTTTGGTTATTCCTTGCGTAGTGGGTATGGTCTCGTTGCTAGCATGTTGGGGTAGTAGTTGTTGTTGTTTTAGAAACAGCTTTAGCGTGCAGAGGGCATTGCTGAGTATCTTGTGGATAATGGGTTGCTAGGATGATGGAGTTGGGCAAGTTAGAAGTGAGATAGGAGGTTATTTTTGGGCGGACTGTGAGGATGTTATTGGAGGGTGTGAATCGGCATACATGCACAGTTAAAATCATTTGTTATATGATATATTATATATGTACTGGTCCATGCATACATGTGGCATGACATTAGAAGTTTTGCATACATGTACATCAGGCATTGGTAGGGCATATAAGTGACCATGCATACGAACGTTCACACTCGCTAATAGTTGGTCGGGTCCGTTAGTGTTGTAATGGTGTTAGGTTGGATGAAGGGTTTTAAGAGTTGTTTTGGTGTTGGGTGAATGTTAGAAGTAATGGAGGGTATTAAGCGAGTTGTCAGTAATAGTGAGTGCGGTATAGCATGTTGGTAGAAGGAAGGTGTTTGATGCTTAATGGGTTTAGCGGTGTGGTGGTGAGGAGATTACCATTTGAGTTAGAACTGGTCAAGTGGTTTTGAGTAGCTAGTAGAAGTGGTAGTTCCTTGGAGTTAAGTGATGTTGCAGGTTAGTGGATGTGTTTCCAGAGTGCTGAGGTAACTTGGCATTGATGTTGTAGTAGGAGGGTTGTTTATGTAGGTGATGGTGCGTAGCAACCTTCGAAAAGTTGAGAAGATGTTGTGTTGAGGGTTGTAGAAAAGGGTTAGCCTGGGAGAATAGAAGTTTCATAATCTTAATATGTATGTGTGTATAGAATGGGCGGTGTCCTGGTAAGGCTAGTGTTGTAGTCAATCTTGAAGTGGAAAGGCAATGTAAGATCGAAGGCCATTGTTGGTTGGACGGATTCTTGTGAGAAGTGGTTGGCTGGTTGTGATTAAGTAAATTCCTTTTGAGGGCAGCTGGTAGTGTGTGGAACGGTTGGCGGGGTCAAGGTTGGGGTTTTGTGACGTGATTATCGGATGATGGGTGAGTGGTCCTGGTGAGTTGTTGTGGTGATAATAGCGGTGGATGTGAAGTAATGTCAGCAATGCGTTGGGAAGTTTGAGTAAGCAGTTGATGCTTAAGAATTCTTGCTTGGTGTGGTAACCTTTGGAAGAGGTTGAGCAGTTGTGCAAGGGGTTTTAGAAGCAGTGAAGGTTGTGGGTTACATGGTGGCTGAACTGGATTGGTTGGTGTCACTGTATGAGCAAGTTTTGGGAATTATGAGTTAATGTGGTGTATGCTGTGAAAGTTGGAGGTTCTTCAGGTTGTTGTTGGGGCTATGTGCAGTCCGGAAGTATGAAAGGTCAAGATGTGGTTAACATTTGAGTGTTCTGGAATTCGTGAACAATTTGTGGTGGTGTTGAGTTGGGTGGAGTTTTGTGAGGAGAGTGTTCAGTGATGGTTCAGTCTCCTGTGTTGCCTTGTGTGTTGCTTTGAGAAGTTTGGTTGTTCTCTTTTCGCCAGTTGAAATTTCTAGGACGAAATTTCTTAAGGGGGGGGAGAGTTGTAACACCCCAATTTTGGGCTTAGAAGTTTTGGGTTTGAACCGGACCAGTCGGATTTTCGGTTCGAATATAAAAGGTGGTTTTAAGGAAAGCCTAGTTTGGGTTGCATTAAAAATATGGAAAAATGTCTTAAAATCCTCTTTTATTATATATAAGAGAAAGGTGAAATCAATTTTACAAAATGAGGTTTGGAAGAGTGACATTTTGGGTTAGTGACCAAAATGTAATTTTTGAAAACTGGGTGACTGTTTTATAAAGGATTGAAACTTTGAATCTTTAAGGAGCTATTTACCCAATAGGAGTTTCTCCAGATTTTTCTTAAATATTAAAGGTTTAATTAATGGTTTTTAAATAAAAGTAAAAGGGAGGGAATATATTTTGGCATTTTCCAACTAACTTTTCCAAATTCCCATTTTCCTTTTCTCTCATCTTTTCTCTCAAACCAAACACTTTCTCCAGCACATTTTCCCTCTGATTTTGTCATCCAAATATGAGATTTCAATCCTCTTTTGATCTCTAATCATCTCTTCAACAAAACCTTAGCATTTGCTAATTGGATTTTCAAGAATCTTGGTTCCAAAAAGGGAGAAACTCAAGTTTAGAGGTATGAACATCCTTCTCCTCTAAATTCTCAGTTCTTTACTGAAATTCTCAAGTTCTCAATCCTTGAATTGTGTTTTGTTAAAGGTTTTGCAAATGTATTCTTGATCTTGGCTTTAAAATGCAAGATTTGGTTAGTTTTGATGAATTTTCGTATGATCTGATTGGGCATTGTTTTGAGATGTCTTTTTGATGTTAAATGAATGTATAATTGATGAGAAATTGAGGTTTGATCAATGCAATCCCGGATAGGTTGATTTTCCTAAGTTTTGCTTGAGTTTTTGGTTGTTTTTGGAGTGTTTTTGATGATCTGTTGTTGCTGGAGGTATAAGGACGTGGTAGGGATTATTTTGGATGTTAATTGATGTTTAAAAATGGTTAGAAGTGATGGATCTTGGCTGGGTTAAGTTTTGGAAGTGGTTGGAGGTGATTTCGGTTGTGTTTGGTAGCCGAAATGATGGATTTGCTAAGAGCAGCGAGTTTAGATGTGTTGCTGGTGTTTTTAATGCATAATGATGCATTAATCCTCTATTGTTATGTGCTTGAAACAGGGGAGAGTGATCCGTGAGCAATAGAGGTGGCGTTGAAGGTTTCGGATGCTTGGAAGGCTTGTTGGCTAGCCTAGTTTTGTGTATCGGTGAGTGAAGTTGGGTTTTCGGCTTTAAAACCAAGGTTTGAAGGTTTTGGGAGCTTAGTTTAAGTCTAAACAACTTAACTAAGCTCAAGAGTAAGTAAATGGAATTTCTCTCTTGGTTTGTGTATGAATTGGTTTTTAAAGCACTTGTGATTGTTGGATGCAATGCATGTGAATTGCATGTCTTAAATTCTGTTTTGAAAGCATATTTTAGCATGGTTTAATGCTGGTTTTGGAAGCCATGTATGAAGGATGCTCAAGGTAAGAGATCCTTGGTTTTGGTACATTGGAATTGTGGAATTTATGCATAGTGTTGTATGTTGTTTAATGGCTTTGTTTAATGCTTCAAAAACAGTGGGTTAATGTTGGTAATTGGTGTTTTTGGCATTTGGTTATGCTTGTAAAACATTGGATTAATGTGGTAAGAAGGTTATATTGGCAAGTGATGTAAGTGGTTCTTGGTTACTTTAATCGGATATAGTTAGCAGGCTATAGGATTGGGTGCACCGTGAATAAAGTCGCCTTGGATGTGGAGTGGTTGTGAGTGAACCGATAACTCCATCCAAGTACACTAACGAGATGGTTAAGAACACCATGGTGGTTAAAATTCCATGGGTGGGTCTTGTGTTAAGGTCATAATGGTGGTTAAAATTCCATTTGAGGACCTTGTGTAAGCAAAGGTCATAATGGTGGTTAAAATTCCATTTGTGGACCTTGTGCTTGTTAAGATCAAAATGGTGGTATAAATTCCATGTGTGGATCTTGTGATGTATGTCCTGGATCTCGTTAGTGATGTTATACAACTACCAATGGGTGATGCTAAGGTCATATGGTGGTTAAAATTCCATATGAGGACCTTGTGCATGTTAAGGTCATATGGTGGTTAAAATTCCATATGAGGACCTTGTGAATGTTAAGGTCATATGGTGGTTAAAATTCCATATGAGGACCTTGTGTATGGTAAGGTCAAATGGTGGTTAAAATTCCATTTGGGGACCTTGAGATTGGTAGTGTGTATGAAGCGTGGGGACAACGCTTGTGATCCGCGTATCCGATTGAGTCTTGTGTTATGATGGTTTTTGAATTATCACTTGGAAGCCAATATAAAGTTCTTGATTATGATGAAGTATGAGATGCTTGAAATGATGCATGGTTGCATGGGAAGTGTGTAATGTTCTATGAATGCATGTTTTACTTGTTAGCTTGAACAAGTGTTTATCTTCTATTGAGAATGTTGCATTGTGTGCATGGAATCTCTTTAATGCATTGAAGTCTTGTGAAGGCTTGTTTAAAAGGCATGTAATGCAACTGTTAAGTTTGTGGTTCATATGTTGCATTTGTTTAATGCATGTGATTAATTGAAAGAGTAGGTGGTTTTCAAGGGTTCCTTACTTTGAAAATGATTTTCAAGAATGAGAAAAGTATAGTGTGAAGTGGAAGAGTTTTCCAAGGATCTTGTATTTAACTTTGCATATGATGTTCATGCATGGAAAGGTTAAATTGATGGTTTTGCAAGTTTGTGCTTTGAAGAGGATTACTTAGCTTTTCTAAGCTAAGGGTTGGTTTCCATGTTTGAGCAATGCATGATTTTAAGCATGTTGTTGAAAAGGAGTTTTCAAACATTGTTATGTTTTATCGATTTGTGTTTACTTTTAAAAGTGGTTTTATGTCTCGCTACATTGATGGTGTTTTGGTTTTGAGCATTCCTCACTAAGCATTATGTGCTTACGCTCCTTTTTGTCCATCAATGCAGATAATTGAAGTTGGAACAGCGAGAAGCAAGGGATTCAAGAAGAGCTCCACTTGAGATGTATGTCTCGGTTAATAGCTATAGATAATAAAGGCAATGGGGGGGAGAATCTCTTATGTTGATGTTTAATGAGATTGTGTGTGTTGGACAAGTATGGCTTATGTTTTTGAACTATGTGGTTTAACGCTTGCAACCTTGAATCTTCTTATTCTTAAGTCAATATGATATGCTTCTTGTTTTAAAAGCATGAATGAGTTTTGGATGTGTTGAATGAGTTGGTGCACCTAGGGGTGGTCTTGTATCTAGATTTTGATGCAATTATGTTCCTTGATTGTTGAATGACTTGCTGGTATGATTTGGATGCCTTTGGAGCATGTTTGATGGGTCGAATGTGTGATAAACCAGCAAAATTTCTGCAATCTGGGCAGCCTGTTTCGGAACAGGAGCTACCGTATCGGAACGGAGGCCCTGAAATGGCCTAGGCGTTCCGAAACGGGTAGAACCGTTCCGGAACGGTTTAGCCACTGCCAGGCCTTGTTTCGGTACTGGTTTCGGAACGGTCCCGCGTTTCGGAACGGGTCCTTCCTGTTCCGAAACACCCGACCGTTGGGCACTGAAATTGTTGGTTAAATGTTTTGAAAACCTTGTGTTTTGGTCCTGAACTTTGTATATGCAATTGAATAAGTTTGAGAAGTCCGTTTGAGCTGAAATTTGGCAGAGAAGCATGAAACATGACTAATTTCATATTGGTAACTCAAAAGTTGGTTAAGTCCTTGTAATTTCCAAAATTTACATTTTGGTCCCTAAATTCATGTTTTATGCAATCGAGTCCCTGAATGTTTTCTGATTGCGATGATCTTTGAGTATGATGTTTGTATGAACATATCTAGGGTTAATGTGCATTTAAATAAGATTAAAAAGAAAAAAAAGGGTCGTTAATCAAGGTTGACTTTCGGGTTGACTTTGGTTTTCCCCGTGTAAACTTCTTAATTCGGGTCAACCGTCTAGGCCGAGTTAAGGGGGTTACAGAGGGCTCGTTGTCGGATGCAGCCCATATTTCAGAAGAAGAGAAACCAGCAATATACCTATCAAGGTCGTCTTCAGGCTCCTTTCTCTTGGTCCCTCGGGCAGATGTATCGGCTGTGCGGTTGCCACCTGCAGCTGTTGTGGCAGGGGTCGGTGTGGACGCAGCAGATAGTGTTTTGGGCGTGGTAGCAGTGGTAGGGGTATGGGCAGGGGTGGGGGCAGCAAAATAATGGTTGGGGAAAGTGGGGATCAGAGCATCTGGGAAATTAAGAGAGGTGTGAATAAAATGTACCATAGCGGTGGTAAAGTCTCGGATGAAACTCATGAGGCCGAGCTGTCTCTCCTCCAATTTTTGTATGGCAGCAAGGATCTATGAGGAGGTGTCGGCTAGAGGAGCTGCTGTAGTAGGCTGCCTTGGTTCTGTGGCAGCAGGCTCGGTGTCGGTGGGTTCTGTCGGCGCTGCTGCTGTGGCAGTAGGGTCGAAAGACGACAGGGGCATGGCAGTAGTGAGTTCCATCAGGCTGAGTATGTTTCTGTCTGTCCAGCCTTTCCCTCGAACTCGTAAATCTTCAGCAGCGTCCGGTACGTGGTGGCCGTGGCAGAGGGCGGTGATGAGATAAGGGTAGAAGAGTGGTCCTATCGGCCGTTATGCGCACTCCAATATGCCCTCTCGGACATATCTGCCAACGTTAATTGGCCTCTCATGTAATATAGAATGGATGAGGGCTAACCTTGGTTGGTCGACTGTTGTATTATGAGAGGAAGGCATAATCCGTTTCTTGATGAAGGCATTCCAAAGCTTTGCCTCTAGGGTGAGCTGGACTCTTTTCACTGTCCTTCGGTTCTTCGGATCGGTGTTCCACTCTGTACCCTCTTCTGTGAGTTCTGCCATCACAGCATCATAGTCCACAGGCTCTAGACTCTAAAGAAATCTTTGGTGGCCATCTTCTTTCTTCCTCACATAGAACCCGTAGAGAGTGTTGATATACTCGGGCTCGATCGGTACCTCTTTCCATATCTGCCAATGCAGGGCTCTAATTTTTCGAGCTATGAACGGCTGTAGCCCCAGGTTCTCCATTTTGGAAGTGTAAATAAAACCCTTCTCCTCCCACATATCACGGATCTGGAAGGATCTTGGAGTTGATGCTGTCGGGGCAAATCCTGAGGCAGAACTTCGGCGGGTGTTTCTAGAAGTCATGTTGCAAGGACTGTGGAAGAAAATGAAAACAAGTAAAAATTCTAGAGGAAACAAAGTAGAAAGAGTAGAAGTGAGTGAAAAATGAATAATAAAACGGGGTTTATATAGAGGGAGAGTTTTGCTGCCCGTTGGAGCTGTAACGACAGGCGCGAATAACGGGGCCATCTGTTACGTGGTTTCTGATGCGTCTGTTACGCGTTTCCGTGTCTGCTGTGCATCTGTTACGCGTTTGCGTGTCTGCCGCGACAGCATGTTGACAGGCTGGATTTTCCACGTCTGTCGCGGCAACTGTAACGGCAGGCTCCAAAGTTGGGCTTTTTGGGCTGATGGAAAGATGGTGGGCTGAATTCACTTCTCCTCGTCTCCTTGTCTCCTTTATTTCCTAAAAATAAAAAAAATAAAACTTTAGTTCCTAAAAATAAAATAATTCTAATTACCTAATAAATAACTATATGAATAAATTAAAATAAAAATAAAATTAGGTTAAATTAGGGATGCCAGGAGGGGCATCTCCTAAAGTAACCACTTCCTGCATTCTTGGGGCTTCAGTCCCCTGATAATGCTTCAATCTTTGTCCATTGACTTTGAATTGGCGCCCGTCTTTTAAAGATCTGATTGTGATGGCACCATGGGGAAAAACCTACACCACTTGGAGTGGGCCAGATCATCTAGATTTCAGCTTCCCTGGGAAGAGCTTCAACCTAGAGTTGACAACAACACAAGCTGCCCTAGGAAGAACTATCGTGGCAGCCACTTCTTGTCATGCCACTTCTTGGTCTTGTCTTTATAGATTCTTGCGTTGTCATAAGCCATTGTCCGAATTTCTTCAATCTCATTCAGATCAAGTAGCCTTTTCTGTCCTTCTTTTTCCAAGTCCATATTCACTGCCTTGATGGCCCAGTATACTCTGTGCTCAATCTCAACAGGTAAATGGCATGTTTTCCCATAAATCAGCCAATAGGGTGACATTCCCAATGGAGTTTTGAATACTGTTCTGTAGGCCCATAATGCATCATTTAGGTGTAGAGACCAGTCTTTCCTAGTTGGCTTAACCATCTTTTCAAGAATGTTCTTAACCTTTCTGTTGGATATTTCAGCCTGTCCATTGGTCTGAGGGTGGTAAGCTGTTGCGATCCGATGTTTGACACCATTCTTTTTCAAGGCAGCAGCTATAACCCTATTGTCGAAATGCCTCCCTTCATCACTGATGATCGCCTTGGGGATGCTAAATTTGGAAAATATGTTTTTTGCAAAAATCTCTGAATCGTCTTGGCATAGTTTTTCTGAGTAGCGATCGCTTCAACCCATTTTGACACATAATCTACTACCATGAGGATATATAAGTTCCCACATGAAGTTGGGAATGGTCCCATGAAATCAATCCCCCAAACGTCGAAGATCTCGACTTCAAGAATGTTTTGTAGTGTCATCTCGTGTCTCCTTGAGATGTTTCCAGTCTGTTGACACTTGTCACAGTTTTTGTAGAATGTTTGGGCATCCATGAACAGTGACGACCATTAAAATCCCGACTGCAAAACCTTGGCAGTAGTTTTGTTACCTCCTAAGTGTCCTCCATACAGTGAAGCATGACAGTGATGTAGTATAGCTTCATGTTCGTCCTGTGGTACACATCTCCTAATAACCTGATCTGCACAATATTTTAAGAGAAGAGGTTCGTCTCAATAATAATGCTTAACATCATTTTGGAACCTATTCTTGGCTTGATAATTAAGGTTAGGAGGAATTATTTCGCTAACTAAATAATTAACGAAATCAGCATACCAGGGGAGATCAGAAAGCTTACCTGCCGCCATGGCTATCGCGGCAGTGCTTGTGGCAGTGAACAACTGCTCGTTAGGGAAGGTCTCCAGTATGTGTGTCTCGTCTGCCGGTAGACTCTTTCCCTTCTCTAATCTTGACAAGTGATCTGCAGCTTGATTCTCTGTCCCCTTTTTGTACTTGATTTCAAGGTCGAACTCTTGTAGTAGCAGAATCCAACGTATCAGTCTAGGCTTTGCATCCTTTTTGGTGAACAGATACTTCAATGCAGAGTGGTCTGTGTGGACTATGACCTTCGTTCCAAGTATATAAGAACGGAACTTGTCAATAGAGAATACCACAGCTAATAGTTCCTTCTATGTGGTGGTGTAGTTGACTTGGGCGTCGTTCAGTGTTTTGCTGGTATAGTATATGACATGAAAGAGCTTGTCTTTTCTCTGCCCAAGTGCTGCCCCGACAGCATAGTCACTAGCATCACACATTATCTTGAATGGCAGTTTCCAATCTGGTGGATGTACTATTGGGGCTGTTACCAGCTTTTCTTTCAGAACCTTGAATGCCTCAGTACATTCAGCGTTAAAGTCGAAGGGACGGTTATGCTCCATAAGATGGCATAAGGGTTTGGTGATCTTCGAAAAGTTCGCGATAAACCTCCGATAAAAATCAGCATGCCCTAAGAAACTTCTGATTCCCTTGACTGTGGTGGGTGGTGGCAGCTTTTCGATTACCTCGATCTTAGTTCTGTTGACTTCTATGCCGCGGCAGCTTATTTTATGGCATAGGACTATCCCTTCATCCACCCTGAAGTGACATTTTTCCCAGTTCAATACCATGTTTGCTTTCTCACATCTTTCGAGCACTTTCTGTAGGTTGCCTAGGCAGCTTTCAAAATTGTCTCCAAAGACATAAAAATCATCCATGAATATCTCCAGGAAGTCCTCCACCATATCGGAGAATATTGCCATCATACACCTTTGAAAGGTCGCTGGTGCATTACAAAGTCCAAATGGCATCCTCCGAAAAGCATAAGTATCGTATGGGCATGTAAACGTCGTCTTTTCTTGATCTTCCGTTGCGATTGCTATTTGATTATAACCTGAGTAACCATAAAGAAAACAATAGTAAGGCTTTCCCGCTAATCTATCAAGCATTTGATCAATAAAAGGCAGGGGAAAGTAGTCCTTCCGGGTAGCTTTGTTAAGCTTCCGGTAGTCCATACAAACCCTCCAACCGGTCACAGACCTGGTTGGGATTAGTTCTTTTTCTTCATTGGTAACCACGATTATTCCTCCTTTCTTGGGAACGCACTGTACCGGGCTCACCCATTTGCTATCCGAGATGGCATAGATTATTCCAGCATCTAGTCATTTTATGATCTCCTTACGCACCACCTCTCGCATAGCATCGTTCAGGCGTCTCTGTGCATCAATGGTCGGCTTATGATCATCCTCTAAGAGGATTTTATGCATGCATAGTGCCGGACTGATGCCTTGGATATTAGCTATCGTCCATCCAATAGCCTTTTTGTGCTGCTGCAACATCCCTATCAACTGTTGTTCCTGTTCCTGCATCAACTTGGAAGAGATGATTACGGGCAACGTATCATTTAAACCAAGGAAAACATATTTTAGCTGCCCTGGCAGAGGCTTAAGATCTAGAACAGTGGGCTCTACAGTTGATGGCTTTTGGACTATATGGTCATCTGAGGTATAATTTAAAGGCTCGAATAACTTACTTGGACGATTGCCTATCCAATTTACCTCCTCTTGATCTTCAGTATCAGATGTATTAGATTCTGAGGAGCTGATGTCGTCTGTGCTGTCGTGACAGTCTTCTAAATGGCTGCTGAGGCAGTGGCCAATTTTGATGTCGTGGCAGCCCGACCTGATGCAGGGTTGGTCAAGGGTAATTTCAGTGATGGCCTTGCACTCTTCTTCTGCATCAGCATGTTTTATTGCTTGGAGAACATTCAGCTTGATCTCTTGATCATTCACTCTCATAGTGAGTTCTCCTTTTTCCACATCAATCAGTGATCTTCCTGTGGCTAAGAAGGGCCGCCCCAGGATGATTGGTGCGTTTTCATCTGCTTCACAATCTAAAAACAAGAAAGTCAACAAGAAAAATAAATTTATCCACTCTTACCAGAATATCTTCAATTTTTCCTTCTGGATTAACGTAAGAGCGGTCTGCCAGCTGCAGTACTACTGTTGTGGGCCGAGCTTTTCCAATACCTAATTTCTGAAAAAAAACAGATTTGGGCATTAAATTTATACTAGCACCAAGATCACAAAATGCCTTACCCATAACTTTTTCTCCGATTATGCATGGTATGATGAAACTCCCAGGATCCTTCTTCTTCTGGGTGGATGCTTGTGCAGAATACTCATGCATCCCTCTGTCATTTTAACTGTTTCAAATTCCCCAAGTCTAGATTTCTTCGACATGGCATCCTTGAGAAATTTGGCATAACCAGGCATCTCCTTTATAGCGTCTAACAGCGGAATGTTGATATGGACCTGCTTAAAAATATCATAAATTTTCTTAAGCTGGGATTCATGTTTCAATTTCTGTAATCGCTGAGGAAAAGGAGGTGGAGGACGATAGTCAGCAATACGTCCTTCCCACTGCATTCTGGTCTGAGGAGGTTTAGGTTCTTCGTCTTTCTCCTATGTCCCTTTTGCTGTCATGATAGGTTCATTGGCAGCAGGATGTTTGTCACCTATCGGGGCAGCTTCCTCGACAGTCGACTCCAAGGCTGGTTCCTTAACTGATTCAGCTTCCTTCTCTGGCCCCGGTAATTTCTTCCCACTCCTAGTAGTGATGGCTTTACACTGCTCATGTGTGGGTTGTCTAGCGTTTTTAGTATCGCTAGGAAATCCTCTATTCTGCCTCGGTTTAATATGCTGGGAAACTTGACCCATCTGTGTCTCCAATGATTTCAGAGTATCTTCATGATTGGTCATCCACATCTCTGTTTTACCCATGAATGTTTTAGTCTTCTTGACGAAGTGATTCATGTTCTCGATGTAGGTTCCTGTTTGAGACATAAACGTAGCCAGAGTCTGTTCCAGTGTACTAGTTGTGGCAGCTGGTGGCTATTGCTGCTGTTGTTATGGTTGTTGTCGAGTCAGTAATCTAGGCCCCCCTTGATTCTGTGTGTTCTATGCTTGAGGATTCAGGGCATTATTAGGGTTTCTCCAAGAGAACTTGGGATCCTTTCTCCAGTTGGGATTGTAGTTGTTGGAATTATAGTTCTGTTTATTGTAGTTCCCAACGTACATCCCTTCTTCTAACTGTAGCGGACAATCTTCCGAACTATGATTTCCATCGCAAGTTTCGCATACCTCTTCAGTAGAGTAGACAGACTGTGAATCTTCTTTTAGCAGCTTTTTCATTGCCTTAGTGAGATAAGCCACATGTGATTTTAATGAACTATCGGCCTCATAATCTTTTACAGCTAGAACTCGTTTACCCCCTCTTCTTGCTGTAGGAAACTGTTCCTCATTCTTCGCCAGATTTTTCAATAATGCCATTGCATCTTCTGGGTCTTTGTCCAGCAGCAGTCCATTCGCTGCTGAATCAATTCTCATACGAGTCTGTAAATTGGCAGCATTATAAAATTTAGTTACATGGTTCCAAACGGGGAATTCATGCATCTGGCAGTTCCTTAGAAGATTTGTAAATCTGTCCCAGGCTTCGTGCATTGGCTCGTCGTCTTCCTGTTGAAAAGTAGCAATTTCGTTACGTAATCGCTCAGATAAGTTTGAAGGATTAAAACGCGACAAAAATTCACGAGTTAAATCTGCCCAAGTTCGTATTGAACCCGGCGTTAGTTTATTCCACCAAGTTTTCGCCCTGTCCCTCAATGAATGAGGAAATAACCGAAGCCTCAGTATCTCCGGATTAACTCCTGGTAGTCTAAACGAACCATAAATTTCCTGGAACGTTTTCAGATGCTCCCTAGCATCCTCTGTAGCAGCACCACTAAATTGGTCAGCGTTGTTAATCATACTGAACACAACAGGTTTCAGCTCAAAATTGTCAACATCTACGTCTGGCAGGGTTGTTTCTAGTTCTACATGATCATTGAGCATGTAGTCTCGGCATCACCGGCGTGCGGCAGTGGCAGGAGGGTCAACAAGTGGATCGTTCCCTCCGTTTCTGGCAGGATTTCAACATCCTGGGGATTCTCTTGGTTGTTCCTTCTTTCTTAACGTCTTTCGTTCACCATTGCTTCTAATTGCTCCTCTAGGTATTCGTTTCTTTCAACGAGGTAACAGACTCTTTTCCTGAGATTGTACGTTCGTTCGATTTCAGGATCTAACTGGTGCTCGGGTTCTTTTCCTCCTTGAGATCTGCGAATACGCAAATAAAAGACCTTGTGAAAGGTATAGGTTGAACAATCCAAGTAAAAACAGAAAAGTAAAGGAAGTGCAGTAAAAGATAGGGTAAAGATATGTTGCCAGTCCCCGGCAACGGCGCCAAAAACTTGTTGCGTGTAAAAGTGTCTATCGCAATGTAGTGCAAGTGTACACGACGCAAGTAGTAAAGTGATACGTAAGTATCGGATATCGTCTCCATAGGGACTGGGCTAATAGCTTCACCTTGGATTACTGCACGAGAGGGAAAAAATAGTTTAAATTGTTGTCACAAAAATAATTAAGAGAACTGGAAATTAAGAGTAAAAAATTAGTTTAAATTTGGGTAAGATTTAACAAGATACACCTTTAGCTCATATGGTTAACTAACAAGCTTATATAGGTCATAGGTTCAAACCTTTTGGCTCTTAAACTCTCTTTTTTACACATCCTTCATTTTTTATCTTTTAAAACAAGGTCACATGTTCAAACCCCTTGGTTGTTAAACCCCCCCCCCTTTTCCTGCACATCCTTCCTTTTTTTTATCTTTTTAAAACAAACTTATTAATTTAGGGGTGTTACACCTTGTTGATGTCACTTTATCCGTTTTGGTTTCTTCCGCTACGAGTCTCTCACATAAGATGTTAATGGCATTTAAAAAAATAGGGTTGCTAATCATAGTGAAACTTTAGCGGGTTTTTCTTCGGTTTCCCCTGTGTAACTCGTTTGGTTCGGTCTTGCGGCTAGACTGGGCTAAGGGGGTTACATGTTTTGAGACTAAACTAAACACATAATTCAGATAGCTTCTTATACAAGAAAAATGATAAATACAATTTCAAAAAAAATAAATAAAAATTCAACCAAAAGAATCGAACAAAAAAGAGATACAAACAAAACCATTAATGATAAAACCACTAACACTAACATAAAGATGCATATAATGATGAAGCACGTTGATAAAACGGTCAATGCCACAACTCAATTGCGAATAAGAAACGGTGATTATGAGCATGTATCCAAATCCAGCTCGAGGGTCCAAAGCAGGGAAGATCAACAAGATAACCAAATAGGTTCCATCTTGATCAATCGAGACGATGTGTAAATTTAACCCTGAGAAAAATATAAAAAAATGACCAAGAGACCAAAAATCAAGATAAAATACATGCCAAGAGATTAATAAAAATGCGTCACAAAGGTAGAGTTATTCTTAATAAAAGAACAAAGATAACATAGAATAAGATAAAGGAAAAGAAATAATTACCGACGATAGACAACCAACATCAAGATTAATGTCTTCCTCGACTAAGAAAAAAATTACGGTTTAGGCGAAAGGATACTTTAATTTTTATAAATGAATTAGGTATGAAAATATTATAAATATTTTTATTTCTTAGAAAGCAAGAGTTTTCTGTCATAAAAAATTCTTTACTAATTAACAACTAGTTGGTCTAGCGAGATGATGCGCTAGATTCTTTATAAGGTCTGATATTCAAATCCTAGCATTGTGAATGAAGAAAACTTGATAGGGAGGGTCGCCCTCATACTAAACCTCTGCAAAACCCAATCCGAATTAATCGGCCTATGAGTCGAATATCGGTGGTTAAACAAAAATCTCCTTTTTATAGCAAATTGAAATTACAAAATTTAATAGGAAAATGAATGTAATATTTTTTTCAATAGAATTTCACTTTCCTTTAAACTAAACCAACCAATTCCTAGTGTAAATATTCTTCCTCAAATCACATTTTTTAAATTTTATTTAACTATCTATTAATAGTATAAAAAATTAAAAGTTTTAAGAAGTTTTCTGCCAAAAATAACCCCTTATCGATCTATTATATTAAAAATATTAAAATATATCGTTATTTTTAGAAGATTCAGACTAAAACACTTTACTTACACGATGTGTGTACGTTTTCGAAAGACTAAAAATTAATAAACAAATACTAATATTAAAAAAATGCAAAAATAACCATAACTCACATGTATTTTCCAAAAAAAAAAACATGGTAACTGACTTGTGACATATACATGTCAATCATGCTTATAATTTATTCGAAAATAAGAAGTTTTGGTTTGTGACAATAATTGAAGTTATTCGATCTTTAAGCGTTACTTTCTCCTTTGTTAGTTTTATATATTTATGGTAAATAATTGACAATTTACCTTCATTTATGTTTAGTTTGTAAATGTGAAAACCAATTAAACTATTCATGGTTAAGAGAAAGAAAAAAAACATATTATTAATGGTGCCACCATAGCTAATATCTATATGAACCTCCCTCTAATTCATCAGGCAAAACTATGAAGTTTTCTTTTGGGTTTAAAGTGTTTCTTTTGATTGGGTTTGCTTTGAGAAGTGAAATCTTCAGTGAAGAAACAATTGCTGCTTTTAATTTTGCTTTCGGAAATGAAATCCCTAATGGAAAAGGAGCTTTTTTTCTTTTAATGTCATGGATTATGGTGCTGTTGGAAATGGCCGAGTAGATGATTCTCTAGTAAAACTCCATTTTATTTTAAGATATAGGGTTGTGTTTTTATTCTATGTTGTTCAAAATTTCTTTTGCAGGGACTGACCTATGTATGTATTCGAAGGGGGTTCTTGTCCCACTCCCCAAATTTCTCTGGTTTATTTAATTTTCTAAAAAAATGGATTACTTGTGAATTTATTTTTCACTTTTCAACCTTTATGTTTTACTTTCAACTACAACTTTGGCTCCGTCTTTGTTTTCAAATGCATGTCCATATTTTACACATACTCAACATGGGTATTGGAGTGTAATTCACTCGCTATACAAAAAAAGTTTAAAATAAATGAAATTATATTTGATTCGGTGCATTTATTTCGAGTTGGATAATATTATATTTTAACCCAATCTTTTGTTAAATTTGAAATGAAGGCATTCATCAAAGCTTGGAAAGGTGTTTGTAGTGCAAAAGTGCGTGGAACAATTGCAACCCTCGTAGAACCACAAGGGAGATCATTCCTTCTAAATACACTTGTGTCTCAGGGTCCATGCCAGGCCAAAAGCATTCATTTTCAGGTAAATTTCTCATTTCATTTCCATTTATTTGTGATTATAATGATGAGTTTTATGTATTTATAAGAACTTGTATGATTGACTCATGTTGCTATTATAGCTCGGAGAAACCCTAATTGCACGACAAAGCACATCATGGGAAAATGAATACTTGGATTAATTTCCAAAGTGTCGACAATCTCATCCTTGATGGAGGTGGCAAGATCGACGGCCAGGGTTCAAACTGGTGGCAACCTTGCAAGAAAACAACTTTTTTAAGCACTGCCAACAATATTTTCTTAGAAATTACATTACTATTTTGTTTTTATGAAATTACATTAGTTTTAACTTTCAATATTTATATGAGCTTTTCTAATCTTAAATTGATTTAACCTATGGAATCGTGTATACGTACGTTTAAGTTACAGGGAATTCTCTTCGGGTGCAATCGTCGACCCGGTGTAAGTTCTTTCATTTAAACTAAGGTTGACAATACAGTTTAATTATCCTTGGTTTCTACAAATTCTGACCACTTTCATTTGTGTCTTGTTGTAGGCTTTAAATTTTCACAATTGCGATGGGCGATGGCTTTCGATTGAAGGGACTCACACACTTAGACGGTCCAGGGAGGCATATCGCAATCAATGGGTGTAAAGATGTTGTCGTCTCCAATCTTCTCATTAAGGCACCGGGGGATAGTCCAAACACCAATGGGATCGATATTTCTGATCCTAGCAATGTTCTAATCCAAGATTCCACCATTAAAACCGGTACTACATTTCGATCGTTGAGTTTTGTTTTTAGAGTATCGAAACCGATTAGAATATTATTGATTTGGAAGGTTATCACACCTACATCTGTTTTCTTTTCTTTACCCTTTTGTTCCAATAGGTGATGATT
Organism: Hibiscus tridactylites; assembly: GCA_958450335.1. Lineage (NCBI taxonomy): Eukaryota > Viridiplantae > Streptophyta > Magnoliopsida > Malvales > Malvaceae > Hibiscus > Hibiscus tridactylites. Next base: position 60,051,903 of record OY288273.1, on the reverse strand, counting down.
GTATAGCCAAATCCCGTACCGATACACCCCCACGTACCAAAACACTGTCATTTACACATGACCCGTACCAAAACGTGTCCTCGCATACCGAAATACTAAGCATAATTTGACTTACCCGTACCGATACAATGGGACGCATACCGATACTCTTAGAGTTGAAATGTCCAATTTTGTTGGTTTAACATACGTTAATGCAATCCAAATCATTTAAACGTGCTTCTAACATATTCGAAGATTGATCCTCAACCAAGCATACCAAAAACAACATCAACTCATAGCAACATGCTTTAATTGGTAAACTATAGGCAGACTTCTTATAAACCAAGTCAAGCAAAGCTCAAAAACCAAACCAAAACAATTACCCGCCATTAGAGGCCATTTACAAGTCTAAAACAACGACTCAAACATGATTAAACAGGGAGTTTAACATACATCTCCCAAAATAACAACGTAACCCCCATTGCCCTTATTACTTATAGTCTAATTCAAAAACGTAGTTTCAACGTCAGGTCTTGTGCGATCCCTTGTTTCCTTACTGCCCTTGACTTTAATTCACTGCATTGATCGACAAAGAGAGTGTAAGCACACAAGGCTTGGTGAGGAGTGCTCAAAAACAAAACATCATCAATGCATTTAAAATCATTTTCCAAAACCACATTGAAATCTCATTTCAATACCATTTGAAACATCACTTGAACATCATGCCATGGAAACCATGCACTTAACACTTTCAAAAAGCTGCACATTAAACCATATGCAAGATATATCAAATACCAACATCAAATATCATTGCTAGTACTCGATTTAAGTCTTCCCATGCATAACAAACCATTTGCAAAGCTTAAAGAGTAAACATGTATAAATCACATTATACAACATAAATTTTTTCATAATACATCAACAATTATATTGGCTTACAAGTGATCATTAACCAAGTTCCATTTCTAAAATAGTTCATCATATACACGGATTCAACAAGTGTTCTCATAACACTTCAAGTCATCTCAACAGAAATAGCGATACAATCACAATCACGGTACAATAACAATCGAGTACAATCACAACCCACAGGGACAACAACCCCAACCATCGGTTAGATGCTTAACCCACTAATGGGAGCTTATGGGACACCAACCCTCAACCGTTAGGGTACTTGGATGGAGTTACATGACACCAACCCCTCGACATCCAAGGCGACTTATTTACAGTACAGTCAATCCTATGGACGACCAACTATATCCGGTAATATTTTAAACCACATCACTTGCCAATATAATTCATTATTAAACATTAACCCATTATTTTTATATGCATCAACACAAAACCACTTTTCCAAAGCAACAAACCATGCTTTTAAACAAGTATAAAATACATACTTACATGGATCACTTACCACGTGCATTCATCACCATTTCATGATTAAAAACAATATATTGTATACTCAAGACATGTATAAATAGCAGGTTCCATGAAATCAAAAACAAGTGCATAAATCATTTCATAAAAGTACATACTTCCGAACTTAGACTGGCGTTTGAGGCTCAATCTAAGTTCCCAAAACCATCTTCAAACCTTTTTAAAGCAGTAGGTTTTATTCTCACTCACCGACACGCAAAACTTCAACTCGTCGACGTGAATCAAGCGTCTGAAGCCTCCAACGGATTTAACTCCCGTGTTTTAACCACATCATGTTGAGTTGATCAAATGATGGCTAAACACCAAGAGGGGCTGAATTGGTGGAATAAAAATTGAAGGGTGCAAATAGATAATATAAAAATGAAGATAAGGTAATTTTAGAGTGATTCAAGCTTCAAACAAGCTCTACATCCACTACCTCATCATCTTACTGAAGATTTCAACAATTCACTAACTTGAATTCGTTTCCTTTTCTCGACTTAGGAGGAAACCTTATAAATCGGTCAATCTCTCTACCCAAAGATTGACCCAATATCACTCTTTTACAAAGGAAAGATAGGCAAACTTTGTATGTACCTCTCAAAGGCTAATTGTTTACCCAATTACACATAAATACTCCCCAAACTCTAAAAAGATTTACCATTAAAAATTTCAAATGAGTTGGGTACAAGAATTTGACTCTAAAGGCACAAGGGTTTGGAATGAATGCTTTAATGTTGCTTGAAGGTTCAATAGTTCTTGTTGTAGCTTTGGAGACTTGTTTTTATACCTTCTCATTAATTCCTAGACGTTTGGGTGGTTGAGATCATCAATAGATCCGTTGAGGCTCTCTCTTCCCTCCATAAATGTTGTTCTACAACTACCCGTATCGGAACAAAAAGCCTTGTATCGAAACAGACACCAAAAAAAGAAAAAGTCGCTATGTGTACAAAGGGCCCGTATCGAAATGACTATAGGCTGTATCGAAACAATTTGAAAGTGTAAAATGTAAAAAAGATGGTCATATCGAAACAAATAAGGGCTGTATCAAAACATTTTGAAACTGTAAATTGGTGTTTCGAACCAACCTAGTGGTGTATCGAAACACTGAACCAAATTTTAAAAAGTTTGTTTCTGACAAGTAACAACTAGTTCATTTAATGCTCAATTTTAAAATAACGTAACCCCTGTATCGGAACGGGTATGAGTCGTTCCGAAACAATACTTAAAAATCAAAATCCCAGATGAAGGATGTATCGAAACGGGTGTGAGTCGTTTCGAAACAGACATTTCTAGTGGCAAAACGTATCGAAACACTTTGGGGTGTAACACCCCAAATTTGGGCCTAAATGTTTTAGGGTCCGAATTGGACCGGTCATTAACGGTTCGAATTTTAAAGGGAGGTTTAGGGAACACCTAGTTCGAGATGCTTTAAAAATATGGAAAATATCTAAAAATCCTCATTTAATATATGAATGATTATGGTGAAATCAATTTTATAAAATAAGGTTTGGAAATACTACATTTTAGTGTAGTGACCAAATCGCAGTTTTTACAAAGTTAAATAGTGATTGTTTTGTAAAGGATTGAAACTTTGAATCTTTAAGGAGCTAATTTTACCAAAATATTTTTATTCAGATTTCTTCTTAATTTGGGTGATTTAATTAATGTTTTAATTAAAGGAAAATAATGATTAATTAAAAGGAAACTACGTTTGACTTTTCATAACTACTTTACGTCAATTTTCTCTCATACTATTTTCTCTCAAATTTCTTTCAGCCAAACACTCTTTCTCCATCATTTGGCTATTGATTTTCATTCCTTTTGATTGGATTTGAATTCCTTTTTGATTCCTAATCTTCTCCTCATCAAAACCTCTTGTTTTTACATTGGAATTTCAAGAAAACTTGCCCAATTCAAGGAGAAATCATCCATTAGAGGTAAGTTTCATCCTTCTCCTCTAATGATCAGTTCTTTACTGAAATTTCCAAGTTATCAATCCTTTGTTAATAATTTTTGAGTTGCTTTAATGTTAGAAACAAGAAATTGTCTTAAAACTCAAGGTTTTTGAAGAGATCTTGTTGATTTTCGTGGATGATGGTTAGGCTCTGTTTTGAGGTTGTTTTCTAATGTATTTTGGATGTTAATTGATGTTATTAATGAGGTTTTATCAAACAAATCCCGAATAAGCTTGGGTTCCTAAGTTTTTCATGCTAGAATGATGGTTTTTGGGGTGGTTTTGATGTTCTGTCATAGCTGGAGGTATAAGGACGAGTTTATGGTGATTTTTGTTGTTCATTGATGTTTAGAAATGATTAGAAGTGGTAGATCTTGGCTGGGCCTTGTTTTGGAAGAGTTTGGAGATGATTTCGGTTGTGTTTGGTAGCCGAAAAGTGGTTTGTGAGTAGAGCGGCGAGTTTAGGAGTGTGGCTGATGATTTCAATGCATGATGATGCATTAATCCTCTTCTCTTATGTGTTATAAACAGGGGAGACATCTTCGGACGCCTTTGGTGTTGATCCGGGAGCCTAGATAGCGTTTCGACGAGCAAGCGAAACGTAAGCGGTGAGTGCGTATGGTTTTAGAAGTCATTGAGGGACAAAGAATCATGGTTTGGGGATTTAGGAAAGGTTTGAAACACCTTCCTAAGTCCGGAAGTAAGTATTGGCTAGATTGCTCTCTTAAATGTGGTGGTTGCCCCTAAAATGCTTTTACATGCTCATGGTTTGAGATAGATAAGTTCCTACTGTTTTTATGCATGATTTGTAGCATGAGATGATGCTTGAAATGATTTCATGAAGTAACATGTTGCATAGTTGAGATTTGAGCTTTTGTTTTAAAGCATGACAAATGTTATGGTTTTGAGATGAGATGAAAGTGATTTGAGAAATATTGCATGAAAAACAGTAGGTGAGATGATGTTTGACATAATATATTGGCATAGATGTTGAGATACTTACCGGATATAATTGATCGATCAATAGGATGGAAGTGTACTATAAACTAAAAATTCGTACGTGCTCTTTGGTTAAATCCAAAGGGAGAGAATCGATGATGGGCATTCCATCGGGTAGGACTTGGAGAAATACCCAAGCTTTGTGGCGATGAGAGATACTGCCATGTGAGTACGGTGATGGTAGATGCCACCAGAAATTATGTTACTAGACGAGTGAGTACGGTGATGGTAGATGCCACCGGAAGTGTCTAGTGAGTTGTCCGCATATCCGAGTAATAATGAGATGTGAAATGCCAATATAATATATGAAAATGCTTTTGATTCACATGTACCTATTGTTGAGATGATTTAAGCTATGAGAAATGCATATGAGATTTGTATATGAGATGCTTTGGTTTTACAAGCATAAGTTTGGATTTGCCATGAGGTTTGCATTGGTTTTAATGCATGAGATAGAATTGAGGTACATGTGTTTTCAATGAGAAGTTGCTGTGAATGATTTTCAAGCATGGGCTAGAATGAGCATGTTGTAGAAAAAGGCTTTTGAGAAAGTGTATTCAAGAAATGCATTATTGTGTTGGTTTTCTTTAGAGCATGCCTCACTAAGCAATTGTGATTACGCTATCTCTTTTACCAATAATACAGATAATTGAGGTGTTTTCGGGCATCAAGAAGGATAAGAACATCCAAGGAAATGCAAAGTTCATTATGGTGATGTTTTTATACACTTTAGTTTTGATATATGGCAATGGGAATCCAAGGTTGTTTTGGGGAGATATGTTTGAACTCCCTAAGTTTGTGGCAGGTTTATGTTGGCAATTATGGGTTGTAAATGGTCCTAAATGTTTGGTTTGAGATTTGGTTGCTTATAATGGTTTTGAGACTAGGGAGCAAGCCTATAGATTGTGTGCTTTTGTGTTTGATGCCATGCTCTAGTTTAGGGGTCTTAAATATGTTCCTTAGTGGCTAAATGAGTTGATGGTATAGTTTGATGATCATTGAGATATGTTTGAATGGTTTAAAAGGGCAAAAACCAGCCATTTCTGCTGTCACTAGGCCAGGTGTATCGAAACACCCTCACCTGTTCCGAAACGGGGGCATGTAATGGCCATGGTGATTCGGAACGGATGAAGTTGTTTCGAAATAGTTTGGCTACTGGTGAAGCCTGTTTCGATACGGGTCTCGGAACATACCCGAGTACCGAAATGGTAAACACCGTTTCGTTACGGGCGTTTCGGTACGGTGGGTAGGCGTTCCGATACAGTTGACCGTTGGGTGTTGATTTGAATTTTTTTAAGTTTCCATGCTTTACATTTTAGTCCCGAATGTTGTAATTGTAATTGCTTGAGCTTGAGATGTCTTTTTGAGCTGAAATTTGACAAGAGGGCATGTAACATGAATAATTGTATATTGGTAATCTTAAAATCTGCAAGGTCCTTTCAATTTCTAAAAATTACATTTTGGTCCTTAAACTCGTAATTTGCGCAATTGAGTCCCTAAATGTCTTCCGATCGATCTGCCTTTCTCATCCATGATTCGTGAGCATTCACATAGGCTTAATGTGCATCTAGAAAAGATTAAAAATAAAAAGGGTCGCTAATAAAGGTTGACTTTTAGGTTAACTTTAGTTTTCCCCGTGTAATCTTCGTAGTTCGGGTCAAGCGTCCGGCTAGGCAAAGGGGGTTACATTTGTTGGTATCAGAGCCAAGTTAACGAGTAATTGGGGTTTGGTATGTGGTTGTCGTATGTGATTATGCATGATTGTGACTTTTCTGTGAAAGTATGATGTATGAATAGTGATGTATGATTCTATTGAAATGAAATTGTGGTTCTATGCTATATTTGGAGTGTGGTTGGGGATCCCATTGCCATATCATTACTAATGAGAAGAAATGGTTTCAAAAATGAGCTTAAGTACTTGGATTACTTACCTTATTATGCCTAATTGTGTTTATTGCATTTTGTCAGTGCATTGTTTTTATTATGGGGCCACGTAGAGAGCTAAGAATCAATACTAGATCTATGGCTGAGAATGAGAACGCAGAGAATGCTGAGGATTTACCTCCTCCTCCCCCTGGTGGACCACCTGGTGGTGGTGGAGTTGGGTTTGGTGCTGCTGGAGTTGGTTCTGGGGTTGTAGGACCCGAGGGTGTTTAGGGGCAAGCTGCTCCTGATATGACCATGTTGATACAGGCTATTGTTGGAGCTTTCCAGGCACCAGTAGCTGGGGCACATGGAGCTACACCTCAGGATGGTGCTAATGTGAGATTTCCATTGGAGCGTCTCTGCAGTCTGGGTGGGACTGAGTTCAGGTGACGACCACTATTGCTGGAATGGAGAATGACGAGGTGACTTGGACATTCTTTTTTAATGCGTTCAAGCGGAAGTACCTGGGAGTTCGTTATCTTGACGAGAAAAAGAGGGAGTTTATGTCTCTTATGCAAGGGAACATGTCTGTGGCTGAATATGATATTCAGTTTGTTCGCCTTAGCCAGTATGCGCCTGAGCTAAATTCCTAGCGAGAGGGAAAGGTGTGAACGGTTCGGTTATGGGCTGGTAGCGGATGTCAAGACCTATATGCTTGCAGCTGATTACAGTGATTTTGATGTCTTGGTCACTAGAGCCAAGGACATTGAATTGAATCTTGGTTTGGCGAGCCGAGCAGATGGATCTAGCTCGGGAAAATGAGCTGCAGAACGCGATTATGGTAGAGATCGCAACAAGAGGCATAAGGACAAGAAGCCACATTACGATGCTAGACGTGGGGATGGTAACCCTGGTAGAGGTTAGCAAGGACCTAATGCTTTCTTGAGGACTCCTGAATGTAACCGATGTGGTAGAAGACACGGTGGTGAGTGTTGGGGTAACCTTGGGACATGCTGGAATTGTGGAAACCGAGGACATATGAAGAAAGATTGTCCTCAGCCGCTGAGAGAGGGACATGCTTCGATGAGAGCAGCTGAGCCACAAAGAGGTCGTGCGCGCGACCGTGGTAATTTTCTGTGTAGGGGTGATGGTGGAAGGAACGTGGCGCATGTTGTAGCTGTCCAACCTGAGGGTGGTGGTCAGGCTCGAATGTATGCCCACCGTGAGGGAAGGAATGACACGGACGTGATCGCAGGTACCTTTACTTTGCAATCCTTGTCATTACTTTCTTTGATTGATTCTGGATCTACACACTCGTACATATTGCGTGAACATGCCCAAATGCTTGGTTTGCCTGTTGAGTCTTTGGATGTTGGTATGCGTGTGACTAGTTCCTTCGGTGAGACGGTTGTAACAAGGAAGTTGCATAGAAGATGTCCCTTAACGGTGCAAGATCATGTTTTTCTTATTGATCTTTTGGAATTGCCATTCTATGGTTTTGATGTAATCCTTGGCATGGATTGGCTTGTTGAGAATAGAGCCGTTGTGGATTTTGAAAGCAAGCGAGTTTCGTTGAAACTCATGGATGATTATGAGGTGGTGGGAGAAAATGTGAAGTTTCTTGCCAATATGGTGTCTACGTTGGAAGCGAGCCGGATGTTGCGGCAAGGATGTGAAGCTTACCCAGCCTTTGTTATGAATCTTAGTTCAAAGGAGGTGCGCGTTCGGGATATAAGAGCCGTGTGTGAGTTCCCTATAGTGTTTCCGGAGGAATTACCTAGTTTGTCGCCTATTCTAGAGGTTGAGTTTGGAATTGAGTTGTATGAGAACACAACTCTGGTGTCCATTGCTCCCTATCGAATGGCACCCAAAGAGTTGAAGGAGTTGAAGACGCAACTTCGGGAGTTGCTTGACCGTGGCTTCATTCGGCCTAGTGTGTCACCTTGGGGTGCATCGGTCCTGTTTGTGAAGAAGAAAGATGGCACGATGAGAATATGCATCGATTATCGTCAGCTAAATAAGTTGACCGTCAAGAATAGGTATCCTTTTCCGAGGATCGATGATCTTTTTGATCAGTTTCGGGGAGTGGTTGTGTTTTCAAAGATTAATCTGAGGTCAGGATACTATCAGTTAAAGGTGAAAAATGTGGATGTGCCGAAAACAGCCTTTAAGACGTGGTATGGACATTATGAGTTCCTCGTGATGCCGTTTGGTTTGACGAATGCTCATGCCGCTTTCATGGACATGATGAATAGCGTGTTCCATGAATTCCTGGACAAGTTTGTTGTGGTGTTTATCGACGATATCCTTGTGTACTCTCGTATTGAGGAGGAGCATGAAGGTCATTTGAGAATTGTTTTGCAAGCGATGTTGGAAAATCAGCTTTATGCTAAGCTGAGCAAATGTGTGTTTTGGCTAAAGGAAGTTGTTTTCCTTGGTCATGTGGTTTCGGCTGAAGGGATTCGAGTTGATCCCCAGAAAGTTGAGGCGGTGATGAATTGGAAGCCTCCTAAGTCTGTTCACGAAGTCCGTAGTTTCCTTGGGTTGGCGGGATACTATAGGAGGTTTGTGGATAGATTTTCTAAGATTACTGCCCCTTTAACGAAGTTGTTGCAAAAGGATGTTAAGTACGAGTGGACAGAAGCGAGACATCAAGCTTTTGAGAAGCTTAAAGCAGCTTTGACGCAAGCTCCTATCTTGGTTCAACCTGAATCAGGGAAAGAGTTTGTAGTGTACAGTGACGCATCCTATGTTGGTTTGGGGTGTGTGTTAATGCAAGAGGGTAAGGTGGTGGCTTATGCATCACGGCAGTTGAAAGTGCATGAGCGCAATTATCCTACGCATGATATTGAGTTAGTTGCAGTGGTTTTTGCTCTAAAGATCTAGAGACATTATCTTTATGGTGAGAAGTGTACTGTGTACACGGATCACAAGAGTTTGAAGTATTTGATGTCTCAGAAAGAGTTGAATCTTAGGCAACGACGTTGGGTGGAGTTGCTTAAGGATTACGATCTAACGATCGAGTACCATCCGGGGAAGGCCAATGTTGTGGCCGACAGGAAAGTGGCGGTGGAGTTAAGGGCGATGTTTGCTAGCTTGAGCATATCGCGAGATGGTGGTCTTGTTGCTGAGTTGCAAGTGAAACCATCTCTAGTGCAGTTGATAAAGGATAAGCAGTTGTTGGATGATTCTTTGGTGCCACATGTTCAGGATATTGCTGAGGGTAGGCCATCGGATTTCTGTTTTAATGATGATGGCGTTCTATGTTTTGGGAGTCGGATAGTGGTGCCGAATGATGTTGAGTTAAGGCGCACTATTCTGACCGAAGCCCATAGTAGTCCATTTTCTATGCACCCTGGTAGTACAAAGATGTACCGTGATCTGAAAGATGAGTTCTATTGGGTGGGTTTGTAGAAAGATGTCGCTGAGTATGTGAGCAAGTGTATGGTTTGTCAGCGGGTTAAGGTTGATCATCAGTTTCCTTCGGGGTTGTTACAGCCGTTGAGGATCCCTAAATGGAAATGGAAGAGGATCACCATGGACTTTGTGTCTGGTTTGCCACTAACGCCGTCAAAGAAAAATTTTGTTTGGGTGATTGTGGATGCCTTACGAAGTGTGTGCATTTCTTGCCTGTGCATACTACGTACACCTTAGATAAGCTTGCAGAGTTTTACATTGCTGAGATTGTGCGTTTGCATGGCGTACCAAAATCTATAGTGTCGGATAGAGATCTGAGGTTCACTGCAAGGTTTTGGGAGTGTTTACATCAAGCATTGGGTACGCGGCTGAATTTCAGTACTTCTTATCATCCGCAGACGGATGGACAGTCAGAGCGTGTTATCCAAGTGCTTGAGGATATGTTAAGGTGCTGTGTTATTGAGTTTCAAGGCTCTTGGGAGAAGCACTTGCCTTTGGTGGAGTTTTCTTATAATAATAGTTACCAGACAAGTATTCAAATGGAACCTTATGAAGCTTTGTATGGGAGGAAGTGCAGAACTCCTTTTTGTTGGGCTGAAACGGGACAAAAGTTGGTCTCGATGCTAGCTTTGTTGAAAGGAACCACCAAGAAGGTGAAGCTCATTTGTGAGCGATTGAAGGAAGCATCGGATCGGCAAAAGTCTTACGCGGATTTGAAGCGTAAGAAGATAGAATTTGTGGTGGGTGACCGTGTGTTCTTGAAAGTTTCACCTTGGAAGAAGGTGATGAGATTTAGTCGGAAGGGCAAGTTGAGCCCGAGATACATTGGACCGTACGAGGTGATAAAACGTGTGGGGTCCTGTTGCTTATAAGCTGAGGCTACCACATGAGTTAGGAAAGATACATAATGTGTTTCATGTATCCATGCTTCAGAGGTATAGATCGGATCCTTCGCATGTTATGCCTGTGGAGGAAATTGAGTTGAATCCAGATTTGACAAATGATGAGGAACTAGTCGAGATTTTGGATTCGGACAGTAAGGTTCTCCGTGGTAAGACCATAGAGCTGGTTAAGGTGTTGTGGAGACATCATGGTGTTGAGGAAGCCACGTGGGAAAGAACGGATGATATGAAGAAGCAGTTTCCTTACCTTTTTTCTCCAGGTAAATTTCGAGGACGAAATTTCTTAAGAGGGGGAGAGTTGTAACACCCCAAATTTGGGCCTAGATGTTTTAGGGTCCGAATCGGGCCGGTCATTAACGGTTCGAATTTTAAAGGGAGGTTTAAGGAACACCTAGTTCGGGATGCTTTAAAAATATGGAAAAATATCTAAAAATCTTCATTTAATATATGAATGATTATGGTGAAATCAATTTTACAAAATAAGGTTTGGAAATACTACATTTCGGTGTAGTAACCAAATTGCAGTTTTTACAAAGTTAAATAGTGACTGTTTTGTAAAGGATTGAAACTTTGAATCATTAAGGAGCTAATTTTACCAAAATGTTTTTATTCAGATTTCTTATTAATTTTGGTGATTTTATTAATGTTTTAATTAAAGGAAAATAAGGATTAATTAAAAGGAAACTACCTTTGTCTTTTCATAACTACTTTACGTCAATTTTCTCTCATACTATTTTCTCTCAAATTCCTTTCAGCCAAACACTCTTTCTCCATCATTTGGCTACATATTTTCATTCCTTTTGATTGGATTTTAATTCCTTTTTTATTCATAATCTTATCCTCATCAAAACCTCTTGTTTTTACATTGGAATTTCAAGAAAACTTACCCAATTCAAGGAGAAACCATCCATTAGAGGTAAGTTTCGTCCTTCTCCTCTAATGATCAGTTCTTTACTGAAATTTCCAAGTTATCAATCCTTTCTTAATGATTTTTGAGTTGCTTTAATGTTAGAAACAAGAAATTGTCTTAAAACTCAAGGTTTTTGAAGATATCTTGTTGATTTTTATGGTTGATGGTTAGGCTCTGTTTTGAGGTTGTTTTCTAATGTATTTTGGATATTAATTCATGTTATTAATGAGGTTTTATCAAACAAATCCCGAATAGGCTTGGGTTCCTAAGTTTTTCATGCTAGAATGATGGTTTTTGGGGTGGTTTTGATGTTCTGTCATAGCTGGAGGTATAAGGACGAGTTTGTGGTGATTTTTGTTGTTGATTGATGTTTAGAAATGATTAGAAGTGGTAGATCTTGGCTCTGCCTTGTTTTGGAAGAATTTGGAGATGATTTCGGTTGTGTTTGGTAGCCAAAAAGTGGTTTGTGAGTAGAGCAGTGAGTTTAGGAGTGTGGCTGATGATTTCAATGCATGATGATGCATTAATCCTCTGCTCTTATGTGTTATAAACAAGGGAGACATCTTCGGACGCCTTTGGTGTTGATCCGGGAGCCTAGATAGCGTTTCGGGGAGCAAGCGAAATGTAATCGGTGAGTGCGTATGGTTTTTGAAGTCCTTGATGGACAAAGAATCAAGGTTTGGGGATTTAGGAAAGGTTTTGAAACACCTTCCTAAGTCCGGAAGTAAGTATTGGCTAGATTGCTCTCTTAAATGTGGTGGTTGCCCCTAAAATGCTTTTACATGCTCATGGTTTGAGATAGATAAATTCCTACTGTTTTTATGCATGATTTGTAGCATGAGATGATGCTTGAAATGATTTCATGAAGTAACATGTTGCATAGTTGAGATTTGAGCTTTTGTTTTAAAGCATGGCAAATGTTATGGTTTTGAGATGAGATGAGAGTGATTTGAGAAATATTGGATGAAAAACAGTAGGTGAGATGATGTTTGACATAATATATTGGCATAGATGTTGAAATACTTACCGTATATAATTGATCGATCAATAGGATGAGAGTGCACTATAAACTAAAAATTTGTATGTGCTATTTGGTTAAATCCAAAGGGAGAGAACCGACGATGGGCATTCCATCGGGTAGGACTTGGTGAAATACCCAAGCTTTGTGGCGATGGGAGATACCGCCATGTGAGTACGGTGATGGTAGATGCCACCGGAAATTATGTTACTAGACGAGTGAGTACGGTGATGGTAGATGCCACCGGAAGTGTCTAGTGAGTTGTCCGCATATCCGAGTAATAATGAGATGTGAAATGCCAATATAATATATGAAAATGCTTTTGATTCACATGTACCTATTGTTGAGATGATTTATGCTATGAGAAATGCATATGAGATTTGTATATGAGATACTTTGGTTTTACAAGCATGAGTTTGGCTTTGCCATGAGGTTTGCATTGGTTTTAATGCATGAGATAGAATTGAGGTACATGTGTTTTCAATGAGAAGTTGCTTTGAATGGTTTTCAAGCATGAGCTAGAATGAGCAAGTTGTAGAAAAAGGCTATTGAGAAAGTGTTTTTAAGAAATGCATTATTGTGTTGTTTTTCTTTAGAGCATGCCTCACTAAGCAATTGTGCTTATGCTCTCTCTTTTACCAATAATGCAGATAATTGAGGTGTTTTCGGGCATCAAGAAGGATAAGAACATCCAAGGAAGTGCAAAGCTCATGTATGGTGATGTTTTTATACACTTTAGTTTTGATATATGGCAATGGGAAACCAAGGTTGTTTTTGGGAGATATGTTTGAACTCCCTAAGTTTGTGGCAGGTTTATGTTGGCATTTATGCGTTGTAAATGGTCATAAATGCTTGGTTTGAGATTTGGTTGCTTATAATGGTTTTGAGACTAGGGAGCATGCCTATAGATTGTGTGCTTTTGTGTTTGATGCCATGCTCTAGTCTATGGGTCTTAAATATGTTCCTTAGTGGCTAAATGAGTTGCTGGTATAGTTTGATGATCATTGAGATATGTTTGAATAGTTAAAAAGGGCAAAAACAAGCAATTTCTGTTTTCACTGGGCCAGGTGTATCGAAACACCCTCACCTGTTCCGAAACGGGGGCCTATAATGGCCATGGTGATTCGGAACGGATGAAGTTGTTTCGAAACAATTTGGCTACTGGTGAAGCCTGTTTCGATATGGGTCTCGGAACATACCCGAGTACCGAAACGGTCAACACTGTTTAGGTACGGTGGGTAGGCGTTCCGATACAGTTGACCGTTGGATGTTGATTTGAATTGTTTTAAGTTTCCATACTTTACATTTTAGTCCCGAATGTTGTAATTGCAATTGCTTGAGCTTGAGATGTCTTTTTAAGCTGAAATTTAACAAGAGGGCATGTAACATGAATAATTGTATATTGGTAATCCTAAAATCTGCAAGGTCCTTTCAATTTCTAAAAAGTACATTTTGGTCCTTAAACTCGTAATTTGCGCAATTGAGTCCCTAAATGTCTTCCGATCGTTGTGCCTTCCTCATCCATGATTCGCGAGCATTCACATAGGCTTAAAGTGCATATAGACAAGATTAAAAATAAAAATGGTCGCTAATCAAGGTTGACTTTTGGGTTGACTTTGGTTTTCCCTGTGTAATCTTCGTAGTTCGGGTCAACTGTCTCGGCCGGGCTTAGGGGGTTACAGGGGGTGTTTCGAAACACCTGGGAAATTTTTTATATTTTGACTTTGAAAGACTTAGAAAATTTTATGAGGTTTAAGTTTTGACTTCAAAACACTTGTCAAAATCAAGTATTTTGATTACTTAAAAATTTATTTACTTTACAACTTAGTCCTTAGATTATTTGATATCAAAACCAAATATTGGTTTTACACATTACAACATAGGATTAATGCACCATAATTCATTCAAAATTCCAACAAGCAATTCCTCAACATTGCCTTGCTAAAAGCTACCAAACGCCCATCTGAAACAACCGAAAACAACATCAATTGACCTCTAAACTTAACCCAGCCAAAACCTAACACTCTCAAACATCGGTTAACATCAAAAGACATCTAAAAACCATCTCATGACATCCTTATACCTCCAGCAACTGTTACACCACCATAACTCCTCAAAAACACATAACTATCAACCTAACAATTAGAGATTCACATAGTTTCAGAATTTCAATGTTAAAACAATTATCTCAACATCATTAAAACATCAAAATCATGATTAGAACCAATCAAGAACCCAACAAAATAGAGCCAATTCGAAATTCACATAAATCCATCAATTAACCTTGATTTAATCATATTACCCAATTAAATCATAAAACCTCATTAGAAAACATATTTAAAGACCCAAGAACTTGATAATTTCAATAAAGAACCTTGATTAGAGGAGAAGAATGAAGATTACCTCTAATCCTTTGCTTTTTCCCTTAATTGACATGATTGAATTGAAATCTTCAAGTAAACAAATAAAGCTTGTTGTAGAAATCCAAGGAAATCATTTAGAAATCAAAGTTGGATGAAAAGGAATAAATCTCTGGAGCTTTTACAAGAGATAAGCTAGTTTGACTGATAAGAAAGTAGAGAGAAAAGTTTAGAGTCAAAGGAAGTTACCTAAGAAAATGTTTTGATTAACTAAGCTCTTTTATTAAAATCCTTTCCATCCTCAATTATCATTTAATTAAAACATTTATTAAAAAAGCCTAAATTAAGGGAAATAGCTTATTAAAATAAAATAGCTCCTTAAAGATTTAAAGTTTTGACTCTTTATAATACAGTCACCAAACACAATTTTGCCAAAATTACATTTTAGTCACTAGTCCAAGATATCACATTTCCGAATTTTATTTCCAAAAATTGATTTCACCTTTAATCATTATATATTAAATAAGGATGTTTAACCATTTTCCATATTTTTATCTCGCATAAATATATTTAATCCCTAATCTGATTCGAATCACTAACTTAGTCCACTGGACCGTTTATTTAACTCACAAACCTCTTGGCCCAAAACCGGGGCATTACACTTTCTATGTCATGGATTGCTATGATAATGCATTTTATAGTAATTCATGTGAATATTCAAGAAAAAAATATAGTAATTCATGTGATGTTTTAATAAGTGGTGAGGAGATAATATTAGAAGACCAACGTGTCCATGCACCAGAACTTTTGGCAGAACTTGTTTCAGTGTTAGAGAATGTTAGGAAGTGATGCCACTATGATCTAAAGTGGTTATCTTTGTCTGAGTTGTTTTCATATCTCTTGGGAGATGCACCGAGTTGGCTTCTACCTGTGTTTATTTTCTGTCCATTGTATAAGCACAAGCTTAGGATTGTTGACAATGAAGAGTTTTATGAGCAAAAGAAGCAATGGTTTTCTAAGGATCTCAAGCATCTAATTGTCATTTTGATACAAGCTTGTGGCAAATCCTAGGGGTGATTTCTTTGGCTCATTTTTGTTTTGGAAATCGAGCTCTAACAGTTCTGCTCATTCTGCGACATCAATTAATCCTTGAGGTCAAGGATTCCTTAAACTCGGAGGGTATTGGTACATGTCATTGTGTTCAAAGTGGAGATAAACAAATTCAATATCACAAGAAAAAGGGCAAATTGTGGAGATTTTAGAAATGCAAAGTGTCTTAATGTTGAAAGGGAGATTAAAAAGTACGGTCCTGAGGTGATGGACATTGTGGACAGATTTATTGTTACAATGTTTGGTGGTTTTGATGAGAAGTGTCAGAAGAAATCTGAAGGTGTATGGGGGCAGTATTCCTTTGAAACTTTGAAGTAAAAGCGAAAAAACCTGCGACTTATATTTGAGGAAGGAGTTCAGATTCTGAGAAGTGTTGATCTGAAAATTGACCCTCTTGAAATTCAATTTGTCTTGTGGGTTTAAATGAAAGCATTACTATCGGTTTACTCATTGTTGTGGCTTTGCGGAAAAGAGCTTGGGGGAATGTTTGGTCCAACCATTTAAAGAACAACAAATATGATCCAGTGTTGTTTAAGGGTTGTTTCAAAGGTTGGGCTTACTGTTTGTTTGTTTGTTTTTAACTTTTGATCCTTGAGGTCAAGAATCTCTTGAATGAGGGAGCATTGTGACGCGGAATTTGCCCATTAGGAGGGTAGTTAATTTCATGTTATGTTTTTAATTTCAATTTAAGGGTTGTTAGCTGTCACAAATGATTAGGGAAACTGTGAGTTTTTGTTAGGCAATTTTTCTTGTAAAACGTTGTGTTTAGCAGGATAGGGCTATATAGTCTAAAGCCTATCATTTTCTTCCTTATCGAATGAATTGAATAAAAGAAAATCTCGTCTTCCCTTAATTTCTTCTATTTTGTGTCCCCTTGCTCTCTCTGCCTCTTCCCCTTAAAGAAAATCTCGATTTCAAATCAGACTCACATTAATTTCCTTTGTTTGAATCTCTCTCAGTAGACTTGCTTTAACGGAAATGCTTTTGAGTAGGTCCCCTATATCTTCACCAATGGGGTTGAAGTTAAATTTGAATTAATATTCTTTATTTCTTTGTATTAATATAAATTAGATCAGACTCAATATGGTTCATGCGAATTATATTTTATCAAATGTTTTGTCGGATGGATTAATAGTTAAATGAAATTATCTTTAATTCAAAAAAATATTAAAAACATTTAATATCAATATTTTAAAACTCTTATAGTTAAATTTAAGTTGAAAATTGAGCATGTGAGGATGGCTTGGTGGTCAGAGCACGCTTACCTTCTTAACTCTCTTTCTTTTAGGTCCCGGGTTCAAGACCCCTCAAGAGCGTTACTTTCACCTAGGTTTTCCCCCACCCCTCTAAGTAGAAGTAGAATGGGATTGTAATAAAAAAAGTTGAAAAAAATAATAATTTTTATTTGGATAAATATTCTATACACAGGCGGTGGAAACTAAAAGTTTCCACAAGCGCCTTAGTTTTAGGGTATGGGGAGTTAGTTTAGGGTATATGGTTTAGGGGGTTAGAATTTAGGGATAGTTGTTTCAATTTAAGGTTTAGGGTTATAATTTTGGGTTTGTAGGTTAAAACCTAAATCCTCACCATATTACCCTAACCTATAAACCCTAAATTATAACCATAAACCTTAAA
The DNA here is from genome assembly GCA_958450335.1 of Hibiscus tridactylites. NCBI lineage: Eukaryota > Viridiplantae > Streptophyta > Magnoliopsida > Malvales > Malvaceae > Hibiscus > Hibiscus tridactylites. Next base: position 60,034,334 of record OY288273.1, on the reverse strand, counting down.
TTGAAACAACTATCTCTAAATTCTAAACCCCTACACCTAAACCCATAAACCCTATACCCTAAATTAACTCTCTATACCCTAAAACTAAGGCTCTTGAGGAAACTTTTAGTTTCCACCGCCAGTGTATAAGATACTAATCCTTTTAATTTACCCTCAACTTAAATAAAAATTCAATCAATATACTAGCACGTAATCAACCAAAATATTTAAAAAAAACTTTCAATAATGATTTAGTGATAAGGAATGCATGTATTAAAATTATTTGCACCTATTTATGCCCCATACTAAAAATTAGATTTAAGTTTTAGATTTAAGGTTAGAGTTTAGTAAATTATGGGCAAGGCATTTTTTAGGGTTTATGGTTTATGGTCTAAAATTTAAAATTTACGGTTAAGACTTAAAATTTGATATTTCAGTGTTAAGGCATAGAAAAGAGCACCAAAAAAGAAATGAGATTTTGTACAGAATTCACCTTCTCCTATCTCATGTCTGGAATTCGATATTCATTCTAATAAATATATGTCATACATGTAGTCTTTATCTATAAAACACGTGTACTTTAATCTAATGTCGTATTATATACTTGATACATTTTGTATCAGATATATATTGGGTACGGCTTGAGTACTCCTCAGTATTTTATCTTCCTATTTTTTTCTTATTCTTTTATTCTACCATATTGTTTTGGTATTTTTTTGTTCCTTTTCGACGTTCTCTTGCAAACATAATTCAACTATAAGTATATTAGTATGTGTGATGCCATGCTCACATAATTTTTTATGACTTTTACTTTTACATTCTTTTAGAAAATAAAATTTATTTTATGTTTACCGTACTCTTATTGTACTCGTGCCATGTAATTTTAAAAATTATCGTTTTTCGTCCTCCTCCCCGTCTCCATTTCTGTACTCGTACCCTATAATTTACAGTACCCTTACCGTATCAGTGCAATATAGGTCTTTGTATACATGACTCATGCAAAAAAGAAAAGAGAATACATGAGATTTTAGAATAAGAAGAATAGAAGCCTGCATGAGGCTGTAATGGTGGTGTTTGCTAACTTGTTAGATGTGTAATCACTCATTTTTATCCAAGTTGTATAATATTATGGTAGTATCGTTAATTAATAGTAGTATATTATTAAATATATATATAAAGTAAAAGTAAAAGAATGAAAAAAAGAGAAAAATTAATTATATATATATATATATTAAAAAAGCAATATATATATATATAACAGAAAAACAATAAATAAATAAATAAATGGAGAGCATGTGGCTCTCATTAAGCCACGTCATCCCTCGCCCCTTCACTTTTCCTATAAAAGGCGGGGTGGGGGCAGCAAAGACCATCAGCCAACACCCAAATTGCGGGGAGGTAGCCGAGCAAGGTTGCCAAAGGCCGAGAGCAGCGCTCTCGACCCTAGTTGGTTTGATTCAGTATTTGATCAGGTTTTTTTTTGTGGTCCGATCTAATTAATTTTTGGGTTATGGTTAAATGATGCGAAAATTTCGGTAGTGGCCGGTCGAAATTTTTTATTCGAGCTTTAAGTGGGGTAAAATTTGATCATTATCTTTTTATTTTAATATTCTGTTGTTATTTTTTAATATAGTTTTTTACTTATTATATTATATTATATTATGTTGTTTTTATCCATGCTCTTTTTATTAAAAATATTTTTACGCATCTTTTATTATTTGTGTTAGTATATGTTCTGTTCATATATAATTAATTGTCACATTTATACATTAGTCTAGTTTAGTTCTTGATATTCTAGTGGGAGTGTCGTCCCGAGTCTTCGGGCGTCATCTAGGGATGGCAACGGGGCGGGGCGGGGCGGGTTTTTGGCCGCCCCGAACCCGCCCCGACCTATAATATATTATACCCGACCCCGCCCCGCCCCGAATTAAAATATTATTTTACCCGCCCCGACCCGCCCCGATATAATAAACTTTAAACCCGACCCCGCCCCGACCCGCCCCGAAAAATAAAAAAAAAATTAATTTTCGCCGACGGTAAATATTAGATTCGACCAATCTTCCACCACAATCACAAATTATAGTTTCAAAGGACTTCAACTTATATAAAAAAATAAAATAAAACTAATTTTAAATTATCCACATGTTAAACTACATATTCAAAAGAATAAACTTGAATCATTAACCGTTAGAATCGAATATATTAAAACTTGAACAACATCTAACAAAATTTTACAATAAGTACGAACCAAAATAAAAACAAAAAATAGCTTAAAACTCATAAAAGTGTTTAAATAAAATGATATTTTTTATAAATATAATAAAAATATATATAAAAATATAAAAATGTATCGGGGCGGGGCGGGGCGGGGAATTTCTAGCAAATACCCGAACCCGCCCCGCCCCGACTTTATGTCTTTCACGCCCCGCCCCGCCCCGCCCCGATCCCCGAAATTTTAGAAAAAATACCCGGTCGGGTCGGGTCGGGGCACCTCGGGTCGGGTCGGGGCCGGGTATTTTTGCCATCCCTAGCGTCATCTCCTTTGGTATCGTAGGTTACGAGTTAGGTTGTTAGATTTGTGTGACCATGCATCCATGCATTTTAGGGATTATTAATTAAGTTAGATTCGAATTTAAATTTGCCTTAATAAATAAGATACAAACCCTTTGGCAACAGTTTTGGGTGTGGTGGGGTGCGAAACCTTCCCCACTCGTAACCGACTCCCTAACTTAAAATCTCTGATATTTTTGTCAGTGTCCGGTCTACTTAATCCAAGTGATCGGTGGCGACTCCTATGTCATATTCAAAATACGAGTTTTTTTTAACATTTCCTTCAAATTATTTTTTTTATAAAAAGTGAGAAAAATACATATTTTCAGATTTTTTAGTCGCTACAAGATGTACCACTTGGAACCTCATGAGCCGCCGCTTTGAACCGCGAAGGAGTGGAAGACGTGGGAAAAGGGTTCAAATTCGTGGCTGAAGTTTGTTGAACTGATAGGTTTCAGAGATTGAAGTTTTAGGTGTAATGTCCATGAAATAAAGTTCAAACCAGTAGCATCCCCTCAGTAATCCAAAAGGGTTCAATTTCCATGAACCAAACGGCGCACCATGGCAACTCTCTTTAACGATTGAGTTCAATATGTGAATTTTTAACGATTTTTTAAGAATTTGTATTGACTCTTTTTGACAATTAGCGGGCAGCAGATTAAATTAATTGATAACTGATATTGGGTTACATTATTTTTTATTCATTAAATTATCTTTTTAATTTTATTAGTTATTTAAATTTAGGTTATTTTGTAGTTGTGATGGACAAAAGAGTTTTTAAAACTCTTATATTCAGTCCTCTACCCCAATTAGATAATTCACTTCAATCTTTTGTTATAATTTTCTATTTATCAAATAAGTAAATTAGCGGATTTGATTAGTCAAACTTTTAATTGTGCTTCAAACTTCTAATTTTAACTCAAAACTCTCTTCATCAAATATGTCTATTATGAGAATAAAAGTTAGGGTAAAGTACACAAAGGGTCAATGAACTATCCCAAAAGAACAAAATAGTCACTGAACTTTTAAAAGTTATACAATAGACATTAAACTTTAGTTTTTGTTACAAAATGGTCACTAAGCCGTTAACTGTCTTTAAATGGGTGATGTTGCAATTAAGAATATTTATATAATAGCACATGTAACCCTTCATATTTACGCATTCAATCAATTCAGTCCTAATTTGAAAGAATTCATTAAATTTAGCCCCCTCATTATTTTGACATTTTTAATTTGGTCATATTTTTAATTAGAAATGTCAATATTTCTAAGTTAGTGATGACACTTCCTCAATGGCGAGGTAGTAAATATTTTTAACTTTTTTACATAAAATGCAATACCTTAAGAATTCATTAAGTTGTCATGCCAATTTGGAGGATTTAGGATGCCACATTAGGTCACTGAAACAATGGACCAAAATCTTCAAACCATTGTTTATTGTTTAGCCAAACATCGGAATGCATTACACATAATCCAAATAAACCAGAACATAACCATAATCTATAAGTAGATGAGATGTGTTATACAAAATATGAAGCTCTTTAGTATAAAATATTGTATGTCAAATAGTGAAAATAAGTTAGAGACTCAAACATGTAAGGTTCTATGAATACATGTCCTCACAAAACAACTGTTGTACGCTCAATAATGGCAATGTTGGAATCTTACGCTGGTAATGGTGTTCCTCCGGGCACACTCTAAATATATTAACATGTGAATGAAAACATCTAAATGTTGAGCTTTACAAACTCGGTAACACACTTTTATTCTGTTATATTTCATGAAATTTATAAACATAAGCATGCACACAAGTATAAGCATAGAAAAAAGTATAAGCATTAACACCTAGATTTAGATGCTTTATATATATATACATATGTATATTAAACATGCTTTTGGATCACAAAGCAAAAATATCCACACAACAATGATATTCATACAACAATAATATTTTGTATGAGGTTCGGTGTTACGTAGTGTCAAGAATGTACATCTAACTAGATGACTTTATTGGTATCCCACTACTTAAGTACTTTTGGATGAGGCCTTCTGTCACATAGCGTTAGGAACATACATTCGGTTAGCTGAAACCATCATGTTTGGATGAGATGTGGTGTCACATAACACCAAGAATAGACATGGAAAACTTGACCCATACCCGAAATTGACCCGAACACGATGACCCGAATTTGATCCAAAATCCAAAATAAATCGAACCGAACCAAATTTTAGTTGAATCGAAAATGTACCCGAACTGATTTTTAGCCGAACCGAATTGAACCGAACCGATTTCACCCAAACCAAAGACAATCTGAAATTAAAAAATATATTAAAATAAATAAAGATGAGAAGTGAAATGTTCCACAATTCACCAAAACGTCAAATATACATGCTATATAAAGTCATATATATGGTGGAAAAACCTAACTCGGCCTGAAAACTCGGCTAAAACGATCGATCACCTATTAACCTGACATTAACCCGATTAGAAATCAACCGACCAGGCGTCCTGATACGTTTTTCCACTGGAAACGTCCATTTCGATACGGACTATTCTGTTTCGAGACAAGGGTTTCGAAACGACTCATACCTATTCCAATACAACCTTCATCTAGGCTTTTGATTTTTAAGTATTGTTTCGAAACGGCTCATACCCATTTTGATACAACCTTCATCTAGGCTTTTGATTTTTAAGTATTGTTTCGAAACGGCTCATACCCGTTTCGATACAGGGTTTAAGTATTTTCAAAATTGAGCATTAAATGAACTAGCCGTTACTTGTCAGAAAAAAAACTTATGAAAATTTGGTTAAGTGTTTCGATACACCCCTAGGCTATTTCGTAACACCAATTTACAGTTTCAAAAAGTTTCGATACATCCCTTATCTATTTCGATATAACCCTCTTTTTACATTTTACAGTTTCAAATCGTTTCGATACGAGCCCTTTTTACACACAACGACTCTTTCTTTTTTGGTATCCGTTTCCATACAAGGCCTCGTGTTTCGATACGAGTAGTTGCAGAACAACATTTATGAAGGGAAGAGAGAGCCCCAACGGCTCTATTGATGATCTCAACTACCCAAACGACTAGAAATCAATGAGAAGGTATAAAAGCAAGCCTAAGAAACTACAACAACTATTGAACCTTCAAGTAACATCAAAGCATTTATTCCAAACCCTTGAGCCTATTAGAGTCAAATTTTGTACCCAACTTGTAAAATTCAAAATTGTTCATTTTTCTTTCAACTTCGGGAAGTGTTGGTTTGTAATTAGGCAATACATTAGTCTTGTGGGAGATACATTTCAAATTGCCTCTTATTCTTTGTAATTGAGAGTCTTGTAATTCATTCTTTGGGTAGAAAGATTGAATTTGTAAAGGTTGCCTCCTTAGCCTAAAAAAGGGGAAGAACAAATTAGTGAAGAATTTATTGAAAATCCTTAGTGGGAGATAAGGTAGTGGATGTAGAGCTTGGTTAGAAGCTTGAACAGCAGGCCCGCCACGAAAACGTACAACCTTGGTTGGAAGAATCATTCAAACTTCTCCTGGAGAAATTCTAAAATAGCTACCAATCCACAACAGCAACAGGGAGGCTACCAGCAAAACCAGTCTAGACATCAAGCTCAGCAACCACAAAACAATAATTCACTAGAAGCAACCCTTCAAACTTTTATGTTTAACACTAGTGAATTTATTGTTCGTACAAATAAGTTTATTGATAAAACTGAGTCATTCATGGACAGGACAGAGATGAGGATGAACAACCAGGAGGCTGCGATAAAGAACTTGGAAACCCAGTTTGGGCAATTCATTGCGATCTATAGCAGCAGGACAATGGGTCCAGTATCCAGTAGTACAGAGGCAGCAGCTAAGCCCACATATGAGTAGTGCAAAGCCATATCAACCAGGAGTGGGAAACAGTTGAATGAGCCCAGATTGGAAAAGCCAGAAGAGAAACATCCAACACATAGAGAGCTACCTACCACGACTGCATCCACACCAGCCGCCCTGGCAGATGAGCCTGACAGCAGTCCTGAAGCAGATGATCCTCCACAGATAAAGATCTCATGCAAAGAACGTATAGAGGACATCTGCTTTCCAACACCTTTCCCCCAAAGGCTTAAGCACATAAACATGAGCACCAATTCAGGAAATTCTTAGATATACTGAAGCAGGTGCACATAAACATACCTCTCATAGAAGCCATTAAGAATATGCCCAACTTTGCCAAATACCTCATGGACATGGTTTCTAAGAGAAAGAGAATTAGGGAGTTTGAAACAGTTGTTGTGACAGAGGAGTGCATGGCTATGCTGCACAACAAGTTGCCCCTCAAGCAAATAGATCCGGACAATTTTGTTATACCATGCAGAATAGGCAGCAAGCACGAAACAAAAGCCCTGTGCGATTTAGGAGCAAGCATAAACTTGATGCCAAAGGCAGTCTACGACAAACTAGGAATTGGGCAAGCCAAATCTACCTCCATTATGTTGAAACTTGCTCATCATTCATTTGTACAACCGGAGGCCAAGATCGAAGACATCCTAGTGTTGAGTGTGTTAAAGTTCTATAATTTACCCCCTATTTAACCCATATTTCTGCTGCATTCAAGCATAATTCATTGCATTTAGGTTAGATTTCAGTTATACATCACAAATATATTAAATGGTATAGTTTCTACTGAAATTGGTTGCTTTTGCAGGTAGCTGCTATAGCAGATGGAGAAGCAGACGCTGGGCAGTGATGCAGCAGAGCTGGAACTGGATGTGCAGACGAGGAGGACGATGCTGCCATGGCCGCTGCCGTGGCAGCCAAGGACGACAGCAATAGTAAGGAGAAGAAGCAAAGTGGGCCTCGACAGAAAGAGAAAATTATGTCGGTCTGTCATGGATTACCCTTATATTTTTCCAAGCCCTAGATCAGAATGAAGGCCAAGCCCAAAGTTCAAGGAAGAAAACCAAAGCAAGAAGGAAGGAAGAATTAAAGATATATTCTCTGAAGATTTAGTCTTTAATAGAGTTGTACTTTAGTTTAAACTTGTATTCTTGCCATATTAGAAAACTTGAACCCAATATAAAGGCATGTAATTCGACCTAGGAGAGGACATCATCTATCTCTAGCCTTCTTCCCAAAACCCTAGCTGTTTTCCCATTCTCAACATGTTCTAAACCTCCCCTAGGGCCACGGGTTGATTTGTAAAGTAGTTGCAATGATTGCTTTTGTTTTAGGAATTTTCTGTTCAATAAAACAAACTTCAAGTTCGCTTATTCTGGTTGTTAACATCTTGCAAGAGTATCGGAAGAGCATTGTGAGGTTATCTATTTACTTAATATCGGGAGAGTTAAGTATATGAAAGGAATAAGTGCGGGTTCTCTAGTTTATAGTTGAACGATCTCAAACCTAGGGATAGGACGAGGTTAAGTGGCTAAGGAAGAATTCAACAACATCGGTGTTCATCCTTCGATTCACGCCGGAGGTATCATCAAAGACGTGTTCATCGACAGACTTGGACCTAGGGATAGGCCAAGGCACATCAGGGATTCTTGCCAAGCTTGAAGTACAGAGTTGTGTGATCGCTGCCGCGACTAACAACAAACCGCTACCGTGACGGGTGATGCCGCGACAGGGACGACGACAGAACATATATTCCTAGACTTTGCAACACCTACACTACTGAGCAATTCAATACCAGCCCATTCTCTCTATCTTGATTATTTTAATCTTATTTTCCAGTTCTCTTTATTATTTTCGTGACAACAATTTAAACTATTCTTTTTACCTTCGTGCAGTAATTCAAGGTGAAGCTATTAGCCCAGTCCCTGTGGAGATGATATCCGATACTTCCGTATCACTTTACTACTTGTGTCGTGTACACTTGCACTACATTGCGATAGACACTTTTACACGCAACAAGTTTTTGGCGCCGCTGCCGGGGACTGGCAACATAACTTTACCCTACCTTTTACTGCATTCTTTTTATTTTTCTGTTTTATTTTGGATTGTTCAACATGTGCTTTTCACAAGGTTTCTTGTTTATGCGGAGATCGAGATGAGGAAAGGAACCTGAGTATCCATTAGATCCTGAAATAGAACGTTCGTGCAATCTTATGAACCGACTTTTCCACGTACTAGCCAGAAACGAATACCTTGAAGAACAGTTAGAGGCCATGAACAACCAAAGGAATCCCCAGGACAATAACAATCCTGCCGGAGATGGAGGGAACGATCCACTTGCCGACCCTCCTGCCGCTGCCGCACGCCGCTCATGCCGAGACTACATGCTCAATGATCATGTAGAACTAGAGACAACCCTGCCAGACATAAATGTTGACAACTTTGAGCTGAAACCTGTTATGTTCAGCATGATCAACAATGCTGGCCAATTTAGTGGTGCTGCTACAGAGGATGCTAGGGATCATTTGAAAATGTTCCAGGAAATCTGTGGTTCATTTAGACTACCAGGAGTTAATCCGGAGATAACGAGGCTTCGGTTATTTTTTCATTCATTGAGGGAGAGGGCAAAGACTTGGTGGGATAAACTTACGCCGGGTTCAATTAGAACTTGGGCAGATTTAACCCGTGAATTTTTGTCTCGTTTTAATCCTTCACACTTATCTGAGCGATTACGTAATGAAATTGCTACTTTTCAACAAGAAGATGACGAGCCAATGCACGAGGCCTAGGACAGATTTACCACTCTTCTAAGGAACTGCCCGATGCATGGATTCCCCGTTTGGAACCAGGTAACTAAATTCTATAATGCTGCCAATTTACAAACTCGTATCAGAAATTATTCAGCAATAAATGGATTACTGCTGGACAAAGACCCAGATGAGGCAATGGCAGTATTGAAATATCTGGCGAAGAATGAGGAACAGTTTCCGACAGCAAGAAGAGGGGGTAAACGAGTTCTAGCTGTAAAAGATTATGAGGCCGACAGTTCATTAAAATCACAGGTGGCATATCTCACTAAGGCAATGAAAAAGCTCTTGAAAGAAGATTCACGGCCTGTCTACTCTGCGGAAGAGGTATGCAAAACTTGTGAAGGAAATCACAGTCCGGAGGAATGTCCATTATAGTTAGAAGAAGGGATGTATGTTGGGAACTACAATAAGCAGAATTATAACTCCAACAACTACAATCCCAACTGGAGAATGGATCCCAAGTTCTCTTGGAGCAATCATAATAATGTCATAAATCCTCAAGCACATAATACACAGAACCAGGGAGGACCTAGATTGCTGACTCGGCAGCAACCGCAGCAGCAGCAGCAACAACAGCAATAGCCACCAGCTGCCACAACTAGTATACTGGAACAAACTCTGGCTACGTTTATGTCTCAAACAAGAACTTACATAGAGAACATGAATCACTTTGTCAAGAAGACTGAAACATTCATCGATAAAACAGAGATGCAGATGACTAATCATGAAGCCACTCTGAAATCATTAGAGACACAGATGGGTCAGGTTTCCCAGCATATTAAACCAAGGCAGAATGGAGGATTTCCTAGCGATACTGAAAACGCTAGACAGCCCACACATGAGCAGTGCAAAGCCATCACTACTAGGAGTGGGAAGAAACTATCAAGGCCTGAAAAGGAAGCTGAATCAGTAAAGAAACCAGCCTTGGAGTCGACTATTGAGGAAGCTGCCCCGACATGTAACAAACAACCTACTGCCGATAAGCCTGTCACGACAGCATAAGGGACATAGGAGAAAGATGATGAACCAAAACCTCCTCAGATCCGAATGCAATGGGAAGGACATATTGCTGATTATCGTCCTCCACCTCCTTTTCCTCAACGATTACAGAAATTGAAATAGGAATCACAGCTTAAGAAGATTTATGATATTTTTAAGCAAGTTCATATCAACATTCGCTGTTAGATGCCGTTAGGGAGATGCCCAGTTATGCCAAATTTCTCAAGGATGCCATGTCAAAGAAATCCAGACTTGGGGAATTTGAAACGGTTAAGATGACAGAAGGATGCATGAGTATTCTGCACAAGCATCCACCTCAGAAGAAGAAGGATCCTGGGAGCTTCATCATACCATGCGTAATCGGAGACAAATTTGTGGGTAAGGCACTATGTGATCTTGGTGCTAGTATAAATTTAATGCCCAAATCTGTTTTTCAGAAATTAGGTATTGGAAAAGCTAGACCCACAACAGTATTACTGCAGCTGGCAGACCGTTCTTACGTTCATCCAGAAGGAAAAATTGAAGATATTCTGGTAAGAGTGGATAAGTTTATTTTTCCTGCTGACTTTCTTGTCTTAGATTGTGAAGCCGATGAAAACGCACCAATCATCCTGGGGCGACCCTTCTTAGCCACATGAAGATCATTGATTGATGTGGAAAAAGGAGAACTCACCATGAGAGTGAACGATCAAGAAATCAAGTTAAATGTTCTCCAAGCAATGAAACATGCTGATGCAGAAGGAGAATGCAAGGTTATCACTGAAGTTACCCTTGACCAACCCTGCATCAGGACGGGCTGCCACGACATAAAAATTGGTCACTGTCTCGGCAGCCACTTAGAAGACTGTCATGACAGCACCGACGACAGCAACTCCTCAGAATCTGATAATGAAAATCCAGAGGAGGTAAATTGGATAGGCAGTCGTCTAGGTAAGTTGTTCGAGCCTTTAAACTATACTTCGGATAACCATGTAATTCAAAAGCCATCAACTGTTGAGCCCCCTATTATAGATCTTAAGCCCCTGCCAGAGCAGTTAAAATATGTTTTCCTTGGTTTAAATGATACGTTGCCCGTAATCATCTCGTCCAAGTTGATGCAGGAACAAGAACATCAACTGATAGAGATGTTGCAACAGCACAAGAAGGCTATTGGATGGACGATAGCTGATATCCAAGGCATCAGTCTGGCATTATGTATGCATAAAATTATTTTAGAGGATGATCATAAGTCGACCATTGATGCACAAAGACGTCTGAACCATGCTATGCAAGAAGTGGTGCGTAAAGAGATAATCAAATGGCTAGATGCTGGAATAATCTACGCCATCTCGGATCGTAAGTGGGTGAGCCCGGTGCAGTGCGTTCCTAAAAAAGGAGGAATGACCGTGGTAACCAACGAAGAAAACGAGCTAATCCCAACAAGGACTGTGACCGGTTGGAGGGTTTGTATGGACTACCGGAAGCTTAACAAAGCTACCCGGAAGGACCACTTTCCTTTACCCTTTATTGATCAAATGCTTGATAGATTAGCGGGTAAACCTTACTATTGTTTTCTTAATGGTTACTCAGGTTACAATCAAATAGCCATCGCACCGGAAAATCAAGAAAAGACGACGTTCACATGCCCTTACGGAACTTATGCTTTTAGGAGAATGCCTTTTGGACTTTGTAATGCACCGGCCACCTTTCAAAGGTGCATGATGGCAATATTCTCCGATATGGTGGAGGATTTCCTAGAAATATTTATGGATGACTTTTCAGTCTTTGGAGACAACTTTGAAAGCTGCCTAGGCAACCTACAGAAGGTGCTCGATAGATGCGAAAAAGCAAACTTGGTATTGAACTGGGAAAAGTGTCACTTCATGGTGGATGAAGGGATACTCCTTGGCCATAAAATTAGCTGTCGTGGCATAGAAGTCGACAGAGCTAAAATAGAAGTGATCGAAAAGCTGCCGCCACCCACCACAGTCAAGGGAATCATAAGTTTCTTAGGACATGCTGGTTTTTACCGAAGGTTCATCGCGAACTTTTCAAAGATCACCAAGCCCTTATGCCATCTTCTGGAGCAGAACCGTCCCTTCGACTTTAACACTGAATGTACTGAGGCATTCAAGGTTCTGAAAGAAAAGCTGGTAACAGCCCCAATAGTACAACCACCAGATTGGACACTGTCGTTTGAGATCATGTGTGATGCTAGTGACTATGCTGTCGGAGCAGCACTTGGGCATAGGAAATACAAACTTTTTCATGTCATATATTATGCCAGCAAAACACTGAACGACGCCCAAGTGAACTACACCACTACAGAGAAGGAACTATTAGTTGTGGTATTCTCCATTGACAAGTTCCGTTCTTATATACTTGGGACGAAGGTCATAGTCCACACAGACCACTCTGCATTGAATGATAGCATCAGAACATGAGCAAAAAAAGGCATGTCTTTTGCTGCCAAAGGGAAATAAGTGAAGGAATGCTGATAGAATTGAAGTGGATGAAATCCATTCAAGGTTTTCTTGATCAATGGTTGACAGTTGAACCCTAGGGGATATGTCAGCACTTTAAGGACCATTGCAGAATAGTACCCTGAACCATGCCAAACGTTTTTGCCTGCGTGCATTGGGGGTCCTTTGTAAGGGAGGTTAATCGGTTTATTTTTTTATGATGCTTGTTTCTTACATAATTTTTCTCAAATGGCAAGCATTTTGCATTCTTTGATTCTTTTAAATAATTCATTTATTCTTTGTTATGGGTTAGTTTTTGTTCTCCCATACATATGTGTATATATATTCTCTATCATTTTTATCATGTCCCTGGGTATTAATGGCAGGAGTGCCAAAGAATCAAATTCAGAGATCAATTTCAAAATGTGGCTCTCTTCCAAGCTATTTAGGCCAACGAGAAGACATTAATGAGTGTTCAGGAATCACGAGAGAATCCCAAATACAAAATATGACTGAATTTTCCTCTAAGGCATTGTCGACTGAGGTCTTTGAATGAAGTGATAACCCAAAACATCTACCACCTGAAGGCTTCTTTTCTTCGAAGGTATCCGTATATGGGAGGAAATTTGGCATTCCTTCATTTCCCTTCACAAAGAAAGAAAATAAGAAAATATCATTTCTTGTGCCCTTTGAGCCTGATGATTTTCTTTCGATTCAACCCAAACCAAGGATCACCACTACACTGGGGGCAAAGAGGATGAAAGTTTGGTTGCAAGGGAAAGATATTTGGTTTTGATAATTCTATGATAGTGATGCCTTGAGAATTAGGGGCAAGAAACAAAAAGTGAATGTTTTGAGCACAAGAGCAAGAAAGCCAAGCAAAATGAAGACATATATTCAGAATCAAGTCAAAAAGAAAAAGAAAAAGAAAAGGAAGAAAGAAAGAAAGAAAAAGAAAAAAAGAGAAAAAAGAAAATAGTGGAAAGTTCAAAGAGTCAACTGAATCAAGTTGAAGATTGTTGACATAAAGTTGTACCAGTTGAAAGAGAAAGCACAAAGTTGAAAAGTACAAGAAAAGCAAGCGACAAATGTGAGATCTTCCATTCAAAATGAATCTCTATCTAAAGGAGAAGTGGAGGATTGATCACTTGTGAATTCAACGAAGGGAAATGAACTCTATGGTGAAAACCTTGAACTGGGCAATCTAGAGCGATCCACAAAAGAAAAAAGAAAAGAAGAGAAGAAAAGAAAAAGAAAAAGTATTTCATCCAAGCACGTTCAGATCAAGGAGCACAAAACTAAGATTTCACTTGGAAGAAATGATCCTTGGTTTCATTACCCTTAAGTATTCATTTGAGCCTGTATATCCTTTCTTTCATAGCCGTAAACCAAGCCCCATTACAAGCCTCAAAAGACCATTTTGATCATATACGGGTATTGGAGTAAGTGGAGTTCCTCTTCAAAATACATCTCGCTTATCAGGGTTAACCTTTCTTCAAGGATTTCTAGGCTTCTAATGTTTGATTGAGATCATAAAAGAGGGAAGGGTTGGGTTGGTGAGTTAGTGAGGGAAAGAGTGCCACTTAAACGGAATAGGATTAGGAATATGTGAATGTTTCTCTCGGAAGTCGAATAAAGTGGAAGGGGTCACATTTGATTTGATCTTTGTCAATTTGGCTCGAGGGCACTCTTGCACTTAATATTCTAGGGTCCAATTTTATTTTTTTCTTTTGTTTGCCATGACTTATCAAATTATTTCGGTTTAATAGGAAAATATTTTGAGCCTTTCACTTATCGTTTCAACAAGCATCTTGCAGATAAATTGATTAGATACAAGAAAAGCAAAGGATTTCATGGGTATTATTATGATGTACTAATGCTTTAAGTGTAGGTAGAGCAAAAGGTGGCCTCGGTACTTGGTTAATGATGAAAAGTATGACGAGGAAAGGACACCACTTTGAGTGTCAGAAATATTTAAACAAAGCCGCAAGAAAGATACACAGAAAGCCTTGGGGCAAAGAGAGAGCGTAGACCATCTTTTGGTGCAAAAGCTACGGCAAGTTCAGTCAGTTAAAGGTTCATAAAAGCAAAGATCAATACTTCTGAGGCACTGCAAGACAAGAAAGCTTTACGAATGTTAGAGTGAGCAAAGATGACAGTTGAATTCAAGAGCGGGGCAATGCTACAAAGAGCAGCCTAGAAGAATGTGTTATGTTCCAAAGGTGATGGTCTCTGTTGGGAACCATGATTCCTAGATAGTAAAGAGAATAGTATGAAGTGAAGATAGTGTTGAATCTCACACCAACAAACACACAAAAACGAGTTTCCATACAATGTGCAATCTGGAACTGATGTAAATAACATAGTCTGTCACCCGAAGAACAATGATTTTTATCTCTGTGCTCATGCTAAGATGATTGGAACCACAAGGCCAACACATTATCATGATTGGAACTTGTCCATTCTCTGTCCTATGGAACATCATTGTCATCTCTGCTATTATTCTTGCTAGTTGTGATTACTTGGCAGCACCTCAGTTGGGACAGTTTATGAAGTGTGAAGCAGATTCATGGATATTGATCATCAGCTTCTTAGATTTACAGCCTAATGTCCCTTTAGTGGAAAAGGAAATTTGAATTGTCAACTGCTGAGACATTGATGAAGTCAATTTGAGCTTTCAAAAAAAAGAAAGAAAAAGAGAGGAAGAAAAAAGAAAAATCAAGCTGAAAACCCGAAAGGGCGCCTTGAAAAAAAGAAAAAAAAACAAAGTGAAAACCAGAAATGGCGCTTTGAGAAAAGCAATCTAAAGTGAAAACCTGAAAAGGCGCTTTAGAGCAAAAATGAAGAGATCGTGAAGATTTAACTTGAATGTGAGGTGGGTTATCTTGTTAGCCAAATAAGTTTTGATGAAAATGAAGCAAGAAATTTTTTAGCTCCCCTAAAAATGAAAGCTCACCTAAGTGGCCCTCAATTGACATCATTCACGCATCATATATAGTTAGACATCCATAAGATAGGAGCATGCTAGCTTTAAAGTGTTCACAAGTCGTATATTTCACGCACATTCCATCTCATATTATTGTTGTTTTTAAGAACATCTTAGGCATAATTAGGACCATGCATTGCATTTTACAGTATTTCTTGGCTTTAGGTACTAAAGGCTTACAAAGGGAAAGAGGAGCTGAGGATGCGATGCTGAGGCAGCGAACCATGGAGCTGTACTGATGCAGTTCCAGCTGAAGACAATAGCTATCGAGTGCTGCCGCCGTTGAATTTGCTGCCCACGGAAGCAAACTATGGAGATGGAGAACCGGAGTGTGATTTGTAGAGCTAAAACCCCTTATTCTATCGATGTCATCCACTCAATTTTCCGACGTCTGTAGCAGCGGACAAAGCCGTCGAAGCAAAATCTCAAGATTGCTTGCATGACAAGGCAACATGATAAAGTCTACATTCAACTCAAAGAAGTCAGCGTTTAAAGTCACATTAAATGTGGAAAGCTGCTTTTGAAGACTTCTACTTTAAGAAGAACTAGACCTAGCTATTGTCTATAAATACTCATTGTAATTCTAATTCAAAGCATCTTATGTTTTCTTTAGACATAGCTTAGGTTTTTTGCCGTCGTCATGTTCTAATTCTCCCTTGGGATTGGGGTTATGTTGTAAATTAGTTGTAAGAATGGTTGTTTAGGTTTTCAAGTTTGTTTTCAATAAAATATTCCAAGTTTACTTAGTTCATGTTCTTCACTTATTCAATTAGTTCCAAAATCCAGTTGAAGAAATCCATTTGTCGGGCACGAGAGTGTCAAACTCACGAAAGAATTAAGTACGGTCTCATCATGTTGAGGTGTTGACTAATTCGGCTTAGACATAAGTTAGAATTTCAGCGGCTAAAAGGAGCAACCAAATGTCGACTGTCTGTGTTAGGTTTATGCTGAGATTGCTAGATATTTCCTACATCAAGTGGTGATAGAATCCTTGCCTAGACATAGGAAGGATCACTTCAAAATTGCTCTACTGAACTTGGAGTATCTGCTAGACTTGCCGCCAGAACTTCTCTCCATTCCACCCGTCGAGACAACGAAAGTTGCAAAAGCAGAGATCCGCCATGGCAGCGAAAGTTGCTGCAGCCTCAATCTGCCATTACCCGCCGAGGCAGCATATCGTGGCAGCGCAAAACAACTTGACCTACTCAACGTAGTTTCACACTAAGCAACAACATAGCCCTGCCCTCTCTATCAATCTAATCACTTCCTTAATTACTTGTGTTTTATTTTACTTTTCTTCTAAAACAGTCATCTTACTTGTGCAATTTATTTTTTCCTTGTGTAGGAACAACAATTTGAACCAAGTCATCCAATCCCTATGGAGATGATATCTTATATACTATAACTTGACAAGAGTGTGCACTTGCGCTCATAAATAGAGTACACCCAAACGCTCTACAAGTTTTTGGCGCCGTTGTTAGGGATTGGTAACAGCGAATTTCATTTTTAATTTCTGCACTTTTATTTCTTTACTTTTTATTTTATTTTTATTTCTAATCAAAAAAAGAATTTTACAGTTTCCTTTGCTAGTGTGTGACCAGGGTGAATCCAAAAGGAGAAATCCTCATCTACGATGATATCGAGCGTAGAGCAAGAGAACTAAAGAAGGAACTCAGTGTAACCCTAGGGAAAAACAAAGAAGAAAAGGAAGAAGCAAAGGTAAACATGGACCCACCTAACAATGTCGTGAACACCAGGAATGGGCAGCGAAATTTGTTGCCCAAAGAACCGCAAGATCCAACAAGGCAGGACCCACCTATTCTGCCCAAGCAACCCCAAAATGTTCGAACCACTAGAGATTATCTGGAACATGATTTCATAGGGTTCGATCCGACAGTGACAGAACCTGAGATCGAGGCAGACCACTTCGAGCTAAAGCCCGTCATGTTTAACATGATCAACACATTAGCGCTATTTGGAGGGACTGCCATAGAAGATGCTCGACAGCACTTGAGAGGATTCCTGGACATCTGCAGAGCATTCAAAATACACGGGGTCCATCAAGACTACCTGAGGCTGAAACTATTTCCCTATTCACTGAGGGATAGGGCAAAATAGTGGTTAAACAACCAGCCAGCAGGATCGTTCAACACTTGAACAGAACTGTGCAAGGACTTCCTAGACCGTTTCAGCCCGTCCAATGTCACGGACAAGCTACGAAACAAGATAATAGCCTTCCGACAAGGGGATGACAAGCCGATGTATGAAGCATGGGAGCGGTACCAACAGATGCTGAACAACTACCCACTACATGGTCTTTCGGCTTGGACTCAGGTATCAATATTCTACAACGGGGTAAACTACCCAACACGGATGATGATTGATGCCACTGCAAATGGGATCACCCTTGATAGACCACTAGAGGAGGCATTGAAGATTCTAAACCAAGTCGCTAAAACCGATTACAAGTATCCAACAGCTCGTCGAGGCGGCGTTAGGCGGCCAACAACTGTAAACGAAGTAGGAGCCTCTGAATCTATCAATGCCCGCCTTGACAAGCTGACAGAGCTGGTCATGAGTATCGTGAAACCTGCTGGGAAGTCCTATGAGGTAAAGGTTGTGGAGCCGTTCTGTGACGAGTGTAGGGGCAACCATGATTCCTCTGACTGCATCGCATCTGCCAATTATATGAGAGGATATGAGAGGAACATCAGACCTGCGTAGAATACCTACAACCCTAGATGGAAGAACCATCCCAATTTCTCTTGGAGCAACCCAAGGACTGCTACAAACCCACCACAGCAATAGGGAAATTATCAACAGAACCTGGCACGACAGCTGCCTCCACAGCAACAGAATACGAACACTTCTTCCCTAGAAAACCCTATATACTTTCATATCCTGTACTAATGATTTTATTTCTAATACGAATACATTTATTGATAAAACTAAATCTTTATGTACAGGACGAAAAGTAGGATGAATAGCCAAGAGGCAGCTCAGTTCGGGACGTTCGCTTAGGTTATCAGTACTAGGCCAATGGGTGGATTACCTACTGACACCGAAATAGCAAAAGGGAAATCCCATGAACAGTGCAAAGCTATAACAACCAGAAGCGGGGTAACACTACAGGACCCATCCATGTCTGCTGCAAGAGAAACAACGCATGTTGAACTAGTTCAAGCCGTCGGACAACTTGTCGTGGTAGCACCAGACGAAAGCAACAAGAAACTAGAACAGGAACTGACAGATAACACCAGGAATGAACGGTCAGATTCTGAACTAGTCACCTCTTCCCAGGATAGGATGCCCATCAAAGCAAAAACTGTCAACCTTGTACCTCCACCACCATTTGCACAAAGATTGAAGAAACAAAAATATGAGATGCAGTATAAAAAGTTCTTGGATGTTCTAAAGCAAGTCAAAATCAATATTCCACTGATAGAGTTGATTGAACAAATGCCCAGTTGTGCCAAGTTTTTAAAAGATATGGTATCTAAGAGAACAAGGATTAGAGAATTTGAAACAGTGGCAGTGACGGAAGGATGCATGACCATGCTACACAATAAGGCGTCGCCCAAACAAAAAGATTCGGGTATCTTCATAATCCCCTATAAAATAGGCAGCAACCACTTCGTACGAGCACTATGAGATTTAGGGGCGAGCATCAACTTAATGCCCAAATATGTTTTCCAGAAACTAGGAATAGGAGACGCCCACCCAACAACAATAATGCTCCAGCTGGCTGACAGAACATGCGTACAATCAGAAGGAAAAATTGAGGACATTCTGGTAAAGGTGAAAAAATTATTTTCCCTGCCAATTTTCTGGTACTAGACTGTGAAGAAGATGAAAAGGCACCAATAATCCTGGGGCGACCATTCCTTGCTACGGGAAAAACACTAATTGATCTGGAAAACGGTGAACTTACGATGAGGGTAGACGATCAACAAGTAAAATTGAACGTCTTCCAGTCCATGAGGCAAGCTAATGATCCGGAAGAATGCCAGCTAATAAAAGCCTTCTCAAAGTTCAACTTTGAAGTCAACAGACCCTACCTACAACATGACTGTCCGAGTAGCAACCTCGACAGCTGCCTCGGCAGTAATCTAGATACCTGCCCAGAAGATGAACAACGCAATGAGTGGACAGAGCAGGAATTGGAAGAATTGGAAGAAGCATATTGGATAGCAAACATGCCAGGTAAGTACTTTGAACCACTGAATTACACTGCCAGTAATAATTTCTTCCAAGTTGCAATCTAAACAGGAACAACAATTGACAGCACTGCTGCAGCAGCATTAGAAGGCAATAGGCTGGACCATAGCAGGTATAAAGGGAATAATCTCGGCAATTTGCATGCACAAAATCCAGCTTGAGCAGGATCAAAAACCAACTATAGATGCCCATAGGAGATTAAATAAGGCCATGAGAGAAGTTTTCAAAAATGAGATCATCAAGTGGTTAGACGATGGTATCATATATCCTATCTCAGACAGCGAATGGGTAAGCCTGGTACAATGTGTGCCAAAGAAAGGTGGCATAACTGTGGTAATCAATGACAATAATGAATTAATACCAACCAGAACAATAACTAGTTGGCGAATATGCATGGATTACTGCAAGTTAAATAAAGCAACAAAAAAGATCACTTTTTATTGATCAAATGCTTGACCGCCTTGCTGGCAAACCCTTACATTGCTTTTTAGATGGATATTCAGGTTATAACCAAATCGCCATCGCACCGGAGGACCAGGCCAAAACAACCTTCACCTGCCCATATGGCATTTATGCTTTTCGAATAATGCCATTCGGTTTGTGCAACACCCCTGCCACATTCCAGTGATGCTTGATGGCTGTCTTCTCCAACATGATAGAAGATTTCATGGAAATCTTCATGGATGACTTCTCTGTTTTCGGCAGCAGCATCGACAGCTGCCCCGGCAACCTTGAAAAAGTACTCACCAGATGTGAGGAAACAGACCTGGTACTTAATTGGGAAAAATGCCACTTTATGGTCGATGAAGGCATAGTCCTGGGGCATAAAATTTCCATACAAGGAATAGAGGTAGACAAAGCCAAGATTGAAGTAATTGCCAACTTGCCGCCGCCAACCGCTGTCAAGGGAATTCAGAGTTTCCTAAGGCACACAGGTTTTTATCGCAGATTTATTGAGAATTTTTCTAAAATCTCCAAACCGTTTTGTACATTGCTTGAACAGGACAAACCGTTCAACTTTGATGAGGTATGCCAGGAGGCATAACCTTAAAGGAAAAAGCTAGTGACAGCACTTGTGGTAGTTCCCCTGATTGGAAGCTCATATGTGATGCTAGTGATAGTGTCGTCGGCGCCGCCCTAGGACAGCGCAAAGATAAAATCTTTCATGTAATCTACTACACTAGCAAAACACTAAATCCTACATCAACCAACTACACCACTATAGAGAAAGAGTTGCTGGCAGTAGTGTTTGCCTTCGATAAGTTCCGGCCCTACCTGATTGGCACAAAGGTGATAGTCCACACAGATCATTCTGCCTTAAGGTACTTGTTCGCAAAGAAGGATGCAAAGCCCCGTCTGATCCGTTGGATCCTACTGCTACAAGAGTTTGACGTAGAAATTCAAGACAGGAAGGGCACAGAAAATCAAGTGGCAGATCATCTCTCTCAGCTTGAGAATGGACAAGAGAAAACCTCAAACAGCAAATTTCAAGATGCATTCCCTGATGAACAGTTGCTACTAGCCTCTGCTCTGGTAGCTGCCTTGGAAGCTGAAGGCATCTCACTTGCTGCCCACGAAGAAGCTGCAGCAGCAACATCGACAGACACACCCTAGTACGCAGATATTGTGAATTATTTAGTATCTGGTGTTTTGCTTTATGAACTTAACTTTCAAGGAAAGAAACGATTCCAACATGATGCTAAGCATTATTTTTGGGATGAGCATTTCTTGTTTTAAAACTGTACAGACCAGGTTACCAGACGATGTGTCCCAGAGGATAAACTTCTTACCTGGATGGGAATCAAGAAAGTTCGAAGTTCGAAATATTAAAAAAAAGAAGATATATATAAATTATAAAAACAACAAGCCATACTCTCACAGTGCCACGTAGCACCATATGGAGGCAATTTTGGAGGGTAGCGCACGGCAGCAAAAGTGCTGCAATCAGTTTTCTTTTGGCCGACACTGCATAAAATGCTCTAGAATTCTACAAACAATGTGACAGCTGCCAAAGAACATGAAACATATCGAGAAGAAACGAAATGCCCCTACAAACAATCTTGGAGGTCGAGTTATTCGATGTTTGGGGGATAGATTTTATGGGACCATTCCCATCTTCGGGTGGTAATATGTACATCCTTCTAGCAGTTGACTATGTTTCCAAGTGGGTAGAAGCCATTGCCACCCCTCACAATGATACAAAGACCATCTATAGTTTCTTACGAAAGAACATATTTACGAGGTTCAGAATTCCATGAGCAATCATTAGTGACGAGGGCACCCATTTCGATAACAAACTGTAAAACCTATGTTTGATTTTGATATAATTAGATCTTTAAGGATCAATTTGAAAAACTTAAAATTGTTTTTGTAAGTCCCTTAATAAGTTTTAAATCACCAACTCTTTAAAACTGATTTGAAAAACTCAAACTCAAAATATTTTCTAAGTGTTCCAAGGCCAAACTATTGAAAAACGTCTAGGTGTATCGATACACTACCAAGCGTATCGATACCTTTTTGCCAAAGTTGGCTACTGTCGGAACACGTATCGATACGCCCCTGGGTTAAAGTCTAAAGAGTTTGAATGGCGTACCGATACGGCAAACCCTCGTATCGATACGGCCTTCATAAATTTTAAACATAAGTCAGTTTAAAAAATATGACCGTTGGTGTCAGTTGGTTGGTAACCAAATTTTAAATGGTCGTTGACCCGTATCGATACGCCTAACCCTCATACCGATACGGATATCGACAATGAGTTTAGTTGAGAAAAAGGTATCGATACGGCCTTTACCGTTTCGATACCCCGTACCGATATGCTTACGCGCGTATCGATACCCCTTATTTATTACACACAATGGCTCTTTCTTTTCTGAGACAGGTATCGATACACCTCCCCGCGTACCAATACGCATAGCTGCAGAAGTGCATTTATGGTGGTAAGAGAGGGTTCCAACGGCTCCATTTATGTTCCCAACCACCCAAACGGCTAGAAATCAATGAAGAGGTATAAAAGAGACATCCAAAAGCTACAGCAACAACTATTGATCTTCAAGAAAACATCTATTCATCAAATCCAAGCAATTGTGCAAAAATTCCTTATTGTCTAGAAACCCCAATTGTAATTTTCATTCTTATCTTGTTCAATTGGGTTGAGTGCTTGTAATTGGGCTATCATTTGTATTGAGAGATACTCTATTAGCCAACAAATTTCTTTGTTACCTTGTTGTGAGGATTGGGTTGAATTTTGGGTAGAAAATTCAACCGAAATTGTAAGGGTTGCCTCCTTAGCCTAGAAAAGGGGAAGAGCAATTAGTGGAATTGTTGAAAATCCTTAGTGAAGCTAAGGTAGTGGATGTAGAGTTCATTTGGAACTTGAACCACTCTAAAATCCCTTGTCTATCTTTTTAATTTGCAATTTCCACCACAAAAACTTTAAAAATCCAATTCACCCCCCTCTTGGTTTATATCGATCTTTCGACCCACTCAACAATTGGTATCAGAGCCTACCTCTTTGAGGATTAACAACCACAAGAGGAGTTCCTTGGAAGAGTGTGATCATCATATATCAAGAGATGGCTTCAACATCCGGTTCGGGCATGTACGAGTCTCAATCCACTACAAAGCCTCCCTTCTTTAATGGTGATAACTATTCTTTTTGGAAGAATAGAATGCGTCTCTTCATCAAGTCAAATGACTATCTAGTGTGGGATGTCATTGAAGATGGCCCTTATATTCCATTGAAGCAAGATGGTGAAGGCAAGATGGTTTTGAAGAAAAAGGTGGAGATGACTGAAGAAGAAAGGAAAAAGATTCAAGTCAATGATAAAGCTCTCCACATGCTCTTTTGTTCTTTCGGTCCGGATATCTATTCTAAGGTCTCATCCATTGAGAGTGCCAAAGAAGTATGGGACACTCTTGAGACTACTTATGAGGGCACCAATGATGTTAAAGAAACTAAGATTGGAATTCTCAATCTTAGTTATGAAAATTTCAAGATGGAGCCCGATGAGATGGTGTCCAAAATGTTTGATCGTTTCTCCACTATTGTTAATGGGCTAAAGGGTTTTGGAGAAATCATACCGGAAGACAAGCTTGTCTAGAAGCTACTCTATTCACTTCCCGAGTCTTGGGATGGGAAGAGAACCGCTATCATTGAAGCTAAGAATTTGAAAACTTTGAAGCTTGATGAGCTTGTGGGTTCTCTCCTTACTCATGAGATCATGAAGCAAGGAAGGGAAGATGAGAAGAAGAAAGAAGAGAAAAGGGTAGAGAAGCTTGAGGTTGAGAAGAAGAAGAAAATGGGAATAGCTCTCAAAGCTAAAGCTTCACAACATGAAGAGAGCTCTTCTAGTGAGGAGGATGAACTAGAATAATTGGCTATGATAGCCAAACGATTCTCACGTTTTATGAGGTCCAACCGGGGAAGAAAAATCCAAAGAAAGATGGACTTCAAAAGCAAGAACAAAGAAGAAGGAAGGGATCTTATCATTTGCTTTGAGTGCAAACAACCCGGCCACATACGTTCGGAGTGCCCTCAACTCAAGAAGAAGGGCTTTGAGAAGAAGAAGAAGCTCAAAGCCAAGCTTGCTACTTGGAGTGATGAGGAGTCATCGGAGGATGACGAACAAGAAGTGGCTAACCTTTGCCTCATGGCACTTGAGGAAGATTCCTCCATGGTAACCTCTAACTCGTCTACTTTAGATTTTGAAGAATTAAATGATGCATATGATGAGTTACAAGAGGTCTATGATGAATTAGTTGAGAAATATAAAGAGTCGGTCATTATGAACAAAAAGATTATTTTGGAACTAAATGAGAAAAATGACTCACTCACTCAAGCTAATTCAAAATTTGAGAAAAAGATATTAGGATTAAAAGATGAACTAAAATTCTTTCAAGATGAAAATGTTGATCTTAATAATCTTTTGTCTCAATGTAATAGTGAACACCAAAATGTGTTGGCTGAGTTAAATGAGCTCAAAAAGTCTTTGAAAAATGTTGGTAGTGTCAAGCATGAAATAGGTGAATCCTCAAGAACACACCAACCTAAGAAAAAGACTAACTACTACAAACAAAGTAGCTATCCTAGACATAGTAGAGCTAAGAGAATTAGAAGTGTATTGGTTCCTAAGGAACTTGTAAAATCTAATAATATTATTGCTATGTCATCTTGGATTCCTAAGGGAACCAAGGTTTTGGGAGCTAACACTCATGGACCCAAAATGATTTGGGTACCAAAAACAAAAGCTTAATATCTTTGTTTGTAGGGGGAGCATTGCTACAAGGCCAAAGCACAAAGTCAAAACTCATGGTACCTTGATAGTGGAAGCTCAAGGCATATGACCGGAGACAAGAGTAGATTCATGGATCTAAAGCCAAAAAGTGGAGGAGTAGTGACATTTGGTGACAACTCCAAAGGCCACATTAAAGGTATTGGCTCCATAGGTAATCACTCTACTATTCTCATTGAAAATGTCTTATATGTCGATGGTCTTAAACACAATTTATTGAGCATAAGTCAATTGTGTGATAAAGGATTTAATGTTCTATTTGATAAAAATGGATGCAAAATTGTAGACATTAAATCTAATAATATTATGCTCATAGGTCATTGCATAGGGAACATATACATTGTGCATCTAGATGACATTCATACATCTCATGCATGCTTAGTTGCACAAAATGAAAATGATGCATGGTTGTGGCATAGGAAACTAGGACATGCTAGCATAAGTGTTTTAGAAAAACTAGTCTCCCTTAATCTAGTTAGAGGTTTACAAAAGATAAAATTTTCAAATGATAAAATTTGTGATGCATGCTCAAAGGGTAAACAACATAGATCTTCCTTTAAATCCATTAATGATGTTTCTACTAGTAGATGCTTACAACTTATCCATATGGATTTATTTGGGCCAATTAGGACTATGAGCTTGGGTGGTAAGTCTTATGCTTTTGTACTTGTTGATGATTTTTCTAGATTTACTTGGGTTCTATTTTTAAGTACTAAAGATGAGGCTTTGGAAAAATTCATCACATTTTCAAAATTAACCCAAAATGATGTTGAACTTAAAATTTCACATATTAGAAGTGATCATGGAACCGAGTTTCAAAATTTGGGGTTTGAAGATTTTCTAAATGAAAATGGTATTAGCCATAATTTTTCGGCTCCTCGAACTCCTCAACAAAATGGGGTAGTTGAGAGGAAAAATAGAACTTTGCAAGAAATGGCTAGAACTATGCTTTGTGAAAACAATTTACCTAAATATTTTTGGGCGGAAGCCACAAACACCGCTTGCTATATTGTAAATCGAGTAATGAGTAGGCCAATTTTAAAGAAAACACCTTATGAGATTTTAAAATCTAAAAAGCCTAACATTAGCTATTTTCACCCTTTTGGTTGCAAGTGTTTTGTTTTAAATAATGGAAAAGACAACTTAGGTAAATTTGATGCAAAAAGTGATGAAGCTATTTTTATAGGTTACTCTTTAACCTCTAAAGCCTATCGAGTATTTAACAAAAGAACTTTAGTAGTAGAAGAATCTATTCATGTTGTATTCGATGATAACCTCCTTCCTAGGAAGGATTCTTGTGATGATGATGATGTAGGAATCATAAATGCCTTTGATGGAGGACAAACTTCAAAGGAGGATGAGATTCCAACAAGAGAAGAGGACTCACAAGATCCACCTCTTGAAGCCTTGAAGGACTTGGCTATTGAGGAAAAGGAAGTGAGCTACCCAAGGGAGTTGAACTATGTCAAAGATGGTGAAATCTTGGGTGATCCATCCAAGGGGGTAACCACTCGATCTTCTCTTAGATTAATGAATCATGTTGCATTTATCTCATGCATAGAGCCTAAGAATATTAAAGAAGCATTGAAAGATGACTTTTGGATTATGGCTATGCAAGAAGA
Source organism: Hibiscus tridactylites (assembly GCA_958450335.1). Lineage (NCBI taxonomy): Eukaryota > Viridiplantae > Streptophyta > Magnoliopsida > Malvales > Malvaceae > Hibiscus > Hibiscus tridactylites. The sequence continues at coordinate 60,007,541 of OY288273.1, read as the reverse complement.
GTTAAATCAATTTGAGAGAAGTAACGTTTGAACATTAGTTGATAGGCCTAGTAATCAATCTACAATAGGAATTAAATGGGTCTTTAGGAACAAGCTAGATGAGAGTGGTAACATTGTAAGAAATAAAGCTAGACTAGTAGCACAAGGTTACACTCAAGAAGAGGGAATAGATTTTGATGAAACCTAAGCACTCGTAGCTAGAATGGAAGCCATTAGGATGTTGCTTGCATATACATGTTATCATAATTTCAAGCTTTTTCAAATGGATGTTAAAAGCGCATTTTTAAATGGTTTATAAATGAAGAAGTGTATGTGGAACAACCACCAGGTTTTGAAGACTCAAAATTTCCAAATCATGTTTTCAAACTTACCAAAGCTCTTTATGGTTTAAAATAAGCTCCTAGAGCTTGGTATGAAAGACTTTCAAACTTTTTAATTGAAAAAGGATTTGAAAAAGGTAAGGTGGACACTACACTTTTTATAAAAATGTTTAAGAATGACATCTTAGTAGTTCAAATTTATGCTGATGATATTATTTTTGGTTCTACTAATGAATGTCATTGTCAAGAGTTTGCTAAGTTAATGCAAGGTGAATTTGAGATGAGCATGATGGGGGAGCTCTCATTCTTTTTGGGACTCCAAATCAAGCAAAAGAAGGATGGCACCTTCATCAACCAAGCAAAATACATAAAGGATATGCTCAAGAAGTTTGGCTTGGAGAATGCAAAGCCTCAAGCCACTCCTATGAGCTCATCTACAAAGCTTGACAAAGATGAAGGAGGTAAGTGTGTTGACTCTAAGCTTTATCGTTCTATGATTGGATCATTGCTTTACCTTACCGCAAGTAGACCGGATATCTTGTTTAGTGTTTGCTTGTGTGCTAGGTTTCAAGCTAGTCCTAGAGAGTCTCACCTTATAGCCGTTAAGAGAATCTTTAGGTACCTTAAAGATACTCCTTGTTTAGGTCTTTGGTACCCTAGAGACTCTACCTTCAACCTTCATGCTTACTCGGATGCAGATTATGGGGGTTGCAAAATCGATAGGAAAAGTACTTCGGGAACTTGTCAATTCCTAGGTAGTATGCTCATATCTTGGTTCTCTAAGAAACAAAATAGTGTAGCCTTATCTACCACCGAAGCCGAGTACATATCCTTAGGGAGTTGTTGTGCTCAAGTCCTTTGGATGAAGCAACAACTCTTAGATTATGGAATTAAAGTTGAAACCATACCCCTAAAATGTGACAACACTAGTGCTATATGTTTAACAAAAAATCCCATCCAACACTCTAGAACCAAACACATATAGATAAGGCATCATTTCATTAGAGATCATGTCCTTAAGGAAGATGGGTTATAGAGTATGTAGACACCTTAAATCAATTAGCGGAAATATTTACAAAACCTTTAGACAAAGAGTGTTTTTGGTCCCTTAGGAGAGAGTTAGGTCTAGCTAGCATATCTTGACCTTTTAGGACCTCTTTTGTGCTTAAATTTGCTTGATCTTGTGAAATGCCATGTTTATGTGTTTAGACTCCTAATTTCATCCATGCCTATAGCTAGGGGGAGTATGATTCTATTAAAATATGCTTAGAACTGCTCATTCATCATTTGCATACTTTTAGGAGATGTTAAGTTCAGAGTCTATGGTTGTTCTTAGAACCAAACATACATTTCTGGGCATACGGTATCGATACGGATCTACGCGTATCGATACGTGTTCTTCATTCAGTTTCCCAGAATTTACTTCGCTTCACGGGTATCGATACGATTAAACTCGTATCGATACGGGTCGTTTCGATACGGACCCCTCCGTTTCGATACGACTCTCCAACGGGCATTTTTGCGGAAAAGACGATTTTACCCCCGTATCGATACACCCTCAGGCGTATCGATACTCGATTGCGCAGACAGCTTTAAATTTGGCTTTTAATGTGTTCAACTTTTACCAAAATTAAAACTCTTCAAAACCTAAAAACCCTAGCCGTTTTTGCCTATAAAAAGGCTCTTCCTCCTTCATATTTTTCACACCTCAACTCAAATCTAAAAGAGTTTTTCAATCAAGCAAAGCATTGTGCTCTCTCTCTTCACAATTGTGCTAGATTTTCTTCAATCTCTCAAGTTTCTATCAAGGTAATATTTTCTTTCTTTTTCTTTTTCAATTTTTTTTTGTTTTGTTTTGTTGTTTTGTTTCATCTTTTTATCAAAACCTTTGTTTCTTCAAAACTTTTCTTCAAATTTTTTTAAATTTTTTTTACCTTGGTTTTTACTCAAAATTGAAGAAATCCTTTTGCTTTTTTCTCTTTTAGATCATGGCACCAAAAGAACCATCGAGGAAGCGTACAAGGGTTTCTCAAACCGGTGAATCATCCACCCTTGGAGTGATTGCTCGTCCGAACTACTCATCCATCTATGAGCAATCCTTTGAAAGTAACACGGGTCTAACTCATTTTCGTCAATATGAGAATTATAAGATTCGTGCCGAAAGGGTAATATCCGTTCCTTTTTTCGACTCCGAGCGTTTTAAGTTTGAATATCTTCCTTTGTTTCGTCGTTGGAACTTCATGGATTTCATATCTATTCCCGGTTTTTATTATCACCTTTTGGTTTTGATTTTCTACTCTAATGCCAAATGTATTACTCGTAATAGGGAAGTTGTTGACATTAGCTCTTATCTTATGGGGAAGAAAATCATCCTTGATGTCAAATCCATTTGTGAGGTTTTCAAATTAGAGGATGAAGGCATTGATAATGAGCATGCTTTGGGGCATGTTCTTAGTGGATCTGTCACCGCCCTAAATGCTCAAGACCGGATCTTACATTTGATGGTGTCTTGGTGGTTTCGTCCCTCCGGAGGAAAATATTCCACCATCCGTCAAGTGGATGACTTTTGGATCCGTTGCTTCCGTGAGCGAAAGCGCCCAAATCTTGCTCGACTCATGTTCGCGGAGATCGTCTACATTGTGCAAAATCGTCACACATCTCTCGTCACTTCCTTTACATATGGTACGACTTTGAGTTATTTCTTTATTAAAAAGGATATTGATTGCTCTTTTGACTACCCAACTCCCCTCACCGATCCCATTGATGAGCGATCTCTTTCACGGGCAAAGTTCCACTATTTTAATGGTGAATGGGTACGTCTTGCCGAGTTACCACCCGAGGCCGCCGCCGTATTTGAAGAGCCTCAAGCTCCTCAAGATCCTCAAGTCCCACAACCCTCCATAGATGCTCTCATGACTTATCTCAATGAGCAATTTATCGGGTTGCACGGACATGAACACTCGTCTTACTTCCCTTGAGACTACTTTTGATACAAGGATGACGGGTATGGAGAATCGCCTCGCTTCCCTTGAAAGCGGTCACAATTCTTTGAATATTTCCATCGCCGCTTTCCATGATGAGTGGCGCAATAGCATGCGGGATAATGAGCCAATGGGAGTTGATGATGAAGATGATGAAGACGAAGAAGACGATGCCTAGACGTTTCTTCTTGCATCTCATGCATATCATTTAGGATTTTCTTTTTATGCACCTTTGATTTATGTTCTTAGGATTAAGTTTGTTTTAGGATTAAACCTATGCTTTGATTTTCTACTTTTGTTTGGATTTTAAGTATGATGTTATGATCAATAATAAATGTTGCTTATTTATGCCTTTGCCTTCTTTATGCACTTAATTGTCTCAAGATTTTTTGATCTAACAAAAAGGGGGAGAAAAACTAGCTCACACTTCAAATATTTTGATTTTAACTCAAAGGTTACCAAGCTTATATTAAGGGGGAGTTAATTTTTAAAGATTTTTCAAAATGGCAAAAATTTTAAGTTTTAGTTTTGTTATATCAAAAGGGGGGAGATTGTAAAACCTATGTTTGATTTTGATATAATTAGATCTTTAAGGATCAATTTGAAAAACTTAAAATTGTTTTTGTAAGTCCTTTAATAAGTTTTAAATCACCAACTCTTTAAAACTGATTTGAAAAACTCAAACTCAAAATATTTTCTAAGTGTTCCAAGGCCAAACTATTGAAAAACGTTCAGGTGTATCGATACATTACCAAGCGTATCGATACCTTTTTGCCAAAGTTGGCTACTGTCAGAACACGTATCGATACGGCAAACCCTCGTATCGATACGCCCCTGGGTTAAAGTCTAAAGAGTTTGAATGGCGTACCGATACGGCAAACCCTTGTACCGATACGGCCTTCATAAATTTTAAATATAAGTCGGTTTAAAAAATATGACCGTTGGTGTCAGTTGGTTGGTAACCAAATTTTCAATGGTCGTTGACCCGTATCGATACGCCTAACCCCCGTACCGATACGGATATCAATAGTGAGTTTAGTTGAGAAAAAGGTATCGATACGGCCTTTACCATTCCGATACCCCGTACCGATACGGTTGCGCACGTATCGATACCCCTTATTTATTACACACAACGACTCTTTCTTTTCTGAGACAGGTATCGATACACCTCTCCGCGTACCGATACGCATAGCTGCAGAAGTGCATTTATGGTGGTAAGAGAGGGTTCCAACGGCTCCATTTATGTTCCCAACCACCCAAACGGCTAGAAATCAATGAAGAGGTATAAAAGAGACATCCAAAAGCTACAACAACAACTATTGATCTTCAAGAAAACATCTATTCATCAAATCCAAGCAATTGTGCAAAAATTCCTTATTGTCTAGAAACCCCAATTGTAATTTTCATTCTTATCTTGTTCAATTGGGTTGAGTGCTTGTAATTGGGCTATCATTTGTATTGAGAGATACTCTATTAGCCAACAAATTTCTTTGTTACCTTGTTGTGAGGATTGGGTTGAATTTTGGGTAGAAAATTCAACCGAAATTGTAAGGGTTGCCTCCTTAGCCTAGAAAAGGGGAAGAGCAATTAGTGGAATTGTTGCAAATCCTTAGTGAAGCTAAGGTAGTGGATGTAGATTTCATTTAGAACTTGAACCACTCTAAAATCCCTTGTCTATCTTTTTAATTTGCAATTTCCACCACAAAAACTTTAAAAATCCAATTCACCCCCCTCTTGGTTTATATCGATCTTTCGATCCACTCAACACAAACTGATTGCTTAAGCACTCCAAAAAGTTGGTGTCAAGCACAAGATTACCGCGGCATATCATCCACAAACAAATGGGCAGGCAGAAATTTTGAACAGGGAAGTGAAGACCATCTTGGAGAAAGTTGTAAACCCGAGTAGGAAAGATTGGTCATTGAAATTAGACGATGCTTTTTGGGCATACCAAACAGCATACAAAACACTACTCGGGATGTCCCCATATCGTCTAGTATACGAGAAGGCCTGCCACCTCCCTGTCGAAATAGAACCCAAGGCGTATTGGGCAGTCAAGGCAGTAAACAAGGACTGGAAATAGGTTGGCGAAAAAAGATTACTGAATCTGACAGAAATGGAGGAATTCAGGCGGGAGGCATACGAGAACGCAAAGATGTACAAGGAAAAAGTAAAAAAATGGCACGACAGCAAGATTCAGCAGCGGCAGTTCCTGTCCGGGCAGCATGTGTTGATGTTCAATTCCCGCCTTAGGATGTTTCCTGGGAAGTTAAAATCAAGATGGTTAGCACCGTTCGAAGTAGTCCAAGCCTTCCCACATGGTGTTGTGACAATAAAACCAGTAAACGGAGGGGCAAAGTTCAAATTTAACGGGCAACGATTAAAGCACTATATAGGAGAATCTGCCCCAAAAGAACAGGAAGTATTCACATTGTGGGATGCCCACCCCACTGTGACATAACCTTATCTTTTCATATCTTTACCGCTTTAGTAGGACTAGTTTTTAAGACTAGGTTTTATTTGTTTTCATTTTCTTTATTATTTATTTCCCTCTCACAAATAATTTTTTCCGGTCCAAACCCAAAAATATCAAAGACTGTAAAGCACGGTGCAGCAATGCCAAGCCCGCTTCCGTAACCTGCCAATGACAGCAACCTAAGTCTTCTTCCCCTTTTCTTGCCTTTGTTTTTCTTTTATTTATTTTTCATGTTTTTTTGCATTGAGGGCAATGCCCATCTCGAGTTTGGGGGGATAGCTCTCGCATCTTTTGTCTAGGCATACTTAGTTGCATATAGGTTGCATTGTACTTGCCTTAGTAATAATCAGAAAAGAAAAATTTGTTATTTAACTTGTGCCTATGATATGATAGCCAATTAATTTATTTTTCCACCAAATTAAAATGAATTTAATACGGGAAAAGCATGAAAAATGACTTAGAATTTTTTTTTCTTTTTGCCAAAATTGTCAATCACAAATGTTACTTGCTGAATTTGCTAGAATTTCTGATGAACACTACCTGCTTATTTTAGAATTCTTTGAAAAGTTCTAACAATGGTTGCAGGTAGCCGCTGAGGCAAGCAAGGGAAACATAAAAATATAGCACTGCCGCGGCAGCAGAAGTAAAAACAAAGAACATTGTTGTTTTACCCTAGAGGTGCCCAGAACAGGCTCTAGGAAGAATCATGTGCGAGGACACTCCGCTGCTATCAAAGTCCATGAATCTGAAAGCTTTGAAGTGACAGACAAATTAGCATGAGTGAATGAAAGTCTTCACGGGATGACACTACTCCAAAGGTTCAGGATTTTGTAGTTTGCTCCTATCTTAATTTTATACCTAGAAGAGTAGTTGTGATAAGCTGAAGCCCTCATTGCCATGATTAAAATATTATGCTTAACTGTGTTGCCTCGGCAGCAACCTTATATATCGTAACAACATCTTTGTTTATTTAGTTATTCTGCATATTCAGCTTGTATACAGTCTTGCACACACTACACTACATTAGAAATTATTTCTGAGTTATTTTCTTGCTAAATTTCCTTCACTAATTTAATATAGGTGCCACAGCTGTAACACCCCAATTTTGGGCTTGGAAGTTTAGGGTCTGAACCGGACCGGTCTAATTTTTGGTTCGAATATAAAAGGTGGTTTTTAGGGAAAGCCTAGTTCGAGATGCTTTAAAAATATGGAAAAATATCTAAAAATCCTATTTTAATATATATTGGAGAGTGGTGAAATCAATTTTACAAAATAAGGTTTGGAAGTGTGACATTTTGAAATAGTGACTAAAATGCGATTTTTGAAAAGTTCAGTGGTGACTGTTTTGTAAGGATTGAAACTTTGAATCTTTAAGGAGCTAATTTACCCAAGGAAGGATTTCTCTAGATTTTTCTTAGATTTTAATGATTTAATTAATGTTTAATTAATTTAATGAAAAGGAGAAAAACCAATTTTTAGATTTCATAACTAACTTTTGTTAAAACTTTCTCATCTCATTTTCTCTCAAAATTCCCTCAGCCAAACACATTTCTACAGCAACATTTCTTTTGATTTTCACATCAAATGATGAGGTTTCAATCATCAATTAATTCCTAATTCTTTCTACATCAAATTCTATTGTTTTGCTTATTGGATTTTCAAGGAAACTGTCTCTAATCAAGGAGAAATCTACATTTAGAGGTAAGGATGTTCTTCTCCTCTAAATATTCAGTTCTTTACTGAAATTCCCAAGTTCTCAATCCTTAAATTAAGTTTTATAAAAGGTTTTAATGTTGTGATCTTGATTTTGGCTTAAAACTCAAGATTTGGAACAAATCTTGAAGAAATTCGTGGTGATTGTTTGGGCTCTGTTTTGAGATGGCTTTTTAATGTATTTTGGATGTTTAATGATGTGTAATTGAAGTTTGATCAATGCAATTCCGAATAGGTTGAATTTCCTAAGTTTTTGCTTATGAAAATGGTGGTTTTTGGGGTGATCTTGGTGTTCTATTATAGCTGGAGGTATAAGGACGAGTTTAAGTTCCTTTTGGATGTTAATTGATGTTTAGGAATGTTTAGAAGTGATGGATCTTGGCTGGGTAATGTTGTGGAAGAGTTTGGAAGTGATTTCGGTTGTGTTTGGTAGCCGAAATGTTAGTTTTGGTGAGAGCAGTGAGTTTAGGTGTAATGGCTGAAGATTTTAATGAATGATGATGCATTAATCCTCTGCTTTGATGTGTTTAAAACAGGAGAGACATCTTCGGATTCTTGTGGTGTTGATCCGGAGGCTTGATCGGCGTTTCGGCAAGCTTGCGAAACAGAATTGGTGAGTGGAGTAGGATTTTCAGCTTTGTATCAAATGTTTGAAGGTTTGGGAGCTTAGTTTAAGTCTAATCAACTTAACTAAGCTCAAGAGTAAGTTTTCGGGAAAACACTCTCTCTTGGATGAACCATGAGATGGTTGGATGCAATGCATTTAATTTGCATGTTTTAATTCTGTTTTGAAAGCATGTTTAGCATGTTTAATGCTGGTTTTGAAAGCCATGCGTTGAAGGATGCAGAAGGTAAGAGATCCTTGGTTGATATTAGTAAATGTGGTTTTGATGCATAGTGATGCATGATGGTTTAATGGCTTTGAATAATGCTTTAAAACAGTGGATTATTGATGATAAATGATGTATATTGGCAAGTGATGTGTGGTTTTAAAGTACTTGAATCAGATATAGTTGGCCGGCTATAGGATTGGGTGCACCGTGAATAAAGTCGCCTTGGATGTTGAGGGGTTGTGATTGTACCGTAAACTCCATCCAAGTACACTAACGAGATGGTTAAGATCACAATGGTGGTTAAAAGTCCATGTGTGGGTCTTGTGTTGAGTGTCTCGTGTTCTCGTTAGTGATGTTATACAACTACCGATGAGTGATGTTGAGGGGTTGTGATTGTACCGTTAAACTCCATCACGGGTGTTGAGGGGTTGTGATTGTACCGGTAAACTCCACCTTGTGTGTTCAGTAGTGTGTATGAAGCGTATGGGACAACGCTTGTAATCCGTGTATCCGATTGTGTTTTATGTTGTAAATGGTTATGGTTTGTCACTTGGAAGCCAATATGACATTTTGATGTTAATGAAGCATGAGATGTTTGATGTGTATGCATTGTTGCATGAGAAATGATGTTTATGGGTTAAAAGGCTTTGTGTAAAGTGTTTTATAAAATGCATTATTGTGTTGTTTCTTTAGAGCATGCCTCACTAAGCATTTGTGCTTACGCTCTCTCTATTGAACCAATAATGCAGATAATTGAGGTGTTTGAGGGCAGCAAGGAGGCTAAGAATCCAAGGGAAAGCTAAGCTCATGTATGGTGACTTCTTCACAACATTATTAGTTTTTGATATTTGGCAATGGGAACCTAGGATGTGATTTGGGAGATGTTTTGGACTCCCCAATTGTGGCATGATGCCTTTGATGTTTTGGATTTGTAAATGGCCATTGTGATGTTTGTTTTGGTGTTTTGATGGTTGGTTGGTTTTGGATATTATGATGCATGCCTATAGGCTTGAGGATTTCCTTGATTGATGCCATGAATGTGTTTTGATGTTGCAAACATGTACCTTAATTGCATGATGACATGTTGGCATGATTAGGAAGTCATTATGGTGTGTTTGAGTGGTTAAATGTTTGTTAAACCAGCAAATGTTGCACTTTCTGGGCAATCCGTATCGGAACGGGCACTAGCGTTTCGAAACAGGGGTCTGTAATGGCCTTCGTGTATCGAAACGGATAGGGTCGTTCCGAAACATTTTGGCCACTGCCAGGCCCTGTTTCGATACAGGACTCGGAACGAACCCGCGTTTCGGAACGGTCAACCCCGTTCCGAAACAGATGACCGTTGGGCACTGATTTGAATGGTTTTGTAGTTTGCAAGCTTTACGTTTTAGTCCTGGAAATCGTTTTTGCAATTTCTTGAGTTTGAGATGTCCGTTTAAGGTGAAATTTGACAAGGAAGCATGTAATATGATTAATTTGATTTTGGTAACTTAAAAATCAGTTAAGTCCTCCATCTTTCCAGAAATTACAATTTGGTCCCTAACTTTTGTATGTTGTGCAATTGAGTCCCTTATTGCTTTGCGATCGCTGTTTTTTTCAAGTATGTGTTTCTCAAGGGTACGCTTAAGGTTAATGTGCATCTAGATAAGACTAAAAAGAAAAAAAAGGTCGTTAATCAAGGTTGACTTTCGGGTTGACTTTGGTTTTCCCCGTGTAATCTTCGTAGTTCGGGTCAACCGTCTAGGTCGGGCTAAGGGGGTTACAACAGCCTTGAGGTATGAAATCAAGTTAAAAACTAGTTTTTCTTTTTGATTATTATTAGACTAAGTATGTTAGGTTGCATCACTTGAAGACAAGCAATAGTTCGAGTTTGGGGGTGTGTAAAGTGTCCACAAGTCCTATATTTCATGCACATTCCATCTCATATTATTGCTATTTTTAAGCACATCTTAGGCATAATTAGGACCATGCATTGCATTTTACAGTATTTCTTGGCTTTACTATGTTTTTATAGATTATCTTTTATTAGGTGAAAAAAGGTATTGTTTTAGTGTATTTTAGGTTTTAGGTACTAAAGGCTTACAGAGGGAAAGAGGAGCTGAGGATGGGATGTTGAGGCAGAGAACCATGAAGCTGTATTGATGCAGTTCCAGCCGAAGACAATAGTTGTCGAGTGCTGCCACCGCCAACCTTGCTGCCCATGGCAACAAACTATGGAATTGGAGAACCGAAGTGCGATTTGTAGAGCTAAAAACCTTGATTCTATCGATGTCATCCACTTGATTTTCCGATGTCTGTAGCAGCAGACAAAGCCGCCGAAGCGAAATCTCAAGATTGCTTGCGGGACGAGGCAACGTGATAAAGTCCACATTCAACTCAAAGAAGTCAGAGTTTAAAGTCTCATTAAATGTGGAAAGCTACTTCTGAAGACTTCTACTTTAAGAAGGACTAGACCTAGCTATTGTCTATAAATACTCATTGTAATTCTAATTCAAAGTATCTTAGGTTTTCTTTAGACATAGCTTAGGTTTTCTGTCACCGTCATATTCTAATTCTCCCTTGGGTTTGGGGTTATGTTGTAAATTAGTTGTGAGAACGGTTGTTTAGGTTTTCAAGTTTGTTTTCAATAAAATATTCCAAGTTTATTTAATTCATGTTCTTCACTTCTTCAATTAGTTCCAAAAGTCCAGTTGAAGAAATCCATTTGTCGGGCACGAGAGTGTTAAACTCACAAAAGAATTAAGTACGGTCTCATCATGTTGAGGTGTTGACTAATTCGGCTTTGACATAAGTTAGAATTTCAGCGGCTAAAAGGAGCAACCAAACGCCGACTGCCTGTGTTAGGTTTACGCTGAGATTTCTAGGTATTGCCTACATCACGTGGTGACAGAATCCTTGCCTAGACATAGGAAGGATCACTTCAGAATTGCTCTGCCAAACTTGGAGTATCTGCCAGACTTGCCGCCAGGACTTCTCTCCATTCCACCTGCCGAGACAGCGAAAGTTGAAAGAGTAGAGATCCACTATGGCAGCGAAAGTTGCCGCAGCCTCAATCCGCCATTACCCAATGAGGCAGCATATCGTGGCAGCGCAAAACAACTTGACCTACTCAACGCAGTTTCACACTAAGCAACAGCATAACCCTGCCCTCTCTATCAATCTGATCACTTCCTTAATTACTTGTGTTTTATTTTACTTTTCTTCTCAAACAATCATCTTACTTGTGCATTTTAGTTTTCCTTGTGCAGGAACAACAATTCGAACCAAGCTGTCCAATCCCTTTGGAGACAATATCCTATATACTATAACTTGACTAGAGTGTGCACTTGCGCTCATAAATAGAGTACACACAAACGCTCTACACTAACTCATACATTCAGAGCATTTTTACACATTTTGGCAGGAATCTACAAGAATCAGCAAAAGAAACAAGAAGAGGTTTCAACCTGGAGCTTCAAGACTAGAGGAGTAGACCAAGTAATATATGTTCCAAACGTAGAAGGGATCGAGCAACAAAGGAAGATAAGAAAGAGACCTTACACAATTTTCAGACTAAAAGATCAAGATAATTTAGGCAGAAAAAGCTGTTATTCTAAAGATCTTGAAGCATCGAGCAGAAAATTAAAAATATTTCACATTACTTCAGGAGGAATTCTTATTAATTGATGCTATTCCTTTTTGCAGAATTGACATTACGGAAGAAGGAAGCTCATACATGCACCAGTTTTCATTAATATATCAAGGAAATAATACATGTCAGAAAGTTTAGAGGCTTAAAGCAAGTTTCCACCTTGAGTTTTTGATCGAAGCTAAAGAATGAACCAGGAGAAAGTACAGGGACTTCAAGAAAGTTCAGGGACCTGAGGCATTTGTTCACCCAAAATGATGGAAGATAGACAAATTCTACGCGTCGGAGCCATAAACAAGGAGATTACTGAGGCATCATTGTACAAAAGAGTGTAGATCAAGATGGAAAAGGAAGAATGCAGAGCTTAAAGAGAATTTGACCACTGAAGAAGTCAAGGTTTGCTCTAAAAGAATAAGAGTTCAACAACAATATTTTGGGGCAAATTGTGACGTGGCATGAAAAAATAGGAGTTTTAGATCAAGCTCAAGAAGATCAAGCAAATCCGGACTTGATAAGAACTACCTTAAGAGATGAGGCACCATTACAACAGAAGCAGAAAACCTAACGAAGAAACAAAGAAGATTAGAATCCATCCAAGTGGAATTTATCATCAAAGAACAGATAAGGATTCCAATTTGCTACTTCGAGATTGAAGAAATAGATCCAGCAAAGACTAGTGAAGACCCCAATCATGTTTTTGTGAAGCAAAGATTTCAATCCGTTTGAAGAGGCAGATCTCTGCAGGGATATTCGATTGTTTGCGTATGAAAGGAAGTGTATTACAACTCTGAATCCTTCGGGTCGTCAGTATGCCATTCGGGCAGCGTGATTTCAAATCTTTCAGACATCTCCAGAAATGATGAGAACTTTCTAGATGGCGTCACAGTAAGACACTTAGGGCATGGTATTGACAAAGAGATTGACCTTCTGGGGCCTCAATCTTAAACAAGAAAAAGGAGAGGAAGAAAAACACAATGGTTCATGCTATCAAGGGCGAAACACGAGAAAGATCAACCTTATGATCAAATAAGAAAGATGCGCAATATAATTGTTCAAAATTTCAGAGTTTCTCGTTGGAGCACTTAAAAATTCATGTACAGTAGAAAGAGACGGACTTATATGGAAAGAAACAAAGGACTTGACATAAGTTTCAGATTGGAAGATGGAGATACCTTTGACAGAAAGCAATGACTCTAAAAATCTCAGTGCTTCAAAATGGGAATTTAATATGTTTCATACTACTCCAATCTAAATTCTTATTAATTGGTGATATTTCTTTTTTGCTGGTTTTGGGTTTTTTCCTAGAAATGGATCCCAAGTCATTTTGTTTACAGAGGAGGACCTTAAAGACATATCGTTTACAGAGACAAAACTCAAGACACTCCGTTTACAGAGGCGGAGACATTTCGTTTACAAAGATAGATCTCGGTAAAAAATTTAACATGTTTGCATAGGTGGATCTAAAGACATTCCGTTTACAGAGGCGGAGATGTCCCGTTTGTAGAGACAAATCTCGGTAAAGATTTCAATATGTTTGAAGAAGTGGATCTCAATAATCCGTTTGAAGAGGTCGTGCAATTTCTGAGTGAAGAAAGAGATAGACTAATAAAAAAAGCAACAAGAGACCTGATGCGAGTTTTAGATGGAAGATCAAGACACCATATGTAGAAAAGCAGTGAGCTTAAAGATTTCAGTGCTTCAAGTGGAAAATTAAAGATATCTCATATTACACCAAGAAAAATCCTTATTGATTGACGATATTTCTTTTTGCATGAATGGTAAGCTCCTAATGAGAAGAGTTCACCCAGAAAAGATAGAACTCCTAATGAGAAGAGTCCCCTCAGCGAAGATAGAATTCATAATGAGAAGAGTCCCCCCCCCCAGCAAAGATAGAACTCCTAAATAGAAGAGTTCGCCCAACAAAAAAGGATTCAAAATGAAAAGAGTTTGCCCCAACAAAGAAGAACTCCTAATGAGAAGAGTTCGCCAGCAAAGAAGATCTCCTAATGAGAAGAGTTCGCCCAGCAAAGAAGAGCTCCTAATGAGAAGAGTTCGCCCAGCAAAGAAGGATTCCTAATGAGAAGAATTCGTTCAGCAAAGATAGAGTTCCTAATGAGAAGAGTATGCCTTGACGAAGACAAAATTCCTAAAGAGAAGAATTCATCCAGCAAAGAAGAAGAGTTCGATCAGCGAAGGAAGAATTACTAACCAGAAGAGTTCATCCTCAGCTAAAGAAGAAGATAAAGGAAGATTGAAGAATTTCATAATGAGAAGAACATCTTCAAGATTCTATGAGTGGATGGTTCGAACAAAATTCGTGTCTTTTCGGTCTTTGCCCCTATCTCTGTTCCACAACAATGAGCAAAGAGGGGCAGCTGTAAGACCCGAAATTTGTCCGGGTATACATATATATATAGCTATATATACATATAAATCTCTATAAATAAAACCAAAAATAAATAAATAATAATAAAATAATAAAAGTCCCAAAAATACAATAAAGGGTTCATAGTAGCCCAAAGTTCATTTTTAGTGTCCATTTAAATAAATTCTCTCTACAATACAAAAAAAAACCCAATCCAGGCCTAATCCCTATATCCAAATCTACCAAACAAACACAAAACCCATGTTGTGCTTCTTTAGCCCGCCAAAAATTGGCCACGTGGCAATCCCCTATTCGCCTAAAGGATGTTCACACGGATCACCTCCAGTTGGAGCCAGCTGGCTTCGCCCATGTCAGTCATGACGTCAGCGCTGTTAAAACCTATATAAAGGGGAAGAGAGAGAAATGTCAGACCCAATGATTACCACATTAATTACTACTATTAAATAATAATAATAATATAAAACAAACATTAATGGGAGGAGAGAGAGTGTCTCGAGAAACCAAATTGTTCTCGGGAGGCTAATCGTCACCGGGAACCTCATTGGACACCGGAGACTCGATCGTCATCGTTGCTGGAGCGACTACAACACCACCGGAAACATCATTTCGTCGTCACCGAGGTAAAAATTCTTTTCAATCTCTTTATTTAGCTGCAAGAATACCGAAACATTTTAGTTCGAGTTAAAACAATAAAAAATAGTAAAACAAAAGTGATTTCGTGGCGGCCGGAAGTTGGTGAGAGGGGCGGAGTTGAAAATGAGTGGTCGGTTCGGGTAGTTTAGGAAATAGGATGGGAGAAGACGGGTCGATTCTACTGAATCAGGGTAGATCTAGGTATTCGAGGTGAAAAAATGAAAAAAAATGAGGATTTTTTGGTTCGAACGACGGCGGCGACACGATGGTGAACGACGACCAGAAATCGCCTCGCGGTGGTGACCGGTCGCCAGAGACAAACCAGACGGTAGCCGGAATAGGGATGTTGGCCGCAGAAGACGATCGGGTCTTGATCGGAGTTGCAGCGGTGATCGGAAGCTTCCCGGATGGTGATCGTTTGTTTAGGTTGTCGAAGAAGATGATCGGAGACAACGGCCGGTGACCGGTTTTGCCTCCGATGATCGGTAAATAAAATGGGCTAGGGTTTGAATCTCGTGAAAAAGAAAGTTTAGATCCGAAATGGGTGTTGGGTACGGGAATTTTGGTGGTAGGAAGAGAGAAGGCGTCGTTTTGGGCAAATAGGTTCGCAGTGGTTGGATACCGGGTCAGGTATTAGGATCCGCTTTTTTAAAAAAAAGGTTTAATCACTGGTCAGATCCTTGCAGCTTTGTAGTGTACTTCAATTTGGTCACCAATTTCTTGTATTTTGACTCTCTAGTTCCCAATTTAATTCAATTTAGTCCTCTCTTAGCTTTAATTTTCTTATTTAATTTTTTATATATTTTTGTTAATTTTAAATTGAGCATGTAGTTTTATTACTTAGACAATTTGGTCACTTAATTAATACTAATAATTAGAGCCTTTAGTTAGGTCTCTTAATTAAATAATTTAAATAGGGCCATTGTAGCAAATAAATGAATATTTGAAACAATATTAGAATGTTCAATATTGGTTAGTATCACATGGAAGAGTGATGTTAATCAATTAATATTCCGATGAAAGTTTCAATGTTTCATTTTAACCTAGAAAATGGAAATAATTCACAATTAGATTAATTAAAATTAAAATACGACTATTGATTAGAATCACTCTAATTAGGGAATATTGTTACTTTTGGACTCGTTAAAGATAGTGTCCAATATTATTTTAGATGTTATTATTTATGTCCAAAAATTAATAATATTCTTAGAACTTTAAATTAATTAAATTGATGGAGCCTAATTAGGGTTTACTTAAAATGGCAAGACAATAATTGGTCATGCGTTAAACCTTTTGTGTTGATGTACATTTTGAATATAAATTGAAGTGTCCTAATGTAACTGGACGTTTCATAATTATATTCGTCCAAAATGTATTTTCTTACAAAAGGATACCCCATTCGGAATAAGATTCGTTTTACAGTTAAAAGTTTTAATTAAATTCATATTAATGTTTGAAATGCCAAAATGCCACGTGTAATTAATGAGGTACTGATAACGGGCGTTTGTAGGGGTGCTAACCCTTCCCTACGCGTAACCGACTCCAAAACCTGAACTTTTTTAAAAATAATCTCTGGCACGTTTTTAGGTGTCTAACCTACCAAAGTGGCCTATGGCGACTCGAAAACGATTTTTAAGCAAATAAAAGAGATTTTGATTAAAAATGAAAAATTAATTAATCACAAGATAAAATTGGTCAAAACCCCGATTTTCCGAATTTTAATTGTCAGGTTGTTTTATTCCAAACATAAAAAGCGGGTTTTCAAAAAAAACCGGTCGCGACAGGTTCTGGTTTGGGTTTAGTTTGGGTCTATGATAAGTCAAGTCTGCTTCGGGTATTGGATCGGGTCAAAATCGGATCGGTTGTTTTTGGGTCAGGTCAATATCGGATCTGTTACTTTCGGCTCGGGTCTAAATCGGGTTGTTCAATTCGGTTTCGGGCCGGGTCACCCTTGAATTTTCTAGTCAATTCGGTTTGAGATTGGTTATGATTCACAAAGACTTCGTTGATGTTGAAGATTACGTTAGTGGATGCTACAAAAGATTGTGTCAATTTTGTTTGAGTTTGGTCAACTTCGATTCTCTAAGGTTTATGTTTTAGGCTTTAAGGTTTAGTGTTAATGGTTTATGGTTTAGTTTAAGATTATTGGTTTATGAGATTAATTATATTCCTTAAGGTTTATGATTTGTGGTTTAATATTAACAGTTTATGGTATAGTTTAGTTTTATTGGTTTATGAGATTAGTTATAACTCTTTAAGGTTTAGGGTTTAGTTTAGGATTATTGATTTATTATATTAATTTTGATTCCTTAAGGTTTAGGGTTTAATATTAATGGCATATGGCTTAGTTTAGGGTTATTGATTTATGAGATTAATTCTGATTCCTTAAGGTTTATGGTTTATGGTTTATGGTTTGGGTTTAATATTAATGGTTTATGGTTTAGTTTAGAGTTATTGATTTATGATATTAATTCTGATTCAACTTGTTAATTTATGCATTTGAATATGGTTAAACATTTAAACCAAAGTGATGAACTAATATTTTGATATAACAAATTAAAAGAAAAATGTTTTTGGACTTAATCGAATATATAAATTCTTGCAAAAATAATTCAAAGTCCAAACAAACTTGAAAAATTCATTTCAAATGTTTTCCGACTTTAACGATCTTTTTCAAAACAAGTATGATTCATTTTTGCACTAAGAAAATTGTTTTCTAGTCGTCAAGGCAAAATGGATCGATCCCCTAATTCAAGGGATCGATCCTTTGATTGACAGTTTCACTCTTTTTTTGTCTCAGTGCAAAAGGATCGATCCCCTAGTGTATGGGATCGATCCCTTTTTCCAACGGTCATATTTTTCATGAGAAAGGATCGATCCCTCGTGCTTTAAATGTTATATTTTCAGGTAGGTAACGACTTTATGACATCCCCAACGGCTCCAAACGACTAGTATTGATTGAGAGGATACAAAACAAAGAAAAATCAACTCAGCAACAACAAGAAAGTCTACACAAACATTCAAGCTTTCAAGAGTTCATTTTGTGCTAAATTTTCGATCTTTCTTGTAAAATACTAGAGTGTTCTTCATTGTAATTCTTTTGCTAGTGTTTCTTTGGGTGTGTGAGAGAGCTTAAACTTTACAAACACATTCCTAGTGAGGATTTTCTAGTTTTTTTATTTGTATTTGTTATTGGGGAAAAGATTCAATAGACTTTGGGGTATAAGTCTATTGAATTGTGTAAGGTTACTCCTTATCCTTAAAGGAAAGACAAATTAGTGAATTTGTGGAAAATCCTTAGTGTGGTCACTAAGGTAGTGGATGTAGACTCCAATTAAGGGAGTTGAACCACTCTAAATCTCCTTGCAATTTCTACCTTTGCAATTAGTGTCTACCGTTCTTTCAAAAATCCAATTCACCCCCTCTTGGTTTTGTTCGATCGATTGTCACTCTCAACAATTGGTATCAGAGCTTGGCTTATTGGAAGGTCTTACAACCTCTTGAGAAGATCCAAGAAGTGTGCAATCATCTACAAGGTCATCCATGGCTTCCACCTCCACCATTGAAACTTGGGGCGATTCTCAACCCTCCAACAAGCCTACATTCTTCAATGGAGTTAATTATGCTTATTGGAAGAACCACATGAAGCTATTCATTCAAGCTTTTGATCTTGAGGCTTGGAAGATCATCATGAGTGGTTACACCGCACCAACTAGTATTATGGAGACATGGAGCAATGAAGAAAACAAGAGATTCTCCACAAATGCTAAGGCAATGCATCTCATATTTTGTGCCCTTGGCCCGGATGAGTATGGAAGGGTGTCATCTTGTTCCAATGCTAAAGAGATTTGGGACAAACTTGAAGTTACACATGAAGGAACAAATCAAGTGAAGGAGACCAAAATCAGGCTTCTCAATCTTAATTATGAAAACTTCAAAATGGACCCCGAGGAAGACATCAAAACCATGTCCGATCGATTCTCCGTGATTGTTAATGGTTTGAAGGGCTATGGAGAAGTGATCCCAGAAGATAAACTTGTGAGGAAGATGATCTACTCTCTTCTCGATTCATGGGATTCAAAGAAAACGGCGATTATAGAAGCAAAGGACCTCAAGACTCTCAAGTTGGATGAGCTCATTGGTTCCTTGCTTACACATGAGATGATGTCAAAGGGTAAGGAAGAAAAGAAGAAGAAGTGGAAAAGAAGAAATTTGGTGTTGCTCTCAAAGCATCAAAAGAAGATATTTATTCTAGTGGAGAGGATGAAGATAAAGAGATGGTTATGTTTGCCAAGAGATTCAAAAGATTCATGAGATCCAACAAAGGAAGAAGATTTCA
Organism: Hibiscus tridactylites; assembly: GCA_958450335.1. NCBI lineage: Eukaryota > Viridiplantae > Streptophyta > Magnoliopsida > Malvales > Malvaceae > Hibiscus > Hibiscus tridactylites. The sequence goes on along the minus strand of OY288273.1, from coordinate 59,988,232 downwards.
AATAGAAGAGGGTTTCAAGAATGACAACAAAGAGAAAGATCAAATTATTTGCTATGAGTGCAAAAAGTCGTTACATTTCAAGTTCGATTGTCCACAATTGAAGAAAATGAGTTATGAGAAAAAGAAGCACAAGGCTCATGTAGCTACTTGGAGCGATGATGAATCATCCGACGATGATGAAAATAAAGTAGCCAACTTGTGTCTCATGGCTATTGAGGATGACTCTATGGTAACCTCTAATTCACCTTTTTCAATTGATTATACTTTTGATGAATTGCAAGAGGCTTATGATGAATTAGCCTTGGAGTTTGAGGAATCAATTTTGAAAAATAGAAAAATCATTTTAAAATTGAAAAATGAAAATGACTCTCTTTCCGAGTCTAATAAGGAATTTGAAAGTAAAGTTGAGGAAATGCAAGTTAAAATAAAAGAATTTGAAAAGAAAAATCAAGACTTGCACAACTTACTTTCAAAGGTCCATGATGATCATCAAAAGGAACTTGATGATCTTAAAGTTTCTTTCAATAAAGTTGGGACTAAAAGTTTTGAAAAACGTGAAAATTCAAGACCCAACTATGTTAGGAAGAACTTTAATGGGTATAGACAAGGAGGTCATCAAAGATCATTTAATAGAAAGATAATTAAAAGCATTTGGGTTTCAAAAGGACTCATTGCTAACAAAGAATATGATCTATTGTCTAAGTGGATACCAAAAGGGACTAAAATTGTAGGAACTAACTCTCATGGACCCAAAAGAGTTTGGGTACCAAAACATGCATAGTTCCTTGATTGTAGGTGTGTTGGAGCCATGGTGAGCAAAATGAAGAAATCGGAAAGCTCTAGACACACTAGAAGGGAAGGACACTTGAAGAGGATATGGGCTAATCAACCTATCTTGGTTCAAGTGGTAACATTTTATTTAACATGCAATCTTTGTTCATTTATGTTGATTATGTGTGTTTATATGTTTCAAAGCATGTTTGAGGGTCCACATATGTTGTTTAAGTGCCTTTAATAAGGGGGGAGTTAAGATTGCATGAGTTGCACATTTATGGCCTAATATGCTCATAATTATGTTTTTGGCCTTAAATTTGCAATATTTGATTGATTTTGTGAAATCATGTTCTCTATGCTTAATATGATCATTTATGATGAATTTTGATAATATGATGTTGTCTTGTAGCAAGTTTATCAAAAAATGCATGCTTAGGACCTTATAGAGCCTTTGTGTGTATGTGACTTGAAATAATCTTGATAGTGTGCCTTTAGAGGACTAAATTTTGATCTATGATGTAATTTGCATATCTTGTTGTTTTAAGTTAACATTCATGCACATAGATATCTTCTAAGGCATTTAAAACTCACTTCATATCATACATAGGACGTAGGATACCTCCAATAGAGCTTAAATCTCGACTATACGATCATTGTGCCCAAAATTCAATTTTTCCAGAAAAATGATCGATCCCCCAAGACAAGGGATCGATCCCTTTGTTGGCAGTAAGCTCCTCAAGTTTTGATCCTTGAATTTTACACTAAAAGGATCGATCCCCTAACCTGAGGGATCGATCCCTTTAGGCATGTTGGTTGGGTGCGCTGTTTTAAAAGGGAAGTTAATGCTCTATTTTTTTTAATACCCCTTGTTCGACCAAGAGGCACCAAAACACCCCAAAACCGACCCCTTTCAAAAACCCTCTCAATTTTCTTCCATCCAAATCAATTTTCAAGCTTGAAACACGGATTTCCTTCGAATTTTCATCTCCAAACCGGATTTGGCCTTCATTCTTGAATTGTGGTTCTTTAAAAATCACTCTTTGGGTAAGTTCTAAACCCTAACTTTTCCATACGAATTTTTATTTTAAAATTGTGGTCTATTGGTTGAATTAGGTATTGTTAGAGAACTCAAATTGTTGAAAATCAATGTTTTTTGTTTCAGGAGGTTTACCCATTGATTAAAATCACCCAAAACCTCTTCTTTCAACACTTGCACACCAAGTGTTTGATAAAAAGCCTAAACCAATTTTCCCTTTGCAAAAATTTGGCCAAACCTAATTTTTTTTACCAATATTTCTTGTTTGATTTCACCCTAGATGTTTTTAATCATCCTTAATCATCCCTTGACAATCTTTTTTTACTTGAATTTTCAAAATTTTCTTAAGATGTCTAAGAGAAAAACTACGGCTTCCAAAGGGAAGGGGATTTCATCCAACCCTCATCTATCTTCAAACTCCTTAGACTCATGTTTTAAAAACTCTAGGGAAAGTGATCGTTTTCGAAGCATCTTTGCATCTGCACCGGTTAAGGAAACACGCTCAATTGATTTTAATTTCCTAACCAAACTAGATTTTTCCTATCTACAAAAGTTTAAGGATTTTAAGTGCATGGATTTTTTAAACTTTAAGGGGCCAACTTTTCCTACTCTTGTTCGAGTCTTTTATTCTAATGCCATCGTCTCTTCTTCAAAACTTTCGGATGGAACCATCATTCGAACAATCAAATCTCATGTTTTGGGCAAAAATGTCACTCTTACCATTGATTTTCTTGCTAACGCTTTTAGTCTTCCCGGTGATGGTGTTGAGATTGATAAAGGGCCTTATCCTGAAAATTCTCGTGTCTCTAACAACCAAGCTACCTTCCTTCCTCTTCATGATCGTCTCTTGCACCTTATCCTTTCACATGTTATTCGTCCTCGTGGGACGAAATATTCTTCGGTTCGAAAGTTCGATTATTGGTGGCTTCATTGCATCCGTAGTGGAAGTCAACTCCACCTTGCCGCCTTCATCTTCAACGATGTGATAAAGATTATCAAGGCAAAGAAGGTGCAAACCTTAGTGTATGACATGTACCTTAGCCATATCTTCTCTTTGCTTGACATCGATACATCCTTCGAGCATGGCATCGATCCTCCCACCGACAACATCATTGACCGTCATTCGATGGATCATTTGGGATATAAGGAAGAACCCAAATTCTCTATGAATTGGGTGAAGAAGAGAGGTGAAGTTCAAGAACCGAAACACCATGAAGAATGAGATGAAGAACATGAAGATGACCATATGGATGACGCTCCCGGAGCCTCCTCTCGTGCTAGATCTCATGACATGTCATTGAGGGAGCTTCATGATTCTCTCATTCGTCATATAGACTCCTCCATTGGATCTCTTCGGGCTCACATAGATTCTAGACTTGATTCTCTCGAGGCACGTGATGCTTCCTTGGGTGATGCTTTTAGCACTCTTCAGCGCAAGTTTGATAGTTACCCATTCCCACCTCCACCATCTTCATCTTAGATGCATGCATACATGGACATCTTATTATATTATGCTTTTGTTTATGATTGCTTTTAGACTTTGCTACATGACTTCTATGACTCTTTGTTGGATGTTGTTTTAAACATTGATGTTATGTTGCTTTGGTGTATTTTGGTACTTATGGATACATTATGGTTTGTTTAATTTAAGTACCTATGGATGTTTATGCTTTATTTGTGTTATCTATCGTTTCAGTTCTAGCCTTTACTTTTATTTTATTTTTTCTCCTTCGTTATATGGTGCTAACACTTTTCTTGAATTATTTTTGATATAACAAAAAGGGGGAGAAATATGAGCAAATAATGAAAATGGTTTTTAAATAAAATTTGAGCTTAAATTGTTGTAATTTAAAACTAGATTTTGAAATCATTTATCAACTCAAAAAATATTTTCTTAAGGGGGAGCTTTTGTCAAAAACAATTTTTCAAAGAGTTTTGTTATATCAAAAAGGGGGAGATTGATGAACTAATATTTTGATATAACAAATTAAAAGAAAATTGTTTTTGGACTTAATCGAATATATAAATTCTTGCAAAAATAATTCAAAGTCCAAACAAACTTGAAAAATTCATTTCAAATGTTTTCCAACTTTACCGATCTTTTTTAAAACAAGTATGATCTATTTTTGCACTAAGAAAATTATTTTCTAGTCTTCAAGGCAAAAAGGATCGATCCCCTAATTGAAGGGATCGATCCCTTGATTGACAGTTTCACTCCTTTTTTGTCTCAGTGCAAAAGGATCGATCCCCTAGTGTATGGGATCGATCCCTTTTTCCAACGGTCATATTTTTATGAGCAAGGATCGATCCCTTTGTAAAAGGATTGATCCCTCGTGCTTTAAATGCTATATTTTCAGGTAGGTAACGGCTTTATGACATCCCCAACGGCTCCAAACGGCTAGTATTGATTGAGAGGATACAAAAACAAAGAAAAATCAACTCAGCAACAACAAGAAAGTCTACACAAACATTCAAGCTTTCAAGAGTTCATTTTGTGCTAAATTTTCGATCTTTCTTGTAAAACACTAGAGTGTTCTTCATTGTAATTCTTTTGCTAGTGTTTCTTTGGGTGTGTGAGAGAGCTTAAACTTTGCAAACACATTCCTAGTGAGGATTTCCTAGTTTGCTTATTTGTATTTGTTCTTGGGGAAAGGATTCAATAGACTTTGGGGTATAAGTCTATTGAATTGTGTAACGTTACTCCTTATCCTTAAAGGAAAGGCAAATTAGTGAATTTGTGGAAAATCCTTAGTGTGGTCACTAAGGTAGTGGATGTAGTCTCCAATTAAGGGAGTGAACCACTCTAAATCTCCTTGCAATTTCTACCTTTGCAATTAGTGTCCACCGTTCTTTCAAAAATCCAATTCACCCCCTCTTGGTTTTGTTCGATCGATTGCCACTCACAACACAAAGCTTCATGTGTACAATTGAACTAACTTAAAGTTTCAACTTTCATGTGTACAATTACATGTTTACATCTAAATCAAAATTTTGTGTATAATTATATTAAATCAATGTTTATATAATAATAATAATAATAATAATAATAATAATAATAATAATAATAATAATAATAATAATAATAATAATAATAATATCCAAATTGAATTAACTTATTAAACTTAGGATCTAATCGAGCTAAACTAAAATCTAGAAGCATAAATCATAGACATAATTAAAAGAATTCTAAAACTAAGTGTAAAATTTCAATTAAATTAATCTAAATTGGGACTCAATTAAATTAAATTAAAACCTAAAAGTAAAAATTCGGGACTTAAATAAAAAAAAAAACAAGTAAAGTTGGAAGGGCTAAACAATAAATTGCTCCTAGCCTAAAATTAAAATTCACGCTAGTTTATTTTAATTAAAAAAAAAGGGGAAAGCACAATTGGTAAAAGAAAAATGGGAAAAGAGAGAAATTTGGAGGCAAATAAGGCTCCTATTTTTAGGTTAGGTATTAATTACCCTTTAAGTCCCGCTACGTTTTAAATGTTGTATTGTAGTCCTAATATTCATTTTTAAGTTTTAATTTAATTCAATTTAGTCGCAAGTATTAAGTATCCCTACGGTTTGGACTTCGGATATAGTAACCTCCTCCCCACGGTGATAATTAGTCACTAAAAATTTACTTTTACTCAAAATTTACCCCATATTTATTTCTAACTTTTTGTAATTTAGTTTAATAATTTTAATATTCTGATATTTTTTTCATTTTAGTTCTTAATATTTAATTTTTAGCAGAAATTTACCCCTATTTTTTTTATGATAAAATTGTGAAATTGGTCACTAGACTCTCAAATTTTTCCACTTCGAAATTGTCAAATTAGTCACGTATTTCATTTTATGCTATATTTTATGGTAAAATTGTGAAATTGGTCACTAGGCTCTCAAATTTCTCCACTTTCAAATCGTCAAAATGGTCTCGAATTTTGATTTTAGACTATATTTTTTGGTAAAATTGTGAAAATGGTCCCTAATTTTGGTTTATGGTTTAGGCTTTAGGCCTTTTAGTGTTAATGGTTTAGAGCTTATGTTGTAGTTTACGGTTATTGATTTATGAGATCAACTTCTATGGCTTAAGGTTTATGGTTTATGATTTTTAGGGCTTAGTGTTAATGTTTTAGTGTTTATGGTGTAGTTTAGGATGAAGTTAAGATCAAATATTGGGAGGGGAAAAGTCTATTAAACTTTTAAATTCAAAACTAGCAGGGACTCAAACCTTATTTGATTAATATTTAAAGTTACAATGACATGAAATGTTATTATACCACAATTTTGAGAATAGCAACGGTCTCTCCCATTGTATAATACAAAAAGATAATAAAACGTACAACATTTTACTATTTATCATATTGTTAAAAATAGATAACAGTAAAAATAAATCATTCATTTATTTTACCTTAATTATCGGGTTAAAATTCGGTTCAACCTTCGGTTCGGTTGAAATCGGTTTGGGTTTATTTCGGTTCGGTTTCGTTTATTTTGAATTTCGGGTCAAGTTCGGATCATTATATTCATGTCAATATCGGTTCTCGGTTCGGATAAATTGGTTCGGTTCTCGAGTCTCGGGTCAAGTTTGTCGGGTGTAATGTACAATTAAAGAGTTCAAATATTCCAATAACAGAAAATAGTTCATAAGTCATATTTAAATGTATTTTTATTTAATTCTATTTCAATGTAGATTTTATACAAGTCTCATTTTGATTTATTTTTATTCAACTCTCATCCTGTACGTGTAGAGTCTCTCACACTTTTCCTTCAAAGAGGTACTTTGTATTTTCAGAAATCTGAGGTACGAAGAATTTCAAAAACTACAAATTCTATCTTTTGACAGTTGTGACACTACATATATTAACATCTACAAACAACATATTGTGTCATGTTTATTGAAATTTCAATCCTTTTTTAAAGAAAAATAAGTGTTTTATTAAAAAATTCCTTTCGAAATAAGCCGATATTATTCTTAAAAGTTGAATATTAAGAAAAATGATCAATTTGTTCAATATTCTGGCCTTCTTTGGGTAGAAGCATACGTGTTCATCTCTTCATTCTTTTTTATGCATTGTTTGTACTATTTTTTTATAAAACCGATATTTAACTTATTGATTGATTTTCTCATTCACTCACCACGTCACTTTAAAAAAAATTAATCCCATCTACTTTGTTCTCCATGTCATTGCATGCCCATCACGATTACATTGAACCTTTTTTTCTCTATCATCTAATCTCCATAAATCATAAGAAGCTTGACACAATGAAAATATTTATTATTTTCTATAAGTAGAATCAGTCATTATAATATGATTGGAATGGTAATCGAAATATTCAATCTTAGACTAAAATAAATTTAAACAGGGCTTTTCTAAAAACAGGCGGCTTAAATACCAACTAAATACCAACCTTTAATTTAGGCCATTGGATAAAGCCACTTTTATAGTGGCCGTTGGATTAAAAATAAATAAATAAAAAGTTACCCGGTAAACCGGTAACCTTTATGTTTCCGTCTCTATCTTTCACAAAAGCACTGGCTCTTCTTCACCAACGCTTCATTTCTTTTTCCTTTACCCTTTTCTACTTCTCTTTCCAGAAATCTCTTGAATAATTCTCATTTTGAGGAAAAAATTTCGGAATCTAAAGTTATAAGAGAAGAAACGATGGGGTCTTCGGTGAATTCTAACTCGCATGGGAACCTGGACGAGCAGATTGCGCTGTTAAAGAAAACAAAAAAACCCCCGCCATTGACGCGTCTGTCCATTCTTCTTGAGCACGACCTAAAAAATTGCAGAGATTTTTTTAAGTTAATTAAGAAAAAGAAAAAACCCATCATTAGAAGTCTGCAGAAGAACATAAATAGCCCAAGAAAAATCCTCGAGAAAAATGATCCGTAGATGAAAGAAAAATTAAAGAATAGAAATGTACTAATTTTTTCATGTTTGTCCTACTAGCATCGATACCACCTAAAGGGGTATCGATACCCCCTTAGTGAAATAGCATATTTTTTCATGTCTGCCAAACCAGCATCAATACCACCTAAAGGTGGTATGGATGCCCCCTTGGTGAAATAGCATATTAAAAAAGGTATATACTTTTTTCTCTTACAAAATTGTTACAATTTGTGTACATTTTGTACTCATTTGTGTATATGCACATTGTGAATATTTTGTGTACATACACATTTTGTATAACAAATGTACTAATTTTTTCATGTATGCCAAACCAGCATCGATACCACCTAAAGGTGGTATCGATGCCCCCTTGATGAAAATTCGTAGTAAAAAAAGTATATACCGTTTTCTCTTACAAAGTTGTAACATTTTGTACTAATTTGTGTATCGATGCCCCTTGGTGCACATTTCGTAATATTTTGTGTACATACACATTTTGTATAACAAATATACCAATTTTTTCATGTTTGTCATACCAGCATCGATACCACTTAAAGGTGGTATCGATGCCCCCTTGGTGAAATAGCTTTTTTTTCATGTCTGCCAAACCAGCATCGATACCACCTAAAGGTGGTATGGATGCCCCTTTGGTGAAATAGTAGGGGTGGGAATTGTCGGGTACCCGGTTCATCTTGGTTCCTTTTTTTTTAATTCTAAAATTAAAAAAAATCACATGTTAAACACAAAAATATTTAAAAATAAAATTAAACTTAAAACTTAAAAGAATATAATCCAAACATGGAAAAAATATAGAGATTTAAACTTAATTTTAGAGTGAAAATATTAAGAAATATAAAATAAAAATATAATTTTAAATATAAAAATATATATATTAATTTTTATCGGGTCGGGTACCCGATAAGAGGAAACTTTCGGCCCGTGTCTCGGTAAATTTGTCGGGTCGGGTACCCGATCCGGCCAGGTAATTTTTTTTCAGGAATTACCCGACATTTTAGGTTCGGGTCGTCGGGTCAATCGGGTCGGGTATTTTTTCCCACCCCTATGAAATAGCATATTAAAAAAATATATTTTTTTCTCTTACAAAATTGTTACAATTGTGTACATTTTGTACTCATTTGTATATATACACATTTCCTAACAAATACATGAGCCATTTTGAACCTTGGAGAAATTATGTAATAAAAAAAATATATACCATTTTCTCTTAAAAAGTTGTACCATTTTGTTTATATTTGCTACTAATAAGTGTATATACACAAATCCTGTATTTAAAGGTTGTTCCCTAGAACTCCCCATTTAAACAACGTCAACATACGGTGAGAATAAATCGATAACCCCACACACACATAATTTACATTTGATGAGACTCGCACACAATATTAACGACATTTCGAAGATATATTAGTATTTTTAAAGAAATACAGATAACATAGCTGTGGAGTGAATCAAGTGATTCGGAGGACAAAAACAAATGTGAGAAAGGGAGAGCTTTGAGCAGAAAGAAAGCAACAAAAAAGGGTTTGATTTTTCCCAATATGAAAGTTACGAATATATGCCAAATTTGCATCTACACCAACTCTACCTCAAAATTTTAAGCTGCATCAACTCCCTTTACACCTTTCATCCCTTTATAGCATTCTTCATATTTACATCTCTGAGTAGATGGCTAGAGTGGAATCAAGTCGAGCCGAGGTCGAGTCTGATTCGAAACTCGGGTTTAAAGTACTTGAATTATGGGAAATCGATAACTTGAGCTGAACTTGACAACGACCAAACAAAATTCGAGATTTTTCTTTGAGTCAAACCCGAATAACTTACGAACACAAATGTCTGATTTACACCTGAGTTACAGTAAAGTTACCTGCTCAAGAATCAAATCTTTAATGGCCAGCCCCCACCGTTGCCTTTATATATCTCTATATCTGTCTTGTGCTCTTTGAATAGTCTCTGAGTAGTTTGGATGTTAGAAGCAATTAACTAAAACAGCTTTGCCCTTTGTTTTTTTTTTTTTTTTGGCATTGCTGAAACTGAATCATGGAAAACAAGATTTGCATGTTCCTCCTCTATTCAACAATGACGGCCACTCTTTTCATGCATTGCGGTAAGCTTATTTCTGCTACATTATTGTTTGAGTTCTTCAAAAATACTTACTTAACATCTGTGTTAGCTTGTCAGTGTCGACTTTGGGGGGCAACTAATTTTTTTTAAATGATATATTAGGCAGTAGGCTCAAGGCTGAACATGGGAAATAATGTTTTTTTTTCGGGAAAAAAAGGAAAATGAGGTTAGTTCGGAATATATAGGGAGTTGAGGTTGTTTCTACAATGACGGTAGAACTCGTACTCGTCATACCTTCCTCAAGTTATTGTAAAAATCATCAAATTATCCGATGACTTTTCAATTACTTTTTTTATTAAAAGCATACTAATGTCATTGTTTTTTTTTTACCACTTCCATTTTATATTTTCTAATTTTGGGACGAAATTTAATGGAAGGCAAATTTGGAAGATTGGAGTGAAAATTAGAGAAGTTGGAAGACTGGATTAAGAAATTGGGCAGCAGCAACACATTCAAGGCACTGTTTTCTTTTTTTTATTTCAGTCCCTGTAATTTTAGCTTCTTTGAATTTAGTCCTAAAAATCTAAAAAATGGAACAAAATCACCGACTTTTCATTTTTCATCGGGAAATCATTGTAAAAACAACCCTAAATGCCTAAATAAGTTACAACCAATATTAAGAAAAATAATAAACTTTCAAACATTTTGAGGGGGCAATTAAAACAAATTAAAATTTTCAAGGATCAATTAACAATAGTTCAAATCTAAATGTGTCGAAGACAACACATACTTTATAGCATATGTATGTATCATGTAATTTGTGTCTTTCTCACTAAACAAATAATTAACTCTTTTCTCAATTATTAAGCTGCAGTCATATAACATATGTATGTATGTATGAAAAGAAATTAAGCTTAGCTGCACTCATCTAACTGTTGTTTTGATGGCAGATGCAAGAAAAACAATGGAACCAATCAAAAATCCAAAACATGTCCCAAAGCACACAAAGAAGTTGCAGCTAATGAGTAAACTTATGAGTTTAGTGATTTAACAACCCACTGATACATCAAATACTCAACCTTATGTAAGCTCTCCGTTTTGTTCTTTTTTTTTTTTTGCCACCTTTTGATTCTTTGCCCCCTTTAGTGCTCCTCCTTATTGTGTTAACCCTCCAACTCCCGTTGGAACCTCACCTTCCCCACCCTCTTCCTTCTACAACTTTCCTCCTCTTCTTCCTGGACAAAGCCCACCACCAGGCCCACCTGGAACCCCGAATCCACCCGAGACAATTTCAAAACCACCTAGTATTTTTTCAAGTCCACCTGAAACTCCAAACTTACCTAGTACTTTTCCAAGCCCACCTGAAACTCTGAATCGACCTGCAATAGTTCGGAACCCGCCTAGTACTTCTCCAAGTCCACCCAAAACTTCGAATTTACCTTCAATAGTTCCGAACCCGTCTAGCACTTTTCCAAGCCCGTTTGAAACTTCGAATCCACTTGAAATAGTTTCGAACCCACCTAGTACTTTTTCAAGCCCACCACAAGTGATACCGACACCGGCAATTTACGTACCAAGCCCATCGGGGCCGATATTGAGCCCACCATTTAATGTCCCATCGCCATTCGGGTTTAATCCAAGGCCACCGATGTTTCTACCAACGGTTCCACCACCTCCCCATACGAGTCCAACCACCGCATTATGGTGTGTGGCAAAACCATCAGTGCCTGGCCCAATCAATGCAAGAGGCAATGAACTATGTATGTGCATCCGGGGCAGACTGTGATTCAATTCAGCCTGGCGGCTCATGTTTTGAGCCTAGCACCGTGTTTCCACATGCTTCCTATGCTTTTAATAGCTATTGGTAAAAGACCAAGGCTGCTGGTGGCAAGTGAGTTTGGACAGTTGATCCAAGTGAGTTTCTAAATCAGATTTGTCCACCAAAACTATAAGCCTCAGTCTCTAAATATCTCTATTATTGTATGATTATGGGTTTTTGGTAATATTACTCTTAAAACAATATTAATAATTACCCGATCAATAGGCTTTGATTATAAAGCATCTTGCCTGTTGGTGTCATGAAAACAGGTTATGATGGGTTCCATTTTCAGTACCAATAGTGATTGCTTAATACAGGCTCCTCATGATGGCTACAACAACATCTCTTCTTCATCCTTTTTAAGAACATAAATTTTGTGAGTATAAAAATTACATGGTATAGATTCACTTAGGCCGGGTTCTTTTTTTCATTTTCAGGTCTATGATTATATATACTTCTTGCCTTTGAAATTTTCATTTGTACATTTGGATCTCAATCTCACTTCTTCCTTCATTAGAATTGTAATCATAAATAAAATGGGAGGTCGGGGAAATTGAAAATGTTCTATGTTAAAGTTAGATTATCAACTCTTTAAAAATAAACTATCTATATTTATTTTTAAAAGGGCATTTGTCGGCAAAGACGAAGTTAAGATCAAACATTGGGAAGGGTAAGAGTCTATTAAGTCTTTAAATTTAAAAATTAAGAAAGACAAAAGTTTTATTTGATTAATATTTAAACCTATAATACAATTATACTAAAAATTCTGGGAGGCCCTCCCAACCTATTAATGGCTTCGTCGCTATTTGTCATACATCAATTATAACTTCTTTTACCAAGTTATTGTTGATATTTTTATGAACTCGTTATTTAATAAATACCCTATATGTTCCACATGTACTTTAGATCCATGAAACACTTTATAACTATTATTTTTACCTTGCTAGTATATTGAAGTTGCACGTTGTGTTAGGTGATCACAGTAGAAAAGCGGTTGTTGTTAATCTTAGGAGATTTGAATACAAATCGTTGTTTCTAATGTGTGTATTATCAAATGGTTAAAAATATGTATCAACACATACTACGATATAATCACCTTAAAACTATTCAAAAAAAAAAAACTTTCACAATGTGTGTTTGGTCTCTCTATAGCAAAAACACCTAGAAACAAACCCGAGTTAAAATGAAAATTTATGTTATTTTGTAAGGATGTAAAAAGCTGACACGACCCGAAAATTTGACTGAAACTTGCTCGAGTCATAACTTGTTTTGACTCGAGGAAGTGATGATCCGTAACCGATATGTAACCCGACCTGCACCAGACTAATACGAACCCGAGACTAACCTGACAAATAACCGGTATAACCCGACTACAACGACCCGAGATCTGATTTTACCCGACCTGTTGTTGACCTGAATTGATATTGACCTTACTTGATATTTACCTGACTGTAATTGAGGAAGTTTATGATTTGATGATTTTCAAGAGAACAATGAAGTATTTGAGAAATTTATTATATTATAATATGAGAAACTATTTTTTTCACCATTTAAATTATTAATTATTAAAATTTTATTTAATTTTTTTGTTAAATAATTTAATTATTGATTATTAATTTATTAAATTTTATATAAGAATATATATATATATATATATATATATATATATATATATATATATATAATCAATTTAAAGTGTTAATAAATGTAAACTATATTTATGTGTTTGTTCAAAACAACCAAATAAATTCATCTTGAATAAAAAAACATCAAAAAAGGAAAGAAAGAAAAAAAATCATATTTATATATTTTTAACCAAATCACACTGTTAAAGCCACTTCTTAAACATAAGATTCAAAGCGCTATAGAACAAAATAATCTTTGATAGAGCATCATTATCATAGTTAAATTAGCGACGAAAGCAAAGATAAAAGAACATAAAAACGTACGAAAGAAAAGAAAAATTCAGAAAGAAACGAAGAAGGAGATGAAGAAAAAGCGTAACTCAGTCAAAATAGAAAAAAATTGTAAATTTTATTATTAGATAAATGTTTGATCATTTATAGGTAATATAAAGTGAATCATTGCAAAAAAATTTTTTTGAGGTTTAGGCTTACACTTTCATTATTAGTGATTGTAAAATTTAGCATTTGATGTTTGGAGTTTAGGGGTATATTTTTGTTCATATTAGTCATTAATTTTTAACCGAAATTGACCTTTATTTATTTAAAATTTTTATAATCTAGTCCAATGTTTTTAATATGATGATATTTTTGTTCATTCTAGTCCCAAAACTTTATTTTTAGTCAAAATTGACTCATATATATTTTATTTTTGGTAATTTAGTCAAATAATATTTTTATTTATTCTAGTCCTTATAATTTAATTTTTAGTCAAAATTGCCCAATATTTATTTATATTTTTGGTAATTTGGTCCAAAAATATTATTATTTTTTCTAGTACCTAAAATTTAATTTTTAGAAAAAATTGGCCTCTATTTAATTTTTTGTAATTTAATCCAATATTTTTAATACGATGATATTTTTGTTCACGTTAGTCCCTAAAATTTTATTTTTAACCAAAATTAACCCCTATTTATTTTATATTTTTGTAATTTAGTCCAATATTTTTAATATGCTAATATTTTTGTTCACTATAGTCCCTAATATTTTTTAGCCAACATTGACCCTTTATTTATTTCTAATTTTTGTAATTTAGTCTAATATTTTAAATATAATGATATTTTTATTTATTCTAGTCCTTTATATTTATTTTTAATGTGATTTGTGTTTGTGAAAGGCGATAAATAATTCACTCGAAATGACTCAACCTAAAGTCTAACTATTTGTACCAAACTCAAACTTAATACAAATTCGAAACCCTAATTAACCCGGCCTGAAATAACCTCGACCTGAAATCTGCCCGAGCTCGAATTAACCCGTCAATTAACTGATTCGGACCCGAACTGTCTTTACCCGACCTAAAATTAAACATCAAACCAACCTGAAATGACTTGTATCCGATTTAACCCGACCTGAAATCTACGCAAGCCCGAATTAACACGTCAATTAACTGATTCAGACCCGAACTGTCTTGACCCGACCTGGAATTGAATATCAAATCAACCTGAAATGACCTGTATCCGATTTGACCCGACCTAAAACCCATCCGATTAACTGTTTTTACATCCTACTATTTTGACACTTAATTTTTTTTTTAAATACCGGTATTTGATGCATATCAGTCTAATGTCTAATGATATGACCCTTCAAATACGCAAGACTTTTGGAAAAAGTGAACATACCCAAGTCGAGCACACACTCATATCCAATACTCGAACCCAAGTCCGACTAACACGGTCCAAATAATTTTTCATTGTTACAGAAATTAAAGATGCTAATCGAAATTGTTCAGTGCACTGATGACTTAAACGGCACACAGGTGCAAATCCATTGCTGCTGCCTGCTGCCTCGGTTGAACTACAAAATATGACCTTTATTGTGAATGAAGATGAAACAAATTACCTTATTACCTTTTTGTTCTGTGGAATATCTATGACCGTGCGTCTGAAATTTTCCTCAATGCATCATCGACGTCTAAAGATTTGTCTTTGGTTTCCCACTAACAGTGATGCGCCTTGAAACAGACCGCATGGTCACAAACTCCTCCGCGGCAGAAGGATGTATCCCCACCTGTGGGAAAGAGTTCAAAAGGCTTGATCCACAAGATGGAACTTGACAATACAGTACAGTACACTAAATCCTCAATAAATTAATAATCAGTTAATAAAATCTCAAATCAATGCATTAAAATAATAACTTCATCAATGCATACTATACATATGTTTTGATTAATCCTTCAAAGCCTAAAAATTAACAAATATAAGCAATTTTTCACTTAACAATGTTTACTTTTCATTTAATCAAAAGAAGCATCTAATTTTAACCCAATCTTCCAATGTACACACCAGTCTTGACACGTTAACTTATAAATTCCATGTAAATATTAATTGTTGGCTCTATGTAGTGCTTCTAATTTCATTTTTTTGAAAGAAAAACAATAATAGTAATACACAAATATAAGAATTAAGCACATAAAATTCTTTATAAAATAACGAATAATTTAATCATTTATTGATAATTATAATCTTCAAAATAATACTTTTTCTTATCCCCGTCTTATTATATTATAAGGTTTTATTGTATGAGAAAATTTTACAAATGGGATGAGTTGCGAAGGCCAGGAGCAGATGATCCTATAAGAAGAAAAAAGTCCAAAATCTCGTCCTCCAAAATAAATAAATAAAAAGAATCATAATTATATTGGGAAAGCAACGAGTAGCCAATAATTATCTTAATGCTTTAAAATGATTAAAACAATATCTAATATCCACCTTCAAGCATCAGTTCGGAAAAATAATAATCATGACAAGTATCTCAAAGCTTTGCTCAAGCAAACACGTTATTGGCGGTCTATGGGTTAAACTATTTGATACTTACTGGCTCTAGCTAAAAAATTACACGGCCTAAAGAAACACCTTTACCGAATTGATTTAAATTAGCAAATGCAGCTTGATATTAAATCAATCCAAAGTATAGTGTTGAAGTGCATACGTTTACATCAAACTAGACAAATTCAACTTACTGTGCTGTCGAATTGTGCCTTAGTTGCTCCACACTTTAGTGCAACAGCAATGCCCTAAAAAGGAAAACCAAAATCAGAACTAGTTATGATTATTAGGTCTAATACGCAATGTAGTTCACCTTTTCCCCGAATGCAGCCTTTTGCAAGAGAAAATGATGCATGATGCCGTCAGGCATGCGACATATTGCAATGTTCATCTATTTCCCTGATGCAACTTAAGCAAGGAAAAACTATACACAAGGACAACGGGCCCATCTAATCAATTACCATTTGCATAATATTTCCAAAAATAATAGCTATGTTACTCCAGCTCAATTTTCATGAAATGTCCATTTCCAACACATAAAAACAAAACACATACCCATATCCAACAATCACATCTGAGTCTTTTTTTTTATAGGAAATGAGGCCTCGTTAAAAACCCCTTAGTACCTCATGAGTTACAAAGGTAACCCATCAGGCATGGGAAGGGGAAAAGAGTGCCTCGTGATTTTATTGCTTTTAAGAACATTTCAACATTACAAGCATTACAACCCAATACTGAACCATACATCCTAAAAGCATACAAAAACCTTTGTTAAGACTAGCAACCTGCACTGCTTACACCAAAAACCATAAAATCCTAAACACATAATTACCCAATTCCTTGTTTAGCCAAATTGTCCGCCTCCCAGTTACCTCCTCTCTTAATGTGTCTAATAATCACATTCCTATCGAGCACCTTTTTTTCGATTTCCTTTACTAGTTGGAGGAACATGACTGGACAAACTCCAGGGTTCTTAATCCAACTCAATGCAACAGCCGAATCACTTTCCAGGATTAGTCGGCCTTTATCACCCCAGTTGGAATCAAAAAACCAGTCCAACCCTTCTCTGATGGCTTTCAATTCAGCTAGAATTGGCAGACCAGGATCAAGTGCCTTTGAAAAGTTCCTAACTTTTTAATCTCAGCATTCCTGAGAAGACTGCCTATGCCACTGCTCTTCCAATCACTACTAGTCGCTTCATCAACATTAACTTTAAGGAAACCAGGGGGTGGAGTCCATTCAAGCAAGGAAGTCTTTGGTTTTTTTACCCTGTCAGCAGAGTCGGCCAGTGTTGGATCTCCGATTAGGCAATCTAGCTGCCTCGACATGTTAGGTTCCTTCGCCAAAAACCAAGCCGCTAATCTGTATTTCGACGGGAAGAACAATTGAGTCTGATCTAAACTGTCTTTCTCAAAAATCATTTTGTTCCGACACTTCCATAGTGACCGAATAACTGCGAACGGGATTAGATTCCAAATTCCAAATTTTGGAATTAGACTTGCCCAGTTAGAAAAGAGTGTCACTGGGTCATTCTGAAGTGCTGTAGACAGATTCCATAGCCTTAGGAATTTCGCCCATAGATTCCAAGCCACGTTACATGAAAAAAACAGATGCGAAACAGTTTTCGGTTCCAGTTTACAAAACGGGCAAAGGATATCAGTGATTTCACTCACTCCACGTTTGATTAGCTCTGTTCTCACCGCTACTTTCCCATGAAACACCTGCCAAACAAAGGTCTTAACTCTAGGAGGGGTTGATCCTGTCCAAATAAGTTTTGGCCAATGCAAGGTATCCTCAGTCATTCTCGAAATTAGTTTAGTGCAAGAGTTAACCGAGAAATTTCCATCTCCACTGCCTTTCCAGACATAGCAGTCTTCCACATCCAACCGAAGGCTTATATTATTTAACATAGATAAGAGCTCAACCCATTGCTCAACTTCCTAATCGAAGAGATTCCTTCTCAATTTAATATCCCAACACCAGCTCCCTGTTTCAAAAGTACCGAACTCCGCAATAGAGCCTTCCATGTTGATTGAAAGGGCGAAAAGTCTCGGAAAACATACCTTTAATGGTTCACAGCTCAGCCAAGTTTCATGCCAAAAGAGGATTGATTTCTCATTCCCTACTTGAGGTTTCAAATTATTTCGAATGCAGATGCCGAATGCGTCGTTTGCCCAGTAGTTGTTAACTATTCCTTTCCAAAGCCAAGAGAAGTGACTTGGGGTATTCTTTTGCAACGAACCCACCCTGTTGTCCATCTTATACTTGCAGCAAACCATTTGTTTCCACCATGACTCACGTTCATTGGCGAATTTCCATGCCCACTTACCTAGTAAGGCTCGATTCATAGTATTCAGATCAGAAATGCCTAACCCACCAGAGTCCTTCTGTCTGCACACTGTGCGCCAATTAATCCAGTGGATTCGGTTCCTTTGAGACGAGCCGCCCCAAACAAAATTAGCTACAATGGAATTTATCTTCTTCATTACCTTGTGCGGCAATCGGAGCACCGACATGTAATAAATCAACAAGGCATTTAGGAGTGATTTTGCCAAAACGACCCTTCCAGCCAGTGAAAGTGATTATGCTTTCCATTCGGACAGCTTCGAATATAGTCTCTGAATTACCGGCTCCCATAACGCTTCAGAGTTCCTTTTAGCCCCCAGTGGAAGTCCAAGGTAATCAGTCGGAAGAGTGCCAACAGCACATCCAATCGAAGTAGCCCACTCCTTGATAGTATTCTCCTCAATATTGATTCCGAAGATCCCGCTCTTTGACAAGTTTAACTCTAAGCCCGAACACATTTCAAAAATTGTCAAGACTCCTTTAATATTCCTAAGTTGGCCTTTGGACGCCTTGCAAAAGATTAGCAAATAGTCCGCGAATTGTAGTTGAGATAGCATAAACGATTTATTTGTATATCCAATCTGAAAACCTTCAAAGAGTCCCAACTTCACAGCCTTGGATAATAGAAGACTTAGCATCTCTCCCACCATATTGAAGAGCAAAGGTGACACCGAGCATCCCTGGCGCAAACCCCTCGCTATTTTGAAACTGTCCGTTGGCGATCCATTAACCAGCACTGAAATGGAAGCAATGGATAAGCATTTTAGGATCCAGGAGCACCATCTCGATCCGAATCCCATGTGCTCCATAATTTTCAGCAGAGGCGACCAATCTACTGAATCATAAGCACGCCTGAAATCCACTTTAAACGCAATGCCTTTCTACCCGGAGCGAATGCAAACTGGGAGGGACCTATCAAAGGGTCCAAACAAGTCCTCAGTCTTCTTGCAAGGACCTTAGACAGGATCTTGTATAATCCTCCAACTAAACTTATCGGTCGATAGTCCTCCAAATTTTCCGGATTTAATTTCTTTGGAATCAACGTGATGAACGAATGGTTCACCCCATTCTCCTATTTTTTTCCCCAAGTAGAAGTCGTAGAAGAATTTCAATATGTCATCCTTCATGTTCGGCCAAAAATGCTTAAAGAAACCAATGTTTAGTCCATCCGGACCCAGGGCCTTGTTGCTATCACAAGAAGCAATCGCCTCCCAAATTTCTTCCTCCGTAAACTGCCTCTCCAGACGAGCACTCTGTTCTTCCGAAAGCTTAACAAAATCTAGGTCTATCTTCTCCACCTCCACAGTTGGCTTCAAATTATACGCTTTCTTGTAGAACTCATATACAATAGATTTAATTTGGTCTGGGTCCAATAGCAACTTCCCCTCTACTTTCAAGAAACTCAAAGCATTTATCCTTCCTCTGATCATGGCACACTGGTGAAAATATCTTGAGTTACGATCCCATCTTGAATCCACCTCGCTCGGGATTTTTGAAACCAAATCAATTCCTCCTTATACAACGCCCATAGTTCCTTTTTTGCTTTCAGTATAGATTCCATCGAAACTGATGATGACCCCTGCTAAAGTAAGGATTCTAAATTAGAGATTTGCTGTTCCAGATCGAGATCACTTCCGGCAGCTTCATATGTTGTTTATTAGACCAATCTTTGACTGCTTTCTTCGATTCTTTGAGGATGTTGACGATGCCCCTTCTTCTGCAATTCTTTTTCACCTCATTGATGGTCGATTCCACCATGTCCTGAAAACCCTCCTCCTCCATCAGGTAGTTAAAAAATTTAAAGGGTTTGGGCCCCCAATTGACCTCACTCCTTTCCAACATAATGGCATGATGATCAGAAAGCGATTGCGGGAGTAGCACTTGACTAATATCTGAAAAAGCTTCTAAGAAACTATAGTCCACCAAGAATCGATCGAGTCTCACAAAGGTGGGTGGATCTCTATTGTTGCACCAAGTATATCCACCTCCAACTAAGGGCAAATCAGTCAGCTCGGATTGTTAAACAAAGTCTCTAAACAGCCTCACTGAATGTGCATTTTGACTCTTCCCTATTTTCTCTTCCGACGATAGATACACGTTGAAATCCCCTCCTATACAAAGGGGACAATCCACCCGCCTTATGAATACTAGTAATTCATCAAAGAAAGTCTCCTTATCCGATTCAACTACTGAGCCGTAGACATTGATCAAACAACATTCCATTTTGTTACTGACGAAACTGCCTTTAATTGCAATGAACCATTTAAAGATGAATTGTTGTTGCAGATTGAACCAACTTTCGTCCCATAGGATTAAAATGCCGCCTGCCGCCCCTTCCGATGGTGACATAGCCAACCCCTTCAAATGTCTTCCACCTAACTTCCTCAACGTTGCAGGGCTTACAGATTCCAACTTGGTTTCCTGTAGGAACAGAAACTCAGGCTTCCTTTTTACTACCAGGCTCCTCACTGCTCTTATCTTCTCCTTCCTACCCAATCCCCTGATATTCTAAGATGCACAAGAGAAACGAACCATGGGAAACTTGAAACAGACACCTGATCCTTCTAAAGGGGGTTAAAAGCCTCCCCCCTCCTATAACCTCATTTTTACTTAGCTTTGAAAATTTCTTTGCGAACGCTTTTCTCCCTCCACAAAAGGTGATGCCCATTAGATTGCTGACTTCCCACGTGACGTTTGCTTCCTCCTCATCTACCAAACAGAGCTCGTCAAGCACCAACTCGTCCCTACCCCTCTCGCGGGAAGCTTTGCTACTTCTCGATCTGCTGTAGCCTCTACCAAATCGCCCCTTCTTCATCCTTTCATCAACGGCTTTTCTCTCTAATTGGCGTCCTCTAGTTGTGGAGGAAGACGATCTGGCCGCAGGGGAACGGGAACGTGATCGCCGGGATCCCCTATTTTTCTTATCCCAGGAGTGACCAGATAACAATCAAAGACTAGAGCTTCTAGGGTCATCCACTGATTTGGACCTTTTCCCTTCAACACGATGGCATCTGCCCACATTAAGATTATTTGGGCCAGCCCACTGACCCTCCTCTCTCAACATATTTGCATTGGGCTGAGAATAGTTTCCATGAGTCCCCCAGCCCAAAGTTAGCTCCACATCATGCGCGACCGACAGGTTCTGTTGGGTGGGGTCCTTGTGATTAAACAATGTCTCCCTAATCTCTCCCTTAGAACGAGACCGTCGCAATCCACCAAAACCCATTTCCCCAGAGCAGCTATTCCTCCTACCACGTGTCATGTTTTCCTTCAGCCACGACTCCACTCTACTTTGAGACGAATCGTCAACCTTTTGATCTTCCCGACCCCTGAAATCCCAGGCCCGTCGGACCGATCAATCTCCGATGAGATCTCCGCCCCAAAATCCATGTCCACTGGCCCTGATCTCCAAATTTTCTTCTACAAAATCACCACCTAAGGATTCTGGAAATCCCTCCTCTGTCATTTTGACCATGAATTTGATCACATAAGAGTGACCATTGGTATTAATGGTAATGTGATTAGGAATGTTAAAAGGACTCGCCGCTCTAAGTAGCATCTGTGCAACTCTACAGTCCATCTTCAGTAGCGTTTCCTCCCTTATCTTCACCAGCACCCCCCACCTATCCGCCAGCCATGAGAAAAACTTCTCACTCCAGCAATTCAAAGGGACACCAATAAAGGATATTGAGCAGAATGCTAACGACACGCCTCCATCCTTGGATACTGGTACAAGCCAATCAAACCAGAAGTTAATCTCATTAGCTTTCCTATCCATTGCATCTTCCATCTCTTCCACTGAAGGAAAAGTTACTAAACAGGCATTCTTGGCATAACCCCACTTTGCCACCTTTGCATTGAAACCATCGCTAAGCAACCCTTTCTGCACAAGTTCCACATCATATGTTTCTTTGACTATACCAGTCAGGGAGGTCTTGATCCAACTCCTTTCCTCCTCCGATAAGGAAACACTTAGGGGGCGCTTCTCTTTTGCTCCATCAGCTGTTCTTCTACTTCGAAGACTCTCTTCCGCTCCACCATTCCCTGCTACAGCGTCCCTATAGGACCTTCCATCATAGAACTTGTTAAGCAACGTTGTTTTGACACCAGGAGACTTATCCTGGGCCTCTACACTTTTCCTTGTCCGCTGACCTCCAACTTCCGAAGAGTCTCACGCAGTCTGTCTCTTCTGATACTTCGCCACCTTCACCAAAACCCTTCTCCTGGTAATCCTCGCTTGGTTGACCTTCTCCGCCGCATTTAACAAATCCTTTTCACTTTCAAAGTGGACAAAGGCAAAGGTAGAGTTCCTATATTTTGGCCTTTTATTTACTAAGGGGATGAATACCCTTGTAACATTTCCATGATGCATAAAACGTTTCCTCAAAGATCTCCTAGATATACGCTTGCTAAGGTTGTCAACGAAAGCAGACCAAGCCATATTCAGGCAATGCTCAAAGACTAACTCTCTCTCTCTCTCTCTATGGGTATGGGTAACAAGAGAAACTGGGTGAAAGAGTGGTTGCAAGTACACGCATGAACATAAAATAATAGAGCAAGCAAGGTCTCTATGAAGTTCACAGTGACCTAGAAGATCATCTTTTTTGTCATCAGGATTTTCACTATTCTCTAGTACATGAATTTTCATGAAGGAAAAAAGCAACATCTTTCACAGTTAAGAAAATATTTGGCAAAAGACAATGGACAAGCTCATCCAATTAAATTTTCTTAGGGCTATGCAGAAGTTACACTATTCACTTGCAAAATCAGACCACATTACCAACCACATTCATATTGTTTACCATAATCTTTATTTAAGTTACGGTATTTACACTGAAACATGGAGACAAATGTCAAAAGAACCAACAAACATAGTACCTGCATAATTTCAGGTGCATCTGGCCCACACATAGATGCCCCGAGTACCTTATCAGTCTCCAAACCAACGACTAACTTCATGACTGTCTTTTCTTGCCGTCTAGAAGCATAAGAGGAGAAATTCAAAAGTTGCAAAGAACGAAAATTATTAGTATGTACAAGAACAAAAATATTAGATGCTTAATTGACAAAATATTAGATACAATAGATTATTTGAAAAGTATATTTCATGACGACGCACTTACTAAAGAAGCCATTACCCAAGAACATCTAAAATCAATAACAAAAAAAAAAACCAAATTTAGATCTTATAAAAGTTGATCCTTTATGTCATCACCTTCATGACCTAAAACTTAGCAAGCCACATCATGAAACCACAAATATGATTATACATATAATGTCAATTTCCATCCCAAAGCCACATTAACAAGCTCTTCAATTTGCTCTAAACTATCCATGTTGAACACCTTAACCTTTACGGGTATGACACTTTGATCTTTGAAATTAATTTTAAAAACTTGTGATACAACCCGTCTCCATGTCCAATCCCAATACTTGGCTCTACACAATCTAGCAAAATATGCAAATGAAGCCATATGTTATACAACCTAATTGATACGTGAGCCTATCAGAGTAAGTAAAGGGCGGGCGGGCACGAGGGGCTAAGACATAGATGGCTACATATTTATCTAGGATCTGCTCAGTGGGAACCTACAGGTCTTCAATTGACCATTTTAGGAAATAATATTATTTTTAATGCACTACTTTTAATGAATTTCAGAAAAAGTAAAATATTTCTTTTACAAATATCACCAAATCAATGTCACTATGTACTGGTTAACATTTTCTTTCTTTCTTTCTATTTATTTTTCTGTGCAATAACATCTCAAAATCATCATCATACCCAGATATGGTGTTCTTCATTGGATTGAAGGTTGATGTAAAAACCAGAACATCGCTATTTGCTTGTTCAATTGCCTGCTCTTCACTGAGACCAACAACAGAAAGTGGAGGGATGCTGCAAAATAGCAAATGGGTATATTAGTTTACGAAAAGGAGAAGTGGAATGAAAAGCAATAAGTTGGACACTAACCACATAAAAAGATAACTAGATTTCGAAACAACCAAAAAAGCAGGTGCAATCCCCTCTTTTTTCTATTTTCCCCTTTCTTTTGAGAAATAATGCAAAATGAATTAAAATGAGTGGTAAGTTTCTTCAAATTAAAAAGTTCAAAACTATTCGTCAAATAGAGTAGAGGGCAGCTTTTCAATAAAAAGAAATATATATATATATATATATAATTATTTATTATTTCAAATATAAAGACAAACACTTAATTTATATTTATTTAATAATTTTATTCGGGTATTTTTGTAAATTCTAAAACTAAATTGGTGTCACTAAATTCTTGACACCGATCTCAGTTGAAGTACTATTAATAGTATAGAGAAAGAGCATAGGTCCAAGATAAGACGATGCACTCAACAAAAAATATGAACAATCCTCTAATTATATATTAATCTAAATTATCCATACACACGCCACACCACACCAACGCCAACACCAACACCAGAGGCATGTTGTAAGATATAACTCATTACCTAAAAACCGCGCAAGGTATATTGTTGTAGTCTGGTTTGCTAGATTCCCCGCCAAAAACAGTTTTCTGAAAGCATTTTCCCAAAATCGAAAAAGAAATGGAAAACATGTAATTTCATAAAAAATAATAATAACTTTGATAGCTCAAGTCATCATATGTGATTGCTTCAGAGAAGAAAAGGGCTAGGAAGAGGAAAAATAAAAGGGCTTCAGAAAGAACACTTGCCGCAAAACAAGTTCCTTCCATTAAGGCCACTGGAGTCAAGTTCATCCGATTTGTAACATCACCAATAGCCCAGATACTGGGGATGTTAGTCCGTGAGTACTCATTCACCTGCAAAACTAAGCTAGATTGCCTCAGTACTGTAATAAAAATTCAACTAGGCAATTACAAACACACCCTTAATAATATTGGATGATAAGAAATAAGAACAAGAGACGGCATAACAAGTAACCTTCACAGCTCCAGTCTTATCAAGTTCAACGCCTACAACTTCCAAATTCAACCTCTTTGAGTTTGGTAACCTTCCTGTAATAAAAAAAATGTAGAAATAGATAAGGTAGATTTACAGAGAAGAGAAAGAGAGTTTTTTTCTCTGTAATATTATATTCTCAATCATTCAATAGTTATAGAGGTGAAGCCCTTTTATAGACTTAATACAAGAGTTTCACTAACACTAGACTTTCTATAGGATTAGTCTCTCATCCTTAGAGTAGTTAGAGTTCCTAAACAATTAGAACACTAATTAAGATCATATTAGAGCCTAGTATTTACACGCTACTAACTTACACTATTTACCGTGTACTTAACTCACACTCCCCCGCAAGCTGGTGTGTATACATTGTATATACCCAGCTTGGATATAAACTTATCAAAAATCTGTTTAGAAAGTGCTTTAGTAAACACATCAGCAAGCTGTTCTTCTGTGGGAACATAAGTTAAGTTTGCTATTCCATCATTCACTTTCTCAGCAATAAAATGTCTGTCGATTTCCACATGCTTAGTTCGATCATGATGAACTGGGTTTTTAGCAATCTGGATGGCAGATTGGTTGTCACTGAGAATCTGAAACTTCTCATCTTGCTTCATACCCAACTCTTTTAGCAGTCTAAGCAGCCACATTCCTTCACAGATCCCTAATGCTAAGGCTCTATATTCTACCTCTGCACTACTCCTTGCAACGACTGGTTGTTTCTTGCTTCTCCATGTCACTAGGTTATCCCAGACAAACGAACAATAATCGCTAGTTGACTTTCTCTCAGTAACTTCACTAGCCCAACTTGAGTCTGTATAGACTTTTACTGTTCTTTCTTCAGTTTTCTTGAAGATTAAACCATGGCCTGGTGTACCTTTCAAATATCTAAGAATTATGTATGCAGCTTCTAAGTGCCCTTCTCTAGGATTAGTCATGTGTTTACTAATGACATTTACGGGAAATGAGATATTCGGCCTGGTTAGGGACAAATAGATGAGCTTCCCTACCAGCCTTCGAAACTTATTTTTATCAACTTCAGTCCCCAATTCTTCTCCTCTTAACTTCAGGTCAGTTACCATTGGAGTTTCAACTGGTTTACACCCCAACATACCAGTTTCAGAGAGTAAATCTAATACATACTTTCGTTGATTTATCACTAGGCCTTTAATGGATCTGGCAACTTCCATACCAAGAAAATACCTTAGTTGTCTTAAGTCCTTAGTCTCGAATTCCCTGCTCAATAAGCTCTTCAAGTTTTTGATCTCATCTTCATCATCCCCTGTTATTACAATGTCATCAACATAAACAATTAAGATGACTCTTTTATCATTAGAAGTTACCTTTACAAACAGTGTGTGATCTGCTTGACACTGTTTGTACTTGTTCTACACGAGAACTATAGTGAACCTGTCAAATCAGGCTCTTGGTGACTGCTTAAGGCCATATAGGGATTTTTCAAGCCTGCAAACTTTTTGGCAATTCAGCTTAGGCTCCATCCCAGGTGGCATCTTCATATAGACTTCTTCTTCCAACTTACCATTTAGAAAGGCATTTTTTATGTCTAACTGATGAAGAGCCCAATCTTTGTTCACAGCAACACTTAGCAGCACTCTGGCCGTGTTTAGTTTTGCTACAGGGGCAAAAGTTTCCTTGTAGTCTATGCCATAAGTTTGTGAAAAACCTTGGGCCACAAGTCTGGCCTTAAATCTTTCTATGCTCCCGTCTGACTTGTATTTAATGGCAAAAACCCACTTGCTGCCAGCAGCTTTCTTGCCTTTTGGCAAGTCTGCAATAGTCCAACTACCATTCTTTTCAAGAGTGTTGATTTCCTCTTCAACAGCCTGCTTCCATCTCGGATCCTTTAGTGCATCATCAATATTTGAAGGTATTTCTTCTTTATCAAGGCAAGCTGTAAAAGCCTTAAAAGATGGCATCAAGTTACCATACGCAACATATTTTTGAATGGGATACTTAGTGCACTGTCGTACTCCCTTTCTTTTAGCAATAGGCAAATCTTCCAAATTAATTGAAGAGTTTTCATTACCTTCAACATCCTCAGCAGCAAATGGACTCATTTCCAACTCTCGACAAGTGTTAGATTGAAAAACGGTCTCAGGAATGACTTTCTTCCTTCTAGTGTAAACACTGAGTTTTTAGGGGTTTGAACAATTTTAGAATGAGAGTTTTGGGAGGCTGCTGGTTGAAAAATAGATTCTGGAGTAGAGAGATCAGCGGGTAAAGTTTGTTTGG
The DNA here is from genome assembly GCA_958450335.1 of Hibiscus tridactylites. NCBI lineage: Eukaryota > Viridiplantae > Streptophyta > Magnoliopsida > Malvales > Malvaceae > Hibiscus > Hibiscus tridactylites. The sequence continues at coordinate 59,960,639 of OY288273.1, read as the reverse complement.
AAGAAGTTATATCATTGGGAGGAGTAGAAATAAATTCTAAAGATATAGAAGGAATTACGGTTGAGTATATCTGTGGAATAGTAAGAGGCTGCAATTCTTTCAAAGTCTCCCCAGAATTGTAGGCTTTGAAAAATAAGGGTCCTATTCAAAGGTCACATCCAAAGAGACAAAAAACTATTTTGTAGAAGGATAGTAACATTTGTAGCCTTTTTTAAGTGAAGAGTAACCCACGAAAATACACTTCAAGGACCTAGGATCTAATTTTGACCGAGAAGGATCAATAGAATGCACAAAGACAGTACAACCAAATATTCGAAGAGGAAGTATAGAAGACATGGGTTTAAAATTTGGATAGCTCTCCAACAAAAGTGATTGTGGTGTTTGAAATTTAAGTATTTTACTAGGCATTCGATTTATAAGATAAGTGGCAATCAATAAAGCCTCACCCCACAAGTAATTTGGAACATTATTAGACAATAATAATGATCGAGTGACCTCTAGTAAATGCCTATTTTTGCGCTCAGCAACCCCATTTTGTTGTGGTGAATCCACACAAGAGCTAATCTAGACTATTCCTTTCTCTGTAAAAAAATTCCCCAAAGAAGTGGTAAAATACTCTCTCCCATTATCGAACTGAAATATTTGAATTTTACTTTCAAATTGGGTTTCTATCATTGTATAAAACCTCCTAAAAATAGACTCAACCTCAGATTTTTCTCGCATTAAGTAAGCCCATGTTATCCTGCTATGGTCATCTACGAAAGACACGAACCACCTATAACCATTAATACTCTTCACTTGAGAAGGACCCCAAATGTCATTGTGAATCAAAGAAAATGGTTTAGATGTTTTAGAAGAAGATGGTAAATAAGAAGCTTTAGATTGCTTAGCAAGAGGGCAAACATGGCATTTGAACAAATGCGGTTTTGTATGAGTAAACAAGTGAGAGAAAAGTTTGGCAAGATAAAAAAAAATTGGGTGGCCTAACCGAAAATGCCATAACATGATTTCATCATTTTGTTTTGAGGGTGATATGGAACCAGAAAAAGCTTGAGATTGGAGGGGTTGCTTGCCAAAAAAGGTATAAAGCTCATTGTTCAATCTGGCATTGCCAAGTATCTTCTTCGAGTCCACTGCCTGTAAGATACAATTATCATCAATAAACTCCAGAGAACACTGTAAACCCTTAGATAGCTTACTGACAGACAGTAGGTTGCATTTCAAATCTGGTACAAACAACACACCACTAAGCATTATATTTTCAGTGAGAAGAACTAAACCAGTCCCTTGTATTGGACATAAGGACCCATCTGCAGTTTTAATAGACTGCCGAGAACAAAAGAGTTCAAATGTTGCAAACAAACCCCTATTACCAGTCATATGGTCGGAGGCTCCAGAGTCAATAATGTAAGTTTACTCGAACTAGAATTGTAAGTCTAGTTGAACTAGATTAGTTATTGTAATCTAACTATATTGTATAAGTTTAGTTAAAGTCAAACTCCTAAGACTAGAGTTAGAAGTTAATAATTAGTAGGACTCCTAATGTAACTAAAAGTCCTAGTCTATAAAAGTCTGCAAACCTTTGTAAGTTTATCAATCAATTTAATCGAAAGAAACAGAAATACATTATGTTTTTCTTCAATTCTGTTTTTCTTCATTCGATTTTGTTTTTCTTCATGGTATCAGTCTAAATTCGATCCTATCGGATTTTTTTTTTCTCTTTTCCTCTTCAATGGATAATTTGACTTCATCTAGAGGCTTCACCAATCAACAGATGGTACAACTACAGCAACTGTTCGGCAGATTCATTAAGAGCAGTGCAGGAAATCTGGCTTTCGCAGACAATGATGGTACACAGACCAACTCTTCTTCCGCTGCACTTCTTTCTACTACGAATACATCAGCATGGATTGTGGACTCTGGTGCTTTTGAGCACATGACTAGTAACAGGGAATTGTTTTTTCAATTTAAAAATTCCTCCTCTCAGAATTCTGTCAAATTAGCAGATGGTTCTTTCTCACCAATTCAAGGCAGTGGTTCTGTATTTCTTACTGATGACTTAGTCCTTCGAGACGTGCTTTTTGTGCCTAGCCTGAACTGCAATTTGTTGTCAGTTCGCAAGCTCTGCAAGGATTTAAATTGTGTTTTCCAGTTCACTGATTCTGAGTGTTTTTTACAGGCACTGGACTTCAAAAAGAGGATTGGCAATGCTCGCTTGCAGAATGGTTTATATGTTCTTCACAGTACAGGAAATTCTAAACCTTTATCTTCTAAATTTTGTCTTACTTCCTTAGGTCAGTCTGATGTTATGTTATGGCATTTTAGGTTAGGCCACCCAAATTTCACCTATCTTGCAAAAATTTTTCCTCAATTATTTGTTAATCAAAAACCTTCTTCCTTTAAATGCCATATCTGTCAACTTGCTAAACAAACAAGACAATCTTACTTACCCTCTACTTACAAACCCTCACATCCTTTTTCTCTTATCCACAGTGATGTTTGGGGTCCTTCTAAAGTGAAGAATATTACTGTGACAAAGGGGCCATGGTGGCCGGAGATGCAGTTAATGATGGTGGTTTGTGTGTGATCGGAGGTTACCGATTTGTTTGTTTGAAGAAGATGAAGAGGATATTTTCCAGAGAGAACAATATGTTTCTCTGTACTTTCTTATTATTCTTAATTATTCAAATGTGTGTACGATGAGCCTTTAAATAGGCAATTACAGAGTTTTAGTATAGTTAAACTATACCTTTATCTCTAATTTAAATAATATTTATCCCTAATTTAAATAAGACTTCTAGTAAATCTAAACTATTGACTTGGGAATAAACTCTAATTATACATTAAATAAAACTCTACCACTTCTCGGATAACTTACACTCTCCCTCAAACTCTAACACTTCTCAGATAACTTACACTCCCCCTCAAGCTGGTGAGCTAACGTAGTAGAGAACCAGCTTGGATCTTGAATGTGATGCCCTACTCATATTTCTTCTGTTGTTTCTTAGAGAAAAAGAAGATCTCCCTTTTCCGGGAGCCATTGAGTTGAACAACTAGGATATAATCATGTTGTTCTTTGCACGGTCATTGTTGAAAATTTGCAGCTGATGTTGCTGGTTTCGGCATCCTTCTTGAGTTGACTACCAACTTTGTTGTAGTTGTTGGTTTTGCACCTTCTTTAGATGTCTTCCAGCTTTCCTTTGTCAGTGATGACTAAGTAGCTGCTTCCATTCAATAACGATCACAGGAATCTACACTCTCCCTCAAGCTGGTAGTTACACGTACTAGAGTCCCAGCTCTAGTTTTTGATGTAGAATCTCTTGAAAAATAATATAGTTTTTCTTTAAGGTTAAACTAAAACCTTTTCTCTTATCTTTTTAGGATTGATGGCTAAGATAGAACCAAATAGTTTTTTTAAGGCTAAACTATAACCTTTTCGACAAAACAACAAAAATAAACGAGCAGAAATTTCACCAGAGATGTAAGATTCCAACGAAGGAGAAGCCAAGGAACGAGCGTGGCCTAATGATAGCAGCGGAAAAAAAAGTGTGCATATAAAAAGAAGAGAAAAAAATCAGATCAGAGATGGCAGCAGTGGTGACGACATCAAGATCGTTGTTGGCTCATGATACCATGTGAGAAAGGGGCCATGGTGGCCGGAGATGCAGTTAATGATGGTGGTTTGTGTGTGATCAGAGGTTAGAGATTTGTTTGTTTGAAGAAGATGAAGAGGATATTTTCTAGAGAGAACAATATGTTTCTCTGTACTTTCTTATTATTCTTAATTATTCAAATGTGTGTACGATGAGCCTTTAAATAGGCAATTACAGAGTTTTAGTATAGTTAAACTATACTTTTATCTCTAATTTAAATAATATTTATCCCTAATTTAAATAAGACTTCTAGTAAATCTAAACTACTGACATGGGAATAAACTCTAATTATACATTAAATAAAACTCTACCACTTCTCGGATAACTTACACTCTCCCTCAAACTAACACTTCTCAGATAACTTACAATTACTGGTAGCAGAAGGTTTGTGACCTTTATTGATGACCATAGTAGAACCACTTGGACTTACCTCTTGAAAGAAAAATCTGAAGTGACTAGTGTTTTTGAGAGATTTTACAACATGGTCGAGACCCAATTTTATTCTAAAATTCAAATCTTTAAATCGGATAATGGAGGGGAATTCTTTACTAAATCTTTAGGTGATTTTTTCAAGGAGAAAGGGATAGTACAGATTAGTTCTTGTGTTGATACTCCCCAACAGAATGGAGTCGCAGAAAGGAAAAATAGGCATCTACTAGAGGTAACTCGAGCCTTATTGTTTACCCACAATGTTCCTAAATATCTATGGGGAGAAGCCTTATTAATTGCTACATATCTTATTAATCGCATGCCCAGTAGAGTTTTAAATTTCCAAACACCTAGAGATGTTCTTTTATCTTGTTTTCCTCACTTTAAGCCTTTGTCCTCTACACTTCCTTTGAAAACTTTTGGGTGTATCGTGTTTGTTACAAACCATGATCCTTCTAGGTCTAAACTTGATCCTAAATCTCTAAAATGTGTGTTCGTAGGATATTCTTTGTCGATTGTAAATATGTATCTAAGAGTCCTAGAGTTATTAACATGCAGTAGTTATTATTTAATTAGGAGTTTGTGTTGTAATAGAGGTATTTTAGTTTAAGTTTATTCTAGATAAGATAGAGTTTATCTTAAACTAGGAGTTAGAGTTTAATTAAACTAGTATGATGTAACCAGTGTTGTTAAAAAGGGATCCAACACTCTGTAATTTTTACGATAAAATTAAATAAAAACAGAGAAACTACTTTTCTCTAAACTCAGTATTATTTACATGGTATCAGTAGGTTTCGATTCTTAGTCTAAATCGATGGCAAATTCTTCCTCATCCGAGATTAATTCTGGAGGAGAAGCAACATCCTCCGTTGATGTTCTTCCAGATTCTACCACATCGGCAGTCACTTGCCATAAACTGATTGGTCCCAATTATCTACAATGGTCCCAGTCAGTCAAGTTGTACATCACTGGCAGAGGAAAGCTCGGCTATATCACTGGAGGAGTGACAAAGCCTGCTTTGACAGATCCAGGGTACGCGAAGTGGCTGCAAGAAAATAGTATGGTGATGTCTTGGTTGACAAACACGATGACACCAGCAATTGGGGGTAACTTTCTCTTATATGAGACTGCAAAAGAAATCTGGGATGCAGCTCAAGAAACTTATTCAAGTTCAGACAATATTTCTGAATTATTTAGCATCGAATGCCAGGCTTCAAATCTAAAACAGGAGGAGATGAATGTCACTGTTTACTACAACACTCTTACCCGACTTTGGCAGCAAATTGATCTTTACGAGTCTAATGACTGGACGAATCCAGCAGATGCTGCTCTTTACAAGAAGAAAACTGACCAGAAAAGAATCTTTCAATTCTTAAATGGTCTACATAAAGGACTGGATGCTGTCAAAGGAAGAATTTTGAGCACTAAACCTCTTCCTTCTGTTAGAGAGGTTTTTTCTGAGGTCAGAAGGGAAGAGAGTAGGCGATTATTCATGTTGGCAGACTCATCCACTAGTGATGGATCTGCACTTCTTACACATACGTCATCTGCCAGCAAGCAAAAAGGAGGAAAATCATGGTGCGACCATTGCAAAAGGGTGGGGCACATTCGAGATACTTGCTGGAAATTACATGGTAAGCCTGCTGACTGGAAACCCCAAAGGATGAGGCAGCAACAAACAGCACCAGTAGCTAATGCAGCATCAGCAGATAGTTCAGTGAGTTTTAGTAAGCAGCAGATTGATGATTTGCAGAAACTTCTTTCTCGGATGACACCAAAATCTGATTTCTCTGGTACAACTGGTAGTGTTTCTTGTTTTAAAACTACTGCTAAGTATTTATGGATAGTGGATTCTGGTGCTACTGACCATATGACAGGGGATGAATCTCTTTTCCTTCAAATTACTGGACAGCAAAGTCAGAGAAATGTTAAGACAGCTGATGGATCTGTCACTAAAGTGGATGGAATAGGAACAGTTGTTGTGAATGATACTATCACTCTTTCTTCTGTTTTATATGTTCCTAACTTACAATGCAATCTGTTGTCAGTTAGTAAATTGTGCAGTGATCTTAATTGTTCCACAATATTTAATGCTACTGGTTGTGTGTTTCAGGAAGTGGATTCGGGGAAGTGGATTGGCAGTGCTAAGTTGTGTGGTGGACTTTACATCATTGAAGGTCTTCCTCCTAAAAGACAAGTCCAACCAAGTTGCACTTTTTCTTTTTCCTTCAACACTACAAATTTAGGATTCAGTGATGTTCTTTTATGGCATTTTAGACTTGGCCATCCAAACTTTATTTATCTTCAGAAATTGTATCCAACTTTATTTGCTAATAAAGACCCACTGTCATTTTCTTGTGATATATGTCAACTTGCGAAACATAAAAGATCACCCTATCCCCCTTCTTCTTATAAGGCTTCTAAACCTTTTTCCTTAATACATAGTGACATTTGGGGTCCTTCTAATGTTAAGAATGTAAATGGGGCTAGATGGTTTATCTCTTTTATAGATGATCATACTAGGATTACTTGGACTTTCTTGATGAAAAATAAATCTGAAACTGAAAATATCTTTAAAAATTTCTATTTCATGATTGAAAATCAGTTTCACAGCAAAATTCAGATTCTTAAGAGTGACAATGGGAGTGAGTTCTTTACTAATACTTTAGGAAATTTTCTTCAAGACAAAGGTATTATTCATATAAGTTCATGTGTTGATACTCCTCAACAGAATGGAGTGGCTGAAAGGAAAAATAGACACCTCTTAGAAGTTGTTCGATCCTTAATGTTATCCTCCAATATTTCTCATTCTTTTTGGGGAGAAGCTGTACTTCATGCAACTTTTCTCATTAACAGGTTACCTAGCAGAATTTTAGGTTTCAAAACTCCTAAGGAAGTCTTACTTCAAACCTTTCCATCTTTTAAACCTTTGTCTTGTCATTTACCTCTCAAAGTATTTGGTTCTACTGCCTTTGTTCATATTCATAAACAGTTTCGGGGTAAGTTAGATCCTAGGGCTATCAAATGTGTTTTCCTAGGATATTCTCCACATAAGAAGGGCTTTAAATGTTACTCTCCTCTACATAGGAAATTTTTTATTTCTATGGATGTCACTTTTCATGAACATTTACCTTATTTTTCAGATACTAAAATTCAGGGGGAGAGATGGGATGAATTTCAGTATCCTCAAATTCAGCTACCACTAGCCGAATCAATACCTACGCCCAAAACTGTTGAACATAATCCTACATCTCTACCTCCCGAATCTGTTCCTGAACCATCAGAACCTTTTTCGCCTATAACTGAAACTGAAAAATCACCTACTACACCTCATGTTTTTTCAGAGAACCAACTTGGAACTAAAGAACTAAGTGTCTATACAAGGAGGAAAAAAGGTCTTGCTCAGGAAACTACACAACCTAGGACTGCTCAAGAAATGGAACCAATTCCACTGTCCTTGGAGGAGGGAGGTATGGAAAATTTGAATGATAATGATGATTCTGTTATTAATACATATGACTTACCTATTGCTAAGAGAAAAGGTGTCAGAAAATGTACAAGTCACCCAATCCAGAGATATGTGGCCTATGGGAAACTATTATCATCATTTAAAGTCTTTACTGCCAAAATTGACAAAGTGCAGATTCCAAAAACAGTGTATGAAGCTTTACAAGATCCTAGGTGGAAGAAAGCTGTAGAAGATGAAATTCAGGCTTTGGAATCCAACAAGACTTGGGTGATGACCAATTTACCTCCTGGTAAGAAGGCAGTTAGTTGTAAATGGATTTTTACAGTAAAATATAACTCAGATGGGAGTATTGAAAGGTTTAAAGCAAGGCTGGTTGCAAGGGGATTTACTCAGTCTTATGGGATTGATTACCAGGAAACATTTGCTCCTGTAGCAAAACTCAATACTATAAGAATTCTTCTATCTCTTGCTGCAAATCTAGATTGGCCACTTCATCAACTTGATGTGAAAAATGCATTCCTAAATGGAAATTTGGAGGAGGAAGTCTACATGCATAAACCAGCCGGTCTAAGTGGTGATCCAAACCAAGTGTGTAAGCTACTTAAATCATTGTATGGCCTAAAACAGTCTCCTAGGGCCTGGTTTGACAGATTTACTAAAGCAGTTTTGAATTTTGGTTACTATCAATGTCAATCTGATCATACTTTGTTTGTGAAGACTTCTTCAGGAAATAAAAGAACTATCTTAATAGTCTATGTTGATGATATAATCATCACTGGTGATGATGATCAGGAGATAAAAAGGTTGAAAGAGTTTCTGGCTACGGAATTCGAGGTAAAAGACTTGGGATACTTGAGGTACTTTCTCGGTATGGAAGTGGCAAGATCAAACTCTGGGATTGTGATTAACCAGAGGAAGTATATTCTGGATCTTCTTTCAGAAACAGGAATGCTAGGATGCAAGCCTGCAGAGACACCTATGGAGTCAAACCTAAAGTTTAGGACCGATGATCAAGGAGTTCCTACGGACAAGGAGCAATACTAGAAACTAGTGGGTAAGCTTATTTACTTATCACTCGCTAGACCTGACATTGCTTTTCCAGTAAGTGTTGTCAGCCAGTTTATGAGTGATCCTAAAGAAGAGCACCTTGAGGCAGTTATGAGAATCCTAAGATACTTGAAGATGACTCCGGGGCATGGAATGTTTTTCACTAAAAATGACAGCAGAAAAGTTGAAATATTCACAGATGCAAGCTGGGCAGGAGAGTTGACAGCTAGAAGATCTACAAGTGGCTATTGCGCTCGAGTATGGGGAAATTTGGTGACTTGGAAGAGCAAGAAACAACAAGTAGTTTCAAGAAGCAGTGCAGAAGCAGAATTCAGATCACTAGCAAATGGAATCTGTGAAGGGATTTGGGTACAAAGACTCCTATCAGAATTGAAATTAAATTACAGCAAAGAGTTTGAGCTTTACTGTGACAATCAATCTGCAATCAGCATTGCAAAGAATCCAGTGCATCATGACAGAACCAAACATGTGGAACTGGACAGACACTTTATTACAAAGAAAATCACAAGTGGGATGGTTAAGTTGAACTTCATCCCAACGCAAGAGCAGTTAGCTGACATACTTACCAAGGCACTTCCAAGAAATACCTTTGATAAGCTTACATCCAAGCTGGGACTATACAATGTCTACTCACCAGCTTGAGGGGGAGTGTCGATTGTAAATATGTATCTAAGAGTCCTAGAGTTATTAACATGCAGTAGTTATTATTTAATTAGGAGTTTCTGTTGTAATAGAGGTATTTTAGTTTAAGTTTATTCTAGATAAGATAGAGTTTATCTTAAACTAGGAGTTAGAGTTTAATTAAACTAGTATGATGTAACCAGTGTTGTTAAAAAGGGATCCAACACTCTGTAATTTTTACGATAAAATTAAATAAAAACAGAGAAACTACTTTTCTCTAAACTCAGTATTATTTACATTCTTCACTAAAGAAGGGCTACAAATGTTACCATCCACCTTCTCGTAAATTTCTTGTTTCTTTGGATCTTAACTTTTTTGAACAGGAACCATATTTTCCCACGGCTGAAATTCAGGGGAGAGTTTTGATGATTTCCAGCCCTCTCTAAAACAGGTTCCTTCTTTTCCTTTACCATCTCCTACCTATTCCTCATCACTTGAGCCTCAGACTTCTCTTTCTCCACCTAATATTTTACCTATTTCCTCACCTAATACCTTATCTACACCACATACTTCACCTATTGTCACGCCTGCAGGAACCCGAAATTTAATTGAACCTTCTTCACAGCCCCCTAAACAACTGCAGGTTTACACCAGGAAGAGGAGAACCATTCCAGAAACCATTCTGCAATCTAGTACTTGCCAAGAATTGGATTTTAGTCCAGTTGCTTGTAAAGAAAGTGGAGGTAATGATTCTGCTAGTATTCCTTCTCATCTTCTTGAATTTGAACACTTACCTATTACCAAAAGAAAAGGGGTGAGACAGTGTACTAAGCATCCTATTCAAAGGTATGCTGCTTATGGGAATTTGATGCCATCTTTTAAAGCATTTACAGCAAAGCTAGATGAAGAACGTATTCCTAAGACTATTGAAGAAGCTTTGCAGAATCCAAAGTGGAAGGAAGCAGTTGATGAAGAAATTGAGGCACTTGAAAAGAATGGTACATGGACCATTACAAATCTTCCCCAAGGTAAAAAAACCAGTTGGATGCAAATGGGTGTTCGCCATTAAGTACAATTCAGATGGCAGTATACAGAGATATAAAGCCAGATTGGTTGCCAAGGGGTTCACACAGACCTATGGAGTGGATTATAAGGAAACATTTGCCCCTGTTGCTAAATTAAATTCAATTAGAGTTTTGTTAAGCCTAGCTGTAAATTGTGATTGGCAACTGCATCAACTTGACATTAAAAATGATTTTCTTAATGGTAACCTTGAGGAAGAAGTATACATGCAGATTCCACCTGGACTAGAAGGTGCTGGACAAAATCAAAAGGTGTGCAAGCTTGACAAATCTCTCTATGGCCTTAAGCAGTCTCCAAGAGCATGGTTCGACAGATTTACCAGGGTTATTTTGGAGAATGGATACAAACAGTCACTGGCAGACCATACCTTGTTCTCTAAGGTAACCTCATTGAATAAAAGGGTTATTCTTATTGTTTATGTGGATGATATAATATTGACAGGAGATGATGAAGTGGAATTGAGTCGATTAAAGACCTTGTTGAGCAAGGAATTTGAAATCAATGATCTAGGAAAACTCAGATATTTCCTAGGTATGGAGATAGCAAGGTTTAGTGATCAATCAGAGGAAGTATGTTCTGGATTTGTTGACAGAAACAGGAATGTTGGGTTGCAAACCAGCAGATACACCCATGGATGCAAACTTAAAGTTCAACAAAGTCGATCCAAGTCCAAAGGCAGATAAAGGACCCTACCAGAGGCTAGTAGGGAAATTGATCTATCTATTACTAACAAGACCAGATATCTCTTTTCCAGTGAATATTGTGAGTCAGCACATGACAGATCCGAGGCAGGAACACATGGAAGCAGCAAAGAGGATTCTGAGATACCTGAAAGGTACACCTGGACATGGTTTAATATTCAAGAAAAGTTCTGATAAAACTGTTAGAGTATTTACAGATGCAAGTTGGGCCAGTGAACTAACAGACAGGAGGTCAACCAGTGGATATTGCTCTTATGTATGGGGTAATTTGGTGACTTGGAAAAGCAAAAAGCAGACAGTTGTTTCCAGAAGCAGTGCAGAAGCGGAATACAGAGCATTGGCCTTGGGAATGTGTGAAGGAATCTGGTTAATAAAGTTGCTTTAAAAACTAGGAATGACCAAAGATGAAAATTTCCAGATCTTTTGTGATAATCAATCGACCATTCAAATTGCCAAGAACCCTATTCAACACGACAGAACAAAGCATGTTGAAATAGATAGGCAATTTATCGCAGAGAAGTTGACAAGTGGAATGGCTTCATTAGAGTATGAGTATGTTCCAGGCGAGGAGCAAGTGGCAGATGTACTAACAAAAGCACTGCCAAAAAGCCTTATTCGACAAATTTTTATTCAAGTTGGGATTATACAATGTATATTCTCCAACTTGAGGGGGAGTGTAAGTTTACTCGAACTAGAATTGTAAGTCTAGTTGAACTAGATTAGTTATTGTAATCTAACTATATTGTATAAGTTTAGTTAAAGTCAAACTCCTAAAACTAGAGTTAGAAGTTAATAATTAGTAGGACTCCTAATGTAACTAAAAGTCCTAGTCTATAAAAGTCTGCAAACCTTTGTAAGTTTATCAATCAATTTAATCGAAAGAAACAGAAATACATTATGTTTTTCTTCAATTCTGTTTTTCTTCATTCGATTCTATTTTTCTTCAAATAATCCATGTAGGATTATTCTGTGTAGCTAAAAAACTAGGGAGAGCATTTGTCGATGAAGTCTGACTTTCAAACCGATGGCAAGTGACTACTTCGCCAGAGAGTTCTGAAAAATCAGCAACAATTGGAAGGGAGTCTGTCGATGAATTAGCACCAGAGGATGCGGAAGGAAAAGCCATCAAGATCATTCAATAGTTACAGAGGTGAAGCCCTTTTATAGACTTAATACAAGAGTTTCACTAACACTAGACTTTCTATAGGATTAATCTCTTATCCTTAGAGTAGTTAGAGTTCCTAAACAATTAGAACACTAATTAAGATCATATTAGAGCCTAGTATTTACACGCTACTAACTTACACTATTTACCGTGTACTAACTCACAACAAAAGAAATATATTTATCACTCACAAACTAATGCAAAAATCAAAATATCTCCCAAAACAAAAGATGTATATTCATAATGACATAGCAGACCATTAAATACACCAAGTTTGTGAAAACATAAGTTCAAATATAGAACGTTTTAAGAAATCAAACCACATTCACAAGGACCATGAATAAGTACTTATATAAACTGCATCATGTTTAAAAATAGAGATTTTGAGGTAGAGAAAACTGAAGAAAGATAGGTTTGTACAGAGAAAGAACAGTTTTTATTCTCTGTGTATTTTCACTTAAAAAAGAAAATTACACATTACAGAAAACAGTCTTTAAAAAGACTATGAGTAATTTGATCTAAGTAGGACTACTTTAAAAACATTATCTCTAAGTAAGATAAGACTAAGAGTTAGACTTAATCTAAACTACATTATCTCTAAGTAAGATAAGACTAAGAGTTAGACTTAATCTAAACTACTGACTTAGTACCATTACACTAAAACTCTTCTATTTACACTGTTAACAACCTACACTCCCCCTCAAGCTGGTGAGTATACGTTGTAGAGTCCCAGCTTGGATGTAAACTCGTCGAAGGTGCTTCTTGGAAGGGCCTTGGTGAGAACATCAGCTAGTTGGTCTTTGGTAGGTACAAAATTGAGTTGAACTTCTCCATTATTCACCTTTTCTGAGATAAAGTGTATGTCTATCTCAATATGCTTAGTTCGGTCATGATGAACTGGGTTTTTAGCAATGCTCATGGCAGATTGACTATCACTTTGTAGCTCAATTTTCTGGCTACACTCAAAATTTAATTCTGAAAGTAGTCTTTTTAGCCAAATTCCTTCACAAATTCCGAGAGCTAAAGCTCTATATTCGGCTTCAGCACTACTTCTTGCTACCACTGATTGTTTCTTGCTCCTCCATGTCACAAGATTACCCCAAACAAAAGAGCAATAACCACTTACTGATCTTCTGTCTGTTAGTTCTCCAGCCCAACTAGAATCAGTAAAAATCTTTATAGTTCTGTCATCACTCTTCTTGAAAATTAGGCCATGTCCGGGGGTAATTTTAAGATACCTTAGTATCCTATGGACTGCATCAAGATGCTCTTCCCTCGGATCATTCATATGTTGGCTTACAATTCCAACAGAAAAAGCAATGTCAGGTCTAGTCAAAGACAAGTAAATTAGCTTACCTACAAGTCTTTGGTATTGCTCCTTATTCACAGGAACACCCATTTCCTCCCTTCTTGGTTTGAAGTTGTTGTCCATAGGAGTTTCTATGGGCTTGCATCCCATCATTCCTGTTTCTGAAAGTAGATCAAGGATGTACTTTCTTTGATTAATGACAATCCCAGCTCGAGATCTTGCAACTTCCATTCCAAGAAAATATCTGAGATTTCCAAGGTCTTTAGTTTCAAACTCCTTGGATAATATTTTCTTCAAATTATCTATTTCGACAACATCATTTCCAGTGATGATAATGTCATCGACATAGACAATTAAGATGGCCCTTTTTCCATTCGGTCCCATTTTTACAAACAATGTGTGATCTGTCTGACATTGTTTATAACCATTCTTTATAACAACTTTGGTGAACCTCTCGAACCAAGCCCTTGGAGACTGTTTTAGGCCGTATAATGATTTCCTTAGCTTGCAAACTTTCTGCTCACTGCCCTTCTCTTCCATCCCTGGAGGTATTTGCATGTAGACATCTTCCTCTAGGTTGCCATTAAGGAATGCATTTTTAATATCTAACTGGTGAAGTTTCCAGTTTTCATTTACAGCTAAGGATAATAGAACTCTTACTGTATTTAATTTTGCAACAGGGGCAAAAGTCTCTTGATAATCAATCCCAAAAGACTGTGTAAATCCTTTTGCCACTAACCTCGCCTTGAATCTCTCCACACTCCCATCAGAATTATACTTCACAGTAAATACCCACTTGCAGCCAACAGTCTTCTTTCCTTGTGGTAACTCAGTCAATGTCCAGGTCCCATTGCTTTTGAGAGCCTCTATCTCATCTTCTACAGCCTTTCTCCATTTAGGATCCCCCAAGGCTTCCTCAACAGTTTGTGGAATCTGGATGCTGTCAATTTTTGTTGTAAAAGCTCGAAAAGAAGGCTGTAATTTTCCATAAGCAATAAATCTCTGTATAGGATGATTAGTGCACTTCCTTACACCTTTCCTCTGAGCAATAGGAAGGTCAATATTATCAATAGAAGGAATAAGAACAGTATCATTAACCACTTCCTTACCAGGTAACTCATTACCTTCCAGATTTTCAAAGGCAACGGGATTAAAGTCAAGTTCTTGGCAAAAACCAGGCTGTATGGCAGACTGCAATATTGGCCTTTTTCTCCTCTTGTAGACACTGATTTCTCCTCTTTCATGCCCATTATTTTGAGTTCCTTGAGGGGTTTTAGGGAGCCTCAAATTAGGAGAAGGTAAAGGTGTTGGAGTGGTATGGGTATGTGTTTTAGGAGAGGAAAGAGGTGAGACAAGATTCTGCACAGCAGTAGGCTGTGAAGATGAATTTTGAATCTGATTTTCCTGAGTTTGCACAACAGTGGGCTGTGAAGGATAATTTTGAGTCTGATTTTGCTGATTTTGCACAGTAGTAGGCTGTGAAGGATAATTTTGAGTCTGATTTTGCTGATTTTGCACAGTAGTAGGCTGTGAAGGTGGTGTTTGGAACTGTAAAGGTTGTATAGGTGTAGGCTGAAATTCAAATAGACTCTCCCCCTGAATTTCAGAGGTGGTAAAATAAGGTCTATTTTCAAAAAAAGAAACATTCATGGAGGTATAGGTCTTTTTAGTAATGGGTGAGTAACACTTGTAGCCCTTCTGAGTAGAGGAATAACCCAAAAATACACATTTTATGGACCTCGGATCTAACTTACCCGTGGATGGATGATGATTATACACAAAAGCTGTACACCCAAACACTCTCAAAGGTAAATTGCAGGATATGGGTTTAAAATGAGGAAAAAATTGAAGAAAAACATCTCTAGGAACTCGAAAACTTAAGGGTTTACTAGGCATCCTATTGATAAGATGGGTAGCAGTGAGAACAGCTTCTCCCCAAAGGTATTTAGGAACATTGGTAGAAAAAAGTAAGGATCTAGCAACCTCTAAAAGATGTCTGTTTTTTCTTTCGGCAATCCCATTTTGCTGGGGTGTTTCAACACAAGAGGTAAGGTGAACAATGCCTTTGGTTTGGAAAAAAGATCCCAAGGTTTTAGTAAAAAACTCACTCCCATTGTCACTATGAAACATTTGGATTTTAGTGTGGAATTGAGTTTCAATCATAGCAGAAAACTTTTTAAAAATCCCCTCAACCTCAGATTTTTCTTTCATTAGGAAGGTCCATGTAATCCTAGAGTGGTCATCAATAAAGGTTATAAACCATCTAGCTCCATTGACATTTTTTACTCTCGAAGGGCCCCAAATATCACTGTGTATAAGTGAGAAAGGATGAGAAGATTTATAAGTGGATGTAGGGTATGTTGATTTAGCTTGTTTGGCAATCTGACAAATATCACAGGAAAAAGACTTTGGATCTTTATTACTGAATAATCGAGGGAATAACTTGGCAAGATAAATAAAATTGGGATGACCTAACCTAAAGTGCCATAACAAAATATCATTTGAGTAATCGAAAATACTCTGTCCTAAGGTAGAAGTCTGAAAAGAGAGGCTTTTATTTGCTTGTCCCTGAATAGGAGTTCCTCCTTGAAGAATGTAGAGTCCTCCATACAACCTAGCGTTGCCAATCACCTTCCCCGAATCCATCGCCTGAAACTCACAAACATTGAAAGCAAACTTAGTTGTACAGTTAAGATCTTTCGAAAGTTTGCTGACAGATATGAGATTGCAAGCCAACTTTGGTACATATAACACAGAATTTAGAGTAATATTCTGATTGAGTTTAACTGAACCACTTCCTGCAATTTCAGAGAAGGAACCATCAGCAGTTTTGATGTAGGAAAGAGAACTCAGTTTCTGAAGACTTGTAAACAAAGAAACGTCCCCTGTCATATGGTCAGAAGCCCCAGAATCGACAATCCAAGTGGAGTTATTACCACGATTCACCAAGCTCACAAAGGAAAGATTACCTGCATTAGAATGCAGGGCTATATTGCTTGCTGCTGTCATCTGACCAAAAAATTTCTGGATGCTGATTTTGGATGGACCAGCTTCAGAATTAACTTCAGAACTCTCGATGCCAGCCATGTAAGCTAGGTTTATTGTTTAGGATCGACAAGAAACCTAATCTGATACCATGAAGAAAGATAGGTTTGTACAGAGAAAGAACAGTTTTTATTCTCTGTGTATTTTCACTTAAAAAAGAAAATTACACATTACAGAAAACAGTCTTTAAAAAGACTATGAGTAATTTGATCTAAGTAGGACTACTTTAAAAACATTATCTCTAAGTAAGATAAGACTAAGAGTTAGACTTAATCTAAACTACATTATCTCTAAGTAAGATAAGACTAAGAGTTAGACTTAATCTAAACTACTGACTTAGTACCATTACACTAAAACTCTTCTATTTACACTGTTAACAACCTACAAAAATTGTTCTCTATTTCCTAATTTTTATTGATAAGACTAGCACATATTTAAAGTAAGTGCCTAATCGAGGAAGAATTACATAAAATCAGTATCTAATATCTGCACCTAATTATTGATAAATCGCTAAATTTCAGCTACTAGATATTAGGAAAAGTAATTCCCTAACTTTCATCAATCTACAATCTACACTCCCCCTCCCCTCAAGCTGGTGAGTAAATATAGTAGAGCACCAGCTTGGATCTTGGATGTGATGCTTTTTTTGTGGGAGTAAATTTGCTCCATTGATGACCTTCTCTGAGATGCAGGTCTGAGATTTTGCATTCAAATGCAAATAGATCAGCATCTTTGCTAGAGAAGAATGCTCCCCTTTCTCGAGAGTCATTGATTTGAACAGCCAAGGCAAAACCATGTTCTTGCACAGCCATTGTTGATAAAATGCAGCTTTTTGTTGCTGGTTTCTGCATCTCTTTGCAGCTGTTATTGTTGGTTTCTGCATCTCTCCTGAGATGCCTTCGAGCTTCCCTTTGCCATACTGAGATGTCTCCAGCTTTCCTCTGCCATTCACGGTCTAGGAGTATTTGCTGCCATTCAACTTATGGTACGTTTGAGATGGTTGATGCCTTAGTTGGAATAACAGGACTGGAAATTCAAGCAGTTCCTGACTGAAAGGTCTAATGCGAAAGATGTACGCATAGCTAGGTTTTTCCATACTTTCCTAGCTAAAATCTGTCGCCATTTTAAGGCTAAACTATAACTTTTCCCTATATTTTACATTGACAAAGATAGAACCATTAGAAAGGAACACTACCAGGCATCTTGCTGGGATTTTTCAAACTTTCATAGCTCGGATACCATGTAGAAAAATAGAGATTTTATGGTAGAGAAAGTTGCTCTCTATTTCTTGATTTTTATTGATAAGACTAGCACATATTTAAAGTATACAAAAGTGTCTAATCTAGGAGGAATTACATAAAATCAGTAGCTAATATCTGCACCTAATTATTGATAAATCCCTAAATTTCAGCTACAAAAAATTAGGAAATGTAATTCTCAAACTTTCATCAATCTACACATCGGTCCTATTTGCCAATTAACGGATAGCTGATAGTAGATTACATTAGCTAAAAGCTGATTTGACTAGCGGATTGTATTAGCTGATTATATAAAAGTGTTTGGTAAAATTAACTAATAGCTGATAGTTGTTTGATTATTTAAACAAGCAAAATGACATATAAGGACATGATTATATTCAATATTTGTTTGAATAATTATTAGTTATCAATATTTTGTATCTATTAAATTAGATTATGAAAAATAATTTTTTTAATGTAACATTTACTAAACATATTTGAAGGATCTTTGTATTAATTTATTATTTATAAATTTATTTTTAATATACTTTAATTAATTATTAAATTTAAATATAAATGTGTGAGAATAAAAAGAAAAAAACAATAGTTTACAAATATCACAATGTAAATATGTGAGGGTAAAAATTAAAATAGAAAAGGTTAAATTTAGGTTATTTAAGGATTTTTTTATAATTGTTAAGGGTAAGGGGTCTTTATAACTCTTATGTCAAAACCTCTAATTTTAAAAAGCTCCTATTAGCATCTTTTTCAAAATTAGAGGTTTCACCTCAATCCACTATTCACCAAACATCCAAATTAGCAGATTTGACCGGTTAAACCTCTAATACTAGCTCAAACCGCTATTTACCTAACAAGGCCATCAAAATAATAACAAGTAATTCAAAATTTCACAAACAAGTTTAAAATAAATACGAAAGGTTCAAGGCATCAATGGTTCAGAGCGTTAACTTTTCAAATTCTTCAAAGAATAACACGTAAAACAAATAGGCCACGCACGATACTCTATTTTGCAAACATAACCAGTAATAAAATATTACAACTGCATGTAAGTTTGATCATCCAAATAAAGGAATTGTTTAATGGCCATAAAATAAGCATTTAACATGGAGAGTATAAATGGAAATTTTATGACAAATTGAACAAATGAAGCAGGCAAGGAAGACATTCAGTCTCTAAGCATATAGAAATGATAGTAACCACAAAGGGCGAGAAACTGACTATTATTGCGGAAAGGGCACTTGGGGCACTAAATAGTGAAAATGTGCATTTAGTTGTTTCGGTCTGTTCAGATTTTATATATTGAAAATCGAATAAAGTATAAACCGAACGACTTTATTATCAAAACCAAAATAACAGGGTTCTTAACGAACCAACATAACCGTTTAAACCAAATTGATTAAAAATAACTTTTTAAAGATTTTTTATAAAGTAAATCATTGTAAAATTAAACATATATATGCAATTTATTACTTGAAAAAGCTTATTCCATTTATTCGGTTTGGATTTCTAAATCTAAACCAAATAAACCATCGAAACCGAATAAACCGAAAAAAATTGTTTAAATCAGTTTGGTTTATTCGGTTTAACCGACTATTTGCTCACCCCTACTAAGCAGTGCAATGGCTATTGTCATTCATCCAATAGTGAATTCTACAAGATATGGAGAGAAAAACCAAACATAAAGAACTGAACAAGGATAGGAAAATGAGAAAAAAAAATTATTGAAGTCCTAAAAGGGGGTTGCAATTACCTGTGGCGAAGAGTACAACATCTGCTATCAACTCCACACCGTGATCTGTAATAACTTTTATGCCATTATCTGTTTTAATCAACTGAATCATGGATATAAAAACATATATTAGCAGAGAGTAACAGGTATTGATGGATAATAAAAGAAAACCTAAATAAAATTGACAAATGAGTACCTCAGTCAAATTCGTCTGTGCATGCAAATTAATTCCCCTTGCTTCCAGATTTCTTGCAACCACCGCCCTCATTTCATCATCAAACCCTCTGCAGCATAGATATAAAGTATTTATCATTACTCTCAAGTATAGACCGAAAGCCCATCTCATCCTATTCCATAACAGTCTTGGACTCTTGGTAATTTCTTATGAATATCTTTAAATCCTTTCAAGAAATTACATAAAACCAATGACAGCTTAGAATAACATTAACTACCAAACGAAATGCCCAAGAAAACATCAGAGGCACAAATAAACTGTGAAGCAGAAATTTCTTAACATTTTATGAGTAAACATGTAAAGCAATTGCAATCACTATAAAATTAACTTAGATCAGATCTAGGAGTCCTTATGAAATACAAGAAAAATCTGGCACTAATAAATAAGATCAGACTGAATAACTACCTCAAAGGAAGCTCCCTTCTGAAAAAGAGATCCACATCAGCACCCAACCCTCTCCAGATTGATGCAAACTCAACAGCAATGTACCTAGACGAGAGAGTATAAATCATCTTGAGATGTTAGCAAACTAAACACATGAAAAGAATGAACACCAAAATAGGAAATCTATCATACCCTCCTCCAAATATAACAGCACGCTTAGGTAAGTCCTCCAAACTCAATGCTTCATCAGAAGTTATGCCCAACTCCTAATATAAAACAGGGAGAATTAAGAAACAAGAAAGGAGAATGTTACCATTATGTTTTAAAAACATAACCAATCTAGTAACTATTTGCAATTTGTCCATGAACTAAGTTTGGATAAATTTCTAACACAGGTTACAAACAAAAAGCAATGACGCAGAAGAAGCCAGCAAGAGAAACTAAAATCCAATTCCTGTAACAATGGAAAGATTGTGAAAACAAAAGGCTAAAGTTCATAAACAATGACGTGAAATCAATCTTTTATTAGCTCACTTTAAGGAAAAAAACACAATGTGCACAATGAACCAAATTTGCATACCTGCAACAATATGCAATCCATAAACAAAAATTGTGGTTTTGATAAGAGAAACAAAACATCATAATTAGGCCACGTACACACTCCACTATTCTAAATCATACGACCTTTCAAGCTACGCACTCCATAAGTTTAAATATTGCCTCTATGGCATATTTTGCTACCAACTTACCATTAATGAAATTGGCTTCCTGTAAAAAGCACAACTCAAAAGCAATTAAAATAAATTTCCAATCCTGAATCACAGATCTGTCAGTTATGAAAGGTTTGTTCATACAAGCATTTGCTGCAATAAATGAAACAC
This sequence comes from Hibiscus tridactylites, assembly GCA_958450335.1. Lineage (NCBI taxonomy): Eukaryota > Viridiplantae > Streptophyta > Magnoliopsida > Malvales > Malvaceae > Hibiscus > Hibiscus tridactylites. Next base: position 59,939,608 of record OY288273.1, on the reverse strand, counting down.
TAATTTCATCATAAGGCTGCATGCTACTATGGAGTACCAAGTTCATCACACTGAATCAACTATTGATCATTCTAGGAGGGTTATTAGTGTGAATACCTGGCCGGGAATAGGAGGACGGTGGGCCCTGCTTCCAGTTGCAATAAGTATATGTTTAGCTGAATAGGAGAGTTTAGTGCCATCCAGTTGTGTCATCTCAACTTCATTTGGACCTACAATCTTGCCCTCCCCTTCAAACAACTTAACACCAGCATTTGACAATAACCGCTTGTATATTCCATTTAATCTGATTATTTCATCAGTCTACAAGTTCAAAGGTAAAAGATAATTAGAAAACAACAATATATATATATGGAGTAGAAGGATAACACAAAGAACCTTTTTATGAAGAAGCTTCTTCCAATTAAAATTGAGCTTCTCATTCAACTCCCATCCATAATTCCGGGCATCCTAGAAGGGAAATAACGTACATTTATCAACCATTTCCAACTGGCTAGCCAGATAGCCAGAAAACATCAGAATTTAGACATGTTCAAGAAAATAATTTAACAGAAAAGATGGGAGGGGAACTAATTGAACATATAAAACAAAAAATGGCAAAATAACAATACTTTCATGATAAATACAAACACCACTTATAAAATGGACTGATACCTCTGTCACCCACATCTTTACTTGCAACAAAAATAAAGTTAGAGCAATAACAGGACGGACAACAATCAAACTAGAATGGAAATCTCAAGAGGGCTCAAGGAAAAGTGAAAATATTCTTATGGGAAATGTTATAGCCTGAAACTCAAGAGGGCTCATGGAAAAGTGGATATATTCTTATTGGAAAGGTTGTAGCCTGAAAAAAAAATCTAGTTTGCTACTTATCATTCAAAATAAAGCCAACTCCAAAGGTATATAAGAATTATAATGACTGGAGTGGCAATGGCCAGAAAGCTATATTTGTCCCAGTGGTCCAACCATTACATCAGTAAACAGATTGAATAGTTTGATACTTATAGAAAGGTCGTGCCATTCTATCAACTTGTCAAGACTGTGACAAAGCCCATAATAAATTTTCTATATAATTATAATTTATTTACATATTTTCAATCAAATGTGATTCCGAAAGAAATCACAGCCTAACCTCCAGTTCACCTCCAAATGCTGCTCCATAGACCAAAATCTTTTTGGGAACACAACCACGAATAACACACCTATGAAACAAAATTGAGAGAAAATTATATGCAAACATAGCAGCTTAAAGATGAAGCAAAACTGTTTAAGTTAAAAAAAAAACATCAACTTACGTCCCACCAACTCCTCCAATGACTTCTGAACTGATTGGATGAAATGGAAGCTCGCAAATCCCAACCTTAAAACATGAAATTTGTGTAATTAATAGATATATTGACATATATATAACAATTGAATTCATAACCAAAGAAACGAATATTTAAGAAGAAATTGTGAAAAAAAAAGTCTAACTAAATTTAAGAAAACAATGTGAACAAGAGCAAGAAGCTAATGACCAACACTCCATCACAGAAAAAAATGAAAAATGCACAAATAGTTTAGCGATCAAAATTAAATGGAAGAACAAACAAAGCAATTAAGATTTTAAAAAATAATGAAAAAGAAACTGAACAGCAAAATAATTAATGATTTATAGTAAATATATTAATGCAACAGAAAACAGGAATGATTAAACAAATCAGTGCCATATTTTGACAAAAACAAAGTAAAAATATTAAGGTTTAAGTTCCATCCCATTAAAAAATTTCCATTAAGCTTAACACCCACTACAGCACCAGAAAAAATACAACATAAAAGGAAAACACCCTGACATATAGATTTCCATTTTCCATGAGAAATTAAACGCAGGTAAAGATGATTACTTCTTTCTTTTTTTTCTTTCACATTTTGTATTATTATGAATTTTAACTTCGAACTTTAGCTTACACTTAATATCTATTCAATTTATCACACTCACCCAAAACAAAATATCCTTTAAATTCTATACGCTCCACTGTAACTAATTCAAGGAATATATGAGTCCAAGTCGAGAAAAAACATTCAATTCAGAACCGATCACCATATGCAATATATGAAAACCGGTATTTATCAAGCAAACAGATTAAGAAATTGACAAATTTCCGAACAAATCTGATCTGCTTAAAGTAAGAGAAGCTAGAAACTTGAAAACCTTAGCTCCAAAGTTGGCGGAGAATCTGGCAGCACGAACGCCACCGCTTCCGGCACCGATAACAAACAAGTCGAAATCATAATGAGCCTCCTCTTGATTCGATTGGTTCATTTCTTCATCAACTAACATCTTCCTAGCCATGATTTACTTGGAAATGGAAACACGGATTCCACGAGTAAAACAATAACAGAAGTCAAAAAAGCGTCAGCCACTTGTTGGTAGATCACGATATTATAATAACACTAAAAATAAAGCATTGGATTTCGAAATGAAAAGTGATTAACTCGGTGAGTGGAGTTGAAGATTGTTTAGGGTTTTAGAATGAAAAATTAAATTAGGTTAAAGTTAACAATTGTTCACTGAAATATTTTAAAAATTTATTTTGATGATCTAATTTTTAAATGCTATATACGATCATTGATTTTTTTTTGTTACAAAACAGTTAATGAGCTTTTAGCTTCCGCTAAGGGGTGACATGAGAGTTAAGAATTTTTTTTATAATAACACATTTGATATAGCTAAGCTCTCTCTGTCTCACTTCTCCATGATTCTCCTTGATATGTCGGCAAGCATCTTTTATATAGGGGAAGGTATAGGCAAAAATCCTTCTTGGAGAGGAAGTTAAGTTGGACTTAGAATTAACTTTATTAAAGAGGTGAATCTCTTTAATTTAGTACATTATTCACTTTTGGCCAAAAGTCCAACTTTATCCTTCCTTTCATGTTTTCGTCATGTTCTTGAGCTCCAACTGTCACACAAAGTGTGTAGAAAAATTCGGCATTTAAAGCTCTACAAATCGACTACCACTTTGCCTGTTTTGCCCTCCGACAGGTTGAGTGGTACACTGCTGCGACATGGCATTCTGCTACCTCGGCATTGGTTTGGAACTGGATCTGCTCCACAAGGCTTCATTCTTCATAAATCAGCTTCCCTCAGTAGAAGCTGTCAGTTGTGGCTTGGCTCGATCAGGGTCTGTTACTAGGTGGTTCTACCTCATCCTTCCTTTTTCTTCATCGTCGTCACATCATCTCCTACCCTGGCAGCGTGCAAATCTGCAAAAGTGACAAACATGCATCAAACAATATTTTTTTCATAGAATAAACAACATATAAAGATCAAAGGAGATAAATGATGAAATCAATGCATGAAGGGCCATAATGTAGCTCAAATGGGTGTAGGTTAAGTGATAATTGCCATTTTAGAGGGTGAAAATATAGAACTTTTGGGCACTTATCAAACTTGTATAATGATCACTTGTAAGCTAATATAATTGATGATGTATCATGGAATGGTTTATGTTGCATAATGTGGTTTATGCATGTTTTACTCTTTAAGCTTTGCATATGGTAGCTATGCATGGGAATGCTTAAATTGTTTGTGGTTTGGAACTTGTCGATGATTCATGATACATGTTGCATGATGTTTAACATGTTGGTTTTGAATAAGGGAAGTACACGGTTTTAGAAAGGCATGATGGTTTTCAAATGATGTTTTAGCAAATTGATATAAGATTTCAATATGGACATGAAAAATGGTTTTAATGCATTGATGGTGTTTTGCTTTGAGCCTCCTCACTAAGCCTTGTGTGCTTACGCTCTCATTTGTCCATCAATGCAGATAATTGAGGATTTAGAGGCAGCAAGTAGCAAGGGATCTCAAGAGAATTCGTTTAAGAAAGTACGTTTCATTTTAGACTAAAGTAATAAGGGCAATGGTGGATCCGTTGAATTGTTGGGAGATTTGTGTAAACTCCCTTTTGTGCAAGTTTGGTTTGCTTGTTTTAGATTTGTAAATGGCCATTGGTATTTGGTTTATGCTTTACTTTGTATTTTGGTATCTTGCTTGGCTTAACAATATGTTGCATGCCTATAGTTTTCCTTTGATGCAAATGTTCATGTTATGATGCTGAATATGCTATGTTTGATTGAGGATTGATCCTTAAATATGTTGTGTATGCCTTAGAAGCATGTCTAAGTAGTATGCTTAGCTAAATCGAATGTTAAACCAGCAAAAATGAGTATTCCAAGCCTAGGCGTATCGGTACGCGGGGTACCGTATCGGTACGGGTAGGCCATTTCTGGCTTGGCGTATTGGTATGAAAAGACTCGTATCGTTACAGTCTTTGTGAATTTCATTGGGCGAATCGGTACGCGGGACTATACCGATATGGTTTTGAGCTATTGGAATCTGGGTTATAAATTATCTTAAAACCGTACTAATACGGTGCTTAGTGTATCGATACGGTGGCAGGTAAGTTAGTTGTTTGGGATCTTTTTGAGGTTCTGTTTCTTTATGTGTTGGTCCCTGATTGTTACACATGCAAATAAATTAATTTGGATGATTATTTTAAGCTGAGATTTGATAGAGATGCATGTAATGTGATTAATTAAATGTTGGTAACTTAAAAGGTGAAGAAGTTCTTATAATTTGGTAAAATTAAAAAAATGGTCTCTAAAATGTATTTGTATGCAATCGAGTCCCAAGTTGATGTCCGATCGAGTTGCAAATCGTTCCACTGTGGAGTTTATCGCTTAGGTTAATAATGAGCATGTTGGGTTTTTAGCACGCTCAAATCGATCACCGAAACCGTCAAGGAGGGATATAAAAGTTTGGTGGTTGAATTGGCTAAAATCGAAATAAGATAGACAAGAGACACAATGATTTTAGAGTGGTTCGGGCTATTAACTAAGCACCTACATCCACTACCTTAGCACACCACTAAGGATTTCCCAATCCACTCAACAATGAATTCGTCCCCTTTTCCTGGTTTAGGAGGAAACCATTACAACCCTATCTTTTGGACTTGGCTAAGATAGAACCAACTCTAGTTTTTCTCTCAAGGCTAAACTAGAACCTCTCCTTTTACAAAGGATTTGTTTGGGTAAACTAAATACCTCACAAGGTTGGTGTTTACAAAATTTAAGCTCACAAGAGTACAAGGATTTACAATTAAGCACTCTCTTTAAAGACTATGTACAAGAGAATAGTAAAAATAAGACTTAAACTCTAATTCTCTTGATCATGTTGCTTGGATGTAGTCTCTAACCATCTTCAAGTGTTCCGACCTTCAATTTATAGTCCCAATTGAGTTTGTGGCCGTTAATAGCCGTTAGAGATGTTTTGGAGCCATTGGAGACTTTGTTTCCCACCATAAATGCAGTTTTGCAGCTCCCCGTTTCGAAACACTCGACCCCGTTTCGAAACACTCTTGAAATAGAAAGAGTCGTTATGTGAAATAAGGAGACCGTATAGAAACGGGTAAGGCCGTATAGGAACGGGTGAGGCCGTATAGGAACAGATGTATAGAAACATGTGAGGTCGTATAGAAACGGGTGAGGCCGTATATGAATGGTTGTATAGAAACAAGTGAGGCCGTATAGGAATGGGTGAAGCCGTATAGGAACGGGTGAAGCCGTATAGGAACGGGTGAGGCCGTATAGGAACGAGTGAGGACAGTTTCAAAAACGTTTCGAAATAGATTATGCCTGTATCGAAACGGGTACATTAAAAGCACTAGTTTGGCTACTTAAAAACGTTTCAAACATTGCCAAAACCATTTAAAACATCCACAAACTTATTTTCAAGTTGTTTGGACTTAAAATCATTTTTGAAATCTTTTCAATTTGGTCCAAAAGTATTTTTCAATTATTATATCAAAACATTAGTTCTACAATCTCCCCCTTTTTGATATAATAAAACAAACTTGAATTTTTTTTTTGGGATTCTCCCCCTTTGTATTTTAAAATTTTAAATAAGAGATTTCAAAAAAAGTTAAAGCTCCCCCTTATTCTTTTGAAAATTCAATTTTTCAAACCATTTCTCCCCCTTTTTGTTATATCAAAAAGAATTCAAAATACTTTTAAGTTCAAAATAATAATAGAGGTGAAAAAATTGATAAAATTAAGAATTTTGGTTTTAAAATGGCCCCCCTTACTCAAAGCATCATTGTTAGGCTTAACAAATAATCCAAGACTTTAAATAAAAGTTAGATAACCAAATGTATAAAATAAAAGTATTAAGCTTAGAGGTTACACAATCTTCTTCTCATGTGTGATTTGAGCATTCTTTGATTTTGCTTTGCTTGCCATTGCTCCAACACACCTACAAAAGACATTCACTTGATTTTTGGTATCCAAATTGCTTTGGATCCATTTACGTTAGTCACAATGTCTTTAGTTCCCTTAGGAACCCATACTTGTTTAATCCTATAAGTTTGTCTCTTCTTTATAGGACAAGTATGTATAGAATGACCATGATAATGGCAATGTGAGCATTTTGCCATTATGTGACAAGATGAATTACTAAAAATGATTTCTTTTTCTTTTGTTAAGCTTTCAAACTTAACTTTCAAATCAATGTTTTCTTTTTCTAAAAAATGTTTACTTGTTTTTGAAAACTCTAAGTCATTTTTCAAAATTTTATTTTGGTTTTCAAAATCCAATTTTGTTTTCAAAAGAAAATCATTTTCAAATTCAAGTTTTGAAATCATTTTCTTAAATTTGGAATTAATGGTCTCAAATTCCAAAAATAATTCATCGAAAGCATCTTGCAACTCATCGAAAGAGTAAGAATAAAGCTCACTTGAGTTAGAAGATACCTTAGGCTCCTCGAGAGCCAAAACACCATCCACCTTTGGATTGGAGAGATGGTTTGCACATGATTGATCATCATCTTTCTTTTCTCCCTTCTTGTTGCCATAAAGCTTCTCAAGTTTCTCCCACAATTCTTTGGCACTTTTGCATGTGGAGATCTTCTTGGAAACTTCTTCGTTGAGGCCACAATAGAGAATGTGCATCGCCTTGGTGTTTAGCTTTGTCTTCGTGTCGTTGGCACTCCTTTGCTTTTTCTTCTTCTCGAGAGCTTCCAAATACCCATCTTCAATGATGTCCCAAACCTCATAGTCTTGAGACTTGATGAAGAATTTCATGATATTTGCCCATTGGAAGTATGCTTCTCCTTCGAAGAGCGGAGGACAGGAGATAGAGCGGCCTTCTTCAAATCTTGCCATTTTCTTGAACGGTGGACTACGAGCGATGGATCTTTACTCTCGGATGTTAGTCCTTCGATCGAGACGAGGCTATGATACCAATTGTTGGGTTTTTAGCACGCTCGAATCGATCACCGAAACCGTCAAGGAGGGATATAAAAGTTTGGTGGTTGAATTGGCTAAAATCGAAATAAGATAGACAAGAGACACAATGATTTTAGAGTGGTTCGGGCTATTAACTAAGTACCTACATCCACTACCTTAGCACACCACTAAGGATTTCCCATTTCACTCAAAAATGAATTCGTCCCCTTTTCCCTATTTAGGAGGAAACCGTTACAACCCTATCTTTTGGACTTGGCTAAGATAGAACAAACTCTAGTTTTTCTCTCAAGGCTAAACTAGAACCTTTCCTTTTACAAGGGATTTGTTTGGGTAAACTAAATACCTCACAAGGTTGGTGTTTACAAAATTTAAGATCACAAGAGTACAAGGATTTACAATTAAGCACTCTCTTTAAAGACTATTGTAACCCCCTTAGCCCGGCCTAGACGGTTGACCCGAACTACGAAGATTACACGGGGAAAACCAAAGTCAACCTTGATTAACGACCCTTTTTTTTCTTTTTAAACTTGTCTAGATGCACATTAATCCTAGGCGTACCCTTGAGGAAATCATACGCGAAAAGCAAAGCGAACAAAATACAATAAGGGACTCAATTGCACAAATTACAAACATTAGGGACCTAAATGTAATTTCTAGAAAGATGGAGGACTTAACTGATTTTTAAGTTACCAATATCAAATTAATCATATTACATGCTTCTTTGTCAAATTTCACCTTAAACGGACATCTCAAACTCAAGCAATTGCAAGAACGAATTTCAGGACCAAAACGTAAAGCTTGCAAACCTTAAAACCATTCAAATCAGTGCCCAACGGTCGTCTGTTTCGGAACGGGGTTGACCGTTCCGAAACGCGGGTTCGTTTCGAGACCTGTATCGAAACAGGGCCTGGTAGTGGCCAAAACGTTTCGGAACGGCCTCTACCCGTTTCGATACACGAAGGCCATTACAGGCCCCCGTTTCGAAACACTAGTGCCCGTTCCGATACGGACTGCCCAGAAAGTGCAGAATTTGCTGGTTTAACATACATTTAACCACTCAAACACATCCTAATGACTTCCTAATCATGCCAACAAGCCATCATGCATATAAGGTACGTGTTTGCAACATTAAAACTCATTCATGGCATCAATTAGGGAAATCCACAAGTCTATAGGCATGCATCCTAATAACCAAGCCAAACAACCATTAAAGCATCAAAGCAAGCACCAAAATGGCCATTTACATATCCAAATCATTTAAGGCATCATGCCACAACTAGGGAGTCCAAAACATCTCCCAAAAACACATCCTAGGTTCCCATTGCCAAATATCAAAAACTAATAATGTTGTGAAAAAGTCACCATACATGAGCTTAGCTTTCCCTTGGATTCTTAGCCTCCTTGCTGCCCTCAAACACCTCAATTATCTGCATTATTGGTTCAAGAGAGAGAGCATAAGCACGAATGCTTAGTGAGGCATGCTCAAAAGAAACAACACAATAATGCATTTTATAAAACACTTTTCTCAAAGCCTTTTAACACTACATCTTCATTATTCATGCAAACTTGCATTCTTAAACAAGCACCTCATGCTTCATTAGTACAACATGTCATATTGGCTTTCAAGTGATAATCCATAACCATTTACAACATAAAACACAATCGGATACGCGGATTACAAGCGTTGTCCCATACGCTTCATACACACTACCGAACACACAAGGTGGAGTTTACCGGTACGATCACAACCCCTCAACACCCGTGATGGAGTTTAACGATACAATCACAACCCCTCCACATCACTCATCGGTAGTTGTATAACATCACTAACGAGAACACGGGACACACAACACAAGATCCACACATGGACTTTTAACCACCATTGTGATCTTAACCATCTCGTTAGCGTACTTGGATGGAGTTTACGGTACAATTACAACCCCTCAACATCCAAGGCGACTTAATTCACGGTGCACCCAATCCTATAGTCGGCTAACTATATCCGATTCAAGTACTTTAAAACTAACACATCACTTGCCAATATACATCATTTATCATCAATAATCCACTGTTTTAAAGCATTAATCAAAGCCATTAAACCATCATGCATCACTATGCATCAAAACCACATTTACTAATATCAAACCAAGGATCTCTTACCTTGAGCATCCTTCAACACATGGCTTTCAAAACCAGCATTAATCATGCTAAAACATGCTTTCAAAATAGAATTTAAACATGCAAATTAAATGCATTGCATCCAACCATCTCGTGGTTCATCCAAGAGAGAGAGTTTTCCCGAAAACTTACTCTTGAGCTTAGTTAAGTTGCTTAGACTTAAACTAAGCTCCCAAACCTTCAAACATTCATTACAAAGCTGGAAATCCCAACTTCACTCACCAATTCCGTTTCGCAAGCTTGCCGAAACGCCAATCAAGCCTCCAGATTAACACCACGAGTATCCGAAGATGCCTCCCCTGTTTTATACACATCAAAGCAAAGGATTAATGCATCATCATGCATTGAAATCTTCAGCCATTACACCTAAACTCGCTGCTCTAACCAAATCTAACATTTCGGCTACCAAACACAACCGAAATCACCTCCAAACTCTTCCACAAAATAACCCAGCCAAGATCCATCACTTCTAACCATTCCTAAACATCAATTAACATCCAAAATGAACCTAAACTCGTCCTTATACCTCCAGCTATAACAGAACACCAAGATCACTCCAAAAACCACCATTTTCATAAGCAAAAACTTAGGAAATTCAACCTATTCAGGATTGCATTGATTAAACCTCAATTACACATCATTAAACATCCAAAATACATTTAAAATCCATCTCAAAACAGAGCCCAAACAATCACCACGAATTTCTTCAAGATTTCTTCCAAATCTTGAGTTTTAAGCCAAAATCAAGTTCATATCATTAAAATCTTTTATAAAAATTTAATTAAGGATTGAGAACTTGGAAATTTCAGTAAAGAACTGAGTATTTAGAGGAGAAGAACATCCTTACCTCTAAATGTAGATTTCTCCTTGATTAGAGCCAAAATCTTGAAAATTCAATAAGCAAAACAATAGAATTTGATGTAGAAAGGATTAGGAATCAATTGATGATTGAAACCTCATCATTTGGTGTGAAAATCAAAAGAAATGTTGCTGTAGAAATGTGTTTGGCTGAGGGAATTTTGAGAGAAAATGAGATGAGAAAGTTTTTAAGAAAGTTAGTTATGAAAAGCTAAAATATGGTTTCCCTCTTTTCCTTTAATTAATTAAACATTAAATGAATCATTAAAATATAAGAAAAATCTGGAGAAATCAATCTTGGGTAAATTAGCTCCTTAAAGATTCAAAGTTTCAATCCTTACAAAACAGTCACCACTGAACTTTTCAAAAATTACATTTTAGTCACTATTTCGAAATGTCACACTACCAAACCTTATTTTGTAAAATTGATTTCACCACTCTCTTATATATATTAAAAGAGGATTTTTAGATATTTTTCCCATATTTTTAAAGCATCCCGAACTAGGCTTTCCCTAAAACCACCTTTTATATTCAAACCGAAAATCAGACCGGTCCGGTTCAGACCCTAAACTTCCAAGCCCAAAATTGGGGTGTTACAACTATGTACAAGAGAATAGTAAAAATAAGACTTAAACTCTAATTCTCTTGATCATGTTGCTTGGATGTAGTCTCTAACCATCTTCAAGTGTTCCAACCTTCAATTTATAGTCCCAATTGAGTTTGTGGCCGTTACTAGCCGTTAGAGATGTTTTGGAGCCATTGGAGACTTTGTTTCCCACCATTAATGCAGTTCTGCTACTCCCCGTTTCGGAACACTCGACCCCGTTTCGAAACACTCTTGAAATAGAAAGAGTCGTTATGTGAAATAAGGAGACCGTATAGAAACGGATAGGGTCGTATAGGAACGGGTGAGGCCGTATAGAAACGGGTGAGGCAGTATAGGAACGGCTGTATAGAAATAGGTGAGGCCGTATAGAAACGGGTGAGGCCGTATAGGAACAGATGTATAGAAACATGTGAGGTCGTATAGAAACGAGTGAAGCCGTATAGGAACAGGTGAAGCCGTATAGGAACGGGTGAGGCGGTATAGGAACGGGTGAGGACAGTTTCAAAAACGTTTCGAAACAGATTATGCCTGTATCAAAATGGGTACATTAAAAGCACTAGTTTGGCTACTTAAAAATGTTTCAAACGTTGCCAAAACCATTTCAATCATCCACAAACTTATTTTCAAGTTGTTTGGACTTAAAATCATTTTTGAAATCTTTTCAATTTGGTCCAAAAGTATTTTTCAGTTATTATATCAAAACATTAGTTCTACAGAGCATCTAGACAAGATAAAATGAAAAAAATCAGGGTCGTTTATAAGAGTAAACTTCCCGGTTTACTTCAATATTCCCCGTGTGACCCATTCGGTTTGGTTTAACGCCTAGATCAGGTCGAGGGGGTTACATTTGGTGGTATCAGAGACATGTTTCGAAAGAGTGGGATAATGGTAAGTTGATGTTGTAACGCCCCGATTTTAGGGCCGGGAGATAATCGGATTAGTCAAGCCGAGTCGGGTTAAATTTAAATCGGAGAAAAACTATTTTTAACACACCTAAAGTGTTTTAAAAGAGTAAATGGAAAAACGAGAATTTTTCAATAAAAGAAATAAGGAAAAGGGATTTTTGAAAGCCATCATCTTCTCCAAATTGCTTTTCACGTTCAAAACCTCCCCTAAACCCCATTTCACTATTCCATTGCCCCAAGCTCTTAATCCAAGTGATTTCTTCAAGGTAATTGATGTCTTAACTTGGTTTCATCTTCTTTGAGTCATAAATGTTGGGATTTTTGCAAAACCTATGGTTTAAACATGTTTTGATTTTTAAAGTTTGGTTTGAAATGAAAGGAAGTTTATAGGTTTTCGTTTGGATTGACTATGGCTGAGTTTGAGTGTGTTTTAACTTTGTTTTATTGCTAAAATAACATGAAAAGGATGGCTTGTTATGGGAAACCCAAAATGGGTATTGTAGGTGATTTTGGGAGTTGAAAATCTTGAGTTTTTGGATGAGTTTTGGGTTTAAATGACAGCTGAAGGTTTGATAGCTTTGGGTTGATGTTTAGGGATGTTAAAAGATAGATTTTTGATGGTAAATTCGTTCGGTGTGGCTGCAAGTAGTTTGGGACTAAATTAATACATTTCAGGTGAAATTTGGGCTTGAATTGATGTGTTTTGTTGCAAGATTGTTGAGTTCTAGGTTTTTGTTATGTTTCTGAGCGTATTAGTGTTCTAATGTTCAGTTTTGGGTTGCTCAAAACAGAGGAATTGGATTCGGGCTTCGCGGACGGAAATCCGAGTAGTTCGGAGGCTTGATTCGGCATCTGGGACATCGTTTGTGTGTTGGATGGTGAGTGGACCAATTTTAAAAGCCTTAACGTGGTTAAGGGAATGTTTTGGGAGTTTGGGTTGAGCTTGAAAGGCCAACCCAAGCTCAAGAGTAAGTTTTAAAGGTTTATGCAATTAATCAGTGTTTTATGATTCTTGATGCAATGTGAACATGGTATATTGATAATGTGTTAGTTTGCATTGTTATACATGTTGAGACTTATGACTTGTGTTTATATTTTCATCGTGAGTACATGCCTTGCATCGAAGTTTGGACATGGTAAGTGGTTCAAGCATCGATAATGCTTGTGGTTGTGAATGAGTATATTGACACATGTTGAGTCGTTACCGAATATAATTGATCGATCAATAGGATTAGAGTGAACTCGAGGTAAAAGTCGTGCGTGGCCTTAGTGATCCTAGATTCCACTAAGGAGGAGTACGGTGATGTGAGATTTCACAGGAAGTTATGTTTTGCTAGATGAGTGAGTACGGTGATGTGAGATTCCACCGGAAGTTATGTTTTGCTAGACGAGTGAGTACGGTGATGTGAGATTCCACCGGAAGTGTCTAGTGAGTTTGAGGAAAAACTATTCGCGTATCCGAGTAAAAATGATGAATGTCAATATACCCATGATGCTTTAATTCTCATGTTATGCATGTTGTTGATTTCTTCTTTTATGCTTATGCATTGTTGGTTACTTTGCTTGCGTTATGAGAATGAGCATGTGGTAAGCCTATGGCTTGTGGTTGCATTCGGTAAATGCATGTTGCTATGTGTTCAAGCATGTGGAAATGATTTGGAAATGGTTTTGGTTTTCAAGCAAACTAATGTTTTAAAACTGCATTGTTGTAGCTACCGTTTTGAGCGTCGCTCACTAAGCTTAAACGCTTACGCTCTACTTTCCAACAATGCATGCCCTTAGACCTCCAGATCAGCTCAGGGAACAAGGGAGAATCCAAGGGAGTTTGGTTTGCTCAAGTATGAGTTTAGACTACAATAATTAGTATTAAGCAATGGGATAGGACCTTTATGTTTTGAGGAGTTTGTTGGCATGTCTCTTGCTTTGGACAAGTTTGCTTAGTTGTTTTGGTCTTGTATTGCCTTATGCCTTGATGGTTTATGCTTTGGTTTAGCTTTTGGCTATGTTGGTGAATGCTATGTATGCTTGTTACCTTTAAGAATCTTGTCTTGTTGGTTGTTGCATCGTTAAGTGTTTAAATTGCTTTATATGTTTATCCATGGATGCCTTGAGTCATATGTGTGCTTGTATGTTGCTTAAACGTTTGTTAAATGCCTCTAGTGTTGAGTCCTTTGCGCTTTTAACAGCTAAAATCTGTTTTGCAGTGCAAGGCGTATCTATACGCTTAAGGGCGGTATCAATACGGTCCCTTGTTGTAGGCAAGGCGTACCGGTACGCGGGGGCGTATCGATACCCAAAATGTTTTCTGGAAATCTGAGAAATTGACGAGATTTTGGCGTATTGGTACGGGTCCCGGGTGTATCGGTACAGTCTTTGTAGTTGACCAAGGAAAGTTGACCGTTGAGGGCGTATCGATTCCAGCCTTGTGGGTATCGATACGGTCTCCCTAGGTTTTACTTGGGGTGTTGACCGAGTACAGGCGAATCGATACGGTCCTTTAGCGTATCGATACGACCTGTTGTAAAATTTGAAAAGAGTTATCTTAATTTCCTGTTTTGCTTAATTTTGTATCCATGCGTGTTTTCCGCTGCGTGTCCTCTCACATAGGATATAATTAATACATCTAGACAAGATAACTTTAAAAGAAATTTTCTAGGGTTGCTAATCGGAGTGGAGCCTTAACGGGTTTCGCTTCGGTTTTCCCCGTTAACCCGTTCGATGCGGTCTGACAGCTAGGTCGAGTTGAGGGGGTTACATTTGTTGGTATCAGATCCTAGGTTTCGCCTAGGTTCGTTGAGTTTCCGCAAGCCGAAACGTAAGTGAGGTAAGTTTTATGGTGTAAGCTTGTTAATTGTGATTGCATGGTGATTGTAAGCATGCTTGTGGCTATCTTGGTGTTGGTTGAGAAATAGTTAGAGGCACCCATTGCAAGTATACTATTATTGTAAGTGATTTTAAGTTTAAGGACTTGAGCACCTTGGACCTTGTTCCTTGCTAACCCCAAATCATTTCACTTGTTGTATTTGTTGTTTAGCTTTGCATCTGTTAGCATGGTGAGACCGAGGGGAAGGCTAAGAATGGATAATCCGAGGGTTGAGCGGATTGAGAATGTTGAGGATGTGCGAGGAGTGAACTTGCCTCCTCTTCCTACGGGGGGTGGAGTGAATGTTGAGGGTGTTGGACCCCAGGCTGGTTATGGACAAACATGTATTGATGTGAATCCGTTAATTCAGGCTATGGCCGGGGCTATTCAGACAGCTTTAGCAGGTGTTCGGGTTGCAGCACCACCTCAGTGTGCAGGTTCTGGTTTACCGTCAGAGTGACTCCGTAGCTTGGGCGGGGTTGAGTTCTGTGGGTTGTCACCCGAGGGTTCAGAGGCATGGTTTGAGAGCACAGTTCGTATTTTGAGTCAGATGGAGTGTTCTGAAGTGCATAAGCTAGGTTGCATTGTCTCTTTGCTTCAGGGGGATGCCTACACTTTGTGGACTACTATCACTACGGGTATGGCAGAGGCCGAGGTTACTTGGGAGTTCTTCAAAAATATTTTCCGTAAGAAGTACCTAGGTCCTAGATACTTAGATGAGAAGAATAGAGAGTTCATGGCTCTAGTTCAGGGTAGCTTGATCGTGTCCGACTATGAGGTGCAGTTCGTACGTCTGAGTAGTATGCTTCTAAGTTAGTTCCCACTGAGAAGGAACATTGTGAGCGTTTCCGTTATGGGTTGGTTCGGGATGTGAAGACCTACATGTTGGCTTCCGACTATATAGATTTTGATGTGTTGGTCGCTAGGGCCAAGGACATCAAACAGTCTTTGGGACTTGTAGATCGCAAGGGTGGATCTAGTTTAGGAAAGAGGACTATTGAATGGGACAGAGATCGTGCCAAGAGGCACAAGGATAGGAAACCTCATCATGATCATAGACGCGAAGGTGGTAATCTGGGGCGAAGCCATCACGGCCAAGGGACTGAGAATCGTACTCCCGAGTGCAACAAGTGTAGTAGACGTCATTACGGTGAGTGTTGGGGCACTTATGGCTCTTGTTAAAACTGCGGGTCTAGGGCACATTTGAAGCGTGATTGTCCACATCCGTCTAGGAATGGACAAGCTCCTGCACGAGCTGTCGAGCATCAGAGAGGCCGTGGGTGCGGTCGAGGTAGCTTTCAGCCTAGGAATGACGATCAGAGGAATGTAGCTCATGTTGTAGCAGTTCAGCCCGAGGGAGGTGGGCTAGCTAGGGTGTATGCACACCGTGAGGACAGGAATGACACAGATGTGATTGTAGGTAATTTCTCGTTACAGCCTTTAACTTTGCTTTCCTTGATTGATTCCGGTTCTACGCATTTGTATATATTGAGTGAGCATGCAAGATTGCTAGATATTCCGGTTGAGATATTAGATGTGGGTATGAATGTCATTAGTTCCTTTGGTGAGACAGTGGTGGTCAGAAAAATGTACAGAAGATGTCCTTTGATGGTTCAGGGCCATGTTTTTCCCGTGGATATGATGGAATTGTCGTTTTATGGTTTTGATGTAATATTAGACATGTACTGGCTTGTAGAGCATAGGGCTAGGGTAGATTTTGAGACAAAGCGGGTGTCCCTGAGACTTTCAGAGGATCACGAGGTAGTAATAGTGGGCGAGAATGTTAAGTTCTTGTCCAATGTAGTTTCAGCCTTAGAGGCTCAGAAGTTATTGGATGTGGGTTGTTAGGCATACCTAGCCTATGTTATGAATACAAATATGGATGAGGCGCGACCGCAAGACATTAGGACAATTTGTGACTTTCCAAGTGTATTCCTAGTAGAATTGCCTGGTTTGCCTCCAGAAAGAGATGTAGAGTTTACTATTGAGATATATTCAAATTCAAATCTAGTATCGATTGCACCGTACCGAATGGCTTCTAAAGAAATGAAAGAGTTGAAGACACAACTTCAGAAATTGATAGACCGAGGGTTCATTCGCCCGAGTACTTCACCTTGGGGTGCACCGGTGTTTTTTGTGAAGAAGAAAGATGGCAATTTGAGAATGTGTATTGATTACCGACAGTTGAATAAGTTGACAGTGAAGAACAAATATCTGTTGCCAAGGATTGATCACTTGTTTGATCAGTTGAGAGGTGCTTCAGTGTTCTCGAAGATAGATTTGAGATCCGGTTATTATCAGTTGAAAGTAAGAGATCAAGATGTACCGAAGATAGCTTTCCGCACTCGTTATGGGCACTACGAATTCTTAGTGATGCTCTTTGGTTTGACTAATGCACCAGCAACTTTTATGGACATGATGAATAGAGTGTTTTCACGAGTACTTGGATCAGTTTGTGGTGGTGTTCATTGATGATATTTTAGTGTACTCTCGTACCAAGGAAGATCATGATCAACATTTGCGTTTGGTGTTGCAGAAATTGTTAGACAATCAGTTGTATGCCAAGCTAAGCAAGTGTGAGTTTTGTATTAGGGAAGTAGTCTTCTTAGGCCATATTGTATCAGCCGAGGGAATCCGAGTGGATCCTAAGAAGGTTGAGGAAGTTGTGAATTGGAAACAACTGAAGACAATGACCGAAGTTTGTAGTTTCTTAGGTTTGGCCGGTTACTATAGACATTTTGTTGAGGGTTTCTCAAAGGTTGCAATACCTTTGACTAAATTACTACATAAGGATGTTCGGTTTGAGTGGACTGATGCAAGATAACAAGAATTTGAGAAATTGAAAGAAGCCTTAATCGAAGCTTCTGTTTTAATTCAGCCTGTGTCAGGGAAAGAGTTTGTAGTCTTCAGTGATGCGTCGTATGTTGGCTTAGGTTGTGTGCTTATTCAAGAAAGAAGAGTAATGGTCTATGCGTCTAGGCAGTTGAAGACTCATGAGCGTAATTACCCTACGCATGGCATAGAACTGGCTGAAGTGGTTTTCGCTTTGAAATTTAGGAGACATTACTTGTATGGTGAGAAATGCACATTGTATACGGATCACAAGAGTCTGAAGTATATAATGACATAGAGAGAGTTGAATCTTAGACAATGTAGGTGGCTAGAGTTACTTAAGGACTACGACCTCACGATTGAGTACCATCCGGGTAAAGCCAATGTAGTGGCCGATGCTTTGAGTAGAAAGGTAGCAGTGGAATTACAAGCTATGTTTGCTAGATTGTGTTTGTCTAAAGATGGTGGTTTAGCGGCCGAGTTCCAAGCTAAACCTTCGTTGCTTCAGTTGATTAGAGAGAAACAATTGCAAGATAGATCATTAGCATCTCATGTACAAGACATAGCGGAGGGTAAACCGACAGATTTCTGTTTTAGTAGTGATGGAGTCTTGTGTTTCAAGAGTAGAGTAGTTGTTCCGGAAGATGTAGACTTGAGATGCACCGTTCTAAATGAAGCTCACAGTAGTCCATCTGTTATACATTCGGGAAGTACGAAAATGTATCGCGATTTGAAAAATGAGTATTTCTGGGTTAGTTTGAAGAAAGATGTTGTTGAGTTTGTGAGTAAGTGCATGGTTTTTCAGCGAGTTAAAGCCGAGCACCAGTTTCCTTCAGGTTTGTTACAACCATTGAGAATTCCCGAGTGGAAGTAGGAGAGAATTGTCATGGATTTCGTATCGGGTTTGCCATTGACACCTTCTAAGAAGAATTCAGTTTGGGTAATTATTGATCGTCTTAAGAAATGTGCGCACTTTTTGGCCGTTCACACCACTTATACTTTAGATAAGTTTGCCGATTTGTATATCAGTGAAATAATGAGATTGTATGGTGTACCGAAATCTATAGTGCCAGACAGAGATCCAAGGTTTACGACTAGATTTTGGGAGAGTTTGCATAGTGCTTTGGGTACTCGATTGAATTTCAGCACTACATATCATCCTCAGACCGATGGTCAGTCAGAGAGAGTCATACAAGTGTTGGAAGACTTGTTGAGATGTTGTATTATTGAATTTTAGGGTTCGTGAGAGAAGCATCTACCGTTAGTAGATTTTGCATATAATAACAGTTATCAAGCGAGCATTCAGATGACACCTTATGAAGCTCTATATGGTAGAAAATGTAGAACACCTGTTTCTTGAGCCGAAGCGGGACAAAAATTGATACTTTTGCATGATATGCTTAAGGGTACTACCGAGAAAGTACAGTTGATTTGTGACCATTTGAAGGCAGCTTCGGATAGACAGAAATCTTATGCAGATTTGAAAAGAAGAGAAATAGAGTATGCCGTGGGCGACAAAGTGTTCTTGAAAGCCTCACCTTGGAAGAAGGTGATGAGGTTTGGTAGGAAAGGTAAGTTGAGCCCGAGATTCATTGGTCCATATGAGATAATTGAGAGAGTGGGTCTCGTTGCCTATAGATTGAGACTGCCGGACGAACTAGAGAAGATTCACGATGTGTTTCATGTCTCGATGCTTCGGAGGTATAGATCAGATCCGTCACATGTAATGCCAGTTGAGGAGATAGAATTGAATCTGGATTTGACCTACAATAAAGAACCATTTGAGATTTTGGCTTCGGACATCAAAGTGTTGCGAGGAAGGACCATTGAGTTGGTTAAGGTTAAGTGGCGACACCGAGGAGTGGAAGAAGCCACTTGGGAGAGGAAGGATGACATGAGAAAGTAGTTTCCGCATCTCTTTCTGCCAGGTAAATTTCAGGGACGAAATTCCTTAAGTGGGGGAGAGTTGTAACGCCTCGAGTTTAGGGCCGGGAGATAATCAGATTAGTCAAGCCGAGTCGAGTTAAATTTAAATTGGAGAAAAACTATTTTTAACACAACTAAAGTGTTTTAAAAGAGTAAAGGGAAAAACAAGAATTTTTAATAAAAGAAATAAGGAAAAGGGATTTTTGAAAGCCATCATCTTCTCCAAATTGCTTTTCACGTTCAAAACCTCCCCTAAACCCCATTTCACTATTCCATTGCCCCAAGCTCTCAATCCAAGTGATTTCTTCAAGGTAATTGATGTCTTAACTTGGTTTCATCTTCCTTGAGTCATAAATGTTGAGATTTTTGCAAAACCTATGGTTTAAACATGTTTTGATTTTTAAAGTTTGGTTTGAAATGAAAGGAAGTTTATGGGTTTTCGTTTGGGTTGACTATGACTGCGTTTGAACGTGTTTTAACTTTATTTTATTGCTAAAATAACATGAAAAGGATAGGTTGTTATGGGAAACCCGAAATGAGTATTGTGGGTGATTTTAGGAGTTGAAAATCTTGAGTTTTTGGATGGGTTTTGGGTCTAAATGACAGCTAAAGGTTTGATAGCTTTGGGTTGATGTTTAAAGATAGATTTTTGATGGTAAATTCGTTGGGTGTGGCTGCAAGCAGTTTGGGACTGAATTGAAATGTAATAGGTGAAATTTGGGGTTGAATCGATGTGTGTTGTAGCAAGATTATTGAGTTCCGAGTTTTTGCTTTGTTTGTGAGTGTATTAGTGTTTTAATGTCCAGTTTTGGGTTGCTCAAAACTGAGGAATTGGATTCGGGCTTCGCGGACGGAAATCCAGGTAGCTCGGAGGCTTGATTCGACATCTTGGACATCGTTTGTGTGTTGGCTGGTGAGTGGACCAATTTTAAAAGCCTTAACATGGTTAAGGGAATGTTTTGGGAGTTTGGGTTGAGCTTGAAAGGCCAACCCAAGCTCAAGAGTAAGTTTTAAAGGTTTATGCAGTTAATCCGTGTTTTATGATTCTTGATGTAATGTGAACATGTTATGTTGATAATGTGTTAGTTTGCATTGTTATACATGTTGAGACTTATGACTTGTGTTTATATTTGCATCGTGAGTACATGTCTTGCATGGAAGTTTGGACATGGTAAGTGGTTCAAGCATCGGTAATGCTTGTGGTTGTGAATGAGTATATTGACACGTGTTGAGTTACTACCGGATATAATTGATCAATCAATAGGATTAGAGTGCACTCGAGGTAAAAGTCCCGCGTGGCCTTAGTAATGCTAGATTCCACTAAGGAGGAGTACGATGATGTGAGTTTCCACCGGAAGTTAGGTTTTGCTAGACGAGTGAGTACGATGATGTGAGATTCCACCGGAAGTGTCTAGTGGGTATGAGGAAAAACTATCCGCATATCCGAGTAAAAACGATGAATGTCAATATACCCATGATGCTTTAATTCTCATGTTAAGCATGTTGTTGATTTCTTCTTTTATGCTTCTGCATTGTTGGTTACTTTGCTTGCGTTATGAGAATGAGCATGTGGTAAGCCCATGGCTTGTGGTTGCATTCGGTAAATGCACGTGAAGGTAAATGCATGTTGTTATGTGTTCAAGCA
The DNA here is from genome assembly GCA_958450335.1 of Hibiscus tridactylites. NCBI lineage: Eukaryota > Viridiplantae > Streptophyta > Magnoliopsida > Malvales > Malvaceae > Hibiscus > Hibiscus tridactylites. The sequence goes on along the minus strand of OY288273.1, from coordinate 59,918,511 downwards.
TGTGGAAATGATTTGGAAATGGTTTTGGTTTTCAAGCAAACTAATGTTTTAAAACTAAATTGTTGTAGCTACCGTTTTAAGCACCGCTCACTAAGCTTAACCGCTTACGCTCTCTTTTCCAACAATGCAGGCCCTTAGACCTTCGGAGCAGCTCGGGGAACAAGGGAGAATCCAAGGGAGTTTGGTTTGCTCAAGTATGAGTTTAGACTACAATAATTAGTATTAAGCAATGGGATAGGACCTTTATGTTTTGAGGAGTTTGTTGGTATGTCTCTTTCTTTGGACAAGTTTTCTTAGTTGTTTTGGGCTTGTATTGCCTTATGCCTTGATGGTTTATGCTTTGGTTTAGCTTTTGGCTATGTTGGTGAATGCTATGTATGCTTGTTATGTAACCCCCTAAACCCGACCCAGAAGGAATGGGCTGAATCTAGGAAGTCAGAATTGAAAACTAGCCCCACAAGTTATAAATCTTAAAGTTAAATACTTAAAAGTATAAATTATTCTCGAAAATAAATAATAAACTCAATATTTTCATTCAGTATAAAACGTAATCATATATCATTGTTCAGACAACTTGCTTAAAAATTCGAAAGTAACTTCATAGATGCATGCATTTAATAAAACCCAAATTAAAAATTGTTCCAAAGTCCACACTACAAAAATATCCCATACAATATTAAAACAATATTATGAGGTAACAGAAAGGTTCGTACTGAATAATAATTTATCTGAATAAACAAGAGATGCTCCAAGTACGGATCGCCTAAAAAGTTTGAGATATCTAAAAAGTAAAATCTAAGGGGTGTAAGCTAAAGAGCTTAGTGTGTCTCTAAAGCGCAAAAGAAGACAAAACAAAATAAAAAAATATTTTATTTTATGATAAAGACTTTTCTGAAAACACAACAAAACCGAATTATGATGATATGATGTCTGATGCACATGAATCATAGTATCCATCTCCGATACACCAAAAAGTAAGGTTCCCCAGAACCTACTTTCTCTTTCGTCACCATCCGAAGTGGAACTCAGCTCGAAAGGTGGAACCACTGATCCGAAGCAGAATTCAGCCCAAAAGGTGAAACCACTGAACTTCCCCGAACAAATCTCAAACCATATACCCACAATGATATGATGCAGATTTTAAAATCCGAGTCTCATCCGAAACTTGAATTATGAAAATTCAAGTTGCACAATACTATAAATCCGATGTTTTACTATTCTGAAAATCTGATATTTCACAATTTGGTAAATCTAATTTTTAGTTAAAACATAGTCTGATATGCTATGCATGATATCCGAAAACTTTCACAAATCACAACACAAAATAAATCACACAAGTTTATAGCATAAAAGAAACAAACAAGTTTATAACACAGAAAGAGACACACCTTAGCAATAGTAGCTCTAATGTCGAGAAAAACGCGTCTCACGCTCAGATCTAGCTGAAACAAGACCTATGAGGTATGAATATTATATTAGTATTTATTACTAACACTAAGCCACCGAGTAAAACACTAATAACTAAACTGAAGATATACTCACGTAAAGATCTTGAAGAACATGTAGGGTCGGTTTGTACAACTGGAGGTAACTCGTCAGCCTCGAAGACGTTATCACCTGAACACATGAATATTCCGAATCAGATTTTGAAATCCACAACTTATTATATTTTAAGTACTAATTAATTAAAATTAACAAAACAGAGCTTTCAGGTTCGAATTAGACAAAACGAACAACGAATTTGGATTCAGGACGTCGAGAAAGGTCAAGGTGAACGTTTTTTGAAAAAGTCAACCTTGGTCAAAGTCAAATCAACTGGTCAACGATCCAAGGTCAACAATCAACTTTGGTCAACTGGTCAAAGTCAAATCGGTTCGATCAACCCGAGTCAATATTGTCCAAGAGTCAAAAGGTCAACAGTCAAGGTTCAGTCAACGGTCAAGATCCGGTCAAAGTTCAAATGTCAAAGGTCAAAATCGGTCAACAAGTCAAAAGTAGTCTGACCAGTTTTACCGGTTCAGTCCGACAAACTGGTTTATTTCACGACTTGGTTCGGTTCACACGATTCGGTTCAATTATCAAACCTGGTTCAAATTAAAGGTCCAATTCACATATTCAACGGTTTGGGCTCAACATAAGCACATGGCCCACTGGTTTCACAATTGGGTTCACAAAAATCAAACACATTAGGCTACACGTTTGGGCTCACCCAACAACACTCAGCCCAACTTCCTTAACCCTAGATTCAGATTTGAGCTAGGGTTTCCAGCACCCAAAACGGCGGTGGCGCGGACGCAGATCGACGGTGGCGGCGCGTATGTAGATCGACGGTGGCACGGACACAACAAAGACGAATCTAAAAGAGGTTGACGGTAGAACACGACGGTGAACGGAAAAATTGAAGGGTTTCTTGCTGATTTCCGAGCAACCGATGGCACGAAACGACGAAGATGACACTGTGGAAACACAAAAGACTCGGAAATCATGATCCAAAACTCAAAACCCATCGATTAAACAAAAACATGAATCCAATGCTTACCCACACTTACTCAAACCAATATCGGATCAAAACCGAGGGACCTTCGATGCTTAAAACCCCTAACGAAGAATGGAGTGGACGTGGCGAAAGGTGGTGCAAAGAAGAGCCGAATGGTTCCCTACTGTTTCTGACCAGAAGACGGCCGGTAAGGATGGTTTGATGAGTGGGGTTTTCTCGCCAGGCAACGGGGAACCCATTGGCGGTGGTCGTGCGAGTCACGAACGGAGGTGGAGGCTTGGTCGGAGCTTCGCTGAAAAGGGAAGGGTGAAGGGTGAGGGATGAAAGAGAAAATCGAAAGTGAGAAAGGAAAGGGGGTTGCAGTCGACAGAAACAAAATGGGAGATAAAACGATTTTAGGGCTGAAAAAAAACATGGTTAAATATCACAACCAAAAGGTTAAATTAAACGTATGGACACTGAGAATTTTAGGGTTTACATAATAGCATCAGAACTTTACCCATATTACAAAACAACCCCTCAAAATTTCTAAATTAAGCCACAAAATTATGATTTTATTCAATTTAATCCCTTAATCAAATCAGGGTTTTAAACTAGGAATTCCCAAATTTTGGGGTTCCAAATTAGGGATTTCAAAATTAGAATTTTCCAAGTTGGGGGAAAATTGGGGTGTTACATGTTACCTTTAAGAATCTTGTCTTGTTGGTTGTTGCATCGTTAAGTGTTTAAATTGCTTTATATGTTTATCCATGGATGCCTTGAGTCATATGTGTTCCTGCATGTTGCTTAAACGTTTGTTAAATGCCTATAGTGTTGAGTCCTTTGCGCTTTTAATAGCTAAAATCTGTTTTGAAGTGCAGGGCGTATCGATACACTCAAGGGCGATATCGATACGGTCTCTTGTTGTGGTCAAGGCGTACCAGTACGCGGGGGCGTATCGATACCCAAAATGCTATATGGAAATATGAGAAATTGACGAGATTTTAGCGTATCGGTATGAGTCCCGGGTGTATCGGTACGACCTTCATAGTTGACCAAGGAAAGTTGACCGTTGAGGGCGTATCGATACCAGCCTTGTGTGTATCGATACTGTCTCCCTAGGTCTAACTTGAGGTGTTGATCGAGTACAGGCGTATCAATACGGTCCTTTAGCGTATCGATACGACCTGTTGTAAAATCTGAAAAGAGTTATCTTAATTGCTTGTTTTGCTTAATTTTGTATCCATGCGTGTTTTTCGCTGCGTGTCCTCTCACATAGGATATAATTAATGCATCTAGACAAGATTACTTTAAAAGAAATTTTCTAGGGTTGCTAATCGGTGTGGAGCCTAAACGGGTTTCGCTTCGGTTTTCCCCGTGTAACCCGTTCGATGCGGTCTGGCGGCTAGGCCGGGTCGAGGGGGTTACATTTGTGATGTAATTCTAAGTGAATGATGATGTTTTCTTTGCACAGTGATTGCTATAATCATGTTGTTAATGAACAAATGGTATTGATGCCATGCATGATGGTGGTGGTGTATGCATAAATTGTTAAATACATGGTGATGTCATGGACTGAATCTGTTTGTTTGCTATGCACGGTGCTTGTGGTACGTATATCGTATGCCTTATGCTATGCTTGGGGGAAATTGGGATACCCTTTGCCTTATTACTATAGTAAAGTGTTTTAAATTGAATTGGAAGGTTTGGATCCTTGCTTGAAGCTGGCTTGATTTCTTTGTTTTGTTTTATTATCATGCCTTAATTATAATAGCATAATGGGACCGAGAAGAGAGTTATGTTCGGGTACGATTGCTCTTGCGGTTGAGCAGGGAAATTAGGAGAACGAGGTTCTTCCTGGTGAGAAATTATGTAACACCCCAAAATCTGGTCTAGTTAGAATTGGGTTCTGGTGATCAGAATTACGTATTGATAAAGTCTAAACATAGAATTGGCTAGCTAATTATTGATATCGGGCTCTAATTGAGCTAAATTGTTGTCATTGGACTTTATCGAATAATATTGAAACCTATATAGTGACTAAATTGAAGAAATTGTAAGTTGGAGGGCAAAAATATAATGTAGTGAGAATTGAGGGACTAACCTTGCGGTTAGCCCCTCCTCAATGTCTAAAATCCCAATGTGGGATAATCTAATGAGATTACTTCATTCAAAGGAAACCTTTTTACTTAAAAATATTGTAGAATTGGATTTAGAAAGCTTACTTGAGAATTTGGAAAGCATACACCTCTCCTAAACCTTTCATCTTCAACATCTCCTACCTAAGCAAGCACCTCCATTGGAGCTAGATTCAAGCTTCATTTTCTTCCATTCATTGTTATCAAATTGTTGCTATCAATCGAGTAAGCTATATTCCTAATAGTCTATATTGAAATTTAATATCGATTTTGATGTTGTTATATTGATTTTGATATCGTAATATCGATCCTAATAGTCTCCTATTGATTTCCTAGCTCAAGAAGTTGATAAAGAGCATCCACCGTCTCCATCCAAAGCTAGGAACAAGGGGATTGTTATCCGAGAGCCGTAGGAGCATCAGATTAGTAAGGTGAGTGTAGTTGAAGTCTCGGGATTAGGCGAAAAGCCTTCCCGAATCTTTATTTGATGTTTTAGATTATATCGCTAATATTATCATTGAAGAAGTTGCATTGGATGGTTAATCGGACACCTTGGTATGTGTCGGTAAGTTGCTATTGAATATCGGACATATTTATTGGTATTGTCATTGTGCATAGTCATTGAAATAGTTATTGTCATCGAAACATTATATAGAAATCATCGTATATTGATATTGATATTGAACCATGAAACATTGATAATATTGAGATCATTAGTCATTGGAACCCTCATTGAATATTGAACACTGAAATAAACATTGAAACCTTGGATTCGAATAGACATTGGATACAATTGGCATGCCATAGAATTCATGAGCTCAGTGTACGAGTGGACTACGGTCCTAAGGCTTTGACCTATATTTATTTGGCGAGGTAGAGGGATGTGTATTGATATTGGTCATATTGGTGAGGCGGAGGGACTAGACCATTCATTGATTTGGCGAGGTGTAGGATTTCGCGTATCAACTATATTGATTCAATCCAAGGATTAATGATGAAATAAATATGTTAAACATTGTTTATTGATGCAAAGTATTGGTATAAATAATCATGAGAGCATGTATATTGGTACTTGTTACATTGATGTTCATATTGTTTATGACTACCTTACTAGGCAATGTACGCCTAATGTGTCTCATCTCATACATTTCAGGTTGAAAGATCGTGCGTTGAAGGATCAGTTACCAAGGCAAGACAAGTCACTACAAGCCCAAAAGTAATGAGTTTTGATCTTAAAAACTCCTAGGAAGGTGGAAAAGTAGTTGAACTAGTTATTTATGCTCATTTTGATATGTTTGTGATATGCCTATGTTTTAATATGGTTGATGGCCCTAAATGGCCTTTTTGTTTGGCTTAAAGTAGTTTAAAAGTGCATACTTGGCTCATAAAGGTCAAAACAAGGTAAACGTATTCGTACGATTATAAAACTTGACATGCTAGTAGTTTATACCATTAAAATGTTGTGCATGAAGTTTCGTTGCATTTGGACATCGTTCGGTAAGTCAAATTGAATAAATACCAGCAAAAATCTGTCATTACAGGTCATACCATATTGAAACGGGTGATGGCGTTTCGATACGGGTAAGTATAATTTGAACATGAGGAATAGGGTGTACCGAAACGGTTCATGGCCGTTTCGAAACATTTTGTCACTGGAATCCCTCGTTTCGATACGAGTTTATAGCGTATCGATATGGGTCAAAGTCAAAGTCAAAAGAAGTCAATCCGTTTCGATACAGGGCATGCTCGTATCGATACGGTCTACAGGGTAAAGTCAACAAGGATTGACCATCGTTCACCCATTTTGAAACAGCCCTAGGGTGTTCCGATGCGGGGTTAGTTAAGTTAGTTAAAGGCATATGAAATATATTTCAATGTTCACAGATTAGTCACTGAATTTTGAAAGATTAAATTGGATGAGCTAATGGACTCCAAATTGTATGGAATTTTACAGGGATGTTAATGTTGTGATGAATTTCATTGTAGTATAATCAATTACATCGAAGGACCCCTAATTTATCGAGTTTATGTTTTGATCCCTAAAATTTGTAATAGAGATATTTTAGTCCTGATTGATTAATTATTGTTTAGTGGGGATTAATTAGACTAAGACACATCAAGGTAATGTGTTATTGAATGTTATTGATGTAAATGTTAAGATTAAACTGAAATTTTGTTGCACTGATTACTGTATTGATCATCGATTTCACCTTACGACCCGGTTCTCGACCAGACCGGGAAAGGGGTGTTACAATTTACCTCCTCCACCGCCTCCACCCGGGGGGTGAGGAGCAAGGACAACATGGGCAAGCTGGGCTTGTGTTGGGTGATTTGATGCCTCTAGTTCAGGCGATGATTGGAGCATTCTAGGCTACTGTTGTTGGAGTGCAAGTGCAAGCATCTGCTATTGGGCAAACGAGGTTGCCGTTAGAACGCTTGCATAGTTTGGGCGATGTTGAGTACCATGGTTTGTCGCCTGAGGCATCCAAGGCTTGGATGACTAGTACGATCCAGATTTTGGATCAAATCAGGTGTAATGATGCACGTAAGCTGGGGTGTGCTGTTTCGTTGTTGCAAGGTGATACTTACATTTGGTGGACGACTATAACTGCGGCTATGGAGCCCAATGAGGTAGATTGGGAGTTCTTCCAAGCTGCCTTTAAGAAGAAGTATCTAGGAGTTAGATACTTGGATGACAAGAAACACAAGTTTATTTCCTTGGCACAGGGTAGCATGAGTATGGCTGAGTATGAGGTTCAGTTTGTACATTTGAGCCAGTATGCCCTTGAGTTGGTGCCAAGTGATAGACATCGTTGCAACCGTTTCTGTTATGGATTGGTGCAAGAGGTAAAGACTTTTATGTTGGCATCTGATTACACAAATTTTGATGTGTTGGTGGCGCGAGCCAAGGATATCAAGTAGAGTCTGGGTTTGACTTCTTATGTGGGTGGTTCTAGTTTGGGTAAGAGAGCTACATATTTCGGTCATGGAGGTGGACATAATAGAAGGCAACGTGATAAGAGGTACGGATGCGAAACGAGGTGGAGGAAGGCATGGATGAGGAGCTTTTGGGCAGGGTGCTCATGATAGATCGACTTTTAATTCTTATTGGGTATGTGGATCACGTGAGCACATGAGGCGAGATTTTCCTCGTTTGGCTCGAGAGGCATAGGACCCTGCAGCTGTAGCGGCCAACGCTTGTTGTAATTGTGGTTTGGCTAAACATTTGAGACGTGATTGTCCTCTGTTGGCTGGGGTGGTCAGGTTAGAGCACCAATTGTTGTACTACAGCAAGGCTGTGGGCGCGGTCGCGGTAACTTCTAGCATAAAGAGGAGGGTCAGAGAGCTGTAGCACATGTTGTGGTTGTCCAACCTGAGGGTGGTGGTCCTGCAAGGGTGTACGCACATCGCGAGGGACGCAATGACACCGATGTGATTGCAGGCATTTTCATTTTGCAATCATTGTTATCTTTGATTGATTCTAGCTCTACGCATTCATATATCTTGAGTGAGCATGAAAACTTGCTTGATATCCCTGTTGAGATGTTAGATGTGGGAATGTAGGTAACTAGTTCCTTTGGTGAAACTGTTGTTACGAGAAGGTTGTATAGAAGATGTCCTTTATCTGTTGAAGGCCATGTGTTTGCAGTTGATTTAATGGAGTTACCTTTCTATGGTTTTGATGTAATCCTTGGGATAGATTGGTTGACTGAGCATAGTGTTGTGGTCAATTTTGATACTAAGCGAGTTACCTTGAAACTTGCTGATGATTACGAAGTGGTAATCGTGGGGGAGAATGTGAAATTTTTGTCCAATGCAATTTCGGCTCTTGAAGTGAGTCGTATGATGGAGTTGGGTTGTGAAGCTTTCTTAGCTTATGTGATGAATCCATGATCGAAGGAAGAGCGTGTACAGGACATACGTATGGTATGTGAGTTTCTGGGTGTATTTCTGGAAAAGTTGCATGGGTTGTCGCCGAGTAGAGATGTTGAGTTTGCCATAGAGTTGTATGAAAATATGACTCCAGTGTCTATTGCTCCCTATCGAATGGCCCCAAAAGACTTGAAGGAGTTGAAGATGCAACTTCAGGAGTTGCTTGATCGAGGGTTAATTAGACCTAGTGTTTCACCTTGGGGTGCACCGGTCTTGTTCGTGAAGAAGAAAGATGGAACGATGCGAATGTGTATAGATTATCGACAACTGAACAAGTTGACGATTAAGAATAAGTATCCTTTGCAAGAATTGATGATTTGTTTGATCAGTTTAGAGGTGCTTTAGTGTTTTCTAAAATTGATTTGAGGTATGGATATTATCAGTTGAAGGTAAAAGAGGTGGATGTGCCTAAGATAGCTTTTCGTACAAGGTACGAGAATTATGAGTTCTTGGTGATGCCGTTTGGCTTGACTAATGCACCGGCTGCATTCATGGACATGATGAATCGTGTGTTCTATGAGTTTTTAGATTAGTTTGTGGTGGTGTTTATTGATGATATTCTCGTGTACTCACGTACCGAGGAGGATCATGATAAGCATTTGCGGATTGTGTTGCAAGTGCTGTTGGAAAATCAGCTTTATGCCAAGTTAAGTAAGTGTGAGTTTTGGCTTAGAGAAGTTGTCTTTCTTTGACATGTGGTGTCAGCCGAAGGTATTTGGGTTAATCCACATAAGATTTAGGCGATGATGAATTGGAAGACACATAAATCGATGACAGAAGTTCGTCGTTTCCTTGGTTTGGCGGGTTACTATTGAAGGTTTGTGGATGGTTTCTCTAGGATTGCTGCTCCGTTAACAAAGTTGTTGCAAAAGAATGTTCTCTTTGAGTGGTTAGATGTTAGGCAACGAGCTTTCGAGAGGCTGAAGGAACTTTGACACAAGCTCCTGTCTTGATTCAGCCTGAATCGGGTAAGGAGTTTGTAGTTTATAGTGATGCATCATATGTTGGTCTAGGTTGTGTGTTGATGCAAGATGGGAAGGTTGTGGCGTATGCATCTAAGCAATTGAAGGTGCATGAGCGCAACTATCCTACCCATGATCTTGAGCTTTCCGCGGTTGTGTTTTCTTTGAAATTTTGGAGGCATTACCTTAACGGTGAGAAGTGTGTGGTTTATACGAATCATAAGCGTTTGAAGTACTTGATGTCCCAAAAAGAGTTGAATCTTAGGCAACGAAGGTGGCTAGAGTTGCTTAAAGATTACGACTTGACGATAAAGTATCAACCTGGAAAGGCCAATGTTGTGTCCGATGACTTGAGTAGGAAGGTGGCTGTAGAGTTGAGGGCGATGTTTGCTCGATCGAATATATCACGATATGGTGGTTTGATAGCCGAGTTACAAGTGAAACCTTCCTTGGTTCAGTTGATTAAGGAGAAGAAGTTGTCTGATGATTCTTTGGTGCCTCATGTTCAGGACATAGCGGATGGTAATGCAACGAATTTTTGTTTCAATGATGATGGTGTTTTGTGCTTTAAAAATCGAATAGTTGTGCCGATGGATGTTGAGTTGAGGTGCACTATTTTGACTGAGGCTCATAGCAGTCCTTTTGCTATGCACCCTGGTAGTACAAAGATGTATCGTGGGTTGAAAGATGAGTACTATTGGGTTGGGTTGAAGAAGGATGTTGCAGAATTTGTGAGTAAGTGTATGGTTTGTCAGTGCGTGAAAGCTGAGCATCAATTCCTTTCGGGTTGTTGCAACCTTTGAAGATGCCGGAATGGAAGTGGGAGATGATGACGATGGATTTTGTGTCTGGTTTGCCTTTGACCCCAGCAAAGAAGAACTCTATTTGGGTAATTGTGGACCGCCTCACGAAGCGTGCACATTTCATAGATGTGCATACTACGTATACGTTGGATAAGCTGGAAGAGTTGTACATTGCTGAGATTGTGAGGTTGCATGGTGTACCTAAATATATAGTGTCAGATAGGGATCTGAGGTTTACAATGAGGTTTTGGGAGTGTCTACATCAAGCGTTGGGTACACGTTTGAATTTCAGTAGCTTGTATCATCCTCAGACACATGGTTAGTCTGAGCGAGTTATCCAAGTGCTTGACGATATGTTGAGGTGTTGTGTTATAGATTTCCAAGGTTCTTGGGAGAAACAATTGCCTTTGGTGGAGTTTACCTATAATAATAGCTTTCAAGCGAGTATACAAATTGCTCCGTATGAAGCCTTGTATGAAAGAAAGTGTAGTTCAACTGAAGTGAGGCAAAAGTTGGTTTCCTTGCCGGATTTGCTTAAGGGAACGACAAAGACGGTAAAACTTATTTGTGACGGTTGAAGGCAACATCGGATCATCAAAAGTCTTATGCAGATTTAAAGTGTAAGGAGATTGAGTTTGCGGTTGGAGATCGCGTGTTCTTGAAAGTGTTGCCTTGGAAGAAGGTGATGAGATTTGGACGTAAGGGTAAGCTTAGTCCAAAGTTTATTGAACCATATGATGTATTGGAGCGTGTTGGTTCTGTTGCATATCGGTTGAGGTTGCCTCTCGAGTTGGAGAAAATTCATGATGTGTTTCATGTTTCGATGTTGCGGAGGTATAAGTCGGATCTGTCCCAAGTTATGCCTGTTGAGGAGATTGAGTTGAATCTAGATTTGTCTTATGATGAGGAACTTGATGGGATTCTTGATTCTAGTAGCAAAGTTCTTCGTGGTAAGACGATTGAACTTGTAAAGGTGTTGTGGCGACATCGAGGAGTTGAGGAGGCCACGATTGAACTTGTAAAGATGATTTACCGTAGCAAAGTTCTTCGTGGTAAGACGATGAAGCAGTTTTCGCACCTTTTTCCTTTTGGTAAAATTTCGAGAACGAAATTTCCTAAGTGGTGGAGAGTTGTAATGCCCCGATTTTGGGCCTAGAAGTATTTCGAGGTTCGAAGGACCTAGATTAGAGATTCGAGTTTTCGGGAGCGGTTTCAGGGAAATCAAGGTCCGGGTTATGAAATTTTTTTGAGAAAATGCTTAAAAATCATTATTAATTATATAAATGATTTTGGTAAAAACAATTTTAAGAAATGGACTTTGGAAGTGGGACATTTTGAATTAATGACCAAAACGCGATTTTTACTAAGTTGTTTTAGTGACTATTTTGTAAAGGGATTGAAACTTTGAATCTTTAAGGAGCTATTTGACATACTATTTTTATCAGATTTTTCTCTCAATTAGGAGCATTTTAAATGGTTTTAATTAAAGATTAAAAGGGTTCAATAAAAGGAGAGTTAATTATTTCATTAAAACTCATTCTACGTCATTTTCTCTCATTCTATTTTCTCTCAAAGATTTCCTTCAGCCAAACACTCTCCATTTTCAAGAAACTTGAGGTAATGCTTTTGATTTACTGAGTTTTTGATTTCTAAAGGATTCTTTAATCTAGATTTACAAAACCTTATTGTTTTCTTTTGATTTCTCAAGAAAAACACATCCAATTGAGAGAGATTTCATTCATTAGAGGTAAAGTTCGTTCTCATCCTCTAATGATAAGTTCTTCACCGAAATTCCCAAGTTATCAATCCTTTACATATGTTTTCTAAGTTGTTTTGATGGATTAATCATGGAAATTTGGTTAAATTGAAGATTATTGATTGAAATCTATGATTTTCATAATGCTACTGTTTTACTTGATTTGAAGCTGATATTAATCATGATTTGGATGTTAAATGTTGTTGAAATAAAGATTTTATGATAATAATCCTGAATTGGATTGGATCTCTAGTTGTTAGATTGTTAGATTTGGGGTTTTTGTGGTGTTTGTGTGAAATCTGAGTTGCTGGAGGTATATGGATGAAATTAGGTTGGTTTTGGATGTTGGTTGATGTTTAAAAGTGGATGAAAGTGATAGGTTTTGGCTGGGCTGAGTTTGTAGTGTAATCAAAGGTGTTTTCGGATAGACGTTTTGGTGTTTTTGGGCAGAGCAGCGGGGAAGCTTTGTTTGCTGGAGATTTTAATACATTTAGATGCATTAATCCTCTATTTTTATGTGGTATAAATAGGGGAGAACATATCGGAAGCCATCGATGAAGTATCGTGAGCTTTGATTGCTTGGATTCACGTCGGCTAGTCAAGGTTTGTGCGTGTCGGTGTGTGAGAACGCAGATTTCAGTTTTGAAATACTTTAAAGATGATTTAGGAACTTAGTGGTAAGCTTGAAATGCTTAACTAAGTTTAGAAGCAAGTTAAAGGAATTTCTCTCTCGGATTGTGCTATTATGTGATTCATGCACTGTTTTGATTTAATGGTTTTACCTACTGTTAAAGCATGTTTAAAGAATGTGATTACTATTTTTAATGATGTGATGTTGAAGGATGCACATGGTAAATGATCCTTGTAAGTATATGTCTTATACTTGTGATTTTAAGCATGGTTTAATGCTTGGGAAAAGTGATTTATTGATGGTGCTTTGAAAACAGTGAGGTATGTATTAGAATGTGAATTATATTAGCAAGTGATGTTGCGGAAATGGTTTGTAATTGATATCGGATATAGTTAGCCGACTATAGGATTGGGTGCACTTTAAAAAGTCGCCTTGGATGTCGAGGGGTTGGTGTCCCGTGTCTCTGTCCAAGTACCCTAATGATCGAGGAGGTTGGTGTCCCATCTCTCATTAGTGGTTAAGCATCTAACCAATGATGGGGTTGGTGTCCCTATGGGTTGTCATTGTACCCGATTGATAGATTACCTTTGATTGTGAATATACCAATTTCAGTTAAGATGGCTTGAAGTGTCGGGTAGACACTTGTTGTAATCTGTGTATCCGATATGAGGTTTTAAGTTGTGAACTTGTTTATTGATCACTTGTAAGCCAATATAATTGATGATGTATCATGGAATGGTTTATGTTGCATAATGTGGTTTATGCATGTTTTACTTTTTAAGCTTTGCATATGGTAGCTATGCATGGGAAGGCTTAAACTGAGTGTGGTTTGTAACTTGTCGATGATTCATGATACATGTTGCATGATGTTTAATATGCTGATTTTGAATAAGGGAAATGCATGGTTTTAGAAAGGCATGATGGTTTTCAAATGATGTTTTAGCAAATTGATATGAGATTTCAATGTGGACATGAAAAATGGTTTTAATGCATTGATGATGTTTTCCTTTGAGCATCCTCACTAAGCCTAGTGTGCTTACACTCTCATTTGTCCATCAATGCAGATAATTGAGGATTTGGAGGCAACAAGTAGCAAAGGATCTTAATAGACTTCATTTAAGATAATATGTTTCAGTTTAGACTAAAATAATAAGGGCAATGGGGGATCCGTTGAATTGTTGGGAGATTTGTGTAAACTCTCTTTTGTGCAAGTTTGGTTTGCTGTTTTAGACTTGTAAATAGCCATTGGCATTTGGTTTATGCTTTACTTTGCATTTTGGTATCTTGCTTGGCTTCACAATAGGTTGCATGCCTATAGTTTTCCTTTGATGCAAATTTTCATGTTATGTTGCTGAATATGCTATATTTGATTGAGGATTGATCCTTAGATATGTTGTGTATGCATTGGAAGCATGTCTAAGTAGTATGCTTAGCTAAATCAAATGTTAAACCAGCAAAGATGGGTATTCCAGGCCTAGGCATATCGGTACGCGAGTCACCGTATCAGTACGGGTAGGCCATTTATGGCTTGGCGTATCCGTACGAAAAGACCCGTACCGATAAAGTCTTTGTGAATTTCGTTGGGCGATTGGGTACGTGAGACTGTACCGATACGGTTTTGAGCTATTGGAATCCAGGTTATACATTATCTCAAAACCGTACCGATACGGTGCTTAGTGTATCGACACTGTGGCAGGTAAGTTAGTTGTTTGAGATCCTTTTGAGGTCCTATTTCTTTACGTTTTGGTCCCTAATTGTTACACATGCAATTAAATGAGTTTGGATGATTATTTTAAGCTAAGATTTGATAGAGATGCATGTAAGGTGACTAATTAAAGGTCGGTAACTTAAAAGGTGAAGAAGTTCCTGTAATTTGGTAAAATTACAAAATGGTCCCTAAAATGTATTTGTATGCAATTAAGTCCCAAGTTGATGTCCGATCGAGTTGCAAATTGTTCCGATGCGGAGTTTATCGCTTAGGTTAATAATGAGCATCTAGACAAGATAAAATGAAAATAATTAGGGTCGTTTATTGGAGTAAACTTCCCGGTTTACTTCAATATTCCCCGTGTGACCCGCTCGGTTCGGTCTAATGCCTAGACCAGGTCGAGGGGGTTACCGCCGGAGTATATTTTGTTGTTCCTCTTCGGGAACACATTGTCTTATTACCTGATCTGTACATTGTTTAAACAAAAGATGCTCATCCCAATAATAATGCTTAGCTTCATGTCGGAACCGCTTCTTTCCTTAACTAGTAAGATCATAAGGCATAATACCGCTAACTAAGAAATTAAGTAGATCGTCATACCATGGTGTTGCTGAGGCAACTAACAAATACTCATCCAGGAATACATCGTGGATCTCTCAAGTGTCATCATCCTGATCACCACCTTCTAGCCTTGACAAGTGATCGACAACTTGATTCTCCGTTCCTTTCTTGTCCTTAATTTCAATGTTAAACTCTTGTAAAAGTAAAATCTAACGAATTAAACGAGGTTTGACATCTTTTTTAGCAATCAAATACTTAATTGTCGAGTGATCAGTATGGACAATTACCTTAGTACCAATCAAATAGGAACAAAACTTGTCAAATGCAAAAACTACTGCTAGTAATTCTTTTTCCATTGTGGTGTAATTCAATTGAGCACCGTTAAGGGTTTTACTAGCATATTATATTACAGGGAAGATGTTACCATTTCGCTGACCTAAAACAGCACGTACTGAAAATTCTCTTGCGTCACAAATGTGTTCAAAAGGTAGAGACTATTCAGGTGGAATGAAAATGGGTGCCAAGGCAAGTTGTTCCTTCAGGTTTTTAAATGTCGTGGCACATGATTCATCAAAATTAAAAGCTTTATCCTGTTCAAGCAAGTTATACAAAGGTTTATAAATATTAGAAAATTATAAATAAACCTTCTATAAAAACCTGCATGACCAAGAAAGCTTCAGATTCTTTTGACCGAATTTGGTGGTGGCAATTTTTTGATCACTTCCACCTTGGCCATATCGACTTCAATTCCTTTGGAGGAGATCTTGTGGCCAAGCACTATACCTTCATCTACCATAAAGTGGCACTTTTTCCAGTTTAGAACTAGATCAAACTTTTCACACCGTGTTAGCACTTTCTCCAAATTGTCGAGGCAATTGTCGAAATCATCACCAAATATAGAGAAATCATCTATGAAGATTTCAAGGAAGTCTTCAACCATGTCAGAGAAGGTTGCCATCATGCATCTTTGGAAGGTTGCCGAAGCATAACATAATTCGAACGGCATCCTTCGAAACGCATATGTACCATACGAGCATGTGAAGGTGGTCTTTGCCTGATCATCTGGTGCTATGCCTATTTGATTATAACCTGAGTAACCATCAAGAAAACAATAAAAAGATTTACCTGCAAGTCGGTTAAGCATTTGATCAATAAATGGCAAAGGAAAGTGATATTTCCTAGTAGCTTTATTTAACATACGGTAATCCATACAAACCCTCCAACCGGTCACAATCCTAGTTGGGATTAGTTCATTGTTTTTGTTACTTAACACGGTTATACCTGCCTTTTTCGGTACACATTGTACCAAACTTACCCATGTACTGTCAGAGATAGGATAGATGATACCGACATCTAGCCACTTGATGATTTCTTTCCTCACGAGTTCCTTCATAACAAGGTTAAGTCTTCTTTGTGCCTCAATCGTTGGTTTATGATCATCCGCCAAAAGGATTTTGTTCATACACACCCCTGGGCTGATTCCCTTCAAGTCAACAATTGTCCACCCTATTGCCTTTTTGTGCATCATTAGCATGTCAATCAACCTCTTTTCCTGTTCAGGCTACAACTTAGAAGAAATAATTACGGACAATGTGTTTCTGGTTCCCAAATAAACATATTACAATTGCCCTGGCAATGGTTTCAACTCAAGAATATGAGGTTTTTCAATTGAAGGTTTCTCGAGTTTACCCTTCTTACCCGAGTAATCTAATGGTTTGAAGTATGTACATGGTCGATTTGTTACCCAGTTTGATTCTTCTCGCTCTTCATCATTCAACTCTTCGCCGATCAGCTTTTTGAACTCTTTAGGTTCTTCTTGTTCGGCAATAAAATTGATGAGGCAATTCTCTTCTACGTAAAATTCGAATTCAATGGTGGTTTGGATGACTTGGCACTCCTCTGGATTGTCGGCTTGCTTGAAGGTTTGAAAAACATTTAGTTTGACTTTTTGATCATTCACCCGCATCCTGAGTTCTCCTATTTCGACATCGATCAAGGTCCTTCCCATTTCTAGGAATGGTCTCCCAAGGATAATGGTGCGAACTCATCTGCTTCACAATCCAAAACAATAAAGTCAGCGGGAAAAATAAATTTATCAACTCTTACCAGTATATCCTCGACTTTCCCCTCTAGATGCACATAAGATCTGTCCGCAAGCTGCAGCGTTACATTTGTAGGCCTCACCTTCCCTATGCCCAATCGATGAAAGACGAATTTCAGAATAAGGTTTATGTTTGCTCCAAGTTCACATAATGCCTTCCTAACATAGTGATTCCCGATTGTACAAGATATTATGAAACTGCCAGGGTCTTTAAGTTTGGGTGGAATGCGATTGTGTAGCATGGCCATGCATCCTTCTGTCACAAAAACTGTTTCAAATTCTCCTAGCCCTGTTCTCTTAGAGATGATGTCTTTAAGGAACTTAACATAGTTCGACATTTGTTCTATTGCTTCAACCAATGGCAAGTTGACGTGGACTTGCTTCAAGATGTCAAAGAACTTCTTGAACTGGTATTCTTGCTTTTGCCATTTCAACCTCTGTGGGAATGGTGGTGGAAGTCAGAGATCCTCAATCTTTTCATTGGTTTGGATCTTGATTGATGACATTGCCAAGGAATCAGGGCTTTCTGAGGCATGTGTAGTTGCCGATGCATCAAGATTTGCCGTGGCATTCTTCGATTGATCAGGTTTGGCAGAGGTTTTGTTGCTGGACTCATCTTTTTTGGACTAAGGGCTGCTCCTTTAGTTGAGTATTTTCCGTTGCATGAGCTTGGACTTCTTTAAGTTGTCGACTGCTTTGAGTGGTGATTACCGTACACTGCTCATGGTCGACTCCCTTCGCGACCTCAGTATCGTTGGGTAAACCTCTCTACGGATTATATTCACGTTTTAGGCGAATTGCCCAAATTGAGTTTCCAATGATTTCAGGGCTACCGCTTGATTCTGCAATCTCATCTCAGTCATGTTAATAAAAGCATCAGTTATTTTCATGAAACTACTATTCTCAGCCATATAAGAATAAGTTTTTAACATGAAAGCATTAAGAGATTTTTCCAAGGAACTAGATGGTGTTGATTGTTGTTGCGGCATCTGTTGCCGAGGCATGTTCTGTTGGAATCCCGATGCTTATGCATTGTGATTGAGGGCTTTGTTCAGATTGCTCCATGAGAAATTAGGATGCTTCTTCCAGGCTGGATTGTAGGTATTGGACATTACATTCTTGTTCTGATTGTAGTTTCCAACATAAAAACAGGATTTTGGGTTTTGTGGACACTCACAAGAGTCATGGTTACCGTTACATAAATCACAAAATGAGACTAATACCTTGATCTCTTGTGTGTTACTTGGTCGATTCATGTTCTTAACCAAGTTGGTTAGAGTTGCCAATTGTGTGGAAATAGATTTCGATGAATCGAGCTCATTGATCGTGGCATTCCGTCTAACGATTCCTCTTCTAGTGGTTGGGAACTGATAGTCATTCTTGGAAAGCCTGTTCAGAATCTCTATTGCTTCTTCTGGTGACTTGTCTAGGAGTATGCCATTTGCTGAGGCATTTAGCATCATCCTTGTCAGTGTGTTTACTGAGTTGTAGAACATCGTCACTTGTGTCCATTCTGGGAATCCATGCATGGGACATTTGCATAAGTGCTCCTTGTAACGCTCCCAAGCCTCGTACATGGACTCATCGTCTGCCTGCCAAAAAGAAGTAATATCATTACACAACTTATCAGCCATATAAGTAGAACTAAATCTAGCAAGGAAATCACAACATAAGTTCGTCCAGGATTCAAGAGATCCAAATGGAATACTATTTAACCACGATTTCGCCCTATCCCTCAATGAATAAGGAAGTAATTTTAGTCTCAAAACATCTGGAGGAACTCCTTGCAGCTTGAATGAATTTCATATTTCCAAAAATGATTTGAGATGTTGTTTGACATCTTCAGTTGCTGATCCGCCAGATTAACCAATTGTATTGATCATATTGAACATCAATGGTTTTAATTCGAAATGGTCAACTTCAATTTTCGGTGTGACAACTCTTGGAGTGAGACTGTCAAGATCCCCCTTTAAGTAATCTCGGATGGGCTTGTCCCTTACTTGAACATGTTGTACAACAATAGCTCCCACTCCAACTCCGGCATTCTGGTTGTCGTTGGCTTTATGATTTCCATTTACTGGAATCTACCATTGCTGCTCTTTGCTCACGTATTCGTCTATGAAAAACTTGTTCTATCTCATGTTCAAGTGGGTAATCTTGTGCTGTCAGATTTGCCCTGGTCATACACGAGAGCAAAACCAAAATTTGTTAGCCCTTTGAAACCAAGAAACAAGAAACAAGATGTGAAAATAAAAGAAAACAAGGGTGCAAGAAAATAAAAACAAAGTCGCTATTGTCAATCCTCGGCAACGGTGCCAAAAACTTGTTGCGTGATTTAAGTGCTTCACAAATGGTGCATGTGTACATGTCGTAAGTTATAGTATAAAATAGATATCATCTCTACATGGATTGGTGCTACTTCAGGAATCTAATTTCTCGCACCGAAAAGATAAAAACACAAGTGATAATAGGAGTTGATTTAAACGAGTAAAATAAAAGAGAAATTAAAAGAAAGATGTAATCGAATAAGAGAGAGTAGGCTGAATTATTGTGGGTTGTGGTGTCATAATTGAATGAATCATCTAAGTATTGAATGAGCAACTCAATTGTCTTGACAACTAGAAACAATAGGATTGCCCGAGTAAGTGCAATTGCCTGGGCAACTGGGAATGGTGCGATTGCTTGGGCAACTGGGCAACTTCCTTCAAGGTTAGACGAAGAGTTCTTCAATGGTTTCTCCTTATCCCTAATTTGAAACACTAGTTAATTGTGCATGCCTTGGTGATACATTCCTGCATTAACCATGGGTGAACATTAATCGATCATGCGCTCCTCTTAGCCATTGAAATTCATAACTTATCCCTATGTGGAATTAGTCTTCACCAACATACATTTGAATGAAAACCATGCTCATTCGTTTCTCGAATCTAACTCTTCCGATATTAGATAAATAGATGAATTCACAAGACCCTCTCCCAATTCACTCACAAACAAAATTATGAATCAAGAATGAACAAACCTTGAAACTAAATTGCAATTCAAATACCTAACACAAATCCAATCGTTTCTCACAACAACTAAAACACAATAACCCTAGCCAAATAAAATTAGTTCATAGCTAGGTTTAAAGGAAAAACAAAATAAAAGTCTCCCAACATGATTAAATCGAGCAAGAAGAAGGAAGAAGAAGATGATGTCCAGCAGTGTAGAGTGTCCACAAGTTCTATATTTTGTACACATTCCTGCCCTTATTATTGCCATTCTTCAGCTCATTTAGGCATATCTAGGTGCATTGCATGCATAATAACAATATTTTCTCTTTCACCATGCTTTTATTGAATATTTTATGTTTGGTTAAGAAAATATACTGTTTTAGTTTAGTTTTTATTTTCAGGTGCTGTAGCTGTGTAGAGGAGGAGAGAACATGAAAGCTAGAAACAATAGGAGCTGTACTGAAGCAGTTCTAGATGTCGCCAAGGACGCTGCCGAAGCAGCATTGCTGCCAAGTGCCGCACAGGCAGAAGTTACATCGACTTAGCCAAGATGGGTCGCGGTTTAAAGAGGGCAATTCCCTGAGCCCAGTCTTGCAATTCTCTGAAGCCTGTAGCGGCCGGTAGAGCTAATTCAAGATTGATAAGTAGGAGTACTTATCCTTACTTGCGGAAGAAGGCAACGTCCAAAGAGTCCACATTGAAGTAAAAAAGGAGTCAACATTTAATGTAAACTACTTTAAGAAATCCTATTTCAAGGAGGACTCAAACTTAGGCCATGAGCCCTATATATACCCAATGTATGTGAGGATATAGGGGCATGAGAGGATGCACACATGAATAGCCACATAGCGGAGAGGTAGCTAGGTAGATGGGAGCTGTTGGGGGTCACGACCGAACTCTCCTAGGGTTTAGGTCTTTGCATATAAAGTAGTTGTGAGAAACGATTGTAATAGTTTAAGTATGTTTTCAATAAAATTCCAAGTTTTCTTAATCTATGCACTCCATTCTTTCAATTAGTCTTAACCGTTTAGTTGAGAGAATCCATTTGTCGGGCACGAAAGTGTAAGGCTCACGAAAGGGCTAAGCACGGTCACAACATGTCGAGGCGTGACTAACTTGGTTCCAAAAGATCACAAGTTTCAGCGGCTAAAAGGGATCACCAACCGATTTCACTTGCATGTGTTAGGTTCACACTGAGATTGTTAGGTATTGCCTACATCACGCAAGCATTCAAGCACCCTTGCCTAGAAATAGGAAGGATCACTGTCGACTATCCTACCGAACTTGGAATATCTACCAGACTTGCCGCCATGACTTATTTCCATTCCACCTGCCGAGACAACGAAAGTTGCAGGGGCAGTGACCCGCTGCGGTCGCGTGACAGGGTCGTAGCTGCCCCTCGCCATTACCTGCCGAGGCAGCAAATCACGGCAGTGCAAAACATACTTAGTCTTTACAATGCAGTCTACACGCTACTGAGCTGCAATTGCCTTACCCAATCTATCGACCAAATCTCTCCCTACCATCCCTCTCATCACTATCTTTATTTTATTTGTGTTTCTTATATTTCCACATTGTGAGATTTAATTGTGCATTTATTAAATCTTTGTGCAGGAAACCATACATAGGAGCTGCTCCAATCCATGTGGGAGATGATATATTTTATACTATAACTTGACGAGAGTGTTCACTTGTGCTTATAAATAGAGAACACCCAAACGCTCTACAAGCATCCTTCTTAAATTCTCTCTCAAGTCGAACATGCTTGAAGTAGGCGGCTAGGTCTTCTTTATGTAGGAGATAGCTAGGTCAAAGTCTTTCTTGAGAAGGAAGTTAAGTTGGAATATATTAGCATAAAAAATAAATCTCTTTTATTTATTTATCCTCCAAAAACTCCTCCTAAGTTCTAGGAATTTAATCTCCTTTTCATCTCTACATGGAATTCCAACTCCTTTGCTTCACGCCATTTATCTTGAACATGTTGGATTTATCTAGTCATCACTATCGGCTGCCACATCATGTTATCCTCAATTGCCTTGGCGATTTCCCGATTGCTTGGGCAGTTAGTTTCTGCACACCAAAGCAGTATCTTTTTCCACAAAACAACCAAACTATGTAATTAAACTTAACGGTGAAAGGAAACATGAATTAATGCATGAATGACTAATTACGCAACTAATATGAGACTAAGTCTAACAATAATATGAGTAAAATGGGGTAGTAAAAATATTACTTTTAAACACTTAACAGTTACCACCTAGCTTACTTCATGTCACGTGATATTGTCTAAGAAAAAGGGAAAAGATGATAGAAAGCTAGGGGAAATGATGGCCTTGTATTTATGATTGAAAAATTAGGATAAGACTTAAACTATAAACAATAGCTTACCTCCTTAGGAGGGAAAGCTTCCGGCCATTAAGAGTATTAAGGTTAAAGTGTTTTATAATAAAAACACTTTGTTAAGTCATTATGGCATCTATCAAATCTTTTCCCCTCAAACTTTTCTTCATCTTTTCAAATATAAATAAGCAATCACCTCCATTGTCTTCTCCGAATTAGGAACCACCATCGGTGGATGAGTGAAGCTTTGCTTTCCTTTGAAATATTGATCATAATCAATCTTTATAGCTTGAACAAGGTAAGCCTAACTATTGGCCATTGAATTTAAACTAAATCCATGGAGGATTTGAGTTATAGAAAAATTACCAAACCCTAGCTTGGTCCTATGCGAACTCCAAGCTTAATTCTTTATTGATTTTGTAGTTCAATATTGCTATTGAAGCTACTGAAAATATTGTAACTCTTGTTCCATCTTGTTTTGATTAGCTCAAAACATCCAAGGTGAACGATCGCCCTTACCATCGGATTCCATTAAGCAATGGGATAAAGGTGTTTCACCCGAGAGCCCATGAGCTTCAAAAAGCTAGGTGAGTGTAGTCGGAGTCTCGAGAATAGGCTAGGTGTGTTTTTTCGGTTTCATTGATATCAATTATTTCATAGCAAAATTTTTGTCAAAGGGTTATTGCATCGAACCTCGTTGGAAGCTTTAATGGTAAGCGTCGGTAAGTTATTGCATTGAAACATTGAACATGGCATCATCGTTACTATCATTGTCATGTCGAAACATTGTAATATATAAATATTGACTATTGCTTAGTGATAGTGTTATTGCCATAGACATTGGACATTGATAAAGGTATTGCTATAGTTAATGATAATGATATCGCCTTTGCCATTGGACACTGATATTGATTTTGTTATTGCTATTGAAACATTGCCATTGATATTGTCATCGCCATTGGTATCAACATTGTTATTGTGACCGTTATTGGTATTGTTATTGTTATCGAACCTTGGATTCGAAAGGACATTGGATACAATTGGCATGCCATATAATTCATGAGTTTATTGGTACGTGTGGACTATGGTCCTTGGGCTATGGCCTTTATTATGGCGAGGCTGAGGGATGTTTCTGTTATTGGTCAATTGGCGAGGCGGAGGGACTAGACCATTCATTGATTTGGTCATGCGTAGGAATTTGTGTATCCACTATCTTGATTTCATCCAAGGAATATTTTTGAAATATGATATAATTTCCATTGAACACGATTCATAACATTGTTATTGTTAAACATGATTTGGCATGCATACTATTGTTATAGGTGTAGGCTATGAAACAGTCCTGCTTTAAGTGCAAGTGTACATTGATGCCTAGTTGTAATATAAAAGATTATCGTCTCCACAGGGACTGGAATGCTACTTCACAATTAAATTCCTGCAAAAGGAAAAGTAAGAACACAATTGATTTATATTGGTTTGAGAAAGTTGCATAAACTTAAAGTAAACGAATAATAAAAAGATTGAGTAATCAGAATAAGAATAAGGGTCAGATTGAGTTGCGTCGTAGTGTGAAAATGCATTGAAGTCGAAAAAGTCTTGTGATGCAAAGTCGATATCTCTGCCACGGCGGGTAACAGATTGAACACTGCCATGACGGGGAACTCGACGGGCCTTCAAGGTTTGGTAGAACGTCCTAATCTGATTCCAACTTATCTCTAAGTTTGAATACTGTTGATGCCCACTCTTTGACAATACCTCTCGGCGTAAACCTAGATTGAACAACAACCTTCCCACGTTCCTTCTTATCCAACTTAAACCTATACTAATCTCTAAGCTAAGTTGATTCTCGCCTTAATTGGAAGGAATCATGTTTATCCCTTTCTTGAGTTTTAACTCTCTTGAATTGAAACAAACAGATATGCTCACAAAGATCTCTCGATTCTATTGCAAAAAAGATGAAGAACATAGGATAAACAAACCTTGAATTGAATTGCATAAAAACTTTAACTAATTACAACCGTACTCACAACTATTAAACAAAACAATCTTAAACCTAAGGAAAGTTTAGTACATAATGTGAATAAGAAAACACAAAAATAAATTCTAAATCCAAATCTCTCTCCTTGTTGTCTTCCAATCGGTTAAGCCTCCCTTTTTATAGGTGGTTTAAAATAACATGTGAAAACCCTATTTGGGGAAGAAGTCTCTCTTTGGGAGGAAGTTGAGTTGGAATTAAGCGTTAATGTATTTTATTCCAAAAATAACACCTCTTTTGGGCTTTCTTGGGCTGCAAGCTTCTTCCTTGTTTGAGTCTTCTCACGTCCTCTCTAGATGCTCTTGGGCTTTATTTGTCATGTGGCTTGGTTCTGCCGATTCAGGAAATTCTCCTCTTCATATCGCACTCCCTTTTGACCAATATCCAATGTGCCGCCGCGACGGCAGTGCTGGCGGCAGTCTGTCTCGGCGGCCCATTCTTTGAGCTGCATCAGTACAGTTCTTCTTTGAAACGATGGTTCGTCATGTGTGTCTGGATGTGATAGTTCTGTTTCCTCCTCCTCTTCGATCACTCTTCTGCTCTGCTGTCGTGATGGGTGTCGGCGGCAGTCTTTTGTAACCTATAATGCAAATGTAACCAAAAACAATGTCTTCTCTCCACATATAATCGTAAATATTGTAATAAGCTGAGTGAAGGAAAGATACTGTAAAATATGCATGGAAACCTAAGTATGCACTAAAATGGGCTTAAGAACGGTGACAATATGAGCTAAAATGGGCATAAAATATAGGACTTTTAAGCACTTTACACACCCCCAAACTCGAACTATTGCTTGTCCTCAAGCTATGCAAAACCTAATAAGTACTTATCCCTACTTCAACAAAAGGAACCTGTCTTTAACTTGATTTTATGCCTCAAGGCCGTGGCACCTATATCATTTTAGTGTGTAGGATAGCATGAATTTTCTCGGAAACAAACTATAATGCATGTGATCAAGTGTGTGCTAAATTGTGTACAAGTTGATCTTCAATAACTTTTATGACTAGAGCCAATTTCGGGAACCTCCAGCCGCCTAGAGCCTGTTTTGGGCACCTCTAGGATTGCATTATTTCTTACCTGCCGCGACAGCCTTCCTTGCAGTATTGGCAACTTCAGCTGCCGAGGTGACGTCCTGTAATGCATGTGAATTAAAAGTACTAAATAATTAAACAATATATGTTCACTACTTCATTCTATCGATCAACCTGCCACAATTGTGTTAAGGATAAATAGCACTATAGTAGATTTCTAAGTCATCTTCATGCTACCCAAAAATTAAAGGTACTTTTTAATGGTGCGAGTTGTTGGCTATTCTATCATAAGAACAAGTTGTTTAACAAGTTCTTTTTCATTAAAGAAGAGATAAGTACAATGCAACTAAGATGGTTAACTAATATGCAACTACATATGAACTATACTAAGGTGGATTGTCCCTCCCCCAAACTCGAGGCGATCATTGCCCTCAGTGCAACAGAAAATAAAAATAGATAACATGAAAATAAAAAAAATTGAAAATAAAAGAAAAAAGAAACAAGTTACATTTAAAAAGAAATGGATGAATTTTGGGCCACTTCGTCTACGTCGTCGGATAGGTCAAGCCGCCACCTCTGTAATGGAGATGGTTGGACAAGCTTTGAGGTCCTTCGTGGTTGGATTCTAGAGGGCAGCATGTTTCTGGTCACTAAAATAATATCATCGGACTTTTCCTCGTCTGAATCAGCCGAGATGCAATGATACTTTCGTTTCCTGGATGTTTCTACCGCCGCAGGTGTTGCCGTGACGGGTGGGGAGTCGTCATTAGAATCTTCGAAGGAGTCGTGAGACAGAGAGCGGTGGCCCTGTGGATTTGTCAGAGAGGTGGTTGGGGTGTTGGCGGCTGAGGAGAAGCCTTGATGAGATGCCCTGGCGGCTGCAGGTGATGCCGCGACGGGGGAGTCCGAGATAGGGTGGCTCGCCATGGCGACTTCTATGATTTAAGAAGGGAAGGCAGGAAAATGGATGTCAACCCCTGGGAATTTCTCCTTGAGGAATAGCTCGAACCCTGTGTTGTAGTTCCGCACATACTCTATAAATTTCAAGTTCATTTGCTCTATCCGTTGTAGCTTCCTGTAGATATACTGGTGGGGTTGGTGAGAGGCTGATCTCTATGCCCGCTCTGGGCTGAAGTACCTAACGTCGTGGCAGTGGGATATTATTCATTTTTTGGCGCCACTTCTGTCAGCTCCATCATCTTGTATATGAATTCCTTTATCCACCCTTGCCTGTGGAGTGTCATCACGTCTGCTTCATCTATAGGCACCTTGAAGTTTGTACATAGCCCGATGATGAGGTTTGGAAAGAAAAGGCGACCCTTTGGCCTCTGATGGCAGGCATAGATTTCTTGACAGATGACGGCTTCCACATTGGTTTTTTGCTGCTTTAGAATAGAATTGATCATTGCCAGGCGTGGGCGGTCGATGGTGGAATTGTGGGAAGCAGCCGACGCTTGATAAATGTGTTCCAAAGTTTGGAATTTGGTAGCAGCGCTCGGCGGGGTACTGATCCGGTGTGTTTACCCGTATTCTATATGGTGTCGGGCACACAGTACTCGTCTTTCAGGCGGTCGTAGTCGATGGCAGTGAGGGCGGCTTCAAAGTCGCCGTGGTCGTGTGCCTTATTAGTGATCCCATAGTAATCGTTGATGGTGTCAGCATCTAGAAGAACGCCGCTGCAACGAACGTATACAAAAGGGACTCTCGGTTGTGGATTGTGGGCGTAGAACTCACGGACCTTTGTGATGTTCCCTTTTTCTGGTTGGCGGGCAAATAGTTTCCAGCCGTGATCTCTGATTACCTCGTAGACAAAGGCGAGCAGGCTGAAATCGCCCGTGTCGGTGGGGTAGTAAAACCCTTTTTCTTCAAGAAGCTACCAGGATGAGAACTTCTTGTTGTAGCTGGTGGATTCTTTTGGTGAGAAGAACCTTTTGAAAGGGGGCTTGGTTCCGGAGGTCGACATTCTTGAGATGTGGTTGGACAGAAAATCTAAAAATTCAAGAAAACTGAGAGAGTTCAAGATTTGAAGAAAGCAGAGGTTGAAGATGATATAATGAAGTGAAATAGTAAGGCTTATATAGGCTGCCGAGGTGGATGATAATGCCCAATGCTCTGATTTCCAACGGGCGAGACGGCTAGCGTAACATGCAGATTCTAGCCGTTAGGTGGTTTATAGCCGTTGACAGGATGTATCCGTTTGGGCGGGATATAGTCGTTCACGAATTGTAGCCATTAGGGCGGCTTGTTGGGCGGCTATGTGGGTGGTTTAATGGTCTGCTTCTTTAAATGTTGTCTCTCTTCCTAAAAAAAATTGAAAATAAAAGGAAAAAGAAACAAGTTACATTTAAAAAGAAATGGATGAATTTTGGGCCACTTCGTCTTCGTCGTCGGATAGGTCAAGCCGCCACCTCTGTAATGGAGATGGTTGGACAAGCTTTGAGGTCCTTCGTGGTTGGATTCTGGAGGGCGGCATGTTTTTGGTCACTAAAACAATATCATCGGACTTTTCCTCGTCTGAATCAGCCAAGATGCAATGATACTTTCGTTTCCTGGATGTTTCTACCGCCGCAGGTGTTGCCGTGACGGGTGGGGAGTCGTCATCAGAATCTTCGAAGGAGTCGTGAGACAGAGAGCGGTGACCCTGTGGATTTGTCAGAGAGGCAGGTGGGGTGTTGGCGGTTGAGGAGAAGCCTTGATGGGATGCCCTGGCAGCTGCAGGTGATGCTGCGACGGGGGAGTCCGGGATAGGGTGGCTCGCCATGGCGAGTTCTGTGATTTCTGAAGAGAAGGCAAGAAAATGGATGCCAACCCCTGGGAATTTCTCCTTGAGGAATAGCTCGAACCCTGTGTTGTAGTTCCGCACATACTCCATAAATTTCAAGTTCCTTTGCTCTATCCGTTGTAGCTTCCTGTAGATATACTGGTGGGGTCGGTGAGAGGCTGATCTCTATGGCCGCCCTGGGCTGAAGTACCTAACGTCGTGGCATTTGGATATTATTCATTTTTTGGCGCCACTTCTGTCAGCTCCATCTTCTTGTATATGAATTCCTTTGTCCACCCTTGCCTGTGGAGTGTCATCACGTCTGCTTTGTCTGTAGGCACCTTGAAGTTTGGAAAGAAAAGGCGGCCCTTTGGCCTCTGATGGCAGGCATAGATTTCTTGACAGATGCGTGCTCCCACATTGATTTTTTGCTGCTTTAGAATAGAATTGATCATTGCCAGGCGTGGGCGGTCGACGGTGGAATTGTGGGAAGCATCCGACGCTTGATAAATTTGTTCCAAAGTTTGGAATTTGGTAGCAGCGCTCGACGGGGTACTGATCCGGTGTGTTTAGCCGTATTCCATATGGTACCGGGCACACAGTACTCGTCTTTCAGGCGGTCGTAGTCGACGGCAGTGAGGGCGGCTTCAAAGTCTACGTGGTCGTGTGCCTCATTAGTGATCCCTTAGTAATCGTTGATGGTGTCAGCATCTAGAAGAACGCCGCTGCAACGAACGTATACAAAAGGGACTCTCGGTTGTGGATTGTGGGCGTAGAACTCACGGACCTTTGTGATGTTCCCTTTTTCGGGTTGGCGGGCAAATAGTTTCCAGCCGTGATCTCTGATTACCTTGTAGACAAAGGCGGGCAGGCTGAAATCGCCCGTGTCGGTGGGGTAGTAAAACCCTTTTTCTTCAAGAAGCTGGCAGGATGAGAACTTCTTGTTGTAGCGGGTGGATTCTTTTGGTGAGAAGAACCTTTTGAAAGGGGGCTTGGTTCCGGAGGTCGACATTCTTGAGATGTGGTTGGAGAGAAAATCTAAAAATTCAAGAAAACTGAGAGAGCTCAAGATTTGAAGAAAGCAGAGGTTGAAGATGATATAATGAAGTGAAATAGTAAGGCTTATATAGGCTGCCGAGGTGGCTGATAATGCCCAATGCTCTGATTTCCAACGGGCGAGACGGCTAGCGTAACATGCAATTCTAGCCGTTGGGAGGTTTATAGCCGTTGACAGGATGTATCCGTTTGGGCGGGATATAGTCGTTCACGAATTGTAGCCGTTGGGGCGGCTTGTTGGGCGGCTATGTGGGTGGCTTAATGGTTTGCTTCTTTAAATGCTATCTCTCTTCCTAAAATAAAATGAAAAGAAATTATTAATAAAATAAAACTGAAATTAATATTTACATGAAATAAATGCTAAAATTGAAAATCTAATCCTAATAAAATCAAGAAAAATATGGAAAAAATAAAAAAAATAAAAAAATTCAACTACTAAGGGAGTGCATCAGATTGCATCCCCTAATGTAACCATGGCCTTATCCCTCATAACATGGGCTCCAGTGTAGTGCTTCAAGCGATGCGCATTGACTTTGAATTCATGGCCACCTTTTGGTGAATTAATTGTGGCTGCACCGTGAGTGAAAGCTTTCTGCCCGGGCGGGTGCTGCCAAGGCGGTAGCTTCTTGTCGTGCCTTTGTTCCGGCTTTTCCTGTTCAGGGTGCAGCTTAGAAGAGATTGTTACGGGCAATGGGTAATTAATTTTTGGACGGCTGGCTCTCCGGTTGGCTTCCTTATGTGCGAGCTTATCGTGGTCCTTTTGTTCCTTCGAATCAGGGTTATTGCAGGGATGCCCGTTGTGGCGGGTATTGCCAAAATGATTTGTTTCTGTGTTAGGGTCATTTTCTGCCGAGGCATGGATGAATTGACATTCCTCTGGGTCGTCAGCTTTTTGAAAATTTTGTAGGACGTTCAACTTGATTTGTTGATCATTCACTCTCATTGTTAGCTCCCTTTTCCCACATCTATCAAGGTCCTCCTAGTGGCTAAGAATGGTCTCCCAAGGATGATGGGTGCATTCTCATCTACTTCACAGTCCAAAACGAGGAAATCAGTAGGGAAAATAAAGTTGTCAACTTTTACTAGTATGTCTTCGATTTTCCCCTCTAGTTGAACGTAAGACCTGATAGCTAGTTGGAGCATGACACTAGTAGGGCAAGCCCTTCTTATCCCTAGTTTCTAGAAAACTGATTTTGGCGTTAAGTTGATACTTGCCCCCAAATCACATAATGCCTGCCCCGTATAATTGCTGCAAATTTTGCAAGGAATGATAAAACTGCCCGGATCTTTTCTCTTTAGTGGGGCTTTGTTGTACATCATGGCCATACATCATTCTGTCATGGCAACAGTTTCGAATTCCCCTATTCTTGTTCGTTTAGAGGCCATGTCCTTCAAGAATTTGGCATAATTCGACATATGTTCAATGGCTTTGTAACACCCCAATTTTGGGCTTAGAAGTTTAGGGTCTGAACCAGACATGTCTGATTTTCGGTTCGAATATAAAAGGAAGTTTTAGGGAAAGCCAAGTTCAAGATGCTTTAAAAATATGGAAAAATATCTAAAAATCCTCTTTTAATATATATAAGAGAGTGGTGAAATCAATTTTACAAAATAAGGTTTGGAAATTCAACATTTTGGAATATTGACTAAAATGCGATTTTTGAAAAGTTCAGTGGTGACTGTTTTGTAAGGATTGAAACTTTGAATCTTTAAGGAGCTAATTTACCCAAAAATGATTTCTCCAGATTTTTCCTTAATTTAATTGATTTAATTAATGTTTAATTAATTAAATGAAAAAGGGAAACCACTTTTTAGATTTTCATAACTAACTTTTCCTAAAATTTTCTCATCTCTTTTTCTCTCAAAATTCCATCATCCAAACACTTTCTTCCAACATCATTTGCTTTAATTTTCACTTCAATTGATTAGATTTCAATCATCAATTAGTTCCTAATCCATTTTACATCAAATCCTTTTGATTTCTTCATTGGATTTTCAAGAAAATTGGCTCAAATCAAGGAGAAATCACCATTTAGAGGTAAGGTTGTTCTTCTCCTCTAAATACTCAGTTCTTTACTGAAATTCCCAAGTTATCAATCCTTAATTTAAGTTTTCTAAATGGTTTTAATGTTATGAACTTGATTTTGGCTTAAAACTCAAGATTTGGAGGAAATCTTGAAGAATTTCGTTGTGATTGTTTGGGCTCTGTTTTGAGATGATTCTTAAATGTGTTTTGGATGTCTAATGATGTGTAAATGAGGTTTTATCAATGCAATCTCGAATAGGTTGTGGTTCCTAAGTTTTTGCTTATGAATATGGTGATTTTTTTGGTGATCTTGGTGTTCTGTTAATGCTGGAGGTATAAGGACGAGTTTAGGTTCATTTTGGATGTTAATGGATGTTTAGAAATGGTTAGAAGTGATGGATCTTGGCTGGATTAAGTTTTGGAAGGGTTTGGAGGCGATTTTAGTTGTGTTTGGTAGCCGAAATGTTGGCTTTAGATAGAGCAGTGAGTTTAAGAGTGTTGGCTGAAGATTTCAATGCGTGATGATGCATTAATCCTCTGCTTTGATGTGTTAAAAACATGGGAGGCATCTCGGACACTTGTGGTGTTGATCCGGAGGCTTGATCGGCGTTTCGGCAAGCTTGCGAAACGGAATTGGTGAGTGAAGTTGGATTTCCAGCTTTGAAACAAATGTTTGAAGGTTTTGGGAGCTTAGTTTAAGTCTAAGAAACTTAACTAAGCTCAAGAGTAAGTTTTCGAAAAAACTCTCTTGGATGAGCCATGAAGTGGTTCGATGCATTTGTTTATAAATTGCATGTTTAAATTCTGTTTTGAAAGCATGTTTTAGCATAGTTAATGCTGGTTTTGAAAGCCATGTGTTGGGGGATACTCAAGGTAAGAGATCCTTGATTTTATATATTGTAAATATGGTTTTGATGCATAGTGATGCATGATGATAAATGGCTTTGATTAATGCTTTAAACAGTGAATTGTTGATGGTAAATGATGTATATTGGCAAGTGATGTAATGGTTTTAAGGTACTTGAATCGGATATAGTTAGCCGGCTATAGGATTGGGTGCACCGTGAATAAAGTCGCCTTGGATGTTGAGCGGTTGAGATTGTACCGTAAACTCTATCCAAGTACACTAACGAGTAAGGTAAGATCACAACGGTGGTTAAAAGTACGTGTGTGGATCTTTTGTTGCGTGTCTCGTGTACTCGTTAGTTAAATTATACAACTACCGATGAGTGATGTTGAGGGGTTGTGATTGTACCGTTAAACTCCATCATGGGTGTTGAGGGTTTGTGATTGTACCGGTAATCTCCACCTTGTGTGTTCGGTAGTGTGTATGAAGCGTATTGGACAACGCTTGTAATCCGCGTATCTGATTGTGTTTTATGTTGTAAATGGTTATGGATGATCACTTGAAAGCCAATATGACATGTTGATTTTAATGAAGCATGAGATGCTTGTTATGTATGCAAGGTTGCATGAATAATGATGATTATGTGATGGAAGGCTTTGTTAAAAGTGTTTTATAAAAAGCATTATTGTGTTGTTTCTTTAGAGCATGCCTCACTAAGCAATTGTGCTTACGCTCTCTCTCTTGAACCAATAATGCAGATAATTGAAGTGTTTGAGGGCAACAAGGAGGCTAAGAGTCCAAGGGAAACTAAGCTCATTTATGGTGATGTTTTCATAACACTAGTAGTTTTTGATATTTTGGCAATGGGAACCTAAGGTGTGTTTTGGGAGATGTTTTGGACTCCCTAGTTTGTGGCATGATGCCTTGATGATTTGGATTTGTAAATGGCCTTTTGATGCTTGATTTGATGTTTTGTTGGTTGTTCGGTTTTGGATATTAGGATGCATGCCTATAGACTAGTGGAATTCCATGTTTGATGCTATGAATGTGATTTGAAGTTGCAAACATGTACCTTATATGTATGATGACTTGTTGGCATGGTTAGGAAGTCATTAGGATGTGTTTGAGTGGTTTGATGTATGAAAAACCAGCAATTTATGCAACTTCTGGGCAAACCGTATCGAAACAAGCACTAGCATTTCGAAACGGGGGCCTGTAATGGCCTTCGTGTATCGAAACAGATAGGGGCCGTTCCGAAACGATTTGGCCACTAAAAGGCCCTGTTTCGGAACTTGTCTCGAAACGAACCCGTGTTTCGGAACGGTCAACACCGTTTCGAAACAGGTCACCGTTGGGCATTGTTTTGAATGGTTTTGAGGTCTGCAAGCTTTACGTTTCAGTCCCGAAAATTATATTTGCAATTGCATGAGTTTGATATGTCCGATTAAGGTGAAATTTGACAGGGAAGCATGTAATATGAATAATTTAATATTGGTAACTTAAAAATCAGTTAAGACCTTCAAATTTTTATAGGTTACATTTTGGTCCCTAATATTTGTAATTTGTGCAATTGAGTCCCTTGTTGATATCCGATCGTTGTGCTTTACATATAAATGTTTCTCAAGAGTACGCTTAGGGTTAATGTGCATCTAGACAAGACTAAAAAGAAAAAAAGGGTCGTTAATCAAGGTTGAATTTCGGGTTGACTTTGGTTTTCCCCGTGTAATCTTCGTAGTTCGGGTCAACCGTCTAGGCCGGGCTAAGGGGGTTACATTTGGTGGTATCAGAGCTGAGTTCTCATGTAAATGGGAATGGTTATGTGGGTGATGTATGTGTATTTGCATGAAATGCCTATTGGATGAAAGTATGTTGTATGAATTGTAAAGTATGTTGCAATTATGATGTTATGCTATGTTGAAGCATGTTAGAGGAACCCATTGCCATATCAAAACTAATGAAAGGAATTGTTTTTGGAAAATGAGCTTGAGTACTTGGAATACTTACCTTGTTGAGCCTAATTATGTTTATTGCATTTGTGTCAGTGCATTGTTTTTCTTGTAAATGGGGCCTCGTAGAGAGATGAGGATGAATACGAGAGCTATGGCTCAGAATGAGAACGAGGAAAACGTAGAGAATGTTGTGGATATACCTCCTCCCCCTGGTGGTGGACCACCCGGCGATGGTGGTGTTGGAGGTGAGAATGCTGGAGTTGGTGCTGATGCTGGGGTCGTTGGACCTGAAGCTGTGCAGGGGCAAGCTGCTCCTGACATGACTGTATTGATAAAGGCTATTGCTGGAGCCTTTCAGGCAGCAATAGCTGGAGCTCACGGAGCTGCGCATCAGAGTGATGCTAACGTGAGATTGCCTTTGGAACGTCTTCGTAGTCTGGGAGGGACTGAGTTCAGGGGTTTGTCTCCTGAAGGTTCTGAATCTTGGTCGGAAAGCACCAAGAGGATATTGGGACAAATGAACTCTAACGATGTGCAAAGGTTAGGTTGTGTAGTATCGTTGTTACATGATGATGCGTATACTTGGTGGACAACCACTGTCTCCGGAATGGAGGAAGTTGATGTGACTTGGACGTTCTTTCTGAACGCGTTCAAGCGAAAGTATCTAGGTGTGTGATACCTAGATGAGAAGAAAAGAGAAGTCACGTCTCTTGTTCAAGGAAGCATGACGGTGGCTGAGTATGAGATCCAGTTTGTCCGTCTTAGTCAGTACACACCTGAGCTTATCCCTGATGAGCGAGAGAGGTGTGAATGTTTCCGATATGGTTTGGTGACGGACATGAAGACCCTTATGCTTGCAGCTGAGTACACGGATTTTGATGTGCTGGTGAGTAGAGCGAAGGACATTGAGCAGAACTTGGGTCTATCTATCAGAGGTGTTAGTTCTAGCTCGGGCAAAAGAGTTGTTGAGTATAGTTCCGGTGGTGGACGGAACAAGAGAGGACGAGATAAGAGGTATCAGTCTTCTGCTAGGCGTGGTAATGGAGGGCAAGGTGCGCCTGTTCATGGAGACAGGATGAGAGCTGATCAGAACACGTGCTGGACGTGTGGATCGCGTGATCATTTGAGGCGTGATTGTCCTCGAGCAGCGAGGGAGGTTCATGCTCCTGTTGCAGTGACCAGTAATTCGTGTTGGAATTATGGTTCGGCAGACCACATGAGGAGGGAGTGTCCTTTGTTGGACGGTGGTGGTCAGAGACGTGCTCCTGGAGTTGTTGCACCACAGAGAGGTCGTGGGCGCGACCGTGGTAACTTCCAGCGCAGAGATGATGGTGGAAGGAATATGGCGCATGTGGTGGCTGTTCAACCTTAGGGTGGTGGCCAGGCTCGAGTGTATGCTCAACGAGAGGGGAGAAATGATACGGATGTGATCACAAGTACCTTTACTTTACAATCCTTGTCATTACTTTCCTTGATTGATTCTGGATCTACACACTCATACATATTACGTGAACATGCTCAATTGCTTGGTTTACCTGTTGAGTCTTTGGATGTTGGTATGCGTGTGACTAGTTCCTTTTGTGAGACCGTTGTGACACGGAAGTTGTATAGAAGATGTCCTATGGTAGTGCAAAACCATGTTTTTCTTGTTGATCTCATGGAATTGCCATTCTATGGTTTTGATGTAATCCTTGATATGGATTGGCTTGTTGAACATCGAGCTGTGGTGGATTTTGAGAACAAGCGGGTTTCGTTGAAACTTGCGGATGATTATGAGGTAGTGGTGGTTGGTGAGAATGTGAAGTTTCTTGCCAATGTGGTGTCTACATTGGAAGCAAGCCGAATGCTGAGGCAAGGTTGTGAGGCTTACCTGGCCTTTGTTATGAATCCTAGCTCTAAGAAGTTGTGAGTTCAAGATATCAGGACTGTGCGAGAGTTTCCTGGTGTGTTTCCGGAGGAGTTACCTGGATTGCCTCCTAGTCGAGAGGTGGAGTTTGGAATTGAGCTGAATGAAAATACAACTCCAGTGTCCATTACTCCTTACCGAATGGCACCTAAGGAGTTGAAGGAGTTGAAGACGTAACTTCAGGAGTTGCTTGATCGTGGTTTCATTCGGCCGAGTGTGTCACCTTGGGGTTCACCAGTCTTGTTTGTGAAGAAGAAGGATGACACTATTAGAATGTGCATCAAATATCGTCAGCTGAATAAGTTGACTATCAAAAATCGGTATCCTTTACCGAGGATTGATGATCTTTTTGACCAGTTTCGGGGAGCGGCTGTGTTCTCTAAAATTGACTTAAGGTCAGGTTATTACCAGCTCAAAGTGAAGGATGTGGATGTGCCAAAAACAGCCTTCAGAACGAGGTATGGGCATTATGAGTTCCTTGTGATGCTGTTTGGCTTGACGAATGCTCCTGCAACTTTTATGGACATGATGAATAGAGTGTTCCATGAATATTTGGACAAGTTTGTTGTGGTGTTCATTGATGATATCCTTGTGTACTCTCGTACCGAGGAGGAGCATGGAGGGCATTTGAGGATTGTGTTGCAGGCATTGTTGGAGAATCGGCTTTATGCTAAGCTGAGCAAATGTGAATTCTGGCTTAGGGAAGTTGTTTTCCTTGGTCATGTGGTTTCTGCTGAGGGGATTCATGTTGATCCTTAGAAGATTGAGGCGATGATGAATTGGAAGCCTCCTAAGTCTGTTCATGAAGTTCGTAGTTTTCTAGGGTTGGCAGGATATTACCGGAGGTTTGTGGATGGATTTTCAAAGATTGCTGCACCTTTGACGAAGTTGTTGCAGAAGGATGTCAAGTATGAGTGGACAGAAGCGAGACAACATGCTTTTGAGAAGCTTAAGGCAGCTTTGACGCAAGCTCCTATCTTGGTTCAACCTGAATCAGGGAAAGAGTTTGTGGTGTACATTGACACATCCTATGTTGGTTTGGGGTGTGTGTTGATGCAAGAGGGTAAGGTGGTGGCTTATGCATCGCGCCAGTTGAAGGTGCATGAGCGCAATTATCCTACGCATGATATTGAGTTAGCTGCGGTGGTCTTTGCTTTGAAGATTTGGAGACATTATCAATATGGTAAGAAGTGTACTGTGTACACGGATCATAAAAGTTTGAAGTATTTGATGTCTCAAAAAGAGTTGAATCTTAGGCAACGACGTTGGGTGGAGTTGCTTAAAGATTACGATCTGACGATCGAGTATCATCTGGGAAAAGCTAATGTTGTAGCGGATGCCTTGAGTAGAAAAGTGGCAGTGGAGTTGAGGGCTATTTTTGCCAGCTTAAGCATTTCGCGAGATGGAGGTCTTGTGGCTGAGTTGCAAGTGAAACCCTCTTTGGTTCAGTTGATAAAGGATAAGCAGTTGTTGGATGATTCCTTGGTGCCACATGTTCAGGATATTGCTGAGGATAGACCATTAGATTTTTGTTTTAATGATGATGGAGTTCTATGTTTTGGGAGTCGGATAGTAGTGCCAAGTGATGCTGAGTTGAGGCGTGCTATTCTAACTGAAGCTCATAGTAGTCCTTTTGCTATGCACCCTGGTAGTACAAAGATGTATCGTGATCTTAAGGATGAGTACTATTGGGTGGGTTTAAAGAAAGATGTTGCGGAGTATGTGAGTAAGAGCATGGTTTGTCAGCGAGTTAAGGCTGAGCATCAATTTCCCTCTGGGTTGTTGCAACCGTTGAGGATTCCTGAGTGGAAGTGGGAAAGGATTACCATGGACTTTGTGTCTGGTTTGCCTTTGTCACCATCGAAGAAGAATTCATTGTGGGTGATTGTGGATCGCCTTACGAAGTGTGCTCATTTCTTACCTGTGCATACTACGTACACCTTGGATAAGCTTGCAGAGTTGTACATTGCTGAGATTGTGCGGCTGCATGGTGTGCCAAAGTCTATTGTTTCGGATAGAGATCCGAGGTTTACATCGCGTTTCTGGGAATGTTTGCATCAAGCTTTGGGTACACGGCTGAATTTCAGTACTTCTTATCATCCACAGTCGGATGGACAATCTGAACGAGTTATCCAAGTGCTGGAAGATATGTTGAGGTGTTGTGTGATTGAGTTTCAAGGTTCTTGGGAGAAGCATTTGCCTTTGGTGGAGTTTGCTTATAACAATAGCTACCAGGCGAGTATTAAAATGGCACCTTATGAAGCCTTGTACGGGAGGAAGTGCAGAACTCCTCTTTGTTGGGCTGAAACAAGTCAGAAGATGGTTTCAATGCCAGCTCTGTTGAAAGGAACCACCGAAAAAGTGAAGCTCATTTGTGAGCGTTTGAAGGCAGCTTCTGATCGACAGAAGTCTTACACGGATTTGAAGCATGAGGAGATTGAGTTTGCGGTAGGTGACCGTGTGTTCTTGAAAGTTTTGCCTTGAAAGAAGGTGATGAGGTTTGGTCGGAAGGGTAAGTTGAGCTCTAGGTACATTGGACCATACGAGGTGATTGAACGTGTGGGTCCTGTTGCGTACAAGCTAAGGTTACTGCAAGAGTTGGAAAAGATTCATGATGTGTTTCATGTCTCTATGCTTCGAAGGTATAGATCGGATCCTTCGCATATTATGCCCGTGGAGGAAGTGGAGTTGAATCCAGACTTAACCTATGATGAGGAGCCGTATGAAATTCTGTATTCGGACAGTAAAGTTCTTCGAGGCAAGACCATTGAATTCGTTAAGGTGTTGTGGAAGCATCGTGGTGTTGATGAAGTCACGTGGGAAAGAAATGATGATATGAAGAAGTAGTTTCCGTACCTCTTTCCTCTAGGTAAATTTCGAGGACGAAATTTCTTAAGGGGGGAGAGTTGTAACACCCCAATTTTGGGCTTAGAAGTTTAGGGTCTGAACCGGACCGGTCTGATTTTTGGTTCGAATATAAAAGGAGGTTTTAGGGAAAGCCTAGTTCGGGATGCTTTAAAAATATGGAAAAATATCTAAAAATCCTCTTTTAATATATATAAGAGAGTGGTGAAATCAATTTTACAAAATAAAGTTTGGAAATTCAACATTTTGGAATAGTGACTAAAATGCGATTTTTTAAAAGTTCAGTGGTGATTGTTTTGTAAGGATTGAAACTTTGAATCTTTAAGAAGCTAATTTACCCAAAAATGATTTCTCCAGATTTTTCCTTAATTTAAGTGATTTAATTAATGTTTAATTAATTAAATGAAAAAGGGAAACCACTTTTTAGATTTTCATAACTAACTTTTCCTAAAATTTTCTCATCTCTTTTTCTCTCAAAATTCCATCATCCAAATACTTTCTTCCAGCATCTTTTACTTTGATTTTCACTTCAATTGATTAGATTTCAATCATCAATTAGTTCCTAATCCATTTTACATCAAATCCTTTTGATTTCCTCATTGGATTTTCAAGAAAATTGGCTCAAATCAAGGAGAAATCACCATTTCGAGGTAAGGTTGTTCTTCTCCTCTAAATACTCAGTTCTTTACTGAAATTCCCAAGTTATCAATCCTTAATTTAAGTTTTCTAAATGGTTTTAATGTTATGAACTTGATTTTGGCTTAAAACACAAGATTTGGAGGAAATCTTGAAGAATTTCGTTGTGATTGTTTGGGCTCTGTTTTGAGATGATTCTTAAATGTGTTTTGGATGTCCAATGATGTGTAAATGAGGTTTTATCAATGCAATCCCGAATAGGTTGTATTTCCTAAGTTTTTGCTTATGAATATGATGGTTTTTTGGGTGATCTTGGTGTTCTGTTAATGCTAGAGGTATAAGGACGGGTTTAGGTTCATTTTGGATGTTAATGGATGTTTAGAAGTAGTTAGAAGTGATGGATCTTGGCTGGGTTAAGTTTTGGAAGGGTTTGGAGGTGATTTCGGTTGTGTTTGGTAGCCGAAATGTTGGCTTTAGATAGAGCAGTGAGTTTAAGAGTGTTGGCTGAAGATTTCAATGCATGATGATGCGTTAATCCTCTGCTTTGATGTGTTTATAACATGGGAGGCATCTTCGGACACTTGTGGTGTTGATCCGGAGGCTTGATCGGCGTTTCGGCAAGCTTGCGAAACAGAATTGGTGAGTGAAGTTGGATTTCCAGCTTTGAAACAAATGTTTGAAGGTTTTGGGAGCATAGTTTAAGTCTGAGCAACTTAACTAAGCTCAATAGTAAGTTTTCGGAAAAACTCTCTTGGATGAGCCATGAAGTGGTTCGATGCATTTGTTTATAAATTGCATTTTTATATTCTATTTTGAAAGCATGTTTTAGCATAGTTAATGTTGGTTTTGAAAGCCATGTGTTGGGGGATGCTCAAGGTAAGAGATCCTTGGTTTTACATATTGGAAATATGGTTTTGATGCATAGTGATGCATGATGATAAATGGCTTTGAGTAATGCTTTAAAATAGTGAATTGTTGATGGTAAATGATGTATATTGGCAAGTGATGTAATGGTTTTAAGGTACTTGAATCGGATATAGTTAGCCGGCTATAGGATTGGGTGCACCGTGAATAAAGTCGCCTTGGATGTTGAGGGGTTGAGATTGTACCGTAAACTCCATCCAAGTACACTAACGAGTAAGGTAAGATCACAACGGTGGTTAAAAGTACGTGTGTGGATCTTGTGTTGTGTGTCTCGTGTACTCGTTAGTTAAATTATACAACTACCGATGAGTGATGTTGAGGGGTTGTGATTGCACCGTTAAACTCCATCATGGGTGTTGAGGGTTTGTGATTGTACCGGTAATCTCCACCTTGTGTGTTCGGTAGTGTGTATGAAGCGTATTGGACAACGCTTGTAATCCGCGTATCTGATTGTGTTTTATGTTGTAAATGGTTATGGATGATCACTTGAAAGCCAATATGACATGTTGATTTTAATGAAGCATGAGATGCTTGTTATGTATGCAAGGTTGCATGAATAATGATGATTATGTGATGGAAGGCTTTGTTAAAAGTGTTTTATAAAAAGCATTATTGTGTTGTTTCTTTAGAGCATGCCTCACTAAGCAATTGTGCTTACGCTCTCTCTCTTGAACCAATAATGCAGATAATTGAAGTGTTTGAGGGCAACAAGGAGGCTAAGAGTCCAAGGGAAACTAAGCTCATTTATGGTGATGTTTTCATAACACTAGTAGTTTTTGATATTTTGGCAATGGGAACCTAAGGTGTGTTTTGGGAGATGTTTTGGACTCCCTGGTTTGTGGCATGATGCCTTGATGATTTGGATTTGTAAATGGCCTTTTGATGCTTGATTTGATGTTTTGTTGGTTGTTCGATTTTGGATATTAGGATGCATGCCTATAGACTAGTGGAATTCCATGTTTGATGCTATGAATGTGATTTGAAGTTGCAAACATGTACCTTATATGTATGATGACTTGTTGGCATGGTTAGGAAGTCATTAGGATGTGTTTGAGTGGTTTGATGTATGAAAAACCAACAATTTATGCAACTTCTGGGCAAACCGTATCGAAACAAGCACTAGCATTTCAAAACGGGGGCCTGTAATGGCCTTCGTGTATCGAAACGGATAGGGGCCGTTCCGAAACGATTTGGCCACTAAAAGGCCCTGTTTCGGAACTTGTCTCGAAACGAACCCGTGTTTCGGAACGGTCAACACCGTTTCAAAACAGGTGACCGTTGGGCACTGTTTTGAATGGTTTTGAGGTCTGCAAGCTTTACGTTTCAGTCTCGAAAATTATATTTGCAATTGCATGAGTTTGATATGTCCGATTAAGGTGAAATTTGACAGGGAAGCATGTAATATGGATAATTTAATATTGGTAACTTAAAAATCAGTTAAGACCTTCAAATTTTTATAGGTTACATTCTGGTCCCTAATATTTGTAATTTGTGCAATTGAGTCCCTTGTTGATATCCGATCGTTGTTCTTTACACATAAATGTTTCTCAAGAGTACGCTTAGGGTTAATGTGCATCTAGACAAGACTAAAAAGAAAAAAGGTCGTTAATCAAGGTTAACTTTCGGGTTGACTTTGGTTTTCCCCGTGTAATCTTCGTAGTTCGGATCAACCGTCTAGGTCGGGCTAAGGGGGTTACAGGCTTCAACTAAGGGTATGTTAATGTGCACATGTGGGAAAGGTGGGGGGTAGACAGATGTCTTCTATACGCTCCTAGCAAGGGAATCTGATCTGTGGAAGTGCAGAAGCTTCAGGTTCTGTGGTTCTATTATCAGGCTCTAATGGGGTATCAGTGGGGACTGCCGAGGCGGAGGGACCTGGATCTCTCGAGGCTGGGGTGTGTGCTTTTAACTCGACGGCGGGCTTGGTTGGTTGTTTCTACTTAGGATCATGGGGGCGAGTCTCCTTGAGTTGTTAGTCACTTCTGGTAGTGATTGCTTTACATTTCTCATAAGTGGGTCCCCTTGTAACACCCCAATTTTGGGCTTAGAAGTTTAGGGTCTGAACCGGACCGGTTTGATTTTCGGTTCGAATATAAAAGGAGGTTTTAGGGAAATCCTAGTTCGAGATGCTTTAAAAATATGGGAAAATATCTAAAAATCCTCTTTTAATATATATAAGAGAGTGGTGAAATCAATTTTGCAAAATAAGGTTTGGAAGTACTACATTTTGGAATAGTGACTAAAATGTGATTTTTGAAAAGTTTAGTGGTGACTGTTTTGTAAGGATTGAAACTTTGAATCTTTAAGGAGCTAATTTACCCAAAAATGATTTCTCCAGATTTTTCCTTAATTTAGGTGATTCAATTAATGTTTTAATTAATTAAAAGAAAAAGGGA
This sequence comes from Hibiscus tridactylites, assembly GCA_958450335.1. Classification (NCBI taxonomy): domain Eukaryota; kingdom Viridiplantae; phylum Streptophyta; class Magnoliopsida; order Malvales; family Malvaceae; genus Hibiscus; species Hibiscus tridactylites. The sequence goes on along the minus strand of OY288273.1, from coordinate 59,875,677 downwards.
AACCACTTTTTGGAATTTCATAACTACCTTTTCCTAAAATTTTCTCATTTCTTTTTCTCTCAAAATTCCATCATCCAAACACTTTTCTCCAGCAACTTTTTCATTGATCTTCACTTCAATTGATGAGATTTCTATCATCAATTAGTTCCTAATCCATCTTGCATCAAATCCTTTTGATTTCCTCATTGGATTTTCAAGAAAATTGGCTCAAATCAAGGAGAAATCACCATTTAGAGGTAAGATTGTTCTTCTCCTCTAAATACTCAGTTCTTTACTAAAATTCCCAAGTTGTCAATCCTTAATTTAAGTTTTATAAATGGTTTTAATGTTAGAAGCTTGATTTTGGCTTAAAACTCAAGATTTGGAAGAAATCTTGAAGAATTTCGTTGTGATTGCTTGGGCTCTGTTTTGAGATGAATCTTAAATGTATTTTTGATGTCTAATGATGTGGAAATGAGATTTTATCAATGCTATCCCAAATAGGTTGTATTTTCTAAGTTTTTGCTTATGAAAATGGTGGTTTTTGGGGTGATCTTGGTGTTTTGTTATAGCTGGAGGTATAAGGACGAGTTTAAGTTCATTTTGGATGTTAATTGATGTTTAGAAATGGTTAGAAGCGATGGATCTTGGCTGGATTATGTTATGGAAGAGTTTGAAGGTGATTTCGGTTGTGTTTGGTAGCCGAAATGTTGGTTTTAAATAGAGCAGCGAGATTAAGTGTGTTGGCTGAAGATTTCAATGCATGATGATGCATTAATCCTCTGCTTTGATGTGTTTAAAATAGGGGAGACATCTTCGGATACCTTTGGAGTTGATCCAGAGGCTTGATCGGCCTTTCAGCAAGCTAACGAAACGTAATTGGTGAGTGGAGTTTGGTTTCCAGCTTTGGAACAATTATTTGAAGGTTTTGGGAGCTTAGTTTACGTCTAAACAACTTAGCTAAGCTCAAGTGTAAGTTTTCGGAAAAACTCCCTTGGATGAGCCATGAAGAGGTTTGATGCATTGGTTATGATTTGCATGTTTAAATTCTGTTTTGAAAGCATGTTTTAGCATGGTCAATGCTGGTTTTGAAAGCCATGTAATGAAGGATGCTCAAGGTAAGAGATCCTTGGTTTAACATATTGTTAATATGGTTTTGATGCATAGTGATGCATGATGTTTAATGGCTTTGATTAATGCTTAAAAATAGTGAATTGTTGATGGTAATGATGTATATTGGCAACTGATGTATTGGTTTTAAAGTACTTGAATCGGATATAGTTAGCCGGCTATAGGATTGGGTGCACCGTGAATAAAGTCGTCTTGGATGTTGAGGGGTTGTTATTGTACCATACACTCCATCCAAGTACACTAACGAGTAAGGTAAGAACACAACGGTGGTTAAAAGTCCGTGTGTGGATCTTGTGTTATGTGTCTCGTGTACACATTAGTGGAATTATACAACTACCGATGAGTGATGTTGAGGGGTTGTGATTGTACCGTTAAACTCCATCACGAGTGTTGAGGGGTTGTGATTGTACTGGTAAACTCCACCTTGTGTTGTTCGGTAGTGTGTATGAAGCGTGTGGGACAACGCTTGTAATCGACGTATCTGATTGTGTTTTGAGTTGTAAATGGTTATGATTTATCACTTGGAAGCCAATATGATGTGTTGATTATATTGAAGCATGAGATGCTTTTTATGTATGCAAGGTTGCATGAAAAGAGTTGAGCATGTGTTTAGAAAGCTATGTTGAAAGTGTTTTCTAAAATGCATTATTGTGTTGTTTTCTTTACAGCATGTCTCACTAAGTAAATGTGCTTACGCTCTCTCTTTTGTACCAATAATGCAGACAATTGAAGTGTTTGAGGGCAACAACGAAGCTAAGAGTCCAAGGGGAAACTAAGCTCATGTATGGGGATGTTTTCATACACTATTAGTTTTGGTAATTTGGCAATGGGAACCTAAGATGTGTTTTGGGAGATGTTTTGGACTCCCTAGTTTGTGGCATGACACTTTTGATGTTTTGGATTTGTAATTGGCCTTTTGATACTTGATTTGGAGTTTAGTTGGTTGTTTGGTTTTGGATATTAGGATGCATGCCTATAGACATGTGAATTTTAATGTTTGATGCCATGAATGTGTTTAGAAGTTGCAAGCATGCACCTTATATGTATGATGACTTGTTGGCATGGTTAGGAAGTCATTAGGATGTGTTTGAATGGTTTAATGTATGAAAAACCAGCAATTTTTGCAACTTCTGGGCAAACCGTATCGGAACGGGCACTGGCGTTTCGAAACGGGGGCCCGTAACGACATTCGTGTTTCGTAACGGCTGGAGGTCGTTCCGAAACGATTTGGCCACTGGAAGGCCCTGTTTCGGAACTAGTCTCGAAACGAACCCGTGTTTCGGAACGGTCAACACCGTTTCGAAACGGGTGACCGTTGGGCACTGATTCGAATGGTATTGAGGTTTGCAAGCTTTACGTTTTAGTCCCAAAATTTGTATTTGCAATTGCATGAATTTGAGAAGTCCAATTAAAGTGAATTTTGACAGGGAAGCATGTAATATGACTAATGTAATATTGGTAACCTTAAAATCAGTTAAGACCTTCTAATTCTCAAAATTTACATTTTGGTCACTAATATTTGTATTTTGTGCAATTGAGTCCCTTATTGAAATCCGATCGCTGTGCTTTACACGTAGATGTTTCTCAAGTGTTCGCTTAGGGTTAATGTGCATCTAGAAAAGAATAAAAAGAGAAAAAAGGGTCGTTAATCAAGGTTGACTCTCAGGTTGACTTTGGTTTTCCCCGTGTAATCTTCGTAGTTCGAGTCATTCGTCTAGGACGGGCTAAGGGGTTTACATTTGGTGGTATCAGAGCTAAGTTCTCGTGTAAATGAGAATGGTTATGTGGGTGATGTATGTGTATTTGTATGATATGCTTTTTGGATGAGAGAATGTTGTTTGAATTGTGATGTACGGTTGCAATTATGATGCTATGCTATGTTGAAGCATGTTAGGGGTACCCATTGCCATATCAAAACTAATGAAAGGAATTGCTTTTGGAAAATGAGCTTGAGTACTTGGATTACTTACCTTGTTGAGCCTAATTGCATTTATTGCATTTGTGTCAGTGTATTGTTTTTCTTGTAAATGGGGCCTCGTAGAGAGATGAGGGTGAATACGAGAGCTATGGCTCAGAACGAGAACGAGGAAAATGCTGATAATGTTTTGGATATACCTCCTCCTCCTGGTGGTGGACCACCCGGCGGTGGTGGTGCTGGAGGTGAAAATGCTGGTGTTGGTGCTGGTGCTGGGGTCGCTAGACCTGATGGTGTGCAGGGGCAAGCTGCTCCTGACATGACTGTTTTGATTCAGGCTATTGCGGGAGCCTTTCAGGCAGCAGTAGCTGGAGCTCACAGAGCTGCGCATCAGGGTGATGCTAACGTGAGATTACCTTTGGAACGTCTCCACAGTCTGGGAGGGACTGAGTTCAGAGGTTTATCTCCTGAAGGTTCTGAATCTTGGTTGGAAAGCACCAAGAGGATCTTGGGGCAAATGAACTGCAACAATGTCTAGAAATTGGGTTGTGTGGTATCACAGCTCCATGATGATGCTTATACGTGGTGGACGACCACTATCTCTGGAATGGAGGAGATTGATGTGACTTGGACGTTCTTTCTGAACGCGTTCAAGCGAAAGTATCTAGGTGTGCGATACCTAGATGAGAAGAAAAGAGAATTCATGTCTCTTGTGCAAGGAAGAATGACGATGGCTGAGTATGAGATCCAATTTGTCCGCCTTAGTCAGTACGCACCTGAGCTTATCCCTAGTGAGCGGGAGAGGTGTGAACGTTTCCGATATGGGTTGGTGACGGACGTGAAGACTTTCATGCTTGCAGCTGAGTATACATATTTTGATGTGCTGGTGAGTAGAGCGAAGGACATTGAGCAGAACTTGGGTTTGTCTTCCAGAGGTGTTAGTTCTGGCTCGGGCAAAAGAGCTTGCTGATTATAGTTCCGGTGGTGGACGAAACAAGAGAGGACGAGATAAGAGGTATCCGTCTTCTGCTAGACGTGGTAATAGAGGGCAAGGTGCGCCTGTTCAGGGAGATAAGATGAGGGCGGATCAGAACACGTGCTGGACGTGTGGATCGCGTTGCCATCTGAGGCGAGATTGTTCTCGAGCAGCGAGGGAGGTGAAGGCTTCTGTAGCAGTGATCGGTAATTCATGCTGGAATTGTGGTTCTGCAGACCACATGAGGAGGGAGTGTCCTTTATTGGCCGGCGGTGGTCAGGGACATGCTCCTGGGGTTGTTGCACCACAGAGAGGTCATGGGCGCGACTGTGGTAACTTCCAGCGCAGAGATGATGGTGGAAGGAATGTGGCGCATGTGGTGGCAGTTCAACCTGAGGGCGGTGGCCAGGCTCGAGTGTATGCTCAGCGTGAGGGGAGAAATGATATGGATGTGATCGCAAGTACCTTTACTTTGCAATCCTTGTCATTAATTTCTTTGATTGATTATGGATCTACACACTCATACATATTGCGTGAACATGCTCAATTACTTGGTTTACCTGTTGAGTCTTTGGATGTTGGTATGCGTGTAACTAGTTCCTTTGGTGAGACCGTTGTGACACGGAAGTTGTATAGAAGATGCCCTTTGGAAGTGCAAAACCATGTTTTTCTTGTTGATCTCATGGAATTGCCATTCTATGGTTTTGATGTAATCCTTGGAATGGATTGGCTTGTTGAACATCGAGCTGTGGTGGATTTTGAGAACAAGCGGGTTTCGTTGAAACTTGCGGATGATTATGAGGTAGTGGTGGTTGGTGAGAATGTGAAGTTTCTTGCCAATGTGGTGTCTTCGTTGGAAGCAAGCCGAATGCTGAGGCAAGGTTGTGAGGCTTACCTGGCCTTTGTTATGAATCCTAGCTCTAAGAAGTTGCGGGTTCAAGATATCAAGACTGTGCGAGAGTTTCCTTGAGTGTTTCCGGAGGAGTTACCTGGATTGCCTCCTAATCGTGAGGTGGAGTTTGGAATTGAGTTGTATGAAAACACAACTTCAGTGTCCATTACTCCTTACCGAATGGAACCTAAGGAGTTGAAGGAGCTGAAGACGCAACTTCTGGAGTTGCTTGATCATGGTTTCATTCGGCCGAGTGTGTCACCTTGGGGTGCACCGGTCTTGTTTGTGAAGAAGAAGGATGGCACTATGAGAATGTGCATCGATTATCATCAACTGTACAAGTTGACTGTCAAGAATCGGTATCCTTTGCCGAGGATTGATGATCTTTTTGATCAGTTCCGGGGAGCGGTTGTGTTCTCTAAGATTGATTTAAGGTCAGGTTATTACCAGCTTAAAGTGAAGGATGTGGATGTGCCAAAAACAGCCTTCAGAACGAGGAATGGGCATTATGAGTTCCTTGTGATGCCGTTTGGCTTGACGAGTGCTCTTGCAGCTTTTATGGACATGATGAATAGAGTGTTCCATGAATACTTGGACTGTAACCCCCTTAATCCGGCCTAGACGATTGACCCGAATTAAGAAGATTACACGGGGAAAACCAAAGTCAACCCGAAAGTCAACCTTGATTAACGACCCTTTTTTTTCTTTTTAGTCTTGTCTAGATGCACATTATCCCTAGATATAATCACAAGATCATCATATCCAAAGATCATAACCAACAGAGAACATTCAGGGACTCAATTGCACAAATTACAACTTTAGGGACCAAATTGTAAATTCTGGAAATTATAAGGACTTAACCCAAATTAAAGTTACCAATTTGAAATTAGTCAGGTTACATGCTTCTCTGCCAAATTTCAGCTCAAAAGGACATCCCAAACTCACACAATTGCATAAACAAGCTTCAGGACCAAAATGCGAACATTGCAAAACATTTAACCATCAATTTCAGTGGCCAACGGTCGAGTGTTTCGGAACAGGGAAGACCCGTTCCGAAACGCGGGACCGTTCCGAAACTGGTACCGAAACATGGCCTGGCAGTGGCCAAACCGTTCCGGAACAGTGCCTCCCGTTTCGAAACGCCCAGGCCATTTCAGGCCCCCGTTCCGATACGGTAGCACCTGTTCCGAAACAGGTTGCCCAGATTGCAGAAAATTTGCTGGTTTATCATGCAATTCACTTAACAAACATGCTCCAAAAGCCACCAAATTATACCAGCAAGTCATACAACATATAAGGAACATAACTGCATCAACCAATCATCAACATGGCTTCAATTATGAAAAGCCCCAAATCTATAGGCATGCTTCCTACTTAGCAAACCATTCAAGCATTAAATCACCAAACATACCACATAAAGGCCAATTACAAGTACCAACATTATCAACAACACAAATCAAACTTAGGGAGTCCAAAACATCTCCCAAAACAACTACATAGGTCCCCCATTGCCAAATGCCAAAAGCTAATAGTGTTTAAGAAACCTTCACCATACATGAGCTTTGTTCACCACTTGGATACTTGTCCCCCTTGCTGCCCTCAATGCACTTTAATGCTCTGCATTATTGGTTTAAGAAAAGAGAGAGCGTAAGCAAAAGCTTAGTGAGGAATGCTCATTAAAACCACACAACAATGCACTTTTAAAACACATGTATAAACCTTAGTTCAACATCATTTGCACATGCACATAAGCATTAAATCAAGCATCTCATCCTTCAAGTTCATAACATGTCATATTGGCCACAAGTGATACATTCAACATAAGACTCACACATGGACTTTTAAACACCATTGTGATCTTATAATTTCCAAGGACCACACATGGACTTTTAAACACCATTGTGTCCTTAACCCCATGGACTTTTAAACACCATGGCAAAGACCACACAAGGACTTTTAAACACCTTTGTGTCCTTAACAAGAATCATCCAAGGACTTTTAAACACCTTGATGTTCTTAAATAACAAGGCATACACAAGGAATTTTAACCACTTTTGTATCCTTAACCAAGGACCAACCATGGACTTTTAAACACCATGTTGTCCTTAAATACACAAGACTCACCCAAGGAATTTTAACCACCTTGGTGATCTTAACCAAGAACCAACCATGGACTTTTAACCACCATGTTGTTCTTAAATAACAAGGCTCACACAAAGACTTTTAAACACCTTTGTGACCTTAACCATCACTTGCCAATATGCATCATTAACAACAATATTCCACTGTTTTAAAGCATTTATCAAAGCCATAAACATCATGCATTTTTAAGCATCAAACCACATTATAACAATGTTCAAAAACAAGGATCTCTTACCTTGAGCATCCTTCAACATATGGCTTATAATCTCAGCAACTAACATGATAAAATATGCTTTCAAAATAGAATTCAAAACATGCAAACAACCACATTGCATACAACCAATCCATGGTTCATCATCAAGAGAGTTTTCCCGAAAACTTACTCTTGAGCTTAGCTAAGTTGCTTAGACTTAAGCTAAGCTCACAAACCTTCAATTCAATGGTTTCAAAGCTGGAAACCAAAATCCACTCACCGATTTCGTTTCGCCTCTTGCCGAAACACCAATCAAGCTTCTGGATCACCACCACTTGGATCCAAAGATGACTCCCCTGTTTTCAACACATCAAAGCAGAGGATTAATGCATCATCATGCATTAACATCTTCAATGAAAGCACCTAAACTCGCTGCTCTCATCCACACCCCATTTTCGGCTACTAAACACAACCGAAAATGCATCCAAACAACTCCACAACATTACCCAGCCATGATCCATCAAATCTAATCATCCTTAAACATCAATTAACATCCAAAAAGGATCTAACATCACCCTTATACCTCCAGCTATAACAGATCAACAAGATCACACCAAAAACCATCAAAAACACAAGCTAAACTTAGGAAATTCAACCTATCCGGGATTGCATTAATTAAACCTCAATTCCTTATCAATTTAACATTCATTTAACATCAAAAAGACACCTCAAAACACTGCCCAATCAGATCATACGAAATTTCATCAAAATCAAGCAAATCTTGCATTTAAAAGCCAAGATCAAGAACACAACCTTAAAACCTTTTATAAAACATAACTTAAGGATTGAGAACTTAGGAATTTCAGTAAAGAACTGAGAGTTTAGAGGAGAAGGACGTTCTTACCTCCAAACTTGAGTTTTCTCCCTTTTTGGAACCAAAATCTTGAAAATCCAATTAGCAAATGGTGAGGTTTTGTTGAAGAGATGATTGAAGATCAAAAGGGAATTGAAATGAGTTATTTAGGTGACAAAATCAGAGAGAAAAGCTCTGGAGAAAAGGTGTTTGGTTTGAGAGAAAATGAGAGAAAATGAAAATGGAAGATTTGAGAGAAAAGTTAGTTATGGCCAAAATATCTTCCCTCCACTTTTGTTTTATTTAAAAACCTTTAATTAATCATTTAATACTTTAGAAAAATCTGGAGAAACTCCCATTGGGTAAATAGCTCCTTAAAGATTCAAAGTTTCAATCCTTTTTAAAACAGTCTCACAGTTTTCAAAAATTACATTTTGGTCACTAACCCAAAATGTCACCCTTCCAAACCTCATTTTGTAAAATTGATTTCACCAAACTCTTATATATAATAAAAGAGGATTTTAGAACATTTTCCATATTTTTAATGCAACCCGAACTAGGCTTTCCTAAATTCACCCTTTTATATTCGAACCGCACTTTGACCGAACCGGTCAAAACCTGTAGAACTAATGTTTTGATATAATAATTGAAAAATGTTTTGGACTGATTTAAAAAATATTTAAAACATTTCCAAAGTCCAAACAACTTGAAATAATATTTAAGGAATTTTTCATAAAGGTTTTTCATGTTTTTAAAGGCCAATTTTCACAAAACTGACCAAGTGTTTCGAAACACCTTAGGGCATTTCGAGACAGGTGCCTCCAGTGGCCAAAACGTTTCGATACTCGTATCGAAACGGGGCCAGCGTTTCAAAACAGGCTAGGTCGTTTCGATACGCCCACGTGGCACTGACCACAACGGTCATAAACCCTAACGGCTTTTTCCCAACTAACTTTTGAATGCAGGTCGTTTCGATACGGGCTTATAGCGTTCCGATACGCGTTCCGAAACGGCAAGGGGGTGTTCCGAAACGGGTACCCTGACAGACTGCAACGGCTCTTTCTATATTGAGGGTGTTTCGAAACGGCTTCGAGCGTTTCGAAACGGGGAGCTGCAGAACTGCATTTATGGAGGGAATTAAAGGCTCCAACGACTCTATTTCAACCCCAACGGTCCTAAACGGCTACAAACTCATTTGGGACTATAAAAGGGACCTCCAAGCATCAAGAGAAGACTAATGCTTCAATTGTCAATCAACAAATGATCAAGAAATTGTCTTAGTGCTTAAAGTGTCATTTCTTGTATAGACAAACACTAGTGAGCCAAAATTGTCAAATTTGCTCAAGTGTTTTAGGTTTTGGGTGAGTGCTTAATTGTGCAAACAAACACCTATTAGAGGGTTTAAGTTTGCTTTCATTTGTCTCTTTGTAAAAGAGGGTTTTGATCAAGGCTTGGGTAGAAGCTTGATCGGTTGTAAGGGTTTCCTCCTAATCCTAGAAAAGGGGACGAATCAATTAGTGGATTGATTGTGAAATCCTTAGTGGGAAGCTAAGGTAGTGGATGTAGGTGCTTGTTAGAAGGCCGAACCACTATAAATCATTGTGTCTTTAATCTTTCTAGCTTCCTAAACCCTTCCACCCAAATATCCACCTCTCCACCACTTGGTGAGCATAATTGGTTGATCGAATCGAGCTCCACACAACCTAACAATTGGTATCAGAGCTTGGCTCAATCGAAGAGGATTCACATCCTATTGAGAAGATCCGGCAAGCTCGATCACTAGTTCATCAACCGGCTCAAATGGCACAATCTATCGACAAACCGCCTTTCTTTGACGGAACTCACTATGCCCATTGGAAGACAAAGATGAAGTTCTTCATCAAATCAAGAGATTACAAGCTTTGGGATGTAGTTGAAGATGGTCCGTTCGTGCCTAAAAGAAGTAAAGCGGAGTGGAGTGCCGACGATCGCAAGAAGATGGAGCTTAATTGCAAAGCCTTGCACATCTTGTTTTGTGCATTTGGCCCAACCATCTATGAGAAGATGTCTTCTTGTGAGAGTGCCAAGGAGGTATGGGACAAGCTTGAAGTCACATACGAGGGGACAAACGAAGTCAAGGAGACCAAGATTGGGCTCCTAACCTTGGAGTATGAGAACTTCAAAATGGATCCGGAAGAGAACATCGAGAAGATGTTTGATCGGTTCTCCACCATCACAAATGGTCTTAAAGGTTATGGAGAAGCCATCCCGGAGGAGAAGCTTGTTCGAAAGCTCATCTACTCACTTCCCGAGTCTTGGGACTCAAAGAGGACCGCCATCATCGAAGCCAAAAATTTGAAGACTTTGAAGCTTGATGAACTCATGGGGTCTCTCCTTACTCATCAAATCATGAAGAAGAACAAGGAGGATGAGAAGAAGAGGGAAGAAATAAGAGCTATGGGAGAGAAGAAAATCAAAGGGCTTGGCATCAATGCTAGTGCCATGGCTCTCAAATCCTCCACTTGCCATCATGTCTACTCAAGTGAAGAGGAGGATGAAGATGAAGAGATAGTTCATCTTTTCAAGAAGTGTGCCCCTTTCATGAAGAAAGCTTTGAGAGAGCTTGAACGAGAACCTAAAATAAAGGAGAGGGCAAGCACTTCAAGCCATAAGAAGAAGGCACAATTGGCTACTTGGAGTGATGAAGACTCCACCGATGATGAACAAGCCAACCTTTGCCTTATGGCCATCGAAGAAGATTCAAGGGTAACTTCTAATTCATCTACTTCATGTTCTTATACTTTTGATGAATTACAAGATGCCTATGATGATCTGGTTTTAGATTTTAAAAGCCACATTTTGAAAAACAATAAATTGATTTCAAAGTTAAAAATTCAAAATGATTTGCTTTCTAAAACCAAACTTGAACTTGAAGCAAAACTTGAAGAGTTTGAGTTAAAATGTCTTGATTTACAAAAATTGCTTCAAAATGTTCAAGTAGAAAAAGATTTGATTTCCAAAGAGCTTGAAAAGAAAAACAATTTTGGAAAATCAAATTTTTATGTTAGACAATCTAGTGCCCCTAGATTTATTAAAGGAAAATGTTTTAGAAGTGTTTGGGTCCCAAAAGGACTAACCACTTCAATTAAAAAGGATGGCATTGAAAAATGGATTCCTAAGGGGTCAAAAATTTGTGCTACTAATGTTCATGGATCCAAAGCAATTTGGATACCAAAAATCACTTGATTGTCTTTTGCTAGGTGTGATGGAGATGTTCAACAAGTCAAACATTGAGGGGGAGCTCCATGCACACAAGGATGAACACTTGAAGAAGGAAGGCTTCACATCCTCCCTTGAGTTCAAGTGTGGTAAAAATCTAGTTGCTTTAGTGTTTATTTGTTTTATCTTCTATTTATGTCAACTAGATGATCATATATGTTGGACTAACATTTTTTCAATGATGCTTTGAGTAAGGGGGAGCCATTTTTAAAACCAAAATTCATACTTTTGTCAAATTTTTACCTCTATTGTTATTTTTGAACTTAATGTTTTAAATCTTTTTGATATAACAAAAAGGGGGAGAAATGGTTTGAAAAATTGAATTTTCAAATGAATAAGGGGGAGCCTTATGTGAATTAAAATTTTTAATCTCTTATTCACTTTTTTAAAGTTAAAGGGGGAGAATTCCAAACAATTTTTCAAGTGGTTTTATTATATCAAAAAGGGGGAGATTGTAGAACTAATGTTTTGATATAATAATTGAAAAATGTTTTGGACTGATTTAAAAAGTATTTAAAACATTTCCAAAGTCCAAACAACTTGAAATAATATTTAAGGAATTTTTCATAAAGGTTTTTCATGTTTTCAAAGGCCAATTTTCACAAAACTGACCAAGTGTTTCGAAACACCTTAGGGCGTTTCGAAACAGGTGCCTCCAGTGGCCAAAACGTTTCGATACTCGTATCGAAACGGGGCCAGCGTTTCGAAACAGGCTAGGCCGTTTCGATACGCCCACGTGGCACTGACCACAACGGTCATAAACCCCAACAGCTTTTTCCCAACTAACTTTTGAATGCAGGTCGTTTCGATACGGGCTTATAGCGTTCCGATACGTGTTCCGAAACGGAAAGGGGGTGTTCCGAAACGGGTACCCTGACAGACTGCAACGGCTCTTTCTATATTGAGGGTGTTTCGAAACGGCTTCGAGCGTTTCGAAACGGGGAGCTGCAGAACTGCATTTATGGAGGGAATTAAAGGCTCCAACGACTCTATTTCAACCCCAACGGTCCTAAACGGCTACAAACTCATTTGGGACTATAAAAGGGACCTCCAAGCATCAAGAGAAGACTAATGCTTCAATTGTCAATCAACAAATGATCAAGAAATTGTCTTAGTGCTTAAAGTGTCATTTCTTGTATAGACAAACACTAGTGAGCCAAAATTGTCAAATTTGCTCAAGTGTTTTAGGTTTTGGGTGAGTGCTTAATTGTGCAAACAAACACCTATTAGAGGGTTTAAGTTTGCTTTCATTTGTCTCTTTGTAAAAGAGGGTTTTGATCAAGGCTTGGGTAGAAGCTTGATCGGTTGTAAGGGTTTCCTCCTAATCCTAGAAAAGGGGACGAATCAATTAGTGGATTGATTGTGAAATCCTTAGTGGGAAGCTAAGGTAGTGGATGTAGGTGCTTGTTAGAAGGCCGAACCACTATAAATCATTGTGTCTTTAATCTTTCTAGCTTCCTAAACCCTTCCACCCAAATATCCACCTCTCCACCACTTGGTGAGCATAATTGGTTGATCGAATCGAGCTCCACATAACCCAACAAAACCCAAAACTTCTAAGCCCAAAACCGGGGCGTTACATGGACAAGTTTGTTGTGGTGTTTATTGATGATATCCTTGTGTACTCTCGTACTGAGGAGGAGCATGAGGGGCATTTGAGGATTGTGTTGCAGGCGCTGTTGGAGAATCAACTTTATGCTAAGCTGAGCAAGTGCGAATTCTGGCTTAGGAAAGTTGTTTTCCTTGGTCATGTGGTTTCTGCTGAATGGATTCGTGTTGATCCTCAGAAGATTGAGGCGGTGATGAATTGGAAGCCTCCTAAGTCTGTTCATGAAGTCCGTAGTTTCCTTAGGTTGGCAGGATACTACCAGAGGTTTGTGGATGGATTTTCAAAGATTGCTGCACCTTTGACGAAGTTGTTGCAGAAGGATGTCAAGTATGAGTGGACAGAAGCGAGGCAGCAGGCTTTTGAGAAGCTTAAGGCAACTTTGACGCAAGCTCCTATCTTGGTTCAACGTGAATCAGGGAAAGAGTTTGTAGTGTACAACGACGCATCCTATGTTGGTTTGGGGTGTGTGTTAATGCAATAGGGTAAGGTGGTGGCTTATGCATCGCGCCAGTTGAAGGTGCATGAGCGCAATTATCCTACTCATGATATTGAGTTGGCTGCGGTGGTCTTTGCTTTGAAAATTTGGAGACATTATCTATATGGTGAGAAGTGTACTGTGTACACGGATCATAAAAGTTTGAAGTATTTGATGTCTTAAAAAGAGTTGAATCTTAGGCAACGACGTTGGGTGGAGTTGCTTAAAGATTACGATATGACAATCGAGTACCATCCGGGAAAAGCTAATGTTGTAGCGGATGCCTTAAGTAGAAAGGTGGCAGTGGAGTTGAGGGCTATGTTTGCCAGCTTAAGCATTTCACGAGATGGAGGTCTTGTGGCTGAATTGCAAGTGAAACCATCCTTGGTGCAGTTGATAAAGGATAAACAGCTGTTGGATGATTCCTTGGTGCCACATGTTCAGGATATTGCTGAGGATAGACCATCGGATTTTTGTTTTAATGATGATGGAGTTTTATGTTTTGGGAGTCGGATAGTAGTGCCGAATGATGCGGAGTTGAGGCGTGCTATTCTGACTGAAGCTCACAGTAGTCCTTTTGCTATGCACCCTGGTAGTACAAAGATGTATCGTGATCTTAAGGATGAGTACTATTGGGTGGGATTAAAGAAAGATGTTGCGGAGTACGTGAGTAAGTGTATGGTTTGTCAGTGAGTTAAGGCTGAGCATCAGTTTCCTTCTGGGTTGTTGCAATCGTTGAGGATTCCTGAGTGGAAGTGGGAAAGGATTACCATGGACTTCGTGTCTAGTTTGCCTTTGTCGCCATCGAAGAAGAATTCGGTGTGGGTGATTGTGGATCGCCTTATGAAGTGTGCTCATTTCTTACCGGTGCATACTACGTACACCTTGGATAAGCTTGCAGAGCTGTACATTGCTGAGATTGTGCGGTTGCATGGTGTGCCAGAGTCTATTGTGTCGGACAGAGATCCGAGGTTTACATCGCGTTTCTGGGAATGTTTGCATCAAGCTTTGGGTACACGATTGAATTTCAGCACTTCTTATCATCCACAGTCAGATGGACAGTCTGAGCGTGTTATCCATGTAACCCCCTTAACCCGGTCTAGACGGTTGACCCGAATTAAGAAAGTCACACGGGGAAAACCAAAGTCAACCCGAAAGTCAACCTTGATTAACGACCCTTTTTTTTCTTTTTAATCTTGTCTAGATGCACATTAACCTTAATTGTGATCATACAAACAACATGCTAAAGATCACAAACATCAGAGATCAAACAGGGACCCAATTGAACAAATTACAACTTTAGGGACCAAATTGTAAATTCTGATAAATTAAGGGACTTAACCCAAATTAAAGTTACCATCTTAAAATTAGTCAGGTTTCATGCTTCTCCGTGAAATCTCAGCTCAAACGGACATCCCAAACTCATACAATTGCACAAACAAGATTCAGGACTAAAACGTAAACCAAACAAAACATATAAAGATACTTTTAACTGATTTTAACGGTCAGGTATCGATACGCCACGTGTCGTATCGATACGCGGGGAAGGCAGTGACCAAACTTCAGCAACGGTATCGATACGAGTTTCCCCGTATCGATACGACCTTCATACGGTATCGGTACCTGTTCAGCCGTACCGATACGCCTGGGCAGGAATGAGCATATTTGGCTCAGGCGTATCGATACGCAAGCCCGAGTACCGATACCCCTGACTGATTTCGACTCAAAAACCACAACAAACATGCTTCAAACATCAAATTAACATCACCAAACCATATCACTTAATCATACAACATGCAAGGACCATAATTGCAACATCAATTCAGCATTAAAACAACACATATGAAAAGCCCCAATTTGTATAGCATGCTTCCTACTTAAGCTACCATTCAAGCATAAACCTTCATAAGCAAGCAATAGGAATCCAAACCAAAAACCAGCAATTCATACAACATTTAACAAACTCAGGGAGTCTCAAACATCTCCCAAAACATACACATTGGTCCCCCATTGCCAAATCAACCAAAAGCTAAAAGAACTTATAAAACCTTCATACATTGAGCTTTACTTGAACTTGTTTGCTTGCCTTCTCTTGCTGCCCCTCAATGTACTCTAATGCTCTGCATTATTGAATCAAGAAAACGAGAGAGCGTAAGCCAAAGCTTAGTGAGGAGTGCTCTTTTAAAAACCTTTCAATAATGCAATTAAAACCATTTATAAAACATGCTTATAATCAACCATTGTACATGCTCAAAGCATCCTTTTAACCAAGCAATTCCATGCTTCAAATACATTTATACAAGCATCTCATGCTTCAACATAATCATTAAAACATGCATCTCATGCATCTCAATGTACTATACATGTCATATTGGCTCAAGTGATACATTTCATTTATAAAACAAGTTCAATAACTTTCCCCAAGGACTTTTAAACACCTTGGCCCCAAGGACTTTTAAACACCTTGGCCATGGACTTTTAAACACCATGAATAAGGACCACACAAGGACTTTTAACCACCTTTGTGTCCAATGCTTGAATCACCCCAAGGACTTTTGAACACCTTGGCCCCAAGGACTTTTAAACACCTTGGCCCCATGGACTTTTAAACACCATGGAAAGGAGCACCTAAGGACTTTTAACCACCTTAGTGTCCGCAACAAGATTCATCCAAGGACTTTTAACCACCTTGATGATCTTAAGTAACAAGGCTCACTCAAGGACTTTTAACCACCTTAGTGACCTTCACTTTTAAAAAACATCACTTGCCAATATACATCTTATACATCATATAATCCACTGTTTTAAAGCATTAAACCAAGCCATCTCATCATGCATTACAAAGCATCAAATCCACATTTTATCAATGCATAAAACAAGGTACTCCTACCTAGAGTTACCTTCGTCACATGGCTTTAAACATCAGCAAATATCATGCTAAAACATCAGCAATTAACATGCTAAAACATGCTTTCAAAACAGTAATCAAAACATGCAAATCATCATTTTGCATCACACCAAAACATGGCCACCACTTAGAGAGAAATCCGAAAACTTACACTTGAGCTTAGCAAAGTTGTTTAGACTTAAACTAAGCCCCCAAACCTTGGTTTCAAAGCCGAAAACCATTTTCACAAATGCACTCACCGATTTCCACTTTGCTTCAAGCCAAAGCACCAAATCAAGCCTCCGGATCAACAATTCTTGGATCCAAGGATGCCTCCCCTGTTTCAACACATTAAAGCAGAGGATTAATGCATCATCATGCATTAATTGCTTCAATGAAAGCACCTAAACACGCTGCTCCCACAAAACCTCCATTTCCGGCCACCAAACACAACCGAAAACGCATCCAAAACACTTCTAAACAAAGCCCAGACATAAACCAGCAAAACCTCACTTCCATTAACATCATAACACATCTAAAAACAACCTACAACCATCCTTATACCTCCAGCAACACCAGATCCACAAGATCACCACAAAAGCTACCTTAAAACACAAGCTAAACTTAGGAAACCCAACCTATCCGGGATTGCATCAATCAAAACTCATTTCCACATCAATTTAGAGATCATTTAACATCAAAAACATCTCTCAAATCACAGATTTAACCGATCAAACGAAAATCATGTGAAATCATCAAAATCTTGCATAATTAGCCAAGATCCATAAATCAACTTAAAAGCCTTTAATTAAACATCAAATTAGGATTGAAAACTTAGGAATTTCATTAAAGAACTTGAAGCTCAGAGGAGAAGGACGTTCTTACCTCCAAACTTGAGTTTCTCCTCTTTTTGGAATGGAAAACCTTGATGAAACTTGTAGCAATTGAAGAGGTTTTGAAGATATGTTGATTTACAATCAAATGAGAGTTGAAAGGAGGATTTTAGGTGAGAAAATCAGAATTGAAACTCTGGAAATGGAGTGTTTGGGTTGAGAGAAAAAGAGAGAAAGAAAATGGGAAGTTAGTTGAGAAAATGCCTAAAATGAGTTTTCCCTCCTTTTTGTTTTCTTTAAAATCAGAATTATGAGTCAAAATATCTTAGAAAAATCTGGAGAAACTCCCTTTGGGTAAATAGCTCCTTAAAGATTCAAAGTTTCAACCCTTTATAAAATAGCCACCAAACTTTCAAAAATTACATTTTGGTCACTAGCCAAAATGTCACCTTTCCAAAACTCATTTTCCAAAATTGATTTCACAGTTCACTTAATTATATTAAAAGATGATTTTAGAACATTTTTCCATATTTTTAATGCAACCCGAACTAGGCTTTCCTAATTTAACCTCTTACGATTCGAACAACACTTTGACCAACCGGTCAACGCCCAAGACTTCCAAGCCCAAAACCGGGGCGTTACAATCCAAGTGCTGGAAGATATGTTGAGGTGCTGTGTAATTGAGTTTCAAGGTTCTTGGGAGAAGCATTTGCCTTTGGTGGAGTTTGCTTATAACAATAGCTACCAGGCAAGTATTCAAATGGCACCTTATGAAGCCTTGTACGGGAGGAAGTGCAGAACTCCTCTTTGCTGGGCTGAAACAAGTCATAAGTTGGTTTCGATGCCGGCTTTGTTGAAAGGAACCATCGAGAAGGTGAAGCTCATTTTTGAGCGATTGAAGGCAGCTTCTGATCGACAGAAGTCTTACGCGGATTTGAAGCGTAAGGAGATTGAGTTTGCGGTAGGTGACCGTGTGTTCTTGAAGGTTTCGCCTTGGAAGAAGGTGATGAGGTTTGGCCGGAAGGGTAAGTTGAGCCTTAGGTACATTTGACCATACGAGGTGATTGAACGTGTGGGTCTTGTTGCGTACAAGCTAAGGTTACCGCAAGAGTTGGAAAAGATTCATGATGTGTTTCATGTCTCTATGCTACGGAGGTATAGATCAGATCCTTCGCATGTTATGCTTGTGGAGGAAATGGAGTTGAATCCAGACTTGACCTATGATGAGGAACCGGTTGAAATTCTGGATTCGGACAGTAAGGTTCTTCGAGGCAAGACCATTGATTTGGTAAAGGTGTTGTGGAAGCATCATGGTGTTGAGGGAGCCACGTGGGAAAGAAAGGATGACATGAAGCAGCAGTTTCCGTACCTCTTTCCTCCAGGTAAATTTCGAGGACGAAATTTCTTAAGGGGGGATAGTTGTAACACCCCAATTTTGGGCTTAGAAGTTTAGGGTCTGAACCGGACCGGTCTGATTTTCGGTTCGAATATAAAAGAAGGTTTTAGGGAAAGCCTAGTTTGGGATGATTTAAAAATATGGAAAAATATCTAAAAATCCTATTTTAATATATATATAAGAGAGTGGTGAAATCAATTTTGCAAAATAAGGTTTGGAAGTACTACATTTTGGAATAGTGACTAAAATGTGATTTTTCAAAAGTTTAGTGGTGATTGTTTTGTAAGGATTGAAACTTTGAATCTTTAAGGAGCTAATTTACCCAAAAATGATTTCTCCAGATTTTTCCTTAATTTAGGAGATTCAATTAATGTTTTAATTAATTAAAAGAAAAAGGGAAACCACTTTTTGGAATTTCATAACTACCTTTTCCTAAAATTTTCTCATTTCTTTTTCTCTCAAAATTCCATCATCCAAACACTTTTCTCTAGCAACTTTTTCATTGATCTCTACTTCAATTGATGAGATTTCTATCATCAATTAGTTCTTAATCCATCTTGCATCAAATCCTTTTGATTTCCTCATTGGATTTTCAAGAAAATTGGCTCAAATCAAGGAGAAATCACCATTTAGAGGTAAGATTGTTCTTCTCCTCTAAATACTCAGTTCTTTACTGAAATTCCCAAGTTATCAATCCTTAATTTAAGTTTTATAAATAGTTCTAATGTTAGAAGCTTGATTTTGGCTTAAAACTCAAGATTTGGAAGAAATCTTGAAGAATTTCGTTGTGATTTCTTGGGCTCTATTTTGAGATGAATCTTAAATGTATTTTTGATGTCTAATGATGTGGAAATGAGGTTTTATCAATGCAATCCCGAATAGGTTGTATTTCCTAAGTTTTTGCTTATGAAAATGGTGGTTTTTGGGGTGATCTTTGTGTTCTGTTATAGCTGGAGGTATAAGGACGAGTTTAGGTTCATTTTGGATGTTAATTGATGTTTAGAAATGGTTAGAAGTGATGGATCTTGGTTGGGTTATGTTTTGGAAGAGTTTGGAGGTGATTTCGGTTGTGTTTGGTAGCCGAAATGTTGGTTTTAAATAGAGCAACGAGTTTACGTGTGTTGGCTGAAGATTTCAAAGAATGATGATGCATTAATCCTCTACTTTGATGTGTTTAAAACAGGGGAGACATCTTTGGACACCTTTGGAGTTGATCCGGAGGCTTGATCGGCGTTTCGGCAAGCTAGCGAAACGTAATTGGTGAGTGGAGTTTTGTTTCCAGCTTTGGAAAAATTATTTGAATGTTTTGGGAGCTTAGTTTAAGTCTAAACAACTTAGCTAAGCTCAAGTGTAAGTTTTCGGAAAAACTCCCTTGGATGAGCCATGAAGAGGTTTGATGCATTGGTTATGATTTGCATGTTTAAATTCTGTTTTGAAAGCATGTTTTAGCATGGTTAATGCTGGTTTTGAAAGCCATGTAATGAAGGATGCTCAAGGTAAGAGATCCTTGGTTTAACATATTGTTAATATGGTTTTGATGCATAGTGATGCATGACGTTTAATGGCTTTGATTAATGCTTAAAAATAGTGAATTGTTGATGGTAATGATGTATATTGGCAAGTGATGTAATGGTTTTAAAGTACTTGAATCGGATATAATTAGCCGGCTATAGGATTGGGTGCACCGTGAATAAAGTCGCCTTGGATGTTGAGGGGTTGTGATTGTACCGTACACTCCATCCAAGTACACTAACGAGTAAGGTAAGATCACAACGGTGGTTAAAAGTCCGTGTTTGGATCTTGTGTTATGTATCCCGTCTACTCGTTAGTGGAATTATACAACTACCGATGAGTGATGTTGAGGGGTTGTGATTGTACCGTTAAACTCCATCACGGGTGTTGATGGGTTGTGATTGTATCGGTAAACTCCACCTTGTGTTGTTCGGTAGTGTGTATGAAGCGTGTGGGATAACACTTGTAATCCGCGTATCCGATTGTGTTTTGAGTTGTAAATGGTTATGATTTATCACTTGGAAGCCAATATGATGTGTTGATTATATTGAAGCATGAGATGCTTGTTATGTATGCAAGGTTGCATGAAAAGAGTTGAGCATGTGTTTAGAAAGCTTTGTTAAAAGTTTTTTCTAAAATGCATTATTGTGTTGTTTTCTTTAGAGCATGCCTCACTAAGCAAATGTGCTTACGCTCTCTCTTTTGTACCAATAATGTAGGCAATTGAAGTGTTTGAGGGCAACAAGGAAGCTAAGAGTCGAAGGGGAAACTAAGCTCATGTATGGGGATGTTTTCATACACTATTAGTTTTGGTAATTTGGCAATGGGAACCTAAGATTTGTTTTGGGAGATGTTTTGGACTCCCTAGTTTGTGGCATGATGCTTTTGATGTTTTGGATTTGTAATTGGCCTTTTGATACTTGATTTCGAGTTTGGTTGGTTGTTTGATTTTGGATATTAGGATGCATGCCTATAGACATGTGAATTTTAATGTTTGATGCCATGAATGTGTTTAGAAGTTGCAAGCATGCACATTATATGTATGATGACTTGTTGGCATGGTTAGGAAGTCATTAGGATGTGTTTGAATGGTTTAATGTATGACAAACCAGCAATTTCTGCAACTTTTGGGCAAACCGTATCGGAACGGGCGCTGGCGTTTCGAAATAGGGGCCCGTAATGGCCTTCGTGTTTCGTAACGGCTGGAGGCCGTTCCGAAACGATTTGGCCACTGGAAGGCCCTATTTCGGAACTAGTCTCGAAACGAACCCGTGTTTCAGAACAGTCAAAGCCGTTTCGAAACGGGTGACTGTTGGGCATTGATTTGAATGGTATTGAGGTTTGCAAGCTTTACGTTTTAGTCCCGAAATTTGTATTTGCAATTGCATGAGTTTGAGAAGTCCAATTAAAGTGAAATTTGACAGGGAAGCATGTAATATGATTAATGTAATATTGGTAACCTTAAAATCAGTTAAGACCTTCTAATTCTCAAAATTTACATTTTGGTCCCTAATATTTGTATTTTGTGCAATTGAGTCCCTTATTGAAATCCGATCACTGTGCTTTACACGTAGATGTTTCTCAAGTGTTTGCTTAGGGTTAATGTGCATCTAGACAAGAATAAAAAGAGAAAAAAGGGTCGTTAATCAAGGTTGACTTTCGGGTTGACTTTGTTTTTCTCCGTGTAATCTTCGTAGTTCGGGTCATTCGTCTAGGCCGGGCTAAGGGGGTTACACCCCTTGCGACTTCAGTATCGATGGGTAGTCCTCCCATGGGTCTAGTACTCAGAACTTGTGCGAACTATCCGATATGAGTTTCTAGTGACTTTAAAGCCGCCTCATGATTTTGCATCCGCACTTCAGTCATTTCCATGAAAGCATTAACCTTATTAACAAACTTATCAGAATTAGCAATATAGGCACTAGTATGAGATATAAAAGTATTTAAAGTGGCCTTTAGAGAATTGTTTGTTGTAGGCTGCTTCTGTTGCATCTGCTGCCGAGGTGGGTTCCTTTGATAGCCCGTATTCTGGTTGGTTGGATTTTTTTCAGTATTAGGGTTACTCCATGAGAAGTTTGGATGTTTCCTCCAACTTGGATTGTATGTGTTCATGTTGGGGTACTGTTCCGGTTGTAGGTTCCCATGAAGTTTCCAGATTCTGTACATTCTATAGAGTCATGGTCTCCACCACATTCATCACAGAAGGCTTCTACTACTTTTACCTCATATGATCTTCCCGTTGGTTTGATCATGTTTTCCACTAATCTGGTCAACTTATCTATACGGGTATTAACAGACTCTGAGGCTTCCAACTCATTCATTGTGGCATGTCGTCTAATGCCGCCACGACGGGGAGACAAAAATTGGTAATCATTCTTGGCCAACTAGTTCAAAATCCTCATTCCTTCCTCTGGTGCCTTATCAAGGAGTATGCCATTTGCTGACGCATCTAGCATCATCATGGTGGGTTGATTAACACCATTGTAGAACATAGATACTTGTGTCTAGAGCGGTAGTCCATAGAGCGGACATTTGTGTAGCAATTCTCGGTAGTGCTCCCATGCTTCGTACATTGCCTCGTCGTTAGCCTGTCAGAAAGAGGTAATCTCTCTGCGTATACGATCAGTGACATTTGATGGATTGAAACGATCTAGAAAATCTCGACATAGGTCTGTCCATGATTCAATAGATCCAACCATCTGGCTATTTAACCATGTTTTAGCCTTATCCCTTAGTGAATAGGGGAATAACCGCAACTTCAGAACATCAGGGGGTAATCCATGAATTTTAAAAGACTTGCAAATCTCTAAGAATGACTTCATGTGTTGCATAGCATCCTCATTTGCTGTGCCGCCAAACTGTCCCAATTTATCGATCATATTAAACATAACTGGCTTGAGTTCAAAATGATTTGCATCGATGTTTGGTTCTATGACTGCAGAGTCAAGGTTGTCTATGTCCTCCTTCATGTAGTCTCGAGTGGTACGGACTTGTCTTCGTTGGCCGGGAGGAAGATGTGGTGGCTGCTGATCTTGTCGCTTACCATCTGCCGTGGGGTCTGCCACAACAACATTATTGTCATCATTGTCGTTATACATTGCCACTTTTGTTGCTCATGCTGCTTTCGTTACTACTAATGCCTCTCGTGCCTCTCTTCAAATTTTTCTTGCTTCTCGTTTGATCTCGTCAATAAACAAGTGTTTAGACGATGGATTTGCTCTGGTCATAAACTAGAACAAGAAGTTGTGAGATTTTTTTAAGATAATAAAGAAAAAAAACTAAACTGGAAATTAAATGTAATAAAGGAAAAGTGCAAGAAAGTAAAGATGAAGTTGGTGTTGCTAGTCCCTGGCAACGACGCCAAAAACTTGTAGGCTATGAAACAATCCTTCTTTAAGTGCAAGTGTACACTATGCCTAGTTGTAATATAAAAGATTATCTTCTCCACAAGGACTGGAATGCTACTTCACGATTAAATTCCTGCACAAGGAAAAGTAAGAACACAATTGATTTAGATTGGTTTGAGAAAATCGCATAAACTTAAAGTAAACGAATAATAAAAAGAATGAGTAATCAGAATAAGAAGATGGGTCGTATTGAGTTATGTCGTAGTGTGAAAATGCGTTGAAGTCAAAAAAGTCTTGTGATGCAAAGTCGACATCTCTGCCATTACGGGTGACAGATTGAACACTGCCACGACGAGGAACTCGGCGGGCCTTCAAGGTTCGGCAGAACGTCCTAATCTGATTCCAACTTATCTCTAAGTTTGAATATTGTTGATGCCCACTCTTTGACAATACCTCTCTGCGTAAACCTAGATTGAACAACAACCTTCCCACGTTCCTTCTTAGACGCCTTAAACCTAGACTTATCTCTAAGCTAAGTTGATTCTCGCCATAATTGGAGGGAATCGTGTTTATCCCTTTCTTGAATTTTAACTCTCTCAAATTGAAACAAATAGATGTGCTCACAAAGATCTCTCGACTCTATTGCAAACAAAGATGAAGAATATATGATAAACAAACCTTGAATTGAATTGTATAAAAACTTCAACTAATTACAACCGTACTCACAACTACTAAACAAAACAATCTTAACCCTAAGGAAAGTTTAGAACATAATGTGAATAAGAAAACACAAAAATAAATTCTAATTCCTAATCTCTCTCCTTGTTGTCTTCCAATCGGTCAAGCCTTCCTTTTTATAGGTGGTTTAAAATAACATGTGAAAACCCTATTTGGGGAAGAAGTCTCTCTTTGGGAGGAAGTTGAGTTGGAATTAAATGTTTGAGCATTTTATTCCAAAATAACTCCTCTTTTGGGTTTTCTTACGCAACAAGCTTCTTCCTTGTTTGTCTTCTCACGTCCTCTCTGGGTGCTCATGGGCTTTATTCATAACGTGGCTTGGTTCTGCTGATTCAGGAAATTCTCCTCTTCGTATCGCACTCCCTTTCGGCCAATCTTCAATGTGCCACCGTGGCGACAGTCTGTCTTGGCGGTCCATTCTTTGAACTGCATCAGTATAGTTTTTCTCTGAAAAGATGGTTCGTCTTTTGTGATTGGATGTGATCATTCTATTTCCTCCTCCTCTTCGATTATTCTTCTGCTCTGCTACCGCGGCGGGTGCCAGCGACAGTCTCCTATAACCTGTAATGCAAATGCAACCAAAAAGAGTGTCTTTTCTCCACATATAATCGTAAATACTGTAATAAGCTGAGTGAAGGAATGATAATGTAAAATATGCATAGAAAGCTAAGTATGCACTAAAATGGGCTTAAGAACGGTGACAATATGAGCTAAAATGGGCATAAAATCTAGGGCTTTTAAGCACTTTACAATCGGCATTATTTCTGACTAGCTCACTAGGAAAAGTTTGCCTAATGTATTCATCTAATGCATTTCAGGTTAAAGAAGCTATTGTTCCGAGATCGGGGAAGTCGAAGGTTTTGGCAAGTCACAATAGTCTTAGGGTAATATATATTGCCCTTGCAACTCCTAGTATGGTGGAAAAGTAGTTAAACTAGTCACTTTTAGTCATTTTGTTGTGTATATGTTGCATATGGTATGTAGAAGCTTAAAAGGCTTAAAATGAGGTTTTGGAATTGGCTAAAAGCTGTAAAATATGCAAGTTTAGTCTAAAAAGGTAAAAATCCTAATAAATGGATTCATATAGCTATGAATTTTCACATGCTAGTAGAATATGACTGTAGAAACTTGATTGTAAAATTACATAGGTTTTGGATATAGTTTGACTGGTCAAATTGCATATAAACCAGACTAAAGATGACATTACAGAGCAGGGCATATCGATACGGGTGATGGCGTATCGATATGTGTATGCATTGTTGGTCTTAGACGTACAAGCGTAATGATACTGCTAAAGGAGTATCGGTACGGAAATTCAACACTGGAATTGGATTACGTAAAAGGTTTTGGTACAGATTCTTGGTGTACGGATCCCCAACCTTCTGTACCTGAAT
Organism: Hibiscus tridactylites; assembly: GCA_958450335.1. Taxonomy (NCBI): domain Eukaryota; kingdom Viridiplantae; phylum Streptophyta; class Magnoliopsida; order Malvales; family Malvaceae; genus Hibiscus; species Hibiscus tridactylites. Next base: position 59,850,147 of record OY288273.1, on the reverse strand, counting down.
TTATAATTTGAGCATCGTGTGCCGATATAGATTATCCCCGTATTGGTATGATTTCGCTAACTTGATAGTAATACTAGCCATGAAACAAGTATTCCGGTACGACCTTCCTGATTACCGGTACCGATTTAGGTAAATCAGTTAAAAGCTATCAAGATAAGTCTGGTACAATAGAAATTGGTCACTGTTAGTTAAATGGCACAATTGGCTAAGTAAATGACCTCTAAAGAGCATGAAAATTTGCAAGTACACTGGTTATAAACTGAATTTCACATTGGTGAGCTTATTTCCCAAAAGGTCCTCTAATTTATTGAAATTATAGATAAGTCCCTAAAACTTGTAAAAGTTTAAATTAGGTCCTAAATCGATAGTTACAGCCCTGAATCGATCTACCGCTTCGTCATATAGTAAAAATGTAGCATTATATTATCGAAATAAATATTCTAATGTTATTGATTATATATTCTTCTTCCGAACACCGTAGTAAAACCTAATTTGATTTTGATATAACAAAGTGTCTAAGGAACTATTCGTAAAAGAAAATAAATTTTTAAGTACTTCAAAGTCATACAAATTGACAAGCAAACTTGAACAAAAAATGTTTCTAAGACAAACAAATTGTTCAAGCAAATTTTTCTAAAGTGTTATAGCCCAAAACCGACTTGTACGCTAAGGCATGTCGATACGCTATAACCGTATCGATACAGTTTTAAGGTTTTGGAATTTTAATTGACAAAAGCGTATCGATACAATTATACTCATACCGATATGATATTTTATCTAGGCTTAACTTTAAGGCATAACGTATCGATACGATTGTACTCGTATCGATATGGTTTGATCTGATTCGGTAAATCTTTTCATTTAAAGTTTTTGACCGTTGCTTATCAGTTATGATTTCAAAAAAAAAATTCAAACGGTCATTGGACCGTTTCGATACGCCCATATAGCGTATCGATACACTTTTTGCTAAAGTTTTCCTCAGGATTCCAGTGAGCAAAATCCATATCGATACGACCCTCTTTTTACACTATACCCATATCGATACGCCATTATAGCGTATCAGTACGCCATCTTAAATGTGCACCATGACTCTTTCTGTTTTGAGACAGGTATCGATACCCTTGTTCGAGTACCAATACGATAGGTTGCAGAAGTGCATTGATTACGGAAAAAATGAAGCCCAACGGCTCTATTGATGATCTCAACCACTAGAACGCCTAGAAATCAATGCAAGGGTATATAAACAAGCCTCAAAAGCTACAACAACAACTATTGAACTAATTTGAAACAATCCAAGCACATCTCCAAACCTTAGAGCTCATAAAGTCAAATTTTGTACCCCACTTGTGTAATCTTCCATTGTATTATCTTATTTTAAGTTTAATTAGGCAATCTATCAACCTTGTGAGAGACATTTTTCAGATTGTCAATCTTCTTTGTATTTGAGAGAGTTTTTGGTTAATCTTTGGGTAGAAAGATTAACCGATTTGTAAGATTTCCTCCTAATCCGAGATAAGGGAACGAATTTCTAGTGAAATTGGATGAAAATCGTTAGTGGGAGCTAAGGTAGTGGATGTAGAGCTTGTTGTAAGCATGAACCACTATAAATTGTATTGTCTTTAATTTCTACATTTTTCAATTCACTCTCTTCAATTTTAAAAAGCCAATTCACCCCCTTGGCCATTATTGATTCGATTGATCATCTTAAAAATTAGTATCAGATCCTAACTCTTTGAGAGACTCACATCCACAAGATAAAATCCTACAAGAAGATCAATCAACTTTCGAATCAAGCCATGACGTCTACCTTTGGCCAGAACTTCCTCGAGTCACAATCAATCGCCAAGACGACATTTTTCAATGGGGTTAACTATCCCAATTGGAAAAATAGAATGATCCTCTTCATCAAGTCTAATGACTATGTCCTTTAGGATGTAGTGGAAGATGGGCCAACAATTCTGATGATGAGAGTTGAAGAAGGAAGGCTAGTTTCGAAAACAAGAGCGAAAATGACTGATGAAGATCAAAGACGACTTCAAGTGAATGACAAGGCTCTTCATATTATCTTTTGTGCACAAGGACATGATATGTATGCTAAGATATCATCTTGCACAAGTGCAAAGAAAGTGTGGGACAAGCTAGAGACTAGATACGAGGGCACCAACGATGTAAAGGAGACCAAGATTGGGATCCTTAATTTGAGTCATGAGAATTTCAAGATAGAGCTGAATGAGAGTGTTTCAAAGATGTTTGATCGGTTCTCCGTCATTGTAAATGGTCTCAAGGGATTCGGTGAGATCATTCTCGAAGACAAGCTAGTCTGAAAGCTTCTTTACTCTCTTCTCGAATCATGGGATGGGAAGAGAACCGCAATCATCAAGGCCAAGAACTTGAAGATGTTAAAGCTCGATGAGTTGGTGGGATCTCTCCTTACTCATGAGATCATGAAGCAAGGAAGGGAAGAAGAAAAGAAGAGAGAAGAGAGAAGAATGGAGAAGCAAGAGGTAGAGAAGAAGAAGCAAGAAGTTACTCTCAAAGCATCTCATGAGGAAAGCAATTCTAGTGATGATGAGTTTGAGGAATTGGCTATGATAGCTAAGAGATTCTCTCGGTTCATGAAGTCCAACCGGGGAAGAAAGTTCCAAAGGAGAAAAGACTTCAAGAACAAGAACAATGAAGAGGAGAGGGATCAACTCGTTTGTTATGAGTGCAAGAAGTTGGGGCATATAAGACCGGATTGCCCTCAACTCAAGAAAAAAGGTTTCGATAAGAAGAAAAAGCAAAAACTCATGTTGACACTTGGAGTGATGAAGAATCATCATCCGATGAAGAGGAGCACGAAATGGCTAATCTTTGCCTCATGGCCATTGGTGATGATCCTAAGGTAAACCCTAACTCATCTACTTTCAATTTTACATTTGATGAACTTCAAGATGCATATGATGAATTACAAGAGGTTTACAATGAGTTGGTTGAAAAGTACAAGGAATCGATTTTGAAAAACAAGAAAATGATTTTTGATTTGAAAAACCAAAACGATTCCCTTTCCAAAACAAACTCAGAACTTGAAAAGAAGATTGTGATTTTACAAGACGATTTAAAGTATTTTCAAAATGAAAATGTTGATTTAAACAATCTTCTTTCAAAAGTTCATGATGATCACCACAAAGTGGTGAATGAGCTTAAGGCTTTTCTTAATGTAGTTGGGAAACAAGATTTTGAAAAAGTAAGTTCTTCAAAACCTAACTCTGTAATGAGGAACTTTAATGGCTACAAACAAAGAAGCTTTCAAAGGCATCCTAAAGGTAAAATGGTTAGAAATGTATAGGTTCCTAAGGAACTAGTAGTTTCGAATAATAGTAATCATATTGCTTCTTGGATTCCTAGGGGAACCAAGTACTTGGGAGCTAACTCACATGGACCCAAAATAAATTTGGTATCAAAAATCAAGAACTAATCTTTGTTTGTATGGGGAGCATTTCTACAAGGCAAAGCTTTAAGTCAAAACACTTGGTACCTTGATAGTGGATGCTCAAGACACATGACCGACGACAAGAGTAGATTCATGGAGCTAAAGCCAAAAAGTGGTGGGGTGGTGACATTTGGTGACAACTCCAAAGGCCATATTGAGGGTATAGGTTCCATTAGTAATCTCTCTTTTATTCTTATTGAAGATGTTTTATATGTCAATGGTCTAAATCATAACTTGTTGAGCATTAGTCAATTATGTGATAAATGTTTTAATTTCTTTTTGATGTCAATGGCTGCAAAATTGTGAACATTAAAACAAATAAGATAACACTCATTGGTCATTGCATAGGAAACATATACATGGGGCACCTAGATGACATTCATACATCACATGCATGTTTGGTTGCTCAAAATGAAAATGATGCATGGTTATGGCATAAGAAACTAGGACGTGCTAGCATAAGTGTTTTAAAGAAATTGGTTTCCCAAAATGTAGTTAGAAGTTTACCTAAGCTAAAATTTCCTTAGATAAAATTTGTGATGCTTGTGCTAAGGGTAAACAAAAACGAATTTCATTTAAATCCATTAATGATGTTTAAACTAGTAGAGTTTTACAATTGATCTATATAGATCTCTTTGGGCCTATTAGGACAACTAGGTTGGGTGGAAAATCATATGCTTATATTTTAGTTGATGATTTCTCTAAATGCACCTGGGTTCTCTTTTTAAGTATAAAAGATGGGGCTTTAGAAAAATTCATCACATTTTAAAAAATTACTCAAAATTACCTTGGTCAAAACATTATTTATATTAGAAGTGACCATTGAACATAATTTCAAAATCTATGTTTTGTGGATTTTGTAACTCTAATGGTATTAGCCACAATTTTTCCGCACCTCGCAATCCTCAACAAAATGGGGTAGTTGAGAGGAAAAACTGTACTTTTGGGCGGAAGCCACAAAAACCGCTTATTATATCATAAATTGTGTAATGATTAGGCCAATTTTAGAGAAAACTTCTTCTGAGATTTTAAAATCAAAGAAGCCTAACATTAGCTATTTTCATCCATTTGGGTGCAAGTGTTTTGTTTTAAACAATGGAAAAGATCATTTAGGTAAATTTGATGCAAAAAGTGATGAAGCTATTTTCTTGGGATATTATTTAAACTCTAAAGCCTATCGAGTTTTTAACAAAAGAACCTTAGTTGTAGAAGAGTATATTCATGTGGTTTTTGATGATAACCTCCTTCCAAGAAAGGATTCTTGTGATGATGATGATGTAGGGATCATTGAAGCCAATGATGGTGGACAATCATCAAAGGTGGATGACGTTCCAACCAAAGAAGAAGAAGCACAAGATCCTCTTATAGAATCCTTCAAGGACATAAATGTTGGAGAAAGGAAGTGAGCTACCCGAGGGAACTCAACTATGTCAAATATGGTGAAATCTTGGGTGATCCATCCAAGGGGGTAACTGTTGGGTCACGTCGGCACGCCCGTTGTGTAGCGGAAAAATTAATCCGACGTAATCCAGCCAAGGATCCATGTACATGAATGAATTCGGGGTGAAAAGATAAAGAGTTACCTTTTAAATCTTTGGAAACTGGAAAACCGACGGTATGTCAGAATAACCACGTCAAGTAAAACTGGATTCGTCACAGGTTCGCAACGACCTCTACGGAGTCCACCCAAACAAAACGAACAAAGTTTCCGCCTCCCTAACACTTAGGGATAAATTTCGACAGGTTTGAACACCTTCCAGGGAGAAGTCAAAATCCCTTCAGGGATTCCTAAGTGAGTCTGAAATCGACTAGGAGTTCAACCGGGACTTGCAATCGAACAAGGGAACCTTCAGGGATTTGCCAGGGGGCAAGTAGAACACTAGAAAAATATCGAACAGCTTCTCAGAGAGCTTTCTAGGATATGTCGAATTCCAGTGGGGAATCCCTAGGGGTGTTGTCGAAATCTTCAAGAGGAGGAAGAGGGATGATTTGGTTGCTAGCCCTTGTCCCTTTAAATAGTATTCAGAGACTTAATTCTAGTTGAATTCTTTAAATACAAGTTCAACCAAAATTCATAGAATCTAATTCTACTTGAAATTGGTTTATATTAAATATACATTATATTTAATAATATTAAATGAAATATATATATATATATTTAATTATGTAGAATCTTATTCTACATAAAACATGGATTTAAATATACATTATATTTAATCCAAATATATATGTTTTTATTATATAGAATCTCATTCTATCTTTACTTGGATTTAAATATATTTAAATATATATTTTTAATTATGTAGAATAGAATTCTGCATAAACTTGGAATTAAATATACATTATATAAATTCCAAATATATATTTAAATTTCTAGAATCTTATTCTATAATATTTAAGTCTCTAAATATTTTCCATACTCTAAATAATATTTGATAAATACAATATTTATCCAATATTATTCCCATTTAAGGGAGTTGCCGATTTCCCCTATCTCATATGGGATTTTCGGCAACCTCCCTAAAATAGGGAGTATGGTTTCCAATTTTTTTGTTCGTTTCATTCGAAGGGTGTGACCCTTGTAGGTTCATGCAACGTTAGCAGCAAAATTAGAATTGTTCTAATTTTACAAACAATGAGTGGCATCTAGCAATACATCATTGCTACCTAAGTTGCATGAAGTCATGGTTTGACTTTCCTAATTCCTGAATAAACTTTCTTTATGTATTTCATCCTTTTGTCCTTTATATCTTAGATGAACACAAGTCATGGGTTAGTCACACTTGCGTTGTCCATCTAGTGTTTCATGATGTCTTGAGTAGATTATGATAAACGAATCTCTATGATATCTCATATCATAATATTCGAGCATGGCCATGCATTTTCTAATCTCACTCAATCAAGTGGCCGGAGATATTTCTCCCATTATGTAGGAGGGACAAATACTTTCTTGATCAACCATATTTCACTACATAGGTCATCACGTATCCAATCATCAGTCTTTATAATGTAGTCAGTTACGACACACGTTTGACTATGTCAAAATACGTAAATCTTTATTTTGAAATCAAGTTAATCTCAAGTCTGAGGATTATACATATGTTTATCATGAGCAATGTTGTGACTGTCACATAATTACCCAAGAAACATGCTCATAGTGGGTCAATCCAGTATGTTGTTCTCTAACAAATACTTATGTGTTGATTTTGACATCTCTATGTCAATGACAACGCTTGTCATCAACCACATATTAGTCTTTATATATTATCACTGTCCATACCCGTAATAATATTCGACTAAGGATCCTATTTAACAATAATCGTATTATTGTATGGACATTATTATCCAATGATTAGTTTGATGCACAGAAACATACCAAATGATAATAACGGCAATGCCATTACTTGATAAATCTAGTAAAATAGTATGTCTATTCAATCATCATATGATCGGTCTTTGGGCATACTCCAATAGTAACCATTAGATCCTCTCTTAGATTGCTTAATAATGTTGCAATCATTTTATGCATTGAGCCTGAAAATATCAAAGAAGCATTAAAAGATGATTTTTGGATATTGGCCATGCAAGAAGAACTTAATCAATTTGAGAGGAGTAAAGTTTGGACATTAGTTGATAGACCTAATAATAAGTCTACTATAGGAACTAAATGGGTCTTTAGAAACAAACTAGATGAGAGTGGTAACATAGTGAGGAACAAGGCTAGACTTGTTGCTCAAGGTTATACTCAAGAAAAGAGAATCAATTTTGATGAAACCTATGCACCCGCAGCTAAAATGGATACAATTATGATGCTTCTTGTATTTGCATGTTATCATTAATTCAAGTTTTTTCAAATGGATGTTAAAAGTGCTTTTTTAAATGGTTTTATTAATGAATAAGTGTATGTTGAACAATCACCCGGTTTTGAAGATCCAATTTACCCAAACCATGTTTTTAAACTAACTAAAGCTTTATATGATTTGAAACAAGCTCCTAGAGCTTGTTATGAAAGGCTTTCAAACTTTTTGGTTGAAAAAAGGCTTTGAAAAGGGCAAGATGGACACTACACTTTTCATTAAAAGAAATGGCAATGACATCTTAGTAGTACAAATTTATGTTGATGATATTATATTTGGTCCTACTAATGAATTTTATTGCCAAGAATTTTTTAAGTTAATGCAATGTGAGTTTGAGATGAGCATAATGGGGGAGCTCTCATTCTTCTTGGGGCTCCAAATCAAGCAAAGGAAGGATGACATCTTTATCAATCAAGCTAAGTACATCAAGGATATGCTCAAGAAGTTTGGCTTGAAGAATGTGAAGCCTCAAGCCACTCCAATGAGCTTATCAATTAAGCTTGACAAAGATGAAGGAGGTAAGCACGTTGATTCTAACCTTTATCGTTAAATGATTGGCTCTTCGCTTTACCTTACCGTAAGTAGACCTGATATCATGTTTATTGTTTGCTTGTGTGTTAGGTTTCAAGCTAGCCCTAGAGAATCACACCTTGTAGCCATTAAGAGAATTTTTAGGTACCTTAGAGACACACCTTGTTTAGACCTTTGGTATCTTAGAGACTCTTCCTTCAGCCTGCATGCTTATTCCGATGCGGATTATTGGGGTTGTAAGATAGATAGAAAAAGTACCTTTGGTACTTGTCAATTCCTAGGTAGTATGCTCATATCTTGGTTCTCTAAGAAACAAAATAGTGTAGCTTTATCTACCACCGAAGCGGAATATATATCAACCAGAAGTTGTTGCGCTCAAGTCCTTTGGATGAAGAAACAACTTCTAGACTATGGAATTGATGTAGGTACCATACGCCTTAAGTGTGACAACACTAGTTCCATATGTCTCACTAAGAATCCCATCCAACATTCTAAAACCAAGTACATAGAGATAAGACATCATTTCATTAGGGACCATGTTCTCAAGAATGATGTTGTTCTAGAACATGTTGATACCTCAAACCAATTAGCAGATATCTTTACAAAGCCACTAGACAAAGAGTGTTTTTGGACTCTTAGGAGAGAGTTAGGTCTAATTAGCCTATCTTGACCTTTTAGAGCCCTTAAGTGTCAAAAAATTGATTGAACTTGAATGATGATCTTGTTTATGCAATTTTGCCTCTTGATGCATCTATGCTTGTGGCTAGGGGGAGTATGTATCTGTTTTAGTCCATATATATTTCTCATTCATCATACACATGCATTTAGGATCGTTTAAAATCCATTTTTTTTTAACTCAAGTCAGCTCAAAAATGCATTTCTGGTAAAAGGGTATCGATACAGGTCACAGTGTATCGATATGGGTAGCTTAACGGACGTCAATACAGTTTTAACTGTATCGTTACGGTCGCGCGTATCGATATGGTATGAAAATCATATCGATACAATGGATCGATATTCCACGTCAGCGTATCGATACCGTAAGCCGCTGGAGTTTAAATGGGGCATTAAATGAGTGTTTCATTTTAATTGAAACACAAACCCTATTCCTTCAAAACCCTATCCGATTTTCATCTATAAAAACCTCCTCAAACCCTTGATTTTTCACACCAAACTCAAAATTCTTTTGGGGTTTTTCATAAACACATCAATGTTAAGCTTTGCAATCAATTTGGTGCATTCATCATCCCTCATTCATCCAAATCCATTACTCAAGGTATAAAAACTTTTTCCTTTCTTTTTAATTTTCGTTTAATTTTTGTTATTGTTATCAACTAATTTTTGTATACTTAGTATTATTATTTCTATGGTTTTTGAAGTTTTTGCAAAAATTCTTTAAAATTTGATTTTTTTTGTTTCGAATATATAAATATATCATATATTTTAGTATAGTGTTTTTCAAAACTATTTCACCAAAATTCATATTTATACTTGTATATAATTTTAACATATAAAATATATTATTTTTCTCAATACCTTGAATTATTGGAATGATTATTGGATCGAATGTGATGATAATTGTATACATTGTTTTCAAATGGTTTTAATGTTTTTTAGGTTATTATGGGGATGAAAAAGAGGCCAAGGAAAGATTTACTTCTAGTTTTCAAATTGTTTTGATGTTTTTAAAATGAGGGTATTACTAAACTGAACCTTGGTTTTATAATTCAAAATAGTTTTCAATCCCCTTCGGCTATGGCCCATTATAAACAATACCAAATTTTTTCAATCCGGGTTGAAAGAGTTGTTTCAATCCCTTTTCTAAACTCCAAACGTTTTAAGCTAAAATGTAACCCCCTCGACCCGGTCTAGTCACAAGACCGAATCGGGGGAGTTACACGGGGATAACCGGAGAGAAACCCGAGGATTTCCCACTGATTAACAACCCAAGGTATATTTTTTCCTTTTTATCTTTTCTAAAGGCTTCATTATTATCCTATATATTCATGTAAGCAGCGGTTAAAACCTCATCTCAACCGGACATCGATTCGAAGTCCAATTGACCCTTTTTGCGATTAGGAACTAAAACGTAAAAATAGATAAAAATATGGACTTTTAAGAAATTAAAGTTACCAATATGCAATTAGTCAGGTTTCATGCTCTCATGTTAAATTTCAGCTCTAAAAGATCATTCAAACTCACCCAAATGCATGTTAAACAATCAGGAACCAAAATACAACTTTTCAAACTAATTTTCAACTTTACCAAACAAAGGTTTCGAAACTTTCCTGTAGATTTCCAGAAAGTTCAACAAGTTTGGAAACGTTAAGGCTGGTTTCGGAACCAGCTTTAAAAGGTTTTGAAACCTTTTCAACTAGTTTCGAAACTTATTTGCATATTGCAGAAAATTCACATTCAAGACACTTTAGAACCTTCCTAAACATAACCGAAACTACCCCAAAACTCAAAGAAACTTCAAACATAACCACAACATGATTAAAGATCAAACCTCATCTACATAACACATAAACATCATCAAAACATCAAGTCTCCAAACATAAAACATAGCATCCCCATTGCTAGTAGTATTATTACAAACTTAAAAATCATACTTGAGCTAAAGTGGAAAAGAAATGGCCTTGCTCCCCTTGCTTGCTTGCCACCCGGAACTCTAACGATCTGCATTGTTGGAAAAGAGAGCGTAAGCATTTAAGCTTAGTGAGCGGAGCTCAAAACCGAACAACAACAATGCAATTTTAAAAATTAATTAGAGCTTTGAAAACAAAAACCTTTACCAAACCAAAAAATGGCCATACATCATCTTACAACAACATAATAACCAACAAGATCGACTAACCGTTCAACCATTCTTACAAAAGCACAACTTACACTTTCAAGGCCTTACCAAACCTTAACCCAACTTACCATAATGTAACAAAGGTCATACAAAGGAGAAAATTAGCATATTGGCATAATTAACAACAATACCCAGATAAACGAATTTCTTACAATCTTACAATCTTACAAGTCTTACAGGACGTCGATGAGAGTTAACTCAATCACCGCGCCCAAGCTAATCTTACACATACGAATTTGTCTGACACGGCCAAATTTTCTTACACGTAGGAATTTTTCTTACACGCATTCGAGTTTTGTCTTACAATTCTTACATGTGCACATTAATCCTTGTTAATCGATCAACTATATCCGGTAAAGATTTTAACTTATGCCAATATTCTAACAATGGTCAAACTTACCAAATCTTACATGGCTATCAAGCACATCTTACAACATCTTACTCTTACCAACATTCCCATACCAAGCATACCTTTACCAACACATATATCTTACAATCTTACAACAACAACATATCATAGGCAATAAAGGTAGGAAAAAATAGGCAACAAACACGAGTCTTACTGAAATTTTATAGCACAACACACAATATCAAAAACATGGTGAAATGTAAAACCACTTACTCTTGAGTTTATATTGGCTTATTAAGCCCAATCTAAACCCCAAAAGCATCTTTGAACATTTCCAAATGCTTTAAAACAATTCCACTCATCAATAAACTCGTTCCAACAAGCCCAAACCCACAAATAACTAACGATCACTCGTATTTTCTCCCAAACTAGAATCCCATGTTTCTAACAAGTTAAAACGGAGTATTAACACCCAAATAAGCTTCCAAACTTGCAACAACACTGAAATCTAACAATTACTCTCAAATACCCAAAGATCCAATACCGAAAATCATCAAAATCACTTCCAAAACATCTAAAACACAAACCCAGCCATTACCCAACATTTCAACCATCAAAAAATCATCTATTAACATCAAAATCAACAACTTAAACATGCCAATGTAACCCCCTTCACCCGGCATAGACGCCCGACCCGAACTAGGAAGATTACACGGGGAAAACCAAAGTCAACTCGTAAAAGTCAACCCCGATTAACGACCCTTTTCTTTATCTATTATCTTTTCTAGATGCACATTATTAACCTATATGATTAGCAAAACAATTAGGCGAAAACGGCACACCGATCGAAGTTCAATTAGGGGTTCAATTGCATTCATTTGACTTTTATGAACTAATTCTTAAATTTCAGGAATTACAAGGACTATCCAGATTTTAAAGTTACCAAACCAAAATTAGTCATATACCATGCCAGCATGTCAACTCTCATCTCAAACGGACCATCCAAACTCAACTAATTGAACAATCATTACTCAGGGACCAAAACGTAAGAAACAGGAACTCAGAGTAATTCAAATTCAGCTTCCAACGGTCAACTATTTCAGAACAGAGGACCCTATACCAGAATGGCCGTTTCGAAACAAGAGTGACCGTTTTGATATGCGGGGGTGTTCCGAAACCTCAAGAAACTCGTTTCAATACGTTGATTCACAATGGCGAAATGTTCCGGAACGTGCCTTCCTGTTCCGAGACACCATGGTCATTACAGGCCTTCGTTCCGAAACAGAAAAGGGCGTTCCGAAACGTCCTGGCCTGCAACTTTCCAAATTGCTGGTTTTAAACAAGTTTTCATCTCCAAAACCATTCTGACACTTGTTCCAACACACATACAACATGGATAAACATCAAGGATTACCCATACGAAGCACAAGCTATAACAAGGCATCATTCTTGCAAGCTATAGGACTATAGGCATGCTTCCTAGATGTCAAAACAACAAAAAGGCTAAAAACCATATTCAAGCTCAAACCAACACTCAAAAGCCATTTACAAATCCGAATAAGAAAACCAAACATGCTCAAGGTGTTTAACATCACCAAATATAACCAAGAGTAGAAATCCCTCCCATTGCCTCTTATTACACTAAGGTGAAATCACATACTTTGCTTAGACAAAGGTACTTGGGCTCCACTTGCTCTCTTGTTGCCTCAAAAGCTTAATTCTCTGCATTGATGAAGCAAACGAGCGTAAGTATAAAGCTTTGTGAGGATCGCTAAAACAAAACATTCATCAATGCATTTTATAAAACCGAGACATCCTCATTTGCAAACTAATGACTTCCTTTAAAACATGCTCTCTAAAGCATCAATGCACTTTTAAAACCACATGCTCTTAGAATCATTAAAACAATAGCAAAATCCTTTGCTCATGCTTAAACCAAGCATCACATGCATTCAAGCATAGTTCACAAGCATCTCATGCTTAATCATTAATCATCAACATTATATTGGCTCACAAGTGATCAATCTCAAACCATATCAAAACCAACACAAATGACACAATCGGATACGCGGATTACAAGTGTTGTCCAACATGTTTCATACATACTACCAGACTACACAAAGTGGAGATATATGGCACAATCACAACCCATCAACACCCGTGATGGAGATTCATGGCACAATCACAACCCCTTAACATCACTTATCGGTAGTTGTATAATTCCATTAACGAGAGTACGTGACACATACTACAAGACTCATACACGAGATTGAACCATCCGCCGTTGTGATCTTAGCCTCAATCGTTAGGGTACTTGGATGGAGATTACGACACAATCACAACCCCTCGACATCCAAGGCGACTTTATTCACAGTGCACCCAATCCTATAGCCGGCTAACTATATGCGATTAAAGTAACCACAAACCATTTCCATCACCTGTCAATATAATCATTTAACATCATTCTTCCACTGTTTTACAAGCATAAGTCACAATGCCATTTCCACAAGCAAAAACATGCTTAAACTCAAATGCATTCATCTCATAAAACCAAGGATCATCTACCAAGTGCATACTCAACAAAATGACATTAAACACTAGCATTATCAATGCTCAAAACATGCTTTAAAATAGTAAATTAAACCACATTTAATTCAAAGTGCATTTTCCAACAAAAACAAAGCATATTCCGAGAGAGACTTTCGAATCACTTACTCTTTAGCTTAGCTAAGCGTTTCAAACTTACACTAAGCTCCCAAGACCACGATCAAAGCGTTACAAAGCTGGAAAATTCATTTCCACTCACCGATACGCGAAACCTTGCTTGCCGACGCGAAGATCACCCCCCGAAGCCTCCACAAATGCTGCGCTTGTTTCCGGATCAGGATCCCATGTTTTTAGATCACCAAAACAGAGATCCAAATGCATTAAAATGCATTTCAACCCCAGCAACTAAACACAAACTCGCTGCTCACCAAAACTACACCAATCTACCCATCCGAAACAATCGAAAACTCAATCGATTGCTTCCTAAACCATGCCCAGCCAACATACGTCACCTTCAACCATTTATAAGCATCAAAACACTTCTAAAAACAATCTAAACCCATCCTTATACCTCCAGCAAGCATAACCCCAACATTTCACCTAAAAAACCCAACTAAAACCATCAAGAAACTCAAGGATCTCGACAATTTCCGGATCTATATTATCAAAACCCTTTTTAAACATAATAATCAACTCAAAACTTAATTAAAACCAATCCAAAAAAGAGATCATCAATACCTATCAGAAAATCAAGATTTAAAACATAATTTTGCAAGATTTTGATCTCAAATCAAAACTATAATAAAAACTAAGCCAAAAACAACATTTAGAAGCCAAAGTTCTTGGGAATTTCAATAAAGAACCTAGATTGAAGGTTGAGAACGAGATTTACCTCCAATCCTTGCCTTCCTTAGTGATTAACAAGTTTTTCCTTCACAAAGCTTGAAGAATTTGAAGAGAACTCTTGAAATTGGTTTAGAAATTAAAGAAAGAGTGTTTGGGAGAAAAGAAATCTGGAGAAAAGAGTTGGGAAAATGGTTTTGCTGAAATGAAAGTTAGTTACGTGAAATGAAATCTCAATTTCCCAATTAACCAATTTTTAATTAAATAAAATCATTTCTATTTTAATTATCTAAAAATCCTTTTAAAACACTTGTCAATTTAAGGAATGTGTAATTGCACCATAGCTCCCTAAAGATTTTAATATTTTGACTCCTTTTTGAAATTTTGCAATTTTCCACAGTTTTGAAACTTTACATTTTGGTCACTACCCAAAATGTACCACTTCCGAAACCCTTTTGTAAAATTGATTTGACCAATCTCTTAAACATGATTTCAGAGGATTTTAGCAATTTTTACCATATTTTTATCCTTTCCCGATCCTTGATTTCCTTAAACCACCTAACACAATTCGAACTGTTTTCGACCGGTCCGATCCGATGTCTAAAAAATATATAGGCCCAAAACCAGGGCGTTACAACTCTCCCCCACTTAGGAAATTTCGTCCTCAAAATTTTACCTGAACAAAAAAGGCACAGAAACTGCTTCAGCATGTCCGCCTTGCTTTCCCGAGTGGCCTCCTCAACTCCTCGGTGTCGCCACAACACGTTCACAAGCTCCACCGTCTTGCCACGAAGAACTTTGCTGCTCACATCCAGGATCCTCACTGGTTCCTCATCATAAGACAGATCCAGATTCTACTCTACCTCCTCAACATGCATTACATGCGAAGGATCCGATCTATACCTCCGCACCATCGAGACATGAAATACATCATGAATCTTTTCCAGCTCGGGAGGCAACCTCAACCGATATGCCACAGGACCAATACGCTCCACAACCTCATATGGTCCAATAAACCTCGAGCTAAGCTTACCCTTACGCCCAAACCTCATCACCTTATTCCAAGGTGATACCTTCAAGAACACACATTCACCAACCGCGAACTCAATCTCCTTACGCTTCAGATCTGCGTAAGACTTTTGTCGATCCGATGCTGCCTTCAAACGTTCACAAATGAGCTTCACCTTCTCGGTGGTTCCTTTTAACATAGCCAGCATCGAAATCAACTTTTGCCCAGCTTCTGCCCAACAAAGAGGGGTTCTACACTTTCTCCCACACAAAGCCTCATATAGAGCCATTTGAATACTTGCCTGATAACTATTGTTATACGCAAACTAAACCAACATCAAGTGCTTCTCTCAAGAACCCTGAAACTCTATAATGCAGCATATTAACATGTCCCCAAGCACCTGGATCACACGTTCCGACTGTCCATCCGTCTGAGGATGATAAGAAGTATTGAAATTCAACCGTGTACCGAAGGCTTGATTCAAACATTCCCAAAACCGCGATGTAAACCTCGGATCCCTATCTGACACTATGGACTTTGGAACCCCATACAACCGCACGATCTCAACAATATACAGCTCTGCCAACTTATCCAAGGTATATATAGTATGCACATGCAAGAAATGTGCAAACTTCGTAAGATGATCAACAATCACCTAAACTAAATTCTTCTTTGATGGTGAAAAAGGCAAACCAGACACAAAATACATGGTAATTCTTTCCCTCTCCCATTCAGGAATTCTCATAGGTTGCAACAACCCCGAAGGTACCTGATGTTCAGCCTTCACTCGCTGACACACCATGCACTTACTAACGAATTCAGCAACATCCTTTTTCAACCACACCCAGTAGTACTCATCTTTCAAATCACGATACATCTTTGTACTACCAGGATGCATAGCGAAAGGGCTACTATGAGCTTCAGTCAGAATAGTGCGCCTCAACTCAGCATCATCTGGAACCACTATTCGACTCCCAAAACAAATAATACCATCATCATTAAAACTGAAATCCGAAGGCTTACCCTCCGCAATATCCTGAACATAAGGAACAAGAGAATCATCGAGCAAACAACGCCCTCAACTCCACAACCACGTTTTTGCTTAAAGCATCAGCCACATCGTTAGCCTTCCCCGGGTGATACTCGATCGACAGATCATAATCCTTAAGCAACTCCACCCATCGACGTTGCCTAAGATTCAACTTCTTTTGAGACATAAGATACTTTAAGCTCTTATAATCTGTGAACACCACACACTTCTCGCCATACAGATAATGCTTCCAAATCTTCAAGGGAAACACAACAGCCGCAAACTCAAGATCGTGAGTAGGGTAGTTACGCTCATGCACCTTCAATGGTCTAGATGCATAGGCTACTACCTTACCCTCCTGCATCAACACACAACCCAAACCAACAATGGACACATCACTATAGACCACAAACTCCTTACGAGACTCAGGTTGAATCAAGACAGGAGCTTGCGTCAAAGCTTCCTTCAGCTTCTCAAAAGCTTGCTGCCTCGCATCCGTCCACTCAAAGCGAACATTCTTCTGCAACAACTTGGTCAAAGGTGCAACAATTGTAACCCCCTCGACCCGGCCTAACCACCAGACCCATATCGAGTGGACTACACGGGACTAATCGAAGAAGAATCTGAAGATTTCCCTCCAACTAGCAACCCTAAACGCATTGATTAATATCTTTTCTAGATGCTCGAATTAACCTTATGTTTAAGAACACGCAGCGGAAGAAAGAACAACAAAAAGAGCAACGATTCGAACAAAGGAGCAACCAGGGACCAAAATGCAAAACTAGCATAATATAGGGACCTATGATGTAATTAAGGTGATCATTGTTTAATTAAACCCATTTCATGCTTCCATGATGAAATGCAACATAAAACACGCATAAAAACATCCACAATTGAAAACAACATAAACTAGGACCAAAACGCAGGAAAAATAACTTTAAAGATGCCTTTAACTAACTTCAACGACCCCCGTTTCGGTACCCATATCGAAACGGTGCTTTACAGTGGAAAAATGTTCCAAAACGGCTTGAAACCGTTCTGGCCCTGCTTAGCTCGTTTCGATACGCGTTCCGTAACGCCAAGGCAAAAACATGGGCTGTTTTGAAACGTTCGAGCCCGTTTCGAAACACCCTGTTTCCGAAACAACAAAACTGCAATTTAAGAATCTCTAAGGGTATTTAACTTGGTTCCAATCACCACATACATCAGAGCAATAACAAGGAACACATACATACACTAAAATCAGCCATCATACATGTCCGAGATCAAGGGAAACATAAGCATGCTTTACATGCGATTAAAAGGAAGCTTCAAGATCCAACATAAGAAGGACAAGGTCCAAAACCATAACCACAAGACATAAGGTAAGAACCAACCAACAAGGCAAACATCAACATAATCTCAACACAAGGAGTTTACAAACACTCCCAAGGCATAAACAAGGTTCACCCTCATTGCCACACACACTATTATCTAAGCAAGGTCATACTTGAGCTAAGAGTGGACACTTGGTTCACTTCCCTTGCACCGTTGCCTTCCAAAGGGGTCTACGGATCTGCATTGTTGGAAAAAAGAGAGCGTAAGCTATATAGCTTAGTGAGCGGAGCTAAAAAACCAACTACAACAATACAGTTTCGAAAACAATCCTCATTTAGAAATCAAAACCATTTCTTGAATACACTTTCACAAATCTTTTCCAAAATCATTTCCTTTTCAACATGCTAACTTGGAACAAGTTAAAGCAATGCAACCACACATGCCATAGGCAATGAACATGCATCAACCATGCATAAACCATATATGGACCATATATGCAAACCAAGCCTACCGGCTCCATAATTATTTCACATGCTTCAAGCACAAATACACAACCATATGAGTTTACCAAGCTCATATGAAACCATCACGAATGAGTATACCAACATCATTGACACGTTGCTCGGATAAACGAACACCTTGATGGCACAACCCCCATCAAGTCACATGGTGAAAAAACCCTCACCACAAACACACTTCGGTCGGGATGCCACTACCCGCATTACCCGTTGGTGATAGCACAACCCCTACCACTTGCATCACAATAGTACAACCCCTATTGTGAAACCGAAGAATTTCTCACGCGCGAATTTTATATTTATAGTGCACTTCACATCCTATTGATCGATCAATCTATCCGATATAACCCATGTGTCAATATACTCATCGCAACATCAAAAACCACTGATTTTCACCGGGGATAACCACCTCCCCAAAACACATCCCAAAAGCCATAATCACAAGCTCATGCATAGCATGAACTCAACCAACAATCAATAAATCACATGAAATTCATATGGGACAATAACAACATGCATTTAATGCATTACAACAACAGAGGAAACAACAATTAGAATGACATGAACATGATCCAATATATGATCAAATATAAAAGGCGAAAAAGCCGAAACAAGGCCAAAACTTACGCTTGAGCTTGGATTGGCCTAATGGCTCAACCCAAACCCTTAAAACACTTCCTCAACCTTGATAAAATAGTAAAAATCATTTCCAGTTACAAGCGATTAACAAAACAAGCCGAAACCTGTTTTTCTAGCTTTCCGGGTTCGCCCACAATTGAGTTCAACAAATCTGGATCTTCAATCCCTGCCCCTAACCAACCTAAAACAGAGGATTTAGAGATACTTTCAACACTCTAATTTGCTGGAAAGCAGAGATTCAAATACCCAATCAAAACACCTATCGAATAAATCTAATACAAGCCGTAAACATCGAAAAGACCCAATTTGGATAATCTCCAGTAAAACCCATCATTAGATAACATTAAGACACATAGATAAACATCTAAAAACATCATCCCAACATCATATTAACACCGGCTATTGATTCACTTCAAAATCCACCAAAAACACACTTTTTCATACATCAAAATCCAACATCCAACCCAGTTTTGGGATCTTACCATTCACCCAACATCTCAACACAATAATCATATCAAAACCAAGGTAACAACATCAACAAACCCAGCCTAAATAGATCTTACCCAAAAATCTTACCCAAAAGCTCATTTTCATCAATTTTAGTCAAATTTCATTAAGATTAAGACAAGAGAATAAAACCTTAGCATTTAAAAGAATCAAAGCATGGGAATTTCATTAAAGAACCTTACATTAGAGGAGAATCATGTTGCTCACCCCCAATGCTAGCTATTTCCCCTTGTTTGGCAAAAATCCTTGAGAAAAACAATGAAATAAACTTGGGTTTTAGGAAATCAAGGTAGGAGAACCATTTAGCAATAATAGATTAACAAGAAACACTTTTACCTTGAGGAAATCAAGCTCAAATGTTGTTTTGTTGAAGAGAGGAGATAAGAAGGCTTGAAAATGGTTTTTGACGTAAAATGAGATTTTAGATAAAACCTTATTTTAATTAAATCATAAAAGCTATTTTAAAATATTTGCATAGTCAAAATAAAAGGGAATAATAACCAAATTTGCCCAGCCAAAATAGCTCCTTAAAGATTCAATATTTTGACTCTTTTATAAAATGGTCACTAAAAACAGATTTTGCAACTTTGCATTTTGGTCACTAAACCAAAATGTCACAGTTCAGAAATAATTTTTCAAAAATTGCTTTTACCAAAACCTTCCAAAATTTAAAAAGGATTTTAAAGATTTATTCCATATTTTTCCCAACACCCGAGGACCTCTTTCCCTGAACTTACTCAAAACACTCAACACCGGTCTTTCGGAACTCAAAACCTCATCGGATCTTCTAGACCCTAAACCAGGATGTTACAACAATCTTTGAAAAACCCTCGACAAACCTACGGTAATATCCAGCCAAACTAAGAAAACTTCGCACCTCCGTCACCGACTTAGGCACCTTCCAGCTCATCACTGCATCAACCTTATGTGGATCAACACGAATACCCTCAGTCGATGCCACATGCCCAAGAAAGACCACCTCCTTAAGCCAAAACTCACACTTACTTATCTTGACATACAACTGGTTCTCCAACAGCGCTTGCAAAACCATTCTCAAGTGTCTATCATGATCCTCTTCGGTACGAGAGTACACAAGGATATCATCGATGAACACAACCAAAAACTGATCCAAGAACTCATGGAACACACGATTCATCATGTCCATGAAAGCAGCGGGTGGATTGGTCATACCAAACGGCATCACCAAGAACTCGTAATACCCGTACCTTGTCCGAAAAGTTGTCTTAGGTACATCCACATCTTTCACCTTCAAGTGATAATACCCTAACCTCAAGTCTATCTTAGAAAACACCAAGGCTCCTCAAAACTTAACAAAGAGATCATCAATCCTTGGCAAAGGGTATTTGTTCTTAATCGTCAACTTGTTCAGTTGCCGATAATCTATACACATCCACATTGTCCCATATTTCTTCTTTACAAACAAGATCGATGCACTCCAAGGTGATACACTCAATCGGATGAACCCTCGATCTAGCAACTCCTGAAGTTGCCTTTTCAACTCTTTCAGCTCTTTAGGTGCCATTCGATAAGGAGCAATGGACACCGGAGTCGTATTCTCAAACAACTCGATACCAAACTCAACTTCTCTGTTTGGCGGCAACCCAGGCAACTCTTCCAGAAAGACACCCGGTGTAACGCCTTGGTTTGGGGCCTAGATGTTTTAGACATCGGACCGGACCAGTCGGAAACAGTACGAATCACGAAAGGTGATTTAGGAAGATCAAGGATCGGGGTAGGATAAAAATGTGGTAAAATTTCTAAAATCCTCTAAAAATAATTTTAAGAGGTTGGTCAAATCAATTTTACAAAAAGAGTTTCAGAAGAGGTACAGTTTGGGTAGCGACCAAGTTGTGAAGTTTCAAAACTGTGGAAAAATGCAATTTTTAAAGGAGAAGCCAAAATCTTAGAATCTTTAGGGAGCTTTATGGCAATTTAGTCTTTCCTTAATATGACATGTGTTTAAAATGATTTTAATTAAATAATTTTTAGTTGGCTTTTATTTTATTTAATTAATTAGGTAGTTAATCAGTGAGATTTCATCACGTAACTACCTCTCTCTTCTCATTTTCAGCAAAACACAATTCTAACTCATTTTCTCCAGAATTCTTTTCTCCCAAACACTCTAAATATTTCCTAAACATTTTTTGTGAATCCTTTCAAGTTCTTCAAGTTTTGTGAAGAAAAAACTTGTCATTCATTGAGAAAAGCAAGGATTAGAGGTAAATCCCGTTCTCAACCTCTACTCAAGGTTCTTTACTGAAATTCCCAAGATCTTTGGCTTCTAATTAATGTTTTTGGTTGAATTTTCATTATAGTTTTGATTTTAGATCAAAATCTTGTAAAAATATGATTAAAATATTGATTTTCGGATTTGTTTTGTTAAGCTATGTTTTGGATTGATTTTAATTGAGTTTCAAGTTGGTTATTTTGTTGAAATGAGGTTTTGATAGTATAGATCCCGAAATCTTTGAGATCCTTGAGTTTATTGATAGTTTTAAGTGGGTTTTTGAGGTGAAATGGTGGAATTATGCTTGCTGGAGGTATAAGGAGGGGTTTAGGTTGTTTTTAGATGTGTTTTGATGTTTATAATTGATTGTAAGTGATGTTTGTTGGCCGGGCTTGGTTTAGGAAGCAATCGATTGAGTTTTCGGTTGTTTCGGATGGGTAAATTGGTGTTGATTGGGTGAGCAACGAGTTTTTGATTGGTTGCTGGTGTTGAAATGCATTTTAATGCATTTGGATCTCTGTTTTGATGATGTGAAAATAGGGGGTCTTGATGCAGGAGCAAACGAGGTGATTTTGAAGGCTTCGGAAGGGTATTTTCGCGTCGGCAAACGAGGTTTCGTGTGTCGGTGAGTGGAAATGGATTTTCCATCTTTGTAACACTTTGAGCGTGGTCTTGGGAGCTTAGTGTAAGTTTGAAACACTTAGCTAAGCTCAAGAGTAAGTGATTCGAAAGTTTCTCTCGGACATGTGCTATGTTTTGTTGAAAACGCACTTGAGTTGAATGTGATTTATTTACTGTTTTAAAGCATGTTTTAGAGCATTGAGGTTGCTGGTTTTTAATGCCATTTTGTTAAGGATGCACATGGTAAGTGATCCTTGGATTTATGCGATTTGTACATTTGATGTTAAGCATGTTTATGCTTGTGAAAATGGCATTATGTTTATGCTTGTAAAACAGTGGAATATTGATGCTAACTGATTATATTGGCAAGTGATGAATTTATTTTTGGTTACTTTAATCGGGTATAGTTAGCCGGCTATAGGATTGGGTGCACCGTGAATAAATCGCCTTGGATGTTGAGGGGTTGTGATTGTACCATATACTCCATCCAAGTACCCTAACGATTGAGGTTAAGATCACAACGGTGGATGTGAATCTTGTGTTATGTTTCCCGTGCTCTCTTTAGTGGAATTATACAACTACCGATGAGTGGTGTTGAGGGGTTGTGATTGTACCGTTATAGTCCGCCACGAGTGTCACAACGATGGAGGGTTACTCTCGTATGTAAGTCTTGTGTAGTCCGGTAGTGTGTATGAAGTGTGTGGGACAACGCTTGTAATCCGCGTATCCGATTGTGTCATTTGTGTTGGTTTTGGTATCATTGAGAATGGATCACTTGCAAGCTAATATAATGTTGTTGATTAATGGTTTAAGCATGAGATGCTTGTGGTTTATGCTAGAATGCATTTGATGCTTGGTTTAAGCATGAGCAAAAGGATTATTTGTTGTTGCTTTAATGATGTTAAAAGGCATGTTGATTGGTAAGTACATTGATGCTTAGACGAGCATGTTTAAGGAAAGGCATGAGTTTGCAAATGATAATGCAATGGTTTTATGAAATGCATTGATGAATGTTGTTTTAGCGATCCTCACTAAGCTTTATGCTTATGTTCATTTGTTTCATCAATGCAGAGAATTGAGCAATCAAGGCAGTCCGATAGCAAGTGAAATCCAAGCTTTTGGTTAAACGAAGTATGTAGTTTCACCTTGGTGTAATAAGAGGCAATGGGAGGGATTTCTACTCGTGTTAGTATTTGGTGATGTTAAACACCTTAAGCATGTTTGGTTTGCTTATTTTGGTTTGTACATGGCCTTTGATGATTGATTTGTGCTTGAATGTGGTTTTTATTAGCTTTGTATGATTTTGAAGACTAGGAAGCATGCATATAGTTCTAATGCTTGCATGAATGATGCTATGTTCTAGCTTGTGCCTCTTAATTGTGGTCTCTGATGTGTATGCAAGATGTATGTGGGTTGTAACATGTGTGGGAATGTTTTCGGATGTGGAAAGTTGTGTAAAACCAGCAAAGTATGATGTTGCAGGGCAGGACGTTTTGGAACACCCTCATCCGTATCGAAACGATGGCCCGTATTGCCAGGGGGTTCCGGAACAGGTGCGACCGTTCCGGAACATTTTGCTACTGTGAAGCCTAGTTTCGAAACTAGTTTCGGAACGCACCCGCGTATCGAAACGGTCAACATGGTTTCGAAACGGTCGTTCCGGAATAGGTGACCGTTGGAATTGAATTTGACTTGTTTCAGGTTTATGATTTCTTACGTTTTAGTCCTTGAGTCTTGAATGGTTAATTAATTAAGTTTGGATGTACCGTTTGAGATGAGTTTTGACATGCTGGCATGTTACATGATTAATTTTGGTTTGATAACTCTAAAATCTGGTTAGTCCTCGTAATTCTGGAAATTTACAATTTAGTCCCTAAAAGTCATATGTATGCAATTGAACCCCTTAACGAACTCTGATCGCTACGTCGTTTTCTCCTATGTGTCATGCTATTCACCTAGGTTAATATTGTGCATCTAGAAAAGATAAAAAGAAAAAAGGTCGTTAATCAAGGTTGCCTTTAACGAGTTGACTTTGGTTTTCCCTGTGTAATGTTCTTAGTTTGGGTCGGGCGTCTAGGCCGGGCTAAGGGGGTTACACCCGGAAAGTCACAAACGGTTTTGATGTCCTGCACACGTACATCCTTTGTGCCAAGATTCATCACATAGGCAAGATAAGCCTCACAACCCAACCTTAGCATACGACTTGCTTCTAAAGCAGAAAGCACATTAGACAAGAATTTCACATTTTCGCCTACTATCACCACTTCATAATCATCAACAAGCTTTAAGGTGACTCACTTAACATCAAAGTCAACCACCGCTCTATGCTCGGACAACCAATCCATGCCAAGGATCACATCAAAATGATAAAAGGGTAACTCCATCAAATCCACAAGAAATACATGACCCTGAGCAGATAAGGGACACCTCCGGTACAACTTCCTAGTGACTACAGTCTCACCAAAAGAACCAGTCACTTGCATTCCTACTTCAAGCAACTAAATAGGTATATCAAGAAAATGCGCATGCTCACTCAAGATATAAGAATGCGTGGATCTAGAATCAATCAAAGCCAACAATGATAAAGACTTGAGAACAAAGGTACCTGTGATAACGTCGGTATCATTGTTCTCCTCGCACTGAGCATAGATCCTTGCAGGACTGCCTCCCTCGGGCCGAACTGCTACAACATGAGCAATGCCTCGCTGCCCCTCATCTCTCCTCGGCCACGCCCACGACCTCTCTGAGGTGCAGGTCCCTGGCCTCCACTTGCCAACAGAGGACACTCGCGCCTCATATGATCTACTGAACCATAGTTCCAACAAGAATTCCCTATTACCACAACATGAGCATGTACCTATCTAACTGCACTTGGATAATCTTGCCTCAGATGGTCTCTCGATCCACAGGTCCAGCACGTGTGCTGCTCAGACCTCACTCGGCCTCCTTGAGCTTGACCACCCCGTCCTGGAGCACCGCGCCTCACCTCAGGCCGATGTCTCCTATCACGACCTCTTTTGTTCCGTCCACCTCCGGAACTATACTCAATTACTCTCTTCCCAGAGCTAGAGCCAACGCCACAGGATGCCTGACCCAGGTTCTGCTTAATGTCCTTAGCTCGACATACAAGCAAATCAAAATCTGTGTAGTCCATAGCCAACATATAAGTCTTTACTTCCTGCACCAGTCCATACCGGAAGTTATCGCAACGATGCCTCTCACTCAGCATCAACTCAGAGGCGTACTGGCTCAGATATACGAACTGGACCTCGTACTCAACCACAAAAAGATTTCCCTCAACAAGCGACATAAACTCGAGCTTCTTTTCATCCAAGTATCTCACTCCCATATACTTCCTCTTAAAGGAACCTCTAAAAAACTCCCAATCTACCTCATTGGGTTCCATTCCAGCCGTGATGGTCCTCCACCAACTATAAGCATCACCCTGGAGCAAAGAAATAGCGCATCCCAGATTGTGCACATCATTACATCCCATCTGATCCATGATACGGATCATGCTAGCCAACCAGGCTTCCGACGCCTCAGAAGACATTCCATAGAACTCAACAGCTCCTAAACTCCTCAGCCTTTCCAAAGGTAAACCCATCTGCCCAGCTGCAGGGGCCTGAACATGCGCTCCAGCTACCACAGCCTGAAACGTTCCGGTGATCGCCTGAACCAATGGCGTTAGATCACCCAATCCTAGACTAGCTATTCATTGTTGCTCCAGCTCTCCACCCCTAGGTGGTGGCGGAGGAGGTAAGTTTCTACCAGGAGGAACATCAGCCCATTGGTTACCCTGGTCGCCCTGATCAGTCGCAGGCACTACCATGTTCGACCTAAGCTCTCTCCTCGGACCCATAGTGCTATTTTTAACAAGGCATAACAACAAAACAAATCAAACCATGATTTAGGCCAGCCTCAAGCAAGGATCCAAGTTCAGAAAAAACATTTAACTAGTGTAATAAGGCAATGGGCACCCCGATTTCCCTCAAGCATAACATAGCAATTCATAATCAACATGCTTACATCATCCGAAATCAGCATGCATCCTTATCACATCGTCATCATACAATCAAATCTAACTCACATATGATTCATAACAATCAAGAAGCATGGCATAAGCTCCAACATTCCACCAAAATCATGCTTTTACAAACAACATACATCAAAACATGCCACTTTCACTTACCATCATCCCCAATTCTTTCATAACCTAGCTCTGATACCAACAAATGTAACCCCTTTAGCCCGGCTTAGACGCCCGACCCAAACTAGGAAGATTACACGGGGAAAACCGAAGTCAACTCATAAAAGTCAACCCCGATTAATGGCCCTTTTTATCTATTATCTTTTCTAGATGCACATTATTAACCTATATGATTAACAAAACGATTAGGCAAAAACGACATAGTGGTCGAAGTTCAATTAGGGGTTCAATTGCATTCATTTGACTTTTAGGGACTAATTCATAAATTTCAATAATTATAAGGACTATCCTGATTTTAAAGTTACCAAACCAAAATTAGTCATATATCATGCCAGCATGTCAACTCTCATCTCAAACAGACCATCCAAACTCAACTAATTGAACAATCATTACTAAGGGACCAAAACGTAAG
This sequence comes from Hibiscus tridactylites, assembly GCA_958450335.1. Taxonomy (NCBI): domain Eukaryota; kingdom Viridiplantae; phylum Streptophyta; class Magnoliopsida; order Malvales; family Malvaceae; genus Hibiscus; species Hibiscus tridactylites. Next base: position 59,823,180 of record OY288273.1, on the reverse strand, counting down.
AAACAGGAACTCAGAGCAACGAAAATTCAGCTTCCAACAGTCAAGAGTTTCGGAACAGAGGACCCTGTACCGGAACGTCCATTTCGAAACAAGAGTGATTGTTTCGATACGCGAGGGCGTTCCGAAACCCCAAGAAACTCGTTTCGAAACGTTGGTTCATAGTGGTGAAATGTTCCGTAACGTGCCTTCCTGTTCTGAGACACCATGGTCATTACAGGCCTTCATTTCGAAAAGGAAAAGAGAGTTCTGAAACGTCTGGGCCTGCAACTTTCCAAATTTATGGTTTTTAACAAGTTTTCATCTCCGAAACCATTCTGACACTTGTTCCAACACACATACAACATGGATAAACATTAAGGATCACTCATACGAAGCACAAGCTATAACAAGGCATCATTCTTGCAAGCTATAAGACTATATGCATGCTTCATAGATATCAAAACAACAAAAAGGCTAAAAATCATATTCAAGCTCAAACCAACACTCAAAGGCCATTTACAAATCTGAATAAGCGAATCAAACATTCTCAAGGTGTTTAACATCACCAAATATAACCAAGAGTAGAAATCCCTCCCATTGCCTCTTATTGCACTAAGGTGAAATCACATACATTGCTTAGACAAAGGTACCTGGGATCCACTTGCTCTCTTGCTGCCTCAAAAGCTTAATTCCCTTCATTGAAGAAGCAAACGAGCATAAGCATAAAGCTTAGTGAGGATCACTAAAACCAAACATTCATCAATGCATTTTATAAAACCAATACATCATCATTTGCATACTCATGCCTTCCTTTAAAACATGCTCTCTAAAGCATCAATGCACTTTTAAAATCACATGCTCTTAGCATCATTAAAACAAGAACAAAATCCTTTGCTCATGCTTAAACCAAGCATCACATGAATTCAAGCATAGTTCACAAGCATCTCATGCTTAATCATTAATCATCAACATTATATTGGCTCGCAAGTGATCAATCTCAAACCATATCAAAGTCGACACAAATGACACAATCAGATACGCAGATTACAAGTGTTGTCCCACACACTTTATACATCCTACATGAGTACACAAGGTGGAGATATATGGCAGAATCACAACCCCTCAACACCCGTGATGGAGATTAATGGCCAAATCACAACCCCTCAGCATCACTCATCGGTAGTTGTATAATTCCACTAACGAGAGTACGGGACACATACCACAAGACTCACACACGGGATTGAACCATCCACCGTTGTGATCTTAGCCTCAATCTTTAGGATACTTGGATGGAGATTACGACACAATCACAACCCCTCGACATCCAAGGGGACTTTATTCACGGTACACCTAATCCTATAGTCGACTAACTATATACGATTAAAGTAACCACAAACCATTTCCATCACTTGCCAATATAATCATTTAACATCATTATTCCATTGTTTTACAAGCATAAATCACAATGCCATTTTTCACAAGCATAAACATGCTTAAACTCAAATGCATTCATCTCATAAAACCAAGGATCACCTACCAAGTGCATCCTTAACAAAATGGCATTAAACACTAGCATTATCAATGCTCAAAACATGCTTTAAAATAGTAAATTAAATCACATTTAATTCAAGTGCGTTTTCAAAAAAAACATAGCACATTTCGAGAGAGGCTTTCGAATCTCTTACTCTTGAGCCTAGCTAAGCGTTTCAAACTTACACTAAGCTCCCAAGACCACGCTCAAAGCGTTACAAAGCTGGGAAATTCATTTTTACTCACCGATACGCGAAACCTTGCATGCCGACGCGAAGATCGTCCCTTCGAAGCCTCCACAAATTCTTCGTTTGTTTATGGATCAAGATCCTCTATTTTTAGATCACCAAAACAGATATCCAAATGCATTAAAATGCATTTCAGCACCAGCAACTAAACACAAACTCGCTGCTCACCAAAACTACACCAATCTACCCATCTGAAACAACCGAAAACTCAATCGATTGCTTCCTAAACCATGCCCAGCCAACATACGTCACCTTAAACCATTTATAAGCATCAAAACACTTCTAAAAACAACATCAAGGATAACGCCAACATTTCACCTCAAAAACCCAACAAAAGCCATCAAGAAACGCAAGGATCTCAAGGATTTCAGGATCTATATTATCAAAACTTTTTTTCAACATAATAATCAACTCAAAACTCAATTAAAACCAATCCAAAACAGAGCTCATCAATACCTATTCGAAAATCAAGATTTAAAACATAATTTTGCAAGATTTTGATCTCAAATCAAAACTATAATAAAAACTCAGCCGAAAACAACATTCAGAAGCCAAAGATCTTGGGAATTTCAATAAAGAACCTAGATTGAAGGTTGAGAACGGGATTTACCTCCAATTCTTGCCTTCCTTAGTGATTGACAAGTTTTTCCTTCACAAATCTTGAAGAATTTGTAGAGAACTCTTTAAATTGGTTTAGAGATTAAAGAGAGAGTGTTTGGGATAATAGAAATCTGGAGAAAAGAGTTGGGAAAATGGTTTTGCTAAAATGAAAGTTAGTTACGTGAAATGGAATCTCAATTTCCCAATTAACCAATTTTTAATTAAATAAAATCATTTCTATTTTAATTATCTAAAAATCCTTTTAAAACACTTGTCAATTTAAGGAATGTGTAATTGCACCATAGCTCCATAAAGATTCTAAGATTTTGACTCCTTTTTGAAATTTTGCAATTTTCCACAGTTTTGAAACTTTACATTTTGGCCACTATCCAAAATGTACCACTTCCGAAACTCTTTTTGTAAAATTTATTTAACCAATCCCTTAAACATGATTTCAGAGGATTTTAGCAATTTTACCATATTTTTATCCTTTCTCGATCCTTGATTTCCTTAAACCACCTGACACGATTCGAACCATTTCCGACTGGTCCGATCCGATGTCTAAAACATCTAGGCCCAAAACCAGGGCGTTACAGCCAAAATTACTCCTGCCATTAAAACCCAAAATCAAGCTTAAACTCAAGAGTTTTCATACCAAACTCCATACAAACTTCAAGTTTCAGTTTCCTTATGATCCTTCATTCATATAAACATCATTTAAACACCAAACACCCTTTAAAAACATTCCAAAACCCAGCCTAAGCCATTTGAACAAAAATATTCTAAAACCCCATTTTATTTCAATACTTGAACATTTAAATCAAAAGGGGTAAACCATTTGATATTGATAGAAAACTAATAAAAATAAGTTTAATTAAAGAAAAGCAAGATGAAATCAAATTTACCACCCAAAACCTTGATGGGTAATCTCTTGTGTTGAAAATGCTTCAATGGTGGCATGGTTTTTAAGAACTAATGTGAAAATGGAAGATGAGGCTGATTCAAAAGCCATTCTTTTTGTTATGAAACCCTTTTAAAATAGGTTTGGGTTTAATTAAAAACTAGAACCTCATTTTTGGCTGATTTTATAAAATGGCCACCAACTTTTGAAAACTTGCGGTTTGGTCACTGGAACGAAATCTCTTCTACAGGAATATAATGTGCGACGGATCTGACCGATACTTTCAAAGCATAGAAACATGAAACACATTATGAATCTTCTCAAGTTCAGAAGGCAACCTCAGTCTATAAGCAACCGGTCCAATCCTCTCAACTATCTCATACGGACCGGTAAACCTCGGACTCAATTTCCCTTTTCTACCAAACATCATCACCTTCTTCCATGGCGAAACTTTCAAGAATACTCTATCTCCCACTGCATACTCAACCTCTTTTCTCTTCAAGTCGGCATAAGATTTCTGTCTATCCATAGCTTCCTTCAAATGATCACAAATCAGTCTTTCTCGGTAGTACCCTTCAAAATATCCGGCATCACTACCAACCTCTAACCGGCTTCAGCCCAACATACAAGTGTTCTGCATCTCCTACCATACAAAGCCTCATAAGGAGCCATCTGAATACTCGACTGGTAACTGTTATTGTATGCAAACTCTACTAATGGTAGATGTTTCTCACATGAGCCCTGAAAATCATTGATACAACACCTCAACATGTCTTCCAAAATCTGAATCACTCGTTCTGACTGACCATCCGACTGAGGATGATAAGATGTGCTGAAATTCAAACGAGAACCCAAAGCATTATGCAAACAATCCAAAAATCTAGTTGTATCCCTTGGATCCCTATCAGACACAATCGATTTCAGGACACCATGTAGTCTCACAATCTCACGGATTTACAATTCAACCAATTTATCTAAAGAGTATGTAGTATGAACATGCAAGAAATGAGCACATTTTGTAAATCGATCAACTTTCACCCAAACTAAATTCTTCTTAGATGGTGATAAGGGAAAACCTGATACAAAGTCTATGGTGAGTCTTTCCCACTTCCATTCAAGAATCCTCAACGGTTGCAACAAACATGATGGAACCTGATGTTCCGCTTTCACTCTCTGACCTACCATGCACTTACTTACAAATTCGGCCACGCCCTTCTTCAAACCAATCCAGAAGTACTCATTCTTCAAATCGCGATACATCTTTGTACTACTTTGATGCATAGTAAACGGACTACAATGTGCTTTAGTCAAAATGATGCGTCTCAACTCACTATCTTCCGGGACAACTACCTTGCTCTTGAAACACAAAATCCCATCATCACAGGAAAAATAAATCGGTCGGTTTGCCTTCCGCAATGTCTTGTACATGAGCAGCCAAAGATCTGTCTCGCAACTGTTTCTCACGAATCAACTGAATTAAAGAAGGCTTCACTTGCAATTCAGTCACTAAGCCACTATCCTCTGACACACTTAATCTAGCAAACATAGCTCGCAATTCAACTGCTACTTTTCTGCTCAGAGCATCAACTACCACATTTGCTTTACCCGGATGGTACTCAATGGTAAGATCATAGTCTTTAAGTAATTTTAACCACCTTCGTTGTCTCAAATTCAATTCTTTCTGTGTCATCAAATACTTCAAGCTCTTGTGATCTGTGTAAAATGTGCACTTCTCACCATACAAATAATGTCGCCAAATATTCAATGCAAACACAACTGCGGCCAACTCAATGTCTTGTGTAGGGTAGTCCATCTCATGGACCTTCAGTTTCATAGAAGCATAAGAAACAACTCTTTCTTCTTGCATCATGACACAACTTAGGCCAACATACGAAGCATCGCTGTAGATTACGAACTCTTTCCCTGACACTGGTTGAACTAAAAATGGAGCATTAGTCAAGGCTTCTTTCAATTTCTCAAAGGCTTGCTATCTTGCTTCTATCCATTCAAATCTAACACCCTTTTGCAACAATTTTGTCAACGGGGCAACCACTCTAGAAAAACCATCTACAAATCTCCTATAGTATCCGGCGAAGCCTAGAAAACATCAAATTTTTGTTACGGACTTCAGTTGCTTCCATTCCACAATAGCTTCTATTTTCTTAGGATCAACTCTAATCCCTTCCGCTGACACAACGTGGCAAAGAAATACAACTTCCCTGATCCAAAACTCACATTTGCTCAACTTGGCATAAAGCTGATTACTTAACAATGTCTATAGCACTAACCGCAAATGCTCATCGTGTTCTTCCTCGGACCGCGAATACACAAGAATGTCATCAATAAACACTACTACAAACCGATCCAAGTACTCATGAAACACCATATTCATCATATCCATGAAAGTTGTTGGTGCATTAGTTAACCCAAATGGCATTACTAGAAATTCATAATGTCCATACCTAGTCCTGAAAGTTGTCTTCGACACATCAACATCTTTCACCTTCAATTGATAATATCGTGATCTCAAATCAATCTTCGAAAATACTGATGCCCCTCTCAACTGATCAAATAAATCATCAATACGTGCCAAAGAGTACTTGTTCTTTACTGTTAGCCTATTAAGTTCCCTATAGTCGATGCACATCCTTATACTACTATCCTTTTTCTTTACAAACAATACTAGAGCACCCCACGTTGAAATACTAGGACTAATGAAACCACGGTCTAACAACTCCTAAAGTTGTTTCTTCAACTCTTAAAATACTTTTGGGGCCATATGATACGGAGCAATCGACACTAGAGCAGAATCAGAGATAGTCTCAATAGCAAACTCTACCTCTCTATCAGGAGGCAAACTAGGCAATTCTTCCGGAAATACCTCTGGAAAATCACAAATTGTCCTAATGTCCTTTGGTTTGACCTCACTCATGTTAGGATTCACCACATAGGCCAAATATGCATGACAACCACAGTTCATCAACCTATGAGCCTCTAGAGCTGAAACAATATTCGATAAGAACTTAATGTTCTCACCTACTACAACTACCTCGTAATCATCCGCAAGCTTCAATGTAATCCCTTTCGTCTCAAAGTCCACCCAAGCTCTATGCTCAACAAGCCAATCCATACCCAGAATAACATCAAAACCATAGAACGGTAGCTCCATCATATCAACCAAAAATACATAACCTTGAATCATTAACGGACACCTCCTATACATCCGTCTAACCACAAAAGTCTCACCAAAAGAGCTAGTCATATGCATTCCTACATCCAATATCTCAACATGGATGTCCAACAATTTCACATGCTCACTCAGAATATATGAACGTGTAGAACCAGAATCAACCAAGGAAAGCAATGACATAGACTATAACATGAAATTACCTGCAATAACATTTGTGTTGTTCCCGGTCTCTCTGTGTGCATACATTCTAGCTGGTCTGCCGCCCTCTAGTTGGACTGTAACAACATGAGCTACGTTCCTCAGAGCCTCAAGCTACCTTTAAGAAGAAGTATATGGGAATTAGATACTTGGATGAGAAGAAGCGTGAGTTCATGGCCTTGGTTCAAGGCAGTATGTTTTTGGCAAAGTATGAGGTACAATTTTTAGGTCGAGTCAGTATGCTAGTGAACTGGTACAAGATGGGAGGCTTCGTTGTGTCCAATTCCGTTACAGATTGGTACATGGTCTTAAGACTTATATATTGGCTTTTGATTACACCGATTTCGACGTGTTGGTTACATGAGCGAAGGATATTGAACATAATCTGGGTTTATCAACTCGTATGGGAGGTTCGAGTGCTAGCAAGAGGGTTGCAGATTCTAGTTTCGGTGGTGGTAAGTTTAAGAAGTATCATGATAGAAGGTATCATCCTAAATTGAGGTGAGGTGGAGGTAATGCTGGGTGAGGATCGCAAGGTTAGGGTACCTAGGTTAGAGAAACATATAATACATGTTGGGTTTGTAGATCTTGTGATCACATGAGGCGAGACTGTCCACGTTTGGCTCGTGAGGGACATGCCCCTGCTGTTGTTGTTGCTAATTCTTGTTGGAGTTGTTGATCGATCAATCACTTGAGGCGTGCTTGTTCGTTGTTAGCGGGTGGCGGACAGGCCAGAGCATTGGAGGTTGCACCACAGAGAGTATGTAGTTGTGGTCGAGGACAGTTTCAGTGAAGGGACGAGGGTCCAAGAACAGTGGTTCATACCGTTGCTATCCAATCAGAGGATGGCTCATACCGTTGCAACTACTTTTACATTGTAATCTATACCGTTGTTTTCTTTTGTTGATCCTGGTTCTACGCATTCATATATCTTGCGTGAGCATGCGAATTTGCTTAATATACTCGTAGAAGTGTTAGATGTGGGTATGCATGTAACCAGTTTTTGTGGAGAGACGTTTATTGGGAGGAGGGTGTTTAAGAGATGCCCTTTGACAGTTTAAAGTCATGTGTTTGCGGCTGAATTGATGGAGTTGCCATTTTATGGTTTTGATGTAATCTTGGGCATGGACTGGTTGAATAAACATAAGGTTGTTGTTGATTTTGAAACAAAGGGAGTTTCCTTGAAACTTGTCGATGATTATGAAGTGGTGGTTGTGGGTGAGAATGTTGTGTTTTTGCCTAATGTTGTTTCAGCTCTAGAAGCGAGTCGTATGGTGAATTCTGGTTGTCAGGCGTTCTTAGCCTATGTCATGAATATGAGATCAAAGAAAGTATGCATTCAAGACATTCATACGGTATGTGAGTTTCCAGGTGTTTTTCGGAGGAGTTATCGGGTTTGCCACTGGATAGGGAAGTAGAGTTTGGCATTGAGTTACATGAAAATTCAACCCTAGTGTCTATTGCTCCTTATCGCGTGGCACCAAAGGAGTTCAAGATGAAACTTCAAGAGTTTCTTGATCGAGGGTTTATTAGGCCTAGTGTTTCACCGTGGGGTGCACCGGTGTTGTTTGTGAAAAAGAAGGATGGCATGATGAGAATGTGCATTGATTACCGGCAACTGGACAAGTTGATGATTAAGAATAAATATCATTTTCCTCGGATTGATGATTTGTTTGATTAGTTTAGTGGTGCTTCTATGTTTTCTAAGATTGATTTGAGGTCTGGGTATTATCAACTGAAAGTAAAGGATGTGGATGTGTCTAAAACATCTTTTTGTACTAGGTACGAGCATTATGAGTTTTTGGTGATACCGTTTGGCTTGACTAATGCACCGTCTGCGTTAATGGATATGATGAATCGGGTATTCTATGAGTATTTGGACCAATTCATATTTCTTTTTATTGATGATATTCTTGTGTACCATCGTACCTAGGAGGATCATGATAAATACTTGCGAATTGTGCTTCAAGCATTGTTGGATAATCAATTGTATGCCAAGTTAAGCAAGTGTGAGTTTTGGCTTAGGGAGGATGTCTTTCTTAGGCATGTTGTGTCAGTCGAAGGGATTCAGGTTGATCCACAAAAGATTGAGGCGGTGACAAGTTGGAAGTCACCTAAGTTCGTGTCAAGAGGTTCGTAGTTTCCTTGGTTGGCAAGATATTATTGTCGTTTTATGGATGATTTTTTTAGGATCGCTGCTCCTTTGACGAAGTTGTTGCGGAAGAATATCCGTTTTGAGTGGACGGAGGATAGACAACGAACTTTTGAATTATTGAAGGAGGCTTTGACGCAAGCTCCAATCATGATTCAACATGAGTCGGGTGAGGAGTTTGTTGTTTATAGTGATGTGTCATATGTAGGCTTGGGATGTGTGTTGATGCAAGTATGAAAAGTTGTGGCTTATGCATCTAGACAGTTAAAGGTGCACGAGTGCAATTATCCTACGCATGATCTTGAGCTTGTCGCGGTTGTGTTTGCATTGAACATTTGGAGGTATTATCTCCATGGTGAGAAGTGTGTTGTGTATACGGTTCACAAGAGCTTGAAATACTTGATGACACAAAAGGATTTGAATCTTAGGCACTATCTCTATGTTGTGGCTGATGCCTTGAGTAGGAAGGTTGCAGTTGAGTTGAGAGAGATTTTTGCGCGGTTAAGTGTGACGCGGGATGAAGGCTTGTTGTCTGAGTTACAAGTAAAGTCGTCTTTGTCACGGTTGATTAAGGACAAGCAACCTTTTGATGAGACGTTGGTACCGTATATTAAGAATATTATGGATGGAGATCTAACGGATTGTCACTATAATGATGATGAACTGTTTTGTTTCAAAGATCGGATAGTGGTGCCTAATGATGATGAGTTGATGGGTACCATTTTAACCGAAGCACATACTAGTCTTTTTGCTCTACATCTGGGTAATATTAATATGTATCGAGGCTTGAAAGAGGGGTACTATTGGGTTGGTTTGAATAAAGATATGGCTGATTTTGTTGCTAGATGCAATGTATGCAACAAATTAAAGTTGAGCATCATATTTCTTCCGAGTTGTTGCAACCGTTGAGGATACCATAATGGAAATGGGAGAGAATCGCCATGGATTTTGTGTTTGGGCTGCCATAAACACCGACTAAGAAGGATTCCATTTGAGTGATTGTTGATCGATTTACGAGGTGTGTACATTTTGTGCCAGTGCATACAATGTATACCTTGGATAAGTTGGTGGATCTGTATATTAATGAGATTGTGCGTTTGCAAGGGATGACCAAGTCCATAGTTTTGGATTGGGATCCACAGTTTGCAGCAAGGTTTTGGGAGTGTTTTCATCGGGCTTTGGGTACATGGTTGAATTTTAGTACTTCGAATCATCCACAGATGGATGGTCAGTCTTAATGTGTGATCCTGGTCTTAGAGGATTTTTTGAGGTGTTGCATCATTGAGTTCCAAGGAACCTGGGGGAAACAATTGCCTTTGGTACAGTTTGCTTATAACAATAGTTATCAGGCTAGTATATAATGACGTCGTATGAGGCCTTGTATGGTAGGAAGTGTTGTGCACCTTAGTCTTAGGCTGAGGTTAGGGAAAAGTATGTTTCTATGTCGGATGTGTTGAAAGGCAAAAATGAGAAAGTAAAGCTTATTTGTGATCGCTTGAAAGTGACCTCGGGTCGTCAGAAATCCTACGTGGATTTGATGCGTAAGGAGATTGAGTATGTTTTGGTGACCGCGTATTCTTGAAGGTGTTACCTTAGAAGAAGGTGATGCGGTTTGGGCGTAAGGGTAAGCTCAGTCCGAGATCCATTGTACCATATAAGGTTGTGGAGCGTGTAAGTCCTGTATCTTATTGTTTGAGGTTGCCTTCATGAGTTGGAGAAGATTCATGATGTGTTTAATGTCTCGATGTTGCGGAGGTGCCAGTCGGATCCATCGCATGTTATGCCGATGGAGGAGATTGAGTTACAACCGGATCTATCTTATGATGAGGAACCTATAGAGATCCTTGATTCTAGTAGTAAGGTTCTTCGTGGAAAAACGATTGAGCTTGTGAAGGTGTTGTGGCAAAACAGTTTCCACATTTATTTCCTTCAGGTAAATTTTGAGGAAGAAATTTTCTAAGTGGGGGAGAGTTATAACGCCCCAGTTTTGGGAATAGAGGTTTCTAGGTTAATTAGACGGTCTGATGGACCTGGATTAGAGATTCGAGTCGAATTCGGGATAAAAATCGGAATAAATATTTTTGAGTGAGATAAAAATATGGAAAATATCCTAAAATAATTATCTAATATATAAATATTTTTGGTAAAGTCAATTTTGAAAAATGGAATTCAGAAATTGGATATTTTGGGCTAGTGACCAAAATGTAAAGAATGCAAAACTATTTCTACTGACTGTTTTGTAAAAGGGTCAATACTTAGAATCTTTAAGGAGCTAAGTTATCAAATATTTTAATCTGATTTTTCTCTCAATTTGAATTATTTTAAATTATATTTAATTAGTGAATTAAATGGGATTCAATAAAAGAGAAGTAGTTATTTCTTAAAATCACATTTGACGTAACTTTTCTCTCAAAATTCCTTCAGCCAAACACTCACTTTCTTATCAAAGATTTTAGGTAATGTTCTTGACTTCTTAAACTTTTGATTTCTAATGGGTTCTTCAATTTTTTTCTTCCGAAAATCACAATGTTTCCCCTTTTTTTCAAGAGTAAAACATCTAATTGAGAGGAAATTCACTCATTGGAGGTAAGGTTTGTTCATATCCTCTAATGAATGGTTCTTTACTGAAATTCCCAAGTATTTGATCCCCTTTTAATGTTTTCTAATGAGTTTTAATGATTTAATTATAGAAAATTGGTTAATCAAGGTTTAATTGATAAGATTAAGGGATTTTCGTTTTGGATCTATTTTGCTGAGTACTTGATTGGTTCTAATCATAATTTTGATTGTTAATAATGTTATTAAGTGGGTTTTATTAATGGAATCCCAAAACTAGGTGAATCTCTAATTTACTATGTTGTTAGTTATGAGTTTTTTAGGAGTTGTGGTTGTTTTATGAATGCTAGAGGTACAAGGATGTTATTAGAATGTTTTTTGATGTTAATTGAAGGTAATTGATGGATGAAATCTTTAGATTTGTGTTGGGTTAAGTTTGGAAGTTGTTTGATGTTGATTTCGGTTGTTGTTGAGGGGGCTAAGTTTGCAATTCATTTATATGCATTGAATCCTCTGTTTTGTGTGCTTAAAATAGGGAAGGATGATTTGAAGGGTATAAGCCTTGCTATATGTATGCACAAAATTTTGCTTGATTATTGTCACAACAATTCAGTATAGCCCCAAAGGAGACTAACCCTATTATGAAGAAAGTAGTGATGAAAGAGATAATCAAGTGGCTGGATGCTGGAGTAATCTACCCGATATCCGATAGCTCATGGGTCAGCCCGGTGCAATGTGTACCGAAGAAGGGAGGCGTGACCGTGGTAAGCAACGAGGAGAATGATCTATTGCCTACTAGAACCGTCACGGGGTGGAGGATTTGCATGGACTATAGGAAGCTCAACAAGGCAACCAATAAGGACCATTTTCCCCTCCCATTCATTGATCAGATGTTGGATCGACTAGCTGGCAAGGCATTCTACTGTTTCCTCGATGGGTATTATGGGTACAATCATATTGCTATAGCACCCAAAGACCAAGAAAAGACAACTTTCACATGCCCTTATGGAACTTATGCTTTCTTGAGAATGCCATTTGGTCTCTGCAATGCTCCAACAACCTTTCAGATATGTATGCTGACTATCTTTTCAGACATGGTTGAGGATTTTTTAGAAACTTTCATGGACGACTTCTCGGTCTCCGAAGATAACTTTGACACATGCTTGGGCAATCTCGCCAAGGTCATAAAGAGGTGTGAGGAAGCTGACTTGGTGCTTAATTGGGAAAAGTGCCATTTCATGGTAACAAAAGGAATGGTTTTGGGCCACAAGATTTCAAAGCAAGGGATAGAAGTTGACAAAGCAAAGGTTGAGGTCATTGAAAAACTACCTCCCCCCACTACTGTCAAGGGAGTAAGAAGCTTCCTAGGGCATGCTGGCTTCTATCGGAGATTCATCAAGGGTTTTTCGAAGATCTCAAAGCCACTATGTAGTTTGCTACAACAAAATCAACCATTTGTGTTTGACAAAGATTGCCATAGTGCATTTCAAGAACTGAAGGAGAAGCTTATCTCAGCACTAGTTATCATTCCACCTGATTGGAACGAGCCGTTTGAGCTGATGTGTGATGCAAGTGACTACGTCGTTGGTGCAGCACTTGGGAAACGCATAGGTAAACTCTTTCATGTTATTTATTATTCTAGTCGCACTTTGAATGATGCACAAATCAATTACACCACTACTGAAAAAGAATTGCTTGTTGTAGTATTTGCCTTCGATAAGTTTAGGTCATACTTGATAGGCACTAAGGTCATCGTTCATACCGATCATTCAGCCATTAAGTACTTAGTGACTAAAAAGGATTCTAAACCTAGACTTATTAGGTGGATACTCTTGCTTCAGGAATTTAACTTAGAAGTTAGAGATAGGAAAGTATGTGAGAACCAAGTAGTTGACCATTTATCTAGGCTAGAAAATGCTATCATACAAGGTAGTGAAACTGAAATTAAGGAGGAATCCCTGATGAGAAACTGTTAGCTGCTACAGACATTCTGTGGTATGCTGATATTGTTAATTATCTTGTTAGTTGTATTTTGCCTCATGATTTATCTAGCCAGGGACTCAAGAAATTCAGATATGATGCAAGATTCTACTATTGGGATGAACCCTACTTGTTCAAGCAATGTCCTGATCAGATCATAAGGAGATGTGTTCTTGAAGAAGAATACGATAGCATTCTGTACTACTATCATTCATCACCATGTGGAGGGCATTTTGGTGGTGCTAGAACTGCTGCAAAAGTTCTTCAAGCAGGATTCTATTGGCCTACACTTTTTAGGGACGCACACGAGTTCTACAAGACTTGTGACAGATGCCAAAGAACGGGGAACATCTCCAGGCGGAATGAAATGTCGTTGCAAAATATTCTGGAGCTTGAAATCTTTGACGTGTGGGGAATTGACTTCATGGGTCCGTTTCCTACATCATATGGAGACCTATATATCTTGCTAGCAGTCGACTACGTGTCAAAATGGGTGGAGGCTGTTGCCACCCCACGGAATGACTCCAAGACAGTCATGAAATTTCTTCACAAGAACATCTTCACTAGGTTCGGAACATCACTATGGAGTCAAGCACAAGATTGCTACAGCATATCATCCACAGACAAATGGACAGGCTGAAGTTTCCAACCGAGAAATCAAGCAAATCTTGGAGAAGGTGGTTAATCCTAAGAGAAAAGACTGGTCCCCCAAGTTGGATAAAGCACTTTGGGCATATAAGACAGCCTTCAAGACGCCTTTAGGCATGTCACCCTTCAAGCTTGTATATTGCATGGAGTGCCATTTACCCGTGGAGCTTGAGCATAGAGCTCATTGGGCAATCAAGAAACTCAACATGGATGGCCAACTTGCTGGTGAAAGGAGATTGCTAGATCTTAACGAGCTGGAGGAATTTAGAGCCCAAGCATACGAGAATGCTCACATCTACAAGGAGAAGACCAAGAAGTGGCATGACAAACACATTTTGCCAAGGCATTTCTTAAAAGGACTACAAGTGCTTCTCTACAATTCCAGGCTAAAGCTTTTTCCTGGAAAGTTGAAATCAAGGTGGTCTGGGCCATTCATCATACAAAAGGTGTACCATCATGGCGCAGTGGATATCAAGAAGTTGGACGACGATGAAGTCTTCAAAGTCAATGGCCAACGATCCTCAGGATCCTTGAAAGTAGGCATACCTAGATCTTCACGATCCTGGAAAGTTGGTAGCAAAGGGAGAAGGACTTGCATTTTGTTTTATCCTATTTTAGAGGGACGAAAGAAAAGGGGAAAGAAAAAGATAAGGAGGTTTTATCTGAAAAGTGGGGGAGTTGAATTAAAAGAGAGGGAGAAAAACAAAAGGCATGAGAGAGAATATTCATCTATTTAACGAGGAGAAACCCTAGCTACATAAACCCATATTCTCACTCCAGCCGTCTGCCATTGCATTAACTCCAGAAATTTTTCTCTCTCCCTTAAAGCCGACACACGTCCCCATCACCTCCCCTCTCCCTTTAATTCGTTAGTTTTCCCCACCTTTTCAACTCCTAATATTTTCTTCATCATTCGCCCCCCAACCTTCTTCATCTTCTTCAAAACCTCCCCCTCCAAATTTTCGATTTTCTCCCCAAACGCAGAATACCTTCACCATTTTTCTTCCCATCGCATATCTACTTCTCCCCATTTTTCAGCAAAAAACTCTATGGTCCGTTGCAAAAACGCCCCTGAGGCTTCTGACCGTCCCACACAATGTCCAGTCCTAGAAATTCCCAAATTTCTTGATGAGACAGCAAAGGAGAGATGGGCAAAGCTCAAGGACAGAAACATTCTTCTAGAACTAGGGTTCAAATACCCTCAAGAGGACAAAGATCAGTATGACCAGTCTATAATGGATGTCATTGGCACCCATGGATGGAAAAACTTTGATGCCCATCCTGAGGAAATCTGCACATCACATGTGAAGGAGTTCTATGCTCACCTAACGAGTCCAACCCAATCCACATTTCACGTACGCGGAGAGTAGATAAAATTTACTACTGCAGCAATCAACAAATTATACGGGCTAAAACATATTGTGGAATGTCACACTTCTTTTGTGATGACAAAGGACGCACAAACGCAACATGAGGTGCTGGAGGACATCTGTTTTCAGGGAACGGTACTGGATAATAACAAGTTAGTTGAGAGAGGATGCCCCAAACCTGAGGCTAAGGTATGGAATCACTTTGTGAGACATAAGCTTATGCCCATACTCTACACTGCCACTGTCCATATCTCTCGACTTTTTCTCATTCATTCCATAATACATGGAGGACAAATTGACATAGGGAAGATAATAGTGGATGAGGTATATGCTTGTTTGAAACGACCTTGTAGCCCCTTGTTTTTCCTAATCTGATCACTGCCTAGTGCAAAAGAAAAGACGTCTTCATAGACGATCTTGTAGATACATTTGTTTCAAGAAAGACAGGTTTGACCCCAGCCCTTGTTACGGAACTCTGGGGATTTAACGAAGACATGCCTTTGCAAGCATTGGAGGGTGGAGCTAAAAGTTTTGTTGCAGCAAGAGTGGCAGCATTGGTTGCAACGACAAAGGAACTGAGCTCTGAGCTAAACCTGATGAAGGCGCACCAGAGGGCGTACTTCAAATACGCCCAACACAGTGATAGTGCCATAGCATCCTGCTTGAACAAAATCCTGTCGGACCAGAATGTCTCTTTTCCAGTATTTCCTATGGAGTTATTGCAAGCCCCCACCACTGCTACAACACACACAATGTTTCTTAGTGAACCCAGCTCTGTCCCATCTGCTGCAAAGAGAAAGACTCCAAGAAAGAAAGCACCAGCACCAGCAACTCCAACTGCCTAGTCAGAACAATAAACTACCTCTGTCCAGCTTACAGTCGAAGAAACCGACCCAGCAGCCTCTCCAGCCAAGAAGAGGAAACGCATCAGAAAGGCAACAAATCCTAAACCTTCAAGACTAGAAAACCCACTTCCAGAGCTAGAGCACGTACCAATTGATCCTGAGGAAACCTCTCAGAAGGAAGCTACTACAGCACACGTAACTGAGCCGACTCCAGCGCAATCCGAGGATGCTACAGCATCCTGACTGAAAACTCGCATCAAACACACTGCTAGACGTGTCAGGCCCTCGTCTAGTGCTCAATCAGTCTCAACAGAGAGTGTGGATGATGTGGCTGACCCACACCACTACTCCTCCGAGACATCGATGGACAACACCAATAACACCACCTAGCCTCTGCACCCAGGAGGTACTGACCTTTTTTCTTTTCAATTTTCCATTTTTATAGCATATAGTGTATATTAGTTTATGCATTGCAGACACTACATTTCTCAAGTTTGGGGGTGTTATTGTTCATAGTTAATATTTTGCTTTAGCATTATAGGATAGAACAAAAAATTTTACTATGGCATTCTGTTTAGTCTAAAGATAGCCTATGAACATATTTATGATGTCTCACGACGAAATTGCTAAGGCCTGAATTGAAGTAGAAAAACACAACTAGTTGAGATCTGTAGAACTGACCTTAGGATCTAGTTGTTAAAAAAATTTGTTACACAACTTCTCTCTTCCTATAAATAAGTTTGTTATAAAAAAAATTCAGGAAGAACCATAGTAAACTCTGATATGTAGACTCTAGAGAACCTAAAAGAAAAACTAGACGACCCTGTGCTAAAACAAACAAATAAATGCTACGGAATATCTGTAGAAGGACACTCCACTTTGCTATAGCTTTTTTAGTGTTAAAAAAAATAAAAATAAAAATAAGGAGAAAATAAAGCCTTGCTATAGCATATGAGTGAATGAATGTTGTCACAGGATGACTCTGCCTACTAGCTCGGGGTGAGAGGTTTGCTCCCTGCTCATCTAGAGTTAAGGACGGTATGTGTGATGAGCTGACACCCTTCGTAGCAGAAAGCTTATATCTTTGGGAGTCTAAAAATTGGAAAAGAACTAGAGAACATAGTTAGGGTATAACTAGGGAGCTTCCTTGAAAATTTTCCTCACCAGCTTAAGTATAGGAGGAAGGCAGCCACGCACACACAAACACAGCTTAGTCCTAAGGAATGTTCTTAAGGATCTCATATATGGTTGTGTATATGTATTTATCTGCCTAAGTTATTTCTGAGGACTGAAATATTGCCATAGCAATCCTCTAGGTTAAATCGTTGCCATAGTAGCTCTTTTGTTCTGTTCTATTCATTGCTTGAGGACAAGCAATAGCTTAAGTTTGGGGGTGTGATAACTGCATAAATATCCTTGTTTTCATACCTTTTTACTATAGCTTTTTCCTATTCTTGAGTTCATACCATAGCATTTAGACTGCATTTAGGTTGCATTTTCTTCTTCTTGGTGCATATTTATCTTTGCTGGTTATTGGTCCATATCGAGGGGTACTGCTCGGAAGGTTGGTTTTGGTTTTGTGGTGCGCAGGAAAGGAGTCAAGAGAAAGCCGGTGCCGGGAATTGCTATAGCATGATGGAAGTGGACATTGGCCAGCACGTGAGATACACGTGAGCTACAGAAATATGTGAACATGCAGAGAAAAACGATCTGACATGTGCAACAGCCGGTGTCCACCTGTAGACTGTCCCCCTTGTCCCCTCGTGGCAGACCTTGTCGGTGGATATTCCTTGGGATTATCAAGGCAGTTTTAGGGCACCAAACCCTAGAAGCCTCCACTATATAAAGGGAAGAGAAGCTTGGAGTAAAGTGTGGTATTTTGAGTGTTGCAAAAAGAGAGGCGGAAGAGAGAGAAAAGGAGAGGGAAGTTTCCACCTTCATCTTCTCCAACTTGGTGTCCTCCATCGTTGAAGCTCCAAGGAGTGGCCTCACCGGCCTCGAGAGAGGCGATGGGCCTAAGGTAGTCGGGCAGTCCATGACGGAGAGGGAGTTCACCTTTCTCTCTGTCGCTATAGCAATTTCTTGTCATATCTTTTATATTTGGTGATGTTATCGTAATGATACGTTGGATGATATTGCCCAGCCACGAACTATTTTAGGTGGCTTGGGTTTGATGGATGGTTTTATTTTGAGTACTTTTTAATGCATGCTATGGCTTTTTTAGTGTTTATCATGATTATATGCTTTGCTTATGCATTTATCATTTCCTTAAAGTTGTAAGAGCTTAGGGTTGTAAGTGCTTGGGGAGATAGGCCCTGCTTTAAGCGCCTTCGAGAGTTGGTCGTTCTTTAAGTGTATGTTGGGGTTAGTAATCGAGAGAGCTTGCCCTAGAACCCTCATAAGCAATGGAGTGACTGTTGAGAGGCAGACTCTAACCTACCTTAGAGATAAGTGATAGGTTTCAAGGGCTAAAAAGGATAGTACGTGAAGGGAAGGGGAATGTTAAGAGTTTACGCCGAGAGGTATGGCTAGATATAGTTTAGAATCATTCTTAACAAATCCCACCTAGCATAGAAGATAGTTGAAGAGCCTTAGTATCATTAAGAAGCTTGAGTTAGGTTGTCCATCATTCCCAGTCAGTCATTCCGTAGTGAGTTTCGCATACGAAAGGGGACTTGTCTATCATACTGTTATCTCATCTTTCTCTGCACTGTTTTGCTTCAGCATTATTATACCTCATTTCCCTTACTATAGCATTGTCATCTGCAAAAAGTTCAAGCTTTATTGTTACATCAACCATGAATACCTCCAATCCCTATGGAGACGATACTCACTCATCACTTTATTACTCGTTCGACATGTATACTTGCACCATTTGTGTATCATTTATAGTCACTGCACGAACGCAACACCTATTTAGATCCACTCGTTCGAAACCTCGACAAAAAGGACCGCAAAATAAATTTTAATTATAATTTAGGAGTTTTTATAATTGATTACATGTTTTTCAACAGGATTATATTGCAAAAACTCAATTTATGTACATTTTACTCAATTTAAAGTTCAACGGGTCCATTCTACCTCCCACTTAGACTCACTCATCTGAAACATCTACAAAAAGGATCGCAAAACAAGTTTTAATCAAATTTTAGGAGTTCATATAATTGATTACGAGCTTTTCAACACTATTCTATTGCAAAAAAAAATCAATTATGTACTTCTTACTCAATTAAAAGTCCAACGGGTCCGTTTTACGACCCATTTCGACCTACTCGTCCGAAACCTCTACAAAAAGGACTGCAAAACAAGTTTTAATCAAATTTAAAGAGTTCATATAATTGATTGCTAGCTTTTCAACTTGATTACATGACAAAAACTCAATTTTCTGTACTTTTTAAACAATTAAAAGTCCAACGGATCCATTTTACGTCCCATTCAGACCCGCTCGTCTGAAACCTCTACAAAAGTACCGAAAACATGTTTTAAACAAAATTTAGAAGTTCATATGATTGTCTATGAGCTTTTCAACATGGTTATATTGTAAAAACTCAATTTATGAACTTTTTGCTTAGTTAAAATTCAAACGGGTCCATTGTTTGGCCCAATTAGACCCGCTCTTTCGGAACCTCTACAAAAAGGACGGCAAAACAAGTTTTAATCAAGATTTAGGAGTTTATATAATTGATTACGGGCTTTTCAACATGATTCTATGGAAAAAAACTCAATTCATGTACTTTTTACTCAATTAAAATTCCAAGGGGCCCAATTTTCGGCCCATTTAGTTTCGCTCGTCCGAAACCTTTACAAAAAGGACCGCAAAACAACTGTTAATCAAATTTTAGGATATCATATAATTTATTACGAGCCTTTCAACACAATTATATTGCAAAAACCCAATTTTCTATACTTTTTATTCAGTTAAAATTCCAAGGGGTCCGTTGTTCGGCCCATTTAGACTAGCTCGTCTAAAACCTCTACAAAAGGACCACAAAACAAGTTTTGATAAAGATTTAGGAGTTTATATAATTAATTACGAGATTTTCAACACGATTATATTGCAAAAAATCAATTTATGTACCTTTTACTAAATGAAAAGTCCAACGGGTCCCTTTTACGGCATATTTAGACTTGCTCGCCCGAAACCTCTACAAAAAGGACCGCGAAACAAGTTTTAATAAAGAATTAGGAGTTCGTATAATTGATTACGAGCTTTTCAACACGATTATGTTGTAAAAAATCAAATTATATACTTTTTACTCAATTAAAAGTCCAACAGGTCCATTTTACGGCCTATTTAGATATGCTCGTCCGAAACCTCTACAAAAAGGAACGGAAAACAAGTTTTAATCAAATTTTATGAGTTCATATAATTGATTTCAATCTTTTCAACACGATTTTATTGTACAAACTCAATTCCTGAACCTTTGTACAAACTCAATTCCTGAACCTTTTTACTCAGTGAAAAGTCCAACGGGTCAATTGTAAGGCCCATTTAGACCCGCTCGTCTGAGACCTCTACAAAAAAGACATCAAAAAATGTTTTAATCAAAATTTAGGAGTTCATATATATTAGGTTTTGAGTTTTTCAACACGGTTATATTACAAAAAGTCAATTTATGTACATTTTATTCGATTAAAATTCCAACGGATCCAATGTTCGGCCCATTTAGACCCGCTCGTACAAAACCTTTATAAAAAGGATCGCGCAATAAGTTTTAATCAAAGTTTAGGAGATCATATAACTGATTACAAGATTTTCACATGATTTGATTGCAAAAACCCAATTTCTGTACTTTATACTCAGTAAAAATTCCAAGGTGTCCATTGTTCGGCCCATTTAGACCCGCTCATTCGAAACATTTATAGAAAGGACCACAAAACATGTTTAATTGAATTTTAGGAGTTCATATAAATTTTTACAAGCTTTTCAACATGATTATATTACAAAAAGTCTATTTTTGTACTTTTTACTCAGTTAAAATTCCAACGGGCCCATTGTTCAGCCCTTTTAGACCCGCTCGTTGAAACCTCTAGAAAAATGACCACAAAACAAGTTTTAATCAAACTTTAGGTGTTCATATAATTGATTGTGAGCTTTTCAACATGATTGTATTTTAAAAACTAAATTTATGTTCTTTTTACTCAAATAAAAGTCCAACGGGTCCATTTTACATCTCATTTACACTCGCTTATCTGAAACCTTTACAAATGGACCGCAAATCAGGTTTTAATCAAATTTTAGGAGTTCATATAATTAATTAGGTGCTTTTTAGCACGATTCTATTGCGAAAAAATCATTTTATGAACTTTTTACTCAATTAAAAGTTCAACGGATCCATTTTATGGCCGATTTAGACCTTCTCGTCCGAAACCACTACAAAAAGGACCGCAAAACAAGTATTAATCAAATTTTAAGAGTTCATACAATTGAATACGAGCTTTTCAGCACGACTATATTGCACAAACTCAATTTTCTGTACATTTTACTCAGTTAGAAGTCCAACGGGTCCATTTTATGTCCTATTCAGACCCGCTCATTTGAAACCTCTACAAAACAAGTTTTAAACAAAATTTAGGAGTTCATATAATTGATTATGAGTTTTTCAACATGTTATACTGCAAAAACTCAATTTATGCACTTTTTTTCTCAGTTAAAATTCGAACGAGTTCATTTTTTGGCCCATTTAGACCGCTCATCCGGAACATTTACAAAAAGGACCGCAAAACAAGTTTTAATCAAGATTTAGGAGTTTATATAATTGATTACAAGCTTTTCAACACAATTATATTGCAAAAACTCAATTTATGTACTTTTTACTCAATTAAAAGTCCAACGGGTCCATTTTACGGCCCATTTAGACTTTCTCGTCTGAAACCTCTACAAAACAGGACTATAAAACAAGTTTTAATCAAATTTTAAGAGTTCATATAATTGATAGCGAGCTTTTCAACATGATTCTATTGCAAAAACTCAATTGTGAGGCCCATTTAGACCCGCTCGTCCGAAACCTCTACAAAAAGGACCGCAAAAACATGTTTTAACCAAAATTTAGGTGTTCATATAATTGTTTACAAGCTTTTCAACACGATTGTATTACAAAATGTCAAATTTTAAGAGTTCATTTAATTGGTCGGCCCATTTAGACCCGCTCGTCCAAATCCTCTATAATAAGGACCGCAAAACAAGTTTTAATATAATTTTAGGTGTTCATATAATTGATTACGAGCTTTTCAATACAATTATATTGCAAAAAATTATATTTTGTACTTTTTACTTAATTAAAAGTCCAACAGGTTTATTTTCGACCCATTTAGACTCGCTCGTCCCAAAACCTCTACAAAAGGACCGCAAAACAAGTTTTAATCAAACTTTAGGTGTTCATATAATTGATTACGAGCTTTTCAACACGATTATATTGGAAAAACTCAATTTATATACTTTTTACTCAATTAAAAGTCTAACGGGTCCATTTTACGGCTCATTCAGACCTGTTCGTCCGAAACCACTTTGAAAAGGACAACAAAGCAAGTTTTAATCAATTTTTTAGAGTTCATATAATTGATTATGAGCTTTTAAACACGATTCTATTGCAAACAATGAATGTACTTTTTACTCAATTAAAAGTCCAACGGGTTTATTTTACGGTAGATTTAGACCTCCTCCTCCAAAACCTCTACAAAAAGGACTGTAAAACAAGCTTTAATCAAGTTTCAAGAGTTCATATAATTGATTGCGAGCTCTTAACCATGATTCTATTGCAAATAATCAATTCATGTTATTTTTACTTAGTTAAAAGTCCAAAGGTCCATTGTAAAGTCCATTTAGACCCGCTCGTCTGAAACCTCTACAAAAAATGATCGTAAAACAAGTTTTTAGCAAAATTTACGAGTTCATATAATTGATTATGAGCTTTTCAACATGATTATATTGCAAAAACTCAATTCTTGTACTTTTTTACTTAGTTAAAAGTCCAACAACTCCATTATAAGGCTCATTTAGACCCGCTCGTCCGAAACCTCTAGAAAAAGGACTACAAAACATGTTTTAGTTAAATTTTAGAAGTTCATATAATTGTTTATGAGCTTTTCAACATGATTATATTACAAAAAGTCAATTTTTTTACTATTTACTCGATTAAAATTCCAACGGGTCTAATCTTCAGCCCATTTAGATACGTTCGTTTGAAACCTCTACAAAAAAGGACCGCAAAACAAGTTTTATTCAGAATTTAGGAGTTTATATAATTGATTAAAAGTTTTTCAACATGATTATATTGCAAAAACTCAATTTATGTACTTTTTTACTAAGTTAAAATTCCAACGGTTCCATTGTTTAGCCCATTTAGACTCTATCGTTTGAAACATCTACAAAAATGACCAAAAAACAAGTTTTAATATAAAATAGGAGTTCATATAATTGATTACGAGCTTCTTAACATGATTATATTGCAAAAAAATCAATTTATGTACTTCTTACTCTATTAAAAGTCCAACGGGTTCATTTTATGGCCCATTTAGACCCCCTCGTCCGAAACCTCTAGAAAAAGGACCACAAAACAAGTTTTAATCAAAACTTAAGAGTTCATACAATTGATTACGAGCTTTTCAACACGATTCTAATGCAAAAACTCAATTCTTATACTTTTTACTCAGTTAAAGTTCCAACGGGTCCATTGTTCGACCCATTTAGTCCCGCTCGTTCAAAACCTCTACAAAAAGAACCTCAAAACAAGTTTTAATCAAATTTTAGGAGATCATATAATTGATTACGAGCTTTTCAATATGATTATATTGCAAAAACCCAATTTATGTACTTCTCACTTAGTGAAAATTCCAAGGGGTCCATTGTTCGGCCTATTTAGACGCTCTCGTCCAAAACCTCTACAAAAGGACCACAAAACACGTTTTAATAAGATTTTAGTAGTTCAAATAATTTTTACAAGCTTTTCAACACGATTATATTACAAAAAGTCAATTTTGTACTTTTTACTCGCCTGTGGATGGCACTACTGTTATGCGTGTATTCCAATCAGTGTGGAAGTCCGACAAAATCGTTTCCATCACTGAACTACATGTCAACTTTTTCCTGGTTAAATTTGCTTCCAAGTCCCGCCGTGATGAGGTGCTGAAAAAATGGCCTTGGACCTTCAAAAAAGATTGACTAGCGGTCCTACCTCTGAACCCGTCCTAGACCTTGGATGAATATTATTTCTCGTACATGCGCATCTGGGTTCGCATTTATCGCGTTCCGTTAGCGATGGTGGCTAGCGACACAGTCGCCAATGCTACTGGCCATGCTATAGGGGGTTGTTTGGGTACAGTTGTTGGGACTGATTCCAGGAAAGAGGATGCCGACAATATGGTATGGTTCTTGCGTGTAGGGGTTCACCTTGATGTTGCCAAACCATCGCATCGGTTCATGACTATGGGGGGTTCAGATGAAGACCCTAAGATGTGTCCTCTCTAGCACGAGAGGCTCCCAACATTTTATCACGGCAGTGGCATACTGTGTCATCTTGTGTCTGCATGCCCATATTATCGAGAGGCAGACCCTGCTAAATTCCAGTATGGTTACTGGCTTAGAGCTGAGTTGCCGAAAACTCCTTTTCTTTCACAGGCCTCGTGGACGTGTGCGTTATTTCGACGCAGGGGCTTCATCCTCCAAAAAGGTTCAAGCCCATATCGGTTCTTTTTCTACCCCTACTCATTGTCCTAATGGTTGCTTTTTTACTTTATATAACTACTACATTGGATCTAAATATTGTTTTGGCTATCCAGGGAATGGACGCAAACAACCTCTCCATAAGGTTGAGACTCCCATCGCTCCGCTGACTGCCTCGAAATAGAATGCGAAAGGGGCTGATTTGGGTGAAAAGATGATGGAAGATGAGACTCATGCGCCCCTGCTAATGGAGCGCTTGCTGATGTTGCTTCGGGCATCGGTGAAGCTGGACTTTTTGATGGGAAAGGTGAGGTGTCGAGCGCTCAAGCTGACGCGAGTGACCACGTTAATGAGGGGCATACTACTGATGTGCAACCCTTAGCCACTGTTTTTCCAAACCAGGAAACCTTGATCACTATCGATCCAAAGGTGCTGCCCCTACAAGCTACTGTTGAAGACGCAATGCCTAAAGCTTCGCCCGAGAACCGGTTTATCCTGGTAGATGATGCTGCACAACCTCTAGATGAGGTGGCTGCACCCCCTGCCGTTGAAGGGGTGCAGAAGAAAGTCTTCAACCCTGACTTTGAGGCTTGGCTAGCTACGCCAGGCAAGAAAATTAATGATAGTCAGAAGCTCAAACGCAATCAGCCCTCTTCTGACGTTAGCGCCGCTAAGCGACATTGGCTGTCTCCACCTTCCTTTGGCAAAAGAACCGTTCCTGCAAAAGCTGGGATGAGCAACTTCAAAAACTCTTCGGCGGAGATTGATTTTCAACCCCGTTGAGAGAAATGAGAATCATGTGTTGGAACTGTCGAGGCCTTGGTAAACCTCAGGCAGTTCAGTCATTAGGAAAGGTTGTTTGGATATTGTTTTTCTATCTAAATCACGTTTAGGCTCTGTTAGTGCAGACTTATTGAAAGTTAATTTAAATATGAATGGGTGTATTATTGTTTCTAGCAGTCGATATTGTTCGAGTTTAATTATTTTATGGAATAATAAAATCACCCTTGATTTGCTTTCGTACTCGGATTGCTTTATTGATACTATGTCTCGCTCAACGACGAATGCTTTCGCTTTATTGGCATTTACGGCTTTGCTGATACAAACTATCCTTTTAAAACTTGGGACATCATTGACTCCCTTTGGACTGCATCACCTCTCTTGTGGCTTTTAGGGGGGATTTTAATGAAATCCTCTCGGATAAGGACAAATTAATTCTTTTCGATATTGCTTGTCTCGTAATCACTTATCGAATTGCAAACCCGCTTCGTGTTGGTTCACATCATCCAAAACAAGGCCTAATACCACACCAGTAGTCCAACATTTGGATCATTTTGTTGCTAACTCGGCTTGGTTGCAATAACACTCATCCCATCGTCACTTTTCCACTTACAGTGCCGACTCTGATCATTGTGTGATTATCATGAATACTACTAGTGCACGCATGGAAAATATAGGCCCTAGGGAGGACCATTTTCGGTTCGAATCATGTTGGGCAAACAACGCCTCTTGTATTTCAACGGTGCAACAGGCTTGGTCTGCTGCCACAAGATCCTTAGTTGATAAGCTTCAGGTTGTTAGTCGCAACTTAAAAGACTGGCAAGATCAGCAACGACGACATTCATCTAAACGTATTGTCAACCTGCATTGGAATATCAATACTTGCCTTCGCCGTAAAGGCCCTGGCTCTGATTGAGGTCTGGATTCCCTTGTTTCGGCTAAAAGAAAATTGAATCAGCTTCTCGCAACTAAAGAGGCGTACTGGGCCCAGCGCTCCCGCCACTTGGCTCTCTCGAGGAGACAAGAATACATCCTTCTTCCATGCTCGTGCCTCCAATAAGCGAAGGAAAAAACACTATTATGGGTCTTTTTGATGCTGACAACGTTTGGCAGACTCGAACTGAGGACCTTATGCATTTTGTGGTGGACTATTTTCAAACTCTCTTCACATCATCAAATCCCTCTATGGCGACTGAGATTCTCGACAACGTGACCCCGTCTATAACTCCCGCGTAGATCTCTTGCGAGGGGAAGCGAATATGTCTGTGGTTAACAAAACTGTCCTTGTCCTCTTTCCCAAGGTCTCCGATCCAACCTCCGTCCGTCAGCTCAGACCCATCAGTCTCTACATGATTCTCTACAAAATTGTTGCTAAGGATCTTGTTAACCGGCTAAAACATGTCCTTCCGAGCTCCATTAGCGATTCCCAAGGCGCCTTTGTAAAAGGCAGGAACATTACGGATAACATTCTGGTGGCTCACAAACTGGTACACACCCTCTAATATAAAAGGACTAGCCTGTTCAGAGGGGCAACACTCAAACTTGACATGGAGAAAGCCTTTGATAGAGTGGAATGGTCGTTCCTACAGCAAATCGTGTTAAAAATGGGATTCGCCCCCTCCTGGGATGAAATTATAATGCAATATATTTCGACTGTTTCTTTCACTGCCCCGGTTCATGGGTCACTCTCTCCGACCTTTTATCCTCAGAGAGGTATTCAACAAGAGGATCCGCTCTCCCCCTTCTTGTTCCTTATTTCCACTCAAGGGCTCTCTGCCACCCTTGAGGTCGAGCAACACGAGGGTAGACTTCAAGGACTTGGTGCTAGTCGTCATGGTCCTCGAGTAAACCACCAACTCTTTCCGGATGATAGTCTGATTTTCTTATGTGACGATACCAGCGAAGTTATACGTCTCAAGGAGGTCCTTGACCTTTATGCTTCTTCGTCGGGTCAGGTGGTCAACTACGACAAATCTACCATCTTCTTTGGACCTCGGTTATCTTTGGACTTTGAAGAAGTTGTATGTCATAACCTTTAGGTCCACGAAGTACCTGATCCTGGTAGCTACCTCGAAATTCCACTTCTTGTTGGGAAAAATAAGACTGTCGCGCTGGGGTTCATGCGGGATAAAATGGACACTCGGATGTCCAATTGCAACAATCTACTGTTGTCCTATAGTGGGAGAGATGTTTTTAATAAATCTATCTCTCAATCCCTCCAGCAATACATCATGTCGTGCTACTTGGTACCCCAAAACATCATTGATGACCATATCGATTCGACGCTTCTAGTGGTCGGGTAAAAATAATAGGCGCGGATGGGCACTATTAGACTAGGACTCGGTGTGTGCTCCAAAATCTGTGGGGTGTGTGGGTTTCCGCGATATGCACCACTTCAACGTTGCACTCCTTGGTAATCAGTTGTGGCGACTCACTGCGTTTCCAGAATCCCTGTTTGCGAGAATCTTTCATGCCCGATACTTTTCTAATGGGAATATCTTCGAATCTGTCACCAAGCCCAAAGATTCCTTTGCCTGGAAAGGAATTTTTAAGGCTCTACACCTGCTCTCGCCAGGTTTCTTCCTTAGGCCTGGTATTGATAGTAAGATCCGAGTACACCGTGACAACTGGGGCGGTGCCTCGGCTCTCACCCTCTATGGTGATTACTCTACAAATGAAGAAATTCGTGTTCGCTGTCGCGATTTTATGATCTAGGGCATGACCCAATGGGATGAGCTCAAATTTCACTCATATTTCGACTGGGAGGATGTTGATAACATCCTTCGCATTCCCATTTCCGTTGATCGTCGTGATCTTGTGCTCTGGAGCAACCACGACTTTGTCCTATATACGGTACGGTCTGGTTACCTTCTTTTACGTTGACCTCCCTGACCTACTTCGCGTCCCTCCCCCATCTGGTAGGTTATTTCCCGTGCACCCAAGCTTCCGAAGGTGCAGACCTTTGGTTGGCACGCAGGTCATAATGCCCTTCCCATCGGGGACTGTCTGGCTTCTGCGGATTTATCTCCAAGGGCTTGCCCCTTCTACCTCGTTCGTCCTGAGACAGCTTTGCACGCATTGAAGGAGTGTGTAGGTGCCGCTAAAGCCTTTCTTCTTGCAGGTTTCTCACCTAGGATTCGGACTCGTCCGACCTCGGACATGCTCTCCTAGCTTGTGGATTGTGCCTCGTCCCTCTGACAGACGAACTTCGCCTATCTTTTGACGGTCTTGTGGAACATCTGGAATCGCAGGAACGATCTCATCAATAATGGTCATCTCCAGCCCCCGTGGTTCACAGTTACGAATGAACAGGGCCTTCTCCGCGACTTCGACAATGCCAACGCCACGAACGCTAGGACGATTCCTGCAACACCCTCATCTTCGGCCCCCGCTGGACATGCCCGCCTCCCGAAGTTATCAAGATCAATGTAGATGGTGCCTTTAACTTCACGACTGGGGCTACTGCCGTTGGCGCCATTGCTCGAGACCACACGGGTGTTGTCCTTGGTGGCTTGGCTCTTTACTCTATTGGTTGTCCGGATGCTGCCGTGGCTGAACTTCACGCTCTCGTTGCTGGTGCACAGCTAGGTATGATCGTGGTTGGACTAATGTCCAAATAGAGTCTGATGCCGCTGTTGTTATTCAGAAGATTCGACATCATTCCCAGAATGCATCCCTGCTGCGCCTTCACATTGACCAGGCCAGACCTATCTTTGTCTCCATTCCTGGCTTACGCTTGTTGTACACCCATAGGCTAGCTAATTCTATTACTCTCTCTTTGGCTGCATGGGTGTTACGCTCTAGCTCTTGTATGTTTTTCGTCTCGGGGATACCCGACTTTATTACTCTCATGTAATGAATGATTGATTTCAATAATATTAGGGCACTCTTTTCCCCTTAGGTGGCTAGCACTGTCCGCGGTGCCTAGCTTTAGAGGGGTTTTTAATGAGGCCCATCTTTCTTCAAAAAAAAATTCCAACAGGTCCATTGTTCAGCCCATTTAGACCCGCTCGTCCAAAACCTCTACAAAAAGGACCGCAAAACAAGTTATAATCAAATTTTAGGTGTTCATATAATTGATTAATAGCTTTTCAACACGATTATATTGCAAAAACTCATTTTTTGTACTTTTTACTCAATTAAAAGTCCAACGGGTCCATTTTACGGCCTATTTAGACCAGCTCGTCCCAAAACCTCTACAAAATGACCGCAAAATAAGTTTTAATCAAAATTTATGTCTTCATATAATTGATTACGAGCTTTTCAACAAGATTATATTGCAAAAACACAATTTTTGTACGTTTTACTCAATTAAAAGTCTAACGGGTCCATTTTACGACCCATTTAGACGTGCTCATCCCACAACCTCTAAAAATGACTGCAAAACAAGTTTTAATCAAATTTTAGGTGTTCATATAATTGGTTACGAGCTTTTCAACACGATTATATTGTAAAAACTCAATTTATGTACTTTTTACTCAATTAAAATTCAAACATGCCCATTGTCCGGCCCATTTAGATCCGCACGTCTAAAAGCTCTATAAAAAGTACCGCAAAACAAGTTTTAATAAAAAATAGGAGTTTATGTAATTGATTATGAGCTTTTCAAGACGATTATATATCAAAGGCTCAATTTATGTACTTTTTACTTATTTAAAAGTCTAACAAGTCCTTTTTACGGCCCATTTAGACACGCTCGTCCCAAAACCTCTACAAAAAGGACCGCAAAAAAAGTTTTAATCAAAATTTAGCTCTTCATATAATTGAATACAAGCTTTTCAACACAATTATATTGTAAAAACTCAATTTATGTACTTTTTACTCATTTTAAATTTCAACGGTTCCATTGTTCGGCCCATTTAGACCCGCTCATCTGAAATGTCTACAATAAGGACCACAAAATAAGTTTTAATCAAAACGTAGGAGTTCTTATAACTGATTACGAGATTTTCCACAGGACTATATTACAAAAACTAAATTTTTATACTTTTTACTAAATTAAATGTCCTACGGGTCCATTTTACCTTCCATTTAGACTTGCTCGTCCGAAACTTCTACAAAAAAGGACCGCAAAACAAGTTGTAATCAAATTTTAGGAGTTCATATAATTGATTACGAGCTTTTCCACACGATTCTATTGCAGAAACTCAATTTCTGTACTTTTTACTGAGTTAAAAGTCTAACAAGTCCATTGTAAGGCCCGTTTAGACCTGCTCGTCCGAAACTTTTACAAAAAGGACCGCAAAACAAGATTTAATCAAAATTAAAGAGTTCATATAATTTATTAGGAGCTTTTCAACATGATTATGTTGCAAAAACTCAATTTTTTGTACTTTTTACTCAGTTAAAAGTCCCATGGGTCCATTTTGAACAAGGTTATATTGCAATAACTCAATTTTTGAACTTTTTGCTCATGATTGGCGCAACTTGGGTTTTGAAATAGATTACGTGTCCATTGAAAACATGCTCAACCTTCTGGGGCCTGATCTATCTACCATGGGTCCTACGCTCCTCCAGGCACGGGATTTGCTCTCATCTTTCCCTTTATCCCATGTTCATTATGTAAATCGAGAGGCTAACTATGTTGCACATACCTTGGCAAGTCATGCACTTCAACCATGGCTTATATGTCCTTTGGGTCCCTTTACCCAGGATTGTATCCGCAACTTTGTAATTTCCGAGTTTCAATCTCAATCTCATTAACACAATATTGGGTTCTCTTTTCCCCTTTTAGGGACCTCGTTGCCTAGTGCTAAGGGTGATAATAAGGGTTTTTAATGAGGCCCACTTTCTTCAAAAAAAGTCCAACGAGTCTATTGTTAGGCCCATTTAGACGCGCTATTCCGGAACCTCTGCAAAAAGGATCGCAAAATAAGTTTTAATCAAGATTTAGGAGTTCATATAATTGATTACGAGCGTTTCCACATGATTATATTGCAAAAAATCAATTTATGTACTTTTTACTGAATTATAAGTCCAACGGGTCCATTGTAAGGCCCATTTAGACCCGCTCCTCCGAAACCTCTACAAAAAGGACCACGTCAAATTTTCAGAGTTCATATAATTGGTTACGAGATTTTGAACATGATTCTATTGCAAAAACTCAATTCATGTACTTTTTAACCAGTTAAAATTCCAACGGGTCCATTGTTCGGCCTAGTTATACTCGCTCGTCCGAAACCTCTACAAAAAGGATCGAAAAACAAATTTTAATAAAAAAAATTAAGAGTTCATATAATTAATTACAAGCTTTTCAACATGATTATATTCCAAAAACACAAATTTTGTACTTTTTACTTAGTGAAAATTTCAAGGTGTCCACTATTCGGCCAATTTAGACTTGCTCGTCCGAAACATCTACAAAAAGAACCCCAAAACATGTTTTAATCAAATTCTAGG
Organism: Hibiscus tridactylites; assembly: GCA_958450335.1. Lineage (NCBI taxonomy): Eukaryota > Viridiplantae > Streptophyta > Magnoliopsida > Malvales > Malvaceae > Hibiscus > Hibiscus tridactylites. The sequence goes on along the minus strand of OY288273.1, from coordinate 59,791,142 downwards.
AGATCATGTAATTGATTACAAGCTTTTCATTGCAAAAACTCAATTTCTATACTTTTTACTTAGTTAAAATTCCCATGGGTCCATTTTACGGCCCTTTTAGACTCGCTCGTCTGAAACCTCATAAAAAGGATCGCAAAACAATTTTTAATTAAAATCTAGGAGTTCATACAATTGATTTCGAGCTTTTCAACATGATTGTATTGCAAAAACTTAATTTCTTTACATTTACTTAGTTAAAAGTTCAACGAGTCCATTTTACAACCCATTTAGATATGCTCGTCCAAAGCCTCTACAAAAAGGATCGCAAAACAAGTTTTAATCAAATCTTAGGAGTTCATATAATTGATTGAAAGCTTTTCATCAGGATTATATTGACAAAACTCAATTTCTGTACTTTTTACTTAGTTAAAAGTCAAACGGGTCCATTGTAAGGCCCATTTAGGCCAGTTTTTCCGAAACCTCTATGAAAATGTCCGCAAAACAAGTTTTAATTAATATTTAGGAGTTCATATAATTTATTACGAGCTTTTCAACATGATTACATTGCAAAAATTCAATTTATGTACTTTTTACTCAATTAAAAGTCCAATGGGTCCATTTTACGGCCCATTTAGACTTGCTCGTCTGAAACCTCTACAAAAAGGACCACATAACAAGTTTTAATCAAAATTTAAGACTTCATATAATTGATTACGAGCTTTTCAACATGATTCTATTGTAAAAACTCAATTTATGTACTTTATACTCAGTTAAAAGTCCAACAAGTCCATTTTGCTTCCCATTTACACCCACTCGTCCCAAAACCTCTAGAAAAAGGACAACAAAACAAGTTTTAATCAAAATCTTGTTGTTCATATAGTTGATTATGATCTTTTCAACATGATCATATTGCAAAAACACAATTTCTGTAATTTTTACTCAATTAAAAGTTTAACGGATCCATTTTACGGTCCATTTAGACGCGCTCGTCTCAAAACCTCTAAAAAGGGACCGCAAAACAAGTTTTAATTAAATTTTAGGTGTTCATATAATTGATTACGAGCTTTTCAATATGATTATATTGCAAAAACTCAATTTATGTACTTTTTACTCAGTTAAAATTCCAACAAGTCCATTGTTCGGCCCATTTAGACCCGGTCGTCCGAAAACTGCAAAATAAGTTTTAATCAAAATGTTGGAGTTCGTATAATTGATTACGAGGTTATCAATAGGATTATATTGCAAAAACTCAATTTTCTGTACTTTTTACTTAGTTAAAGTCCAACGAGTCCATTTTACGTCCCATTCAGACCTGCTCGTCTGAAACCTCTACAAAAGGACCGAAAACAAGTTTTAATCAAAATTTAGGAGTTCATATAATTAATTATGAGCTTTTGAACATGGTTATATTGCAAAAACCCATTTTATGCACTTATTGCTCATTTAAAATTCCAACGGGTCCATTGTTCGGCCTATTTAGACCCGTTCTTCTAGAAGCTCTACAAAAAGGACTACAAAATAAGTTTTAATCAAGATTTATGGTTTCATAAAATTGATTATGAGCTTTTCAATGGGATTATATTGCAAAAACTCAATTTCTATACTTTTTACTCAATTAAAAGTCCAACGATTCCATTTTACCTCTCATTTAAACTTGCTCCTCCGAAACTACTGCAAAAAGGACCGCAAAATAAGTTTTAATCAAATTTTAGGAGTTCATAAAATTGATTACGAGCTTTTCAACACGATTCTATTGCAGAAACTCAATTTTTGTACGCTTTACTCAATTAAAAGTTTAACAGGTGTATTGTAAGGCCCATTTAGACCTGCTCGTCCGAAACTTTTACAAAAAGGACCGCAAAACAAGATTTAATCAAAATTTAGGAGTTCATATAATTGATTACGAGCTTTTCAACACGATTATATTGCAAAAACTCAATTTTCTGTACTTTTTACTTAGTTAAAGTCCAACGAGTCCATTTTAAGTCCCATTTAGACCCGCTCGTCTGAAACCTCTACAAAAGGACCGAAAACAAGTTTTAATCAAAATTTAGGAGTTTATATAATTAATTATGAGCTTTTCAACATGGTTATATTGCAAAAACCCAATTTATGTACTTTTTGCTCAATTAAAAGACCAACGATTCCATTTTACCTCTCATTTAAACTTGCTCGTCTGAAACCTCTACAAAAAGGACCGCAAAATAAGTTTTAATCAAATTTTAGGAGTTCATATAATTGATTACGAGCTTTTCAACATGATTCTATTGCAGAAACTCAATTTCTGTACTTTTTACTCAGTTAAAAGTCTAACGGGTCTATTGTAAGGCCTGTTTAGACCTGCTCGTCCGAAACTTTTACAAAAAGGACCGTAAAACAAGATTTAATCAAAATTTAGGAGTTCATGTAATTTATTACGAGCTTTTCAACACGATTATATTGCAAAAACTCAATTTTCTGTAGTTTTTACATAGTTATAGTCCAACGAGTCCATTTTACGTCCCATTCAGACCCACTCGCCCGAAGCCTCGACAAAAGGACCGAAAACAAGTTTTAATCAAAATTTAAGAGTTCATATAATTAATTATGAGCCTTTCAACATGGCTATATTGCAAAAACCTAATTTATGTACTTTTTGCTCATTTAAAATTCCAACGGATCCATTGTTCGGCCCATTTAGACCCGCTCTTCTAGAACCTCTACAGAGAGGACTGCAAAACAAGTTTTAATCAAGATTTAGGGTTTCATATAATTGATTACGAGCTTTTTAAGAGGATTATATTGCAAAAACTAAATTTTTGTACTTTTTACCTAGTTAAAAGTCCAACGGTTCCATTTCCAACACCTAATTCATGCAATTCAGTCCTGAATTTAACAATTCTTTCAAAATAGTCCCTAGTTAGCAATTTGTCAATCTAATGTGACTAGTTTCATTCCATGTTCCAATTTCACCACCTAAACATGATTTCCATTTGGTTAACACTTCAATTTACTCACAATTTAGTTTCCATCAAGTTTCTTAGCTCAATTTAAGCCTAAATTCACAAGTAATTTGAATTGCACTATTAAATTACATGATCACATAAACAATGGTTTTCATTCATGTAAATACACCATTCGATCAAACATGAATTTATCCTATTTTCAATAACAATTCAACCACATTTCAAGCTAAAATCAAAGGCTGTTTCAAGCATAAACTTTCAACAACAAGTTCAATAAATTCAAACTCAACATTAACATCTAGGAACTTATATTCGAAGTACAAGGGAAATTCACTTACAATCTTTTTAACATGTAGAATGCTTGAGCATGTACCAATATACTTTTTTTTATCACTTATGCAATCCTCTCACGATTCTTATTATTCTCATTGTTTACTTGGGATTTATAGTTTACCTATTTACTTTTCGTTTGCAAACCTTTTATTATTAGTGCTTCTTTTTCATGGATCTTATTGTTCTCCTTCGTGCATATTTTTAACGGCTACTGTTGGCCCCGATGATGTCGGGAAAGATGATATTCTCTAATGGATAAGGAATCCTTTAGCTTTTCCAAGATCAATGACACTACCAATATTGTGGATTCGCATGTACCTTTAACGTCTCCAAACTCTGATTCTATTTTGCTTGTACCGCAACATCAATTGCTTCGATCACCAAAGTTGTTGTACCCTCTGATGTGCACTCTGATACCGCTCCTACTGGGGCCGCCAATGCTGCTACTTCTGCGGAAGCTACTGCATCTGTGAACGCTACTCTCGTGTAGGCTCCTGCCCAGGCCACTACCCCCATAAATGCTGTTCCCCTGACTGTCATTCCAGCCCCAGATATGGGCCCGGTTGCCACGGTAGTTTCTGCCATTAAAAAGTAGCATGGGAAAGGAATTACTTCTCTAACTCTTTCGGAATTTGATGCTTGGCTATCTAAACAACCCCAGTTTGTTTCGCCTGAGGATCCTATCTCTCGTAAAACGATCAACAATCACCAGATGAAATTCTTCTTGGACGGTGTCAAAGGCAAATCCGTCATGAAATGTATGGTGATTTTTTTTCCATTTCCATTCTAGAATCTTCAATGGTTGCAATAACCCAGAAGGAAATTGATTTTCAGCTTTAACACGTTGACAAATTATGCGGTACTAGGATACATCTTTGTACTACCAGGATGCATAGCAAAAGGACTGCTATGAGCCTCAGTCAAGATAGTGCACCTTAGCTCAACATCCTCTGGCACAACTATTCAACTCTTAAAACACAAAACATCATCATCATTGAAACAAAAGTCAATTGGATTTCCTTCCGTGATGTCTTGCACGTGCGGTACCAACGAATCATCCAACAACTGCTTCTCCTAAATCAACTCTATCAACGAGGGGTTTCACTTTTAACTCAGCCACTAAACCACCATCTAACGATATAATCAACCGAGCAAACATCAATCTTAACTCTACAACCACCTACCTACTTAAGGCATTGGCTACAACATTAGCCTTCCCTGGATGATACTCAATCGTCAGATCGTAATCCTTAAGCAACTCTAGCCACCTTCGTTGCCTAAGATTCAACTGTTTTTGTGACATCAAGTACTTCAAAATTTTTTGCTCCGTGTACACCGCACACTTTTCAGCACAAAGGTGATGTCTCCAAATTTTCAAGGCAAACATCCCTGCAGCCAACTCGATGTCACACGTAGGATAATTACACTCGTGCACCTTCAACTCCTGAGCTGCATAAGCTACCACTCTACCTTCTTGCATCAATACACATCCCAAACCAACATAGGATGCATCACTATAAACCACAAACTTTTTACCTGATTCGGGTTGAATCAAGATAGGATCTTGCGTCAACGCTTTCTTCAACTTCTTGAAAGCTTGTTGTCTAGCCTCGTTCCATTCAAACTTGACATCCTTTTGTAACACCTTCGTCAAAGGAGCAACAATCCTTGAAAATCCATCCATAAACCTATGGTATTATCCCACCAAACAAAGGAAACTACGCACCTCGTGGACTGACTTAGGCGACTTCTAATTCATCACCGCCTATGAACATTCTACACTTGTCTACATCAGTCTTTATATACTTCCAGCCGTACTTGCAATACTTGCAAAAGTCATTGATGTATTTCTCGATAGGTCTGCCACCTTGCTTCAGGTACAAGAAACATTTCTGACGCTCGGCCAAGCATTGCTCACTGATATACTTTTTCTTGAATTCCTTGAGAACGAATTTCCACGTAATAGTATCAGAAGGAGCAGACAGAGTTGTGGTTTCCCACCAACTCCAGGCTTCATCTTCTAGTAAGGCTATGGCACATTCGAGTTTGTGTTCATCAAAACAAGGGAGTTGTTTGGTCAGGATTCGAGTAGTAGCCTCTAGCCAATACTCAGCTACATCAGGGTTGGCTTTATCAGCACCAGTGAATGTATAGGCCCGGTGTTGAGCCAGTTTAACGATTGGATCTTTGTTTGGCACAATAGTAGGAGGTGTAACATGATGGTCTCATTTTAGAGTAGTTACAAACTGATCGAACATCTCTTTCATGCTAACGAGACATTCCCTTTGTACAAATTGAATAGCATGAGCTTCCTGCTGAGGTTGAGCTTGTTCTCGAGGTTCAACTTGTTCTTAAAGATTTTTCCTCATCCTCGCACTATCTCCTTCATTCAAGGAGCCTTCAGGACTTTCATCGTCCCGGGTCAGTCTTGTTTCAGACATTCTACGTTTAAATGGAATAAGGAAGAGTTCACTTAAGCAAGAACACAAGCATACTTGAAATACAATCCCAGGTGGCACAACTTAATCTTAGAACTTGGATATCAAGCATGAGCAACCAAGTCTTTACGAGCTTCTAAAGGTCAAGATTATAGGTATATACAAACTTCAAAAATGAGCAAAATGAATGGTCTAGCTTAATTATATACAAACTAGGTGCCACCAACTAGGAGAGTTACAAAATAGATATGAAGTCATACTTCTAGCTTTGCTTGTGTCTTGCTTGGAGCTCAAGGAAGATAGCTTTAAGGTCTCTTTTAACATGTAGTTTGGGAAGAATGGAAACGAGAGTGATAAGTACATTATGTACTTAGTGAGGTAGCAAGTTATTGCTAACCAATTATCCAATTAAGTAGTCTTTAAATCGAGTATAAACCTGGCTAAGATTTGTATCATGTGAAGTCAAGTCTAGCATAAGATTTCAAGTATTTCAAGTCAAGTATGAAGTTAAGTAAACATGTATGTCTATTGCCATTTATGCATATCATTACAAGCACAAGTACATCCAATGAGAATCTTAAGCTCAAGCAATATATATCATTCCATGCTTCTATCGCTATACGAATAGTATATCATCAAGAGGATTGTTCTCATTTCAAGTTTAATCAAGCATCAAGTCAAACCAAGAAGCATGCTCAACTGTAACAATCCAAGTATAGTCATAATTCATATCATGTATTTATTCGAATCATGTAAACAAGCCAATTCAAGGTATCATATCAAGTAGAATTGAGCTTTACTTTATTTTCATTCTTGCTTAATTACTTTAGATTAGACCTTGGTACTTAGTTATGTCTAGGTAATCAAGTCACCAATCAAATTGTCTCCAAAACAAGAAACTCGGTCATATCCCTTTTACTAACGGTAGTGACCATAACACACATCTCTCCTACTGTCGCTAAATAAGGGCCTTCGCCCTGGACCATAGTCCACCCAACACAAGAGAGCTCTAGACTCTATGGCATGACATCCCACCTAAGACCAACTAGCAACCAAGGATTTGTTTGATTATAGATCATTTACACAAGATTCAAGTGTTCAAGACAAGGCAAGTATACATTTTTTGATCAAGGCAAGTAACTAGCTTATTCAAGGCATCATTTTCAAGTGTTTGTTTATCAAGATCAAGCTAGCCCTTAGGTTATTCGATCCTCAGCTCCTATTATCATGTGTCCATGGTAATTCAAGCAAGTATATATTCCATGCCATCAGTAAAGATCAAGCAAGATCATTTCCAGGTACTCATGAATCATTCGAATAAGTCAATACAAGGCACAAATGATCAAACATTTGTTACATGATCCATTTGCATTATCAAGTCATATATCAAGCATAGTTTAATACCAAGTTTCAATTTAAGCCATTCTTCCCTTAATTCAATTACCAATCATAGTTTAGATTCATTACCATAGCATAACATATAAAGGAAAATGTAAACATGTATAATTTTGTTAGGACCTAAGTCCTAACCCTATAAAAGCTACACTCACAATACTCCAAACTAGTTTTGATCCTTGATCCAAATCCCCTTTTGCTTTCCACTAGCTTGTCCAACTTTTTCTTCTTCAACAAGGTCCATTCCTTGCTCTAACAATACATTCAATACCATGGAGTCACAATCAACAAAAATTCAACTCATTCAAGCATCCAAGGTCAAACAATTCAAACAATTATATCAATTATATTCATTCATGTTAACCTAGCAAGTGTATACATATTCTAAAACAATTTATAACTTTTCAAACTTATCAAAACAGCTCTGCCGTACTCTAAATTGCCCAAAACAGTCTCATTTTAACTGTAATTACGAGGATTTATAAAACCGTCCCCATTGTTTTCATTTCTACCCACAACAGTCCCTAATTATGCATATTTATATACAAGTCCAAAATAGTTTTTAAAGCTTCAAAAGAGTGCAGTTTTTCATTCAAAAACAGTCCTAAAATGTGACTATATCATACAAGAAATTCAAACATCTTTTAAACTAGTTTCCCATGTTTTTAAATCACCATTTCCAGCCCCTGATTCATGCAATTCAGTCCCGAATTTAACAATTCTTTCAAAATAGTCCCTAGTTAGCAATTTGTCAATCTAATGTGACTAGCTTCATCCCATGTTCCAATTTCACTACCTAAACATGATTTCCATTTGGTTAACACTTCAATTTACTTACAATTTAGTTTCCAGCAAGTTTCTTAGCTCAATTTAAGCCTCAATTCACAAGTAATTTGAGTTGTACTATCAAATTACATGATCACAGAAACAATAGTTTTCATTCATGTAAATACACCATTCGATCAAACATGAATTTATCCTATTTTCAATAACAATTCAACCACATTTCAAGCTAAAATCAAAGGTCGTTCCAAGTATAAACATTCAACAACAAGTTCAATAAATTTAAGCTCAACATTAACATCTAGGAACTTATATTCGAACTACAAGGGAAATTCACTTACAATCTTTTTAACATGTAGAATACATGAGCATGTGTTCTTAAGGAAGCTTCCCCTTCATTTCATAGAGAATTTCTCTAACTTTTCTCTAGTTTTCTTTCTCCTTTTCTATCTAAGGGTTTCAGCTAAGGAGGAAAGGATGAAGATGGATGATTCATTATCCATTTTCCTTAGTTAGCCGAGTGGACCAATATTGGTTCCTTCCTCCATGACACATACCATGGTCCTATATTTTTCCATTTTATTTACATGCAAGTGACATTATTCTTATAACATTTTACTCATGTTCATTTGGTTAGCAATGACTCAATTCTTGCGGTTTGGTCCCTAATTCATTTAATTATCCTCAATTATAAAATGTTTGAACAATTGAATTCAAGTTACTTCTATATCAAGCTACCAGTCCTAGTTTGGGGTATTAAAATTATGAGCTTTTCAACACGATTATATTGCAAAAACTCAATTTCTATACATTTTACTCAGTTAAAAGTCCAACGGGTCCATTGTAAGGCCTATTTAAAGATGCTCATCCGAAACATCTACAAAAAGGATCGTAAAACAAGTTTTAATCAAAATTTAGGAGTTTATATAATTGATTACGAGCTTTTCAACGCGAATATATTGCAAAAACTCAATTTTTGTACATTTTACTTGGTTTAAATTCCAACAGGTTCATTGTACAGCCCATTTAGACCCGCTCGTCTGAAACCTCAACAGAAAGGACCGCAATACAAGTTTTAATCAAATTCTTGGAGTACATATAATTGATTACGAGCTTTTCAGCATGATTATATTGAAAAAACTCAATTTCTATTCCCTTTACTATGTTAAAATTCCAACAGGTCCATTGTTCAGCCCATTGAGATCTGCTTGTCTAAAACCTCCACACAAAAGACCGCAAATAAGTTTTAATCAAAATTTAGGTGTTCAAATAATTAATTACGAGCTTTTCAAGAGGATTGTATTTCAAAAACACAATTTATGTACTTTTTACCTAGTTAAAAGTCCAATGTGTCCTTTTTACGGCCCATTTAGACATGTTCGTCCCAAAAACTCTACAAAAAGGATCGCAAAACAAGTTTTAATCAAATCTATGATGTTCATATAATGATTACGAGCTTTTCAAAACAATTATATTGCAAAAACTCAATTTATGTACTTTGTACTCCGTTAAAATTCCAACGTGTCCATTGTTCGGCCCATTTAGACCTGTTTGTCTGAAACCTCAACAAAAAGGACCGCAAAACAAGTTTTAATCAAAATTTAGGAGTTTGTAAAATTAATTACGAGCTTTTCAACATGATTATATTGCAAAAACTCAATTAAAACTCCAAAGGGTCCATTTTACCTCACATTTAGACCCGCTCCTACGAAACCTTTACAAAAATGACCGCAACACAAGTTTAATCAAAATTTAGAAGTTCATATAATTGATTACGAGCTTTTCAACATGATTCAATTTCAGAAACTCAATTTTTGTACCTTTTACTCAGTTAAAAGTCCAACGGGTCCATTGTTCGGCCCATTGAGACTCGCTCGTCCAAAATCTCTACAAAAAAGACCACAAAACAAGTTTTAATCAAAATTTAGGAGTTCGTATAATTAATTATGAGCTTTTCAAGATGATTATATTGCAAAAACTCAATTTATATACTTTTTACTCAATTAAAACTCACACGAGTCCAATTTACCTCCCATTTAGACCCGCTCGTACGAAACCTCTACAAAAAGGACCACAAAACAAGTTTTAATAAAATCTTAGGTGTTCATATAATTGATTATGAGTTTTTCAACATGATTATGTTGCAAAAACTCAATTTATTTACTTTTTACTCATTTAAAAGTCCAACGAGTCCATTGTTAGGCTCGTTTAGACCTGCTCGTCCGAAACTTTTATAAAAAGGACCGCAAAACAAGTTTTAATCAAATTTTAGGAGATCATATAATTGTACACGATGTTTTCAATTCGATTACATTGCATAAATGCATTTTTTTTTACTTTTTACTCAATTAAATGTCCAACAGGTCTATTTTACCTGCCATATAGACCTGCTCGTCCGAAACCTCTACAAAAGAACCGGAAAACAAGTTTTAATCTAATTTTATGAGTTCATATAATTGATTATGGGCTTTTCAATACGATTCTATTGCAAAAATTCAATTTCTATATTTTTTACTCAGCTAAAATTCCAACGGGTCCATTGTTCGGCCCATTTAGACCCACTAGTCGGAAACATCTACAAAAATGATTGCAAAACAAGTTATAATCAAATTTAGAAACAGTTGCAAGATATTTCTTTAGCTTCACATGTTCAAGATATTGCGGAAGGTAAATCGACCGAGTACAGTTTCAGTGATGGTAATGTTTTGTGTTACAAAGATAGACTTGTTGTGCCTGAAGATTGTGATTTGAGACGCGCCATTTTGAATGAAGCACACACTAGTCTGTTTGCTATGCATCTCGGCAGCACAAAGATGTGTCGAGATTTGAAGAATGATTACTTCTGGGTTGGTTTGAAAAGGGAGGTGGCAGAGTTTGTAAGTAAATGTATGGTTTGTCAGCGAGTGAAGGCCGAACACCAGTTTTCGTCAGGATTGCTATAGCCTTTGCGTATTCCAGAATGGAAATGGGAGAGGATAACCATGGATTTCGTATCAGGTTTACCGTTGACTCCTTCGCGAAAGAATTCAGTTTGGGTGATAGTTGATCGACTCACCAAGTGTGCACATTTCCTAGCTGTTAACACGACTGATTCTTTGGATAAGTTGGCTGATTTGTATATCCACGAGATAGTGAGATTGCACAATGTACCGAAGTCGATTGTATCGGATAGAGATCTGAGGTTCACATTGAGGTTTTGGGATTGCTTGCATAGTGCTTTGGGTAGCCGATTGAATTTCAGTACCTCGTATCATCCTCAGTCAGATGGCCAGTCAGAACGAGTAATACAAGTGCTTGAAGATATGCTAAGTTTTTGAATTATTGATTTCTAGGGTTCGTGGGAGAAACACCTGCCGTTAGTTGAGTTTGCTTACAACAACAGTTATCATGCTAGCATTCAGATGGCACTGTTTGAGGCTTTGTACGGTAGGAGGTGTAGAACTCTTGTTTGTTGGGCAGAAGCTGGTCAGAAATTGGTATCTTTACCTGCTATGCTTAAGGGCACTACTGAGAAGGTGAAGTTGATATGTGAACGCTTGAAAGCAGCAACCGATCGAAAGAAATCATATGCCGATTTGAAGCGTCGTGAGATTTAGTATGTTGTGGGTGAGAAAGTCTTTTTGAAAGTATCGCCATGGAAGAAAGTGATGAGATTCGGTAGAAAAGGTAAATTGAATCCGAGATTTATTGGTCCGTATGAGATCGTTGGACGAGTTGGTCTTGTGGCTTATAGATTGAGTTTGGCTCTGGAATTAGAGAAGATACATAATGTATTCCATGTTTCTATGCTTCGAAACTATAGGTCAGATTCATTGCATGTAATGCCTGTCGAGGAAATCGAATTGAACCCAGATTTGTCATATGATGAGGAATCAATTGAGATATTAGCTACGGACAACAAGGTTTTGCGTGGTAGATCTATTGAGTTGGTCAAAGTGAAGTAGCGACACCGAGGTGTTGAAAAAGCCACTTGGGAAAGGAAAGACGACATGAAGCGTCAATTTTCGCATCTTTTTCCATCAGGGAAATTTCGAGGACGAAATTTCTTAAGTGGGGGAGAGTTGTAACATCCTCGTTTAGGGTCTAGAAGATCTGATGAGGTTTCGAGGTCCGAAACACCGACGTTGAGTGTTTTGAGTAAGTTCAGGGAAAGAGGTCTTCGGGTGTTGGGAAAATATGGAATAAATCTTTAAAATCCTTTTTAAATATGTAAAAGGTTTTGGTAAAAGCAATTTTGGAAAAACGATTTATGAACCGTGACATTTTGGTTTAGTGACCAAATTGTAAAGTGTGCAAAATCTGTTTTTAGTGACCATTTTGTAAAAGAGTCAAATCATTGAATCTTTAAGGATCTATTTTGGCTGGACCAATTTGGTTATTATCCCATTTTATTTTGATTATTCAAGTATTTTAAAATAGCTTTTATGATGTAATTAAAATAGGGTTTATCTAAAATCTCTTTTTACGTCAAAAACCATTTTCAAGCTTTCTTATTTCCTCTCTTCAGCAAAACAACATTTGAGCTTGATTTCCTCAAGGTAAAAGTGTTTTCTTATTAATATATTATTGCTAAATAGTTTTCCTACCTTGATTTCCTAAAACCCAAGTTTATTTCATTGTTTTCCTCAAGGATTTTTTGCCAAACAAGGGGTAATAGCTAGCATTGGGTTGAGCAACATGATTCTCCTCTAATTTAAGGTTCTTTAATGAAATTCTCAGGTGTTGATTCTTTTAAATGCCAAACTTTTATTCTCTTGTCTTAATCTTAATGAAATTTGGCTAAAATTGATGAAAATGAGCTTTTGGTAAGATTTTTGGGTAAGACCTGTTTATGTTGGATTTGTTGATGTTGTTACCTTTGTTTTGATATGATTAATGTGTTGAGATGTTGGTTGAATGGTAAGAATCCCGAAATGGATTTGGGTGTTAAATTTTGAAGTATGAAAAAGTGAGTTTTGGGTGGATTTTGAGGTGAATCAATAGCTGGTGTTAATATGATGTTGAGATGATGGTTTTAGATGTTTACCTATGTGTTTTGATGTTATCTAATGCTGGGTTTTACTGGAGATAATCCGAATTGGGTCTTTTTGTTGTTTACGGCTTGTATCAGATATGTTCGATAGGTGTTTTGGTTGGGTATTTGAATCTCTGCTTTCCAGCAAATTAGAGTGTTGAAAGTATCTCTAAATCCTCTGTTTTGGGTTGGTTAGAGGCAGGGATTGAAGATTCGGATTTGTTGAACTCGATTGTGGGCGAACCGAAAAGCTAGAAAAGGGGTTTTTACTTGTTTTGGTAATCGCTGGTGAGTGGAAATGATTTCTACTATTTTATCAAGGTTGAAGAAGTGTTTTAAGGGTTTAGGTTGAGCCATTAGGCCAATCCGAGCTCAAGAGTAAGTTTTGGTGTTGTTTCAGCTTTTCGCCATCTTATATTTGATCATGTTTTGGATCATGAGCATGTCATTTTAAATGATGTTTCCTCTGCTATTGATATGCATTAAATGCATGTTGTTATTGTCTCATATGAATGCTAGGTGATTTATTGTTGTTGGTTGAGTCCATGCTATGCATGAGCTTGTGATTTTGGCTTTTGGGATGTGTTTTGGGGAGGTGGTTATCCCAGTGAAAATCAGTGGTTTTTGTTGTTGCGATGAATATATTGATACATGGGTTATATCGGATAGATTGATCGATCAATAGGATGTGAAGTGCACTATAATTATGAAATATTCGCGTGAGAAATTCTTCGGTTTCACAATAGGGGTTCTGCTATAGTGATGCGAGTTGTAGGGGTAGTGCTATCAACAACGGGCAATGCTGGTAGTGGCATCCCGACTGAAGTGTGTTTGTGGTGAGGGTTGTTTCACCATGTGACTTGATGGGGGTTGTGCCATCAAGGTGTCCGCTTATCCGAGCAACGTGTCAATGAGGTCGGTATACTCATTCGCTTATGGTTTTGATATGACTTTGGTAAACTCATATGGTTGTGTATTTATGCTTGAAGCATGAGTTATATCTATGGAGTTGGTAGGCTTGGTTTGCATATATGGTTCATATATGGTTTATGCATGGTTGATGCATGTTCATTGCCTGTGGCATGTATGGTTGCATTGCTTAAACTTGTTTCAAGTTAGCATGTCGAAAATGAAATGATTTTGGAAAGGATTTGTGAAGGAGATTTCAAGAAATGGTTTTGATTTCCTAAATGATGATTGTTTACAAAATTGCATTGTTGTAGTTGGTTTATGCGCTCCGCTCACTAAGCTATATAGCTTACACTCTCTTTTTCCAACAATGCAGATCCGTAGACCCTTTGGAAGGCCACGATGCAGGGGAGGTGTTCCAAGTGTCCGCTCTTAGCTCAAGTATGACTTTGCTTAGATAATAGTGTGTGTGGCAATGAGGGTGAACCTTGTTTATGTTTTGGGAGTGTTTGTAAACTCCTTGTGTTGAGATCTTGTTGATGTTATCTTGTTGGTTTTTCCTTATCTTAAGTCTTGTGGTTATGGTTTTGGATCTTGCAATATATATGTTTGATCTTGAGGCTTTCTCTTTTAACCGTGTGTAAAGCAAGTTTATGTTTCTCTTGATCTTGGACATGTGTGATGGCTGGTTTTAGTGTATATATGTTGATCATGCTATTTCTCTATTGTATGTGGTGATTAGAACCAAGTTAAATACCCTTAGAGATGCTTAAATTGCAGTTTTGTTGTTTCTGCAACAGGGTGTTTTGAAACGGGCTCAAACGTTTTGGAACAAACCTTGTTTTTTCCTTGGTGTTTCGGAATGCGTATCAAAACGGGCTAAGCAGAGCCAGAACGGTCTCAAGCTGTTTTGAAATGTTTCGCTACTGTGAAGCAATGTTCTGATGGGGGTATCGAAACGGGGGTCGTTGGAGTTAGTTAAAGGAATCTTTAAAGTTATTTCTCTTGCATTTTGGTCCTAGTTTATGGTGTTTTCAATTGTGGACGTTTTTATGCATGTTTTATGTTGCATTTCATCATGGTTGCATGAAATGGGTTTAATTAAACAATGATCACCTTAATTACATCATAGGTCCCTTTGATATGCTAGTTTTGCATTTTGGTCCTCGTTTGCCTTTTTGTTCGAATGGATGCTTGTTTTTGTTGTTCTTTCTTCCGCTGAAGCTTCTTAAACATAAGGTTAATCTGAGCATCTAGAAAAGATAATAATCAACGCGTTTAGGGTTACTAATCGGAGGAAATTCTTCGGATCTTTCTTCGATTAGTCCCGTGTAGTCCACTCGATACGATCTGGTGGCTAGGCCGGGTCGAGGGGGTTACATCCATTTTACGTAACATTAAAACTCGCTTGTTCGAAACCTCTACAAAAGAACCACAAAATAAGTTTTAATCAAAATTTAGGAGTTCATATAATTGATTATGAGCTCTTCAACATGTTTATATTGCAAAAACTCAATTTCTGTACTTTTTGCTCAGTTAAAATTCCAATGGGTCCATTGTTCGGCCCATTTTGACACGATTATATTGCAAAAAATGAAATTGTGTACTTTTTACTCAATTAAAAGTTCAACGGGTCGATTTAATGGCCCATTTAGACATGCTCGTCCGAAACCTCTACAAAAAGAACTGCAAACCAAGTTTTAATCAAATTTTAGGAGATTAGACAATTTATTACGAGCTTTTCCACATGATTATATTACATGAACTCGATTTCTGTAATTTTTACTTAGTAAAAATTCTAACAGGTCCATTGATCGGCCCATTTAGACTCGCTCGACTGAAACCTCTACAAAAAGGACCGCAAAATAAGTATTAATCAACTTTTAGGAAATCAGACAAATTATTACAAGCTTTTCAACACGATTATACAACAAAAACTCAATTTTCAGCTAAAATTATTACTTAGTTAAAATTCCAACGAATCCATTATAAGGCTTATGCACACCCGCTTGTCCGAAACCTCTAAAAATGGATCGTAAAACAAGTTTTCATTAATTTTTAGGAGATCATAAAATTGCATACGAGCTTATCGGCTCGATTATATTGCAAAAACTCAATTTTTTTTATTTTTACCCACTTAAAATTCCAATGGGTCCATTGTAAGGACCATTTAGACCCGCTCGTCCGAAACCTCTACAAAAAGGACCACAAAACAAGTTTTAATCATTTATTGGAAGATCATATAATTGATTGCGAGCTTTTCAGAACTATTATATTACAAAAACTAAATTTTATGTACTTTTTACTTAGTTAAAATTCTAACGGGTCCATTGTTCGGCCCATTTAGACTCACTCGTTTGAAGTATCTAGAAAAAGAAATGCATAATAAGTTTTAATCAAAATTTAGGAGATTATACAATTTATTACGAGCTTTTTAACACGATTATATTGCAAAAACTCAATTCCAGTACTTTTTACTTAGTTAAAACTCAATTTTCTGGGTGGGTGGGTGGGATGGCTCTCGAAATTCTCTCAACTTTTCCGGGTTCCTTTTTCGCGTTTGTCTTTTCATTTTCCGTTTTTCACTCTCTTTCCACTCACCTGCCCTTTCCCCTATCACTTCTCTTCCCCCTTCACGGCGTACACCCCTTCTTTCCCCTCTCTTTCAACCGTCTTCCCCTTCTCTCCGCTGCCATACATCGAGACAATCGGAGACAATCACAAACGCAAGGATCACATGCTTAACGGTAATGATTTTCTGAGAGCTATCCCACCCTTATTTTCCCTTTTCCGATTGTTTCTTCAATTTACAGATTCATTATTATTTTTATTAAATTTTGTATTTCTTTGTATTTTGGCCATTAACACCTTTCTTCTCTCTCTGTTTTACGAGATCTACTCAATCTCGTTCCGGCACCACTCCCCGGCGTCCTCGTTTGGGTTGAAATCCGCTCTCATGGATACACCGAGAGTATTTATTCTCGGCCTTTTGCTTTTATATTTTTTATTTATCTTTCGACAGATTTGGTTCTCCGATCTGACTGCCTTTCTTCTTATTTTTTGTGTTTTGTCTGCAACGAGAGTTCTTGATTTTTTTTCCCGGTTTTTCTCTTCGGTCTGGCCGTCGATTCACCAGTCCTTTGGAGTTTTTTGGATGAGAGGTTTTCCTACATCCTCCGATCGGGCTGTCGTTTCATTCCCTTCCCACGATCTTCCAATCTCAGAGGAGCCGCCGCCGCTGGAGATCTCATCTCTCCCTTGTCAACCCATATCGCTTCTGGTTTTATTTATTTTTCTTCTTTTTTAGGTTTTTTTGCTAACCCAATCCTATCTTTTTCCCTATTTCAGTTCTTTGTCGTTGTTCTTCATATCCGATTCGTCTTATCTTTCATTCGTCGCCCATGGATCTCTGTCTTAACAGGTTCAACCTCTTTCACATTTTATGCTTTACTCTATGACTCTTCTTTTTTATTTACCATGTTTCCATACATTAAAATTTCCTTTGGTGAATTTTTTCTTGACACTATTAATTTTTCTCTCTCGATCTATAGCTTCTGCTCTATTTTTTGGCAGATTGCCTCTAATCGGGTAATGCTTTTTTCTAATTTATGGTCTCTGCTCCTCTATTTGCATCCTTCCTTTATTCACACACTTAAATCCACAGACTCACATAGATCCCTTTATGGGATAATCTTTTTAACCCACCAAAAGGGATATTATACTTTGTTTATTACTTCTGCTGAGCTTTCGATATCTGTTATGCCTCATTTTATGTCTTTTTCTCTTTTGACTTATCAACAATCTATACCCTGTTTTGGATTATTGTGTATTGTTCCTGAAATCGTCTTTCGATTCATCTTCTGTTTTTCTCTCTTGACCATGACCTCTGTTTATATTTACTTTCTGGTCCCTGATTGCTACTTATTCTCTTTTGTTGCTCAGTCCACAGTGACCATGGCTCTTCATCGATCCCTCCACGGGAACACTATTACGACCCATTCAGTGGGAACTTTTATAATAATCTGGTTGTTTTACAGCTTCATTGTTGATCTCACCTTTCCAGCACATGTCAGGTTCTTTAACACTTTCCTCTCAATCTACCATATCCTAGGAACTATGCAATGTTGCATCATTTTTTTTGTTTATCTGGTCATCAGATTCCCATGCTACCTTTCTTTGCATACATGGTTATATATACCATCTACAAATATTGCTCCCCTTCTTTTTATATCCTGTATTTTAATGTTATGCTTCCCATGATACCTTTCTTTGCATACATGGTTATATATACCACCTACAAATATTGCTCCCCTTCTTTTTATATCCTGCATTTTAATGTTATGCTTGCTCCTCTATATTTTCCATGCCATTTTCCTTTGTCTCTACACATGACATTCTGCATGATTCCTTCTCTTTATAATGTTGTTTTACTATGCTTATCTCTGTCCATGATCCTGCTCTTAATTATTTTTCACCCATCCTATAGCTCAGCCGAATTTTGCCCCTATCTTCTATTCTATGCTAGATTTACAACCAACCTCATGATATTTATTTCCTTTCGACCCTCTCAAAAGAGCTCTTTACCAAGCCACCATGTGGGAATTTCAAATACTTTGATTCTCACCTACAATTTCACCATCTTTCTTCTCCCTTTTCCTTGTTGCTTCTATCCTCGTATGATTATTCCTTTCTTCCTTTCTTCTTGTTTTTTCAATCCTTGTTACTACACTGTCATTTTGTTCTTAAATTTTGTTTCGGTCTCCCCTTTTTCCCCCATACTCCATGGTTTCTCTTTTATGCCACTTTATTATGCTCTGCATGTTTCCCCCTACATCTTGTTTTTATGCTTATTTTTTACTCCTCGTTTTTAAATGCTCACTAATCTATGTCTCTCTTCCTATTTTGCATGTCTTGCATCCTCATGAGATCTTCGAGCTTCCCAGATGCCTTTTTCTCTACTTTCGCTGCTCCCCTCGATGGTCGGCTGCTTCATTTTTCTTTTTTTACCTTTGTCCTTTTCAAGGGCCTGTAATTATATTTTATCCCCATTTTCTTTGCTCGTTTGGTCTGTATTAACTCTCTTCTCCCCCTCTTTCTATTCTCCCTGGTCTGTATCCTTTTTTTATTTTTTCCATTTTTTTATATGATGCTCGTATGTTTGCTTTCTTTTCTCATATGCTTCTTAGACTTTTATTTTTTTTGATGCCATGTTTTATGCTTTGCTTTTTTGCTTAGTTTTTTTTTTGCATGTTTCTTTCTTGCCTATCCTATTTGCATGGATTGGTTCTGGCCATTCCATGTTTCCTTTTTACTTACTCTATCTACACCTTTTTAGGTGCACACTTTCTATCCCCTAAGCGGGAATTCTTTACGACCACCTTATTGGTGAAATCCTATATTCGCTCCATTACTAATGCTAATCAACTAATGATATACCCTTTCAGTTCTATATCCCTCAATAATTTCAAATACTCACTGTTCAAATTCCCTCCAGACTTCCATTACCTGGGTTCACTTTTAATTTTTCCCCACTTAAATTATAATTCTCTTTTTATTACGATAACTGCCTGTCTAACTTATTATAGCCAAATTCAAATTACGACTCCCAATTTAAGGATATAGAATTTATTTATCACCCCAAATTATGTTCCTTCTCTCTTTATTTTTGGTTCTCATTTTCAAATCATTCCTAATTTACTATCCATTTTTGTCATATATATCCTATCTAACTTTCCTACTATAAGGTATATTCCACCTTATATTTGTTATTCTTTCAATCCGACTACTTTGACCTCTCATTGTTATTTGTACTTACCTTCTTTAATTTTACTAGATACAAATCTTTCCTTTTACTCTTTTAGCTATAGGTTATATATAGCTAATTACGATTTTTACCTATATAAATTTCTTCCCTCAACAATCATATTTACTTTCCTATTATACTATCAATCCATCTTAAATATACCTTTTAAACAGATCCTAATTTTTAGTTGTCTATCCTATAATCTCTTCCAACATTACTTTCCTTTTCTATTCCATAAGATTCTCTCTTCTCTTTCCATACTATTCTACAACTCCATCCCTGATTTTAGGGATTCGTCCGTGGCAATCTCCTATCTTGATCAATGGTTTCCTCTTCTTTCATCACTTACAATAAATCTCTGTAAACTTCCTTCCTCGTTCAGACTACTCTATCGCAAATCCTCCCTACAATTTGGAAACTTTCTTTCAATAATACCTCGTTACTTCTATTTCTTTTTTATTCTACTATTAATTGCCTTTCCTTTTTTCACATCCCTTCTATATAAAGAACTCCAATACCCATCGATTACTATCTCTATTACCCACTCTCTCTTCTTCATCTATCTCTTTCAAATGGGTTTCTCATCCTCTCTCCCCCACTACACTCATCTAGATCTCACTAATGAAGAGGCAAACACCATCTACACCCTTGACTTCGATTTTTTTGAGGAAGACCCAAAAACCATTCTAATTGGGAAGTTATATCCTCAAAACCCATTGACGACTGGGATGTTCTTTCTGCCTTCGAAGGAATTTGGAAAAAGAACAACCTCAGATCAATGTCCATCATTCGAGACTCCTTCTTTAGGATTGAATTTGCTACTCTAAGCGATCGTGATGATGTATATGAACGGGGCCCTTGGTTATACAAAGACGAGTGGCTTGCCCTAGCAGAATATAATTTGGGGAAAAGCACGGACGAATACTCCTTCAACCCAATGCGGATCTGGTTCTGTATCCTTGCCTTACCTAAGCCATTGATGGAAGATCCTGACAGAACCCATTTAGTGGGCCAATCACTTGGTGCCAAGGTTGGCTCGGTCCTCCGAACTAACACACGAAGGAAAGAAGGGAATATGACAAAATTCCTGCAAGTCGAGATCTTGATGGATATCTCTAAGCTTGTCCCCCGCTTCCTCCTCATTGGGAAAGGTACACGTACTACCTCTTGTCGTTTTCAATACGAGCGTCTGCCTCTTTTATGCCACGGATGTGGCATTATCAGCCATACTTTTGAAAATTGTCCTAACAAAGCCGCGTTTGATCCGGCTAAACTTCAATATGGTGAGTGGCTCCGGTACCTTACCCCGCGTCATCGGGATCCGGGACCACGTGGCTGAATCTAAGCAGTCTAGCCGACTACTAATGCTAGCCGCCAACCAACGATAGGTACTTCATCCCTCTTATTCTAGTTCCAACAACTTTTTTATTTTTGTTTGCACTCATTCATTATTTTTCCCTTATACATAGATCCAATGGATAAGGGCAAATATGTCGCCGAACTGGCTGCTTCAGCACAAGAACCGTGTCTGTCTTCTATCCATTCCCATCATCTATATTTTATCCGCCGTTTTCCACATCTGAAACTTAATTCCTCATGCTCTAAATTTCTAGGGAAACTCAATGATGGGGATGTTGCTTCCTTTGCAGAACTTCCTGCTTAGGATGCCAATAATAATGATGTGACGCTAGGCGAGGAAACGTCCGAGCCGCCCATAACCAAAGAGGACCCCCAGAAACCTTCTCGAGTCACACTCCCTCCTCGTGTTATTGCACCCCAGCCTCTAAATACAATATTCCTTATCCCTAAGAATTCTGATAATGGCGATTGGGATACCCAGGACGATAGTGTTCCAAGCCCTACTGCTCAACAAGTGAATAATTTGGATGCTCAACTAAGTAAGCCTTTCCTTCGAACATGTATTCCACTTTTTGATGCATTTGACTCTTGGCTTCTTAAAAGTTATCCCAATGATGCAGCCTCGGCTCCTACTCCTATACCAATACGTCCCAACCATGGTACCAAAAGACGCTCCCCCATCCAAGTGATCCTCCAGCCAAAGAAGTACAAGCCCTCCCCCTCCTCAACTCCGAAAGATGGGATGAGCAGCGCAAAAAACTCTCCGGTGGCGGCTGACTCACATCCCCACCGAGGAAAATGATAATTTATGCTTGAACTGTTAGAATCTCAAGAAGGTCCAGGCAGTTCATAATCTCCAATAATATGTTCGACGTTCTTCACCAGACTTTCATTTTTTATGTGAAACAAAATTGGATAAAACGGCATGTAGCCGTCTTAGTTCTTTTTTAGGGATGCATGAAGTTTTTTCTTTGGAACCAAGTAAACATTGTTCTGGTATTGCTTTATTTTCATCCAATAATTATAATATCAATTTACTTTCGTATTCGGATCGTTTTATTCATACTAAAATACATTGTGACACTTACTCTTTTTATTTCACTAGTATACATGGTTTCTCTGAAACCAGCCATAAAACTAAAACTTGGGAATAAATCGATTCTCTAAATAACAACGACGGCCTCCCCTGGCTTTTAGGAGGCGATTTTAACGAAATCCTCTCTGATAATGAAAAACAAGGAGGCTGTCGTCGCGCAAGATCTCAAATTAATAATTTTCGACAATGCCTTTTACGCAATAACCTTTTTGACTGCAAACCAACTTCAGGTTGGTTCACATGGTCCAAACTCAGTCTCAATACCCCTACGTTGTTTGAGCGTCTAAATCGCTTCGTAGGTAATATGGCATGGAAAGCCACTAACCCGCACTATAACATCATCTCTGATTTTGATGCTAAATCAGACCATTGTTTTCTTCTATTAAACACAGAAGCCACCTCTAAAACCAATCAACGTCCACCTCATGCCAAGTTTCGTTTCGAAAATTGTTGGGCAACCAATGAGGAAGGCATCTCTGTTGTCAAACAAACTTGGGATTCTACTAAGGGCCATACCCTTGATAAACTTCAGGCTATGGGCTCATGCTTAGGGGATTGGCAATCTCAACAACGCTATAAATCTACTGGACGTATTCACACTCTAACTAAGAAAATTAATAAACTCCTAAATCGACCCCTCTCGGCCTCTGCTGAGAAAGCATACATTGCAACTAGATCCGAACTCCATAAACTACTTAATGAACAGGAAGCATATTGGGCGCAATGCTCCTGTAATTTATGGTTGTCTCAAGGCGACAAAAATACTCGTTTTTTTCACGCCCGTGCTACTAGCAGAAGAAAGAAGAATACCATAATTGGTCTTTTTGATGCAAATAATAACTGGTGTGTCATCGATTCTGATCTTATGTTCATTGCGTCCTCTTATTTCCGCACTCTTTTCACCTCCTCCCACCCCTCTGTCTCAGATCAAATCCTCTCAAAAATACCTTCTTCTATTACGCCTTCTATGAACGAAGCCCATACAAGGGATTTCACGTCTGAGGAGATCCATGTTGCCTTTCGAGATATCGATCCGAGGAAAGCCCCTGGAATCGATGGCTTACCTAGTGGCTTTCTTCAACAACACTGGGATACGGTTGGGGCAGAGGTCACTACGCTTTGTCTAAATCTTCTCAACGGATCTGCTGATATGGCAACTGTAAACCAAACCATTATGGTGCTTATACCCAAAATAAAGGATTCAACTACCATGAGACACCTTAGACCCATTAGTCTTTGCACAGTTATTTACAAAATTATTGCTAAGGTCCTGGTAAACAGGAAGAAGCATACCAACCCCTTCGGCATTAGTGACAACCAAGAAGCCATTTGTTCAAGGACGTAATATATCCGACAATATCCTTATTGCTCACGAAATAATTCATTCCATCAATACTGGAACTTCTAAATTTTCTCAGGGAGCTGCTCTCAAGCTTGATATAGAGAAGGCCTTTGATAGAGTTGAGTGGTCCTTTCTTGAAAATGTCATGACCCGCATGGGTTTTGCGTCTTCATGGGTCTCCCTCATAATGAGATGTATTTCCTTAGTCTCCTTCACTGTTAAGGTCAATAATTCTTTCTCTCCCTTTTTTCACCCACAACGGGGTCTTCGCCAATGAGATCCTCTATCCCCTTTCCTCTTCCTCTTCTGCACTCAAGGGCTCTCTGCCTATCTCTCGGACGCTAAGGATCGAAACTTGCTTTCTGGCCTTGGTGCCAGCAGGCAGGGGCCTATGGTCAACCATCTCCTTTTTGCGGATGGCTGTATAGTCTTTATCAACTTTAAACCAGAGGAAGCTGATCACCTTAAACTAGCCCTTCAAACTTATGCTTCAGCCTCAGGTCAGGCAGTTAACTTTGAAAAATCAACTATCTTTTACAACCCTCGTTCCCCCAGTTCAACACGCCGTGCAATCAATTCCTCCCTTCAGGTGCGCGAGGTTACCAACCCAGGTGTCTACCCTGGGGTGCCACTTCTTATTGGGAAGAATAAAACATTGTCCCTGGGATTTATATGTGATAAAGTACATGATAGATTGTCCAAATGGGACAAGCAACTCCTTTCTTTCAGTGGTAGAGAAATTTTCATCAAAGCGGTGTTACAATCTCTACCTCAATATGTAATGCCCTGCTATTTGTTGCCCCAAAACATCATTGATGATATGACCTCTGCCATTAGACGGTATTGGTGGTCTGGTAAAAATAAAAAAAAGGATGGCACATGCTCCCCTGGGAACAAGTGTGCCTACCTAAATCAGCATGAGGCATGGGATTCAGGGATCTCAATAATTTCAATATTGCACTTCTTTGTAAACAATTATGGTGCCTTATTTGCGATCCGGATTCCCTTTTAGGTCAAATCTATAAAGCTAAGTACTTTCCTTCTGGTAATATCCTTTCTGTATCTCGTCCATCTCGTGGATCTTTTTCCTGGCAAGGCCTCTATCATGCCATGCAGCATCTCTTTGGAGGCTTCCTCTATCGTCCTGGTATTAATAGCAATATTCGACTCCATTAGGATAATTGGGGAGGTTCTTCGACCATTCACCTCTATGGGGATTATGAGATCTCGGATGAAGTCCATGTTTGATATCGTGATTTTATGCTTCAGAATCAAGCAGCTTGGGACCCTGGTAAGGTCCGAGCTTATTTTACTGCAGAAGATGCCGACGCTATTTTGTCTATCCCCATTATCAATGATACTCGTGATTCCATCCTTTGGAGTCCTAACGATTCTGGTATTTATTCGGTCTGATCTAGCTACCAATTCTTGCAACGTCCTCCGGAACCCAGGTTTTGTCCTTCTCGGTTTTGGAAGTTTCTTTCTAAGCTTAAGGCCTTGCCTAAAGTCAAAACCTTTGGATGGCGCATGGGTTCTGAAGCTCTACCCGTTGGGGTTCGTCTACAGGCTTTCGCACCAGACTCAAGCCCCTGCCCTGTTTGTCATTCCGGTGCGGAGTCTACCTTCCATGCTATCCGTGACTGTCCTGGCACCTCAGAAGCCCTACGTTTGGTGGGCCTCCCTATTTCTTTGATTAACAGTACGTCACCCACCGGTCAACAATGGCTAGAGGAAGGTGCTCACCATCTATCTTGTGACCTTTTCGGGCTTTTTCTGACTACTCTGTGGAATATATGGAACCGGCGTAATAACTGGTTCTATAACTGCCATCTTCAGCCCCCGTGGTTAACTGTCGTCAACTCTATCAGTCTTCATCGTGACTATTCCAGTGCTATTTTTCCTCTTACCTCTTCGCCGGTCTCTCCTCCTCGCTGGAGACATCCCCCTCGGGGGCACATTAAAATCAATGTGGATGGGGCTTTTGACCCTTCCACACGTGCAACGGCGGTTGGTGTTGTGGCCCGAGATGAAGCAGGTACGGTCGTTGGCGGTATGGCTTATCCTTTGGGCAGTTGTTTGGATGTCGTTACATCTGAAGGGATGGGCCTTCTTGCTGGTATTACTTTTTCTCAATCTCAAGGATGGAGCCGTTTGATTTTTGAGACGGACTGTGCATCTCTTGCGAACAGACTCAACCTTTTGGGTCCGACGATTTTGCAAGCCCATGCAGCTTTGTCCTGTTTTTCTTTTGCTCATGTTTAGTTCGTTTGTTGCGAGGCTAATTTAGTTGCACACACCCTAGCTACCCATGCACTTAGGACCATGACTTCTATGTCTTTTGGATCCATTTATCCTGATTGTATTCGCAATGATGTACTCTGCGAAGTCTCACCTCGGGTTTTATAAATGAACCATGGGTACTCTTTTCCCCTTTTAGGTTTCTCCGGGCCTTGTTCCTAGGGATGTTAGTAGGGTTTATTTAATGAGGCCCACTTTCTTAAAAAAAAACTCAATTTATCACGAATGTGGGATCTTATAGATTCTTTACGCCCCAATTCACCATTTTCATGGCTTATTGGAGGTTATCGTAACGACATTCTCGATGACAAGGAAAAACATGGAGGGGGTCGTCGGCCTCGCTCTCAAATTCATGATTTTCGGGACTGTCTTTCTCGTAATGATCTATAAGATTGTAAACCAACCAAGGGATGGTTCACTTGGATGCGGACTGGGCCAAACGTTACCCCTGTCGGTGAAAGACTGGATCATTTTGTGGCATGCTCTAAATGGTTGAACGACCACCCTCACTTCTCTCATTCCCATTCCTTCTCCCCGGAGTCGGATCATAGTGTTATAATTTTGGATACGTCCAATAATTGCCATCCGCATGTTGTCCAACGTACCGCTCAGAATCAGTTCCGATTCGAATCTTGCTGGGCCTCCGACCCATCGTGAGTACAACTTTGTCAACAAACGTGGGCCTCCACTTCTGGGTCACTTGTAGACAAGCTCTCTACTCTAGGCCACCAACTCCATGAATGGCAAATCGCTCGTCGTCGACAATCTGCGGAGAGAATAACTGAGTTGCAACGGCGGATTAACCATTATTTACGTCGACAACGCCTCTCTAACAAGGCTCTTGCATCGCTTCATAATGCAAAATCAGAGCTCAGGCGCCTTACGGATGCCAGGGAGGCATATTGGGCACAATGCTCACGAGTTTCCTGGTTATCCAAAGGAGACAAAAATACCACGTTCTTCCACGCTCGGGCTTCCCGACGTCGGAAGAAGAACACCATCCGTGGCCTCCTCGATGAGACCGGAATCTGGCAAGCCTCAAATTCTGAGACACTCCGCATTGCCTCATCTTACTTTCAAGATATCTTTGCTTAATCCAATTTTGTTTCTTCCTCGGCGTTGCTCGAGAATGTCTGTTCCACCGTCACTTCAGACATGAACACATCTCTCTTGGAACCCTTTACTGAGGCGGAAATATTAGCCTCTTTCCATGATATAAACCCGAGGAAGGCACCGGGTATTGATGGTTTCCCAAGTAGTTTTTACCGACAGCATTAGGACCTGATAGGCCCTGAATTCCTTACGCTTTACTTGGATCTCCTTTGGGGGAAAGCTGACATGGCATCGGTTAATCGATCCGTGATTGTACTCATCCCTAAGATATCAGACCCTACTACCCTGAAACATTTTAGACCCATCAGTTTATGCACAGTCATTTGTAAGACGGTATCCAAGGTTTTGGTTAAACGTCTTAAGACCGTCTTACCTTGTTGTATCAGTGCTTCCCAAACAGTGTTCCTTAGCGGCCGTAATATTACTGATAACATCCTCATAGCGCACGAATTGGTGCATTCACTCCATTCTAACGGGTCGGCACCCTCCCAAGGGGCGAAAGTCAAACTTGATATGGAAAAGGCCTTTGACCGGGTCGAATGGTCCTTCCTGCGTGACATTATGTTGCGTATGGGATTTGCGAAAAAATTGGTGAATCTTATTCTTCCTTGTGTATTGTCTGTCTCGTTCACAGTATGGGTCAACGGTTCACTATCCCAGGAGTTTTTTCCCTCCCGGGGCATTCGACAAGGTGATCCTCTATCACCCTTCTTCTTTCTGATTTGTTCTCAAGGTCTTTCGGCAGCCCTGGAAACGGAACAAAGGGAGGGGCGGTTGCTGGGCCTCAATGCGAGTTGTCATGGGCCTCGCGTAACCCATCCCCTTTTCGCTGACAATAGCATGGTTTTTCTACGTAATTGCCATGAGGAAGTCGAGCGTTTACGTGACATTCTTTCCTTATATGCCTATTCTTCAGGACAGATTGTCAATTTTGATAAATCCACGACCTTTTGTAGCCCTAAGTGTTCACCCCATTTCCTCAATACGATGCGTTCAACCTTGGGTGTACGTTTGGTCGATGACCCAGGTGTCTATCTGGGGGTACCACTTTTAATCAAACGAAACAAGACTGCCTCGTTAGGCTTCGTTCGTGACAAAGTGCACTCTCGAATGAGTAAATGGGATAGTAGCTTTCTTTCCTACAACGGGCGAAAGGTCCTTATCAAATCAGCGGCATAGGCGATGCCTCAATATGTTATGTCATGCTACTTGTTACCTCAAAACATCATTGAGGTCATTACCTCATTTATTCGCCGTTATTGGTGGTCGGGGCACAGTAACAAGCGAGGTTGGCCACTACTTTCATGGGACTCCCTCTGTACCCCTAAATCTGCAGGGGGACTCAGACTCCGGGATCTAGGTGATTTTAATGTCGCCCTCTTAGGGAAGCAGATTTGGCATCTTATATCGAATCCAGACTCACTTTTAGCATGAGTTCTTCGTGTGGAGTACTATCCATCAGGTTACTTACTGCACGCAAAGGCTGATAAGCGTGCCTCTTTCGCCTGGAAAGGGATTAGTCAGGCTATACAATTGCTGGGACCGGGCTACTTCTAGAGGCCAGGACATAAAAGTAATATATGCATTCTTTGTGACAACTGGGGAGGTGACTCACTGATAACCCTGTTCGGGGAATACATGGACAATGAGGAGTTGCCTGCCCGTTGTCGCGATTTTATGTCTCGCGACTATACTAGCTGGGACGAAGGTAAGCTTCGTCATTTCTTTGATTGGGATGATGTCGACCGAATCCTTCGGGTTCCCATCATCAGCGACCGACGGGATGCCCTGATATGGAGTCATCGTGACTCCGAGACCTATTACGTTCGATCAGGATACTTCTTTTTACATAAGCCGCCCGTCCATTGGGGAGGCCCAACGGTCATCGGAAGATTATTTCCAAAGCCCCAACGCTGCCCAAAATCCGCTCCTTTGGTTGGCGGGCGGGTCGTGATGCATTGCCCACAGGGGATAGACTGCAGGCTATTAATCTATCCGCTGGTCATTGTCCCTTTTGTCCCAATACTACGAAAAGGACAGTGCATGCACTTTGCGATTGCCCAGGGGCTAACGAGGTTCTTCACCTTGTTGGATTGCCCTCTGGCATCTATGCTAGTTGCTCCGCTTCCATGACATCTTAGTTATCTGATGGTACCACGAGATTGGATAGTATGGGTTTCGCATTACTCTTGACGACACTTTGGAATATCTAGAATCGTCTAAATGATTGGATTCATTCTCAATGACTCCAGCCGCCATGGCTCACTACCATGAATGCACAGGGTCTATTGCAAGACTATGTCAGGGCCAATTCTCTCCCCGCCTCCCAGCCGCCAACCACCGAGCCCGCCGCTACACCTCCTAGATGGAGACAGTCACCGTCGGATATTGTTAAAATTAATGTGGACGGAGCCTTTCACCCTGGGTCGGGTTCTGCCGCATTCGGAGTTATAGCCCGTGATGCTCAGGGCTCTATCCTTGGGGGATGTGTTGTTTATGATGTCGGCTGTTGTGATGCCACCATGGTCAAACTTCATGCCATCATTGTTGGTATCGTGTTGGTCAGAGACAGGGGCTGGGGTGAGGTGCTCATTGAATCAGACTCAGCTGTCGTCGTCAACAAGCTCTCTCAGTCCGATGGTGATGCCTCCTTATTGGGCCCGCAGATCGCTGAGGCCAAGGCTTTGCTTGATGCTTCTCCTTCTATTAGTTTGTCTTTTGTTCCTAGATCTGCCAACTTTGTGGCACATAGGTTAGCCTCTTGGGCTTTACATTCTACCTCATCTATTTCCTTTGATTCTATCATTCCGGATTGTATTCAAACCGATGTACTGACTGATATTCAGTCTTCTTATTCTAATATATATCAGGGCACTCTTTTCCCCGTAGGTTCATCTTGTGCTTTGGCACAAGGTGGGTAGCGGGATTTTCAATGAGGCCTTATTTTCTTCAAAAAAAAAGTCCAATAGGTCCAATATAAGGCCCATTTAGACCATTCGTCTAAAACCACTAAAAAAGGACCGAAAAACAAATTTTAAACAAAATTTAGGAGTTCAAATAAATGATTATGAATTTTTTAAGACTATTATATTGAAAAAACTAATTTCTGAACATTTTACTCAGTTCAAATTCCTACACGTCCATTATATGGCTCATTTATATCGGCTTTTCCGAAACGTCTATAAAAATGATCGCAAAAAAAGTTTTAATCGAAATTTAGGAGTTCATATAATGGATTACAAGCTTTTCAACACGATAATAATTCAAAAACTCAATTTTTCTGTACTTTTTACACAGTTAAAAGTCCAACAGGTAAATCTTACGGCCCATTTAGACTCGCTCGTCCGAAACCTCTACAAAAAGGACCGCAAAACAAGTTTTAATAAAAATCGAGGAATTCATATAATTGATAATGAGCTTTTCAACATGATTATATTAAAAAAACTCAATTTATGTACTTTTTGCTCAGTTAAAATTCCAACAGGTCCATTGTTCTGCGCATTTAGACTCGCTCTTCAGGAACCTCTACAAAAAGATCGCAAAACAACTTTTAATAAAGATGTGAGAGTTCATATAATTGATTGCAAGCTTTTCAACATGATTATATTGCAGAAACTCAGTTTTTGTACCTTTTACTTTGTTAAAAGTCCAACGTCTTTATTTTACGGCCCATTTAGACCCGCTCTTCTTAGACCTTTACAAAAATGACAAAAAAACAAGTTTTAATCAAAATTTAGGAGATCATATAATTGCTTACGATCTTTTCAACACGATTATAATGCAAAAACTCAATTTTCTGTACTTTTTACTCTGTTTAAAGTCCAACAAGTCCATTTTGCGGCCCATTTAGACCCGTTTTTCTGAATCCTTTATAAAAAGGACCGCAAAATAAGTTTTAATCAAAATTTAGGAGTTCATATAATTGATTACGAGCTTTTCAACATCATTATATTGAAAAAAACTCAATTTATGTACTTTTTACTCAATTAAAAGTCCAACGACTCCAGTTTACGGCCCATTTAAACCTGCTCGACCCAAAACCTCTACAAAAAGGACCACAAAATAAGTATTAATCAAATTTTAGGAAATCAGACAAATTATTTTAAGCTTTTCAACACCATTATACAACAAAAACTCAATTTGTAGCAAAAATTATTACTTAGTTAAAATTCCAACGGGTCCATTATAAGGCACATACAGACTCGCTCGTCCGAAACCTCTACAAAATAGACCGCAAAACAAGTTTTAATTAATTTTTAGGAGATCATAAAATTGTATACGAGCTTTTCAGTTCGATTATATTGCAAAAACTCAATTTCTGTATTTTTACCCAGTTAAAATTCCAACGATTCCATTGTAAGGACCATTTAGACCCGCTCGTCCGAAACCTCTACAAAAAAGACCACAAAACAAGTTTTAATCATATATTAGAAGATCATATAATTGATTGCAAGCTTTTCAGCACTATTATATTACAAAAACTCAATTTTATGTACTTTTTACATAGTTAAAATTCCAACTGGTCCATTGTTCGGCCCATTTAGACTCACTTGTTTGAAACCTCTACAAAAAAGGACCGCAAAACAAGTTTTAATAAAAATCGAGGAGTTCATATAATTTATAATGAGCTTTCCAACATAATAATATTACAATAACTCAATTTATGTACTTTTTGCTCAGTTAAAATTCCAACGGGTCCATTGTTCTGCCCATTTAAACCCGCTCTTCCGGAACCTCTACAAAAAGACCGCAAAACAACTTTTAATCAAGATGTGAGAGTTCATATAATTGATTGCAAGCTTTTCAACATGATTATATTGCAGAAACTCAGTTTTTGTACCTTTTACTTTGTTAAAAGTCCAACATCTTTATTTTACGGCCCATTTAGACTCGCTCTTCTTAGACCTTTACAAAAATGACAAAAAATAAGTTTTAATCAAAATTTAGGAGATCATATAATTGCTTACGATCTTTTCAACACGATTATAATGCAAAAACTCAATTTTCTGTACTTTTTACTCTGTTTAAAGTCCAACAAGTCCATTTTGCGGCCCATTTAGACCCGTTTTTCTGAATCCTTTATAAAAAAGACCGCAAAATAAGTTTTAATCAAAATTTGGAGTTCATATAATTGATTACGAGCTTTTCAACATCATTATATTGAAAAAAAACTCAATTTTATGTACTTTTTACTCAATTAAAAGTCCAACGACTCCAGTTTACGGCCCATTTAGACCTGCACGTCCCAAAACCTCTACAAAAAGGACCGCAAAATAAGTATTAATCAAATTTTAGGAAATCAGACAAATTATTTTAAGCTTTTCAACACGATTATACAACAAAAACTCAATTTGTAGCAAAAATTATTACTTAGTTAAAATTCCAACGGGTCCATTATAAGGCACATACAGACCCGCTCGTCCGAAACCTCTACAAAATGGACTGCAAAACAAGTTTTAATTAATTTTTAGGAGATCATAAAATTGTATACAAGCTTTTCAGTTCGATTATATTGCAAAAACTCAATTTCTGTATTTTTACCCAGTTAAAATTCCAACGGTTCCATTGTAAGGACAATTTAGACCCGCTCGTCCGAAACCTCTACAAAAAGGACCACAAAACAAGTTTTAATCATATATTAGAAGATCATATAATTGATTGCAAGCTTTTCAGCACTATTATATTACAAAAACTCAATTTTATGTACTTTTTACATAGTTAAAATTCCAACGGGTCCATTGTTCGGCCCATTTAGACTCACTTGTTTGAAACCTCTACAAAAAAGGACCGCAAAACAAGTTTTAATAAAAATCGAGGAGTTCATATAATTTATAATGAGCTTTCCAACATAATAATATTACAATAACTCAATTTATGTTCTTTTTGCTCAGTTAAAATTCCAACGGGTCCATTGTTCTACCCATTTAGACCCGCTCTTCCGGAACCTCTACAAAAAGACAGCAAAACAACTTTTAATCAAGATGTGAGAGTTCATATAATTGATTGCAAGCTTTTCAACACGATTATATTGCATAAACTCAGTTTTCGTAGAGGTTCTTTGTTAAAACTCCAATGGCTTTATTTTACGGCCCATTTAGACCCACTCTTCTTAGACCTTTACAAAAATGACAAAAAACAAGTTTTAATCAAAATTTAGGAGATCATATAATTGCTTACGATCTTTTCAACACGATTATAATGCAAAATCTCAATTTTCTGTACTTTTTACTCTGTTTAAAGTCCAACATGTCCATTTTGCGGCCCATTTCGACCCATTTTTCTGAATCCTTTATAAAAAGGTCCGCAAAATAAGTTTTAATCAAAATTTAGGAGTTCATATAATTGATTACGAGCTTTTCAACATCATTATAATGAAAAAACTCAATTTTAGTACTTTTTACTCAATTAAAAGTCCAACGACTCTAGTTTACAGCCTATTTGGACCTGATCGTCCCAAAACCTCTACAAAAAGGACCACAAAATAAGTATTAATCAAATTTTAGGAAATCAGACAAATTATTATAAGCTTTTCAACATGATTATGCAACAAAAACTCAATTTGTAGCAAAAGTTATTACATAGTTAAAATTCCAACGGGTCCATTATAAGGCACAGACATACCCGCTCGTCCGAAACCTCTACAAAATGGACCGCAAAACAAGTTTTAATTAATTTTTAGGAGATCATAAAATTGTATACGAGCTTTTCAGTTCGATTATATTGCAAAAACTCAATTTCTGTATTTTTACCCAATTAAATTTCCAACGGGTCCATTGTAAGGACCATTTAGACCCGCCCGTCCGAAACCTCTACAAAAAGGACCACAAAACAAGTTTTAATCATATATTAGAAGATCATATAATTGGTTGCAAGCTTTTCAGGACTATTATATTACAAAAACACAATTTTATGTACTTTTTACTTAGTTAAAATTCCAACGGGTCCATTGTTCGGCCCATTTAGACTCACTCGTTTGAAACCTCTAGAAAAAGAACTGCAGAATAAGTTTTAATCAAAATTTAGGAGATTATACAATATATTACGAGCTTTTTAACACTATTATATTGCAAAAACCCAATTTCTGTACTTTTTACTTAGTTAAAAGTCCAATGGGTCCAATATAAGGCCCATTTAGCCCATTCGTCTAAAACCTCTACAAAAGGACCACAAAACAAGTTTTAATCAAATTTTAGGAGTTTAGATAAATGATTATGAATTTTTTAAGACTATTATAATGAAAAAACTAATTTCTGAACATTTTACTCAGTTCAAATTCCTACAGGTCCATTGTATAGCTCATTTATATCGGCTTTTCCGAAACGTCTATAAAATGGACCGCAAAAAAGGTTTTAATCGAAATTTAGGAGTTCATATAATGGATTACAAGCTTTTCAACACAATAATATTTCAAAGACTCAATTTTCTGTACTTTTTACACAATTAAATGTCAAAGGGGTAAATCTTACGGCCCATTTTCGACCCGCTCGTCCGAAACCTCTACAAAATGGACCGCAAAACAAGTTTTAATAAAAATCGAGGAGTTCATATAATTGATAATGATATTTCCAACATGATAATATTACAAAAACTCAATTTATGTACTTTTTGCTCAGTTAAAATTCAAATGTGTCCATTGTTCTGCCCATTTAGACCATCTCTTCTGGAACCTCTACAAAAAGACAGAAAAACAACTTTTAATCAAGATGTGAGAGTTCATATAATTGATTGCAAGTTTTTCAACACGATTATATTGCATAAACTCAGTTTTCGTACCTTTTACTTTGTTAAAAGTCCAACGACTTTATTTTACGGCCCATTTAGACCCGCTCTTCTGAGACCTTTACAAAAATGACGAAAAACAAGTTTTAATCAAAATTTAGGAGATCATATAATTGATTACGATATTTTCAACACAATTATGTTGCAAAAATTCAATTTTCTGTACTTTTTACTCTGTTTAAAGTCCAACAGGTCCATTTTGCGGCCCATTTAGATCCGTTTTTCTGAATCCTTTATAAAAAATACCGCAAAATTAGTTTTAATCAAAATTTAGGAGTTCATATAATTGATCACGAGCTTTTCAACATCATTATATTGAAAAAACTCAATTTATGTAGTTTTTAATCAATTAAAAGTCCAACGACTCTAGTTTACGGCCAATTTAGACATGCTCGTCCCAAAACCTCTACAAAAAGGACCGCAAAACAAGTATTAATCAAATATTAGGAAATCAGACAAATTACTACAAGCTTTTCAACATGATTATACAACAAAAACTCAATTTGTAGCAAAAATTATTACTTAGTTAAAATTCAACGGGTCCATTATAAGGCCCAAACAGACCCGCTTGTCCGAAACCTCTACAAAATGGAGCGCAAAACAAGTTTTAATTATTTTTTAGGAGATCATAAAATTGTATTTTAGCTTTTCAGCTCGATTATATTATAAAACTCAATTTCTGTATTTTTACCCAATTAAAATTCCAACGGGTCCATTGTAAGGACCATTTAGACCTGCTCGTCCGAAACCTCTACAAAAAGGACCAGCAAACAAGTTTTAATCATATATTAGAAGATCATATAAATGATTGCAAGTTTTTCAGAACTATTATATTAAAAAAACTCAATTTTATGTACATTTTACTTAGTTAAAATTCCAACCGGTCCATTGCTCGGCCCATTTAGATTCACTCGTATGAAACCTCTAGAAAAAGAACTGCAAAATAAGTTTTAATCAAAATTTAGGAGATTATACAATTTATTACGAGCTTTATAACACGATTATATTGCAAAAACTCAATTTATGTACTTTTTACTTAGTTAAAAGTCCAATGGGTCCAATATAAGGCCCATTTTGACCATTCGTTTAAAACCTCTACAAAAGGACCGCAAAACAAGTTTTAATCAAAATTTAGGAGTTCAGATAAATGATTATGAATTTTTTAAGACTATTATATTGAAAAAACTAATTTCTGAACATTTTCTCAGTTCAAATTCCTACAGGTCCATTGTATGGCTCATTTATATCGGGTTTTCCGAAACGTCTACAGAAAGGATCGCAAAAAATGTTTTAATCGAAATTTAGGAGTTCATATATTGGATTACAAGCTTTTCAACACGATAATATTGCAAAAACTCATTTTTCTGTACTTTTTACACAGTTAAAAGTCCAACGGGTAAATCTTACGGCTCATTTAGACTCGCTCGTCCGAAACCTCTACAAAAAGGACCGCAAAACAAGTTTTATTCAAATTGGAGGAGTTCATATAATTGATAATGAGCTTTCCAACATGATTACATTTTAAAAACTCAATTTATGTACTTTTTGCTCAGTTAAAATTCCAACAGGTCCATTGTTCAGCCCATTTAGACCCGCTCCTCCGGAACCTCTACAAAAAGATCGCAAAACAACTTTTAATCAAGATGTGAGAGTTCATATAATTGATTGCAAGCTTTTCAACACGATTATATTGCAGAAACGCAGTTTTTGTACCTTTTACATTGTTAAAAGTCCAACGGCTTTATTTTACGGCCCATTTAGACCCGCTCTTCTGAGACCTTTACAAAAATGACGAAAAACAAGTTTTAATCAAAATTTAGGAGATCATATAATTGCTTACGATCTTTTTAACACGATTATGTTGCAAAAACTAAATTTTCTGTAGTTTTTACTCTGTTTAAAGTCCAACGGGTCAATTTTGCGGCCCATTTAGACCCATTTTTCTAAATCCTTTATAAAAAGAACCGCAAAATAAGTTTAAATCAAAATTTAGGAGTTCGTATAATTGATTATGAGCTTTTCAACATCATTATATTGCAAAAAAAACTCAATTTATATACTTTTTACTCAATTAAAAGTCCAACGACTCTAGTTTACGGACAATTTAGACTTGCTCGTCCCAAAACCTCTACAAAAATGACCGCAAAATAAGTATTAATCAAATATTAGGAAATCAGACAAATTATTACAAGCTTTTCAACACGATTATACAAAAAAACTCAATTTGTAGCAAAAATTATTACTTAGTTAAAATTCCAACGGGTCCATTATAAGGCCCATGCAGACCCGCTTGTCCGAAACCTCTACAAAATGGAGCGCAAAACAAGTTTTAATTAGTTTTTAGGACATCATAAAATTGTATTCGAGCTTTTCAGCTCGATTATATTGCAAAAACTCAATTCTTGTATTTTTACCGAGTTAAAATTCCAGTGGGTCCATTGTAAGGACCATTTAGACCCGCTCGTCCGAAACCTCTACAAAAAGGAGTACAAAACAAGTTTTAATCATATATTAGATGATCATATAATTGATTACGAGCTTTTCAGCACGATTATATTACAAAAACTAAATTTTATGTACTTTTTTCTTAGTTAAAATTCCAACGGGTCCATTGTTCGGCCCATTTAGACTCACTCGTTTGAAACCTCTAGAAAAAGAACTGCATAATAAGTTTTAATCAAAATTTAAGAGATTATACAATTTATTATGAGCTTTTTAAAACGACTATATTGCAAAAACTCAATTTCTGTACTTTTTACTTAGTTAAAAGTCCAATGGGTCCAATATAAGGCACATTTAGACCATTCGTTTAAAACCTCTATAAAAGGACCGCAAAACAAGTTTTTATCAAAATTTAGGAGTTTAGATAAATGATTATGAATTTTTCAAGACTATTATATTGCAAAAACTAATTTCTAAACATTTTACTCAGTTCAAATTCCAACAGGTCCATTGTATGGCTCATTTATACCGACTTTTTCTGAAACGTCTATAAAAAGAATCGCAAAAAAAGTTTTAATCGAAATTTAGAAGTTCATATAATTTATTACAAGCTCGTCCGAAACCTCTTCTGAAACGTCTATAAAAAGGACCACCAAAAACTCAAGTTTCTGTACTTTTTACACAGTTAAAAGTCTAACGGGTAAATTTTACGGCCCATTTAGACACGCTCGTCCGAAACCTCTACAAAAGAATCACAAAACAAGTTTTAATAAAAATTGAGGAGTTCATATAATTGATAACGAGCTTTCCAACATGATTATATTACAAAAACTCAATTTATGTACTTTTTGCTCTGTTAAAATTCTAACGGGTCCATTGTTCTACCCATTTAGATCCGCTCTCCCGGAACCTCTACGAAAAGACCGCAAAATAACTTTTAATCAAGATGTAAGAGTTCATATAATTGATTGCAATCTTTTCAACGCGATTATATTGTAGAAACTCAGTTTTTGTACCTTTTTCTTTGTTAAAAGTCCAACGGCTTTATTTTACGGCCCATTTAGACCCGCTCTTCTAAGACCTTTACAAAAATGATGTAAAACAAGTTTTAATCAAAATTTAAGAGATCGTATAATTAATTACGATCTTTTCAACACGATTATATTGCAAAAACTCAATTTTCTGTACTTCTCTGTTTAATGTCCAACAGGTCCATTGTACGGCCCATTTATACCCGTTTTTTTGAATCCTTTATAAAAAGGACCGCCAAATAAGTTTTAATCAAAATTTAGGAGTTCACATAATTGATTACGAGCTTTTCAACATCAATATATTGCAAAAACTCAATTTATGTAGTTTTTACTCAATTAAAAGTCCAACGACTCCAGTTTCCGGCCCATTTAGACATGCTCGTCCCAGAACATCTACAAAAGGACCGCAAAACAAGTTTTAATCAAATTTTAGGTGTTCATATAATTGATTACGAGCTTTTCAACACGATTATATTGCAAAAACTCAATTTATGTACTTTTTACTCAGTTAAAATTCAACGGGTCCATTGTTCGGCCCATTTAGACACGTTTGTCCGAAACCTCTACAAAAAGGATCGAAAAATAAGTTTTAATCAAAACTCACAAGTTTGTATAATTGATTACGAGCTTTTCAACATGATTATATTGCAAAAACTCAAGTTCTGTACTTTTTACTCAATTAAAAGTCCTACGGGACCATTTTACTTCCCATTTAGACTCGCTCGTCCGAAACCTCTACAAAAAGGACTGCAAAACAAGTTTTGATCAAATTTTAGGAGTTCAAATAATTGATTGCGAGCTTTTCAACACTAAACTATTGCATAAACACAATTTCTTTAATTTTTACTTAGTTAAAAATCCAATGGGTCCATTGTAAGGCCCATTTAAATCTGCTCGTCTGAAACTTTTACAAAAATGACCGCAAAACCAGGTTGAATCAAAATTTAGGAGTTCATATATTGATTACGAGCTTTTCAACATGATTGTA
Source organism: Hibiscus tridactylites (assembly GCA_958450335.1). NCBI lineage: Eukaryota > Viridiplantae > Streptophyta > Magnoliopsida > Malvales > Malvaceae > Hibiscus > Hibiscus tridactylites. The sequence goes on along the minus strand of OY288273.1, from coordinate 59,752,095 downwards.
TTGAAAAAACTCAAAGTTCTACATTTTTTACTCAGTTAAAAGTCCAACAGGTCCATTTTACGGAACATTAAAACCCGCTTGTCCGAAACCTCTACAAAAGAACCACAAAATAAGTTTTAATCAAAATTTAAGAGTTCATATAATTTATTATGAGCTTTTTAACATGGTTATATTCCAACGGGTTCATTGTTCGGCCCATTTAGATATGATTATATTGCAAAAAATGAATTTTTGTACTTTTTACTCAATTAAAAGTCCAGCAGGTCCATTTTACGGCCCATTTAGACATGCTCGTCCGAAACCTCTACAAAAAAGGATCGCAAAACAAGTTTTAATCAAATTCTAGGAGATTAGAAAATTTATTATGAGCTTTTCAACCTTATTATATTATATGAACTCGATTTATCTAATTTTTTCTCAGTTAAAATTCCAACATGTCCATTCTTCAGCCCCTTTAGACTCGCTCGTCTGAAACCTCTACAAAAAGGACCGCAAAATAAGTTTTAATTAAATTTTAGGAAATCAGACAAATTATTACGAGCTTTTCAACACGATTATATAACAAAAACTCAATTTTTAGCTAAAATTATTACTTAGTTAAAATTCCAACGATACCACTATAAGGCCCATACAGACCCACTCGTTTGAAACCTCTAAAAAATGGACCGCAAAACAAGTTTTAATTAAATTTTAGGAGACCATAAAATTGTATACGAGCTTTTCAGCTCGATTATAATTCAAAAACTCAATTTCTGTATTTTTACTATGTTAAAACTCCAACGAGTCCACTGTAAGGACCATTTAGACCCGCTCGTCCGAAACTTCTACAAAAAGGACCACAAAACAAGTTTTAATCATATATTAGAAGATCATATAATTGATTACGAGCTTTTCGGCACGATTATATTACATAAACTCATTTTTATGTACTTTTTACTGAGTTAAAATTCCAACGGGTCCATTTTTCGGCCCATTTAAATATGCTCGTCCGAAACTTTTACAAAAGGACCGCAAAACGAGTTTTAATCAAATTTTAGGAGTTCACATGATTGATTACGAGCTTTTCAACACGATTCTATTGAAAAAACACAATTCATGTACTTTTTACTCAGTTAAAATTCCAACTAGTCTATTATAAGGCCCATTTAGACACGCTCGTCCGAAACCTTTACAAAAAGGACCATAAAATAAGTCTTAATTAAATTTTAGGAGATCATATAATTGTATACGAGCTTTTCAACTCAATTATATTTCAAAAACACAATTTTTGAACTTTTTACTCAGTAAAAAGTCCAATCGGTCCATTGTAAGGCCCATTTAGACCCATTCGTCCGAAACCTCTACAAAAGGACCACAAAAAGTTTTAATTAAACTTTAGAAGATCATATAATTAATTACGGGCTTTCACGCATGATTATATTGCTAAAAGTCAATTTTCTGCACTTTTTACACAGTTAAAATTCTAACGGGTCCTTGTTCGGCCCATTTAGACCCCCTCGTCTGAAACTTCTAGGAAAAGGACCGCAAAATAAGTTTTAATCAAATTTTAGGAGATCAGACAATTTATTACAAGCTTTTCAACACGATTATATTACAAAATATCGATTTATGTACTTTTACTCAATTAAAACTCCAACGTGTCCATTGTAAGGCCCATACAGACCCGCTCGCCCGAAACCTCTACAAAAAGGACCACAAAACAAGTTTTGATCAAACTTCAGGAGATCATAAAATCGTATACGAGCTTTTCAACTCGATTATATTGCAAAAACTCAATTTATGTAGTTTTTACTCAATTAAAATTCCAACGGGTCCATTGTAAGGCCCATTTAGACCCGCTTGTCCGAAACCTCTAAAGAAGGACCACAAAACAAGATTTAATCAAATTTTAGAAGATTATATAATTGATTATGAGCTTTTCAGCACAATTATATTGCAAAAACTCAATTTCGGTACTTTTTATTCAGTTAAAATTCCAACGTGTCCATTTTTATGCCCATTTAGACTTGCTCGTCTGAAACCTCTACAAAAAAGACCGAAAAATAAGTTTTAATCAAATTTTAGGAGATCGTACAATTTATTACAAGCTTTTCAACACGATTATATTGCAAAAACTCAATTTCTGTACTTTTTACTTAGTTCAGCTTTTCCGAAATCTCTATAAAAAGGACCGCAAAACAAGTTTTAATCAAAATTTAGGAGTTTATATAATTGATTATGAGCTTTTCAAGACGATTATATTGCAAAAACTAATTTCTGAACTTTTTACTCAGTTCAATTTCCAACATGTCCATTGTATGGCCTATTTAGACTGGCTTGTCTGAAACCTTTATAGAAAGGATCGCAAAACAAGTTTTAATAATAATTTCGGAGTTCATATAATTGATAACGAGCTTTCCAGGACGATTATATTGCAAAATCTCAATTTATGTACTTTTTGCTCACTTAAAATTCCAACGGGTCCATTGTTCGGCACATTTAGACCTGCTCTTCCGAAACTTCTACAAAAAGAACCGCAAAACAACTTTTAATTAAGATGTAAGAGTTCATATAATTGATTGCGAGCTTTTCAACATGATTATATTGCAAAAAATGAATTTCTATCTTTTTTACTCAATTAAAAGTCTAACGGGTCCATTTAACGGCCCATTTAGACATGCTCATCCAAAACCTCTATAAAAAGGACCGCAAAATGAATTTTAATAAAATTTTAAGAGTTCATATAATTGATTACGAGCTTTTCAACACAATTCTATTGTAAAAACTCAATTCCTATACTTTTTACTCGGTAAAAGTCCAATGAGTCCATTGTAAGGACCATTAAGACTCGCTCGTCTGAAACCACTACAAAAAGGACCACAAAACAAGTTTACTATAAGGCTCATTTAGACCCGCTCGTCCAAAACCTTTACAAAAAAAGGACCGCAAAACAAGTCTTAACAAAATTTTATGAGATCATATAATTGTATATGTAACACCCCTTCCCGGTCTGGTCGAGAACCGGGTCGGAAGGTGCTATCGATTATCAATACAATAATTGGTGCGACAAAATTTTAGTTTAATTTTAACATTTACATCAACAACATTCAATAACACAATACTTTGGTGTATATAGTTCTAATTAATCCACATGAATCAATAATTAATCAATTAGGACTACATATTAACTATTACAAGTTTGAGGGACCAAACTGTAAATTTGATAGATTAGCGGTCCTTCGATGCAATTGGTTATACTATAATGAAGTTCATCACAATTTTAACAAACTTGTGAAATTCAATTTAGTCCTTCAGGATTCAGTGACTAAACTGTGAACATTTGTAGTCTGTTTAATATGCCTTTAACTAACTTACTAACCCCGTATCGAAACACCCTATGGCTATTTCGAAACGGGTGGATGATGGTCAACCCTTGTTGACTTACCCTTTAGACCGTATCGATACGAATATGCCCTGTATCGAAACAAGTTGTGGAACCCCCTTAGCCCGGCCTAGACGCCCGACCCGAACTAAAAAGATTACACGAGCAAAACCGAAGCCAACTCGCTAAAGCCGACTTCGATTAACAACCCTTTTTTCTCTTTTTTTCCTAGATGCATTTTAAGCCCTATGAGTTCAACAAATCACTTAGAAGAAAACGGCACAGCGAGCGGAGTTCGTTTAGGGGTTCAATTGCGCAAGTTACACATTTAAGGACTAAATTGTAATTTTAGCAAATTATAGGGACCAATACAATTTTAAGATTAACATCCATTAATTAGTCATGAAACATGCTTCCATGTAAAAATTCATCACAGAGGAACCATCCAAACTCATCCAATTGAACATACAACATTCAGGGACCAAAATGTAATTTTTTAGACTTTAAAAGGAACTTTTAATTGAAAATAAAAGTCGAGTATCGGTACTCCTGAGGCCCGTATCGATACGTGGGAAGACAGTAGATCAATTGGAAAGAAGGTATCGATACCCTTCCCCGCGTATTGGTACGCCCTTCAAAGATAGCCCAAGTGTATCGATGCGCGGGCAAATCGTATCGATACCCCGGTGTTATTTAGCCTACAAATAACCTTTGAGTATCGATACTCGAACCTGAGTATCGATACGCATACCAGATTGGCTTCACAAACAACTCCAAAATGCATTTTAATCAGCCAAGCATGCTCAAGCATCAATAGATAAACATCCCTATGCATATACTACATGTCAAACATGCTTAAATGCAACTACAAAGGGTTTTTCCAATCCAATACATGCAATTCTAGTAAGCTATAGCATGCATCTCATGAGCAAGACCATAAAACATACGAAAAAGCATCATTCTTCCTCAAGCAGCATATAATGGCCATTTTACAAACCCAAATAGACAAATCAACAAATCTCAACCAGGAAGTTCTAAAACAAGTCTCCCAAACGGAGGTTATTTCCCCATTGCCAAAATCTACTTATTTAAAATCACCAAAGTTCATACTTGAGTTTGAGTGATGAATTAGGTGTTCTCACTCGCTACTCCTCAGCCCTCAAGCTTAGTTATTTGCAATGTTGGAAAAAGGAGCGTAAGCACTCTTCCTTAGTGAGGGAAAGCTCAATACACATCAACAATGCAATTTTTAAAACACAAGTTGAAATCATATCATACTCAATCTCAATTCAAGCTTTCAAAACCAAAGCAAACCATTCTTTAACCATGTTCCACATGTATCATTAGCCACATGCATTGTTCACAATGCAAATCTACATTAAGCCTCACTTGCTTAATTCACATGCATAGATTTGTCCTATGCAACATCTCATCATCAAGCATCTCATGCACAATAATCCATTATGCATTCATTATAATCATGATACATGTGGAACAATAAACATATATATTGGCTTACAACATCCCGGCATAGGCTCACCCCTATCCGTTGTGATAGACTCACCTCTATCACTTTTACAAACAATATCAGATACTCGAACTTGTATAAGCTCACCCCTATACGTTGTGATAGAGTTACCTCTATCACTCAAGGAAGGGATCACCTCCATCATAATAGCTACGAATGGAATTAGGCTCACCCCTAACCCATAGTGAGAGACTCGCCGCTACCACCAGCAATAGGCTCACCCCTATTACGTCACGTAGCTAGACACACGTACGATTTATAGATTATAGTACACTCACTTCCTATTTGTCGACTGTTGAGTGTGCAAAAGTTCTACTTTTTATCCCCTATTTAACTCATATTTCTGCTACATTCAAGCATAATCCATTGCATTTAGGATATATTTCACATATACATCACAATTATATAAAATGGCACAGTTGCTACTGATTTTGGTTACTTTTGTAGGTAGCTGCTGTAGCAGACTCAGGGTAGTGGAGAAGCAAAACTGGAACACAGGACTGAAGTCGAGAAGGACGACACTTCCGTGGTAGCCAATGACGACAGCACTAGTGAAGGGAAAAGTGAAGTGGAGCTCGACAGAAAGAGGAATTTAAGCCGGTCTGTCGTGGGTCACTCCCATATTTTTCTGAGCCCTAGATCAGAATGAAGGCCAAGCCCAAAGTTCAAGGAAGAAACCCAAAGCAAGAAAAGGGGACGAATTAAAGGCATCTACTTTGAAGATTTAGTCTTTAATAGAGTTGTACTTTAATTTAAACTTGTATTCTTGCCATATTAGAAAACTTGAACCCAAGACCTATATAAAGGCATGTAATTCGACCTATGGAAGGACATCACATTCTCTAGCCATCTTCCCCAAAACCCTAGTCGTTTTCCCCCTTCTCATCACGTTCTAAACTTCCCCTAGGGCTAAGGGTTGATTCTGTAAAGTAGTTGCAAGGATTGTCTTGTTTTAGGATTTTTTCTGTTCAATAAAATAGACTTCAAGTTTGCTTATTCTGGTTCTCAACATCTTGCAAGAGTATCGGGAGAGCATTGTGAGATTATTCATTTACTTAATATCGGGAGAGTTAGGTATACGAAAGGAATAAGTACAAGTTCTCCAGTTTATGGTTGAACTATCTCGGACCTAGGGATAGGACGAGGTTAAGTGGCTAAGGAAGAAATCAACAACATCGGTGTTCATCCTTCGATTCACGCCAGGAGGTATCATCTAAGACGTGTTCATCGACAGACTTGGACCTAGGGATAAGACAGGTCACATAAGGGATTCTTGCAAAGCTTGAAGTACAGAGTTGTGTGATCGCTGCCGCGACAACAACAGACTGCTGCCGCCGCGATAGGAGCGGCGAAAGAACATGAAGTCCTATACAGTGCAACACCCGCACTACTGAGCAAATCAATACCGACCTATTTCTTTACCCTGAATCTTTTAATCTTTTATCTTCAGTATTCTTCGATATTTTCCTACAAACATTTAAATTCTCTTTTTCTTTCTTGTGCAACAATCCAAGGATAAAGCTATTTCCAGTCCCTGTGGATTCGACATCTGATACTTCGTGTATCACTTTACTACTTGCGTCGTGTACACTTGCACTCTATTGCGATAGACTCTTTTACATGCAACATCGACCAATGTATCCATATATTAAAAATGGATCATTCACTTGCCAATATACCCATAATACCATGTTAACTCACTGCTTACAATGCATCATTAAAAATCATCTCATATCCAAAAATTAAACATGCTTTTAAATAGCAAATACCATCTCATACAAGATCATATCATCTTGTATCAAACCAAACCATTTCATGGGATAAACACAAGCAAAATCATGCTTAAAACCATGCATAACAATGAGTAACAACCATTATCAAAACATGAACATGATAAACCATGGAGTCCATTTCAAACCGAAAACCAAGAGAGTTCAAGTAACCATACTTACTTCCGAGATTAGCTAAGCGTTTCAAGCCTACACTAACCTCCCAATACCTCGTATCCAAGCTTAACAAATCATTAAAACACATAAACCCACCAATAGCGAAACTTCACCTACCGACGCGAAGATCACTCGTCTGAAACTTCCAAAATCACTTCGCTAGCTTCCAGATCAATATCCTCTACTTTTAGATCATCAAAAACAGAGATCCAATGCATTAAAATGCATTCTAACTCCAGCAACTAAACACAAACTCGTTGCCCAGCAAAACAACATCAATTTACCTATATGAAACAACCAAAAACTCATTCGGTGGCTTCCTAAACCACGCCCAGCCAACAATCAACACTTCAAATCATTAATATTCATCAAATCACATCTCAAGGATTTCGAGTTCTAAAGTATGAAAATTCTTTTTCAACATCATTATCACCTCAAAACTCAATTATAATCCATCTAAAATAGAGCTCATCAACAACACTCCGAAAATCAAGAATTAAACCTTAGTTTGCAAGATTTTGATCTTAAATCAAAACTATAATCAAAACTCAGTTAAAAACAACAATTGAGAGTCAAAAATCTTGGGAATTTCAATAAAGAACTTTGATTAGAGTTTGAGAACAGGATTTACCTCCAATCCTTGCTTTCCTTAAGATTTGACAAGTTTTTCTTCACAATTCTTGAAGAAAATGGTTATGAGATCAAAGTGAGAGTGTTTGGGAGAAAAGAAATCTGGAGAAAAATACTTTAGAAAGTTGTTTTGCTGAAAATGAAGAGTGAAAAGTTAGTTACATAAATGAAACTTCCAAATTAATGATATTATTTGATAAATAAATAAAATCCCCTTTTTAAACAATTACTTAAAATTCATTTAAAAAACATGTCAAATTAAGGAAATGTGTAATTCGACAAAAGCTCCCGAAAGATTCTAAGATTTTGACCCCTCTTTTGAAATTTACATTTTCAATAGTTTTAAAACTTTACATTTTGGTCACCGCCCAAAATGTACCTTTTACAAAACTCTTTTTGTAAAATTGATTTGACCAACCTCTTAAACATGATTTTAGAGGATTTTAGCAATTTTCGTCATATTTTTATCCTATCCCGAGCCATGATTTCCCTGAACCACCTAATACGATTCGAACTGTTTCCGACCGGCTCAATCTGATGTCTAAAACACCAAGGCACAAAACCAGGGCGTTACAACTCTCCCCTACTTAGGAACTTTCATCCTCGAAATTTTACCTAAAGGAAAAAGGTGCGGGAACTACTTCAACATGTCTGCTTTACTTTCCTACGTGGCCTCCTCGACTCCTCGATGTCACCACAAAACCTTCACAAGCTCTATCGTTTTGCCACGAAGAACTTTGCTACTCGAGTCAAGGATCTTCACCGGTTCATCATCATAGGATTTATCCGGGTTCAACTCTATCTCCTCAACAGACATCACATGCGTAGGATCCTATCTATACCTCCGCAACATCGAAACATGAAACACATCATGGATCTTTTCCAACTCGGGAGGCAACCTCAACCGATAAGCCACAAGACCCACTCACTCCACAACCTCATAAGGTCCAATAAACCTCGGGCTAAGCTTACCCTTACACCCAAATATCATCACCTTCTTCCAAGGAGATACTTTCAAAAACACACGTTCTCCAACTGCGAACTCAATCTCCTTACGCTTCAAATCCGCGTAAGACTTTTGCCGATCCGATGCTGCTTTTAAGCGCTCATAAATGAGCCTCACCTTCTCAATGGTTACTCTCAACAAGTTAGGCATCGACACCAACTTTTACCCTGTTTTTGCCCAACAAAGAGGAGTTCTACACTTTCTCCCATACAAAGCCTCGTATGGTGCCATTTGAATTCTTGCCTGGTAACTATTATTGTATGCAAACTCAACCAAAGGCAAGTGCTTCTCCCAAGAACCTTGGAAATCAATAACGCAGCATCTCAACATGTCGTCAAGCACTTTGATAACACGCTCTGATTGCCCATCCGTCTGAGGATGATAAGAAGTACTAAAATTCAATCGTGTACCCAAGGCTTGATGCAAACATTCCCAAAACCTCGATGTGAACCTCAGATCTCTATCCGACACTATAGACTTCGGCACCTCGTGCAAACGCACAATCACAGTGATATACAGCTCGTCTAGCTTATCCAATGAATACGTAGTATGCACATGCAAGAAATGTGCACACTTCGTAAGGCGATCAACAATCACCCATACATAATTCTTCTTCGATGGTGACAAAGGCAAACCAGACACAAAATCCAAGGTTATCCTTTCCCACTTCCATTCTGGGATTTTCAATGGTTGCAACAACCAAGAAGGAACCTGATGTTCAGCCTTCACTCGCTGACAAACCATGCATCTGCCAACAAATTCAGTAACATCCTTCTTCAACCCCACCCAATAGTACTCATCCTTCAAACCACGATACATCTTCGTACTACCATGGTGCATAGTGAAAGGACTACTATGAGCTTCAGTCAGAATAGTACGCCTCAACTCAACATCATTCAGCCCCACTATCCAACTCCCAAAGCACAGAACACCATCATCATTGAAACTAAAATCCGAAGGCTTACCATCTGCAATATCTTGAACGTGAGGGATAAGAGAATCATCAAGCAACTGCTTATCCTTGATCAACGGAATCAAGGATGGTTTCACTTGCAATTTGGCAACAAGACCGCCATCTCGTGATATGCTCAAGCGAGCAAACATCGCCCTCAACTCCACAGCCACCTTCCTTCTCAAAGTATCAACCACAACATTGGCCTTCCCAGGATGATACTTGATCGAAAGATCAAAATCCTTAAGCATCTCCACCCATTGTCGTTGCCTAAGATTCAACTCCTTTTAACACATAAGATACTTCAAACTCTTATGATCTGTGAATACCACACACTTCTCGCCATAAAGGAATGCCTCCAAATCTTTAAAGCAAACACAACAGCCGCGAGCTCAAGATCATGAGTAGGGTAGTTACGCTCATGCACCTTGAACTATCTAGATGTATATGCCATAACCTTACCCTCTTGCATCAACACACGTCCCAAACCGACTTAAGACGTATCACTATAGACTACAAACTCCTTACAAGACTCAAGTTGAATCAAGACAGGAGTTTGCGTCAAAGCTTCCTTCAGCTTCTCAAAAGCTTGTTGCCTCGCATATGTCCACTCAAAGAGAATATTCCTCTGCAACAACTTGGTCAGAGGTGCAGCAATCTTCGAGAAACCCTCGACAAACCTATGGTAATATCCAGCCAAGCCAAGAAAACTTCGCACCTCTGTTACCGACTTAGGCAATTTCCAATTCATCACTGTCTCTATCTTATGTGGATCAACACGAATACCCTCGGTTGATACAACATGTCTAAGGAAGACTACCTTCCTAAGCCAAAACTCACACTTGCTCAGCTTAGCATAAAGCTGGTTTTCGAACAACACTTGCAAAATTGTCCTTAAGTGTCTATCATGATCCTCCTCGGTACGAGAGTACACAAGGATGTCATCGATGAACAATACCATAAACTGATCCAAAAATTCATGGAATATGCGATTCATCATGTCCATGAAAGCAACAGGTGCGTTGGTTAATCCAAAAGGCATCACTAAGAACTCATAATGCACGTACCCTGTCCAAAAACCTGTCTTAGGTACGTCCACATCCTTCACCTTCAACTGGTAATACCCTGACCTCAAATCAATCTTAGAAAACACCACAGCTCCTCGAAACTGATCAAAGAGACCATCAATCCTTGGCAAGGGATACTTGTTCTTGATCATCAACTTGTTCAGTTGCCAATAATCTATACACATATGCATTGCCCCATCTTTCTTCTTTACAAACAACACCGGCGCACCCCAAGGTGATACACTCGGCCGGATGAATCCTCGATCAAGCAACTCCTGAAGTTGCATCTTCAACTCTTTCAACTCTTTCGGTTCCATTCGATAAAGAGAAATGGAGACCAGAGTCGTATTCTTATACAACTCGATACAAAACTCAACTTCCTTGTTTGGTGGTAATCCAGACAACTCTTTCGGAAAGACACCTGGAAAATCGCAAACGGTTCTGATGTCTTGCACATGTACATCCTTTGCACTAGGATTCATCACATAGGCAAGATAAGCATCACAACCCATCCTTAGCATACGTCTTGCTTCCAAAGCCGAAACAACATTATATAAGAATTTCACATTCTCGCCTACTATCACCACCTTATAATCATCAGCAAGCTTAAAGGTAATTCGTTTAACAATGAAATCAACAACAGCATAATGCTCAGACAACCAATCTATTCCAAGAATCACATCAAAGCCATAAAAAGGTAATTCCATCAAATCCACAGGAAAACATGATCTTGCTTGACCCTGCACCCCACAGTCCCAACAAGTCCTTGGGACACCTCAACACTCCCCAGTTGATGTCTCCCACAACGGTTGCAAACTGAAGCACGAGCACCAACATTCTGACCATGCTGCCCACGACCTGATCCACCACCACAACCTCGACGATGATCCCTCTAATAACCTCTATCTCGTGGCCTTTTGCCACAATCACGCCCACCATCATGGTCTGCACTCCTCTTCCCTGAACTAGAGCCTCCAAATCGAGTCGTCGGCCCTAGACTCGGCTCTATATCCTTTGGTCGTGAGACCAGCACATCAAATTCTCTATACTCAGCTGCTAGCACGTATATATTAACTTCCCTTATCAACCCATAGCGGAAACGGTCACACCTCACCCGCTCGTCTGGTACTAACTCAGGTGCATAATGGCTCAACCTCACAAACTGCACCTCATACTCAGCAACCGACATACTGCCATGTGCTAGAGCCATGAATTCACACTTCTTCTCGTCCAGATAATGGATCCCCAAGAACATTTTCTTGAACACATTCATGAAAAGGCCCAATCAATTTCATCATGTTCCATCCCAACTGTGATAGCTGTCCACCATGTATACGCATCGCCATGCAAAAATGACACAACGCTGCCCAACTTCTGGACATTATTACAGTTCATCTATCCCAAGATTCGCTTGGTACTCTCAAACCAAGCCTAAGACCCCTCAAGACTCAACCCTCTGAATCAGCACTACCCAGGCTACGTAAACGCTCCAGAGGCAACCCAGGATTGGCACCCTGCTATGGTGCAGCTGCATGTAAACCAACTACTCCCGCCTGAAAGGCTCCAACAATAGCTTGCATCAGAACTGTCATATCCGGAACACCTTGTCCCGGTGTTCCCTATGATGCAACACCTCCAGCACCAACTCCAGCCCCAACTCCTGCCTCACCACCTGCAGGTGGTCCACCCGGAAGAGGAGGTGGTACATTCTCTACTCGCTCTTCTAGCCCATCCTCGGCCACAACTAGGTCATTGCCCCTCGTCTCTCATCTCGTACCCATGGTGAAAGAAATGTACTATAACACAAATACGACAATAAAATCAATCAGGATTTCGGTAGCAAGGACCTAAGTCACTTAATTCATTTGATCAAAACAAAATTTCCTTTATTAGTAGCTTTGGCCATGGGTACCCCATTCATACCTCAATTATTACAGAAAATCAACTTACAATACGATCATATTTAACTCACATATAATTCACAACATCCAAGCATAGCATAATATCCACATTTCACTAAAATCATGCTATTCTCACCCAACATGCCATTAGTACCAATATAAGCATAAAAAACTTACCAAATTAACTTACCATCATCCCCAATTCTTTCGAAACCTATCTCTGATACCAACAAATGTAACCCCCTTTGCCCAGCCTAGACGCCCGACCCGAACTAAGAAGATTACACGGGGAAAACTGAAGCCAACTCGCTAAAGCCGACTTCGATTAACGACCTTTTTTTTTCATTTTTTCCTAGATGCATTTTATGCCCTATGGGTTCAACAAATCACTTAGAAGAAAACGACACAATGATCAGAGTTCATTTAGGGGTTCAATTGTGCAAGTTACACATTTAAGAACTAAACTGTAATTTTAGCAAATTACAGGAACCGATCCAATTTTAAGTTTACCATCCATTAATTAGTCATGAAACATGCTTCTATGTCAAAATTCATCATAAACGGACCATCCAAACTCATCCAATTGCACATACAACATTTAGGGACCAAAATGTAATTTTATAGACTTTAAAAGGCACTTTTAACTGAAAATAACGGTCGAGTATCAGTATCCTTGAGGCTCGTATCGATACGCGGGAAGACAGTAGCTCAATTGGAAAGAAGGTATTGATACCCTTCCCCGTGTATTGGTACACCCATAAAACCATGTTAACTCACTACTTACAATGCATCATTAAAAATCATCTCATATCCCAAAATTAAACATGCTTTTAAATAGCAAATACCATCTCATACAAGATCTTATCATCTTGTATCAAACCAAACCATTTCATGGGATAAACACAAGCAAAACCATGCTTAAAACCATACATAATAGTGAGTAACAACCATTATCAAAACATGAACATGATAAACCATGTAGTCCATTTCAAAGCGAAAATCGAGAGAGTTCAAGTAACAATACTTATTTTAGAGATTAGCTAAGAGTTTCAAGCTTACACTAACCTCCCAACACCTCGTATCCAAACTTAACAGAGCTTTAAAACACATCCACTCACCGATACGCAAAACTTCACGTGCCGACGCGAAGATCACTCGTTCTAAACTTTCAAAATCGCTTCGCTAGCTTCCGAATCAATATCCCTTCTTTTAAATCATCAAAAATAGAGATCCAATGCATTAAAATGCATACTAACTCCAGCAGCTAAACACAAACTTCTTGCCCAGCAAAACAACATCAATTTACCCATATGAAACAACCAAAATCTCATTCGATTGCTTCCTAAACCACGCCCAGCCAACAATCAACAATTCCAATCATTGATATTCATCAAATCACATCCAAAAACAACCTAAACCCTTCCTTATATCTCCATCAATCAATCTAACCATCAAATCACTTCAAAAACATAATTAAAACTATCATAAAACTCAAGGATCTCAAGGATTTGGGGATCTAAATCATTAAAACTCTTTTTCGACATCATAATCACCTCAAAACTCAATTATAATCCATCTAAAACAGCGCTATTCAACAACACTCTGAGAATCAAGTAATAAACCTTAGTTTTGCAATATTTTGATCTTAAATAAAAACTCAGTTAAAAACAACAATTGAGAGTCAAAAATCTTGGGAATTTCAATAAAGAACCTTGATTAGAGGTTGAGAACAGGATTTACCTCCAATCCTTGCTTTCCTTAAGATTTGACAAGTTTTGCTTCACAATTCTTAAAGAAAATGAACATAAATCTTTAAAATGGTTATGATATCAAAGTGAGAGTGTTTGGGAGAAAAGAAATCTGGAGAAAAGACTTTAGAAAGGTGTTTTGCTGAAAATGAAGAGTGAAAAGTTAGTTACGTAAACGAAACTTCCACATTAATGATTTTATTTGATGAATAAATAAAATCCCACTTTTAAACAATTACTTAAAATTCATTTAAAACACATGTCAAATTAAGGAAAGGTGTAATTGCACAAAAGCTCCCTAAAGACTCTAAGATTTTGACTCCTCTTTTTGAAATTTGCATTTTTCCATAGTTTTAAAACTTTAAATTTTGGTCACCGCCCAAAATGTACCACTTAGAAAACTCTTTTTGTAAAATTGATTTGACCTGTAACACCCGAGTTTAGGGGTCGGGTGAAAATAATATTTAAAATAATAAAATAATATTATGGGCTGTTTTGTTGGGTTGTCTGGTTTTTTGCCTCGTTTGTTCCTTCCGTTGTTGCCTTTCTCACATAGGACTTAATAATGCATCTAGATAAGATAAGATTTAATGAAAAGTTTTCTCGGGTTGTTAACCGAAGTGGAGCCTTAACGGGTTTTGCCTCGGTTATCCCCGTGTAGCCCACTCAGACTGGTCAAGCGTCTGGATCGGGACGAGGGGTTACATTTGTTGGTATCAGAGCCTAAGGTTTCCGAGACCTTGGGCAGGTAAGTGAGGTAAGTTAAATTCTTGTATTCTGATTGCACGATGTTTGCTTTCCATGTAAGTATGCTTTGATGTATGCTTGTTTGATCGTGTATGTATGTTGTTTAAAGCATGTTGAGTAGAGTCCAATTGTTTCTATTACATCGGAAAAAGGATTTTTAAGTGAGGGAACATAATTGAGCCACTTGGACCCTTGCCCTTGCTAACCCTATCTTTTATGTTGTTGTGTTGTAGTTGTTATCTGTGAGCACTTATGTCGAGGCCTAGAGGTAGACCGAGGTTGGTTCGTCAGGAACCACATGTTGCGGCTCCTGTTAATGAGTCGTTGGCTGGAGTAGAGGCTCCTGTGGGAGAGCCTGCTGTTGGAGTTGGAGATCCTCCACCACCACCACCTCCTCAGTCTGAAGCAGGAGGCGAGGCTGGAGCTGAGGGAGCGGGACCTCAAGTTGGTCAGGGTGGCCAAGGTTTTGTGGGAATAGACATGGCTCTGCTAATTCAAGCTAGAGCGGGAGCGTTTCAGGCTGCAGTTTCCGGAGCTCAAGCTGCAGCTCAGCCAAGAGGTGATGATGCTAGTTTACCCTTATAGAGGCTTCGTAGCTTGGAGGCAGAAGAGTTCATGGGATCTACACCTGAGAGATCAGAGTTGTGGTTGGAGAAGACAGTCTGTATCTTTGCTCAGATGGGATGTGTTGGAGCTCGTAAGTTGAGCTGTGTGGTCTCGTTGCTACAGGGTGATGCCTACACCTGATAGGGCACTATTACTACCGGTGTGCCAGAGGCCGAGATTGGTTTGAATTTCTTTGAAACTGCTTTCAGGAAGAGGTACTTGGGGTCGAGATATCTGGATGAGAAGAAGCGAGAGCTCATGGCTCTTGTTTAGGGAGATGTTTCACTGACATATTATGAGATTCGCTTTGTCCGTCTGAGTTAGTATGCTCTAGAGTTGGTTCCTACTGAGAGGGATCGTTGTAATCAGTTCAGATATGGACTTCATGAGGAGGTCAAGAGGTACACCTTGGCTTTAGATTATTCTGATTTTGATGTCTTGGTCGCTAGGGCCAAGGACATCGAGCATAGCTTGGGGCTGACCAAGCGTTCAGGAGGACCTAGTTCTGGGAAGAGACATAATAACTTTATCGAGGTGATACCAAGAGACATTGGGGCGGTGGACATCAGTTTGACCATAGGCGTGGCGGTGGCCACCATGGTAGAGGCCACCAAGGCCATAGAGCTGGAGGGCGTTTTCCCGAGTGCACTCATTGTGGGAGACATCATTCAGAAGAGTGTTGGGGTAACTTCCATGCTTGCTGGAACTATGGATCAAGAGACCACTTCAGGAGAGAGTGTCCGCATCAGGCGGCACAGGCACCAAATCTTGCACAGACTCCTGCGAGAGCGATTGACTATAAGAGAGGCCGTGGGCGCAGTCGTGGTTACTTCCAGCTGAGGGCTGATGCACCTAGGATAGAGGCACCGAGGAATCTTGCTCATGTTGTGGCAGTACATCCAGAGGCCGGTGGACCAGCTAGAGTCTACGCACAGAGAGAGGCAGGGAATGAGACATATGTGATAGCAGGTAATTTTGAGTTACAGTCCATGTCTTTGCTTTCCTTAGTTAATTCAGGTTCTACGCATTCTTACATTTTAAGTGAGCATGCAAAGAAGTTAGATACACCTGTTGAGATCTTAGATGTAGGTATGTATGCGACTAGTTCTTTCGGTGAGACAGTTGTAGTTAGAAGGATGTATAGGAGGTGTCCGTTGAAGATTCAGGGTCATGTGTTTCCGGTTGATATGATGGAACTTTCGTTCTATGATTTTGATATTATTTTGGGTATGGATTGGTTGGTTGAGCACAGAGCTAGTGTAGATTCTGAGACAAATAGAATTTCGTTGAAGCTTTCTAATGACTACCAGGTAGTGGTAGTAGGGGAGAATGTTAAGTTATTGTCGAATGTTGTGTCAGCTCTAGAGGCTCATAGGTTGATGGATTCCGGTTGTGGGGCTTACTTAGCGTATGTGATGAATCCAAATATGAGTTAGGTTAGACCGAAAGACATCAGAACAGTTTGTGATTTTTCGGATGTGTTTCCGGAAGAGTTACCAGGTTTGCCTCCTGACAGAGATGTAGAGTTTGTGATTGAGACTGTTTTAGGGTCTACTCCAGTTTCTATTACTCCGTACCGTATGGCTCCGAAAGAGTTGAAAGAGTTGAAGAGTCAGCTTCAGGAGTTACTAGACCGTGGTTTTATTAGGCCTAGTAGTTCGCCTTGGGGTGCTCCTGTGTTGTTTGTGAAGAAGAAGGATAACAGTATGAGAATGTGTATCGACTATAGACAGTTGAACCAGTTGACAGTGAAGAACAAGGATCCGTTGCCTCGTATCGATGACTTTTTTTATCAGTTTAGAGGTGCCTCAGTGTTTTCGAAGATAGATTTGAGATCAGGGTACTATCAGTTGAAGGTAAAAGAGTGTGATGTTCCGAAGGCAGCTTTTAGGACTAGATATGGTCACTATGAGTTCCTTGTGATGCCGTTTGGGCTCACGAATGCACCAGAAGCTTTCATGGATATGATGAACAGAGTTTTCAGAGACTATCTAGACTGATTTGTAGTTGTTTTCATAGATGACATCCTTGTGTACTCGAGATCAGAAGAAGAGCATGATTAGCACTTGAGACTTGTTTTGTAGAGATTGATGAGTAACCAGTTGTATGCTAAGCTTAGTGAATGTGAGTTCTGGATTCGAGAGGTTGTGTTTCTTGGCCATGTAGTATCAGTTGAAGGTATTCGCGTTGATCCGACAAAGATTGAGGCTATTGTTGAGTGGAAACAACCTAAGTCAGTGACAGGGATTAGGAGTTTCTTAGGACTAGCTGGTTACTACAGGAGGTTCGTTGATGGTTTCTCTAGAGTAGCTGCTCCGTTGACTAAATTGTTACAAAAAGGAGTTAAGTTCGAGTGGTCAGATGCGAGACATAAGGCTTTTGAGAAATTGAAAGAAGCTTTGTCGAATGCTCCAGTGTTAGTGCAGCCAGTTTCAGGGAAGGAGTTCGTGATTTATAGTGATGCTTCCTACGTAGTTTTAGGTTGTGTTCTGATGCAAGAAAGAAGAGTTGTTGCCTATGCTTCGAGACAGTTGAAGGTGCACGAGAAGAACTACCCTATGCATAATATTGAGTTAGCCGCAGTTGTGTTTGCTTTGAAGATTTGGCGTCACTACTTGTATGATGAGAAGTGCACGGTTTACACTAATCATAAGAGCTTGAAGTATTTGATGACTCATAGAGAGCTGAACTTGAGACAGAGAAGATGGATTAAGCTGTTGAAAGATTATGATTTGACTATAGAGTACCATCCGGGTAAGGCAAATGTAGTGGCCGATGCGTTGAGCAGAAAGGTTGCAGTGGAGTTGCGAGCTATGTTTGCTAGATTGAGTGTATCTGATGATGGTGGTTTAATCACTGAGTTGCAAGTGAAGCCTTCTTTAATTCAGTTGATCAGAGAGAAACAGTTGCAAGATGTATCACTAGTTCCGCATGTCCAGGACATAGCTGAAGGTAGACCGACCGAGTATAGTTTCAGTAGTGAGAATGTGTTGTGTTTCAGAGACAGATTTGTAGTACCTGAAGATGTTGAGTTGAGGCGTCTGATTCTGAGCGAAGCACATTCGGGTCCTTTTTCTATGCATCAGGGTAGTACTAAGATGTAGCGAGATTTGAAGAATGATTATTTCTGGGTTGGTTTGAACAAGGATGTAGCCGAGTATGTGAGTCGTTGCATGGTTTGTCAGAGAGTGAAGGTAGAACATCAGGTTCTTTCAGGTTTGTTACAGCCTTTGAAGATTCCGGATTGGAAATGGGAGAGAATCACTATAACCCCCTTAGCCCGACCTAGACGGTTGACCTGAACTACGAAGATTACACGGGGAAAACCAAAATCAACCCGAAAGTCAACCTTGATTAATGACCCTTTTTTTCTTTTAAAACTTATCTAGATGCACATTAACCCTAAGCGTACCCTTGAAAAGAGCATACTTGAAAAGCACAGCGATCGGAAAACATTAAGGGACTCAATTGCACAATATACGAAAGTTAGGGACCAAACTGTAATTTCTGGAAAGATGGAGGACTTAACTAATTTTTAAGTTACCAATATAAAATTAATCATATTACATGCTTCCCTGTCAAATTTCACCTTAATCGGACATCTCAAACTCAAGCAATTGCAAAAACGATTTTCAGGACCAAAACGTAAAGCTTGCAAACCTTAAAACCATTCAAATCAGTGCCCAACGGTCATCTGCTTCGGAAAGGGATTGGCCGTGTCGAAACGCGGGTTCGTTTCGAGACCTGTATCGAAACAGGGCCTGGCAGTGGCCAAAACGTTTCGGAACGGCCTCTACCCGTTTCGATACACGAAGGCCATTACAGGCCCCCGTTTCGAAACGCTAGTGCCCGTTCCGATACGGACTGACCAGAAAGTGCAGAATTTGCTGGTTTAATATAAATTTAACCACTCAAACACATCCTAATGACTTCCTAATCATGCCAACAAGCCATCATGCATATAAGGTACATGTTTGCAACATTAAAACTCATTCATGGCATCAATTAGGGAAATCCACAAGTCTATAGGCATACATCCTAATAACCAGGCCAAACAACCATTAAAGCATCAAAGCAAGCACCAAAATGGCCATTTACATATCCAAATCATTTAAGGCATCATGCCACAACTAGGGAGTCCAAAACATCTCCCAAAAACACATCCTAGGTTTCCATTGCCAAATATCAAAAAGTAATAATGTTTTGAAAAAATCACCATACATGAGCTTAGCTTTCCCTTGAATTCTTAGCCTCCTTGCTACCCTCAAACACCTCAATTATCTGCATTATTGGTTCAAGAGAGAGAGCGTAAGCACAAATGCTTAGTGAGGCATGCTCAAAAGAAACAACACAATAATGCATTTTATAAAACACTTTTCTCAAAGCCTTCTAACACTACATCATCATTATTCATGCTACCTTGCATTCTTAAACAAGCACCTCATGCTTCATTAGTAAAACATGTCATATTGGCTTTCAAGTGATAATCCATAACCATTTACAACATAAAACACAATCAGATACGCGGATTACAAGCGTTGTCCCATACGCTTCATACACACTACCGAACACACAAGGTGGAGTTTACCGGTACAATCACAACCCCTCAACACCCGTGATGGAGTTTAACGGTACAATCACAACCCCTCCATATCACTCATTGGTAGTTGTATAACATCACTAACGAGAACACGGAACACACAACACAAGATCCACGCATGGACTTTTAACCACCATTGTGATCTTAACCATCTCGTTAGTGTACTTGGATGGAGTTTACGGTACAATTACAACCCCTCAACATCAAAGGCGACTTAATTCACGGTGCACCCAATCCTATAGCCGGCTAACTATATCTGATTCAAGTACTTTAAAACCAACACATCACTTGCCAATATACATCAATTATCATCAATAATCCACTATTTTAAGCATCTAAATCAAAGCCATTTAACAACATGCATCACTATGCATCAATCCACATTTTTAACAAATCAAACCAAGGATCTCTTACCTTGAGCATCCTTCAACAAATGGCATTTATAACCAGCATTAACCATGCTAAACATGCTTTCAAAAACAGAATTTAAACATGCAATTATCAACAAATGCATCAAACGAATCCATGGCTCATCCAAGGGAGTTTTTCCGAAAACTTACTCTTGAGCTTAGTTAAGTTGATTAGGCTTAAACTAAGCTCCCAAACCTTCAAAAATTCATTACAAGCTGGAAATCCCAACTTCACTCACCAATTCCGTTTCGCAAGCTTGCCGAAACGCAAATCAAGCCTCTGGATCAACACCACAAGTATCTGAAGATGCCTCCCCTGTTTTAAACACATCAAAGCAGAGGATTAATGCATCATCATGCATTGAAATCTTCAGCCATTACGCCTAAACTCACTGCTCTAACCAAATCTAACATTTCGGCTACCAAACACAGCCGAAATCACCTCCAAACTCTTCCACAACATAACCCAGCCAAGATCCATCACTTCTAACCATTCCTAAACATCAATTAACATCCAAAATGAACCTAAACTCGTCCTTATACCTCCAGCTATAACAAAACACCAATATCACCCCAAAAACCACCATTTTCATAAGCAAAAACTTAGGAAATTCAACCTATTCGGGATTGCATTGATTAAACCTCAATTACACATCATTAAACATCCAAAATACATTTAAAATCCATCTCAAAACAGAGCCCAAACAATTACCACGAATTTCTTCAAGATTTCTTCCAAATCTTGAGTTTTAAGCCAAAATCAAGTTCATATCATTAAAATCTTTTATAAAACTTTAATTAAGGATTGAGAACTTGGGAATTTCAGTAAAAAACTGAGTATTTAGAGGAGAAGAACATCCTTACCTCTAAATGTAGATTTCTCCTTGATTAGAGCCAAAATCCTTGAAAATTCAATAAGCAAAACAATAGAATTTGATGTAGAAAGGATTAGGAATCAATTGATGATTGAAACGTCATCATTTGGTGTGAAAATCAAAAGAAATGTTGCTGTAGAAATGTGTTTGGCTGAGGGAATTTTGAGAGAAAATGAGATGAGAAAGTTTTTAAGAAAGTTAGTTATGAAAAGCTAAAATATGGTTTCCCTCTTTTCCTTTAATTAATTAAACATTAAATGAATCATTAAAATCTAAGAAAAATCTGGAGAAATAAATCTTGGGTAAATTAGCTCCTTAAAGATTCAAAGTTTCAATCCTTACAAAACCGTCACCACTGAACTTTTCAAAAGTTACATTTTAGTCACTATTTCGAAATGTCACACTTCCAAACCTTATTTTGTAAAATTGATTTCACCACTCTCTTATAAATATTAAAAGAGGATTTTTAGATATTTTTCCATATTTTTAAAGCATCCCGAACTAGGCTTTCTCTAAAACCACCTTTTATATTCGAACCGAAAATCAGACCGGTCCGGTTCAGACCCTAAACTTCCAAGCCCAAAATTGGGGTGTTACAATCACTATGGACTTTGTGTCGGGGTTACCGTTGTCTTCTTCGAAGAAGAATTATGTTTGGGTGATAGTGGATATATTCAGTAAGTGTGCTCACTTCTTAGCAGTGAACACTATAGATTCTTTAGACAAGTTGGCGAATTTGTACATTCGCGAGATTGTGAGACTTCATGGAGTTCCGAAGTCTATTGTTTCAGAGAGAGATCCGAGATTCACTTCGAGGTTCTGTAGTTGTTTGCATAGTGCCCTAGGTAGCTGTTTGCACTTCAGTACTTCTTATCATCCGCAGTCAGAGCGAGTGATACAAATTTTAGAGGATATGCTTCGTTGTTGTGTGATTGACTTCCAGGGTTCTTGGGAGAAGCACTTGCCCTTAGTTGAGTTTGCTTACAACAACAGTTACCAGGATAGTATATAGATGGCTCCTTATGAGGCTTTATATGGTAGACGATGTAGGACTCCGATCTGTTGGGCTGAAATGGGTCAGAAATTGTTACCTATGCCGGATTTGCTTAAGGGGACTACCGATAAAGTGAAGTTGATTTGTGACCGTTTGAAAGCAGCTTCCGATCATTACAAATCTTATGTAGACTTGAAGAGAAAAGACATTGAGTTTTCAGTGGGTGAGAAAGTGTTTCTGGAAGTATCTCCGTGGAAGAAGGTAATGAGATTTGGCCGAAAAGGCAAGTTGAGTTCGAGGTTTATTGGTCCGTATGAGATAGTTGAGCGGATTGGGCCAGTAGCTTACCATTTGAGATTGCCTTCAGAGTTAGAGAAGATCCATGATGTTTTTCACGTGTCGATGCTTAGGAGATATACATCAGATCCGTCTCATGTTATGCCCATTGAGGAGATAGAACTGAATCCGGATTTGTATTACAATGAAGAACCGGTTGAGATAACTGCTTCTGATAGCAAGGTGTTGCGTGGGAAGACCATAGAGTTGGTCAAGGTGTTGTGGAGACATAGAGGTGTGGAAGAGGCCACGTGGGAGAGGAAAGCTGATATGCTTGGGTAGTTTCCGTATCTGTTTCTGTCAGGTAATTTCGGGGACGAAATTCCTTAAGTGGGGGAGAGTTGTAACACCCGGGTTTGGGGGTCGGGTGAAAATAATATTTAAAATAATAAAATAATATTATGGGCTGCTTTGTTGGGCTGTCTGGTTGTTTGCCTCGTTTGTTCCTTCCGTTATTGCGTTTCTCACATAGGACTTAATAATGCATCTAGATAAGATAAGATTTAATGAAAAGTTTTCTCGGGTTGTTAACCGAAGTGGAGCCTTAACGGGTTTCTCCTCGGTTATCCCCGTGTAGCCCACTCGGACTGGTCAAGCGTCCGGAACAGGACGAGGGGGTTACACTTGAGGAGGTTACATGACCATCCTCTTAAACATGATTTTAGAGGATTTTAGCAACTTTTGTCATATTTTTATCCTATCCTGAGCCTTGATTTCCACGAACCACCTAATACGATTCGAATTGTTTCCGACCGGCCCGATCCGATGTCTAAAACACCTAGGCCCAAAACCAGGGCGTTACAGGTTGACTTCTTTTAACATTGACTCGTTTTAATACGCTATAAACTCGTATCAAACCGAGGGATTCCAGTGACAAAATGTTTTGGAACGGCCAAAACCCGTTTCGATACACCCTATTCCTCATGTTCAACTATTCTTACCCATATCAAAACGCCATCACCCGTTTCGATACGGCCTGACCTGTAATGACAATTTTTTGCTGGTATTTATTCAATTTGACATATTCAACGACGACCAAAAGCAATGAAACTTCACACACAATATTACAATGGTATAAACTACTAGCATGCCAAATTTCATGATCATACGAATATGTTTACTATGTTTTGACCATTATAAGCAAAGTATACACTTTTAAGCCATTTTAAGCCAACCAAAAAGGACATTTAGGGCCATTAACCATATTACAACATAGGCATCTCACAAACACATCAAAATATGCATAAACGACTAGTTCGACTACTTTGCCACCTTCGTAGGAGTTCTTATGGTCAGAACGCATTACTTTAGGGCTTGTAGTGACTTGTCTTGCCTTGACAATCCGATCCTCCAACACTCGATCCTTTCAATCTGAAATGCATGAGATGAGACACGTTAGGCATATATTTCCTAGTGAGGTAGTGATAAACAATATGAACAACAATATATCAAGTATCTATATACATGATCTCGTGCTCATCAATGTCAATGCTATGCAATAATATACAATGTTTAACATATTCATTCCTTCATTAATCCTTGGATTGAATCAAGATAGTGCATACGTGAATTCCTACGCCTCTCCAAATCAATGAATGGTCTAGTACCCCCGCCTCGCCAATATGACCAATATCAATACACATCCCTCCGCCTTGCCAAATCAATATAGGTCGTAGCCTTAGGACCGTAGTCCACTCGTACACTGAGCTAATGAATTCTATGGCATGCCAATTGTATCCAATGTTTATTAAAATCCAAGGGTTCAATGTTCATTTCAGTGTTTAATGTTCAATGAGGATTCCAATGACCAATGATCTCAATATTATCAATGTTTCATGGTTCAATATCAATATCAATATACGATGATTTCTTTGCAATGTTTCGATGAAAATAACTATATCAATGACTATGCATAATGGCAATACCAATAACTATGTTCGATATTCAATAACAAACTTACTGACACTTACCAAGGTGTTCGATTAACCATCCAATGCAACTTCTTCAATGACAATATTAGCGATATAATCTAAAACATCAAATAAAGATTCGAGAAGGCTTTTCCCCTAATTCATGAGACTCCGACTACACTCACCTTACTAATATGATGCTCCCACGGCTCTCGGATAACAATCCCCTTGTTCCTAGCTTTGGACGGAGACGATGTATACTCTTTATCTACTTTTAGAGCTAGGAAATCAATAGGAGATTATTTGGATAGATATTACGATATCAAAAACAATATAACAACATCAAAATCCATATTTGATTTCAATATAGATGTCAATGATGAGATATCCATGGATAGTCAAAACCCTAACTTAAGATTAAGCTTGATATATCCATGGAATCGAATAACTGATTGAGGAATATAGCTCACCCGATCGATAGCAATGATTTGATATCAATAAAATGAAGAAAAAGTGAAGCTCAAAACACTCTCCAATGGAGGTGTGTGTTTCAAGGATGAGGATGATGAAGATAGAGGTGTTTGCTTCAAGTTTTTCGGGTAAGCTCTCTAATTCTTTTTTGTCCTTTGTTTGTACGAAACATATGTATTTACTTAAATTTACTTTCCTTTAGGTGAAGCAACTTCACCAAATTGTCCCATGTTGGGACATTGGTGATTGAAGAGGGGCTAATCTCAAGATTAGTTCCTCGATTCTCAAGGCCTTATAGTTTGACACCCAAATTCCCAATTTCCACAATTTGATCACTGTACTAATTTCAATATTATTCAATGGGGTCCGATAACAATGATTTAACTTAGTTAGAGTCCAATATCAAAAATTAACTAGCCGATACTATTTTTAGACTTCATCAATGTAGAATTTACGATCACTGAAACCCAATTCCAACTAGACCATATTTTGGTGTGTTACAACTCTCCCCCTTAAGAAAAATTCATCCTCGAAATTTTACCTAAACCGAAGAGATGTGGATATTGCTGTTTCATGGTCTCTTCAGGTTCCCAAGTGGCTTCCTCAATAGTGTGGCTTCTCCAGAGCACTTTAACTAATGTTACAGTTTTGTTGCGAAGCCTCTTTACTTCTCTTGCAAGAATTTGAATCGGTTCCTCCTTGTAAGATAGATTTGGTCGAAGTTCTACAGACTTAGGTTCCATAATGTGTGAAGGATCAGAATGATACTTTCGAAGCATCGATACGTGAAAGACATCGTGGATTTTACTCATTTCAGCAGGCAACAATAGTCGATATGCCATGAGGTCAACTCTTTCAATGACTTCAAAGTGTCCAATGAATCGGGGACTCAATTTTCCTTTCTTGCCAAACCTTAAAACCTTCTTCCACGGTGATACTTTGAGGAAGGCTCTTTCACCAACTTCATACTCGATATCTCTTCTCTTAAGATCAGCATAAGCCTTTTATCGGTCAAAGGCAGCCTTTAAACGAACGTGAATAATGGTCACCCGCTCTTCAGTCTCTCAAAGCAAGTCATGGCCTAACATCTTGCCCTCGCCAAGCTCCGACCAACACAATGGAGTTCTACATCGCCTACCATACAATGCTTCATACGGAGCCATTTGGAATGATGCTTGGTACCTATTATTGTAGGCAAATTCAACAAGGGGTAGAAATTTCTTCCAAGTCCCACCAAAGTCGATAATGCATGCCCGAAGCGTGTCTTCCAAGATCTCTATAGGATGGTTCAATATCAATGGAAATTTCTAAAGTTTCAATGGATAAGTTTTTCGATATTTTACATGGATTACCCTTTTTGACTGGCCGTCAGATTGAGGGTGAAAAACTGTGCTAAGATTAACTATGGTGCCCTGAGCTCCTTGTTAGGTTCTCCAAAATCGATATGCAAATCGGGGATCTCGATCGGAGATAGTAGACTTAGGTACTCCGTGAAGTCAGACTACTTCCTTGATATACAAGTCAGCTAGTTTAAGGAGACCGTAGTCCATTCTAACCGGTATAAAATGAGATGACTTCGTGAAACGATCTACAATGACCCATATAGCATCATGCTTTGTGGGAGTTAACGGTAAACCACTAACAAAATCTATAGTGATCTTTTCCCATTTCAATTTCAGTGGATCGATAGGCTGCAATAATCAAGTAGGAGCACAATGTTCTACCTTAACGTGTTGGCACGTGAGCCATTTCGAAATGAAGTCAACTATAGCTTGTTTCATGCCTGGCCACCAATAGAGTTCACGTAGGTCTTTATACATCTTCACAGAACAAGGGTGAATAGAAAAAGAACTCGAATGAGCTTCTGAAAGGATATCGGCGCGAAGAGATTCACCATTAGGCAGACAGACTCGATCATGAAAACACAAGAGTCCTTCAAAATTAATTATGAAGTCAGGGTTGTTCGATAGCTTAGAGACAATGGATTGGAGCTCGGGATCTTGCTCTTGCAATCTTTGATTCGTGAAACGATGGTAGACTGAGCTTGAAGTTCAGCTACAAGGCAACGATGCTTCCGAAGTCGAAAATGAGCTTTAATTGCTCGAGGGGCTACAATACAACAATATTACGATGAGTTAATGTACTACATAATACATATAACTCCAAATTCATTGTCACTACATACCATGCAAAGGTTTGCGGTTGAGTGCATCAGCTACAACATGTGCCTTTCCTGGATGGTAATTAATGACCAGGTCGTAATCTTTAAGGAATTCCATCCACCTTCGTTGCCGAATATTGAACTCCTTTAGAGTCAATAGGTACTTAAGGCTTTTATGATCGGTAAAGAGATAACAATTTTCTCCATAGAGGTAATGTCTCCATATTTTTAAAACAAAGACAACTACAACCAATTCAAGGTCGTGTGTGGGATAATTCATTTCGTGTGGCTTAAGTTGTCTCAAAGCATAAGTGATGACTTTACCTTTTTGCATCAATACGCATCCTAACCCAAGATGTGATGCATCACTGTAAACTGTGTAGTCCTTTCCGGACTCAAGTTGGGTCAGTACCGGTGCATGAGTCAATAGTTGTTTCAACTGATCGAAACTTCGTTGTTGAACCTCACTCCAAACAAAATGAGCTTTTTTCCTCAATAATTTAGTTAAAGGAGCGGCGATCATAGAAAATACTTTCAAAATCTACGATAATAGCCAGCAAGCCCAAGGAAGCTTCTAACTTTACCAATGTTCTTCGGTGGATACCATTCTACAATAGATTGGATTTTCTTCAGGTCCTCTTGAATACCCGAAGCCGACACGATATGTCCCAGAAAAGCAACTTCGGTGAGCCAAAACTAACACTTAGAGAACTTCACGTACAATTGTTTCTCTTTCAAAGTCTAAAGCACAATACGAAGATGATCTCGATGCTCCGCTTCTTTCTTGGAATAGATCAATATGTCGTATATAAACACCACTACGAATTTATCAAGGTAGGGTCTAAAAACCCGATTAATCAAATCCATGAAGATCGTCGGTGCATTGGTTAACCCAAAGGGCATCACCAAGAATTCGTTGTGTCCATATCTTGTAAAGAAAGCAATCTTCGGGTACGTCACACTCCTAAAACTCTCATTTGATAATAGCCCGACCTTAAATCAATCTTGAAAAACAAAGAGACATATTTTAGTTAATCGAACATGAAGTCTATTCTAGGTAATGGGTATTTATTCTTGATGGTTACTTTATTCAATTGTCGGTAGTCAATACACAATCACATATAACCATCTTTCTTATTAACAAAGAGAACATGAGCTCCCGAGAGTGAAGAGCTCATTTGAATGAAACCTTTGTTCAATAAGTCTTGAATCTGAGTCTTTAATTCTTTTAATTCCACAGCTGCCATACGATATGGTGCAATGGAAACTGGAGCAGTCCCAGATTGCATCTCGATGCCAAACTCCAGTTCACGAGTTGGGAGCAATCTCGAACGGTCATCAGGGAAGACATCAGGAAATTCACACATATTGTCAATATCTCGTACTTGTGCATCACCATTGGTTTCCAGCATCAAAGCATACAATGATGGATTCTTTGCATTTATCAATACAACACTTTTCTTACCCAAACCTCGAAGATACAATTGCCTTTTACAACAATCTACCCAGGCTTGATGCTTACTAAGCCAATCTAAACCTAGGATGGCATCAAATTCATGGATCGGTAAAGCCAACAAATTGGCCGGGAAAGGAATCCCTTGAATCATTAAGGGCAGTTCTTGCATACTACTCTTACGGTGACACAATATCCTAGGGGATTGGTTACAGAAATTCTCGATGCTATTGGTTTGGAAGACATATTATTATTCTTAACTACAATTGTACTTATAAAAGAATGAGTAGAACCAGGGTCAATCAATGCATATAAAGAATGTGAATATAGCTCAATGGTACCTGCAATGACATCAAGTTAATCCACTTCTTCTCTGCTCCTCACACGATACATTTGGGTAGGAGCTTTTTAATCTTGCTTACCAAAGGGTTTCCCCTGGACCACTCGATCTCCCAAAAGTTCATGATGATCCTTGCTTCGATCCTTTACCTTGAAAGGATTGAGCAAGAGAAGCAGCAGTAGTCAGTGTGACAACAGATTTGGCTGCATTCAAAGGGCAGTCACGAATAAAGTGACCCTGCTCACCACAGTAGTAATGGGCTCCAGTCTACTTACGACATTGACCTGCTAGGTGCTTGTTCTGAAAATAATTGCAAAGTGGATGTTGTTTGCCTCGGTTTGAACCTTCATTGCTATCAACGGATGATGCTTTAGAAAAAGACTGCGTCACAGACAGATGTCTCTCAATATTTACAAAACGGGAGGGCTGTGGATAGATATTCTATTTTGGGCCTCTTGATATCTTCCTTTCTTGTTCCATCTTGGAGGTCGAGGATCATCCATGAACCTCTTCTTGGACTTTTCAGACCCACCAGCTTGTTGAGCTATCTGTGCAGCTTCGGTGGCCTTAACTCGATTCATAAGGTCTTGAAAATCAAAAATACTTAACGCATTGAACATAGGGCGTAGTTCATCATTAAGCCCTGCAATGAACATCTGACACTTTTCTTTCTCTTCCTTAATGTACTCAACACCGTATATACAATACTTGCAGAAGTCATGGATGTACTGTTCGATTGGTCGCCCGCCCTGCTTAAGGCGAAGGAAAAAGCTTCGTCTTTCATCAAGGTAAAATTCACTAATTTACTTTTTGAGGAATTCTCTAAGGAAGAACTCCCAAGTCACTGTATCTTCAGAAACTGTCAAAATGATAGTTTCCCACCAATAGAGTGCCTCATCGGCCAACAATGCGATGGCACACTCAAGCTTGTGCTCATCTGAGCACTGGAGTTGTTTATTCAGAATCCGCAAAGTGTTGTCCAACCAATATTTGGCAACTTCAGGGTTGTCGTCATCTTGCCCAGTAAAAGTATAAGCTCAATACCTGCGAGAACTTATCAATAGGTGCTCGAGTGTATTGAACGACGGGGGAGATAGGTGGCACAACTTGTTCGGCCCTCATAGCAGTCATAAACTGCCTGAACATGTCAGACATGTTCTTGTAACACTCAGCCTGAGCGGTAGGTGCTGCAGGCTCGGTACTCTGAACAGGAGGGTCCAGCGGTTGCGGTGGGTTCGGAGGATTTCCTCCTTTAATCTCCTCGCCATGCGTTGAGGAGCCGGTAGCAAGCTTGTCGACAAGTCACAATATACACAATCTATAACTCCTAGGTGGAAAAGTAACACAATAACAATGCAACAAGCTTCGGTTTAGTCCTAAAATCGACTAAAATCTAGCTCGGATACAACAAATGTAGCACCCCTTCCCGGTCTGGTCGAGAACCGGGTCAGAAGGTGCTATCGATTATCAATACAATAATTGGTGCGAAAAAAATTCAGTTTAATCTTAACATTTACATCAACAACATTCAATAACACAATACTTTAGTGTATACAGGTCTAATTAATCCACACGAATCAATAACTAATCAATTAGAACTACATATTAACTATTACAAGTTTTAGGGACTAAACTGTAAATTTGATAGATTAGAGGTTCTTCAATGCAATTGGTTATACTACAATGAAATTCATAACAATATTAACAAACCTGTGAAATTTCATACAATTTGGAGTCCATTAGCTCATACAATTTAATACTTCAAGATTCATTGACTAAACTATGAACATTGCAGTCTGTTTAATATGCCATTAACTAACTTAACTAACCCCACATCGAAACACCCTAGGACTGTTTCGAAACGAGTGGACGATGGTCAACCCTTGTTGTCTAACCCTTTAGCCCGTATCGATACAGATATGCCCTGTATCGAAACGGGTTGACTTCTTTTGACTTTGACTTTGACCCGTTTCGATACGCTATAAACCCGTATCAAAACGAGGGATTCCAGTGACAAAATGTTTCGAAACGGCCAAAACTTGTTTCGATACATCCTATTCCTCATGTTCAACTATGCTTACCCATATCTAAACGCCATCACCTGTTTCGGTACGGCCTGACGTGTAATGACAGATTTTTGCTGTTATTTATTCAATTTGACCTACAGAACGATAACCAAAAGCAACGGAACTCCACACACAATATTTCAATTGTATAAACTACTAGCATGCCAAATTTCAAGATCATACGAATATGTTTACTATGTTTTGACATTTATGAGCCAAGTATGCACTTTCAAGCCATTTTAAGCCAACCAAAAAGCCCATTTAGGGCCATTAACCATATTACAACATAGGCATCTCACAAACACATCAAAATAGGCATAAACGACTAGTTCGACTACTTTGCCAACTTCTTAGGAGTTCTTAGGGTCAAAACACATTACTTTAGCGCTTGTAGTGACTTGTCTTGCCTTGACAATCCGATCGTCCAACACTCGATTCTTTCAACCTAAAATGCATGAGATGAGACACATTAGGCATATATTGCCTAATGAGGTAGTCATAAACAATACGAAAAACAATATATCAAGTATCTATATACATGATCTCATGCTCATCAATGTCAATGCTATGCAATAATATACAATGTTTAACATATTCATTCCATCATTAATCCTTGGATTGAATCAAGATAGTGGATACGCAAATTCCTACGTCTCGCCAAATCAATGAATGGTCTTGTCCCTCCACCTTGCCACTATGACCAATATCAATATGCATCCCTCCGCCTCCCCAAATCAATATAGGTCGTAGCCTTAGGATCTTATTCCACTCGTACACTGAGCTCATGAATTCTATGACATGCTAATTGTATCCAATGTCTATTCAAATCCAAGGTTTCAATGTTCATTTCAGTGTTCAATGTTCAGTAAGGATTCTAATGACCAATGATCTCAATATTATCAATGTTTCATGGTTCAATATCAATATTAATATACGATGATTTATTTGCAATGTTTCGATGTGTAACCCACTCGACCCAGCCTGGCCGATAGACCGAACCGAAAGGATCACACGAGGAATATTGAAGTAAACCGGAAAAGTTTACCTCAATAGACGACCTTTTTTTTTCTTTTTATCTTGTCTAGATGCAATTAAGGTTCCTAGGTGTTCTTACACAAGTAGCGGATATGACATCAACACAATTGCAAATTAATTAGAACCAATTAAGGATTAAGGACCATTTTGTAAATTTGATAAATTACGAGGCCTTTCACCAAATTCGAGTTACCAATCTTCAATTAGATTCATTACAAACTTCTTAGTGAAATTTCAGCTCAAAAAGACATTTACAACTCATTCAAATGCGAGCAAGGAAAACATGGACCAAAATGCAAGAAACAGAACTCAGGAAAATTCAAATGCATATCCAACAGTCGAGTGTTTTGGAACAGGAAGCCCCGTATCGAAACGGCCGTTTCGAAACATAGCTGACCGTTTCGATACACGGGTGCGTTTTGAACCCCACAAGACATGTTTCGGTATGATGGTTCACAGAGGCAAAATGTTCCGGAATGAGCCTCACCGTTCCGAAACTCCATGGCCATTACAAGCCACTGTTCTGGAACAGGTAAGGGCGTTCCGAAACGCCTGGGCCTACAATTTTCCAAAAAGTTGGTTCACTTTATGCCCTCCGAAATCATCCCGACACATGCCCTAACATGCATACATCTTAAATACACATCATTGACCACATATACGAAGCACAAGAATTATCATAGCATCGTTCTCACATGCTAAGGCTCTAAAGGCATGCTTCCTAGATGTCAAAAGCACCAAAAGGCTAAAATCCAAAAGCAAGCATATATCAAAACTCAAAGGCATTTACAAGTCCAAAAATACATCACAAACTTGCTAAAAACCAGAAATCAACAAATCATTAACATTCGATGCATCAGACACCCCCATTGCCTTTATTACACAAGTCCAACACCAAAGCTTACCTTCAATTAAAGTCTTCCACCGATCCCCCTTGCAAGTGCTGCCTCGAAAGCTTAAATTGACTACATTGATGAACAAATAGAGGATAAGCATTCAAGCTTAGTGAGGATTGCTCAAATCGAAAACATCATCAATGCACAAAACCATTTTTCACTCTTTCCAAAACCATCAAGCTTCCTTTGACAAAACATGAACTTTAACCTCAAAACTATTGTAATGAACATCATGTAACTTGATACGCGTAAATCCAGCAATTAAACCATTGCTACTCATTATACAAGCCTTCCAAGCATAATCACCTTTATGATAAGCTTAAACCAAAACATGCATCTTTCAAATTATGCATTAACAACATTTACCACAATGTTCATTTCATTATATTGGCTCACAAGTGATAAACAACAATCTCAAAAACATATATCGGATACACGGATTACCAAGGGTGTTCCCACACCCTTCATACACTCTACCGGCATTACAAGGCTCACACACGAGAGCGACCCTCCATCGTTGTGACACCCGTGAAGGAGTATTCGGTACAATCACAACCCTTCAACACCATGAATCTTTTCCAATTCGGGAGGCAACCTCAATCAATAAGCCACAGGACCAACTCGCTCCACAACCTCATAGGGTCCAATAACCTTCGGATTAATCTTCCCTTTATGCCTGAACCTCGTCACCTTCTTCCAAGGCGATACCTTATGGAACACACGATCACCAACCACAAACTCAACCTCTTTACTCTTTAAATCTGCGTAAGACTTCTGACAATCCAATACAGCCTTCAACTGCTCACATATGAGTTTTACCTTCTCTGTTGTTCCTTTGTTCATATCTGGCAAGGAAAGCAACTTTTGCCTCGCCTCGGCCCAACAAAGAGGCATCCTACACTTTCTCCCATACAAGGCCTCATACGGTGCCATTTGTATACTCGCCTGAAAACTATTATTATAGGAAAACTCAACCAAAGGCAGATACTTTTCCCAAGAACCTTGGAAATCAATCACACATCATCGCAACATATCCTCAAGCACCTGGACAACTCGTTCTGACTGCTCATCCGACTGAGGATGATATGAAGTGCTGAAATTCAACCACGTACCCAATGCCTGATGTAAACATTCCCAAAACCTCGTTGTAAATCTCGGATCTCTATCCGACACTATTGACTTGGGTACACCATGAAAACGCACAATCTCAGCAATATACAACTCAACTAACTTATCCAACGTGTACGTAGTATGCACAACCAAGAATTGTGCACACTTCGTAAGGTGATCCACACTCACCCACGTTGAGTTCTTCTTCAATGGTGTCAAAGGCAACCCAGATACGAAATCCATCATAATCCTCTCCCATTTCCACTCCAGTATCCTCAAAGGCTGTAACAATCTGGAAGGAAACTGATGCTCAGCTTTCACTCGTTGGCAAACCACACACATGCTTACAAAATCAGCCACATCCTTCTTCAAACCCATCCAATAGTACTCATCCTTCAAGCCTCGATACATCTTTGCACTACCAGGATGCATAGGAAAAGTATTGCTATGAGCCTCAATCAAAATAGTGTGCCTCATCTCAACATCTTCTGGTACCACTATCCGACTTTTGAACATAGAACCCCATCATCATGAAAGCAGAAATCTGTAGCCTTACCATCAGCTATGTCCTGAACATGAGGCACCAACGAGTCATCCATCAACTGTTTCTCCTTAATCAATTGAATCAAGGAAAGTTTCACATGTAACTCGGCTATCAAGCCACCATCACGCGATACACTTAAATGAGCAAACATAGCTCTCAGCTCAACAGTTACCCTTCTACTCAAAGATCGGCCACAACATTGGCCTTCCCAGGATGATACTCAATGGTCAGATCGTAACCTTTAAGCAACTCCAACCATTTTCTTTGCCTAAGATTCAACTCCTTCTGAGACATGAGGTACTTCAAACTCTTATGGTCAATGAAAACCATACACCTTTCACCATAAAGGTAAGGTCTCAAAATCTTCAAAGCAAAAACCACCGCCGCGAGCTCAAGATCACGCGTAGGGTAGTTGCGCTCATGCACCTTCAACTGTTTAGACTCATAAGCCACAACCTTCCCACCTTGCATCAACACGTAACCCAAACCAACGTATGAAGCGTCGCTATAAACTACAAACTCCTTACCCGATTCTGGTTGAATCAAGACAGGAGCTTGCGTCCAAGCTTCCTTTAATTTTTCGAAAGCTTGCCGCCTAACATATGTCAACTCAAAACGAACATTCTTTTGCAACAACTTGGTCAAAGGAGTAGCAATCCTAGAAAAACCTTCAACAAACCTTCGGTAGTAACCAGCCAACCCAAGGAAACTACGCACTTCCGACACTGACTTAGACGTCTTCCAACTCATTACCGCCTCAACCTTGTGTGGATCAACCCGGATACCTTCACCCGACACCACATGTCCAAGAAAAACCACTTCTTTGAGCTAAAACTCACACATGCTCAGCTTAGTATAAAGTTTATTCTGCAGCAACACTTGTAACACAATTCTCAAGTGCCTATCATTATCTTCCTTGGTACGTGGGTACACAAGGATATCATCGATATACACAACCACAAACTGATCCAAAAACTCATGGAACACCTTATTCATCATATCCATGAATGCAGCCGGTGCATTCGTCAACCCAATGGGCATCACCAAGAACTCATAAAGGCCATACCTCATCCCAAAAGTTGTTTTAGGTACATCCACATCTTCAACCTTTAACTGATGGTACCTGACCTCAAATCAATCTTTAAAACACAGTAGCACCACAAAACAAGTCGAACAAATCATCAATCCTCGGCAAAGGGTACTCATTCTTAATCGTCAACTTGATCAGTTGTTGATAATCTATGCATATACGCATCATATCATCTTTCTCCTTTACAAACAAGGCCGGTGCACCCCAAGACGAAACACTTGGCCTTATGACCCTCGATCAAGCAACT
Source organism: Hibiscus tridactylites (assembly GCA_958450335.1). Lineage (NCBI taxonomy): Eukaryota > Viridiplantae > Streptophyta > Magnoliopsida > Malvales > Malvaceae > Hibiscus > Hibiscus tridactylites. The sequence continues at coordinate 59,716,065 of OY288273.1, read as the reverse complement.
CCTGGAGTTGCGTCCTCAACCCGTTCGACTCCTTAGGTGCCATGCAGTAAGGAGCAATAGACACTGGAGTCGTATTCTCGTACAACTCTATACCAAACTCAACCTCTCGGTCGGGTGGCAACCCAGGCAACTCTTCTGAAAAGACACTCGGTACTCACATACAATTTGTATATCTTGCACCCTCACTTCCTTCTTACCAGGATTCACCATATACGCTAAGAAAGCTTCACATCCTAATTCCAACTTTCGGCTTGCTTCAAAAGTTGAAATCACATTAGACAAGAACCTCACGTTCCCGCCTACGATTACCACCTCGTAATCACCCGCAAGCTTCAAAGCGACTCGCTTAACATCAAAATCCAACACAACTCGATGCTCAACCAACCAGTCCATTCCAAGAATGACACCAAACCATAAAACAGTATTTCCATCAAATCAAATGAAAACTCATGACCTTGAATAGATAATGGGCATCTCTTATCCAGTTTTCTTGTACCAATAGTTTCACCGAGGAAACTAACCACTCTTACCCCCACATCTAACACCTCCGGAACAAACATTCGGGTCACAAATTCCAGAGCAACTTACAACAACAGGCGCGAACAGCTATACCCCACCGATCAAATGTGGACAAGCTCGCCTAACATGGTCATACGATCCACCTACTTAATAGATATCAAACATTACTCAATCCTCGTGTGATCAGCGAACTCACAGTTCCAACATGAACTAGCTCCAGCCGCAGGAGCATGCACCTCACGAGTCGCAGGAGGGCAATCTCTCCTGACGTGCTGATGTGAACCACACGTCCAACAGTACTATAGCCTCGCCTCAACCCAGGCGGTACACTTAAAACAAACCATTCGTACACTGACTACCACTAAACTAGAGTTCACAACTCACTTCCTAGCGCTTAACCTTGCGCACGAACTATTAAACTCGGGTTCCGCTAAAATACCTCGCCCGTGTTACCAACACATCAAAACAATGTAGCCAGTAAATCAACAATTATGGCTCATCAACATGCATCAATCCATAAAGGTGCCAACACAACAATGTCTCATATCCACTTCCAATCCAAGAGCACACATGCTCAACCAAACAATATGTACCTTAACTCAACCACCACTTACGATTTTCAATCCCTAGACCACATGTTCACACTTCTCAAGATCCAAGTATCTAAGCCCCAGATACTTCTCCTTTAAAATAGTTTCAAAAGAACTCTCAGAACACAACATTAGGTTCTATGCTCACAACCATAGTGGTCCACTAACTAACCACATCTCTATATAGCCAGGATACAACCCATCTTTACACTATGGACATCACTACACTCCATTTATTTGAAATCTTATTCATACAGGTTATCCACTCCTTGGATACCTCTGGTGCCAACCTTCAAACTCAACTTCTACTAGACTTGCGTAAGCGCTAACCATAACTCACAAACACCCACCAACTAGTGCAGTCACATGCACCTTAGCATTAACAGCTTCACAAGCTCTAAACATCGCATATACTCATGGCGCCATATAATTCAACACTTACCCAACCAACACAGATTGTACTTAGATCGAGGCACATCAAGGTGTCTAGCCCCCAAGAGACTTTACACACTACTTTATTCCTTGCCCAAAGGCAACAGAAATCATACCAAATCGCTACTCTCTCCTCGGTTTATTGTGCTATTATTTTCAATGTATGATAACAACTTACAAAATAAACAAAATAGATTGCTCAGGCCAGCTCCAAGCAAGGGTCTAATTCTTTGATTTCAACTTAAAACATTTCACTAGGTAATAAGGCAATGGGCATCCCAATTTTCCCCCTGCACAACCATACTACATGCATATCTCAACCATCACGCAACTCAAGCATCAAGATTCAGCCCATCCAACATCATAAAACAACTCACATCCATATTCATTCATCATGTATAGAATCACTATTACACATTCAACATAAGAATGCTTAAACATTCACCAGACAAAGCAAATATCACCAAAACACATACCCACATCGCAAATCACTTACCAACAACGTACCATCATCCCAACCATTCGTAACTTGGCTCTGATACAACCAAATGTAACCCCTCGACCCGGCCTGGCCGATAGACTAAACCGAACGGATCACACGAGGAATATTAAAGTAACCCAGAAAAGTTTACCTCAATACACGACCCTTTTTTTATTTTTATCTTGTCTAGATGCAATTTAGGTTCCTCGGTGTTCGTATACAAGCAGCAGATATGACATCAACAAAATTGCCAATTAATTAGAACCAGTTAGGGATTAAAGACCATTTTGTAAATTTGATAAATTACGAGGCTTTAACCAAATTCGAGTTACCAATCTTCAATTAGATTCATTACATACTTCTTGGTGAAATTTCAGCTTAAGAAGACATTTACATCTCATTCAAATGCGTGCATGGAAAAGAGGGACCAAAATGCAAGAAACAAAACACATGACAATTCAAATGTAGATCCAACGGTCGAGTATTTCGAAACAGGAAGCTCCGTATCAGAACGGCCGTTTCGAAACATAGCTGACCGTTTCGGTACGATGCTTCACAAAGGCAAAATGTTCTGAAACGAGCCTCACTGTTCCGAAAATCCATGGCCATTACAGGCCACCATTCTGGAACAAGTATGGGCGTTCCGAAATGCCTGGGCCTGTAATTTCCAAAAAGCTGGTTTAATTCACTTTACGCCCTCCAAAACCATCCCGACTCATGCCCTAACATAAATACAACTTAAATACACATCATTGACCACATAAACGAAGCACAAACATCATCATAGCATCATTCTCACAAGCTAAGGCTCTAAAGGCATGCTTCCTAGATGTCAAAAGCACCAAAAGGCTAAAATCCAAAAGCAAGTATATATCAAAACTCAAAGGCCATTTACAAGTCCAAAAATGCATCACAAACTTGCTCAAAACAAGAAATCAACAAACCATTAACCTTCAATGCATCGGACACCCCCATTGCCTTTATTACACTAGTCCAAAAGCAAAGCTTACCTTCAATCAAAGTCATCCACTGATCCCCCTTGCAAGTGCTGCCTCCAAAGCATACATTGACTGCATTGTTGAACAAAGAGAGCATAAGCATTCAAGCTTAGAGAGGATTACTCAAATCGAAAAAATCATCAATGCACAAAACCATTTTTCACTCTTTTCAAAACCATCAAGATTCCTTTGACAAAACATGCACTTTAACCTCAAAACTATTGTAATGAACATCATGTAACTTTATATGCGTAAATCCAACAATTAAACCATTGCTACTCATTATAAGAACCTTCCAAGCATAATCACCTTTATGCTAAGCTTAAACCAAAACTTGCATCTTTCAAATTATGCATTAACAACATTTACCACAATGTTCATTTCATTATATTGGCTCACAAGTGATAAACAACAATCTCAAAAACATATATCTGATACACGATTTACCAAGGGTTGTCCCACACCCTTCATACAATCTACCGGGATGACAAGGCTCACACACGAGAGCGACCCTCCATCGTTGTGACACCTATGGTGGAGTATTCGGTACAATCACAACCCATCAACACCACTCATCGGTAGATGTATAATCCACTAACGAGAGACGGGACACACATAAGGTTCGCACCCGGGAGCTACCCTCAACCATTGCAACCTTAAACAATCCTCAATCATTAGGGTACCTGGATGGTGTATTCGGTACAATCACAACCCCTCAACATCCAAGGCGACTTGTTTACAGTGCACTCACTCCTAAAGCCAGCTAACTATATCCGATTTCATTTATAAAACATTTTATACAACATCACTTGCCAATATAATCCATACCACATGCATACCTCACTATTTTTACAAAGCATTCATGATAAGCCAAGCATTAAACCATGCTTTATACCTCATGCATCAACACATGCATACAAGGATCACATACCTAGTGCATCCTTAAACTACATGGCATCATCATCCTCATTTCACATATTCAAAACATGCTGTAAAATAGTAGGTAAATGTAATTAAAACCAAGTGCAATCAAAGGTTCAAAACTAGCACAATCCGAGAGAGAATTTCAATTAACTTACTTCCGAACTTAGTAAAGCGTTTCAAGCTCTTACCAAGTTCCCCAAACCTTTTCTAAAACGTTTCTATGCTGGAAAACCAAGTTCCACTCACCATCTTGCGAAATCACACTTTTCGACGCAACTATCGATCGTCTGAGGCCTCCAAAATCACTTCGTTTGGTTCCGGAATATTATCCCTTGTTTTCAACACATCAAAATAGAGGTTTAATGCATTAAAATGCATCCAAAACTCTAGCACACACAAGAAATCCCGCACCCCTGCTGTAAAGCATCAAAACACCCATTCGAAACAACCGAATACTCAATCGATTGAGCTAAAACCTCAGCCCAACCATTATCCAACTCATCCAACATATTCTAAGCATTAATCAACATCCAAATACAACCTAAAACCATCCTTATACCTCCAACAACTCGAATTCCTCAAGAACACCTCAAAAACTCACCCAAAAACACTTTAAAAACAAAGGATCTCAAGGATTTCGGGATTCATATGATTAAGACTCCACTTCAACACCAAAAAACTTATAAAACTCATTTAGAAACAATTTCAAACCAACGAATTAAATCAATGTCCGAAAATCACATTTTAAACCAATTTTTCATCAAGATTTTAAGAGTTTATCAATCTAAACACAAAACCTCAATCAAAATCAGTATTAAAGAGTCAAATATCTTTGGAATTTCATTAAAGAACTTAGATTAGAGGGATAGCACGAAATATACCTCCAATCTGTGCTTCTCCTCTAATTTGGCAAGACTTGCTTGAAGAAACTTGAAGGAAAATGGAAGAAATCAATGGAGAAATAATAGAAATCAGAAGAGGATTTGAGAGACAAGAAAATCTGGAGATTTGAGAGAAAATGAGAAGTGTTTGGCTAAAGTGAAAGAGAGAAATGAAAAGCTCGTCAAAAATTTCATTAATCGATTAACAAACTTTTTAATTAAATCAAATTAAAAGCCTTTTAAGTTTTAATCACATTTAAAACACATGTCAAATTAGGGAAAATGCATAATTTCCAAGTAGCTCACTAAAGATTCTAAGGTTTTGACTCTTCTTGAAAAACATATTTTTCCAACTTTTAAATCTTTATATTTTGGTCACTCCAAAAAATGTACACTTTAGAAAACCCGTTTTGTAAAATTGATTTGGCCAACCTCTTAAAAACCATTTTAGAGGATTTTAAGAATTTTTATCATATTTTTATCCTATCTCGAACCTTGATCTCCCTAAACCACCTTTTAACAGTTCGAACAACCGACACCGGTTCCGCCGGCACGACCCTACTCACCAAAACATCTTTTATTTTCGCAATTTTTTTTATTTTGTTTCTTAGTTTCAAAAGGCTAACAAATTTTGGTTTTGCTCTCGTGTATGACCATGGAAAATCCGAAAAGCATAAGATTACCCACTTGAACTCGAGATAGAATGAGTTTTTCATAAACAACTACGTGAGCAAAGAGTGGTAATGGAAAATCTAGTAAACAGAAACCAGAATGCCAACGACAACCAGAACGCTGGAGTCAGAGGGGGAGCTATCATTGTACAACCTGTTCAAGTAAGGAACAAGCCCATCTGAGACTACTTAGAGGAGGATCTTAATGGTCTCACTCCATGAGTTGTCACACTGGAAATTGAAGCCGACAATTTCGAATTAAAACCAGTGATGTTCAATATGATCAATACAATTGGTCAATTTGGCGGATCGACAACTGAAGATGCCAGAAAACACCTCAAATCATTCCTGGAAATATGCAATCCATTCAAGCTACAAGGAGTTCCTGCAGATGTTCTGAGACTTAAAGTATTCCTCTATTTATTTAGAGAGGGCAAAATCATGGTTGAATAGTATTCCATCCGGATCTCTTGAATCCTGGACGAACTTATGTCGTTATTTCCTTGCTAGATTTAGTTCTATATATAAGGCTGATAAGTTGCGTAACGCTATTACTTCTTTTCGAGAGGCAGATGATGAGTCCATGTACGAGGCTTGGGAGCGTTACAAAGAGCTTTTACGCAAATGTCCCATGCACGGATTGTAACACCCCGATTTTGGGCCTAGAAGTATTTCGATGTTTGAAGGACCTAGACTAGAGATCCGAGTTTTTGGGAGCGGTTCAGGGAAATCAAGGGTCGAGTTATGATAAAAATTTGAGAAAATGCTTAAAATCATTGTTAATTATATAAATGATTTTGGTAAAAAAATTTTAAAAAATGGACTTTGGAAGTGGGACATTTTGAATTAGTGACCAAAACCTGATTTTTATAAAGTTGTTTTAGTGACTATTTTGTAAAGAGATTGGAACTTTGAATCTTTAAAAGCTATTTGATCTACTTGTTTTTACCAGATTTTTCTCTCAATTATGAGCATTTTAAAAGGTTTTAATTAAAGATTAAGAGGTTTTAATAAAAGGAGAGTTAGTTATTTCATTAAAACACATTTTCATCATCCATAACACTGTGTTCTTCAGGTTCCTCGAACATCTCCATCAGTAAAGATTGTGATGGCTTTAGATCTGCCAGCATCGGCTCCTCTTGATATACATATTCCATAGTTGCCAAGATTTCTGCCGAGGCGGGCAGCGCTACTGAGGGCTCTGTCGTGACAGGCATAGGTACCGAGACTGCTGCTGAGGTGTGCAAGGTTGTCGCAAAACTAGGTGTTGTCGCAAAACTGCTCTATGCAGTTTCCTCAATCCTTGCTAGGGCAATTTCTCGCATAGGCTTATCATGTGTTGGGCAGTGTTCTTCATTCTCTAGTTGTTCCTCACACATCGAAGAACTTTCTCCATATATTTCTTCGTCCTCTTGCCTTGGGAAATTAGTATTCCTAGGACTAACTTGTTGGTGATCAATGGTTGCCAAGCAAAAGTTGCTGGGACATTTTCTTTGTTCATGGCATATGTGGATGTGTTTAATCGATCTGTTGTATCCCATAAGGTTGAATCCCACTGGGCCATCCTTGTATCCATTTTCCATGAAAGCCTTTGAGTGGATTCAATAAAGGATGCAGTACTAGCCATGAAAATTTGAAGCATGTCCTCCAAGGTTTATGATTGTTCTTGCAGAGGACTACACTATCAGTGTATATCTGCCGCTGCGGCAACACAATTGTCATGGTAAAAAAATTGAGGTCGTTGATCATACCATGAAAAATTTTGTTGCGGTGGCAGATACTGCCGCAGGTGCATCTGCTGTCCCAATTGCTACTGTGGCTTCTTCTGCTGTTGGTCCTATATGTCTTATCCGATAAGTAAAGGGCAATTTTCGAACACATGTTTTCCCACACATAGATTGTAAGAATTTTCCAACATCATCTCTCGAGTGGTTTCTCTTGATTGCTCTTGAAGCTGACCACCTTGCCCTACCATGTTTGTTTCTGCATCAAAATTGTTATGGTAAAATTTTTTTGACAATTTTTATCATACAATGAAAAATTTTGTTGTTGCAGCAACGACGTTTGTTGTCTTGTCTACTGCCATGGCGGCAACTACTACTGCAGCATCTACTGTTCATGTTCAAACATCAACTCCCGTATAGTTTTCCTTGACATTGTGATGCCCTTGGACTTGTAGTGTACCTGTAATTTTTTATATATATACAAAAGAAAAAAAGTTAAAAACCTGAAATTTAAATGCAACTAAATAAAGAGTGCAGAAAACAAAATGAAGTCGTTATTACCAATCCCCAACAACGGCGCCAAAAACTTGTAGGGCGTGTAGGTGTTCCCTTCTTGTGAGAGCGCAAGTGCACACTCCTGCCAAGTTATAGTATATAAGATGTCGAATCCCACGAGAATTGGTATAGTTCCTTCGATTGTATATCTGCACAAGAAATTGAAATGCACAATTAATTTTAGGTTTGTTTAAAGGAATAAAACTAAAAACACAATTAATTAAAGTAGGGGAGATTAGAGTGATAGAATGGGCCAGGTAATTGCTGCTCAGTAGTGTGTAGACTGCATTACATAGGTTAAGGTTGGATTGCGCTGCCACGATATGCTATCTCGGCAGGTATGGTGTGCGGCAGCTACGACCCTGTCACGCGGCTGCAGCGGGTCACTGCCCCTGCAACTTTTGCTGTCTCGGCAGGTGGAATGGAAATAAGTCCTGGCAGCAAGTCTGGCATTTATTCCAAGTCCGGCGAGATAGTCGACAGTGATCCTTCATATTTCTAGGCAAGGATGGTCGAAAGCTAGCGTGATGTAGGCAATACCTAGCAATCTCAGCGTAAACCTAACACAAGCTAGGAAATTCGGTTGGTGATCCCTTTTAGCTACTGAAACTTGTAGACTGGTGTAGAACCAAGTTAGTCACGCCTCAGCACGTTGTGACCGTACTTAACCCTTTTGTGAGCCTCGCACTTTTATGCCCGACAAATGGATTCTCTCAACTGACTGGTATAGAATAAATAAAAGAATGAAGTGCATAGATTAAGCAAACTTGGAATATTTATTGCAAAACAACTTAACCTAATACAATCGTTTCTCACAACTACTTTACAAGCAAAAACCTAAACCCTAAGGAGTTTAGAACACAGCTGACTCCCTCTCTCTATCTCTATGCCCATATACCCTCACATACATGGGTATATATAAGGCTTGGCCTAAGGTTAAGTCCTCCTTGGAGTAGAAGTCTTCATTGATGATAAAATATCTTTTACATTTAATGCTTCATTCAATTCTGACTTAAATATGGACTCCTTTGGATGTTTACTTGTTCAGCAAGTAAGTATAAGCCACTTTCTTATCGATCTTCAATCAGCTCTATACACCACTCCAAGCCTCAGAAAAATGCAAGATTGGGCTCTATGGACTCAGAAAAATGTCCTCTCTCAAACGAGACCCATCTTGACTATGTCAGCGTATTGCCGTCTTGGCGGCATTCTGTGGCGGCAGTGTCCTTGGCGGCGGCATTCTACAGCAGCGACGTCTTTGGCGGCAACTGGAACTGCTTTAGTACAGCTCCTTCTGCTCTCTGCTTTCTTGTCCTCTCTTCCTCTGATCAACTAAAATAGTACATTTTCTCTACCAAATATAAGATATTCAATACAAGCATGGTAAAAGAAGAAATACTGTTATAATGCATGACATACAGCTAATTATGCCTAACTAAGCTTAAGAACAACAATAATAAGGGCATGAATGTGCATAAAATATAGAAGTTCTGGACACTCTACAGGAGTGTTTTTAAAACTCCTTGTGTTGCGAGCATGTTTGTTTTGCCTTGGTTGGCTTGTTTATATTTTGAGTTTAATGTTTTGGCTTTCTATCTTGTTTTTCTTAGTTCATGGATCTTGATGTTTATATTTTTCGTTTGTTAATCGTAAGTTTGTCCTTTTGCTTAAATATAAGTTTGGTTGTTCTTTTCTTAGTGTTTGTGTGCTTATCTTGTTGTTATCTCGTTGCTTGTGTCAATTGGAACCAAAAGAAATAGCCTTGATGATGCTTGGTCTGTAGATTTTTCTATTCTGCTGCAGGGTGTTTCGAAACTGGCTCGAACGTTAGACCCCTATCGATACCAAAAGCAGGGCTGGAACGGGACTAACCATTTCAGAACGAAAGCTCTTTGGAATTTTAAACGTTAGACCCCTATCGATACCATCGTGGGTGTTTCGAAACGGGGGCCGTTAGAAGTTAGTTAAGAGCATCTTTGAAGTTGTTTTTCTAGCGTTTTGGTCCAAGTTTGATGTGTTATCAATTGTGTTTGATTGAGGGCTTGTTTTGAGTTGCATTTCAGCATGGAAGTATGAAATGAGACTAATTTCAAAGTGATCATATTAATTTCATCATAGGTCCATATTTTATGCTAGTTCTTGCATTTTGGTCCCTGGTTGCTCGGTTAATCATTTCGTACTCGTCTTGTCCTGTTTTCTTCTGCCTACGCGTTCATGAAATTTACGGTTTAATTCGAGCATCTAGGAAAGATATAAATCATTGCATTTTGTAACCCCCTTAGCCCGACCTAGACATTTGACCCGAACTACGAAGATTACACGGGGAAAACCAAAGTCAACTCGAAAGTCAGCCTTGATTAACGACCCTTTTTTTTTCTTTTTTTTCTTTTCTAGATACTCAATATTAACCTATATGTTTAACAAATTAACTCTGTGGTAGCGACACAGCGAACGGAACCCGAACAAGAACTCAATTGCAAAGAATCATCTTTTAGGGACTAAAACGTAAATTCTAATATTTATAAGGACTAAACAAGTTTTAATGTTACTAGTCCAAAATTAATCACATAACATGCCATCAGGTCAAATTTCAACTCAAACGGATCATTCAAACTCATTGAATTAAGCAACCAACTTTTAGGGACCAAAATGTAGGAAACAGAAACCCAAAATAGTTCAAAATTCAAACTCAACGGTCAGGCGTTTCGATACGGATGGCCTTGTACCGAAACAGCCATTTTAAAACAGGGTTGACCGTTTCGATGCTCGGGTACGTTCCGAAACTCGTATCGAAACACCCCTTCCAATAGCAAAATCGTTTCGATACGCCTTCACCCGTTCTGAAACCCTATGGCCATTACATGCCCCTGTTCCGAATCAGGCAAGGGCGTTCCGATACGCCTTGCCCTGCAACAGCAGATTTTGCTGGTTTTTCAGCATAAACACAATCAAATCATTCCCGAGACATGCCACATCATGCAAACAACATAGATACATATCAACAATCATCATATCGAGGCATTAGCTATAACATGGCAACCAACATGTAAGTAAAAGTACTAAGGACATGCTCTCTAGTCCACCAAAACAATAACAAGCCAAAACCATCATCCATAACCAAAATCAAACCATAAAGGCCAATTACATCACAAAAGTAACTATCAAACATGCTCAAAGCAAAGGGAAAACATTCTCAACCATGCAATAGCATAAACCCCACCCATTGCCTTTTATTACACCGAAGCAAAACCACATACTTTGCAAGATTAAAAGCTTGGATTCCTCTTGCCTACTTGCTGCCTTCAAAGCCTAGTTTTCTACATTGATGAAACAAAAGAGCGTAAGCACAAAGCTTAGTGAGGATCGCTAAATAACATTCATCAATGCATGTCTCATATTTTGCAAAATCAACACATTACATCTCATACCATTTTATAAAACATGTCTTCTCAAGACCTCAAAGCACTTTTTAACCACATGCTCATATGCATCATTTTAGAACAACAAATAAACCTTTGCTCATGCTTTAACAAGCATCACATGCATCCTTGCATCATACACAAATATCTCATGCATCTTTGCATCATATACAAGCATCTCATGCTTCACACAATTCATTTACATTATATTCGCTCACAAGTGATAATCCATAAGCCATTTCAACACAAGACACAATCAGATACACGGATTACAAGCGTTGTCCCACACGCTTCATACACACTACCAGACTAGTCAAGGCTCACACACAAGAGCAACCCTCTATCGTTGTGACACACGTGGTGGAGTATAACGGTACAATCTCAACACCACTCATCGGTAGTTGTATAATTCCACTAACGAGAGAACGTGACACACAATACAAGATCCACACACGGTACAATCAGAACCCCTCGACATCCAAGGCGACTTTATTCACGGTGCACCCAATCCTATAGCTGGCTAACTATATCCGATTAAAGTAAACAAAAACCATTTTCATCACTTGCCAATATAATCATTTAACATCGATAATCCACTTTTTTACAAGCATAACCACAATGCCATGTCCACAAGCATAACATGCTTAACATCATATGCATTCAACACATGAAAACCAAGGATCACATACCCAATGCATCCTTAACATAATGACATTAAAATCCAACATTAAACCATGCTTAAACATGCTTAAAACGGTAAACAAATCCACACTTACTCCAAGTGCAATTTCATCAAATATATCACATTACCAAGAGAGAGATTTCCGAATCACATACTCTTGAGCTTAGCTAAGTGTATCAAACTTACACTAAGCTCCCAAGATCACGCTCAAAGCGTTACAAAGCAGGAAATTGCATTTCCACTCACCGATACGCGAAGCCTTGCTCGCAGACACGAAAATTACCCCTCCGGAGCCTCCAAAATCACCTTGTTTGCTTTCGGATCAAGATCCTCTATTTTCACATCATCAAAACAGAGATCTAAATGCATTAAGATGCATTCTAACACCAGCAACAATTCACAAACTCGTTGCCCACCCAAACTACACCAAAATACCCATCCAAAACAACCGAAAACTCAATCGATTGCTTCCTAAACCAAGCCCAGCCAACATACATCACTTCCAAAGCATTATAAACATCAAACCACATCTAACAAACATCCTAACCCAACCTTATACCTCCAGCAAGCAAGATTCCACCATTTCACCCCAAAATCTCACTTAAAACTATCAAGAACTTCAAGGATCTCAAGGATTTCGGGATCTATGTTATCAGCAACTCACTTTAACATATAAATCAACTTAAAGCTCAATTAAAATCAACACAAAACATAGCCCAACTCATCAAGTTTGAAAATCAAAAATCACATCACAATTTTGTAAGATTTTGAACTTAAATCAAAACTATAATCAAAATTCAGTTAAAATTCATAAATGAGAGTCAATAATCTTGGGAATATCAATAAAGAACCTAGATTGAAGGTTAAGAACGGGATTTATCTCCAATCCTTGCTCCCTTGACAATTTGGAAAGTTTTCCTTCCAAAAATCTTGAAGAAAAAGAAGTGAATCTTTGAAAAAGAATTTAGAGAAGTAAAGAGGAATTTGAGAGAAAAGAAATCTAATGAAAAGTGGTTTGACAAATGTGTTTGGCTTAAATGAGAGAGGGAAAAGTAGTTACGTGACTAAAACCTCTCTAATTTCTCATTTATTTAATATTTTATTAAAACCATTTTAATTCTTTTATTAAGACCCTTTAAAAACACATGTCAAACTGAAAGAAAGCTAAATTGCACAAAATCTCCCTAAAGATTCTAAGATTTTGATTCTCTTCTTGAAAATAGCATTTTTCCACAATTTTAAAACTTTACAATTTGGTCACTACTCAAAATGTCCATTTTTCAAAACCCTTTTTGTAAAATTGATTTGATCCACCTCTTAAATATATTTTTAGAGGTTTTTAGCAATTTTACCATATTTTTATCCTATCCTGATCCTTGATTTCCTTAAATCACCGTACGCGATTCGAATCGTTCTCGATCGGTCCAATCCGATGTCTAAAACATCTAGGCCCAAAACCAGGGCGTTACAACTCTCCCCCACTTAGGACATTTTGTCCTCGAAATTCTTACCTGATGAAAAGAGATGCGGAAACTGCCTCAGCATGTCCGCCTTGTTTTCTCATGTGGCCTCCTCAACTCCTCGGTGTCGCCAGAACACCTTCACATGTTCTATCGTCTTGCCTCGAAGAACTTTGCTACTCACGTCCAGAACCTTCATTGTTTCCTCATCATATGACAGAACCGGATTCAACTCTTTCTCCTCAACAGGCATCACATGCGAAGGATCCGATCTGTACTTTCGTAACATAGAGACATGAAACACATCATGTATCTTCTCCAACTCTGCAGGCAATCTCAACCGATATGCCACGGGGCCAATACGCTCCACAATCTTGTAAGGTCCAATGAACCTTGGGCTAAGCTTACCCTTACGCCCAAATCTCATCACCTTCTTCCAAGGTGATACTTTCAAGAACACACGTTCGCCAACCGCGAACTCAATTTCCTTACACTTCAAGTCCGCATAAGACTTTTGCCTATCCGATGCTGCTTTTAAACGCTCACAAATGAGTTTCACCTTCTCGGTGGTTCCTTTTAACATAGTCGGCATCGAAATCAACTTTTGCCCAGCTTCTGCCCAACAAAGAGGGGTTCTACACCTTCTCCCATACAAAGCCTCGTATGGAGCCATTCGAATACTTGCCTGGTAACTATTATTATATGAAAACTCAACCAACGGCAAGTGCTTCTCCCAAGAACCCTGAAAATCTATCACCCAGCATCTCAGCATATCCTCAAGCACTTGAATCACACGTTCCGTTTGTCCATCCGTCTAAGGATGATAAGAAGTACTGAAATTCAACCGTGTACCCAAGGCTTGATGCAAACATTCCCAAAATCGTGATGTGAACCTCGGATCCCTATCCGACACAATGGACTTTGGCACACCGTGCAACCGCACAATTTCAGCTATGTACAGCTCAGCCAACTTATCCAAAGTATACGTAGTATGCACAGGCAGAAAATGTGCACACTTCGTGAGCCGATCCACAATCACCCAAACCGAATTCTTCTTTGACGATGACAAAGGCAATTCAGTCACAAAATTCATGGTGATTCTCTCCCACTTCCCTTATGGGATTCTCAAAAGCTGCAGCAACCCAGAAGGAACCCGATGCTCAGCTTTCACTCGCTTACACACCATGCACATACTAACAAACTCAGCCACATCCTTTTTCAACCCCACCCAGTAGTATTCATCTTTCAGATCACGATACATCTTTGTACTACTAGGGTGCATAGCAAAAGGACTACTATGAGCTTCAGTCAGAATAGTGTGCCTTAACTCAACATCATCTGGCACCACTATTTGACTCCCGAAGCACAGAACACCTTCGTTACTAAAGCTGAAATCTAAAGGTCTACCGTCCGCAATGTCCCGAACATGCGAAACAAGAGAATCATCAAGCAATTGCTTATCTTTGATCAACTATATCAGGGATGGTTTCACTTGCAATTCCGCAATAAGACCACCATCACGCGATATGCTCAAACGAGCAAACATCGCTCTCAACTCCACAACTACTTTCCAACTCAAAGCATCGACTACAACATTAGCCTTACCCGGGTGATACTCGATCATCAGATCATAATCCTTAAGCAACTCCACCCAACGACGCTGCCTAAGATTCAGCTCCTTCTGAGACATAAGGTACTTCAAGCTCTTATGATCTGTGAACACAACACATTTCTCTCCGTACAGGTAATGCCTTTAAATCTTCAAGGCAAACACCACAGCCGCAAGCTCAAGATCATGAGTATGGTAGTTGCACTCATGCACCGTCAACTACCTAGATGCATAGGCCACTACCTTACCCTCCTGCATCAACACGCAGCCCAAACCAACAATGGACGCATCACTATAAACCACAAACTCCTTACCAGACTCAGGTTGAATAAGAACAGGAGCTTGCGTCAAGGCTTCTTTCAGCTTCTCAAAAGGTTGTTGTCCCGCGTTAGTCCACTCAAAGCGAACATTCTTTTGCAACAGTTTGGTCAAAGGCGCTGCTATCTTCGAGAAACCCTCGACAAACCTACGGTAGTACCCAGCCAACCCAAGAAAACTTCGTACCTCTGTCACTGACTTAGGCACTTTCCAACTCATCACAGCTTCTACCTTGTGCGGATCAACGCGAATACCCTCAGCTGATACAAGATTCCCAAAGAAGACCACCTCCCTAAGCCAAAACTCACACTTACTCAGCTTGGCATACAACTGATTTTCCAGCAACGCTTGCAAAACAATTCTCAAATGTCTATCATGATCCTCCTCAGTACTCGAATACACAAGGATATCATCGATGAATACCACCACAAATTGATCCAAAAAATTCATGGAATACACAATTCATCATGTCCATGAAAGCAGCAGGCTCATTGGTCAAACCAAAGGGCATCACCAAGAATTCATAATGTCCGTACCTCGTCCAAAAAGTTGTTTATGGTACGTCCACATCCTTCACCTTCAGCTGATAATACCCCAATCTCAAGTCTATCTTAGAAAACACCAAGGCTCCTCGAAACTGATCAAAGAGATCATCGATTCTAGGCAAGGGATACTTGTTCTTGATCGTCAACTTGTTCAGTTGCCGATAATCTATACACATTCTCATCGCTTCATCTTTCTTCTTCACAAACAAGACCGGTGCACCCCAAGGTGACACACTCGGCCAAATGAAACCCCGATCCAACAACTCCTGCAATTATGTTTTCAAATCTTTTAACTCTTTGGGTGCCATACGATAAGGAGCGATGGACACCGGAGTCGTATTCTCGTACAACTCAATACCAAACTTAACTTCTCTGTTTGGTGGCAACCCAGGCAATTCTTCCAGACAGACACCTAGAAAATCGCACACAGTTCGGATGTCCTGCACACACATATCCTTGGTGCCAGGGTTCATCACATAGGCAAGATAGGCCTCGCAGCCCCTAACTTCATCATACGATTTGCTTCCAAAGTCGAAATCACATTCGACAAGAATTTCACATTCTCGCCTACCACTACTACTTCATAATCATCGGCCAACTTTAAGGTGACTCGCTTGACCTCAAATTCAACTACCGCCCTATGCTCCGACAACCAATCCATGCCAAGGATTACATCAAATCCATAGAAAGGCAACTCCATCAGATCCACAAGAAAAACATGACCTTGCACAGACAAAGGGCATCTCCTATACAACTTCCTAGTGACTATAGTCTCACCAAAATAACTAGTCACTTGCATTCCTACCTCAAGCAACTCAACATGTATATCAAGCAAATATGCATGCGCACTTAAGATATAAGAATGCGTGGATCCAGAATCAATCAAAGCCAGCAAAGATAAAGACTGGAGAGCAAAAGTACCTGCGATAACATCGGTATCATTGCGCTCAACGCGATGAGCATATACCCTCGCTAGTCCACCTCCCTTAGGTCGAACATCTACAACATGAGCAATACCTCACTGCCCATCATCTCTCTTCTGAAAGTTCCCATGGCCGCGCCCACGGTCTCGCTGAGGTGCAGCTACCACAGGAGCACGTCCTTAGCCACCACCAACCAACAAAGGACACTCCCTCCTCAAATGATCAGTCGAACCACAATTCCAACAAGAGTTCCCTGTCACCACAACAGGAGCCTGAACCTCTCTAGCTGCCCGAGGACAATCTCGCCTTAAATAACCACGAGAACCACACGTCTAGCACGTGTTATGCTCAGCCCTCATCCTATCTCCTCGAGCAGGTGCACCATGTCCGCCATTACCCCGCCTATCAGCAGGCTGGTACCTCTTATCTCGTCCCCTTTTGTTCCGTCCACCACGAGAACTAGACTCAACTGCTCTCTTCCCAGAGCTAGAACCAACACCTCGAGAAGACAAACCCAAATTCTGCTCGATGTCCTTTGTCCGACAAACAAGCACGTCAAAATCAGTATAGTCTGCAGCCAGCATGTACGTCTTAACTTCCTGTACCAAACCGTACCGGAAGCGATCACATCGATGCCTCTCAGTATGTACCAACTTAGGAGCATATTGGCTCAAGCGTACGAACTGGACCTCGTACTCAGCCACAGATAGGTTGCCCTAAACAAGCGACATAAACTCATGTTTCTTTTCATCCAAGTATCTCACCCCTAGATACTTTCTCCTGAAGGCACCTCTGAAGAACTCCCAATCAACTTCATTGGGTTCCATACCAGCTGTGGTAGTCGTCCACCAGCTGTAAGCATCACCTTGTAGCAAAGAAACTGTGCATCCCAGCTTGCGCACATCATTACAGCCCATTTGATCCATAATGCGGATCATACTCGCTAACCAGGCCTCAAATGCCTCCGGAGACATACCAAAGAACTCTACAGCTCCCAAGCTCCTCAACCTTTCCAAAGGTAAGCCCACCTGTCCAGCTGCAGGGGCCTGTACATGCGCTCCAGCAACAACAGCCTGAAACGCTCCGGTGATCGCCTGAACTAGAGGTGCCAAATCACCCAATCCAGGACCAGCTTGTCCTTGTCGCACCTGCTCTCCACCTCCAGGTGGTGGCGGAGGAGGTAGATATCCACTAAGAGGGACATTAGCCCCTTGCTCAGCCTAGTTACCCTGCTCAGCTGCAGGTACTATCGTACTTGATCTTAACTCTCTTCTTGGACCCATAGTGCTATTAACAAGACATAACAACAAAACAAGTCAAACCCTTTAGGCCAGCTGCAAGCAAGAATCCAAGTTTACAAAACATTTGATTAGTGTAATAAGGCAATGGGCACCCAATTTCCCCCCACAGAGCATAGCATACATGAAACATCATGCTCACATACTTTTTGTAACCCCCTTAGCCCGGCCTAGACGATTGACCCGAACTATGAAGATTACACGGGGAAAACCAAAGTCAACCCAAAAGTCAACCTTGATTCACGACCTTTTTTTTTCTTTTTAGTCTTGTCTAGATACATGTTAACCCTAAGTGAGAACTCACAAAACACGATTGAGGAATGCACAGCGATCGGATAACATATAGAGACTTAATTGCACTTCACACAAAATTTAGGGACCAAAATGTAATTTCTGTAAATTAGAAGGTCTTCATTGATTTTAAGGTTACCAATATGAAATTAGTCATGTTACACGCTTCTCTGCCAAATTTCAACTCAATTGGACATCTCAAGCTCAAGCAATTGCAATCTCAACATTTAGGACTAAAATGTAAAACATGCTAACATCAGAACAATTCAAATATGTGTCCAACGGTCACTTGTTTCGAAACACCCACCTGCCGTATCGAAATGCTGGATCGAAACGGCGTTGACCGTTTCGATACGCGGGTGTGTTCCGAGACCAGTTCCAAAACATGGCATTCTAGTAGCCAAATCGTTTCGAAACAGCCTCCATCGTTTCGAAACACGAAGGCCATTATAGGCCCCCGTTTCGAAACACTAGAGGGTGGTTCGATACGGTTTGCCCAGAAACTTCAGCAAATACTAGTTTTTCACCCAAAAACCTAATCTAACACATCCCAAGGACTCTCTAATCATACCAACAAGTCAACATACATATAAGGTACATATTTGGAACTCTCAAATACAATCATAGCATCAAACATGAAATCTTATTAGTCTAGAGGCATGCACCCTAATATCAAATCTCAAATAGGCAATCCAACCTCAAAACAAGCAATTAAGGCCATTTATAATTCAATCCAGCCAAAGCAAACATGCCACAACTTTAGGGAGTTTAACACATCTCCCAAATACAAATCTTGGTTTCCCATTGCCAATTTATCAAAACTAAAGTGTATGAAAACTTCATCATACATGAGCTTGGACTTCCTTGGATTAACTTAGCTTCTTTGATGCTCGAAAACACCTCAATTATCTGCATTATTGGTAAAAGGGAGAGCGTAAGCACAAATGCTTAGTGAGGCATGCTCTAAAGAAAACCAACACAATAATGCACATTTGAAAACACTTCCATCAAAAGCTTTTGAGCAACATGCTCATTCTAACACATGCTTGAAAACCTTTCAAAACAACTTCTCATTGAAACCACATGTACCTCAACTCTATCTCATGCATTTACCAATGCAAAACTCATGGAAAGGCCATACACATGCTTTTATCATCAAAGCATTTCTAAACAAATCTCATATGCACATCTCATAGCATAAATCATTTCATCAAACGTACATGTGTAACAAAAACCATTTCATCATTTATATTGGCATTTAACATCTCATTAATACTCGGATATGAAGACACAATTCTACACTAGACTCTTCCGGTGGAATCTTGCATCACCGTACTCACATGGCGGAATCTCTCATCGCCACAAAGCTTGGGTATTTCACCAAGTCCCACCCGATGGAATGCCCATCATCGGAATATCTCCCTTTGGCTTAACCAAAGAGCACGTACGAATTTTTAGTTTATAGTGCACTCTCATCCTATTGATCGATCAATTATATCCGGTAAGTTTCTCAACATCTATGCCAATATAATGTGTTAAAACATCATCACACCTACTGTTTTTCATGCAATATTACTCAAAGGCTTTCTCACCACATTTCAAAACATAAATCATACTTTGCTTCAAAACAAAAGCTCAAATCTATTCGATGCAACATGCCATCTCATGAAACCTCTACAAGCGTAATCTCATGCTATGAATCATGCATAAAAACAATAGGAATTTAACAATCTCAAACCATGAGCATGTAAAAGCATTTTAGGGCAAACACCACTTTAAAGAGAGCAATTCAAACCATACTTACTTCCGGATTTAGGAAGGTGTTTCAAACCTCTCCTAAATCCTCAAACATTGTATTTTTTTCCTCATGGACTTCTAACCCAATCGCACTCACCAATTTACGTTTCGCTTACTTGCCGAAACGCCAATTAAGCTTCCGGATCAACTCCAAAAGTGTCCGAAGATGTCTCCCCTGTTTTAGACACATAAAAACAGAGGATTAATGCATCATCATGCATTGAAATCTTCAACCAACACTCCTAAACTCGCTGCTCTACTTAAACCCAACATTTCGGCTACCAAACACAACCGAAATCACCTCCAAACTCTTCCAAAACATAACCCAGCCAAGATCCATCACTTCTAAACATTTCTAAACATCAATTAACATAAAAAACAACCCTAAACTCGTCCTTATACCTCCAGCTTTAATAGAACACCAAAATCACCCTAAAAACCACCATTTTCACAAGCAAAAACTTAGGAAAAACAACCTATTCGGGATTGGATTGATAAAACCTCATTTCTAACATCATTTAACATCCAAAATACATTAGAAAACAATCTAAAAAAAGATCCCAATCAATTACCATGAAAATCTTCAAGATCTCTTCCAAAATCTTGAGTTTTAAGCCAAAATCTTGTTTCCAACTTTAAAACCATTCATAAACCTTTAATAAAGGATTGACAACTTGGGAATTTCAGTAAAGAACTGAGTATTTAGAGGAGAAGAACAATCTTACCTCTAAAAGATGATTTCTCCTTGATTTAGGCAAGTTTCCATGAAAAATACAATGTAGAAATCAAGTGGATTTGTTGCAAGATTGATTAGGAATCAATGAATAATGGAAATCTCATCAAATGAAGTGAAAATCAAAGTAAATTTTGCTGGAGAAAAAGTGTTTGGTTGATAGGATTTTGAGAGAAAATGAAATGAGAGAAAATTAGAGAAAAGTGGTTATGAAAGTCAAAGGTAGTTTATCACCTTTATTTTATTTAATTTAATCATTAATTAAATCACCCAAATTAAGGAAAATCTGATGAAAACATTTTTGGTAAATTAGCTCCTTAAAGATTCAAAGTTTCAATCCTTTACAAAACAGTCACTACTAAACTTTGCAAAAATTGCGATTTGGTCACTACACCGAAATGTAGTATTTCCAAACTCTATTTTGTAAAATTGATTTCACCATTCACCTTTATATATTAAATGAGGATTTTTAGCTATTTTTATATATTTTAAAAGCATCCCGAACTAGGTGTTCCCTAAAACTTCCTTTTATATTCGAACCGTTTTCTCAGACCGGTCCGGTTCAGACCCTAAACTTCTAAGCCCAAAATTGGGGTGTTACACTTTTCATCATCCCAAAATCATCACATATCCACATAACATCATCATCACACAATCATATTCATTCCACATGCAATTCGCATCAATCAAGCAGGGCATAAGGTTTAAAATTCAACCAATAGCATGCTTTTCAAACATCATATTTCAACACATATCAATTTCACATACCAACATTCCCAATTCTTTCAGAACCTGGCTCTGATACCAACAAATGTAACCCCCTTAGCTCGGCCTAGACGTTTGACCTGAACTACAAAGATTACACGGGGAAAACTAAAGTCAAACCAAAAGTCAACCTTGATTAACGACCCCTTTTTTTCTTTTTATCTTTTCTAGATGCTCAATATTAACCTATATATTTAACAAATTAACTCAGCGGTAGCGGCACATCGAACGGAACCCGAACAGGGACTCAATTGCAAAGAATCATCTTTTAGGGACTAAAACATAAATTCCAAGATTTAAAAAGATTAAACGAGTTTTATTGTTGTCAGTCCAAAATTAATCACATAACATGCCATCAGGTCAAATTTCAACTCAAACGGATCATTCAAACTCATTGAATTAAGCAACCAAAATTTAGGGATCAAAATGAAAGAAAAAGAAACCAAAAACAGTTCAAAATTCAAACCCAACGGTCAAGTGTTTCGATACGGATGTCCCTATACCGAAACGGTCATTTCGAAATAGGATTGACCGTTTCGATGCTCGAGTGTGTTTCGAGACCCGTATCGAAACACCCCCTTCTAGTAGCAAAATCGTTTCGATAAGCCTTCACCCGTTCCGAAACCTATGGCCATTACAAGCCCCTGTTCTGAAACAGGCAAGGGTGTTCCGATACGCCTTACCCTGCAACAGCAAATTTTGCTGGTTTTTCAGCATAAACACGTTCAAATCATTCCCGAGACATGCCACATCATGCATACAACATAGATACATATCAATAATCATCATATCGAGGCATTAGCTATAACATGGCAACCAACATGTAAGTAAAAGTACTAAGGACATGCTCTCTAGTCCACCGAAACAATAACAAGCCAAAACCATCATCCATAACCAAAATCAAACCATAAAGGCCAATTACATCACAAAAGTAACTATCAAACATGCTCAAAGCAAAGGGAAAACATTCTCAACCATGCAATAGCATAAACCCCACCCATTGTCTTTTATTACACCGAAGCAAAACAACATACTTTGCAAGATTAAAAGCTTGGATTCCTCTTGCCTACTTGCTGCCTTCAAAGCCTAGTTTTCTGCATTGATGAAACAAAAGAGCGTAAGCACAAAGCTTAGTGAGGATCGCTAAATAACATTCATCAATGCATGCCTCATATTTTGCAAAATCAACACTTTACATCTCATGCCATTTTATAAAACATGTCTTCTTAAGACCTCAATGCACTTTTTAACCACATGCTCATATGCATCGTTTTAGAACAGCAAATAAACCTTTGCTCATGCTTTAACAAGCATCACATGCATCCTTGCATCATATAGAAATATCGCATGCATCTTTGCATCATATAAAAGCATCACATGCTTCACACTATTTATTTACATTATATTGGCTCACAAGTGATAATCATAAGCCATTTCAACACAAGACACAATCAGATACGCGGATTACAAGCGTTGTCCCACACGCTTCATGCACACTACCGGACTACTCAAGGCTCACACACGAGAGCAACCCTCCATCGTTGTGACACTAGTGGTGGAGTATAACGGTACAATCTCAACCCCTCAACACCATTTATCGGTAGTTGTATAATTCCACTAACGAGAGCACGGGACACACAATACAAGATCCACACACGGAATTAACAACCAACGTTGTGATCTTAACCTCAATCGTTAGGGTACTTGGATGGAGTATACGGTACAATCACAACCCCTCGACATCCAAGGCGACTTTATTCACGGTGTACCCAATCCTATAGCCGTCTAACTATATCCGATTAAAGTAAACAAAAACCATTTTCATCACTTGCCAATATAATCATTTAACATCGATAATCCATTATTTTACAAGCATAACCACAATGCCATTTCCACAAGCATAACATGCTTAACATCATATGGATTCAACACATGAAAACCAAGGATCACATACCTAGTGCATCCTTAACATAATGACATTAAAATCCAGCATTAAACCATGCTTAAACATGCTTAAACGGTAAACAAATCCACACTTACTCTAAGTGCAATTTCATCAAATATAGTACATTACCAAGAGAGAGATTTCCGAATCACATACTCTTGAGCTTAGTTAAATGTATCAAACTTACACTAAGCTCCCAAGACCACGCTCAAAGCGTTACAAAGCAGGAAATTGCATTTCCACTCACCGATACACGAAGCCTTGCTCGCCGACACGGAAATTACCCTTCCGGAGCCTCCAAAATCACCTTGTTTGCTTCCGGATCAAGATCCCCTATTTTCACATCATCAAAACAAAGATCTAAATGCATTAAAATGCATTCTAACACCAGCAACAATTCACAAACTCGTTGCCCACCCAAACTACACCAAAATACCCATCCAAAACAACTGAAAACTCAATCGATTGCTTCCTAAACCAAGCCCATCCAACATACAACACTTCCAAAGCATTATAAACATCAAACCACATCTAAGAAACATCCTAACCCAACCTTATACCTCCAGCAAGCAAGATTCCACCATTTCACCTCAAATTCTCACTTAAAACTATCAAGAACTTCAAGGATCTCAAGGATTTCGGGATCTATGTTATCAACAACTCACTTTAACATATAAATCAACTTAAAACTCAATTAAAATCATCACAAAACATAGCCCAACTCATCAAGTCTGAAAATCAAGAATCACATCACAATTTTGCAAGATTTTGCTCTTAAATCAAAACTATAATCAAAATTCAGTTAAAATTCATAAATGAGAGTCAATAATCTTAGGAATTTCAATAAAGAACCTAGATTGAAGGTTAAGAACGGGATTTACCTCCAATCCTTGCTCCCTTGACAATTTGGCAAGTTTTCCTTCCAAAAATCTTGAAGAAAAAGAAGTGAATCTTTGAAAAAGAGTTTAGAGAAGAAAAGAGGAATTTGAGAGAAAAGAAATCTGATGAAAAGTTGTTTGACAAATGTGGTTGGCTTAAATAAGAGAGGGAAAAGTAGTTACGTGGCTAAAACCTCTCGAATTTCTCATTTATTTAATATTTAATTAAAACCATTTTATTTCCTTTATTAAAACCCTTTAAAAACACATGTCAAATTGAAGGAAGGCTAAATTGCACAAAAGCTCCCTAAAGATTCTAAGATTTTGAATCTCTTCTTGAATAGCATTTTTCCACAATTTTAAAACTTTACAATTTGGTCACTACTCAAAATGTCCATTTTCCAAAACCCTTCTTTGTAAAATTGATTTGATCCACCTCTTAAATATTTTTTATAGGTTTTTAGCAATTTTACCATATTTTTATCATATCTCGATCCTTGATTTCCTTATATCACCTTACGCGATTCGAACCGTTCTCGACCGGTCCGATCCGATGTTTAAAACATCTAGGCCCAAAACCAGGGTGTTACACGTTTAAGGTTTCTAATCTGAGGAAAATCTCCGGATTTTTCTTTGTTTAGTCTCGTGTGATCCGCTCGATACGGTATGGTGGCTAGGCCAGGTCGAGGGGGTTACGCATGACACAGTTACACTCACCGGTGATTCCAAAGCTATTGGGGCTCTCGTATCACAATCCCTTTGCTAGGAGGCTTGTTAGATGTTGGTGAATCTTCTCCACAAATGGGTTGAGCCACATGGAAAACACGGAAATCTCATCAACAATCATTTCTATGAATTATATAGTCAATAACTAATTTCCTAGCTATTTCTAACTATGGAAACACAATATATAAACTTGGAAATTCATTGAAATTAGTTTGAGTTTCAATAATCTTGATATCTCAATTTCTCTATGAATTCTTCATCGAAATCAATGGAGAATTAGTGGGCTTACCTTGATTGGCCAATATAAACTTCTTAGAATTAACAAACTAAAGAAAATTTAAAACTTAAAAGTAACTCCAATAGAGGTGTGTGCTTGTTCAATAGGAAGAAGATGATGACTAAAGAAAGTTAATTCTCTTTTTTATTACCCAAATGGCCCTCAAGCAAATTGAAGACTGAATTGTCTTCTTTTCCCATCTTTCCTTTTCTATTCGTAGAACCCAAAAATTGATGGCATAATTTTCTTTCTACCAATTCCATTTCTTTTTTCGTTTCTTTTAATTCAAATAAAAGCTCAGTCATCCACTAGAATACTTAGCTAGCTTAGTAAAATGACAGATAACATGCTTACTCACCACTTTTTAAAAATATTAAATTATGCTTTAAGTCCTTCAAGAACTTTTTTTCTTCCATGAAGAAACCTTATGGTCTAATTATCCCTATACATTTACTCTTTTTCCCTTGTTTGCACCATAGACACTCAACTTTACTTTCTTACAATTTAGTCATTATGTGTTGTCACTGAATCATCAT
The DNA here is from genome assembly GCA_958450335.1 of Hibiscus tridactylites. Classification (NCBI taxonomy): domain Eukaryota; kingdom Viridiplantae; phylum Streptophyta; class Magnoliopsida; order Malvales; family Malvaceae; genus Hibiscus; species Hibiscus tridactylites. The sequence goes on along the minus strand of OY288273.1, from coordinate 59,690,088 downwards.
CATCATCATCATCATCATCATCATCATCATCATCATCAAGTAAGTAAGCTAAAGCCCAAAAATAAAATACAACAAAAAAGGGTCCATTTGAATTAAATAAGGTGTCCAATAATAATAAGCCCACGTAAATTAAATTTATGGTAAAATAAAAATCCACCCAAAATATAATAAGAGAACTCACTTTTATTTTACGCCCAAACTAACCCATTTATATAGTTTTTTTTCAGGTTTAATTAACGTCATTGGATCTAGGGCATAAAGCATCAAGGGACTAGATTGGATCAAGCAAAAAGGGGGAAAATGGGTACCTTCCACGCGTCTGGCGCGTGCGCGTCACGCGCTCAAGACTGGTGTCCCAAATCCCCAATTCGAAAGGTGGTTGGGCCGACTACCGGCCTTCTCCCACCGTCCCTTGGTCATGGCGACCGTCGTGAAGGGTGCCGGTTGACTCACCTCGACCGGTCGGTTTTGTTGTCTTCGACCCCACCTCTTATCGTCGCCGGTAGCTCACCTATTTGGGGGGAAAGGGTTCGAACCCTAATTTCATCTTAGGGAAAAAAATCCCAAAATTCGAGCCAATTTGGATGAAATTTTGCTCAATTCTCAACGGGTCAATGCTATTGATATCAGATGGATAATTTTTAGGGATGAATTTCGTGATTTTGTCCTTGGATTATCTTGATTTCTAAGCACCCAAAACCCTATAAATTGAGATTATTTTCCCCATTGTAACACACACCAAAATTCATCTGAAAATCATCTCTGAAAAATCATCTAAATTTGATGGAAATTATTTTTGTTTGGAGAAGCTTTGGTTCAAATTTTTGGGTTGGAAGCAAGCTTTTTTCCGGTGGCGATAGGATTTGGTTCGAGTGGTTTCTACACTTTCAGTAATTCCTCTTTCCATTTCTTTGTTTTTAGTTCTATTTTCTTGGTTAAATTTTTTTGTTCATGTTCTTAGGTTGCAATTTAGATTAGAAGATCGAAATTGGTATTCGGTAATAATTTCAGCTTTTTTTGCTTTAATTTTTGTTTTAATCCGTTAGATTCTTAAACAAAATAAAAATGTTCTTTTTGAAAATTCAATCTTAAAAAAATATTTCTTGTTAGAAGATGTTTGAATCCTTTTGAATTTAGAAAGAAAATGAATTGGTTTTTAGAAAATAAATAAGGGTGTTTTCAAAAAAATTGTTAAAGGTTTTGAAAAATCATAAAAAATAAATAAGTCTTAATTTGTTAGAAAATAAAGTGGGTTTTGAAATAAAGTTTTAATAGATTAAGGGCATAAAATAAAATTAAGAAGTTTTTGGGCTTAGAAAAAAGATTTTAATTTCTAGAATAAAAGTTTTAATATATAGTTCTTAGGTGATTTAAAGAAGGTATTTTTTAGAAAAAGTAAATAAGGATGTTTTCAAAAAATAAATAATAAGTTCTCAAAAAAGAAAAGATAAAAGAAAAAATTCTAAAAAGGGGTTTAATAAAAAATAACAATAGGTAGAAGCTTAGAATTTCAATAGAATAAAATTTTGAAAAACATAAAGAAAAACTTTTCTAAAATAAGGTTTTAAAATTTTTCAAGTTATCTTTTAAGAAAAGCTTTTAAAAAATAAAATAAAAAATAATAATAATCATTAAAGTTTTAAAAGAAAAACTTTTTTTGGAAAAAGAATAAAAATTAAAAAACAATAAGACTAAAAAGCAAAAAAAAAAGTCAAAAAGAAGGGTCTTGGTTTTAAAGTAAAAAAAAAAAGAATAAAAGCCAAAAAAATGTTCTAAAGCAAGTCAAAATCAATCTTCCACTGATAGAGTTGGTTAAACAAATGTCCAGCTATGCCAAGTTCTTAAAAGATATGATATCCAAGGGAACAAGGATTGGGGAATTTGAAACAATGGCAATGACGGAAGGATGCGTGACCATGCTGCACAATAAGGCGCCGCCCAAACAGAAAGATCTGGGCAGCTTCATAATCCGCTGCAAAATAGGCAGTAATCACTCCGTACGAGCATAATGTGACTTAGGGGCGAGCATCAACTTAATGCCAAAATTTGTTTTCCATAAACTAGGAATAGGAGACCCATGCCCAACAACAGTAATGCTCAAGCTGGCTGACAGAACATACGTACAACTGAAAGGAAAAATTGAGGACATTCTGGTAAAGGCGGACAAATTTATTTTCCCTACCGATTTTCTCGTACTAGACTATGAAGTAGATGAAAAAGTATCAATAATCATGGGGCGACCATTCCTTGCTACGGGCAGAACACTGATTGATGTGGAAAAAGGTGAACTTACAATGAGGATGGACGATCAACAATTAAAATTGAACGTCTTCGAGTCTATGAGGCAAGCCGATGATCCGAAAGAATGCCAGCTAATGGAAGCCTTCTCAGAGTTCAACTTTGAAGTCGACAGACCCTGCCTACAACAAGATTGTTCGGGCAGCAGCCTCGGCAGCCATCTAGATACCTACTCGAAAGATGAACAGCGCAACGAGTGGACAGAGCAGAAATCGGAGGAACAAGAAGAGGCATACTGGATAGAAAACAGGCCAGGTAAGTACTTTGAACCACTGAATTACACAGAGAAGGGGGCAAAATGTTCAAACCATCCATCGAACAACCTCCCACTCTTGAGTTAAAAGCATTACCTGCACAACTTAAATATGTCTTCCTGGGACCTAATGATACCCTGCTAGTAATAATTTCTTCCAAGTTGCAGCCTAGACAGGAACAAAAATTGACAGCACTGCTGCAACAGCATAAGAAGGCAATAGGCTGGACCATAGTAGATATAAAGGGAATAAGCCCGACCATTTGCATGCACAAAATTCAGCTCGAGTAGGACCAAAAGCCAATTGTAGATGCCCAGAGGTGATTGAATGAGGCCATGAGAGAAGTTGTCAAAAAAGAGATCATTAAGTGGTTAGACGCTGGTATCATATACCCTATCTCGGACAGCGAATGGGTAAGCCCAGTACAATGTGTGCCAAAGAAAGGTGGCATAATTGTGGTAAGCAATGACAATAACGAGTTAATACCAACTAGAATGGTTACCGATTGGTGAATATGCATGGATTACCGCAAGTTAAATAAGGCAACAAAAAAGGATCAATTTTCATTACCTTTTATTGATGAAATGCTTGACCGCCTTGCTGGCAAAACCTTCTATTGCTTTTTGGATGGATATTCATGTTATAATCAGATTGCCATAGCACCGGAGGACTAGGCCAAAACAACCTTCACCTGCCCATATGGCATTTATGCTTTTCGAAGAATGCCATTCGGTTTGTGCAACGCCCAGACCATATTCCAGCGATGTATGATGACTATCTTCTCCGACATGATAAGAGATTTCATGGATGACTTTTCTGTCTTCGGCAGCAGCTTCGACAGCTGCCTCGACAACCTTGAAAAAGTACTCACCAGATGCGAGGAAACAAACCTGGTACTTAATTGGGAAAAATGCCACTTTATGGTCAATGAAGGCATATTCTTGGGCATAAAATTTCTGGACAGGGAATAGAGGTAGGGAAAGTCAAGATTGAAGTAATTGCCAACTTGTCGCCACCAACCATTGTCCAGGTTATTCGGAGTTTCCTGGGCCACGCAGGTTTTTATCGCAGATTTATTAAGAATTTTTCTAAAATCTCTAAACCGTTGTGTACTTTACTGGAACAGGACAAACTGTTCAACTTCGATGAGGCATGCCAGGAGGCATTCAAAACCTTAAAGGAAACGCTAGTGACATCACATGTGGTAGTTTCCCCTTATTGGAGTTAACCCTTCGAGCTCATGTGTGATGCTAGTGATACTGTCGTTGACGCCTCCCTAGGATAGCGCAGAGATAAAATCTTTCATGTAATCTACTACGCTAGCAAAACACTAAATCCTACCCAAACCAACTACACAACTACAGAGAAAGAGTTACTGGCAGCAGTGTTTGCCTTCGATAAGTTTCGGCCCTACCTGATTGGCACAAAGGTGATAGTCCACACAGGTCATTCTGCCTTAAGGTACATGTTCGCAAAGAAGGATGCAAAGCCCCGCCTGATCCGTTGGATCATGCTGCTGCATAAGTTTCACGTAGAAATTCGAGACAAGAAGGGCATAGAAAATCAAGTGACAGATCATCTCTCTCAGCTTGAGAATGGACAAGAGAAAACCTCAAACAACGAAATTCAGGATGCATTCCTTGATGAACAATTGCTACTAGCCTCTGCTCTGGTAGCCGCCCTGGTAGCTGAAGGCATCTCACTTGCCACCGACGAAGAAGTCACGGCAGCAACATCGATAGACACACCCTGGTACGCAGATATTTTGAATTATTTAGTATTTGGTGTTTTGCCCTACGAACTTAACTTTCAAGGAAAGAAACGATTCCAACATGATGCTAAGCATTATTTTTGGGACGAGCCTTTCTTATTTAAAAACTGTGCAGACCAGGTTATTAGATGGTGTGTCCTAGAGGATGAACAACAAGCCATACTCTCACAGTGCCATGCAGCACCATATGAAGGCCACTTTGGAGGGTAGCGCACGACAGTAAAAGTGCTTCAATCAGGTTTCTTCTGACCGACACTGCATAAAGACACCCAAGCATTCTACAAACAATATGACAGCTGCGAAAGAACATGTAACATATCAAGAAGGAACGAAATGCCCTTACAAAAAATCTTGGAAGTTGAATTATTCGATGTGTGGGGATAGAATTTATGGGACCATTCCCATCTTCATGTGGTAATATGTACATCCTTCTAGTAGTGGACTATATTTCCAAGTGGTTAGAAGCCATTGCCACCCCCCCACAATGATGCCAAGACCGTCCATAGCTTCTTACGGAAGAACATATTCACAAGGTTTGGAGTTCCAAAAGCAATCATTAGTGACGAGGGCACCCATTTCGATAACAAACGGATTGCCAAGGTAATCCGGAAAGTTGGGGTCAAGCACAAGATTGCCGCAGCATATCATCCACAAACAAATGGGCAAGTATAAATTTCGAACAGGGAAGTCAAGACCATCTTGGAGAAAGTTGTAAACCCAAGTAGGAAAAATTGGTCATTGAAGCTAGACGACGCTCTTTGGGCATACCGGATAGCATACAAAACACCAATAGGGATGTCCCCATATCGTCTAGTATACGGAAAGGCATGCCACCTCCCTCTCGAAATAGAACACAAGGCGTATTGGGTGGTCAAGGCAGTGAACATGGACTGGAAACAGGCTGGCGAAAAGAGACTACTGAATCTGACAGAAATAGAGGAGTTCCGGCGGGAGACAAGAATGCCAAGCTATACAAGGAAAAAGTTAAAAAATGGCATGACAACAAGATTCAGCAGAGACAGTTCCTGCTCAGGCAACAAGTGTTGTTGTTCAATTCCCGCCTTAGGTTGTTTCCTAGGAAGTTAAAATCAAGATGGTCAGGATTGTTCGAAGTAGTCCAAGCCTTCCCACATGGTACCGTGACAATAAAACCAGTAAATGGAGGAACAGAATTCAAAGTTAACGGGCTACGATTAAAGCACTATACAAGAGAATCTGCCCCAAAAGAACAGGAAGAATTCACATGGGGGATGCCCACCCCACTGTGACATAACCTTATCCTTTCATATCTTTACCGCTTTAGTAGGAGTAGTTTTTAGGACTAGGTTTTATTTGTTTTCATTTTCTTTATTATTTATTCTTGTCGCACAATTAATCTATGCAGGTCCAAACCCAAAAATATCAAAGACCGCAAAGCACGAGCCAGCAATGCCAAGCTCGCTGTCGTAACCTACCAATGACAGCAACCTAAGTCTTCTTCCCCTTTTCGTACCTTTATTTTTCTTTTATTTATTTTTCCATTTTTTGCATTGAGGGCAGTGCCCATCTCGAGTTTTGGGGGTAGCTCTCGCATCTTTTGTCTAGGCATACTTAGTTGCATATAGGTTGCATTGTACTTTCCTTAGTAATAATCGGAACAGAAAAATTTGTTATAACTTGTGCCTATGATAGGATAGCTGATTAATTTATTTTCGCACCAATAATAAATTGAACTTAATATGGGAACAACATGAAAAATGACTTAGAATTTTTTTTCTTTTTGCCAAAAAAATTAAACACCTCTGTTACTTGCTGAATTTGTAAGAATAGCTTATGAACATTGCCTGCTTATTTTTAGAATTCTTTGCAAACTTCTAACAATGGTTGTAGGTAGCCGCCGATGCAGGTAAAAGAAACAGTAAAGTACAGCGTTGCCACGGAAGCAGAAGTAAAAAAACAAAAAACATTGTTGTTTTACCCTAGAGGTGCCCGCAATAGGCTCTAGGAAGAATCATGTGCGAGGACACTCCGCTGCTATCAAAGTCCGTGAATCTGAAAGTTTTGAAGTGACGGAAAAATTAGCATGAGTGAATGAAAGTCTTCTCGAGATAACTCTACTCCAAGGGTTCAGGGTTTTGAAGTTTGTTCCTATCTTAATCTCAGACCTAGAAGATTAGTTGTGATAAGTTGAAGCCCTCATTGTAATGATTAAAATATTGTGCTTAATTGTCTACCTCGGCATCAACCTTATATCGTAAACAACATCTTTGTTTATTTAGTTATTCTGCATATTCAGCCTGTATACAGTCCTGCACACACTGCACTGGTATTAGAAATTAATTTTGAGTTATTTTCTTGCTAATTTCCCTTCACTAAATTAATATAGGTGCCACGGCCTTAAGGTATGAAATCAAGTTGAAAACGGGCTTTTCTTTCTGGTTATTATTAGAGCAAGTATGCTTAGGTTGCATTGCTTGAGAACAAGAAATAGTTCGAGTTTGGGGGTGTGTAAAGTGTCCACAAGTCCTATATTTCATGCACATTCCATCTCATATTATTGTTGTTTTTGAGTTCATCTTAAGCATAATTAGGATCATGCATTGCATTTTACAGTATTTCTTTACATTGCCTTGCTTGTATCGTTTATCTTTTAATTGGTGAAGGAAGATATTGTTTTAGTGTATTTTTTATTTTAGGTACTAAAGGATAACAAAGGGAAAGAGGAGCTGAGGATATGATATTGAGGCAGCGAACCATGGAGCTGTACTGAAGCAGTTCCAGCCGAAGCCAGTAGCTGCCAAGCGCTGCCGCCGCCGACCTTGCTTCCCACGGCAGCAAAACTATGGAGTTGGAGAACCGGAGTGCGATTTGTAGAGCTAAAAATTCTGATTCTATCGTTGTTGTCCACTCAATTTTCCAACGTCTATAGCAGGGGGAAAATCCACCGAAGTGAAATCTCGAGATTACTTGCGGGACAAGGCAACGTGATAAAGTCCACATTCAACTCAAAGAAGTTAGAGTTTAAAGTTACATTTAATGTGGAAAGCTACTTTTGAGGACTTCTACTTCATGAAGGACTAGACCTATCTATTGTCTATAAATACTCGCTGTAATTATAATTCAAAACATCTTAGGTTCTCTTTAGACATAGCTAGGGTTTTCTGCCGCCGGCATGTTCTAAACTTCTCTTGGGTTTGGGGTTATGTTGTAAATTAGTTGTGAGAATGGTTGTTTAGGTTTCAAGTTTGTTTTCAATAAAATATTCCAAGTTTACTTAATTCATGTTCTTCACTTCTTCAATTAGTTCCAAAAGTCCAGGTGAAGAAATCTATTTGTTGGGCACAAGAGTGTCAAACTCACGAAAGAATTAAGTGCGGCCTCATCATGTCGAGGTGTTGACTAATTCGGCTTAGACATAAGTTAGAATTTCAGCGGCTAAAAGGAGAAACTAGGAGTATCTGCCAGACTTGCCGTTAGGACTTCTCTCCATTCCACCTGTCGATGCAACGAAAGTTGCAAGAGCAGAGATCCACTGCGGCAGCGAAAGGGATGATATCTTACTTGGCCATTACCCGCTGAGGCAGCATATCATGGCAGCGCAAAACAACTTGGCCTAGTCAATGCAGTTTAAGACTAAGGAGCAGCATAACCCTGCCTCTCTATCAACCTGATCACTTCCTCTATTACTTGTGTTTTTATTTTACCTTTCTTCTTAACAATCATCTTACTTGTGCAATTTAATTTTCCTTGTGCAGAAACAACAATTCGAACCAAGCTGTCAAATCCCTGTGGAGACGATATCTTATATACTATAACTTGACAAGAGTGTGCACTTGCACTCATAAATAGAGTACACCCTAAACGCTCAAGAGAGAGCTTTCGCCAATATGCCCAGAGATGGCGAGATGTGGTAGCTCAAGTTCAACCTCAACTGTCAGAAAATGAGGTTACTCTAATGTTTGTGGAGACTCTAAATGGTCCTTTCTATGACTACATGTTAAATCACGCCACCAAAGGTTTCGAAGACATGGTCATGAGTGGAGAGTTGATTTTGAAAACCATCAAAAGTGGAAGACTCGAGAGAGAAGAAGATGGCAAACGCATTTAGAGTTTTGTCACGAAGATGATGGAGGCAATATCGGTTGAAATTCATGCTTTCCTAGTATAATGCATAATTTTCTCTAGACAGTTGGGATCATGCTTAGAATCAACCCTTTTGCTTTTGCTCGTGAGCATTAGGGATCTTCTATAAGGGCTTCTATGTCAATTTACTTATCTAAAGATGCATTTTTTTCAAGTGGCAAACAGTTCTCATTTTTGTTTTATCCTTTCTTTTCCATTCTTCATCCATTTCTTTTCAAGCATACATCTTCTTTACAGAGTCCCTATTATTGGTTGTATGAATGAATCTTGAATCTAATCCTGAGATAGAGGGGCAAAATATGTGTTCAGGTTTAATATACAAATAGGAGTGAATTTTCCTCTCAGACATTGTTGTTAGGGTCCTTGAATGAAGTGATAACTCTAAAACATCTACCAACTGAAGATTGTTTCTCTTTGACGATATTTGTGTGTTAAATGATATTTGGCATTCCTTAATTTCCCTTCACGAAAAGAAAATAAAAATCCATTGTTGTCCCCCTTTGAGCCTGATATTATTTTTCTTGTGATTTAACCCTACCCAAGGATCACTCCCCACACTGGGGGCAAAGAGGATGAAAATTGCAAGCAAAAGATCACAACAAGTAAATGTCCTAAATTGAAAATAAAAAGGACACAAAAAGGAAAATGAAAAAGGAAAAAGATGAAAAAGAAAGAAAAGAAAAAGAAGAAGAAAGGAAAAGGAAAAGGAAAAAAGAAGAAAAAGAAGAGAAAGAGAAAGAAGGAAAAGGAAAAGGAAAAGGGAAAAAAGAGAAAAAGGAGAAAGAGAAAGAAAAAGAAAAAAGAGAAGAGAAGAGAAGTGGAAAATAAATGAAGGAAGAAATGCAATCAATCCTTCAAATGAGATGTGTGTCAAAAAGGAAATGAACTCTAGGGTGAAAACCCAAAATGGGCAGTCTAGAGTGATCCAAAGAATAAAAGAAGAAGAACAAAGATTTCATCAGGAAAAGTTGATCCTTGGTTTATTCACCCTTAAATATGTATTTGAGCCTATATATCCTATCTTTGGCAACCCGAGCCTAGCCTACATTACAAGCCTTAAAAGACCATTTGGATCACACATGAATATTTGAGAAAATGAGTTTGTCTTCAGAATACATTCAACCTAATTGAGTTAACCTTTCTTCAGGGACCTCGAGCTTCTAATGTCTAATTGAGATTAGAAAAGTGGGAAAATTAAATTTGGGTAGTGTGTGAGTAAAAGAGAGCCACCAAAAAGAGGGGCACTATCCGGTTGTTGGATTCATAAATCATTCATACTATGAATTTTGGGGCATCTAACTTTGCTCTATTACTGTGTTTACCGTGTCCTTTTTTCCTTCTTCCCCTCTCGTAATTCAAATTTCTAGCCTTTTCTTTCATCTTACAAGTAGGCTGACATAGATTCATGTGAAGCAAAAGATTTCTTGGTATTGATCTCAACTATAGGAGACCATGAACGAATGTTTTCATCACTTTAGAAAACAATTGAACCTCAGTTTGAATGGGAGCAACGCCTTGCAAGAGAAGGTAAAAAGAAGAAGCACATGCGTTGAAGAGTTTGAAGTGAGCCATGTTGTCAAGTAAGATCCACATATAAGATGAAAAAGCTCAAAAGCATGAAAAGAGATAGAATTGCACTTGATAAGCAAACGATGCCATCAGATTGGGACAGTCCACGTAGGCTAATGATTTAAGGCCCTCAGTATTAATAGGCATGAGAAGAAGAGATTAAAGCGCCAACATCATTCAAAGATATTCGAGTTAGAATAAGCTTTGTTGCAAGGATTTACATGTAAGCAATTCAAGATGACCTGTAGGGGCAAGTATTTGAAAACTCACAAGAAGCACTAAAGATGCTTAATATTTCAAGGGGCATATAAAGACTTGAAGCTTTTAAGGCCACAGAAGAAAGCCTTTCACTCAGTATTGATGTATCAATTATGATGAGGGTTGAGACATTCGAATGTTTTCAATGAAGCAAAGAGATATAAAGAATGAGAATGGTGAAAGCAATCTTTCCTTCCAGCCAGGAGTACAATACCACTGGATTAAGTGAGCAAGTTTGCAAAGATCGAATGTTTTCCATGAGTCGAAAAAATATACAGTGAAAAAGTATAACTGCTTATCTGGATTGAGCGAGCAAACGTGTGGAAAAATTAATTCTGAGAAAAATAATTCAAAAAGAAAAAGAAATGAGACATGCATTCATGTTTTAGGCATCCCTAGGGGCATGCACATCATAATTGCATTGAATATCACATTTTTCAGGTACACGAAGGACCTTTCAGCAAAAGAACCCGCCTATTCGTTTGGGAGCAAGGAGAATGGGAGCAACGTACCTATTCGAGCATAAAGAGAATAGAGCATGCTTATTCATCCAAGTAAAATGTGGATGGAACCCTTTTTGGAAGCTATTTATCTATTCGAGCACAAGGAGAATAGAACCCGCTTATTCATCCAAGCATAAAGAGGATGAAGTTTTTCAGAATATTTGCTTATCTGTTCAGGCGTAAGGAGAATGGAGTTTGCTTATTCATCAAAGCATAAAGAGGATGAAGTTTTTTAGAAGATTCTCTTATCCGTTCATGCTTAAGGAGAATGGAGGTTGCTTACTCATCCAAGAATAAGGGGGATGAAGTTTTTCAAAAGATTTGCCTATCCATTCAGGCGTTAGGAGAATGGAGTTTACTTATTCATCCAAGAATAAGAAGGATGAGATTTTTTAGAAGATTCGCTTATCCGTTCAGGTGTAAAGAGAATGTCTACTTATTCATCTAAGCATAAGGAGGATGAAGCATGTTTGCTTATTCATCCGAGTATGAGGGGGATGAAACCTTTTGAAGTCCGCTTATTCATCCAAGCATAAGAAGAATGAAATCTTTTGAAGCTTGTCTGCTTATTCATCCAAACATAAGGAGGATGAGATTTTTTCAGAAGAATCTGCCTATTTGCTTGAGCTTCTGGAGAATGGAACCCAGCTCAGCAATTCAGGCATTTGGGAGAATAGAACCCAGCTTAGCTATTCTAGCGTAAGGAAAATAGAATCAGCATATCTGTTAGACCATGGAACCCAGTTGAGCTATTCGGCCATTTGAGAGAATAGAACCCAGCTCAGCTATTCGAGCATAAGGAGAATAGAACTAGCCTATCCGTTCGGGCGTTTAGAGAATGGAATCCAGCTTAGCTTTTTGAGCATAAGGAGAATAGAACCAGCCTATTCGTTCGGGCGTTTGGAGAATGGAATCTGCTCATCTATTCATGCATTTAGTAAATAGAACATGTCTATCCGTCTGGGCATCAGGAGAATGGAACCAACCAGAAAATCGGTGAAAATTAGTGCCTTTTGGTCTTTGCTTTATCATTGTTGCACAAAGATAAGCAAAAGGGGTAGTTGTTGTCACTGAATTTTCACCCTTTTATTATTATTATTATTATTATTATTATTATTATTATTATTATTATTATTATTATTATTATTATTATTATTATTATTATTATTATTATTATTATTATTATTAAGTAAGCTAAAGCCCAAAAATAAAATATAACGAAAAAGGTTAATTTGAATTAAATAAGGTGTCCAATAATAATAAGCTCACTTAAATTAAATTTATGATACAATAAAAATCCACCCCAAAATATAATAAGAGAACCCATTTTTGTTATAGGCCCAAACTAACCCATTTATATAGTTTTTTTTTCAAGTTTAATTAAGGTCGTTGGATCTAGGGCATTGAGGATCAAGGGACCAGATTGGATCAAGAAAAAACGGGGAAGTGGGTACCAGCCCGCGCCGCCACGCGTCTGGCGCGTGTGCGTCACTTGGCCACGGAGCCACCGTGAAGGGTGCTGGTTGACTCGCCTCGACCGGCCGGTAATGTTGTCGTCGACCCCGCCTCATACCGTCGCCGGTAGCTCATCGATTTGGAGGAAAAGGGTTCGAACCCTAATTTCATCTTGGGGCAAAAATCCCAAAATTCGAGCCAATTTGGATGAAATTTTGCTCAATTCTCAACGGGTCAATGCTATTGATATCAGATGGATGATTTTTAGGGATGAATTTCGTGATTTTTTCCATGGATTAGCTTGATTTCTAAGCACCCAAAACCCTATAAATTGAGCTTCTTTTCCCCCATTGTAACACACACAAAAATTCATCCGAAAATCAACTTTGAAAAATCATCTAAAATCGCTTGAAATTGTTCGTGTTTGAGTAGCTTTGGTTCGAATTTTGAGTTGGAAGCAAGCTTTTTTCCGGTGGCGATTGGATTTGGTTCGAGTTGAGATAGTTTGTGGTTTCTACACTTTCATTAATTTCTCTGTTATTTTCTTTATTTTTAGTTTTATTTTCTTGGTTGAATTTTTTTGTTCATGTTCTTAGGTTGCAATTTGAATTAGAAGATTGAAATTGGTATTCAGTAATAATTTCAGCTTTTTTTGCTTTAATTTTCATTTTAATCCTTTAGATTCTTAAATAAAATAAAAATGTTTTTTAATTCAATCTTAAAAATAAAATATTTGTTGTTAGAAGATGTTTGAATCTTTTTGAATTTAGAAAGAAAATGAATTAGTGTTTTAGGAAAAAACTAAAATCAAGTAATTTAATAAAAGATGGTAAATCATAAAAAATAAATAAGTCTTAATTTGTTAGAAAATAAAGTGGGTTTTGAAATAAAATTTTAATAAATTAAGGGCATAAATTAAAACTAAGAAGTTTTTGGGCTTAGAAAAAAGATTTTAATTTCTAGAATAAAAGTTTTAATATATAGCTCTTAGGTGATTTAAAGAAAAAAATTAGAAAAAGTAAATAAGGTTGTTTTAAAAAAAAAATAAGTTCTCAAAAAATAAAAGATAAAAGAAAAAATTCTAAAAAGGGCTTTAATAAAAAAAATAACCATGGGTAGAAACTTAGAATTTCAATAGAATAAAATTTTGAAAAACATCAAGAAAAACTTTTCTAAAATAAGGTTTTAAAATTTTCAAGTCATCTTTTAAGAAAAGCTTTTTAAAATGAAATAAAGAATAATAATAATCATTAAAGTTTTAAAAGAAAAACTCTTTTTGGAAATATAAATAAAAAATAAAAATTTAAAAATCAATAAGACTAAAAAGCAAAAAAAAAGTCAAAAAAGGAGGGTCTTGGTTTTAAAGTAAAAAAGGAAAAGAATAAAAGGTTTTTTAGGAAACAATAAAACACGAAAGAATAATTCAAGTTTCTTGTTTGTTCATTAGATATAGGTCAAAACTTAGGACTAGGTTTTAAAAGCTTAGATAGAGACGTGTTTGTTGAAAGATTTTTTTCACAAAAAAATAAGACACACTTAAACAAACCCAACCCCTCAATTAGGAATAAAAGACTTAGACCTTTTTAGGAATTAAAATAATCAAACCTAGAATAAATAAAAATGCTCAATACATTGAATTTCCTTGTTGCTTGAAAAGTGAAATTAATTTAATACGGTGTCTTATCAAACGGGAATGACGGGTTAGCGCCAAAAATGTTGGCGATAATTAAAGTTCATCTCCCGGGCGATAAGGCCGTTAAAATAGTTTGATATTCATTAAACGGACAAATAAAATCAAACTTTCGTGAACTGGCAAATTCCAGTTTTGAAAGCAATTTTAAAATCAATTAGGTACCACTTTTGGGCGTCGTGGGGGTGCTAATCCTTCCCCACGCGTAACCGACCCTCGAACCTGTTTTCTTTGTTTTCATAGACCAAAATCGTCATTTTATTAAAACAAAATGTTTTATTAAAATAATCATGTTTTAAAGTGATCCAATCACACTTTTTTTTCAAAAAGGTTGGTGGCAACTCCGTGTTTTTAAAGTTTTCAAAAAGTCGAAGCTCGAAAGGGTTGCGACAGCTTGGCGACTCCGCTGGGGACGTGTTTTTGTTTTTAAAATAAAAACAAAAGAGGGTCATGTCACAAACTGATTTTAAATGATTTTCAAAAAAAAATTTAAAAACTAATGGAATTTGCAAGTTCATAAAGGGTTTAATTTATTTGTCCGTTTGAGTGAATATAATTCTATTTTACGCATTTAAGACTTAAATCCAAGCTCTATTCCTGAGTTTTGTCCCGCTCGTTTAAGTGGGGGGAACATGCTTTGCTCATGTAAGAATATTGATTCTTCGTATGAGCCTAGCAAGTACCTTCGGGACTCATTCCCTTGTCTTCGTAAGGATATTGATTTTTCGAGAAGGCATCGATGGTGAGTCCTCCTGAGTTGAACTCGATTCGTTTGAAGCCTGTGATAGGTGAGAATCTAGGGCCTTGCTACCCTTAGGGGACAGCAAGGACAACTCGGGTACCCTTTTAGAACCGAGCCAAGTTTGAGATTTTAGAGCCTACCCCAATAGAGCCATGCGGAAAGCCTAGAGTGTTGAGTCTGGTCAAAGAATAATCCGTGGAGACATGTCTGGAATGTGGGAATGGCTGCCCAGAATTATAATGCAATTAAATTGTTTTGGATCTTTTAGGTTTTATATCTGTTTTTTTAAGAGTGCTAACCTTTTTGTGTGTGAGTTTTGTTTTGTTTTTGTGGCATATTTATTTTTTGCATACATCCCATATTTGGAGGGGGTCGATTCTAAAGCATGTTGCTCGATCAGAAAAAGCTTCTTCCATGGATGGAAGGTACCTAAAGTGATACGGACACAACCATGTATACGCGAAAGTTGAGCTTGCAAAAGTGGATAAGGATGTTGGTGCGAATGTTGGATCGGTGAAAAGATGGCTGAAGATAGGCGATGACGATAGAGATAGAAGATAAATGGATAAATTGTCCTCGGCACCCTCTTGATCGCAATTAACCAAGCAAGCAACCTCAAACGGCTCTAATCCACCCTCTTAGACGCAGTTATCTAGGCAAGCAGGAGTGTGAAGATCAACAACAAATTTTGTCGAACTTGAAGAATCGCTTCTAAAATAAAGAACACAAGTTATACTTATTGCAAGTTTGAACTCAAAAGATAACTGATATGAACCCGGTAATGTGACCCGATCTTATAGATGTGTCCGATCGTGATTCTAGTCAGAAATATTCTTTGCTACGCTTTGAACTCTGAGATATCATAAAACATACATGTGAGATGAATAGCAATATAATAAAAAAATTAATGAAGAAAGGAATTGGATAGGTAATTTGGATAGTATGGTGGCCAAGGATGGAGGATGATAATCGTGGAAAGGTGTAAATCAAAGAAGGAGTGATGGGAGATGCTAAAGGCGGTGTGGATTTGTATGGTTGCAAGGATAGCGAATTGTGACCCGCTAGCTATAACGAGCTAGGAACCAACAATATACTTTGATGGAGCCAAGGTGGAGGAGTGTGGAACGTGACCCACAAGCTATAAGAGAGCTTGGAACCTACTTTATAGTAAAATGAAATGGATAGATGACTACAAGCACAACTTGAAGCCGATAGAGTTCTCGCAAGAACAAGATGAAAGCAATCTTTCAAAGGTTTATATTCTCCAAAGAAAAATAAAAGTCCTTACAAATGAACCTAAGGTGCCTATTTATAGTGTGGCTAGGCACCATATGAAAAGTCACACAAAAGAGAGATGAATGCTCATCTAAATGCTATTGAATACAAATAAATGAAATGTTTCTTTCTTATCCTTTTGATGGATGAATTTTGCTTTAAATTGAGATGAATTTAGCCTTAAATTCGTCTAAAAGAAGTGGTGACTCTTGGGCTGCTTCATTTTGCTTGCAAATGGATAAAAGGGAATGAATGTGTACATAGGATGAATGTAGACATTTCACACGTCCAAATCAGCTTGTCTCTTTGAATTCCTTGCTGATTTTATCACTTAATTTGATGATTAAATGACATTAAACCAGCCTTCATTGCTTGCCCATTTGTGGAATATGACCAGCCTTCAAAAAATGATAAATAAAGGCCTTGAATGCATAATTTGAATGTTGATTATTGCATGTCCCTTCTCTTGAACGTGAATGGCCTTCATTGGTTCATAATTTCAACCTTGAATAGGTGAATTATGAAGCTTAAATTCTTTGTTACTCTAAGAAGATGAACAACCTTGAAAAGATGAAAAGAATTCAGCCTTGAATTGCCTTGAATTGCCTTGTTTGCATGAGTAAAGATGGTCATCAATGACTTGTTTCCAAGCTGAAGTTGAAAAGTCTCTTCTTTAATCCACACGTCACATGAACCTAGACACACACAAAAGATTTATTCAAACATAAAATAATAGATGCATGAAACAATTAAAGAGTTAGTTAATTTAGTGAACTAGTTAAATGATTGAACTAGCTTAATTAAAGAATTAACTTTATTGAATTTAACTAAATGCATGAATGAAGTAGTTTAACGAATGATTTAAGATACATAATTAAACTACTTCCCTAAATGAACTAAAACTATAAATGAAGTGCATGCTTTAATGACCAGCACACTTTATCAATGCAATGGAAGTTATGAAATACTTAAATTCTCATGTAAATGCATGCATGAGCAAGGTAAGGCATTCCTCCCTTATTATTTCTTCTTTCCCACGTTCATGGCTTGTTGTAAACAAGCTTTCCTTGGCTGATTGAAACTCCTTGGCCCGTGCACGTGTAATGGGGCCACTTGGGTACTTCTTCGGGTCCTTGTTCTTGATGGTCATATCAATAACTTTTTTAACCATTCAAATCTCAATTACAATGTGGTTGAAGCCTCCTTATATAAGCATTGGAGAAATTCTAATTCTAGTAAACTTAAGGAATTAAATACAATAAATAAATGTTGAAATCTAATCTCCTAATTACATAAGTAACTTATAATAATAAATAAATACTAAAAATAAAATCATAATTAAATAAATCTGATCCTAATAGATATTGTAGAATCCTATATTGATTTAAATTACAAATAATCAAATAAAATCTTGAAAATTCGTAATTATCCAAAAACCTCGTATTAATCTCGTATAGGAATTTCTGCATGTGTTGTCTTTGCTAAAATAGACGTATCATGAGTTTCAGATGTCTGACTGAGGCGTTTCAAGATCTGTTGGAAAGCTAATTGACAGACGGACAAGTTTTAAGAAGACATGTTAACCCATAAATGCCTGGATCACATCCAAAAAGGGGTCGTAAGTTGACTGACGTTTATGACTTACAATACAATTTTAACTTCTTTTCCAAGATGATTAGTTTCACCCCTCTCATGCATGTATCATAAAGGAAGAAGACAACACATAAACAATGAGAATTATTCAAATGATTACGTGGAGGAAACATCGAAGTATGCTTATGTCAAGCGTCAAGGAGAATACCATAAGTCGCAAGTGCTATAGGACCACTTTGACGGTCCAACCAAGTAAGAATTTGAAAATGATCTTTGGTCTACTCGACTTAGGGGCAATGTCAAAAGGACCCAGCAGCGAGACGAGTTCGATAAGAGCATCACATCCTAAATTGAAAATGTAGCAAAACATGTGGCGTCAAGAAGCTACATTTCTTTGCCCCATGTCAGATCGACAAGGTGGGACCAAGGCTTCAAAGGTTGATTGAAGAAATGAGTCCTCAGACCGAGACATATTCGTAGGACCTTCGTCATCCAATGGAAGCTTCATCTAGAGCAACACCATAATAGAATTGATGACCCTTCGCCTGTATTCATGCTTTTGCATACATACTTTTGCTTCCATGCATTTGCTTTTTGTTTACGTTAAATAATATTTCGATCATTGCATTCATACATGTAAGATTAATTTTTAGAAAATTCCATTTAAGTAGTAGAGATCCCGTGCAAACACGGCTCGAACCATTAACACTGAGGAAAGATTGACAACTTTGGAAGCAAATCAGAAGAGCATCCATGATAAGCTTGAGAAAAT
Organism: Hibiscus tridactylites; assembly: GCA_958450335.1. Taxonomy (NCBI): domain Eukaryota; kingdom Viridiplantae; phylum Streptophyta; class Magnoliopsida; order Malvales; family Malvaceae; genus Hibiscus; species Hibiscus tridactylites. Next base: position 59,671,786 of record OY288273.1, on the reverse strand, counting down.
GGAAAATGATCTGAAGAAAGAGATTGAGATGTCACACCGGAAAACAGTCAGCCAAATCACAGCCATGTTTGGGTTCAAAGACCAAGAAGTGAGAGAAGACACCAACACTTTCCTGGGGATGGCTTTCGTGCATTCACGGATGCAAAAGGAAGCGGCTTCACTTAAAGTCAAGATCTCACCCCATTTTATAGAATCTTTTGCACGTACTGAAATAAAAGACAATATCGATTTATATAGTTTTTGTTTTATGTCCAAACTAACCCATTTATATAGTTTTTTTCAGGTTTAATTAAGGTCGTTGGATCTAGGGCATTAAAGATCAAGGGACCATATTGGATCAAGCAAAAAGGGGGAAATGGGTACCAGCCCGCGCCGCCACGCGTCACGCGCACGGGACTGGTGTACCAAATCCCCAATTCGAAAGGTGGTTGGGTCGACTGTCGGTCTTCTCCTATCGTCCCTGGGCCACGGCGGCTACCGTGAAGGGTGCCGGTTGACTCACCTCAGCCAGTCGGATCTATTACCGCTGACCCCGCCTCTTGTCGTCACCGGTAGCTCGCCGATTTGGGGGGAAAGGGTTCGAATCCTAATTTAATCTTGGAGAAAAATCCCAAATTTCGAGCCAATTTGGATGAAATTTTGCTCAATTTTCAACGAGTTAATGATATTGATATCAGATGGATGATTTTTAGGGATGAACTTCGTGATTTTGTCCCTAGATTAGCTTGATTTCTAAGCACCCAAAACCCTATAAATTGAGCTTCCTTTCCCCATTGTAACACACACCAAAATTCATCCGAAAATCATCTTTGAAAAATCATCTAAAATTGCTAGAAATTGTTCGTGTTTGGAGTAGCTTTGGTTCAAATTTTTGGGTTGGAAGCAAGCTTTTTTCCTATGGCGATTGGATTCGGTTCGAGTGGAGATAGTTCGTGGTTTCTACACTTTCAGTAATTTTTCTTTTCTTTTCTTTGTTTTTAGTTTTATTTTCTTGGTTGAATTTTTTTGTTCATGTTCTTAGGTTGCAATTTGGATTAGAAGATCGAAATTGGTATTTGGTAATAATTTCAACTTTTTTTCTTTAATTTTCGTTTTAATCGTTTAGAATCTTAAATAAAATAAAAATGTTATTTTTGAAAACTCAAGGTTAAAAATAAAAATATTTTTGTTAGAAGATGTTTGAATCCTTTTGAATTTAGAAAGAAAATGAATTAGTGTTTAAGGAGAGAAAAAAACTAAAATCAAGGAATTTAATAAAAGATGATAAATCATAAAAAATAAATAAGTCTTAATTTGTTAGAAAATAAAGTGGGTTTTGAAAAAGTTTTAATAAATTAAGGGCATAAAATAAAACTAAGAAATTTTTGGGCTTAGAAAAAAGATTTTAATTTCTAGAATGAAAGTTTTAATATATAGTTCTTAGGAGATTTAAAGAAGTTTTTTAAAAAAAGTAAATAAGGGTGTTTTCAAAAAAATAAATAATAAGTTTTATAAAAAAGAACAGATAAAAATCTAAAAAGGGCTTTAATAAAAAATTAACAATAGAAGCTTAGAAGAATTTCAAGAGAATAAAAGTTTGAAAAACATAAAGAAAAACTTCTCTAAAACAAGGTTTTAAAATTTTTCAAGTCATCTTTTAAAAAATGAAATAAAGAATAATAATAATCTTTAAAGTTTTAAAAGAAAAACTCTTTTTAGAAATAGAAATAAAAAGAATAAAAATATAAAAATCAATAAGACTAAAAAGCAAAAAAAAGTCAAAAAGAAGGGTCTTGGTTTTAAAGTAAAAAAAGAAAAGAATAAAAAGGTTTTTTTAGGAAACAATAAAACACGAAAGAATAATTCAAGTTTCTTGTTTGTTCATTGGAGGTAGGTCAAAACTTAGGACTAGGTTCTAAAAGCTTAGATAAAGACGTGTTTGTAGAAAGATTTTCTTCACAAAAAAATAAGACACACTTAAACAAACTCAAACCCTCAATTAGGAATAAAAGACTTAGACCTTTTTAGGATTTAAAATAATCAAACCTAGAATAAATAAAAATGCTCAACACAATGAATTTCCATGTTGCTTGAAAAGTGAAATTAATTTAATGTGGTATCTTATCAAACGGGAATGACGGGTTAGCGCCAGAAATGTTGGCGGTGATTCAAGTTCATCTCCCGGGCGATAAGGCCGTCAAAATAGTTTGATATTCATTAAACGGACAAATAAAATCAAACTTTCATGAACTTGCAAATTCCAGTTTTGAAAACGATTTTAAATCAGTTAGGTACCAATTTTAGGCGTCGTGGGGGTGCTAACCCTTCCTCATGCGTAACCGACCCCCGAACCTGTTTTCTTGTTTTTTGTAGACCAAAACCGTTGTTTTATTAAAACAAAACATTTTATTAAAATAACCTTGTTTTAAAGTGATCGAATCACACTTTTTTTTCAAAAAGATTTGTGGCGACTCCATATTTTTAAAGTTTTCAAAAAGTCGAAGCTCGAAAGGGTTGTGACATTATGCAATATTCCTTAAGTTTTCAATGCTTGCAAGGTAGCTCAATATCAATGACAATGTCTATTTATCTATTAGTACGTGTGAAATTAACCTCATGGTCAATGGTCAATGATCATTTTGACTTACCGGAATTTAAATTTCCGATCATCGGAATCCGGTTTTTAACTCCCTTGACTCGGCCTAGCAACCAGACCGCATTGAACGGGTTATACGGGAAAAACCAAAGAGAAACCCGTTAAGGCTTCACTCCGATTAGAAACCCTATAATTTTTTTATAAAAGCAATCTCGTCTAAATGCCATTATGTAACCTATGTGAGGAGCAAAGCAGCGGAAAAGCAAACATGAACCAAGCAAGGCGGGAATTAGAGATTGACTTCTAATGATTTTACTACAGGCCGTATCGATACACCTAAGGCCCGTATTGACACACCTTCAACGGTCAAACTCCCCAAGGTCAACTTCAAGAGGCCGTATCGATGCCCTTCAAGGCTGGTATCAATACGCCCTTAATGGTCAAGCTCTCAAAGTCAACTTCAAGGACCGTATCGATACACCTAAGGCACATACCGATACCCTAATTTATTGCCAAAATCTAAGATTTCTAGAGACCAAAATAGGTAACGGCACGCCCCTGCGTATCGATACGTTAGGCTTAAAACAGGGGACCGTATTGATACTGCCCTTGAGCGTATCGATACCTTATGCCCAGAAAAACAAATTTCAGCAGATTAAGCATAAGGAAGCCAGCACAAACACACTAAGCAAGCATTCAATCAACTCATAAACGCACATACAACTTAAGGCAACCATGAATACTCATAAAAAATAAGATAAGCATTCAACGAGAATATATTCAACAAGGCAAGGTTCATAAAGGAAAACATTCATGCTTAACATTCACCAAAGAGGTCAAAAGCCCAACCATAGCATACTTCAACATAATATAAGGCATTACAAGCCAAACACAACCAAACAAATTTGTCTAAAGCAAGGTTGCATATCCACAACCCCTTAAACCAAAAGTTCATATCCCATTGCTTAATACTATTTATTGAAGTCTAAAAACCATACTTGAGCAAAATCAACCCCTTGGATTTTCCCCCTGTTCCCTGAGATGCTCTGAAATTATAAGGAATTGCAATGTTGGAAAGGGAGCGTAAGCATTTAAGCTTAGCGAGCGGTGCTCAAAACAGTAGCTACAACAATGCAGTTTTAAAACCATAGTTTGCTTGAAACCAAAACCATTTCCAAATCATTTCCCTCATGCTTGAACACATACAAGCATGCATTTAACATCTCGTGCATTTACCAAATGTAACCATAAGCCATAAGTGTAACACCCCAAATTTGGGCTTAGAAGTTTAGGGTCTGAACCGGACCGGTCTGAGAAACGGTTCGAATATAAAAGGAGGTTTTAGGGAACACATAGTTCGGGATACTTTAAAAATATAGAAAAACATCTAAAAATCCTTATTTATTATATAAAATAGAATGGTGAAGTCAATTTTACAAAATGAAGTTTGAAAATATTACATTTCGGTATAGTGACCAAATCACAGTTTTTGCAAAAGTGAAATAGTGACTGTTTTGTAAAGGATTGAAACTTTGAATCTTTAAGGAGCTAATTTACCCAAAATGTTTTATCCAGATTTTTCCTTAATTTGGGTAATTTTATTAATGTTTTAATTAAATGAAATGAGGTTTAATTAAATGAAAAACTAACTTTGACTATTCATAACTACTTTTCATAAATTTTCCCTCTCTACATTTTCTCTCAAATTCCTTTCAACCAAACACATTTTCTCCAGCAAATTTACTTTGATTTTACACTTCATTTGATGAGATTTCAATTCCTCTTTGATTCTTAATCAATTCCTCATCAAATCCACTTGATTTCTACATTGATTTTTCATGGAAACTTGCCCAAATCAAGGAGAAATCATCATTTAGAGGTAAGCTTGTTCTTCTCCTCTAAATACTCAGTTCTTTACTGAAATTCCCAAGATTTCAATCCTTTATTAAAGTTTTATGAATGGTTTTAATGTTTGAAACAAGATTTTGGCTTAAAACTCAAGATTTTGGAAGAGATCTTGAGGATTTTCGTGGATCTTGGTTAGGCTTTGTTTTGAGGTTGTTTTCTAATGTATTTTGGATGTTAATTGACGTTACAAATGAGGTTTTATCAATCAAATCCCGAATAGATTTGTTTTCCTAAGTTTTGCTTGCTATAATGGTGTTTTTTGGGGTGGATTTGGTGATCTGTTGTTGCTGGAGGTATAAGGTCTTTTTTATGTTGCTTTTTTATGTTAATTGATGATTATAAAAGGTTAGAATTGATAGATCTTGGCCGGGATTTGTTTTGGGAGAGTTTGGAGGTGATTTCGGTAGCCGAAATGAGGTTCTTGGGTAGAGCAGCGAGTTGGGTTGTGTTGCTGGTGATTTTAATGCATGGTGATGCATTAATCCTCTGTTGTTATGTGTTTAAAACAGGGGAGAATGATCCGGAAGCAATAGAGGTGGCGTTGGAAGTTTCGGATGCTTGGGAGGCTTGTCGGCTAGCATAGTTTTGTGTTTCGGTGAGTGAGATCATGTTTTCCAGCTTTGGAATGGTTTTGAAAAGAGGTTTGGGAACTTAAATTTAGGCTTGAAATGCCGGTTTAAGTTCGGAAGTAAGTAAAGTGGAATTCTCTCTCTATTGTGCTATTATTGTTTTGGAAACTATCAAAATGGGTTTCGATGTGTTTGATTTGACAATGTCGTTTAATTTGTTGTTTGAGCATGGTTTTAAAGCATGTTTTAGCATGATAAATGCTGGTTTTGAAAGACATGTATTGAAGGATGCTCAAGGTAAGAGATGCTTGGTTTGACATGTTATTAATATGGTTATGATGCATGGAGATGCATGATGATAAGTGGCTTTGATTAATGCTTTAAAATAGTGAATTGATAATGGTATTGATGTATATTGGCAAGTGATGAAATGGTTATAAAGTACTTGAATGGATATAGTTAGCCAGCTATAGGATTGGGTGCACCGTAAGTAAAGTCGCCTTGGATGTTGAGGGGTTGTGATTGTACCGTAACTCCATCCAAGTACCCTAGCGATTGAGGAAATTGGTGTCACCACGATGGAGGATGGCTCTCGTGGGTGGACTTGGTTAAGCGTCACAACGATAGAGGATTGCTCCCGTGTGTGAGCTTGGTTAAGGTGATTACAATGGTTGAGGTAGCTCCCATGTGTAAGCCTTGTGGTGTGTCCCGGCTCTCGCTAGTGGGTTATACAACTACTGGTGAGTGATGTTGAGGGGTTGTGATTGTACCGTTAAACTCCATTATGGGTGTTGAGGGGTTGTGATTGTACCGGTAAACTCCACCTTGTTAATACGGTAGTGTGTATGAAGCGTGTGGGACAACGCTTGTAATCCGCGTATCCGATTGTGTCTTGTGTTGAAATGGTTTGTGAACTATCACTTGAAAGCCTATATAATGTGTTCGAATGTAATGAAGTGAGAGATGCTTGAAAATGATGCAAGGTTGCATGGGAAATATGTAAATGATACAAGAATGCATGTGATACATGTTAAGCATGAGTAAAAGTATATCTTCTATTGTGGATGGTGCATATGTGCATAGAATCTCATAAGTGCATTGAAGTCTTGTGAAGACTTGTTTAAAAAAGGCACGTAATGCAAATGTTGCTTTTGTAGTTCATGTGTTTTGCACTTGTTGAATGCATGTGATAGATAGAAGGAATATTTGGTTTTTAAAAGGCATTTTGCTTTGAAATGATCTTTAAGCATGAGAAAAGTATGATGCGAATTGGAAGTGATTTCTAAAGAAATTGAATTAAGCTTTGCATGAAGTGTTCATGCATGGAAAGGTTAAAATGATAGTATTTGTAAGAATGTGGTTTGGGGTGAGTTGTTTAGCTTTTCAAAGTTAAAGGATGGTTTTCATGTGGAGCAATGCATGATTCAAAGCAATGTGGTTTCAAAGGAGGTTTCAAGCAATGCTTTGGTTTAATTAATTGTATCTACATTTAAAGAAGGTTTTATGATTCGCTGCATTGATGGTGTTTTGGTTTTGAGCATTCCTCACGAAGCATTATATGCTTACGCTCCTTTTTGTCCATCAATGCAGATATTTGAAGTTGGGACAACAAGAAGCAAGGGATTCAAGAAGAGCTCCACTTGAGAAGTATGTCTTGGTTTATAGCTATAGATAATAAAGGCAATGGGGGGAGAGTCTTTTATGTTGTTGTGTAATGAGATTGTGTATGTTGACCATGTTCGGTTTATGGTTTGAACCTTGTTGTTGATCGCTTTGCCATATTTGAATCTTCTTCTTCATAAGTCGATATGCTATGCTCTTTGATTAAAAGCAAGATCATGTGTTGGATATGATGAATGAGTAGGTGTGCTTAATGTTTGTAATGTATCTAGTCTTTGATGTAATTTGATAGTTATAATGCTTATCATGTTGATGATATGTTATGGAATGGCTTCAATTATGTTTGATGGTGTTTTGAAGTGAAAAACCAGAATTTTCTGCTATTTCTGGGCAGGGTGTATCAAAACACCCTTGGCTATTTCAAAACGGGTGCTTGAAATGGCTTGGGAGTTTTGGAACGGCTAGAGGATTTTCGAAACACTTTGGCTACTGGAAGTGCCTGTTTCGGAACTGGTTTCGGAACATACCCGCGTATCGAAACGGTCAACACCGTTTCGATACGGGCGTACGGCACGAGTGTTTCTATACGGGTGTCAGTGTTTCGAAACGGGTGACCGTTGGACACAGATTCTGCATGCTTTACATTTTAGTCCTGAAAGTTGTAATTGCAATTGCTTGAGCTTGAGATGCCTTTTTAAGCTGAAATTTGGCAGGAAGGTTTGTAGTATGTTTAATTGAGGTTTGGTAAAACTAAAATCTTGAAAGTCCTTTTATTTTCCAAAATTTACATTTTGGTCCCTAAAGGTATTTTTCTTGCAATTGAGTCCTTAAACGTTTCCGATCGCTGTGCTTTTTTCTTCCAAGGTTCTTGGGCTTTCACAGAAGTTTAATGCGCATCTAGAGAAGTTTTAAAAAGAAAAAAAAGGGTCGTTAATCAAGGTTGACTTTTGGGTTGACTTTGGTTTTCCCCGTGTGATCTCCGTAGTTCGGATCTAGCGTCTAGGCCGGGCTAAGGGGGTTACAATAAGCTTACCTCATGCTCATTCTCATCATACAAGCAAAGTAATCAACTACATGCATAAGCATAAATGGTAACGAACAATAAAACATGCTTAACATGAGAAATTAGAGCACCATGGGTATATTAACATTTAACACTTTTACTAAGATATGCGGATAGTTCTCAAACCCACTCGACACTTCTGATGGAATCTCACATCATCGTACTCACTCGTCTAGTAAAACATAGCTTCCGGTGGAATCTCATATCATTGTACTCCCCCTTAGTGAAATCTAGCATCACTAAGGCCATGTACGACTTTTACCCCGAGTGCACTCACATCCTATTGGTCGACCAACTATATCCGGTAATAAGATTTCACATTGTCAATAACCCACCAAACCAACACTTACCTTGTGTTCTCATGGTCACAACCATAACCAACAAGGGATCAATTAAAGCAATCAAATGCGTAACACAAAGATAATCATGGCAACATGCACTATGGAAATCATTCAAACGCATAGTAGATATTATTGAAAATAAAGGCTAAAACGCATTAAAACTTACTCTTGAGCTTAGATTGGCTTATCAAGCTCAATCTAAACCCCTAAAACACATCCTTAACCATGTTAAGGCTTTAAAAACAATTCCACTCACTGGTACAACCCAAACGATAGCCGAAACACCGATTTCAAGCCCCCGCAACACCCGGTCTCGCGTACGAAGAGCCCAAATTTGTTTCCCCTATTTCTAACCAATTCAAAAATGGAGCATTAGACCCAATTCAAGCCCCCCCAAACTTGCAGCAACATAGAAACTCAACATCTATCATCGAAACCAATCGATTCACACCCGTAAACACTTGGAAACATTGCCAAAACGACTCAAACCAACTAGAAGCCAAAACCCAACGAAATTACCATCAAAACCACACCTTTTAACATCCAAAACACTTACCCAAAGTCTAGGAACCATCAGCCCAAAGTTCTTCACAAGAACAAACCAAAAACCCAAATTCTCAACTCCAAAAACCCCTCACTTATGCTAGTTTTGGGTTTCCCATTATTAAGCCACTACCCCAACATTATTAGAACATCAAAGCAAAGTTAAAAACACTTTTAAACCTGGCATCAAACTACCCAAACGAAAGTTCCCTCATTTTCCTCTTTTCCAACATAAAGCATTTTGGAAATAAACTTAAACAATGAGTTAAGGTAAGATTTCATCAACAACAAGTTTAAGGAAGAGAAAATCAAAACAAGCAAAAGATTACCTTGAAAGCTTGCTTGGATGAAGTGCTTGGATCAATGGAATAGTGAAAAAGATGGTGTTTGGAGAAGATAACGTGAAATGAGCTCTTTTTGGAAGATGATGGATGTTTTCAAAATCATTTCTAATTTTAAAATTCACTTTTTACCCCTTTTTTCTTTAAAAATCTTATAATTGTTTACTAAAAATGTTTCTCCAAAAATTAGTTTAACCCGAACCGGTTTAACAAAACTCGATTATCTCCCGGGCCCTAAACTCGGGCGTTACAACTCTCCCCCACTTAAGGAATTTCGTCCTCAAAATTTAGCTGTCGGAAAGAGATACAGAAACTGCTTCTTCATGTCATCCTTCCTCTCCTAAGTGGCTTCTTCCACTCCTCGGTGTTGCCACTTTACCTTGACCAACTCAATGGTCCTTCCCCTCAACACTTTGCTGTCCGAAGCCAAAATCTCAACTGGTTCTTCGTCGTAGGTCAAATCCAGCTTCAATTCTATCTCTTCAACTGGCATAACATGTGACAGATCCAATATATACCTCTGAAGCATCGAAAGATGAAACACACCGTGAATCTTTTCTAATTCAGACTCAACTTACCCTTCTTACCAAATCTCATGACCTTCTTCGAAGGTGAGACTTTCAAGAACACTTTGTCGCCCACGGCATACTCTATCTCTCTTCTTTTCAAATCGGCATAAGACTTCTGTCTATCCGAAGCTACCTTCAAACGATCACATATCAACTACACTTTCTCGGTAGTACCTTTAAGCATATCCGGCAAGGGTATCAATTTATGTCCTGCTTCGGCCCAACAAACAGGTGTTCTACATTTTCTACCATACAAAGCTTCATAAGGTGCCATCTGAATACTCGTTTGATAACTATTATTGTACGCAAACTCTACTAACGATAGGTGTTTCTCCCACGAACCCTGAAATTCAATAATGCAACATCTCAACATGTCTTCCAACACTTGTATGACTCTCTCTAACTGACCATCGGTCTGAGGATGATATGAAGTGCTGAAATTTAATCGAGTACCCAAAGCACTATGCAAACTCTCCCAAAATCTAGTTGTGAATCTCGGATCTCTGTCTGACACTATAGACTTTGGTACACCATGCAATCTCACAATCTCACTGATATACAAATCGGCCAACTTATCTAAGGTATAAGTAGTGTGAACAGCCAAGAAGTGCGCACATTTCGTAAACCGGTCAATGATTACCCAAACCGAATTCTTCTTAGAAGGTGTCAACGACAAACCTGATACGAAATCCATGGAAATTCTCTCCCACTTCCACTTGGGAATTCTCAACGGTTGTAACAAACCTAAAGGAAAATAATGTTCGGCCTTAAATCGCTGACAAACCATACACTTACTAACAAACTCGGCAATGTCTTCTTCAAACCAACCCAGAAGTACTCATCTTTCAAATCGTGATACATCTTCGTACTTCTCGGATGCATGGAAAACGGACTACTATGAGCTTCACTTAGAATGGTGCGTCTCAAGTTAACATCTTCTGGAACAACTACTCTACTTTTGAAACACAAGACTCCATCACTACTAAAATAGAAATCTGTCGGTTTACCCTCCGCTATGTCTTGCACATGAGATGCTAATGACCTATCTTGCAATTGTTTCTCTCGGATTAACTAAATCAACGAAGGTTTAACTTGCAATTCGGCCACTAAACCACCATTTTTAGACAAACTTAATTTAGAAAACATAGCTCGTAACTCGACTACCACCTTCCTACTCAAAGCATCGGCCACTACATTGGCTTTACCCGGATGGTACTCAATCGTGAGGTCATAGTCCTTAAATAATTCTAGCCATCTACGTTGTCTAAGGTTCAATTCCTTATGTGTCATCAAATACTTCAAGATCTTATGATCGGTGTACACTGTGCACTTCTCACCGTAAAGGTAATGTCTCCAAACTTTCAAAGCAAAAACCACTGGAGCCAAATCTATGTTGTGTGTAGGGTAATTACGCTTATGAGTCTTCAACTGTCTAGAAGCATGGGTCACTACTCTTCCCTCTTGCATAAGCATACAACCTAAGCCAACATACGATGCATCACTGTAGATTACGAACTCTTTCCCTGACACAGGTTGAATCAAAACAGGATCTTTTGTCAAGGCTTCTTTCAATTTCTCAAATGCTTGTTGTCTTGCATCAGTCCAGTCAAACCAAACTTCCTTATGTCGCAATTTAGTCAAGAAAGATGCAACCTTCGCGAAACCCTCAACAAAACGTCTATAGTAACTGGCCAAACCTAAGAAACTACGAATTTCGGTCACAGACTTCGGTTGTTTCCAATTCACAACTGCCTCAACTTTCTTAGGAACTACCGGGATTCCCTCGGCTGATACAATATGACCTAGGAAGACTACTTCCCTAATCCAGAACTCATATTTGCTCAACTTGGCATACAACTGATCATCTAACAATTTCTACAATACTAAACAGAAATGCTGATAATGATCCTCCTTGGTACGAGAGTACACTAAGATATCATCAATGAATACTACCAAAAACTGGTCCAAGTACTCATGAAACACCCCATTCATCATATCCATAAAAGTTGCTGGTGCATTTGTCAAACCAAAGGACATCACTAAGAATTCATAATGTCCATAACGAGTGCGGAAAGCTGCCTTCGGCACATCTTGATCTCTTACCTTCAACTGATAATAACCGGATCTCAAGTCTATCTTCGAAAACACTGAAGTACCTCTCAACTGATCAAACAGATCGTCAATCCTCGACAAAGGATATTTGTTCTTCACTGTCAAATTATTCAACTATCGCTAATCTATACACATCCTCAAATTGTCATCTTTCTTTTTCACAAACAACACTGGCGCACCCCAAGGTGAAATACTCGGACGAATGAACCCTTGGTCTATCAGTTCCTGAAGCTTTGTCTTCAACTCTTTCATTTCTTTAGGAGCCATTCAATACGGAGCAATCGATACTGGAGCAGAATCAGCAAAAGTCTCTATAAAAAAAACTCTACCTCTCTATCAGGTGGCAAACCAAGCAATTCTTCCAGAAATACCTCGAAAAATTCACAAACAGTTCTGATGTCTTGCGGTCATGCCTCACTCATATTTGGATTCATAATATAGGCTAAGTATGTCTAACAACCAACATTCATTAACTTCTGAGCCTCTAAAGCTGAAACAACATTGGACAAGAACTTAACATTCTCGCCCACTACTACTACCACATAATCATCTGAAAGTGTAACCCCCTTAGCCCAGCCTAGATGCTTGACCCGAACTAAGAAGATTACACGGGGAAAACTGAAATCAACTCGTGAAAGTCAACCTCGATTAGCGACCCTTTTTTCTTTTATATTTTCTAGATGCACATTATTCTCCTATGTGAATAGCAAAGCGATTAGGCGAAAACGGCACAACGATCGGAGTTCGATTAGGGGTTTAATTGCATACAATTGTCTTTTAAGGACTAAATCGTATATTTCTGGAATTACAAGGACTAGTCAGATTTTAAAGTTACCTATCCAAAATTAATCATGTAACATGACAGCATGTCATATTTCATCTCAAACGGATCATCCAAACTCAACTAATTAAACTTACAACATTCGGGGATCAAAACGTAAGAAACAAAAACCTGGAACAATTCAAAATCTACATCCAACGGTCAAGTGATTCGAAACACAAGACCTTGTGCCGGAATGGCCATTTCGAAACCATGTTGACTATTTCGATACGCGGGTGCGTTCTGAGACCCCAAATACCTCGTTTCCATACGTTGGTTTACAGTGGCAAAATGTTCCAGAACGTGCCTTCATGTTCCGAAACACCATGGCCATTATAGGACACCATTCCAAAACAGAAGAGGGCGTTCCGAAACGTATGGGGCTGCAATTTTCCAATTTGCTGGTTTTACACAAATCTTCACCACCGAAACCCTTTCGACACATGTTCCAACACACATACATCATGAATAAACAACAATGACTACCTATGCGAAACACAAGCTAAAACATAACATTAATCTTGTAAGCTATAGGACTATAGGCATGCTTCCTAGATATCAAAATAGCAATGTAACCCCCTTAGCCCGGCCTAGACGCTAGACCCGAACTACGAAGATCACACGGGGAAAACCAAAGTCAACCCAAAAGTCAACCTTGATTAACAACCCTTTTTTCTTTATTTTATCTTCTCTAGATGCACATTAAACCTATGTGAAAGCCCAAGAACCTTGGAAGAGAAAAAAACAGCGATCGGAAAACGTTTAAGGACTCAAATGCAAGAAATACACTTTTAGGGACCAAAATGTAAATTTTGGAAAATAAAAGGACTTTGAAGGTTTTAGTATTACCAAACCTCAATTAATCATATTACAAGCCTCTCTGCCAAATTTCATCTTAAAATGACATCCCAAGCTCAAGCAATTGCAATTACGACTTTCAGGACTAAAATGTAAAACATGCAGAATATGTGTCCAACGGTCACTCGTTTTGAAACACTGACACCCGTATCGAAACACCCGTGTCGAACGCCCGTATCGAAATGGTGTTGAGCGATTCGATACGCGGGTATGTTCCGAAACCAGTTCCGAAACAAACACTTTCAGTAGCCAAAGTGTTTCGGAACACCTCTAGCCGTTCTGAAACGCCCAAGCCATTTCAAGCACCCGTTTCGAAACAGCCAAGGGTGTTTCGATACACCCTGCCCCGAAACAGCAGAAACTTCTGGTTTTTAACTTCAAAACACCGTCAAACATAAATGAAACCATTCCATAACATATCATCAACGTGATAAGCATTATAACTATCAAATTGCATCAAAGACCAGATACACACAAGCATTAGGCTCATCAACACCCTAATCTCATTCAGCACAAGATCTTACCTTAAACCAAAGAACATAACATATCAACATATTAAGAAGAAGATCCAAGTATTGCAACACGATCGTCAACAAGTATTAAACCATAAACCAAACTTGGTCAAGATAAACAATCTCATTACACAACAACCTAAAAGTTCCCCCCCCCCCATTGCCTTTATTATCAATAGCTATAAACCATATGTTCCTTCTATATGTCTCATGCATTCAACAAATGCAAAACTCATGGCAAAGCCACACATGCTTGCTACTCAAAAGCATTATGTAAACTCAAAACCTCATTTGCATAAGCAAAACTCCATTTTGAAAACCACATGTACCATCTAGATAACACATGCATACAACCTATGCAAATCTCATGGCAAGGCCACATATGCTTGATACACAAAAGCATTTCATAAAATTATTATCTCATATGCATTTCTCATTACATACAACATCTCAAGCATTGGTACATGTGACACATTTCATTCTCATATATTGGCATTTTACATATTCTATTGTACACGGATATGCGGACAGCTTGACTCGAGGTCAAGTCCTACCCCGGTGGGATCTTGCCACCAGCTCTCATGGCGGTATCTACCCTCGCCACTAAGCTTGGGTATTTCACCAAGTCCTACTACGATGGAATGCCCCTCATCGATTTCACATGGCAATAACTCTTGTTGCCAAAAAGCTTGGTCTCTCACCAAGTCCTACTCCGATGGAATGCCCATCATCGGTCTCATGGCAATAACTCTTGTTGCCAAAAGCTTGGATAATTCACCTAGTCCTACTCCAATGAAAATCCCATCATTGGTCTCTCTCTTTGGGACGACACCCAAGAGCACGTACGAATTTTTAGTTTATAGTGCACTCTACATCCTATTGATCGATCAATATATTCGGTAATCTTTACATCATCTATGCCAATATATATCATGTTAAACATCAACACATTCGCTGTTTTTAAAGCATGCAACATCTTCAAGACCAAAAAGCCGAACAAAGCATTTGAGACACAAATTGACAACTCATACTCACAAGGAATATCAATTTCATGCATCTATCCTCAAACCAAGTTTGTCAACCAACTCACATGCTTCAAAACCATGCTCAACGACAAATTAAACCACATTGTCAAATCAAACACATCAAAACCCATTTTGATAGTTTTCAAAACAATAATAGCACAATTGAGAGAGAATTCAACTTCACTTACTTCCGAACTTAAACTGGCGTTTCAAGCCTAAATTTAAGTTCCCAAACCTCTTTTCAAAACCATTCCAAAGCTGGAAAACATGATCTCACTCACCGATACACAAAACTATGCTAGCCGACAAGCCTCCCAAGCGTCTGAAACTTCCAACGCCACCTCTATTGCTTCCGGATCATTCTCCCTTGTTTTTAACACATAACAACAGAGGATTAATGCATCACCGTACATTAAAATCACCAGCAATACAACCTAAACTCGCTGCTCTACTCAAGAACCTCATTTAGGCCACCAAAAACAACCGAAATCACCACCAAACTCTCCCAAAACAAAGCCCAGCCAAGATCTATCAATTCTAACCTTTTATAAACATCAATTAACATCAAAAAGCAACATAAACATGACCTTATACCTACAACGACAGCAGATCACCAAAACCACCCCAAAAACCACCATTCTAGCAAGCAAAACATAGGAAAACAAATCTATTCGGGATTTGATTGATAAAACCTCATTTGTAACATCAATTAACATCCAAAATACATTAGAAAACAACCTCAAAACAGAGCCTAACCAAGATCCACGAAAATCCTCAAGATCTCTTCTAAAATCTTGAGTTTTAAGCCAAAATCTTGTTTCCAACATTAAAACCATTCATAAAACTTTAATAAAGGATTGTCAACTTGGGAATTTCAGTAAAGAACTGAGTATTTAGAGGAGAAGAACAAACTTACCTCTAAATGATGATTTCTCCTTGATTTGGGCAAGTTTCCATGAAAATACAACATTAAAATCAAGTGGATTTGATGAGGAATTGATTAAGAATCAAAGAGGAATTGAAATATCATCAAATGAAGTGTAAAATCAAAGTAAATTTGCTGGAGAAAATGTGTTTGGTTGGAAGGAATTTGAGAGAAAATGAAGAGAGGGAAAATTTGTGAAAAGTAGTTATGAATAGTCAAAGTTAGTTTTTCTTTTAATTAACCTTCATTTCCTTTAATTAAAACATTAATAAAATTACCCAAATTAAGGAAAAATCTAATGAAAACATTTTGGTAAAATTAGTTCCTTAAAGATTCAAAGTTTCAATCCTTTACAAAACAGTCACTATTTCACTTTCCCAAAAACTGCGATTTGGTCACTACACCGAAATATAGTATTTCCAAACTTCATTTTGTAAAATTGATTTCACCATTCTCTTTTATAAAATAAAAGAGGATTTTTAGATATTTTTCTATATTTTTAAAGTATCCCGAACTAGGTGTTCCCTAAAACTCCTTTTTAGATTCGAACCGATTTCCAGACCGATCCGGTTCAGACCCTAAACTTCTAAGCCCAAATTTGGGGTGTTACAACTCTCCCCCTCTTAGGAAATTTCATCCTCGAAATTTCAACCTGCGAAAGGAGCACGATACCGAACTTCCCAAAGCAACACACAGTGTAACACAGGAGACTTAACCACCACTGAAACATCCTCCACCCAAAACACCACAAAATCAACTCATCCTCAAATCAAACTTACACTATACCCAAACCCAACACCACTACTTATGGTTCAAGACTTCCAGAACACACGGTTATTAATCTCAACTTAACCTTTCACACTTTCGAACTGTACAAAGTCTCAACAACCTGAAGAACACCTAAACCTTTACAACATACTCCACCTTAACTCATAAGTCCCTTAACAAAACTTGCACACACGGTGACACCAACCCATCCATTTTTCAACCACCATGTGACCCACAACCTTCCCTGCTTCTAAAGCCCCTTGCAAAACCGCTCAACTCCTTTCAAAGATTATCACAACAAGCAAAAATTTCTTAAGCAACAACTGCTTACTCACACTTCTCAATGTATTGATAACATTCCTTCACATCCGCCACTATCACTACCATAACAACTCATCAAAACTACTCACACAACATCCGAAATCCACGTCATAAGACTCCAACCTTAACTCTGCCAGCTGTTCCACTTACCCCTAGCTAACTTAGAAAAGATTTACTTATACTCAACTAACAAACCACTTCTCACAAGAACCCGGCCAACTAGCAATGACCCTTGAACTTACATTGTCTTTCCACTTCAAGTTTTGACCATAACACTAGCCTTACCTGGATACCACCCATTCCATACAAACTTATTAAGACTATGAAACCTCTACTCATCCCAAGCCAAACCTTATCTACAGCTCTCAACACAACCTCCTCCCAACTCCTCTAAGGTTGCTACGAACCATCACCTATATAGCAAATCCCTTCTATTGCAACTATCAACGCAAGATACCTCCACACTCCGGAAACACATCCACTATCCTACAACAATCACCCAACACAAAGAAACTACAGCACTTATCTGTTATTCGCAACCACCTTACACGATTCTAACTCCAAACGATCACCTCCTTATCACCACACCGCTAAAGTCTTTAAGCACCTAAACACCTTCCTTTCGCCAACAGGCTAGATCACACTCACTACTACAGACAACTTGTTTACTACCTTCTACTACTTCTAGCATTCACCTAGCACCAAAAGAACACTTTAAACCCCCCCAACCAACCTAATCCTACCACAACACTATCGGACCCAACTAGCTATTAGCAAGTGTGAACGTTCGTATGCATGGTCACCAATATGCCCTATCAATGCTTGTGTACATGTATGCAAAACCTCTAATGTCATGTCGCATGTATGCATGTACCAACTTATATATATATATATATATATATATATATAACAAATGGTTTTAACTGTGCATGTATGTCGGTTCACACTTACCAATAACATCCTCAGAATCCGCCTAAGAACAACCTCTTACCTCACTTATAACTTTTCCAGCTCCACCATTCTAACATTTTGCTCACTACAAAATACTCCACTAATACCCTTTTCACACTAAAGTTGTTTTCAAAACAACCCCGGCTACTACCCCAACTTGCTAGCTATAAGACCTTACCCACTACACAAGGGAATCCGAACCAGAACCAAACAAAGATAACTAGGCAAAGATTACTTAGCAAAGTTACCTGTAATCACATCATTGCCCCGGAGCTCCAACAGACAAACTCTCTTCCCCGCAGAACAATTATTCTCTGGTCGTACCGCCGTAGCATCAATGAAAACTTCAAGGTCATCACTGTCTCCCTGTGGTAAAGAACCCTGACTACCCCGAGCTAACTCCAAACAATTTCGTCTCAAATGTCCAACAGACCCACAATTCCAACAAGATCCATCCTCCAAACACCTCACACCTTTCTGCCTTTCTTGCCACCTCCGAACTTTGTCTCGGCCGCGCTCACGACCCTTCTGAGACCCTTTTGCACCCACTGAAGCTGATCTCACCACTTGAGGACAATTCCGCTTCACATGCTCCATAGAACCACAGTTCCAACAAACTCCAACACCCCAACAAACTCCAACATGATGCCTTCTACAACGGTTACACATCGGCAACCAAACAACCACTCATTGATCATTTAGCACTTGACCCACATCAGCACTACCACCTAAACTTCGATTCAAGCAAACCCTTTTGTCACGTGGCCTCTTACGCTGACCACTCTCGAGGTCAGTACCCACAGCTCTTTTGCTTAAACTTTTCTCACCATCAAAATCTGAAGCCACACCCCCGCGTTGCTTAACCCCTGGAAACTTTTCTCTAAGGTATCTTCTATTAAAGGCAAACACAAGAACTCCCAATCTATATCGTGGATATTCGTTGCCACCACCACAAATTTCCACCAAGCACAAGCATCCTCCAACATTAACGAGACAACACTTCCCAACTTACAGGCATTGTCACACCCTTCCTGATCCAAAATCGGAATTATACTGGCTAACCAAGCCTCGAACGCCTCAGGTGTCGAACCATGATACTTCACAACTCCCAAATCTTGTAAACGCTGCCTTGACAAACTCGTATGCCCCACAATTGGCACGTACACTGACCTCACCTCCACCGCGGCCTGAGATGCTCCCGACACCTCTTGAACCACAAGTGATGAATCCTTCATCACAGAACCAACTCTCACCTCACGTCTTACTACCTAACTCTAGGCAATGTATATTGAAATGAAACACCTTCACCAAAAGGTGAATTCCACCCCTTTACAACTTGCTCTAAAGCAGCAACCATCGTACCCAACTTCCATTCTCTCATCGATCCCATTGTGCTATTATTAACAAAGCAATGATAATAAAACAAACAAAACGACCAGGCCAGCTTCAAGCAAGGATTCAAGACTCCGACTCCAACATAACACAATAGCTAAAATAATAAGGCAATGAGTATCTCGAATTCTCCCCTTTTATATGACATAACAATCAATAAAAACATGGATATCACAAACATCGAGCATATCAATCAGCAAACTTCAATCATGCTCTCACCAAACAACATTCACCCTCAACACCATAATATCAACATATCATACCCATCACATTTTCATTATTCAGAAAATAACTCACAACACCAGCATATCACCAATACATGTTCACACTAGCTCACAGAAGATTCATAACCAAAAAGCATGATAAAAACATTAAAAATTCACTCAAATACACATTTTTCAACCAACTATCAACCACACATAAGATTAAACATCCAACACTTACCATAACAACTTACCACAAACTTATCGTTGCCCCAAAAGTTCGTAACTTAGCTATGATACCAACAAATGTAACCCCCTTAGCCCGGCCTAGACGCTAGACTCGAACTACGAAGATTACACGGGGAAAACAAAGTCAACCCGAAAGTCAACCTTGATTAACAACCCTTTTTTCTTTATTTTATCTTCTCTAGATGCACATTAAACCTATGTGAAAGCCCAAGAACCTTGGAAGAGAAAAACACAGCGATTGGAAAACGTTTAAGGACTCAAATGCAAGAAATACACTTTTAGGGACCAAAATGTAAATTTTGGAAAATAAAAGGACTTGGAAGATTTTAGTATTACCAAACCTCAATTAATCATATTACAAGCCTCTCTGCCAAATTTCATCTTAAAAGACATCCCAAGCTCAAGCAATAGCAATGACGACTTTCAGGACTAAAATGTAAAACATGCAGAATCTGTGTCCAACGGTCACCCGATTCGAAACACTGACACCTGTATCGAAACACCTGTGTCGAACGCCCGTATCGAAATGGTGTTGACCGTTTTGATACGCGGGTATGTTCCGAAACCAGTTCCGAAACAGACACTTCCAGTAGCCAAAGTGTTTCGAAACACCTCTAGCCATTCCGAACCGCCCAAGCCATTTCAAGCACCCGTTTCGAAACAGCTAAGGGTGTTTCGATACACCCTGCCCAGAAACAGCAGAAACTTCTGGTTTTTCACTTCAAAACACCATCAAACATAAATGAAACCATTCCATAACATATCATCAACGTGATAAGCATTATAACTATCAAATTGCATCAATGACTAGATACACACAAGCATTAGGCTCATCAACACCCTAATCTCATTCAACACAAGATTGTAACCCCCGTAGCCCGGTCTAGACGGTTGACCCGAACTACGAAGATTACACGGGGAAAACCAAAGTCAACCCGAAAGTCAACCTTGATTAACGACCCTTTTTTTTTTCTTTTTAATCTTACCTAGATGCACTTTAACCTTAATTGTGATCATACAAACAACATACCAAAAGATCACAAACATCAGAGATCAAACAGGGACCCAATTGAACAAATTACAACTTTAGGGACCAAAATGTAAATTCTGATAAATTAAGGGACTTAACCCAAATTAAAGTTACCATCTTGAAATTAGTCAGGTTTCATGCTTCTCTGTGAAATTTCAGCTCAAAAGGACATCCACAGCTCATGCAATTGATCAAACAAGGTTCGGGACCAAAACGCAAACAAAACAAAACATATAACTACCATGTCAGCCCCCTAACGGTCGACCGTTTCGAAACAGGTTGACCCTGTTCCGAAACGCGGGACGTTCCGGTACTGGTTCCGCAACGAGGGTCTGGCAGTGAGCATTTCGTTTCGAAACGGTGCACCCCGTTTCGGACCCCTGGGTTCATTCCAGGCACCCGTTCCGAAACGGTACACACTGTTCCGAAACGCCTGCTCAGATTTCAGCAAAATAGCAACCAAAACATGCAATTGACCACTCAAACATGCTCCAAATATCACCAAACTTTACCAGCATGCAATTAAACACATTTAGGACATATAGGAACCAACAAATCAACATAATAACATCACATGCAAAAAGCCCCAATTCTATAGGCATGCTTCCTACACAAGCCAACTTTCAAGCAATAAACCTTCAAAAACAAGCAATAGGAAATCAATCCAAAATACAGCAACCACAACAACATTTAACATCCATAGGGAGTCTCAAACATCTCCCAAAACATATACATTGGTCCCCCATTGCCAAATCAACCAAAAGCTAAATTGTTTAACAAAACCTTCCATACATTGAGCTTTACTTGAACTTGTTTGCTTGCCTTCTCTTGCTGCCCTCAATGTACTCTAATGCTCTGCATTATTGAATCAAAAGAACGAGAGAGCGTAAGCCAAAGCTTAGTGAAGAGTGCTCATTAAAAACCATTCAATAATGCAATTAAAACCATTTATTAAACTTGCTTACAAACAATCTTTATACATGCTCAAAGCATACTTAAAATCAAGCAATATCATGCTTCCACATTTCCTTTAAACAAGCATCTCATGCTTCAACATAAACATTAAAACATGCATCTCAAGCATCTCAATGTACTATACATGTCATATTGGCTCAAGTGATACATTTCATTTATGAAATCAAGTTCAACAACTTTCCCCAAGGACTTTTAAACACCTTGGCCATGGACTTTTAAACACCATGAAAGGACCACACAAGGACTTTTAACCACCTTTGTGTCCGTAGCTTGAATTACTCCAAGGACTTTTAAACACCTTGGCCCCAAGGACTTTTAAACACCTTGGCCCCATGGACTTTTAAACACCATGGAAAGGAGCACCTAAGGACTTTTAACCACCTTAGTGTCCGCAACAAGATTCATCCAAGGACTTTTAACCACCTTGATGATCTTAGATAACAAGGCTCACTCAAGGACTTTTAACCACCTTAGTGACCTTCACTTTTACAAACCATCACTTGCCAATACACACTTTATACATCACATAATCCACTGTTTTAAAGCATTAAACCAAGCCATTTCATCATGCATTTCAAAGCATTAAATCATCATTTAACAATGCATTAAAAACAAGGTACTCTTACCTAGAGTCACCTTCAACACATGGCTTTAAACATCAGCATAAATCATGCTAAAACATCAGCAATTATCATGCTTAAACATGCTTTCAAAAACAGTAAACAAGTCATGCAAAATCATCATTTTACATTGCACCAAAACATGGCCACCACTTAAAGAGAGTAATCCGAAAACTTACACTTGAGCTTAGCAAAGTTGTTTAGACTTAAACTAAGCTCCCAAAACCTTGGTTTCAAAGCCGAAAACCATTTTCACAAATCCACTCACCGATTTCCACTTTGCTTCAAGCCAAAGCACCAAATCAAGCCTCCGGATCAACAATTCTTGGGTCCAAGGATGCCTGTAACGCCCCGGTTTTGGGCTCAGAAGTTTTGGCGTTGACCGGTTTAGTCAAAGTGCTGATCGAATATATAAGAGGGAATTTAGGAAAACCTAGTTCGGGTTGCATTAAAAATATGGAAAAATATTCTAAAATCATCTTTTAATATATAAAAGTGAACTGTGAAATCAATTTTGGAAAATGAGGTTCGGAAGGTTGACATTTTGGCTAGTGACCAAAATGTAATTTTTGAAAGTTGCGGGACAGTTTTATAAAGGATTGAAACTTTGAATCTTTAAGGAGCTATTATTCCAAAAAGGATTTCTCCAGATTTTTTTTCTAAGATATTTTAAGTCTAAAATCTGATTTTAAAGATTAAGAAAAGAGAAGGAAATCATTTTAACCAAATCTTAACTAATTTTTCTATTTTCTCTCAAATTCTCTTTTCTCTCATTTTCTCTCTACCCAAACAAGATTTCCTCAGATTTCTTTCTCTGATTTTGACATCTACATCTCTCATTTCAACTCTCATTTGATTCCTAATCATCTCATCATCAAAACCTCTCAATTTGCAAATTGTTTCATCAAGCATTTTGGCTCTAAAAGGGAGAAATTCAAGTTTGGAGGTAAGAACGTCCTTCTCCTCTAAACTATCAGTTCTTTACTGAAATTCCTAAGTTCTCAATCCTTGATTCATGTTTTATTAAAGGCTTTTCAATTGAGATCTTGATTTTTGGCTAAAATGCAAGATTTGGTGATTTTGGTAAAAATTTCGTGTGATCTGTTTAAGCAAGGTTTTGAGGTGTTAAAATGATGTTAAATGAATGCTAAAATGATTAGAAGTTGAGGTTTAATCAATGCAATCCCGGATAGGTTGAATTTCCTAAGTTTGGCTTGAGTTTTTGGTTGTTTTTGGAGTGTTTTTGGTGATCTGTTATACCTGGAGGTATAAGGACGTGGTTGTGATCTTTTTGCATGTTAGTTGATGTATAAAAATGGTTAGAAGTGATGGATCTTGGCTGGGTTAAGTTTTGGAAGTGTTTGGAGATGTTTTCGGTTGTGTTTGGTAGCCAAATTGTTAGATTTGGGATGAGCAGCGAGTTGTGTTGATGTTGCTGGTGTTTTAATGCATAAGGATGCATTAATGTTCTGTTTTTATGTGCTTAAAACAGGGGAGGTTGATCCTTGAGTTTTGGAGGTGTTTTCGGAAGGTTTCGGAAGCTTGGAAAGCTTGTTGGCTAGGCTTGTTTGGTAATCGGTGAGTGAAAATGGATTTTCAGCTTTTAAACCCAAGGTTGAAGGTTTTGGGAGCTTAGTTTAAGTCTAAACAACTTTGCTAAGCTCAAGTGTAAGTTTTCGGATTACTCTCTTAAAGTGGTGGCCATGTTTTGATGAAATGTGAAATGATGATTTTGCATGATTTGCTACTGTTTTGGAAAGCATGTTTTAGCATGTTAATTGCTGATGTTTAGCATGATTTATGCTGATAATTTAAGCCATGTGTTGAAGGTGTCTCTAGGTAAGAGTGCCTTGTTTTTATGCATTGTTAAATGATGATTTAATGCTTTGAAATGCATGATGAAATGGCTTGGTTTAAATGCTTTAAAACAGTGGATTACATGATGTATAAAGTGTGTATTGGCAAGTGATGGTTTGAAAAAGTGAAGGTCACTAAGGTGGTTAAAAGTCCTTGAGTGAGCCTTGTTATCTAAGATCATCAAGGTGGTTAAAAGTCCTTGGATGAATCTTGTTGCGGACACTAAGGTGGTTAAAAGTCCTTAGGTGCTCCTTTCCATGGTGGTTAAAAGTCCATGGGTCCAAGGTGTTTAAAAGTCCTTGGGGCCAAGGTGTTTAAAAGTCCTTGGGGTATTTCAAGCTACGGACACAAAGGTGGTTAAAAGTCCTTGTGTGGTCCATTCATGGTGTTTAAAAGTCCATGGCCAAGGTGTTTAAAAGTCCTTGGGGTCCAAGGTGTTTAAAAGTCCTTGGGGAAAGTTGTTGAACTTGATTTCTAAATGAAATGTATCACTTGAGCCAATATGACATGTTTTGTACATGAGATGCATGATTTAATGTTTATGTTGAAGCATGAGATGCTAGTTTAAATGAAATGTGGAAGCATGTTATTGCTTGATTTAAAGTATGCTTTGAGCATGTGAAAAGGTTGGTTACAAGCATGATTTACAAATGGTTTGAAATGCATTATTGAATGGTTTTTAAAGAGCACTCCTCACTAAGCTTGGGCTTACGCTCTCTCGTTTTCTTGATTCAATAATGCAGAGCATTAGAGTGCATTGAGGGCAGCAAGAGGAGGCAAGCAAACAAGTATAAGTAAAGCTCAATGTATGAAGGTTTTATAAGTGTTTTAGCTTTTGTATGTTTTTGGCAATGGGGGACCAATGTATATGTTTTGGGAGGTGTTTAAGACTCCCTAAGTATGTTAAATGTTGCTGTGGTTGTTGGTTTTTGGATTGATCTCTTATATGCTTGGCTATGAAGGTTTATGCATGAAAGGTAGCTTAAGTAGGAAGCATGTCATTTAATTGGGGCTTTTCATGTGTGATGGTTATGAGTTGAATTGTTGATGCATTTATGATCCCTGCATGATGTATATCTATGTGGTATGATTTGGTGATGTTAATCTGAGGTTTGAAGCATGAATGGTATGAATTTCAAGTCGATTTCAGACAGGGGTATCGGTACTCGGGCTCGTGTATCGATACGCCTGAGCCAAATATGCTCTTTTCTGCCCAGGCGTATCGGTACGGTTGTGGGGGTATCGATACTCATCTGGGTAAAGTTTGAATGCCGTATCGGTACAGGGGATATCGTATTGATACCGTTGCTCGAGTTTGGTTACTACCTTCCCCGCGTATCGATACGACATCAGGTGTATCGATACCTGACCGTTAAATTCAGTTAAAAGTATCTTTATATGTTTTGCTTTGTTTACGTTTTAGTCCTGAATCATGTTGTTCAATTGTATGAGCTTGGGATGTCCGTTTGAGCTGAAATTTGGCAGAGAGGCATGAAACCTGATTAATTACAAGATGGTAACTTCAATTTGGGCTAAGTCCTTTAATTTATCAGATTTTACAATTTGGTCCCTAAAGTTGTAATTTGTTCAATTGGGTCCCAGTTTGATCTCTGAAGTTTGTGATCTTTTGATACGTTGTCTGTATGGTCACACTTAAGGTTAATATGCATCTAGTTAAGATTAAAAAGAAAAAAAAAGGGTCGTTAATCAAGGTTGACTTTCGGGTTGACTTTGGTTTTCCCCGTGTAATCTTCGTAGTTCGGGTCTACCGTCTAGACCGGGCTACGGGGGTTACATTTGGTGGTATCAGAGCTGAGTTCTCGAGTAATTGGGAATGTGTGTATGCATGATTGAAGCATGGTTTGGTTTGTATGCTTGTTGGGTGAAAGCATGTTTAGTGATATGATATGATGATGTGTATGTGATGCATGTTGTGATGATGCATGATGAAGGTACCCATTGCCAAACAAAAGCTAAAGAGATGATGTTGTTTTTGAAAGAAATTGAGCTTGAATACTTGGAATTTGCTTACCTTGCTGGTCCTGACTTGTTTCATTTTGCATTGTTATGCATGGTAAAGTATGGCACCACGTAGAGAGTTAAGGAGTAGCGCGAGAGCTACGACCCCGGAGGGAAATGTGAATGACGAGCACACTGGTAGTGCTGTGATACCTCCTCCTCCACCTGGTGGTGGTGGTGCGGAGAGGGAAAGAGCTGGAGCTGGAGCTGAGGCAGCTGGTGCTGGAGCTGCAGGACCTGAAGCTGGTCAGGGGCAAGCGATACCTGACATGTCTGTGCTTGTACAAGCTATTGCGGGTGCGTTTCGAGCAGCAGTAGCTGGGGCTCAAGGAGCTGGGCATCAGGGAGATGCTGGTGCTAGACTACCCTTGGAACGTTTGCGCAGTCTTGGTGGGACTGAGTTTAGGGGTATGTCAGCTGAGAGGTCTGAAGCGTGGTTGGAGAGTACCAAGCGTGTCTTGGGACAAATGAGTTGCACTGATGTGCAGAAGCTGGGATGTGTGGTGTCACTGCTGCAAGGTGATGCTTATACGTGGTGGACTACCACAATCTCTGGGATGGCTGATGCTGATGTTACTTGGACGTTCTTTCAGCATGCGTTCAAGAGGAGATATCTGGGAGTTAGATATCTGGATGAAAAGAAGCGTGAATTCATGTCTCTGACCCAAGGGAACATGAGTGTGGCTGAGTATGAGGTACAGTTTGTACGTCTTAGCCAGTATGCACCTGAGTTGGTACCTGATGAGCGCGAAAGGTGCGAAAGGTTCCGTTATGGTTTGGTGACGGAGGTTAAGACCTATATGTTAGCTGCTGAGTACAATGATTTCGATGTGTTGGTTAGTCGATCGAAGGACATTGAGATGAATCTGAGTTTGTCTGCTAAGGGTGCTGGAGCTAGTTCTGGAAAGAGAGCTGCTGAATATAGTTCCGGTGGACGGAACAAGAGAGGGCGTGATCAGAGGTTTCAGTCCTCGTCTAAGAGAGGTGGAGGTGCACCTACTAGGGGCGGCAATGCTAGAGCTGACCCTAGTGCTTGTTGGATTTGTGGTTCCCGTGGTCACTTGAAGCGTGACTGTCCTCGTGCTGGGAGGGAGGTGCAAGCTCCTGTGATAGTAGCTGGTTATGAGTGCTGGAGTTGTGGTTCAGCTGATCATCTGAGACGCGATTGTCCGAGGATGGCTGGTGGTCAAGAGCGTGCTCCTGTTGTTGCAGCATCGCAGAGAGGTCGTGGGCGCGGTCGTGGTAATTTTCAGAGGCGAGAGGAAGGTGGGCGTGGAGTAGCTCATGTTGTGGCTATTCAACCTGAGGGTGGAGGCCAAGCGAGGGTGTATGCTCAGCGCGAAGGAAGGAATGATGCAGATGTGATCGCAGGTACCTTTACTTTGCAATCCTTGTCATTGCTTTCTTTGATTGATTCTGGATCTACGCATTCATACATTCTTCGTGAGCATGCTGAGTTGCTTGGTTTGCCTGTTGAGTTTTTGGATGTTGGTGTTAGAGTCACTAGTTCTTTTGGTGAAACTGTTGTGACTCGTAAGCTTTATAAAAGGTGTCCTTTGGTTGTTCAAGAGCATGTCTTTCTTGTTGATCTTATGGAGTTACCCTTTTATGGTTTTGATGTGATCCTTGGTATGGATTGGCTTGCTGAGCATCGTGCTGTTGTGGATTGTGAGAATAAGCGGGTTTCGCTTAGGCTTGCGGATGATTATGAAGTGGTGGTGGTTGGTGAGAATGTGAAGTTTCTTGCCAATGTTGTTTCTACCTTGGAGGCGAGCAGGATGCTGAGGCAAGGTTGTGAAGCTTTTCTGGCCTTTGTGATGAATCCTAGTTCGAAGGAGCTGAGGGTGCAGGATATCAGGGTTGTGAAGGAGTTTCCTGATGTTTTTTCCTGAGGAGTTGCCTGGTTTACCTCCTAATCGCGAGGTGGAGTTTGGTATTGAGTTGTATGAGAATACCACTCCTGTGTCCATTACTCCCTATAGAATGGCACCTAAGGAGCTGAAGGAGCTGAAGACGCAGTTGCAAGAGTTGCTTGATCGTGGTTTCATCCGGCCGAGTGTTTCGCCTTGGGGTGCTCCTGTCTTGTTTGTGAAGAAGAAAGATGGCACGATGAGGATGTGCATTGATTACCGTCAGCTGAACAAGTTGACTATCAAGAATCGGTATCCTTTGCCGAGGATTGATGATCTCTTTGATCAATTTCGGGGAGCTGCTGTGTTCTCTAAGATTGACTTGAGGTCAGGGTATTATCAGTTGAAGGTGAAGGATGTGGATGTGCCTAAGACAGCTTTCAGGACAAGGTATGGGCATTATGAGTTCCTTGTGATGCCGTTTGGTTTGACAAATGCTCCTGCTGCTTTCATGGACATGATGAATCGTGTTTTTCATGAATACCTGGACAAGTTTGTTGTGGTGTTCATTGATGATATCCTTGTGTACTCGCGTACTGAGGAAGAGCACGAAGAGCATTTGAGGATTGTGTTGCAAGCTTTGTTGGAGAATCAGCTTTATGCTAAGTTGAGCAAGTGTGAGTTCTGGCTTAGGGAGGTTGTTTTTCTTGGTCATGTGGTCTCAGCTGAGGGGATTCGTGTTGATCCTCAGAAGATTGAAGCGGTGATGAACTGGAAAGTTCCTAAGTCTGTTCAGGAGGTTCGTAGTTTCCTTGGTTTGGCAGGATACTACCGAAGGTTTGTGGATGGTTTTTCCAAGATTGCTGCTCCTTTGACGAAGTTGCTGCAGAAAGATGTTAGGTATGAGTGGACAGAAGCGAGACAGCAAGCTTTTGAGAAGCTGAAGTTGGCTTTGACGCAAGCTCCTATCTTGATTCAGCCTGAATCAGGGAAAGAGTTTGTAGTCTACAGTGATGCATCCTATGTTGGTTTGGGGTGTGTGCTGATACAAGAGGGTAAGGTTGTGGCTTATGCGTCGCGGCAGTTGAAAGTTCATGAGCGCAATTATCCTACGCATGATATTGAGCTGGCTGCAGTGGTTTTTGCTCTGAAGATCTGGAGGCATTATCTGTATGGTGAGAAGTGTACTGTGTACACGGATCACAAGAGTTTGAGGTATCTGATGTCTCAGAAGGAGTTGAATCTCAGGCAGCGACGTTGGTTGGAGTTGCTCAAGGATTATGATCTGACGATAGAGTATCATCCTGGAAAGGCCAATGTTGTTGCAGATGCCTTGAGTAGAAAGGTAGCTGTTGAGCTGAGAGCTATGTTTGCTAGCTTGAGCATATCGCAGGATGGTGGTCTTGTTGCTGAGTTGCAAGTGAAACCTTCGTTGGTTCAGTTGATCAAGGATAAGCAGTTGTTGGATGATTCCTTGGTGTCTTATGTTCAGGATATCGCGGAGGGTAGACCTTCGGATTTCTGTTTTAATGAGGATGGGGTGTTGTGTTTTGGTAATCGGATAGTAGTGCCTGCAGATGCTGAGTTGAGGCATGCTATTCTAGCTGAAGGTCATAGTAGTCCTTTTGCTATGCATCCTGGTAGTACAAAGATGTATCGCGATCTTCGTGATGAGTACTATTGGGTGGGCTTGAAGAAGGATGTGGCAGAGTTCGTGAGCAAGTGTTTGGTGTGTCAGCGCGTTAAGGCTGAACATCAGGTTCCTTCTGGTTTGTTGCAACCGTTGAAAATCCCTGAATGGAAGTGGGAGAGGGTTACCATGGATTTTGTATCTGGTTTGCCTTTGTCTCCGTCGAAGAAGAATTCTGTTTGGGTGATTGTGGATCGCCTGACGAAGTGTGCACATTTCTTGCCTGTGCATACTACGTTTTCCTTGGATAAGCTGGCAGAGCTGTACGTTGCTGAGGTTGTGAGGTTGCATGGTGTGCCTAAGTCGATTGTGTCGGATAGGGATCCGAGGTTCACATCGCGTTTTTGGCAGTGTTTGCATCAAGCTCTGGGTACAAGGTTGCATTTCAGTACATCCTATCATCCCCAGTCGGATGGCCAGTCTGAGCGAGTTATTCAGATCTTGGAAGATATGTTGAGATGTTGCGTGATAGAGTTCCAAGGTTCTTGGGAGAAGCATCTGCCTTTGGTTGAGTTCGCTTACAACAACAGTTTTCAGGCAAGTATACAGATGGCACCTTATGAGGCTCTGTATGGGAGGAAGTGTAGGACTCCTCTGTGTTGGGCTGAAACTGGTCAAAAGTTGGTTTCGATGCCTGCTTTGTTGAAAGGTACCACCGAGAAAGTGAAGCTCATATGTGAGAGGTTGAAGGCTGCTTCTGATCGGCAGAAGTCTTACGCGGAAGTGAAGCGTAGGGAGATAGAGTTTGCGGTGGGTGATCGCGTGTTCTTGAAGGTTTCGCCTTGGAAGAAGGTGATGAGGTTTGGGCGGAAGGGTAAGTTGAGCCCTAGATATATTGGACCGTATGAGGTTGTTGAGCGTGTTGGTCCTGTTGCGTATCGGTTGAGGTTACCTCAGGAGCTGGAGAAGATTCATGATGTGTTCCATGTTTCTATGCTCCGGAGGTATCGATCTGATCCTTCGCATGTGTTGCCTGTGGAGGAGGTGGAATTGAATCCGGATTTGACCTATGATGAGGAACCGGTGAAGATTCTGGATTCAGATAGCAAGGTTCTTCGTGGCAAGACCATTGAGTTGGTGAAGGTGCTGTGGAAGCATCGCGGTGTTGAGGAAGCCACGTGGGAGCGGAAGGAGGATATGCTGAAGCAGTTTCCTTATCTCTTTCCTTCAGGTAAATTTCGAGGACGAAATTTCTTAAGGGGGGGAGAGTTGTAACGCCCCGGTTTTGGGCTCAGAAGTTTTGGCGTTGACCGGTTTAGTCAAAGTGCTGATCGAATATATAAGAGGGAATTTAGGAAAACCTAGTTCGGGTTGCATTAAAAATATGGAAAAATATTCTAAAATCATCTTTTAATATATAAAAGTGAACTGTGAAATCAATTTTGGAAAATGAGGTTCGGAAGGTTGACATTTTGGCTAGTGACCAAAATGTAATTTTTGAAAGTTGCGGGACAGTTTTATAAAGGATTGAAACTTTGAATCTTTAAGGAGCTATTATTCCAAAAAGGATTTCTCCAGATTTTTTTTCTAAGATATTTTAAGTCTAAAATCTGATTTTAAAGATTAAGAAAAGAGAGGGAAATCATTTTAACCAAATCTTAACTAATTTTTCTATTTTCTCTCAAATTCTCTTTTCTCTCATTTTCTCTCTACCCAAACAAGATTTCCTCAGATTTCTTTCTCTGATTTTGACATCTACATCTCTCATTTCAACTCTCATTTGATTCCTAATCATCTCATCACCAAAACCTCTCAATTTGCAAATTGTTTCATCAAGCATTTTGGCTCTAAAAGGGAGAAATTCAAGTTTGGAGGTAAGAACGTCCTTCTCCTCTAAACTATCAGTTCTTTACTGAAATTCCTAAGTTCTCAATCCTTGATTCATGTTTTATTAAAGGCTTTTCAATTGAGATCTTGATTTTTGGCTAAAATGCAAGATTTGGTGATTTTGGTAAAAATTTCGTGTGATCTGTTTAAGCAAGGTTTTGAGGTGTTAAAATGATGTTAAATGAATGCTAAAATGATTAGAAGTTGAGGTTTAATCAATGCAATCCCGGATAGGTTGAATTTCCTAAGTTTGGCTTGAGTTTTTGGTTGTTTTTGGAGTGTTTTTGGTGATCTGTTATACCTGGAGGTATAAGGACGTGGTTGTGATCTTTTTGCATGTTAGTTGATGTATAAAAATGGTTAGAAGTGATGGATCTTGGCTGGGTTAAGTTTTGGAAGTGTTTGGAGATGTTTTCGGTTGTGTTTGGTAGCCAAATTGTTAGATTTGGGATGAGCAGCGAGTTGTGTTGATGTTGCTGGTGTTTTAATGCATAAGGATGCATTAATGTTCTGTTTTTATGTGCTTAAAACAGGGGAGGTTGATCCTTGAGTTTTGGAGGTGTTTTCGGAAGGTTTCGGAAGCTTGGAAAGCTTGTTGGCTAGGCTTGTTTGGTAATCGGTGAGTGAAAATGGATTTTCAGCTTTTAAACCCAAGGTTGAAGGTTTTGGGAGCTTAGTTTAAGTCTAAACAACTTTGCTAAGCTCAAGTGTAAGTTTTCGGATTACTCTCTTAAAGTGGTGGCCATGTTTTGATGAAATGTGAAATGATGATTTTGCATGATTTGCTACTGTTTTGGAAAGCATGTTTTAGCATGTTAATTGCTGATGTTTAGCATGATTTATGCTGATAATTTAAGCCATGTGTTGAAGGTGTCTCTAGGTAAGAGTGCCTTGTTTTTATGCATTGTTAAATGATGATTTAATGCTTTGAAATGCATGATGAAATGGCTTGGTTTAAATGCTTTAAAACAGTGGATTACATGATGTATAAAGTGTGTATTGGCAAGTGATGGTTTGAAAAAGTGAAGGTCACTAAGGTGGTTAAAAGTCCTTGAGTGAGCCTTGTTATCTAAGATCATCAAGGTGGTTAAAAGTCCTTGGATGAATCTTGTTGCGGACACTAAGGTGGTTAAAAGTCCTTAGGTGCTCCTTTCCATGGTGGTTAAAAGTCCATGGGGCCAAGGTGTTTAAAAGTCCTTGGGGCCAAGGTGTTTAAAAGTCCTTGGGGTATTTCAAGCTACGGACACAAAGGTGGTTAAAAGTCCTTGTGTGGTCCATTCATGGTGTTTAAAAGTCCATGGCCAAGGTGTTTAAAAGTCCTTGGGGTCCAAGGTGTTTAAAAGTCCTTGGGGAAAGTTGTTGAACTTGATTTCTAAATGAAATGTATCACTTGAGCCAATATGACATGTTTTGTACATGAGATGCATGAGATGCATGATTTAATGTTTATGTTGAAGCATGAGATGCTAGTTTAAATGAAATGTGGAAGCATGTTATTGCTTGATTTAAAGTATGCTTTGAGCATGTGAAAAGGTTGGTTACAAGCATGATTTACAAATGGTTTGAAATGCATTATTGAATGGTTTTTAAAGAGCACTCCTCACTAAGCTTGGGCTTACGCTCTCTCGTTTTCTTGATTCAATAATGCAGAGCATTAGAGTGCATTGAGGGCAGCAAGAGGAGGCAAGCAAACAAGTATAAGTAAAGCTCAATGTATGAAGGTTTTATAAGTGTTTTAGCTTTTGTATGTTTTTGGCAATGGGGGACCAATGTATATGTTTTGGGAGGTGTTTAAGACTCCCTAAGTATGTTAAATGTTGCTGTGGTTGTTGGTTTTTGGATTGATCTCTTATATGCTTGGCTATGAAGGTTTATGCATGAAAGGTAGCTTAAGTAGGAAGCATGTCATTTAATTGGGGCTTTTCATGTGTGATGGTTATGAGTTGAATTGTTGATGCATTTATGATCCCTGCATGATGTATATCTATGTGGTATGATTTGGTGATGTTAATCTGAGGTTTGAAGCATGAATGGTATGAATTTCAAGTCGATTTCAGACAGGGGTATCGGTACTCGGGCTCGCGTATCGATACGCCTGAGCCAAATATGCTCTTTTCTGCCCAGGAGTATCGGTACGGTTGTGGGGGTATCGATACTCATCTGGGTAAAGTTTGAATGCCGTATCGGTACAGGGGATATCGTATCGATACCGTTGCTCGAGTTTGGTTACTGCCTTCCCCGCGTATCGATACGACATCAGGTGTATCGATACCTGACCGTTAAATTCAGTTAAAAGTATCTTTATATGTTTTGCTTTGTTTACGTTTTAGTCCTGAATCATGTTGTTCAATTGTATGAGCTTGGGATGTCCGTTTGAGCTGAAATTTGGCAGAGAGGCATGAAACCTGATTAATTACAAGATGGTAACTTCAATTTGGGCTAAGTCCTTTAATTTATCAGATTTTACAATTTGGTCCCTAAAGTTGTAATTTGTTCAATTGGGTCCCAGTTTGATCTCTGAAGTTTGTGATCTTTTGATACGTTGTCTGTATGGTCACACTTAAGGTTAATATGCATCTAGTTAAGATTAAAAAGAAAAAAAAAGGGTCGTTAATCAAGGTTGACTTTCGGGTTGACTTTGGTTTTCCCCGTGTAATCTTCGTAGTTCGGGTCTACCGTCTAGACCGGGCTACGGGGGTTACAATGCCTCCCCTGTTTCAACACATTAAAGCAGAGGATTAATGCATCATCATGCATTAATTGCTTCAATGAAAGCATCTAAACTCGCTGCTCTCACTAAACCTCCATTTTTGGCCACCAAACACAACCGAAAATGCATCCGAAACACTTCTAAACAAAGCCCAGCCACAAACCAGCAAAACCTCACTTCCATCAACATCAAAACACATCTAAAAACAACCTATAAACATCCTTATACCTCCAGGAACACCAGATCCACAAGATCACCACAAAAGCTACCTTAAAACACAAGCTAAAATTAGGAAACTCAACCTATCCGGGATTGCATCAATCAAGACTCATTTCCACATCAATTTAATGATCATTTAACATCAAAAACACTTCTCAAAACACAGATTTAACAGATCAAACGAAAATCTTGTGAAATCACCAAAATCTTGCATAATTAGCCAAGATCCATAAATCAACTTAAAAGCCTTTAATCAAACATCAAATTAGGATTGAAAACTTTAGGAATTTCATTAAAGAACTTGAAGTTCAGAGGAGAAGGACGTTCTTACCTCCAAACTTGAGTTTCTCCTCTTTTTGGAATAAAAAAGCTTGATGAAACTTGAAGCAATTGAAGAGGATTTGAAGATACAATGATTTGCAATCAATTGAGAGTTGAAAAGAGGATTTTAGGTGAGAAAATCAGAATGAGATCTCTGGAAATTGAGTGTTTGGGTTGAGAGAAAAAGATAGAAAGAAAATAGGTAGTTAAATGAGAAAATGGCTAAAATGAATTTTCCCTCCTTTTGTTTACTTTAAAAATCAGAATTATGTGTTAAAATATCTTAGAAAAATCTGGAGAAACTCCCTTTGGGTAAATAGCTCCTTAAAGATTCAAAGTTTCAACCCTTTATAAAATAGCCACCAAACTTTCAAAAATTACATTTTGGTCACTAGCCAAAATGTCACACTTCCGAAACTCATTTTCCAAAATTGATTTCACAGTTCACTTAATTATAATAAAAGATGATTTTAGAACATTTTTCCATATTTTTAATGCAACCCGAACTAGGCTTTCCTAATTTAACCTCTTACGATTCGAACAGCACTTTGACCAACCGGTCAACGCCCAAGACTTCCAAGCCCAAAACCGGGGCGTTACAACTCTCCCCCCCTTAAGAAATTTCGTCCTCGAAATTTACCTGAAGGAAAGAGATAAGGAAACTGCTTCAGCATATCTTCCTTCCGCTCCCACGTGGCTTCCTCAACACCGCGATGCTTCCACAGCACCTTCACCAACTCAATGGTCTTGCCACGAAGAACCTTGTTATCTGAATCCAGAACTTTCACCGGTTCCTCATCATAGGTCAAATCCGGATTCAATTCCACTTCCTCCACAGGCATCACATGCGAAGGATCAGATCTATACTTCCGGAGCATAGAAACATGGAACACATCATGGATCTTCTCCAGCTCCTGAGGTAACCTCAACCGATACGCAACAGGACCCACACGCTCAACAACCTCATACGGTCCAATGTATCTAGGGCTCAGCTTACCCTTCCGACCAAACCTCATCACCTTCTTCCAAGGCGAAACCTTCAAGAACACGCGATCACCCACCGCAAACTCTATCTCCTTACGCTTCAAATCCGCGTAAGACTTCTACCGATCAGAAGCAGCCTTCAACCGCTCACAAATGAGCTTCACTTTCTCGGTAGTCCCTTTCAACAAAGCAGGCATCGAAACCAACTTTTGACCAGTTTCAGCCCAACACAGAGGAGTCCTACACTTCCTCCCATACAGAGCCTCATAAGGTGCCATCTGTATACTCGCCTGATAACTATTGTTATAAGCGAACTCAACCAAAGGCAGATGCTTCTCCCAAGAACCTTGGAACTCTATCACACAGCATCTCAACATATCCTCCAAAATCTGAATAACTCGCTCAGACTGGCCATCCGACTGAGGATGATAGGATGTACTGAAATGCAACCTTGTACCCAGAGCTTGATGCAAACACTGCCAAAAACGCGATGTGAACCTCGGATCCCTATCCGACACAATCGACTTAGGCACACCATGCAACCTCACAACCTCAGCAATGTACAGCTCTGCCAGCTTATCCAAAGAAAACGTAGTATGCACAGGCAAGAAATGCGCACACTTCGTCAGGCGATCCACAATCACCCAAACAGAATTCTTCTTCGACGGAGACAAAGGCAAACCAGATACAAAATCCATGGTAACCCTCTCCCACTTCCATTCAGGGATTTTCAACAGTTGCAACAAACCAGAAGGAACCTGATGTTCAGCCTTAACTCGCTGACACACCAAACACTTGCTCACGAACTCTGCCACATCCTTCTTCAGACCTACCCAATAGTACTCATTACGAAGATCGCGATACATCTTTGTACTACCAGGATGCATAGCAAAAGGACTGCTATGACCTTCAGCCAGAATAGCACGCCTCAACTCAGCATCTGCAGGCACTACTATCCGACTACCAAAACACAACACTCCATCCTCATTAAAACAGAAATCCGAAGGTCTACCCTCCGCGATATCCTGAACATGAGACACCAAGGAATCATCCAACAACTGCTTATCCTTGATCAACTGAACCAACGAAGGTTTCACTTGCAACTCAGCAACAAGACCACCATCCTGCGATATACTCAAGCTAGCAAACATAGCTCTCAGCTCAACAGCTACCTTTCTACTCAAGGCATCCGCAACAACATTGGCCTTTCCAGGATGATACTCTATCGTCAGATCATAATCCTTGAGCAACTCCAACCAACGTCGCTGCCTGAGATTCAACTCCTTCTGAGACATCAGATACCTCAAACTCTTGTGATCCGTGTACACAGTACACTTCTCACCATACAGATAATGCCTCCAGATCTTCAGAGCAAAAACCACCGCAGCCAGCTCAATATCAAACTCCACCTCGCGATTAGGAGGTAAACCAGGCAACTCCTCAGGAAAAACATCAGGAAACTCCTTCACAACCCTGATATCCTGCACCCTCAGCTCCTTCGAACTAGGATTCATCACAAAAGCCAGAAAAGCTTCACAACCTTGCCTCAGCATCCTGCTCGCCTCCAAGGTAGAAACAACATTGGCAAGAAACTTCACATTCTCACCAACTACCACCACTTCATAATCATCCGCAAGCTTAAGCGAAACCCGCTTATTCTCACAATCCACAACAGCACGATGCTCAGCAAGCCAATCCATACCAAGGATCACATCAAAACCATAAAAGGGCAACTCCATAAGATCAACATGAAAGACATGCTCTTGAACAACCAAAGGACACCTTCTATAAAGCTTACGAGTCACAACAGTTTCACCAAAAGAACTAGTGACTCTAACACCAACATCCAAAGACTCAACAGGCAAACCAAGCAACTCAGCATGCTCACGAAGAATGTATGAATGCGTAGATCCAGAATCAATCAAAGAAAGCAATGACAAGGATTGCAAAGTAAAGGTACCTGCAATCACATCAACATCATTCCTTCCCTCGCGCTGAGCATACACCCTCGCTTGGCCTCCACCCTCAGGTTGAATAGCCACAACATGAGCTACTCCGCGACCACCTTCCTCTCGCCTCTGAAAATTACCACGGCCGCGCCCACGACCTCTCTGCGGTGCTGCAACAACAGGAGCACGCTCTTGACCACCAGCCATCCTCGGACAATCACGTCTCAAATGATCAGCAGAACCACAGTTCCAGCACTCATAACCAGCTGCCACCACAGGAGCTTGCACCTCCCTCCCAGCACGAGGACAGTCACGCTTCAAGTGACCACGGGAACCACAAATCCAACAAGCACTAGGGTCAGCTCTAGCATTGCCACCCCTAGCAGGTGCACCTCCACCTCTCTTAGACGATGACTGAAACCTCTGATCACGCCCCCTCTTGTTCCGTCCACCGGAACTATACTCAGCAGTTCTCTTTCCAGAACTAGCTCCAGCACCCTTAGCAGACAAACTCAGGTTCATCTCAATGTCCTTTGATCGACTAACCAACACATCGAAATCATTATACTCAGCAGCCAACATATAGGTCTTAACTTCCGTCACCAAGCCATAACGGAACCTTTCGCACCTCTCGCGCTCATCAGGTATCAGCTCCGGTGCATACTGGCTAAGACGTACGAACTGTACCTCATACTCAGCCACACTCATGCTCCCTTGAGTCAGAGACATGAATTCACGCTTCTTCTCATCCAGATATCTAACTCCCAGATATCTCCTCTTGAATGCATGCTGAAAGAACGTCCAAGTAACATCAGCATCAGCCATCCCAGAGATTGTGGTCGTCCACCACGTATAAGCATCACCCTGCAGCAGCGACACCACACATCCCAGCTTTTTCACATCAGTGCAACTCATCTGTCCCAAGACACGCTTGGTACTTTCCAGCCATGCTTCAGACCTCTCAGCCGACATACCCCTAAACTCAGTCCCACCAAGACTGCGCAAACGCTCTAAGGGTAGTCTCACTCCAGCATCTCCCTGATGCCCTGCTCCTTGAGCTCCAGCTACTGCTGCTCGAAAAGCACCCGCAATAGCTTGCACCAGCACAGACATGTCAGGCATCGCTTGCCCCTGACCAACTTCAGGTCCTGCAGCTCCAGCACCAGCTGCCTCAGCTCCAGCTCTTTCCCTCTCCGCACCACCACCACCAGGTGGAGGAGGAGGTATCACAGCACTACCCGTGTGCTCATCATTCACATTCCCCTCTGGGGTCGTAGCTCTCACGCTACTCCTTAACTCTCTACGTGGTGCCATACTATACCATGCATAACAATACAAATAAAACAAGTCAGGACCAGCAAGGTAAGCAAATTCCAAGTATTCAAGCTCAATTTCTTTCAAAACAACATCATCTCTTTAGCTTTTGTTTGGCAATGGGTACCCTCATCATGCATCATCACAACATGCATCACATACACATCATCATCTCAAATCACTAAACATGCTTTCACTTAACAAGCATACAAACCAAACCATGCTTCAATCATGCATACACACATTCCCAATTACTCGAGAACTCAGCTCTGATACCACCAAATGTAACCCCCGTAGCCCGGTCTAGACGGTTGACCCGAACTACGAAGATTACACGGGGAAAACCAAAGTCAACCCGAAAGTCAACCTTGATTAACGACCCTTTTTTTTTCTTTTTAATCTTACCTAGATGCACTTTAACCTTAATTGTGATCATACAAACAACATACCAAAAGATCACAAACATCAGAGATCAAACAGGGACCCAATTGAACAAATTACAACTTTAGGGACCAAAATGTAAATTCTGATAAATTAAGGGACTTAACCCAAATTAAAGTTACCATCTTGAAATTAGTCAGGTTTCATGCTTCTCTGTGAAATTTCAGCTCAAAAGGACATCCACAGCTCATGCAATTGATCAAACAAGGTTCGGGACCAAAACGCAAACAAAACAAAACATATAACTACCATGTCAGCCCCCTAACGGTCGACCGTTTCGAAACAGGTTGACCCTGTTCCGAAACGCGGGACGTTCCGGTACTGGTTCCGCAACGGGGGTCTGGCAGTGAGCATTTCGTTTCGAAACGGTGCACCCCGTTTCGGACCCCTGGGTTCATTCCAGGCACCCGTTCCGAAACGGTACACACTGTTCCGAAACGCCTGCTCAGATTTCAGCAAAATAGCAACCAAAACATGCAATTGACCACTCAAACATGCTTCAAACATCACCAAACTTTACCAGCATGCAATTAAACACATTTAGGACATATAGGAACCAACAAATCAACATAATAACATCACATGCAAAAAGCCCCAATTCTATAGGCATGCTTCCTACACAAGCCAACTTTCAAGCAATAAACCTTCAAAAACAAGCAATAGGAAATCAATCCAAAATCCAGCAACCACAACAACATTTAACATCCATAGGGAGTCTCAAACATCTCCCAAAACATATACATTGGTCCCCCATTGCCAAATCAACCAAAAGCTAAATTGTTTAACAAAACCTTCCATACATTGAGCTTTACTTGAACTTGTTTGCTTGCCTTCTCTTGCTGCCCTCAATGTACTCTAATGCTCTGCATTATTGAATCAAAAAAACGAGAGAGCATAAGCCAAAGCTTAGTGAAGAGTGCTCATTAAAAACCATTCAATAATGCAATTAAAACCATTTATTAAACTTGCTTACAAACAATCTTTATACATGCTCAAAGCATACTTAAAATCAAGCAATATCATGCTTCCACATTTCCTTTAAACAAGCATCTCATGCTTCAACATAAACATTAAAACATGCATCTCATGCATCTCAATGTACTATACATGTCATATTGGCTCAAGTGATACATTTCATTTATGAAATCAAGTTCAACAACTTTCCCCAAGGACTTTTAAACACCTTGGCCCCAAGGACTTTTAAACACCTTGGCCATGGACTTTTAAACACCATGAAAGGACCACACAAGGACTTTTAACCACCTTTGTGTCCGTAGCTTGAATTACCCCAAGGACTTTTAAACACCTTGGCCCCAAGGACTTTTAAACACCTTGGCCCCATGGACTTTTAAACACCATGGAAAGGAGCACCTAAGGACTTTTAACCACCTTAGTGTCCGCAACAAGATTCATCCAAGGACTTTTAACCACCTTGATGATCTTAGATAACAAGGCTCACTCAAGGACTTTTAACCACCTTAGTGACCTTCACTTTTACAAACCATCACTTGCCAATACACACTTTATACATCACATAATCCACTGTTTTAAAGCATTAAACCAAGCCATTTCATCATGCATTTCAAAGCATTAAATCATCATTTAACAATGCATTAAAAACAAGGTACTCTTACCTAGAGTCACCTTCAACACATGGCTTTAAACATCAGCATAAATCATGCTAAAACATCAGCAATTATCATGCTTAAACATGCTTTCAAAAACAGTAAACAAGTCATGCAAAATCATCATTTTACATTGCACCAAAACATGGCCACCACTTAAAGAGAGTAATCCGAAAACTTACACTTGAGCTTAGCAAAGTTGTTTAGACTTAAACTAAGCTCCCAAAACCTTGGTTTCAAAGCCGAAAACCATTTTCACAAATCCACTCACCGATTTCCACTTTGCTTCAAGCCAAAGCACCAAATCAAGCCTCCGGATCAACAATTCTTGGGTCCAAGGATGCCTCCCCTGTTTCAACACATTAAAGCAGAGGATTAATGCATCATCATGCATTAATTGCTTCAATGAAAGCATCTAAACTCGCTGCTCTCACTAAACCTCCATTTTCAGCCACCAAACACAACCGAAAATGCATCCGAAACACTTCTAAACAAAGCCCAGCCACAAACCAGCAAAACCTCACTTCCATCAACATCAAAACACATCTAAAAACAACCTATAAACATCCTTATACCTCCAGCAACACCAGATCCACAAGATCACCACAAAAGCTACCTTAAAACACAAGCTAAAATTAGGAAACTCAACCTATCCGGGATTGCATCAATCAAGACTCATTTCCACATCAATTTAATGATCATTTAACATCAAAAACACTTCTCAAAACACAGATTTAACAGATCAAACGAAAATCTTGTGAAATCACCAAAATCTTGCATAATTAGCCAAGATCCATAAATCAACTTAAAAGCCTTTAATCAAACATCAAATTAGGATTGAAAACTTTAGGAATTTCATTAAAGAACTTGAAGTTCAGAGGAGAAGGACGTTCTTACCTCCAAACTTGAGTTTCTCCTCTTTTTGGAATAGAAAAGCTTGATGAAACTTGAAGCAATTGAAGAGGATTTGAAGATACAATGATTTGCAATCAATTGAGAGTTGAAAAGAGGATTTTAGGTGAGAAAATCAGAATGAGATCTCTGGAAATTGAGTGTTTGGGTTGAGAGAAAAAGATAGAAAGAAAATAGGTAGTTAAATGAGAAAATGGCTAAAATGAATTTTCCCTCCTTTTGTTTACTTTAAAAATCAGAATTATGTGTTAAAATATCTTAGAAAAATCTGGAGAAACTCCCTTTGGGTAAATAGCTCCTTAAAGATTCAAAGTTTCAACCCTTTATAAAATAGCCACCAAACTTTCAAAAATTACATTTTGGTCACTAGCCAAAATGTCACACTTCCGAAACTCATTTTCCAAAATTGATTTCACAGTTCACTTAATTATAATAAAAGATGATTTTAGAACATTTTTCCATATTTTTAATGCAACCCGAACTAGGCTTTCCTAATTTAACCTCTTACGATTCGAACAGCACTTTGACCAACCGGTCAACGCCCAAGACTTCCAAGCCCAAAACCGGGGCGCTACAAAGATCTTACCTTAAACCAAAGAACATAACATATCAACATATTAAGAAGAAGATCCAAGTATTGCAAAACGATCATCAACAAGTATTAAACCATAAACCAAACTTGGTCAAGATAAACAATCTCATTACACAACAACCTAAAAGTCCCCCCCCCCCCCCATTGCCTTTATTATCAATAGCTATAAACCAAACATACTTCTCATGTGGATCTCTTCTTGAATCCCTTGCTTCTTGTTGTTCCAACTTCAAATATCTACATTGATGGACAAAAAGGAGCGTAAGCACATAATGCTTAGTGAGGAAAGCTCAAAACCAAAACACCATCAATGCAGCGAATCATAAAACCTTCTTAAAATGTATTCACAACCCAATAAACCAAAGTGTTGATTGAAAATCTCCTTTGAAACACCATTACTTTAAAACATGCATTGCTCAACAAGAAAACCAACTTTTAACAATGATACACTAAACAACTCACCCTAAACATCATTCTTGCATTTACTATCATTTAAACCTTTTATGCATAAACACTTCATGCGGAGTTTAAACCAATTTCCTTGGAAATCACTTCCACTTCACACTATACCTCTCTCATGCTTGATGATCATTTCAAAGCAAAATACCTTTTGGAAACCATATGTTCCTTCTATCTATCTCATGCATTCAACAGATGCAAAACTCATGGCAAAGCCACACATGCTTGCTACTCAAAAGCATTTTGTAAACTCAAAACCTCATTTGCATAAGCAAAACTCCATTTTTAAAACCACATGTACCATCTAGCTAACGCATGCATACAACCTATGCAAATCTCATGGCAAGGCCACATATGCTTGATACACAAAAGCATTTCATAAAATTATTATCTCATATGCATTT
Organism: Hibiscus tridactylites; assembly: GCA_958450335.1. Lineage (NCBI taxonomy): Eukaryota > Viridiplantae > Streptophyta > Magnoliopsida > Malvales > Malvaceae > Hibiscus > Hibiscus tridactylites. The sequence goes on along the minus strand of OY288273.1, from coordinate 59,628,323 downwards.
CTCATTACATACAACATCTCAAGCATTGGTACATGTGACACATTTCATTCTCATATATTGGCTTTTTACATATTCTATTGTACACGGATATGCAGATAGCTTGACTCGAGGTCAAGTCCTACCCCGGTGGGATCTCGCCACCGGCTCTAATGGCGGTATCTACCCTCGCCACTAAGCTTGGGTATTTCACCAAGTCCTACTACGATGGAATGCCCCTCATCGATTTCACATGGAAATAACTCTTGTTGCCAAAAAGCTTGGTCTCTCACCAAGTCCTACTCCGATGGAATGCCCATCATCGGTCTCATGGCAATAACTCTTGTTGCCAAAAGCTTGGATAATTCACCAAGTCCTACTCCAATGAAAATCCCATCATTGGTCTCTCTCTTTGGGACGACACCCAAGAGCACGTACGAATTTTTAGTTTATAGTGCACTCTACATCCTATTGATCGATCAATATACCCGGTAATCTTTACATCATCTATGCCAATATATATAATGTTAAACATCAACACATTCGCTGTTTTTAAAGCATGCAACAACATCAACACATTCGTTGTTTTTAAAGCATGCAACATCTTCAAGACCAAAAGGCCGAACAAAGCATTTGAGACACAAATTGACAACTCATACTCACAAGGAATATCAATTTCATGCATCTATCCTCAAACCAAGTTTGTCAACCAACTCACATGCTTCAAAACCATGCTCAACGACAAATTAAACCACATTGTCAAATCAAACACATCAAAACCCATTTTGATAGTTTTCAAAACAATAATAGCACAATTGAGAGAGAATTCAACTTCACTTACTTCTGAACTTAAACTGGTGTTTCAAGCCTAAATTTAAATTCCCAAACCTCTTTTCAAAACCATTCCAAAGCTGGAAAACATGATCTCACTCACCGATACACAAAACTATGCTAGCCGACAAGCCTCCCAAGCGTCCGAAACTTCCAACGCCACATCTATTGCTTCCGGATCATTCTCCCTTGTTTTTAACACATAACAACAGAGGATTAATGCATCACCATGCAATAAAATCACCAGCAATACAACCTAAACTCGCTGCTCTACTCAAGAACCTCATTTCGGCCACCAAAAACAACCGAAATCACCTCCAAACTCTCCCAAAACAAAGCCCAGCCAAGATCTATCAATTCTAATCTTTTATAAACATCAATTAACATCAAAAAGCAACACAAAAATGACCTTATACCTACAACAACATCATATCACCAAAACCACCCCAAAAACCATCATTCTAGCAAGCAAAACATAGGAAAACAAATCTATTCGGGATTTGATTGATAAAACCTCATTTGTAACATCAATTAACATCCAAAATACATTAGAAAACAACCTCAAAATAGAGCCTAACCAAGATCCACGAAAATCCTCAAGATCTCTTCCAAAATCTTGAGTTTTAAGCCAAAATCTTGTTTCCAACATTAAAACCATTCATAAAACTTTAATAAAGGATTGTCAACTTGGGAATTTCAGTAAATAACTGAGTATTTAGAGGAGAAGAACAAACTTACCTCTAAATGATGATTTCTCCTTGATTTGGTCAAGTTTCCATGAAAATACAATGTAGAAATCAAGTGGATTTGATGAGGAATTGATTAAGAATCAAAGAGGAATTGAAATCTCATCAAATGAAGTGTAAAATCAAAGTAAATTTGCTGGAGAAAATGTGTTTGGTTGAAAGGAATTTGAGAGAAAATGAAGAGAGGGAAAATTTGTGAAAAGTAGTTATGAATAGTCAAAGTTAGTTTTTCTTTTAATTAACCTTCATTTCCTTTAATTAAAACATTAATAAAATTAACCAAATTAAGGGAAAATCTGAAGAAAACATTTTTGTAAAATTAGCTCCTTAAAGATTCAAAGTTTCAATCCTTTACAAAACAGTCACTATTTCACTTTCGCAAAAACTGCGATTTGGTCACTACACCGAAATGTAGTATTTACAAACTTCATTTTGTAAAATTGATTTCACCATTCTCTTTTATATAATAAATGAGGATTTTTATATATTTTTGTATATTTTTAAAGTATCCCGAACTAGGTGTTCCCTAAAACTCCCTTTCAGATTCGAACCGATTTCCAGACCGATCCGGTTCAGACCCTAAACTTCTAAGCCCAAATTTGGGGTGTTACAAGCAAAAAGGCTAAAAACCACATTCAGAATCAAGCCAGCACTCAAAGTCCATTTACAAATCCGAATAAGCGAACTAAACATGCTCAAAGTGTTAAACATCATCAAATATAACTAAGAGTGGAAATCCCTCTCATTGCCTCTTATTACACTAAGGTAAAACCACATATATTGCTTAGCCAAAAATGCTTGGATTCCACTTGCTTTCTTGCTACCTCAAATGCTTAGTTTTCTGCATTGATGAAACAAAGGAGCGTAAGCATAAAGCTTAGTGAGGAACGCTAAAACAAACATTCATCAATGCATTTTATAAAACCAAGATAACATCATGTGCAAGGTCATGCCTTCCTTTAAAACGTGCTCTTCAAAGCATCAATGCACTTTCAAAACCACATGCTCATAGCATCATTAAAAACAACAGCAAAATCCTTTGCTCATGCTTAAACCAAGCATCACATGCATTCTAGCATAATACCCAAGCATCTCATGCTTAAACCATTATTCAACAACATTATATTGGCTCGCGAGTGATCAATCTCAACCATAACAAAACCAACACAATTGACACAATCGGATACGCGGATTACAAGTGTTGTCCCACACACTTCATACACACTACCGGACTACACAAGGTGGAGATATACGGCACAATCACAACCCCTCAACACCCATGATAAAGATTAATGGCACAATCACAACCCCTCAACATCACTCATCGGTGGTTGTATAATTCCACTAACGAGAGTATGGGACACATACCACAAGACTTTATTCACGATGCACCCAATCCTATAGCCGGCTAACTATATCCGATTAAAGTAACCACAAACCATTTCCATCACTTGCTAATATAATAATTTAACATCATTATTCTACTATTTTACAAGCATAAATCACAATGCCAATTTCACAAGCATAAACATGCTTAAACTCGAATGCATATATCTCATAAAACCAAGGATCACCTACCAAGTGCATCCTTAACAAAATGACATTAAACACTAGCATTATCAATGCTCAAAACATGCTTTAAAACAGTAAATTAAACCACATTTAATTCAAGTGCATTTTCCAACAAAAACATAGCACATTCCGAGAGAGACTTTCGAATCACTTACTCTTGAGCTTAGCTAAGTATTTCAAACTTACACTAAGCTCCCAAGACCACGTTCAAAACATTACAAAGCTGGTAAATCCATTTCCACTCACCGATACGCGAAACCTTGCTCGCCGACGCGAAAAGCACCCTTCTGAAGCCTCCAAAAATGCTTTGTTTGCTTCCGGATCAAGATCCCTTGTTTTTAAATCACCAAAACAGATATTCAAATGCATTAAAATTCATTTCAACACCAGCAACTAAACACAAACTCGTTGTTCACCAAAACCTCGCCAATTTACCCATCCGAAACAACCGAAAACTCAATCGATTGCTTCCTAAACCATGCCCAGCCAACATACATCACTTTCAACCATTATTAAACATCAAAACACATCTAAAGACAACCTAAACCCATCCTTATACCTCCAGCAAGCATCACTTCATCATTTCACCTCAAAAACCCAACTAAAACCATCAAGAAACTCAAGGATCTCAAGGATTTCGGGATTTATATCATCAAATCCCTTTTTCAACATTATAATCAACTCAAAACTCATTTACAATCAATCCAAAACAGAGCTTAACAATACCTATCCTAAAATCAAGATTTAAAACATAATTTTGCAAGATTTTGATCTCAAATCAAAACTATAGTAAAAACTCAGCCAAAAGCAACATTTAGAAGTCAAAGATCTTGGGAATTTCAATAAATAACCTAGATTGAAGGTTGAGAACGGGATTTACCTCCAATCCTTGCCATCCTCAATGATTGACAAGTTTTTCCTTAACAAATCTTGAAGAATTTGAAGAGAACTATGTTTAGAAATCAAAGGGAGAGTGTTTGGGAGAAAAGAAATCTAGAGAAAAGAGTTTGGAAAATGGTTTTGATGAAATGAAAGTTAGTTACGTAAAATGAATTCTCAATTTCGCAATTAACCCATTTAAATTAAATTAAATCATTTCTTTTTTAACTATCTAAAACCCTTTTAAAACACATGAAAATTTAAGGAAGGTGTAATTGTACCATAGCTCCCTAGAGATTCTAAGATTTTGACTCCTTTTTGAAATTTTGCAATTTTCCACAGTTTTGAAACTTTACATTTTTTTCACTACCCAAAATGTACCACTTCCGAAGCTCTTTTTGTAAAATTGATTTGACCAATCCCTTAAACATGATTTTAGAGGATTTTAGCAATTTTTACTATATTTTATCCTTTCCCGATCCTTGATTTCCCTAAACCTCCTAATACGATTCGAACTGTTTCCGACTGGTCCGATCCGATGTCTAAAACATCTAGGCCCAAAACCAGGGCATTACAACTCTCACCCATTTAGGAAATTTCGTCCTCGAAATTTTACCTAAAGGAAAAAGGTGCGGAAACTGTTTCAGCATGTCTGCCTTGCTTTCCCAAGTGGCCTCCTCAACTCACCGATGTCGCCACAACACCTTCACAAGCTATATCGTCTTGCACGAAGAACTTTGCTGCTCACATCCAATACGCTCCACAACCTCATATGGTCCAATAAACCTTGGGCTAAGCTTACCCTTATGCCCAAACCTCATCACCTTCTTCCAAGGCGATACCTTCAAGAACACACGTTCATCCATCACGAACTCAATCTCCTTACGCTTCAGATCCGCGTAAGACTTTTGTCGATCCGATGCTACCTTTAAACGCTCACAAATGAGCTTCACCTTCTCGGTGGTTCCTTTCAACATAGTCGACTACGAAATCAACTTTTTCCCAGCTTCTGATCAACATAGAGGGGTTCTACACTTTCTCCCACACAAAGCCTCGTATGGAGCCATTTGACTACTTGCATTGTAACTATTGTTATACGCAAACTTAACCAACGGCAAGTGCTTCTCCCAAGAACCCTGAAAATCTATAACACAACATCTCAACATGTCCTCCAGCACCTGGATCACACGTTCCGAATGTCCATCCTTCTGAGGATGATAAGAAGTACTAAAATTCAACCGTGTACCCAAGGCTTGATGCAAACATTCCCAAAATCACGATGTAAACCTCGGATCCCTATCCGACACAATAGACTTTGGCTCCCCGTGCAACCACACGATCTCAGCAATATACAACTCTGCCAGCTTATCCAAGGTGTACGTAGTATGCACAGGCAAGAACTGTGCACACTTCGTAAGGCGATCAACAATCACCCAAACCGAATTCTTCTTCGATGGTGACAAAGACAAACCAGACACAAAATCCATGGTAATCCTTTCCCACTTCCATTCCGGGATTCTCAAAGGTTGCAACAACCCCGAAGGGACCTGATGTTCAGCCTTCACTCGCTGACACACCATGCACTTACTAACGAACTCGGCAACATCCTTTTTCAACCCCACCCAGTAGTACTCATCCTTAAAATCACGATACATCTTTGTACTACCAGAGTGCACAGCGAAAGGACTACTATGAGCTTTAGTCAGAATAGTGCACCTTAACTCAGCATCATCTGGCACCACTATTCGACTCCCAAAACACATAACACCATCATCATTAAAACTGAAATCCGAAGGCTTACCCTCCGCAATATCCTAAACATGAGGGACAAGAGAATCATCTTTTAAATGCTTGTCCTTGATCAACTGGATCAGGGATGGTTTCACTTGCAATTCAGCAATAAGACCGCCATCTCGCGATATGCTCAAACGAGCAAACATTGCCCTCAACTCCACAGCCACATTTTTCTGCTCAAAGCATCGGCCACAACATTGGCCTTTCTCGGGTGATACTCATGTTGGAGTATGCCCAAAGACCAATCATACGATGATTGAATAGACATACTATTTTACTAGATTTATCAAGTAATGACATTGTCATTATTATCATTTGGTATGTTTCTGTGCATCAAACTAACCATTGGATAATAATGTCCATACAATAATACGATTATTGTTAAATAGAATCCTTAGTCAAAAATTATTACGGGTATGGACAGTGATAATATATAAAGACTAATATGTGGTTGATTGATAACAAGTGTTGTAATTGACATAGAGATGTCAAAATCAACACATAAGTATTTGTTAGAGAACAACATATTAGATTGACCCGTTATGAGCATGTTTATTGGGTAATTATGTGACAGTCACAACATTGTTCATGATAAACATATGTACGATCCTCAGACTTGAGATCAACATGATTTCAACATAAAGATTTACGTATTTTGACATAGTCAAACGTGTGTCATAACTGACTACATTATAAAGACTGATGATTGGATACGTGATGACCTATGTAGTGAAATATGGTTGATCAAGAAAGGATTTGTCCCTCTTACATAATGGGAGAAATATCTTCAGTCACTTGATTGAGTGAGATTAAAAAATGCATGGCCATGCTCGAATATTATGATATGAGATATCATAGAGATTCGTTTATAATAATCTACTCAAAACATCAAGAAACACTAGATGGACAACGCAAGTGTGACTAACCCATGACTTGTGTTCATCTAAGATATAAAGGACAAAAGGATGAAATATGTTGAGTGGATCGAAAGATCGATATTTACCAAGAGGGGGGTGAATTGGAAATTTAAAGGATTGTAGTGGAAATTGGCAAATTAAAAATGATGAACAATGAATTTAGAGTGGTTCAAGTTCCAAATGAACTCTACATCCACTACCTTAGTCTCACTAAGGATTTGCAACAATTTCACTAAATTGATCTTCCCCTTTTCTAGGACAAGGAGGCAACCCTTTACAATATCGGTTGATTTTTCTACCCAAAAATCAACCCAATCCTCACTCAATAGAACAAAGAAATTTGAAGGCTAATTAGGTATCTCTCAATACAAATGATAGCCCCAATACAAGCACTCAACCCAATTTTACAAAGTAAGAATGAAGAACACAAATTGGGATTTTACACAAGTTGGGATTTTTGCTCAAATGCTTGAATTTGATGTTTGGATGTTTGCTTTTGGATCAATAGTTCTTGCTGATGCTTTTGGATGTCCCTTTTATACCTTCTCATTGATTTCTAGCCGTTTGGGTGGTTGGGAACATAAATGGAGCCGTTGGAACCCTCTCTTGCCACCATAAATGCAGTCTGCACCAACCCGTTTCGGAACACGGGAAACCTGTTTCGGAACGGACTAAAATAGAAAGAGCCGTTGGGGTGCATTTAAGAGGCCGTTTCGAAACGCCTTAGGGCCGTTTCGGAACGGTTTTGCCACTGTAAAAGGGTCATTTCGGAACGGTACTAGCCTGTTTCGAAACGCCTTAACGGTTTTCAGAAAATCAGTTAAAACATACAACGGTCATATTTTCAAAATAAAACCTAGCCCCTGTTTCGGAACGGTATTGATCCGTTTCGAAACGGAATGGCTACTGTCAAAGGGTCGTTTCGGAACGGGCTTGATCCGTTTCGAAACACACCTTTTATATTTAAAAATCTGAAATATTTGAAATAATTTAGCCCTTTTTAAATCCAACATGAAGAACAGTTTCGAAACGAGTTGTGTCGTTTCGAAACGGTTTCAAGTGTTTCGATACATGTTTCGGAACGGTGGTCGACAGTGGTGAAAATGTTTCGAAACGCCTTAGGGCCGTTTCGAAACGGGTACTTGAAAAACACTGCTTTGGCTTGAAACACTTGGAAAAAAATATTTGAAAATGTATGTTTTTAACTTGGGCATAATACTAAAATTATATGGGGATATTTTTAGGACTTAAAATTCGTTTTGATTTTTTCGATTTAGTCCTTAGGTTTTTAGTTATATCAAAATTAAAATATTTGTTTCACAATCTCCCCCTTTTTGATATAACAAAACCAAAGTTAGAATTTTTGAGAATTTTGAAAGTTTTGAAAATATTCTAACTCCCCCTTAATTTAAGATAGGTTTTTAAAACAATTTTGATTTGAAGTTTAAGTTTAAAAACCTTTTAAAAATTAAAAACGAATTTTAGTGTTGTGGCTCTTAAATTTCTTCTCCCCCTTTTTGTTAGATCAAAAAGAACAACATAAGCTCATAGAGAAGATAAAAGATTAGTACTAATAACCAATAATAAGCAACCATAGAATTAATGCATAATAAAAATATCCAAAACATAATTCAAACATGAAGTTCAACATAATTCAAACAATAAAATCCCAAATAAAAAGTCATAAGCATAGGTTCCTAAAAACATGAGAAAACAAAAAGATGCAATCTTAATCCTAAAAAGCATAAATAATATGATATGATATGAAGTTCCTAGGCCTCGTCATCATCATCCTCGTCATCATCATCATCGTCCTTGGCTTGAGAACGGTGAAACTTCGTCCATTGCCCATAAAGAGTGGAGAAGGATAGGTCCAAGTTGGAATGAGAAGTCTCAAGAGAATGAAGACGATCCTCGACATTCTTCAACCGATTGCCCATAGATTCAAAGCCCGAAGAAAGGCGAGTGTCCAAAGCATCAAACCGAGAGTCCAAAGCGTTGAAACGCTCGGTAAGGAAAGTTGTGAGAGCTTCATTGTTTGCCATTTGAACTTGCGGTGGAGGAGCAACGGGAGGAGGAACCGCTTCTCTATCAATTCTTTCCCAAATACCATTCACATATGTGAACCCGGACTTGCGAAAGGATGACTCACCAATAGTGGTCTTGCGAGGTTCCGGAGAGTCGTAGGTACAATCGATGCCAAGATTATGAAATAAGGCACTCAAGACAATGCCATAAGTAAAGGATTTCAACTCATTTGTGTCAATAAGTTTGATATTATTGACTATCTCGGCAAAGATTATCTTAGGGACATTTGGGCGCTCACCCCTACGGAAACACTCTAGCCAAAAGTGATCGGTTTGACGGATGTGGGAATATTTACCGCCGGAAGGGCGAATAAACCAAGAGACTATCAAGTGAAGAACGCGATCATGCACATCCAAATTAAGTGCTTTACCGGTGAAAGTGCCAAAATGGCGTTCATCCTCAAGACCCTCATCCTTAAGTTTAAGAGCAGACTCTAAAAGTTTAACATTTATGACAACCTTTTTGCCTAGTAAGGATGACTCAATTCCTATGATCTCGGTTTTGGACTCATCATAAAGAAAACGAGCATTAGAGTAAAAGATGAGTACCATATTTTTGTAGCAAACATCCGGAATGCTCAAGAAGTACATGAGATTCCACTCATCCAAACGGTCGAGATAACGAAAAAGGAATCGCTCGGAATTGAGGAAATCAAGGTCAATGACACGTTCTTTATGAACCGCAAATTCCTTGACATAAGAGAAACGAGCACGTGCCTCCGAAGTCTTGAAAGATTTCTGAAAAAGCATCATGATATTCGGACGAATGCTCGAATCACCGGATTGAACGGCCTTGCGCTTTTTGTTCGATTGATCCGCCATCTAAAAAAAATTAAGCAAGTGTTTTAAAATTGAGTGTATGCATTGATAATTAAAATCAATCCAATAAGAAATCCCACTTAGGTTTTTGAAAACAAAATTAAAATAAAAAAAACAGTTTTAAAAAAAAATACGATTGAAAAATTTTATATTCGAATCAAAAATTTTGAGATTTTAAAAAAATTTTACAATATTTTGAAAACCCACAACAAAAACATATAATTTAATCAAAAATAAAATTTTCTAACCTAAGATTCGAACATAATTTGAAAGAAAAAAGAAAAAAAAAAGAAAAATTACCTTAGTTTGGGATTTTGGATGATTCGAGAAAAATACTTGCACAAGATTGATGAAACTTGCTTAGACTTGAGTTGTAGAGTAAAACCCCTCACAATTTTGTGAAAATCAAAGAGTTTGAGAGGGTATTTATAAAGAGGGAGGCAGTTTAGGGTTTTAGTGTTTGATAAAAAAGTGAATTTGTATCATTAAAAGCCCTAATTTAAAGCAGTCCGCGATGCCGTTTCGGAACGGTCCAAACCGTTTCGGAACGGGCGGCTAGGGTTTTGACCATTTTAAAACCATAAACAGAACGTTTCGATACGGTGTTGACTGTATCGAAACACCCTTTGACCCGTATCGGAATGCGTTCCGATACACCCCTTGGCAGAATCAAAAACGTTTCGGAACGCTTGTGAGGCGTTTCGAAACGCCCTTCTCTCAGAGCTGGATTTAAGGTATCCGTATCGAAACAGGTTCACCCGTTTCGATACACCTGGGCCTGGAAGTGCAGATGAGGCTCTAAAAATGCAGAAAAATGATCTTTTAAGAGGCCTAACATGCATAAATGTCATGAATGAGCAGGCAAAACATATTTAAGCATAAACATACTCCCCCTAACTATAAGCATGGATGAAAATTAGGAGTTTAAACACATCAACATGGCATTTCACAAAATCAAGCATATTTAAGCACAAAAGAGGTCCTAAAAGGTCAAGATAGGCTAGCTAGACCTAACTCTCTCCTAAGGGACCAAAAACGCTCTTTGTCTAAGGGTTTTGTAAAAATGTCCGCTAATTGATTCAAGGTGTCTACATACTCTATAACCACATCTTCCTTAAGGACATGATCTCTAATGAAATGATGCCTTATTTCTATATGTTTGGTTCTAGAGTGTTGGATGGGATTTTTAGTTAAGCATATTGCACTAGTGTTGTCACATTTTAGGGGTATGGTTCCAACTTTAATTCCATAATCTAAGAGTTGTTGCTTCATCCAAAGGACTTGAGCACAACAACTCCCTAAGGATATGTACTCGGCTTCGGTGGTAGATAAGGCTACACTATTTTGTTTCTTAGAGAACCAAGATATAAGCATACTACCTAAGAATTGGCAAGTTCCCGAAGTACTTTTCCTATCAATTTTGCAACCCCCATAATCTGCATCCGAGTAAGCATGAAGGTTGAAGGTAGAGTCTCTAGGGTACCAAAGACCTAAACAAGGAGTGTCTCTAAGATACCTAAAGATTCTCTTAACGGCTATAAGGTGAGACTCTCTAGGACTAGCTTGAAACCTAGCACACAAGCAAACACTAAACAAGATATCCGGTCTACTTGCGGTAAGGTAAAGCAAAGATCCAATCATAGAACGATAAAGCTTAGAGTCAACACACTTACCTCCTTCATCTTTGTCAAGCTTTGTAGATGAGCTCATAGGAGTGGCTTGAGGCTTTGCATTCTCCAAGCCAAACTCCTTGAGCATATCCTTTATGTATTTTGCTTGGTTGATGAAGGTGCCATCCTTCTTTTGCTTGATTTGGAGTCCCAAAAAGAATGAGAGCTCCCCCATCATACTCATCTCAAATTCACCTTGCATTAACTTAGCAAACTCTTGACAATGACATTCATTAGTAGAACCAAAAATAATATCATCAACATAAATTTGAACTACTAAGATGTCATTTTTATACATTTTTATAAAGAGTGTAGTGTCCACCTTACCTTTTTCAAATCCTTTTTCAATCAAAAAGTTTGAAAGCCTTTCATACCAAGCTCTAGGAGCTTGTTTTAAACCATAAAGGGCTTTGGTAAGTTTAAAAACATGATTTGGAAATTTTGAATCTTCAAAACCCGGTGGTTGTTCCACATACACTTCTTCATTTATAAAACCATTTAAAATGCGCTTTTAACATCCATTTGAAAAAGCTTGAAATTATGATAACATGCATATGCAAGCAACATCCTAATGGCTTCCATTCTAGCTACGGGTGCATAGGTTTCATCAAAATCTATTCCCTCTTCTTGAGTGTAACCTTGTGCTACAAGTCTAGCTTTATTTCTCACAATGTTACCACTCTCATCTAGTTTGTTCCTAAAGACCCATTTAGTTCCTATTGTAGATTGATTACTAGGCCTATCAACTAATGTCCATACATTACTTCTCTCAAATTGATTTAACTCTTCTTGCATAGCCATAATCCAAAGGTCATCTTTCAATGCTTCTTTTATATTTTTAGGCTCTATGCATGAGATAAATGCAACATGGTTCATTAATCTAAGAGAAGAACGAGTGGTTACCCCCTTGGATGGATCACCCAAGATTTCACCATCTTTGACATAGTTCAACTCCCTTGGGTAGCTCACTTCCTTTTCCTCAATAGCCAAGTCCTTCAAGGCTTCAAGAGGTGGATCTTGTGTGTCTTCTTCCTTTGGTTGAATCTCATCCTCCTTTGAAGTTTGACCTCCATCAAAGGCATTTATGATTCCTACATCATCATCATCACAAGAATCCTTCCTAGGAAGGAGGTTATCATCGAATACAACATGAATAGATTCTTCTACTACTAAAGTTCTTTTGTTAAATACTCGATAGGCTTTAGAGGTTAAAGAGTAACCTATAAAAATGGCTTCATCACTTTTTGCATCAAATTTACCTAAGTTGTCTTTTCCATTATTTAAAACAAAACACTTGCACCCAAAAGGGTGAAAATAGCTAATGTTAGGCTTTTTAGATTTTAAAATCTCATAAGGTGTTTTCTTTAAAATTGGCCTAATCATTACTCGATTTACAATATAACAAGTGGTGTTTGTGCTTCCGCCCAAAAATATTTAGGTAAATTATTTTCACAAAGCATAATTCTAGCCATTTTTTGTAAAGTTCTATTTTTCCTCTCAACTACCCCATTTTGTTGAGGAGTTCGAGGAGCCGAAAAATTATGGCTAATACCATTTTCATTTAAAAATTCTTCAAACCCTAAATTTTGAAACTCGGTTCCATGATCACTCCTAATATGAGAAATTTTAAGCTCAAGATCATTTTGGGTTAATTTTGAAAATGTGATGAATTTTTCCAAAGCCTCATCTTTAGTACTTAAAAAGAGAACCCAAGTAAATCTAGAAAAATCATCAACTAGCACAAAAGCATACGATTTACTACTCAAGCTCATAGTCCTAATTGGCCCAAATAAATCCATGTGAATTAATTGTAAGCATCTACTAGTAGAAACATCATTAATGGATTTAAAGGAAGACTTATGTTGTTTACCCTTTGAGCATGCATCACAAATTTTATCATTTGAAAATTTTATTTTGGGCAAACCTCTAACTAGATTTAGAGAGACTAGTTTTTCCAAAACACTAATGCTAGCATGTCCTAGCTTCCTATGCCACAACCATGCATCATTTTCATTTTGAGCAACTAAACATGCATGGGATGTATGAATGTCATCTAAATGCACCATGTATATGTTTCCTATGCGATGACCTATGAGCATAATACTATTTGATTTAATGTCTACAATTTTACATCCATTTTTATCAAAAAGAACATTAAATCCTTTATCACACAATTGACTTATGCTCAATAAATTATGTTTAAGACCATCGACATACAAGACATTTTCAATGAGAATGGTAGAGTGATTACCTATGGAGCCAATACCTTTAATGTGGCCTTTGGAGTTGTCACCAAATGTTACTACTCCTCCACTTTTTGGCTTTAAATCCATGAATCGACTCTTGTCTTCGGTCATGTGTCTCGAGCATCCACTATCAAGGTACCATGAGTTTTGACTTTGTGCTTTGGCCTTGAAGCAATGCTCTCCCAAGGAGGAATCTTCCTCAAGTGCCATGAGACAAAGGTTAGCCACTTCTTGTTCGTCATCCTCCGATGACTCCTCATCACTCCAAGTAGCAAGTTTGGCTTTGAGTTTCTTCTTCTTCTCAAAACCCTTCTTCTTGAGTTGAGGGCACTCCGAACGGATGTGGCCGGGTTGTTTGCACTCATAGCAAATGATGGGATCCTTTCCATCTTCTTTGTTCTTCCCTTTGAAGTCCATCTTTCTTTGGATTTTTCTTCCTCGGTTGGACCTCATGAATCGTGAGAACCGTTTGGCTACCATAGCCAATTCTTCAAGTTCGTCCTCATCACTAGATGAGCTCTCATCGAGTTGTGAAGCTTTAGCCTTGAGAGCTATTCCCATCTTCTTCTTCTTGTCAACCTCAAGCTTCTCTACTCTTTTCTCTTCTTTCTTTTTCTCATCTTCCCTTCCCTGCTTCATGATCTCATGAGTAAGGAGAGAACCCACAAGCTCATCAAGCTTTAATGTCTTCAAGTTCTTTGCTTCGATGATGGCGGTTCTCTTCCCATCCCAAGCTTCGGGAAGTGAATAGAGTAGCTTTCGGACAAGCTTGTCTTCCGGTATGATTTCTCCATATCCCTTTAGACCGTTGACGATTGTGGAGAATCGATCAAACATCTTTGACACCGTCTCATCGGGCTCCATCTTGAAATTTTCATAACTAAGATTGAGAAGTCCAATCTTAGTTTCTTTGACATCATTGGTGCCTTCATAAGTGGTCTCAAGAGTGTCCCACACTTCCTTGGCACTCTCAATGGATGAGACCTTTGAGTAGATGTCCAGACCGAAAGCACAAAAAAGCATGTGGAGAGCTTTGTCGTTGACTTGAATCTTCTTCCTCTCCTCTTCACTCATTTCGGCTTTCTTCTTCAACACCATCTTGCCTTCACCATCTTGCTTCAATGGAATGTATGGCCCATCCTCAATGACATCCCACACAAGATAGTCACTTGACTTGATGAATAGCCTCATTTTGTTCTTCCAAAAGGAGTAGTTGTCACCATTGAAGAAATGAGGCTTGGTGGCTGATTGTGACTCGTACATGCCGGAACCGGAGGTTGAAGCCATCTCTTGATAATTTGATGATCACACTCTTCCAAGGATCTCCTCTTGTGGTTGTTAATCCTCAAAGAGTTAAGCTCTGATACCAATTGTGAGTGGATCGAAAGATCGATATTTACCAAGAGGGGGGTGAATTGGAAATTTAAAGGATTGTAGTGGAAATTGGCAAATTAAAAATGATGAACAAGGAATTTAGAGTGGTTCAAGTTCCAAATGAACTCTACATCCACTACCTTAGTCTCACTAAGGATTTGCAACAATTTCACTAAATTGATCTTCCCATTTTCTAGGACAAGGAGGCAACCCTTTACAATATCGGTTGATTTTTCTACCCAAAAATCAACCCAATCCTCACTCAATAGAAAAAAGAAATTTGAAGGCTAATTAGGTATCTCTCAATACAAATGATAGCCCCAATACAAGCACTCAACCCAATTTTACAAAGTAAGAATGAAGAACACAAATTGGGATTTTACACAAGTTGGGATTTTTGCTCAAATGCTTGAATTTGATGTTTGGATGTTTGCTTTTGGATCAATAGTTCTTGTTGATGCTTTTGGATGTCCCTTTTATACCTTCTCATTGATTTCTAGCCGTTTGGGTGGTTGGGAACATAAATGGAGCCGTTGGAACCCTCTCTTGCCACCATAAATGCAGTCTGCACCAACCCGTTTCGGAACACGGGAAACCTGTTTCAGAACGGACTAAAATAGAAAGAGTCGTTAGGGTGCATTTAAGAGGTCGTTTCGAAACGCCTTAGGGCCGTTTCGGAACGGTTTTGCCACTGTAAAAGGGTCGTTTCGGAACGGTACTAGCCCGTTTTGAAACGCCTTAACGGTTTTCAGAAAATCAGTTAAAACATACAACGGTCATATTTTCAAAATAAAACCTAGCCCCTGTTTCGGAACGGTATTGATCCGTTTCGAAACGGAATGGCTACTGTCAAAGGGTCGTTTCGGAACAGGCTTGATCCGTTTCGAAACACACCTTTTATATTTAAAAATCTGAAATATTTGAAATAATTTAGCCCTTTTTAAATCCAACATGAAGAACAGTTTCGAAACGAGTTGTGTCGTTTCGAAATGGTTTCAAGTGTTTCGATACACGTTTCGGAACGGTGGTCGATAGTGGTGAAAATGTTTCGAAACGCCTTAGGGCCGTTTCGAAACGGGTACTTGAAAAACACTGCTTTGGCTTGAAACACTTGGAAAAAAATATTTGAAAATGTATGTTTTTAACTTGGGCATAATACTAAAATTATATGGGGATATTTTTAGGACTTAAAATTCGTTTTGATTTTTTCGATTTAGTCCTTAGGTTTTTAGTTATATCAAAATTAAAATATTTGTTTCACAAAATACATAAAGGATGTTTATTCAGGAATTAGGAAAGTCAAACCATGACTTCATGCAACTTAGGCAGCAATGATGTATTGCTAGATGCCACTCATAGTTTGTAAAATTAGAACAGTTCTAATTTTGCTGCTAATGTTGCATGAACCTACAAGGGTCACACCCTTCGAATGAAACGAACAAAAAATGGAAACCATACTCCCTATTTTAGGGAGGTTGCCAAAAATTCCCTATGGGATAGGGGAAATCGACAACTCCCTTAAATGGGAATAATATTCGATAAATATTGTATTTATCAAATATTATTTAGAGTATGGAAAATATTTAGAGGCTTAAATATTATAGAATAAGATTCTAGAATTTTAAATATATATTTGGAATTTATATAATGTATATTTAATTCAAAGTTTATGTAGAATTAGATTCTACATAATTAAAAATATATATTTAAATATATTTAAATCCAAGTAAAGATAGAATGAGATTCTATATAATAAAAATATATATATTAAGATTAAATATAATGTATATTTAAATCCATGTTTTATGTAGAATAAGATTCTACATAATTAAATATATATATTTCATTTAATATTATTAAATATAATGTATATTTAATATAAACCAATTTCAAGTAGAATTAGATTCTATGAATTTTGGTTGAACTTGGATTTAAGGAATTCAACTAGAATTAAGTCTCTGAATACTATTTAAAGGGACAAGGGCTAGCAACCAAATCATCCCTCTTCCTCCTCTTGAAGATTTCGACAACACCCATAGGGATTCCCCACTGGAATTCGACATATCCCAGAAAGCTCTCTGAGAAGCTGTTCGATATTTTTCTGGTGTTCTACTTTCCCCTGGCAAATCCATGAAGGTTCTCTTACTCGATTGCAAGTCCCGGTTGAACTGCTGGTCGATTTCAGACTCCCTCAGGAATCCCTGGAGGGATTTCGACTTCTCCCTAGAAGGTGTTCAAACCTGTCGAAATTTATCCCTAAGTGTTAGGGAGGCGGAAACTTTGTTCGTTTTGTTCGGGTGGACTCCGTAGAGGACGTTGTGAACCTGTGACGATTCTGGTTTTACTTGACGTGGTTATTCCGACATACCTTCGGTTTTCTAGTTTCCAGAGATTTAAAAGGTAACTCTTCATCTTTTCACCCCAGATTCGTTCATGTACATGGATCCTTGGCTGGATTACGTCGGATTAATTTTTTCGCTGTGCCACGGGGCGTGTCGACGTGACCCATAGTGGTATCAGAGCAACTTGTATCATACGAATTCGGACTTAAATTCTTGGGTGATGTTTATGTATGAGATGTATGTTGTTTGATTCGATTTAGATATTTATTGTTTATCGTATCACAGCTAATAAAGACTTATTTCGATTATCTCTGAATGATTAAGAGTTAATCATAACTATGTTAGGTTGCTTCAATGTTAAATGTTAACATGTTGAGACTAATAGTTAGTCTAGAGAACAAGTAGTTGTTCGTAGTTTCATAGATTTATGAAATCTCTGAAAGGGCTTCTAATTTGATAAAAGTTATCAAACTATCTTTCACGGTGAATCCATAAGAGTTATGGTTAGACGTTATGAAAATGCATGTCTAGGATTGGCATCATCAAAGACCTGGTACTTAAGTGTGCCTAGTGTGCCACCTCTCTTTCATGTTGACCTACCTGGTGCATTTGTTCGTTAACGCAAATGGTTTATGAAACCTCGTAATCCTTCTTTGGCCCATTAACCGCAACATAGGGATAATTAGTTTAAAACTCCGTAAACACGTCGTTACTTTGTTTGCATGATGTTTGAAATGCATGTTTGATTGCACGGTGTTTGTTTTGCATGGTTATAGCCCATAGCCTTTATAGTTTTTGTTTTTATAAATACGGCCTACATGTCGCGCCTTTCTCTATCTTCTATTGTACTTCTCTTCTCATCTCACTCCCTCGCATGTAACGCGAGTTTCTGAAAATTGTAAATACTCGTGGAGATAAAGCAAGGACCAACATAGCAGCGTGGTGGGCCTTCTCTGGTGGACCAGGCGTTTCAGAAGCAGATTCTATCTTCAGTAGAATGGTCCTCCCATTGGCTTGGGACGGGTCGCCTTAGGTTAAGAAGGGCTATAATCATTGCATATTTATTTACCGCTTATATTTACCTTGTATGTGATGTAATGGATGTTTTATATGCATGATTAAACATAGTTCTATTGATAGGATCAATGTTAAAATGATGAGATAATTAAGTAAATCCCTCACTATAATTCTAAGTCTGTTTTAACCATCCAATATTTACCCTCGTTAAAGCTTCGATCGATATAATGCGAGCTTTGCCAAAGCAATGTCACATTTATCTATCTTAGTTAAACGCGAAGAATAAGCTAGTGATATTCGCCAGTTGAGATATTAGTATTGACTTAGCTGGGTTGTTCTAATAGAATTAGAAAACCTAGTGGTTAAAAGTTTTGGTTAATCATAAGATGATTTAAAGAACAAGAGTTGTTCGCCAAAAGATGAGGAATTACATGAGATGTAATTAGTAAGGTGTTACTTACATAAATAACCATTTCCTAAAAGACTGGCCAAAGTTGATTTAGGAATGGTGAAATACGGATCCTCACTCACTAGAAAAACTATCGAAAAGTTTTTCCGAAATTAAAACTAGAGGGTTTTTAGTTTTGAAGAAAATAGTAGGAGTAAATTTATAGTAAAGACCTATCTATAAATTTTAAAATTTAGTAAAACTTATATAGCATATTTTCTTTGTTGTAGAATTAATGGCAAATAATACTCTATGTAACGCCCCGGTTTTGGGCTTAGAAGTTTGAGCGTTGACCGGTTTGGTCAAAGTGCTGTTCGAATCTAAAAAGGTAAAATTAGGAAAGCCTAGTTCGGGTTGCATTAAAAATATGGAAAAATGTTCTAAAATCATCTTTTAATATAAATAAGTTAACTGTGAAATTAATTTTACAAAATGAGTTTTGGAAGGCTGACATTTTGGCTAGTGACCAAAATGTAATTTTTGAAAGTTGCGTGACTGTTTTAGAAAGGGTTGAAACTTTGAGTCTTTAAGGAGCTATTATTCCAAAGGGAGTTTCTCCAGAATTTTCTAAGATATTTTAAGGTTTAATTCTGATTTTAAATGAATTAAAAAGTGGAGGGAAGATATTTTTGGGTTTTAACTAACTTTTCTCGCAATTCTATTTTCTCTCATTTTCTCTCAAGCCAAACATATTTCCTCCAGAGTTTCTTTTCAGATTTTGTCACCTAAATCTATCTTTTCAAATCTCTTTTGATTGCTAATCATCTCTACAACAAAACCTCACCAATTTCAAGTTGATTCTTCAAGCTTTTTGGTTCTAAAAGAGGAGAAACTCAAGTTTGGAGGTAAGAACGTCCTTCTCCTCTAAACTATCAGTTCTTTACTGAAATTCCTAAGTTCTCAATCCTTAATTGATGTTTTATAAAAGGTTTTTAAGTTGTGTAATTGGATCTTGGCTTAAAATGCAAGATTTGGTGATTTGTGATGAATTTTCGTTTGATCTGTTAAATCAGTGATTTGAGATGTGTTTTTGATGATTAATGAACATTAAATTGATGAGGAATTGAGTTTTGATTAATGCAATCCCGGATAGGTTGAATTTCCTAAGTTTAGCTTGTGATTCTTGGATGTTTTTGAGGTGATCTTGTGGATCTGTTGTTGCTGGAGGTATAAGGATGTTGTTAGACTCTTTTTAGATGTTAAATGATGTTAAAGGATGTTAGGTTTTGATGGTTTATGGCTGGGCTTTGTTGAGAAGTGGTTTGGAGACATTTTCGGTTGTGTTTGGTGGCCGAAAATGGAGTGTGGATGAGAGCAGCGTGTTTAGGTGCTTTCATTGGAGCTATTAATGCATGATGATGCATTAATCCTCTGCTTTGATGTGTTTAAAACAGGGGAGTCATCTTTGGATCCAAGAATTGGTGGTCCGGAGGCTTGAATTGGTGCTTCGGCAAGAGGCGAAGTGGAATCGGTGAGTGAAAATGGGTTTTCAGCTTTGAAACCAAAGTCTTGGGAGCTTAGTTTAAGTCTAAACAACTTTACTAAGCTCAAGTGTAAGTTTTTGGTAAAACTCTCTAGTGGTGGCCATGGTTTTGTTGTTATGCAATGTGGTTGATTGCATGTTTTAATTTCTGTTTTGAAAGCATGTTTTAGCATGGTATTTGCTGATTTTGTAAGCCATATGTTGAAGGAAGCTCAAGGTAAGAGTTCCTTGTTTTTGAACATTGATTAAATGTGGTTTGATGCTTTAAAATGCATGATGAATATGGCTTGGTTTAATGCTTTAAAACAGTGGATTATATGATGATAATAATGTATATTGGCAAGTGATGTTTGAAAAAGGTTAAGGTCACTAAGGTGGTTAAAAGTCCTTGAGTGAGCCTTGTGGATTCTAAGAACTTCATGGTGGTTAAAAGTCCATGATGATTCTTGCTAAGGTCACTAAGGTGGTTAAAAGTCCTTGAGTGAGCCTTGTTACTTAAGAACATCAAGGTGGTTAAAAGTCCTTGGATGGTTCTTGTTAAGAACACAAAGGTGGTTAAAAGTCCTTGTGTGGTCCTTGCCATGGTGTTTAAAAGTCCATGGGCCAAGGTGTTTAAAAGTCCTTGGGGCCAAGGTGTTTAAAAGTCCTTGGGAAGAACACAAAGGTGGTTAAAAGTCCTTGTGTGGTTCTTGGTAATTATAAGATCACAATGGTGTTTAAAAGTCCATGTGTGAGTCTTATGTTGAAACATGTTTTTAAAAGATGAAACTTATCACTTGTGGCCAATATGACTTGTAATGATATGGAAGCATGTAATGCTTGTTTAGATTGCTTTTGAGCATGAGTAAATGATGATTTGAAGCATGATTTATAAAGTGTTTTATAAATGCATTATTGAATGGTTTTAATGAGCATTCCTCACTAAGCTTGTGCTTACGCTCTCCTTCGTTTTCTTAAACCAATAATGCATATCATTGAGGTTCTTAAGGGCAGCAAGGAAGGCAAGCAAACAAGTGGGATTTAAGCTCAATGTATGGAAAGGTTTTCTTGTACTTCTTTAGCTTTTGGACATTTGGCAATGGGGGACCAATGTGTTTGTTTTGGGAGGTGTTTTGAACTCCCTAAGTATGTCGAATGATGCTGAGATTGCTGGTATTTGTATTTGACCTTATATGCTTGAATTGGAAGTTTATGCTTGAATGGTTTGCTTGTGTAGGAAGCATGCCTATAGATTTGGGGCTTTTCATATATGTTGGTATTTTGATGATTGGTTGATACATATATGTCTCTTGTATGATGTTTAAGTTGCTGGTAAAGTTTGGTAGCAATCGGAGCATGATTGGTTAGTCAATTGCATGTTTAAGGAAGCCTTTTGCTGCATTCTGTGCAGGGCGTTTCGGAACAGTGGCTACCGTTTCGGAACGGGTGCCTTGAATCAACCCAGGCGTCCGAAACGGTAGGCACCGTTTCGAAACGGAAAGCTCTCTGCCAGCCCCTGTTTCAGTACGCGTTGCGGAACGGTCCCGCGTTTCGAAACAGGCTCTGCCTGTTTCGGAACGGTCGACCGTTGGGGGCTGACATTGGCAGTTGAATGTTTTGGATTGTTTGCATTTTGGTCCTGAATCTTGTATGTGCAATTGTGTGAGTTTGGAATGTCCGTTTGAGCTGAAATTTGACAGAGAAGCATGAAACCTGATTAATTTCAAGATGGTAACTTTAATTTGGGTTAAGTCCCCTTAATTTACGGAATTTACAATTTGGTCCCTAAAGTTGTAAATTGTTCAATTGGGTCCATGTTTGATCTCTGATGTTTAAGATCTTTGAGCATGTTGTTTGCATGTTCATAATTAGGGTTAACGTGCATCTAGACAAGTTTAAAAAGAAAAAAAAAGGGTTGTTAATCAAGGTTGACTTTCGGGTTGACTTTGGTTTTCCCCGTGTGACTTTCTTAATTCGGGTCAACCGTCTAGGCCGGGTTAAGGGGGTTACACTCTATATTTGTGATCTATCCTTGAGAAGGATAAGCTTAATGGCATAAACTTCCTTGACTGGTTCCGCAATTTGAGAATTGTTCTCAAACAGGAAAAGAAGGAATATGTCATTGAAGAACCTGTTCCTGATGAACCGGTTGCTACTGCTTCCAGAGCTGGCAAAGACAAGTTTAAGAAACACATGGACGACATGCTGGATGTCGGTTGTCTTATGCTTGCCTCCATGGCCCCTGAGCTTCAGAAGCAACATGAGGACATGGTAGCTTATGATATGATTCAAAATCTCAAGGAGATTTATGAAGGGCAAGCTCGTCAAGAGAGGTACGAGACCTCTAAAGCTCTGTTACAATGCAAGATAAGTGAGGGATCTCCCGTAGGAGCTCACGTCATCAAAATGATGGGCTACATCCAAACGTTGGAGAAGCTCGGCTTTCCGCTGAAAGACGAATTAGCTACTAATGTCATCCTGCAATCGTTGCCAGATAGTTTCAATCAGTTCGTCCTTAATTTCAATATGAATGAAATTAACAAGACGCTGCCACAGTTGCTCGGCATGTTGAGAACTGCTGAAATCAACCTGAAGAAGGTAGAACCTAAACATGTTCTGATGGTCCGCAAGGGCAAGAAGAAAGGTAAATCGGCAGCAAAGTCTAAAGGTGATGGTAAGACCAAAACCGATGGAAATGAGGCATTGAAACCTAAGAAGGGAATCAAGAAGGATGGAAAATGTTTCCATTGCGGCAAGACCGGACATTGGAAGAGAAACTGCCCCACACACCTACAAGAAGTCAAGAAAGCAAAAACAAGTGAGGCATCAACCTCAGAGGCTTCTAAAGAGAAGGCATCAGAATAGACATGGACCTGTGAATGGAAATAAAGCAAGAGTTGCTACATCATCCATTAGGACATGTGTTTTTGCTTAAATAGATTTGTTTTAGTTTTTAAGATTATTATTTTGTGCCTAAGTTTTAGTTATCTTGTAAGGACAAGATATTTTAATTTTGAGATTATTTAAATAAATGTTATTCTTTTATTCTCTTATGGCACAACGAATCAATGATCTTTAAACTAATCAAATCAATAATATTTATAAGATAAATAAAACAAATGACTAATCTCAAACTCGTAAAAAGTATTAAGGTAATTTGATGAGATCAAATTCAAGAATACTTAAAGTTTGATGAACTTTCAAAGAATATGGGATTGTCCCGTAATTAAATCCCACAAGTGGAACGAAAAGTCTTTGAAAGAGAATCAAATATGTTAGACATGTTTTGATTCAGAACAAGTCATTTTCGACTTCTTTACACAATAGAAAAACAACTCTCATACTTAATCGTTTTTTTAACTTGGTTCGAAACGCCATATAAGATATGGACTAAGAATTGTTCTAGAATACCTTTGAAGTTTTAAGGTTACTTACATGTTAAAATGTTTACAAAGTTCGAACCTTAAAAACTCCATTTGTTGTTTATCCTAACGAGAACAAAGCGTTTGTTTCTCAAACGAGAGTTTATCTTGAAAGAGATTAATTCTCACAAAGGGATATTATTTCTTCAATTTTAACGAGAACAAAATATTTGTTGCTCAAACGATAGTTTGTCTCGAAAGAGAATACTTATCACTAAGGGATTTCATTTTTCAACGAGAACAAAATGTTTGTTGCTCAAACGAGAGTTTCTCTCGAAAGAGATTACCTCTCACAAAAGAAAAAATGGAATTTGGAATGTGAAGAAATTTTAGACAACAAATTTATGAACCAAAGATTGAGAATGTTCAACATATGATCAAGGAACATTGGAACAAAACACAACCATTGTGTTTATCCTTAAGAGAATACCATATACTTGAGAAATATGGATTTCTCACTATCCGTACATGGAAACACTCTTTTTTCGGATCAAGATAAATACTAGGTCTTATCAGAAAGCAATGGTGAGCCCAAAATTCTAGAAATGGCTAAGAGCCATGAGATATGAGATGGAATCCATGTCTGAAACCAAGTATAGACTTTGGTTACCTAAAAGGGTAAAACCTAAGAGGTATGGATGAGTTTTTCAAAAAGGAAAAATCGACATGGATGATAAAACATACAAAGGATGATTCGTCGCTAAAAGTTTTCGACAGACTTCATAGTATAGACTATGATAAAGCATCTTCCTTGTAGCTATGTTTAATCCATCTTAATCTCACTTGCAAGTAGTTACATACGATGATTATGGAATCAAATAAAGGAATGTCAAAACCACTTTCCTAAGGGAAAACTTGAAACAGTGGTGTACATGACACATCCAGAAGGTTTTGTCACTCCAGTAAACACTTGGAAGGCATGTAAGCTACAAAGGTCTATCCGTAGACTAAGGCAAGCTTCTCGAAGTTGGGATATTCATTTTAGAAGATATAATCAAAAGGTTTGGTTTATCTAGAAACAAAGGGGAGTCTTGTTTTCAAAAGAGCTTGTGGGAGCATTGTTACTTTCCTAAGTATTGTATGTAGATGATATACTCATCAAAAGGAACTAAAGATCACAATCTGTTTTGCATTAATAAAAGATATTGCGAGTTAGCAACTTGAGACAGTATCTAACTCTACAACATAGGTTGAATGTATTACAGTCGACATAGCCATAAAGAAGGATGTTTGGATCTAAAGGGTTCACTTCTGAACTAAGGGTTGTTCCCAGCATATTAGATGCTACATAACTCTGTTATGATGGAACCTTTGCGTAAGCAAATAAAACCCAGATCTCATCAATAAATCCAAACATATTCTAAAGTGCTTACATCTTGGAGATGTGAAAGTATGCAACATACGCACAAAGTTGATAACTTTGTCAACTCCCTGACAAAGCTTTTGACACAGCATAAGCATGTCAGTTACACTAAGCCATATCGTATTAGATACGAGAATGATTGGTCTTAGTGCTAGTGGGAGATTGTTGGAGTATGCCCAAAGACCAATCATATGATGATTGAATAGACATACTATTTTACTAGATTTATCAAGTAATGGCATTGCCGTTATTATCATTTGGTATGTTTCTATGCATTAAACTAACCATTGGATAATATTGTCCATACAATAATACGATTATTGTTAAATAGAATCCTTAGTCGAATATTATTACGGGTATGGACAGTGATAATATATAAAGACTAATATGTGGTTGATTGCTAACAAGTGTTGTAATTGACATAGAGATGTCAAAATCAACACATAAGTATTTGTTAGAGAACAACATACTGGATTGACCCGCTATGAGCATGTTTCTTGGGTAATTATGTGACAGTCACAACATTGCTCATGATAAAAATATGTTTGATCCTCAGACTTGAGATCAACATGATTTCAACATAAAGATTTACGTATTTTGACATAGTCAAACGTGTGTCGTAACTGACTATAAAGACTGATGACTGGATATGTGATGACCTATGCAGTGAAATATGGTTGATCAAGAAAGGATTTGTCCTTCCTACATAATGGGAGAATTATCTTCGGCCACTTGATTGAGTGAGATTAGAAAATGCATGGCCATGCTCGAATATTATGATATGAGATATCATGGAGATTCGTTTATAATAATCTACTCAAGACATCAAGAAACAATAGATGGACAACGCAAGTGTGACTATCCCATGACTTGTGTTCATCTAAGATATAAAGGACAAAAGGATAAAATACATAAAGAAAGTTTATTCAGGAATTAGGAAAGTCAAACCATGACTTCATGCAACTTAGGTAGCAATGATGTATTGCTAGATGCCACTCATTGTTTGTAAAATTAAAACAGTTCTAATTTTGCTGCTAACGTTGCATGAACCTACAAGGGTCACACCCTTCGAATGAAACGAACAAAAAAATTGGAAACCATACTCCCTATTTTAGGGAGGTTGCCGAAAATCCCCTAAGGGATAGGGGAAATCGGCAACTCCCTTAAATGGGAATGATATTGGATAAATATTGTATTTATCAAATATTATTTAGAGTATGGAAAATATTTAGAGACTTAAATATTATAGAATAAGATTCTAGAAATTTAAATATATATATATTTGGAATTTATATAATGTATATTTAATTCAAAGTTTATGTAGAATTAGATTCTACATAATTAAAAATATATATTTAAATATATTTAAATCCAAGTAAAGATAGAATGAGATTCTATATAATAAAAATATATATATTTGGATTAAATATAATGTATATTTAAATCCATGTTTTATGTAGAATAAGATTCTACATAATTATATATATATATATATTTCATTTAATATTATTAAATATAATGTATATTTAATATAAACCAATTTCAAGTAGAATTAGATTCTATGAATTTTGGTTGAACTTGGATTTAAGGAATTCAACTAGAATTAAGTCTCTGAATACTATTTAAAGGGACAAGGGCTAGCAACCAAATCATCCCTCTTCCTCCTCTTGAAGATTTCGACAACACCCCTAGGGATTCCCCAGTGGAATTCGACATATCCCAAAAAGCTCTTTGAGAAGCTGTTCGATATTTTTCTGGTGTTCTACTTGCCCCCTGGCAAATCCCTGAAGGTTCCCTTGCTCGATTGCAAGTCCCGGTTGAACTGCTGGTCGATTTCAGACTCCCTCAGGAATCCCTGGAGGGATTTCGACTTCTCCCTAGAAGGTGTTCAAATATGTCAAAATTTATCCCTAAGTGTTAGGGAGGCGGAAACTTTGTTCGTTTTGTTCGGGTGGACTCCGTAGAGGTTGTTGTGAACCTATGACGATTTCGGTTTTACTTGACGTGGTTATTTCGACATACCTTCGGTTTTCTAGTTTCCAGAGATTTAAAAGGTAACTCTTCATCTTTTCACCCCGGATTCGTTCTTGTACATGGATCCTTGGCTGGATTACGTCGGATTAATTTTTCCGTTGTGCCACGGGGCATGCAGACGTGACCCAACAACTCAATCGACAGATCATAATCCTTAAGCAACTCCACCCAACGACGTTTCCTAAGATTCAACTTCTTCTGAGACATAAGATACTTCAAGCTCTTATGATCCGTGAACACCACACACTTCTCGCCATACAGATAATTCCTCCAAATCTTCAAGGCAAACACAACAACCGCAAGCTCAAGATCGTGACTAGGGTAGTTACGCTCATGCACCTTCAACTGCCTAGATGCATAGGCTACTACCTTACCCTCCTGCATCAACACATAGCCCAAACCAACATAGGACGCATCACTATAGACCACAAACTCCTTACCAGATTCAGGTTGAATCAGGACAGGAACTTGCGTCAAAGCTTCCTTCAGCTTCTCAAAAGCTTGATGCCTTGCATCCGTCCACTCAAAGTGAACATTCTTCTGCAACAACTTGGTTAAAGGTGCAGCAATCTTCGAGAAACCCTCGACAAACCTACGATAATATCCAGCCAAACCAAGAAAACTTTGCACCTCCGTCACCGACTTAGGCACCTTCCAGCTCATCACTGCCTCAACCTTATGCGGATTAACAAGAATACCCTCCGCCGATACAACATGCCCAAGGAAGACCACCTCTTTAAGCCAAAACTCACATTTACTTAGCTTGGCATACAACTGGTTCTCCAACAATGCCTGCAAAACTATCTTCAAGTGTCTATCATGATCCTCCTCGGTACGAGAGTACACAAGAATATCATCGATGAACACCACCACAAACTGATCCAAGAACTCATGGAACACACGATTCATCATGTCCATGAAAATAGTAGGTATTGTAACGCCCCGGTTTTGGGCTCAGAAGTTTTGGGCGTTGACCGGTTCGGTCAAAGTGCTGATCGAATGTATAAGAGTGAAATTAGGAAAGCCTAGTTCGGGTTGCATTAAAAATATGGAAAAATGTTCTAAAATCATCTTTTAATATGTATAAGTGAACTGTGAAATCAATTTTGGAAAATGAGGTTCGGAAGGTTGACATTTTGGCTAGTGACCAAAATGTAATTTTTGAAAGTTTGGTGACTGTTTTATAAAGGATTGAAACTTTGAATCTTTAAGGAGCTATTATTCCAAAAAGAGTTTCTCCAGATTTTTCTAAGATATTTTAAGGTTTTATTCTGATTTTAAACATAAAGAAAGAGGAGGGAAAGTCATTTTGACTATTTTATAACTAACTTTCCATTTTTCTTTCAATTCTCTTTTTCTCTCATTTTCTCTCAACCCAAACATATCTCTCCAGATTTTCTTCTCTGATTTTGTCACTCAAATCTTCCTTTTCAATTCTCTTTGGATTCCTAATCATCTCTACAACAAAACCTCACCATTTGCAAGTTGTTTCATCAAGCTTTTTGGTTCTAAAAAGGAGAAATTCAAGTTTGGAGGTAAGAACGTCCTTCTCCTCTAAACTATCAGTTCTTTACTGAAATTCCTAAGTTCTCAATCCTTGAATTGTGATTTGTTAAAGGCTTTTCAATTGAAATCTTGATTTTGGCTTAAAATGCAAGATTTGGTGATTTTGGTGAAATTTTCGTATGATCTGTTTGGGCAGTGTTTTGAGGTGTCAAATTGATGTTAAATGAATGCTAAATTGATTAGAAGTTGAGGTTTAATTAATGCAATCCCGAATAGGTTGAATTTCCTAAGTTTTGTGTGCTTGAGTTGCTGGTGTTTCTAGTGCATAAAGATGCATTAATGCTCTGTTTTTGTGTGCTTGAAACAGGGGAGTTTGATCCGTGAGCTTTAGAGGTGTTGCGGAAGGTTTCGGATGCTTGGAAGGCTTGTTGGCTAGCCTTGTTTTGTGTATCGGTGAGTGAAGTTGGGTTTTTAGCTTTTAAACCAAGGTTTGAAGGTTTTGGGAGCTTAGTTTAAGTCTAAACAACTTTGCTAAGCTCAAGAGTAAGTAAATGGTTTTCGCTCTTGAATTGTGTTGTGAATTGGCTTTTAAAGCAATTGTGGTTGATGATTGAAATGCATGTGTTTTGCATGGTTTATATTCTGTTTTGAAAGCATATTTTTAGCATGGTTTAATGCTGGTTTTGAAAGCCATATGTGAAGGATGCTCAAGGTAAAAGATCCTTGGTTTTGTACATGGAAATTGTGGTTTTGATGCATGGTGTTGCATGATGTTTAATGGCTTTGTGTAATGCTTTAAAACAGTGGATTAATGATGGTAAATGATGGTTTTTGCATTGTGGTTATGCATGTGAATCATTGGACTATTGTGGTAAGGTGGTTATATTGTCAAGTGATGTAAGTGGTTCTTGGTTTCTTTGATCGGATATAGTTAGCCGGCTATAGGATTGGGTGCACCGTGAATTAAGTCGCCTAGGAGGTGGAGTGGTTAAGTGTGAACCGGTAAACTTCCTTCAAGTATCCTAACGAGATGGTTAAGGTCATAATGGAGGTGGAATGCCCATTCGAGGACCTTGGTTAAGCAAAGGTTATATGGTGGTTAAAAGTCCATATATGGGAACCTTGTGCTTGTTAAGATCACAATGGAGGCGTAAGTCCATGTGTGGATCTTGTGTGGGGTGTCCCGGATGTCGTTAGTGATGTTATACAACTACCAATCGGTGATGCAAAGGTTGTATGGTGTTTGAAAGTCCATACATGGGAACCCTGTGCATGTCAAGGTTGTATGGTGTTTGAAAGTCCATACATGGGAACCTTGGGAAAAGTTGAGGTTGTATGGTGTTTAAAAGTCCATACATGGGAACCTTGGGAAAAGTTGAGGTTGTATGGTGTTTAAAAGTCCATACATGGGAACCTCGGGAAAAGTTGAGGTTGTATGGTGTTTAAAAGTCCATACATGGGAACCTCGGGTAAAGCTAAGGTTGTATGGTGTTTAAAAGTCCATACATGGGAACCTTAGGATGGTGAGGTCAAATGGTGTTTAAAAGTCCATTTGGAGACCTTGGATTGGTAGTGTGTATGAAGCGTGGGGGACAACGCTTGTGATCCGCGTATCCGATCGGGTGTTGAGTTGAAAAGTGGATGTGGTTGATCACTTGGAAGCCAATGTAATGTTCTTGATTATAAAGAAGCATGAGATGCTTGAAAAGATGCATGGTTGCATGGAAAGTGTATAATGCTTGTGAATGCATGTTTACTTGTTAAGTTGAACAAGTGTTGATTATCATTTGGTAAATGATGCATGTGCGCATGGAATCTCTTAAATGCATTGGAGTCTTGTTAAGACTTGTTTTAAAAGGCATGTGATGATGATGTTGTGGTTCATATATTGCCTTGGTTTAATGCATGTGTTGGATTGATTGGGCAAATGGTTTTAAAGGGTTTCTTGCTTGAAATGATGTTCAAGTATATGGAAGGTATAACATGAAATGGAAGTGTTTTCCAAGGTTTTGAATTTAACTTTGCATATGGTGCTTATGCATGGAATGGTTAAATGGATGATTTTGCATGTTGTGCTTTGAAAAGGTTTCCTTAGCTTGCTAAGCTAAGGGGTGGTTTTCATGTATGTGCAATGCATGGTTTAAAGCATGATGTTGAAAGAGGGTTTTCAAACTTTGCTTGGTAAACATTTCGGGTTTGTTTTAAAAAGTGTTTTATGACCCGCTGCATTGATGGTGTTTTGGTTTTGAGCATTCCTCACTAAGCATTATGTGCTTACGCTCCTTTTTGTCCATCAATGCAGATTCTTGAAGTTTGGACAGCGAGAAGCAAGGGATTCAAGGAGGACTCCATTTGAGATGTATGTCTCGGTGAATAGCTATAGTTAATAAAGGCAATGGGGTAGAATCTCTTGGGATGTGTTTATGTGTTTGTATATGTTCGGACAAGAATGGTTTAATGTTGATAACGTTGTTGGAACATGTATTTGGCTTATATGAGATTGATTTGGAAGTTTATGCTTGAATGGTTGCTTGTGTAGGAAGCATGCCTATAGATTTGGGGCTTTTCGTATATGTTGATATTTTGTTGAATTGCTGATGCAGGAATGTCTCATATATGTTGAATTGCATGTTGGTAAAGTTTGGTGGCTTTTGGAGCATGTTTGGTTGATCAATTGCATGTTTATGTATGATTTATGCTGCAATCTGTGCAGGGTGTTTCGGAACAGTTGACACCGTTTCGGAACGGGTGCCCTGAACCAACCCAGGCGTCCGAAACGGGTGACACCGTTCCGAAACGGAATGGCTACTGCCAGACCCCCGTTGCGGTACGCGTTGCGGAACGGCCCCGTGTTTCGAAACGGGCTCTGCCAGTTTCGGAACGGGTGACCGTTGGGGGCTGACATTGGCGGTTAAATGTTTTGAAATGTTTGCATTTTGGTCCTAAATCTTGTTTGTGCAAATGTATGAGTTTGGGATGTCCGTTTGAGCTGAAATTTGGCAGAGAAGCATGAAACATGATTAATTTTAAGTTGGTAACTTAAAATCTGGCTAAGTCCTTAAAGTTTTCAGAATTTACAATTTGGTCCCTAAAGTTG
Source organism: Hibiscus tridactylites (assembly GCA_958450335.1). Lineage (NCBI taxonomy): Eukaryota > Viridiplantae > Streptophyta > Magnoliopsida > Malvales > Malvaceae > Hibiscus > Hibiscus tridactylites. The sequence goes on along the minus strand of OY288273.1, from coordinate 59,596,721 downwards.
TAATTTGTTCAATTGGGTCCCTGTTTGATCTCTGATGTTTGTGATCTTTGAGTATGATGTTTGTGTGATCACAATTAGGGCTAATGTGCATCTAGACAAGTTTAAAAAGAAAAAAAAGGGTCGTTAATCAAAGTTGACTTTCAGGTTGACTTTGGTTTTCCCCGTGTGACTTTCTTAATTCGGGTCAACCGTCTGGGCCGGGTTAAGGGGGTTACATTTGGTGGTATCAGAGCTGAGTTGCAAATGCTTGGGGAAAACGGTAAGTTGTTGTGATGTGTGTTTGATGTTTACCTTGTTGTGTGGTTGAAAGTTGGTTGAAACACGTGTTTCTGAGCAAGTTGCTGATGTTTTCGAGCATGTTTTGTGGTTATGAATCTTGGTTGAGCTTGTGTGGATTTGTGCTAATGTTGTGAGCTGATGATATGCTTGATGAAAGTGTAATGAGTATGTTATGTTGCTAATATGTTGTTGCAAGTGGATGCTGTTGGGTGTAAGCATGATCAAAGTATGTTGTTTGATATGCTTGATGTTGTGATATCCATGTTTGTGTTGACTGTTATGTCATGTAAAGGGGAGGATTCGAGATACCCATTGCCTTATTAATATAGCTATTGTGTTATTTTGGAGTTGGAGTTTGAATCCTTGCTTAAAGCTGGTCTAACTGGTTTGTTTGTTTGTTTGTTGTGAATGTTTGTTATTGTTAGTAGTATGGTGAAGTCGATGAAAGAATGGCGGTTGGGTGAGATGGTTGCTGCCTTAGGGCAGGTTGTTAAGGCATGGAATTCACCCTTCTGTAGAGGTGTTTTGTCTCAGTCTTCTCTGCCTGGAGTTGAGGTGTTAAGGCAGGAGGAAGAAGCTGGTTCTGTGGTGAAGAGTTCATCACCTGTTGCTCAAGAGGTGTTGGGAACATCTCAGGCTGTGGTTAAGGTAAAGTCAGTAGATGTGCTGGCTGTAGGATGTGTGGGTTTGCCGAAGCAGCGTTTGCTTGATCTGGGTGCTGTGGAATATCATGGTTCTTCACCGGAGATGTTTGAGGCCTGGTTGGCCAGTGTGGTTCTGATTCTGGATCAGGAAGGCTGTGATTATGCCTGTAAGCTGGGGAGTGTTGTTTCTCTGATGTTGGAGGATGCGTGTGTCTGGTGGACATCTGTGGCGGTGGCGTCACATATCCATGACATTGACTGGGATTTCTTTGTATCTGCCTTTTATGAAAGGTATCTTGGAGAGAAGTTTCCAAGGGTTAAGCAATGTGAAGGTAGTGCTGTTGTGGAGCAAGTGTTGCTTGAGCAAGGAGTGGAAGCGCAGCCACCGGTATGTGATCGTTGTGAAAGGCGCCATGTTGGAGGTTGTTGGGGCGCGGGTGCTTGTTGGAACTGTGGTTCTAAAGTGCATGTGAAGCGTGATTGTCTCCTTGGGGTGAAGTCAGCTTTAGTGGTAGCCAAAGGGTCTCTGAAAGGTCGTGGGCACGGCCGAGGCAAGGTTCAGAAGTGACAGAAAGAGCAGAAGGTTGTGAAGAGTGTGGGAAAGGAGAATTGCTGGAAATGTGGGTCTGCTGGACATATGAGACGTGATTGTTTGATGTTGGCTCGGAATAGCCAAGGTTCTTTACCGCAAGGAGTTGGTGGTGATCTTAGCGTGTTAGCTGGTGCTGCAGCGGTGCGGCAGGAGGATGATGGTTCCGCGAGAAAGAAAGCTCGTCTGATGAAGCTTCAGGATGGTGTTGTGTTTTCAGGTAACCTTGTTAAGTAGTCTTTGCTTTAGTTACCCTGGTTTGGTTTCTGTTGGTTTTCCTTGCGTGGTAAGTCTAGTCTTGTTGCTAGCATGTTTGGGGTAATAGTTGTAGTTTGGATATATCTTTGGTGTGAGAAGGTTTTAGTGAGTATCTTGTGGTTAATGGTTGTTGGAATGATGGAGTTAGATAAGTTAGAAGTGAGGTAGGAGGTTGTTTTTTAGACGGATTTTGAGGATGTTATTGAAGGGTGTGAACTGGCATTCATGCACAGTTAAAATCATTGTTATATGCTATATTATATATGTGTTGGTCCATGCATACATGTGGCATGACATTAGAGGTTTTGCATACATGTACATCAGGCATTGATAGGGCATGTAGGTGATCATGCATACGATGTTCACACTCGCTAATAACTAATCGAATCTGTTAGTGTGGTGGTTGGGTTAGGTTGGATGATGGGTTTTTAGAGATTGTTTTGGTGCTGGGAGAGAGTTAGAAGCAATGGAGAATATTAAGCTAGTGCTGGAGATAGTGAGAGTAGTATAGTCTGTTGATAGAAGGATAGTGTTGTTGCCTAAGGAGTTTAGTGGTTTGGTGGTGGAGAGTACCGGTTGAAGTTGGAATCGGGCAAGTGGTTTGAATGGCTAAGTGGAAGGGGTAGTTCTTTGGTGCTAGAGGATGTTGCAGTTTAGTGGTTGTGTTTCCAAGTGCTGAAGCAGCTTAGCATTTAAGTTGTTGTGGAAGGGTTGTGTTTGTAAGTGTTGGTTCTTAGTAACCTTCGAAGAGTTGAGAAGATGATCTGTATGTCAGGTTGGGCGATGTTCTAGTAAGGCAGGTGTTGTAGTCAAAGTTTGCGGTGGATAGGCAATAAAAGATCGAAGGCCATTGTTGTTTGAAAGGATTCTTGTGAGAAGTGGTTGGTTGGTTGTGAGTATGTGAATCTCTTTTGAAGCCAGCTGGTGGTGTATGGTACGGTTGGCGGATTTGAGTTGGGGTTGTGATGTAAATTTTGGATTTTGGGTGAGTAGTCCTTGTGAGTTGTTATGGTTGTGATGGTGGCAGATGTGAAAGATTGTTAGCATTCGTTGAGGAGTTTGGGTAAGCAGTTGATGCTTAAGAATTTTTGCTTGTTGGGAAAATTCTTGGAAGAGGTTTGGGAGTTTGCAAGAGTTTTAGAAGCAGAGAAGTTTGCATAGTGGTTGAATTGGTTTGGTTGGTGTCACTGTGTAAACAAGTCTTGGGGGTTGTGTGTTGCAGTGATGTGTGCTGTAAAGGTTGAGGTTCTTCAGGTTGATGTTGGGGCTGTGTACAGTCCGGATAAGTGAAAGGTTAAGTTGTGGCTATCTTTGAGTGTTCTGGATTTTGTGAACAGTATGTGGTGGTGTTGAGTTGGTGGAGTTTTTGTATGGAATGTGTTCAGTGATGGTTGAGGCTTTTGTGTTGCCTTGTGTGTTGCTTTGGGAAGGTTGTGGTTCTCTTTTCACCAGTTGAAATTTCGAGGATGAAATTTCCTAAGGGGGGGGAGAGTTGTAACGCCCCGGTTTTGGGCTCAGAAGTTTTGGGCGTTGACCGGTTCGGTCAAAGTGCTGATCGAATGTATAAGAGTGAAATTAGGAAAGCCTAGTTCGGGTTGCATTAAAAATATGGAAAAATGTTCTAAAATCATCTTTTAATATGTATAAGTGAACTGTGAAATCAATTTTGGAAAATGAGGTTCGGAAGGTTGACATTTTGGCTAGTGACCAAAATGTAATTTTTGAAAGTTTGGTGACTGTTTTATAAAGGATTGAAACTTTGAATCTTTAAGGAGCTATTATTCCAAAAAGAGTTTCTCCAGATTTTTCTAAGATATTTTAAGGTTTTATTCTGATTTTAAACATAAAGAAAGAGGAGGGAAAGTCATTTTGACTATTTTATAACTAACTTTCCATTTTTCTTTCAATTCTCTTTTTCTCTCATTTTCTCTCAACCCAAACATATCTCTCCAGATTTTCTTCTCTGATTTTGTCACTCAAATCTTCCTTTTCAATTCTCTTTGGATTCCTAATCATCTCTACAACAAAACCTCACCATTTGCAAGTTGTTTCATCAAGCTTTTTGGTTCTAAAAAGGAGAAATTCAAGTTTGGAGGTAAGAACGTCCTTCTCCTCTAAACTATCAGTTCTTTACTGAAATTCCTAAGTTCTCAATCCTTGAATTGTGATTTGTTAAAGGCTTTTCAATTGAAATCTTGATTTTGGCTTAAAATGCAAGATTTGGTGATTTTGGTGAAATTTTCGTATGATCTGTTTGGGCAGTGTTTTGAGGTGTCAAATTGATGTTAAATGAATGCTAAATTGATTAGAAGTTGAGGTTTAATTAATGCAATCCCGGATAGGTTGAATTTCCTAAGTTTTGCTTGAGTTTTTGGTTGTTTTTGGAGTGTTTTTGGTGATCTGTTATACCTGGAGGTATAAGGACGTGTTGTGATCATTTTGGATGTTAATTGATGTTTAAAAATGGTTAGAAGTGATGGATCTTGGCTGGGCTAAGTTTTGGAAGAGTTTGGAGGTGATTTCGGTTGTGTTTGGTAGCCGAAATGTTGGATTTGTGATGAGCAGCGAGTTGTGTTGAGTTGCTGGTGTTTCTAGTGCATAAAGATGCATTAATGCTCTGTTTTTTTGTGCTTGAAACAGGGGAGTTTGATCTGTGAGCTTTAGAGGTGTTGCGGAAGGTTTCGGATGCTTGGAAGGCTTGTTGGCTAGCCTTGTTTTGTGTATCGGTGAGTGAAGTTGGGTTTTCAGCTTTTAAACCAAGGTTTGAAGGTTTTGGGAGCTTAGTTTAAGTCTAAACAACTTTGCTAAGCTCAAGAGTAAGTAAATGGTTTTCGCTCTTGAATTGTGTTGTGAATTGGCTTTTAAAGCAATTGTGGTTGATGATTGAAATGCATGTGTTTTGCATGGTTTATATTCTGTTTTGAAAGCATATTTTTAGCATGGTTTAATGCTGGTTTTGAAAGCCATATGTGAAGGATTCTCAAGGTAAAAGATCCTTGGTTTTGTATATGGAATTGTGGTTTTGATGCATGGTGTTGCATGATGTTTAATGGCTTTGTGTAATGCTTTAAAACAGTGGATTAATGATGGTAAATGATGGTTTTTGCATTGTGGTTATGCATGTGAATCATTGGACTATTGTGGTAAGGTGGTTATATTGGCAAGTGATGTAAGTGGTTCTTGGTTTCTTTGATCGGATATAGTTAGCCGGCTATAGGATTGGGTGCACCGTGAATTAAGTCGCCTTGGAGGTGGAGTGGTTAAGTGTGAACCGGTAAACTCCCTTCAAGTATCCTAATGAGATGGTTAAGGTCATAATGGAGGTGGAATGCCCATTCGAGGACCTTGGTTAAGCAAAGGTTATATGGTGGTTAAAAGTCCATATATGGGAACCTTGTGCTTGTTAAGATCACAATGGAGGCGTAAGTCCATGTGTGGATCTTGTGTGGGGTGTCCCGGATCTCGTTAGTGATGTTATACAACTACCAATCGGTGATGCAAAGGTTGTATGGTGTTTGAAAGTCCATACATGGGAACCTTGTGCATGTCAAGGTTGTATGGTGTTTGAAAGTCCATACATGGGAACCTTGGGAAAAGTTGAGGTTGTATGGTGTTTAAAAGTCCATACATGGGAACCTTGGGAAAAGTTGAGGTTGTATGGTGTTTAAAAGTCCATACATGGGAACCTCGGGAAAAGTTGAGGTTGTATGGTGTTTAAAAGTCCATACATGGGAACCTCGGGTAAAGCTAAGGTTGTATGGTGTTTAAAAGTCCATACATGGGAACCTTAGGATGGTGAGGTCAAATGGTGTTTAAAAGTCCATTTGGAGACCTTGGATTGGTAGTGTGTATGAAGCGTGGGGGACAACGCTTGTGATCCGCGTATCCGATCGGGTGTTGAGTTGAAAAGTGGATGTGGTTGATCACTTGGAAGCCAATGTAATGTTCTTGATTATAAAGAAGCATGAGATGCTTGAAAAGATGCATGGTTGCATGGAAAGTGTATAATGCTTGTGAATGCATGTTTACTTGTTAAGTTGAACAAGTGTTGATTATCATTTGGTAAATGATGCATGTGTGCATGGAATCTCTTAAATGCATTGGAGTCTTGTTAAGACTTGTTTTAAAAGGCATGTGATGATGATGTTGTGGTTCATATATTGCCTTGGTTTAATGCATGTGTTGGATTGATTGGGCAAATGGTTTTAAAGGGTTTCTTGCTTGAAATGATGTTCAAGTATATGGAAGGTATAACATGAAATGGAAGTGTTTTCCAAGGTTTTGAATTTAACTTTGCATATGGTGCTTATGCATGGAATGGTTAAATGGATGATTTTGCATGTTGTGCTTTGAAAAGGTTTCCTTAGCTTGCTAAGCTAAGGGGTGGTTTTCATGTATGTGCAATGCATGGTTTAAAGCATGATGTTGAAAGAGGGTTTTCAAACTTTGCTTGGTAAACATTTCGGGTTTGTTTTAAAAAGTGTTTTATGACCCGCTGCATTGATGGTGTTTTGGTTTTGAGCATTCCTCACTAAGCATTATGTGCTTACGCTCCTTTTTGTCCATCAATGCAGATTCTTGAAGTTTGGACAGCGAGAAGCAAGGGATTCAAGGAGGACTCCATTTGAGATGTATGTCTCGGTGAATAGCTATAGTTAATAAAGGCAATGGGGTAGAATCTCTTGGGATGTGTTTATGTGTTTGTATATGTTCGGACAAGAATGGTTTAATGTTGATAACGTTGTTGGAACATGTATTTGGCTTATATGAGATTGATTTGGAAGTTTATGCTTGAATGGTTGCTTGTGTAGGAAGCATGCCTATAGATTTGGGGCTTTTCGTATATGTTGATATTTTGTTGAATTGCTGATGCAGGAATGTCTCATATATGTTGAATTGCATGTTGGTAAAGTTTGGTGGCTTTTGGAGCATGTTTGGTTGATCAATTGCATGTTTATGTATGCTTTATGCTGCAATCTGTGCAGGGTGTTTCGGAACAGTTGACACCGTTTCGGAACGGGTGCCCTGAACCAACCCAGGCGTCCGAAACGGGTGACACCGTTCCGAAACGGAATGGCTACTGCCAGACCCCCGTTGCGGTACGCGTTGCGGAACGGCCCCGTGTTTCGAAACGGGCTCTGCCTATTTCGGAACGGGTGACCGTTGGGGGCTGACATTGGCGGTTAAATGTTTTGAAATGTTTGCATTTTGGTCCTAAATCTTGTTTGTGCAAATGTATGAGTTTGGGATGTCCGTTTGAGCTGAAATTTGGCAGAGAAGCATGAAACATGATTAATTTTAAGTTGGTAACTTAAAATCTGGCTAAGTCCTTAAAGTTTTCAGAATTTACAATTTGGTCCCTAAAGTTGTAATTTGTTCAATTGGGTCCCTGTTTGATCTCTGATGTTTGTGATCTTTGAGTATGATGTTTGTGTGATCACAATTAGGGCTAATGTGCATCTAGACAAGTTTAAAAAGAAAAAAAAAGGGTCGTTAATCAAAGTTGACTTTCGGGTTGACTTTGGTTTTCCCCGTGTGACTTTCTTAATTCGGGTCAACCGTCTGGGCCGGGTTAAGGGGGTTACAGGTATGTTGGTCAAACCAAACGGCATTACAAAGAACTCCTAATGTCTGTACCTTTTCCGAAAAGTTGTCTTAGGTACGTCCACATCCTTTACCTTCAACTGGTAATACCCTGACCTTAAGTCAATCTTAGAAAACACTGAAGCTCCTCGAAACTGATCAAAGAGATCATCAATCCTTGGCAAAGGATACTTGTTCTTAATCGTCAACTTGTTCAGTTTCCGATAATCTATACACATCTGCATTATCCCATCTTTCTTCTTTACAAATAGGATCGATGCACCCCAAGGTGACACACTCGACTGGATAAACCCTCTATCAAGCAACTTCTGAAGTTGCGTCTTCAACTCTTTAGGTTTCATGCGATAGGGAGCAATGGACACTGGAGTCGTATTCTCATACAACTCGATACCAAACTCAACTTCTCTATTTGGCGGCAACCCAGGTAATTCTTCCGGAAAGACACCCAGAAAATCGCAAACAGTTCTGATGTCCTGCACACGTACATCCTTTGTGCCAGGATTCATCACATAGGCAAGATAAGCCTCACAACCCAACCTTAGCATACGGCTTGCTTCTAATGTCGAAATCACAATAGACAATAATTTCACATTCTCGCCTACTACCACCACTTCATAATCATCAGCAAGCTTTAAAGTGACTCGCTTAACATCAAAGTCAACCATTGCCTTATGCTCAGATAGCCAATCCATACCAAGGATCGCGTCAAAACCATAAAAGAGTAACTCCATCAAATCCACACAAAAAACATGACCCTGAACAGATAAGGGACACCTCCGGTACAACTTCCTAGTGACTACAGTCTCACCAAAAGAACTAGTCACTTGCATTCCTACTTCAAGAAACTCAACAGGTATATCAAGCAAATTTGCATGCTCACTCAAGATATAAGAATGTGTGGATCCAGAATCAATCAAAGCCAACAATGATAAACATTGTAGAACAAAGGTACCTGCGATGACATCGGTATCAATGTGCTCCACGCGCTGAGCATAAACCCTCGCAGTAACGTCTCCCTAAGGTCGAACTACTACAACATGAGAAATGCCTCGCTACCCCTCATCTCTCCTCTAGAAATTCCCTCAGCCACGCCCACGACCTCTCTGAGGTGCAGCCACAGCAGGTGCACGTCCCTGGCCTCCCCCAGCCAATAGAAGACACTCGCGCCTCATATGATCCGTTGAACCACAGTTCCAGCAAGAATTCCTTGTTACCACAAGTGGAGCATGTACCTCTCTAGCTGCACGTGGACAATCTCACCTCAGATGGTCCCTCGATCCGCATGTCCAGCATGTGTGCTGCTCAGACCTCACTCGGCCTCCCTGAGCCTGACCACCCCGTCCTGGAGCACCTCGCCTCGCATCAAGCTGATGCCTCCTATCTCGACCTCTTTTGTTCCATCCACCACCGGAACTAAACTCAGCTGCTCTCTTACCAGAGCTAGGACCACCTCTATGAGATGCTAGACCCAAGTTCTGCTCGATGTCCTTGGCCCGACTTACGAGCATATTGAAATCCATGTAGTCCGCAGCCAACATATAAGTCTTTACTTCATGCACCAGTCCATAACGGAAACGATCGCAGTGATGCCTCTCGCTCGGCACTAACTTAGGTGCATACTAATTAGACGTACGAACTGGACCTCGTGCTTCTTTTCATCCAAGTATCTCAGTCCCAGATACTTCCTCTTAAAGGCACCTCTGAAAAACTCTCAATATACCTCATTGGGTTTCATTCCAGCTGTGATGGTCGTCCACCAACTATATGCATCACCCTGGAGCAAAGAAACAGCGTATCCCAGCTTGCGCACATCATTACATCCCATTTGATCCATGATACGGATCGTGCTAGCCAACCAGGCTTCCGACGCCTCAGGAGACATTCCATAGAATTCAACAGCTCCTAAACTCCTCAGCCTCTCCAAGGGCAAACCCACCTGCCCAGCTGCAAGGGCCTGAACATGCGCTCCGGCTACCGCAGTTGTAACCCCCTCATCCCGATCTAGACGACTGACCGGTCCGAGTAGGTCACACGAGGAAAACCGAAGTGAAACCTGTTAAGGCTCACCTTCGGTTAGCAACCCTAGAAAATTCCTTCAATTATTATCTTGTCTAAATGCTTAAATATATCCTATGTGAAACGCGCCAACGGAAAGACAATGATACGATACGAAGCAATCAAAACAAGCAATTCAACAGCCCATTTTAGCCTTTACAACAAGTCGTATCGATACACTAGAAGTGCGTATCGATACGCCTTGACTTGGTCAACTGCCCAAATTCAACCTAGGGAGACCGTACCGGTATACTAGTTGACCGTACCGATACGCCCTCAACGGTCAACTTCTCACGATGAAACAATAAAAATGTATCGATACACCCAAGACACGTACCGATACGCCAAAATCTCGTCAATTTCTCAGATTTCCAGATAGCTTTTGGTGTATCGATACACCCCCGTGTACCGGTACGCTAAGCATAAACTGAGGCACAAAGTGTAGGACCGTATCGATACGGCCCTTGGGCGTATCGATATGCCCTGCACTGCAAGCCACAATTTAGCTGCAAAACACACTAAGACTTGACTCTAGATGCAATTTACGACTCACCTAGCCACAAACAAAACTTCATACAACATTTAGCAACCATGATTCAGCATACGGAACAATTTAAACAAACAACGGAGTATCAAACCCAAGGCAACCATACTTAAGAGAAACTTACATACCAAACATGCATAAAGGGTCTAATTAGCAAAAGATACATGCATCCACTAGCAAGGTTTACATGCTCTCGAAACAACACATAGCATTCATGGGACATGGACCTAAGCCTTCAAAACACCAAGCACCTAAGCAACAATATAAACATGGTTTACAATCCACGACATAGAAGCATAAACATAATCAACGATGTAACATCACTCAACATGCTAAAACATCAACAAAATCAAACTAAGGTGTTTGAACTCCATCTCCATACAGGTCTACACCCCCATTGTCTAGGCATTATTACAAATACTTAAATCATACTTGAGCTACTCGAGAACTCCAAAAGCTCCTCCCTTGCCCACTTGCCTTCCAAACTCTAACGATCTGCATGTTGGAAAAAAGGAGAGCGTAAGCTTGACAGCTTAGTGAGTGAAGCTCTAAAAACTCATCAACAATGCAGTTTTCAAAACACGTTTCTTAAGAGATAAGTAAACCATTTATGCACGAAATGAGGAACGACAACACAATTACAAGGTTTGCACAAGCACAACCCAAAACACGGTGGGACTACACATCACCGTTTCGACTAGTAGTTTTTCGATGGGACTATACATCAACGTATTCTTCTACTAGTCACTATTTGTGGGACTACACATCACCGTAGTTATGACAACCATCACGTGAGGCTCGACACCGACAACGAGTACACCACAACAACGGATGTAAAAGCAATCCACAATGCATATGATATCACAACAATTAATCATACATCATCACTTAACCATCAAGGTGGGATTAGTAAACTTACTTTTGGGTTTAGGTTAGCCCACAAGGCTCCACCCAAACCCCGATGAATCCCATTTCGAAAGCAAAACAAGTTCAAAACATTTCCACTCACCGATGCAACCCAAACAGATGCCAAACCACCGATCTCAAGTCTCCAAATTCCCCAGAATCGTGCCCGAAGCCTCTCCGACGGTTTCCCTTGATTCTAACCAATCAAAAACAACACATTGCTCAGCCAAAACATCACAAAACACTGTCACAACCCAAAACTACAAATACAAGCTAATTTCTCACAATCTCAAACCAAAGCCAACACTAACAAATCCCCATTTTCGTACTCCCTAATAACCCAGCAGAAAACTACAAATTCCAATACCCAAAACACCTCCAAACACCCTTCTAGTATCATTATAACCCCATTCCAACTCTCTTTCACAAAACCACACCAAAAACACAAGTTTTGACTCTTTAAAACACCCATAAAAAAACCTATTTCGGGATTCTTAATAAAAACCCACCAATTTAGGATATAATGCACCTTAGGGCTAGGTTAACTCATAACTTAACTCTACATATCAAAAGCAAAACGAAAATCCATTAAAGTTCCACCCTTTTTTTTGAAAACTATGAAAACTCAAATTTCTCTACAATGGTGTTTTCTAAAATCTAAAACCATAAATGCGTTAGGAATAGAGAGGGCAAGTCAAAAGTGGTCTTACCTTGTTGAAAACACTTGAAATGGTGAAGAAATCGAATAGAATAGTATTTGGGGTTTTAGAGTGGTTTTGACGTGAAAAGAAGACCAAGGAGAAAGATGAGCTCTTTTGAAATAAAATCCCTTTTCTCGTCTTTTTCCTTATTTTCAAAATTACCAAAATGTCATTAATACATTTCAAAACCTTTTAAAATAAAACCAAAGTTTATTTTAATTAAATCGAGCCCACGACTAAAACCCGATTTACCCGAGTAACATCCGACCCCTAAACCCGGGGTGTTACAACTCTCCCCCACTTAAGGAGTTTCGTCCTCGAAATTTCCTGACGGAAAGAGGTACAGAAACTATTTTTCCAAGTCCTCCTTTCTCTCCCAATTAGCCTCCTCCACACCTCGGTGTCTCCACATAACCTTGACCAACTCGATAGACCTTCCACGTAACACCTTTCTGTCTGAGGCTAAGATCTCCACTGGTTCCTCATCATATGTCAAATCCGTATTCAATTCAATCTCTTCTACAGGCATTACATGAGACGGATCTGATCTATACTTTTGGAGCATCGACACATGGAACACATCGTGAATCTTCTCTAGCTCAGTCGGGAGTCTCAATCTATACGCAACGGGACCAATCCTCTCAATTACCTCATAAGGTCCGATGAATCTTGGGCTCAACTTACCCTTCTTACCAAAACTCATCACCTTTTTCCACGGTAAGACTTTCAAAAACACTTTCTCACCCACAGCATACTCTATCTCTTTTCTCTTTAAGTCAGCATACGACTTCTGTCGGTCTGAGGCTGCCTTCAAGCGATCACAAAACAACTTTACCTTCTCGGTGGTGCCCTTAAGCAAATCGGGCATCGGTACAAGCTTCTGGCCGGCTTCGGCCCAACAAATCGGAGTCCTACACTTTCTACCATACAGAGCTTTATACGGTGCCATCTGAATACTAGCATGATAACTGTTGTTGTATGCAAACTCTACTAACGGTAGATGTTTCTCCCAAGACCCCTGAAAATCGATGATACAACACCTCAACATGTCCTCCAACACCTGAATCACCCTCTCTGACTGACCATCTGATTGCGGATGATACGAAGTGCTAAAGTTCATCCAAGTACCCAAAGCATGATGCAAACACTCCCAAAACCTAGCTAAAAACCTTGGATCCCGGTCTGACACAATCGATTTCAGTACCCCGTACAGTCTCACTATCTCACAGATGTACAGATCAGCTAACTTGTCTAAGGTCTAGGTGGTATGAATAGGTATGAAGTGAGCACACTTAGTAAATCTATCGACTATTACCCACACTGAATTCTTTTTCGATGGAGTCAACGGTAAACCTGACACAAAGTCCATGGTGATATGTTCCCACTTCCATTCCGGAATCTTCAATGGTTGTAACAACCCTGAAGGAAACTGATGCTCGGCCTTGACTCGCTGACAAACCATACACTTACTCACAAACTCGGCCACATCCTTCTTCAACCCAACCTAATAGTACTCTTCCTTTAACTCATGATACATCTTCGTACTACCGGGATGCATAGCAAAAGGACTATTATGAGCTTCATTCAAGATCGTACGTCTCAACTCGGCATCTTCCGGAACCATTATCCTACCCTTGTAATATAGGATCACATCCTCACCAAAACAATAATCGGTAGGCCTATCCTCGCCTATATCTTGCACGTGAGGTGCCAAAGACTCATCTCGCAACTGCTTCTCTCGAATCAACTGGACTAACGAAGGCTTAACCTGAAGCTCGGCTATCAAACCACCATCATTGGACACACTCAATCTCGCAAACATAGCTCGCAACTCAACTGCCACCTCCCTACTCAAAGCATCGGCCACTAAGTTTGCATTACCCGGATGGTACTCTATCGTAAGGTCATAGTCCTTAAGAAGCTCTAACCACCTACGCTGTCTAAGGTTCAACTCCCTCTGAGACATCAAGTATTTCAAGCTCTTGTGGTTGGTGTATACGGTGCACTTTTCACCATAAAGATGGTGTCTCTAGATCTTCAAAGAAAACACTACTGCGGCTAACTTTATGTCATGGGTGGGATAGTTCTTCTCGTGAACTTTCAACTGTCTCGAAGCGTAAGCTACCACCTTACCTTCTTGCATAAGTGCACAACCTAAACCTACATATGATGCATCACTATAAACCACAAACTCTCTTCCTGGTTCAGGCTGAATCAAAATAAGAGCTTCGGTCAACGCTTTCTTCAACTTCTCAAATGCTTGTTGTCTTGCATCTGACCACTCATATGGGACATTCTTCTGAAGCAACTTAGTCAAAGGAGCCACTATCCTTGAAAATCCCTCGACAAATCTTCGATAATATCCCGCCAAGCCTAAGAAACTACGGATCTCTGTCATTGACATTAGTTGTTTCCAATTCACTATAGCTTCTATCTTCTTGGGATCCACACTAATCCCCTTAGCCGAGATCACGTGACCTAGGAAGACTACCTCCCTAATCCAAAACTCACATTTTCTTAGCTTGGCATACAACTGATTCTTAAGCAAGGTCTGAAGCACTAACCGCAGATGCTCATCATGCTCTTCTTCGGTCCTAGAGTATACTAAGATGTCATCTATAAACACTACCACAACCCTGTCCAAAAACTCATGAAACACACGATTTATCATATCCATGAAAGCTGCTAGAGCGTTAGTCAACCCGAAAGGCATCACTAAGAACTCATAGTGCCCATAACGTGTACGGAAGGTTGTCTTCGGTATGTCCACATCCTTTACCTTCAACTGATAGTATCAGGACCTCAGATCAATCTTCGAAAACACTGAAGCACCTCTCAACTGATCGAGCATGTCATCTATCCTAGGCAAAGGGTACTTGTTCTTCATTGTCACCTTGTTCAACTGCCTATAATCTATACACATCCTCATACTATTGTCCTTTTTTTCACAAACAGGACCGGAGCACCCCACGGAGAAATATTAGGTATAATGAAACCTCTATCGGACAACTCCTGAAGCTGTGTCTTCAACTCTTTCGGTGTCATTCTATACGGAGCAATAGACACTGGTGTAGAATCAGAATACATCTCAATAGCAAACTCAACTGCTCTATCTGGAGGCAAACCCGTCAACTCTTCCGGAAAAACACTCAGAAAATCACAAAATTGTTCTGATGTCTTGTGGTCTAACCTCACTCATATTCGAATTCATCACATAAGCCAAATAAGTCTGACAACCCGAATTCAACAACTTCTGAGCTTCCAAAGCAGAAACGACATTGGACAAGAACCTAACGTTTTCACCAACTACCATTACCTCAAAGTCATCTGTAAGCCTCAAAGAGACTCTCTTGGTCTCAAAGTCAACCCTAGATCTATGCTCTACGAGCCAATCCATGCCCAAAATCACGTCGAAACCATAGAACGGTAACTCTATCATATCAACCGGAAACACGTGACCCTGAACCATCAAGGGACACCTCTTATACATTTTCCTAACTACCACCGTATCGCCAAATGAGCTAGAAACATTTACACCTACCTCTAACCACTCACATGGCAACCCTAATGACCTTGCGTGCTCACCCAAAATGTATGAATGTGTTGACCCCGAATCTATCAAGGAAAGAAAACTCAAAGACTGTAACCAGAAATTACCTGCGATGACATCCGTGTTATTCCCAGCCTCTCGATGTGCATACACCCTAGTCGGTCCTCCTCCCTCGGGCTACACTGCCACTACATGAGCTAACTTCCTTTGACCCTCGTTCCTCGGCTGAAAGTTTCCACGACCGCGCCCACAGCCTCTCTGATGCTCAAAACCCCTAGCTGGAGCCGGCTTGCCCCTAGCCGAGTGTGGACAGTCATGCCTCAAATGGTCTCGGGAGCTACAGTTCCAACACGCCCCGTAGATACCCATACACTCGCCCTGGTGGCGTCTCCCACATCTAGTGCACTCCGGAGTGTGTACAACAGCTCCTTGACCTTGACGGCCCTGACCATAGTTACCACCCATATGCCTCGAATCGGGCTGATACCTCCTATCCCTATTCCTCTTGGCATGGTTTCTATCCCAATTCGTGTGTCTCTTTCCGAAGTCGGACCCACTAGTACGTGCACTGGAGCCTAAGTTTTGCTCTATATCCTTGGCCCTAGAGACCAAGACATCAAACTCGGTATAGTCAGAGGCAAGCATGTGGGTCTTCACATCTCTAGTCAACCCATATCAGAAGCGCTCACACCGTTCCCTCTCACTAGGAACCAACTCAGGTGCATACTGGCTCAATCTCACAAACTGAACCTCGTACTCGGACACAGTTCTGTTACCCTGAACCAAAGCCATAAACTCTCTCTTCTTCTCATCCAAATACCGAACTCTGAGGTACTTCCTCTTAAAAGCATTTCTGAAGAACTCCCATATGATATCTGCTTCGGCCATACCCGAAGTAACAGTGGTTCACCAAGTATATGCGTCCCCCTGAAGCAAGGAGACAATGCAACCCAACTTACGGGCGTCTGAGCACTCCATCTGACCCAAGATGCGTGTAGTACTCTCAAGCCACACCTCTGAACCCTCGGGAGTCAACCCACGGAACTCAACTGCTCCCATGTTACGAAGCCTCTCTAGGGGTAATCCCAACCCCGCACCCTGAGGTGGTGCTGCAGCTTGTATACCGGCCAAAGCTGTCTGAAAAGCTTCGACTATGGTCTAAAACAAATGGGTCATGTTCGCGCCCGCTGGACCCTGACCCACCTGAGCCCCAACACCTCCAACGTTAGCACCGGTCTGAGGCCCATTACCATCACCTCCGACTTGCGCACCAGCCTGAGGCACGTTACCTTCGCCACCCATTCCATTACCACGGAGAGTTGGAGGAACATGAGGCTCACCCTCGGGTGCCTAATCACCCGCTCTAGGTCGCCCCCTCGGTCTCACCATATCAAGATAGAATCTAAAACAGCAAACACACAACACACAAGAAAACGTTAGGTTAGAAAAAGGGCAAGGACTTAGGTTCTCAAGCTCGTTAAACCAAAACCATTTTTTTGACAACACCTAACAATAAAAACATTGGACTAACCTTTAACCAACAACAAGGCCACTAAAACATGCTTTCAAACACCATACTAGCAAGCAAACTTCAAGAAATACATGGTAAAACACTCATCGAGACATAGCAACACATAACACATCAAACTCACCTCACTTACCTACCCGAGGTCTCGGAAACCTCAGGCTCTGATACCACCAAATGTAACCCCCTTGTCCCGATCTTAAACATCAACTGTTTACTCAAGCTCTTCAACGAAACTGACAATCCTTCACATCCGTCACAAACATTACCATAACAGCTCACCAGGACTACTCACCCAGATACCAAAAATTACATCACGACCCCAACTTGAATCCGTCAGCCTCTCCACACACCACCAACTGACTTCAAACGGAACTTTCTTAACCACAACCAGCCAACCACTTCTCACAAGAACCCAAACAACCAACAAAAGCCTTCGATCTTTCATAGCCCTTTCACTACAAACTTCAACCAGAACACTTGCATTACCAGAACATTACTTAACCAAAACACACATAACAGCCTCTGAACTCCTCAAAGATTGCTAAGAACCAACACAACCCTTTCACAACAACTTAAAAGCTAAACTACCTCAGCCCTTGGAAACACAACCTCAAACTGCAACATCACTTAGCACCAAGGAACTACCCCTTCCACTTAGCTATTCAAACCACCAATCCGATTCTAAACTCAACCGATACTCCTCACCACCAAACCACTAAACTCTCTTTAAGCAACAACACTATCCTTCTACCAACAGGCTATACCACTCTCTCTATCACTAGCAACTAGTTTAACAAACTCCAACACTTCTAACTCTCACTCAGCACCAAACAACCTCTAAAAACCCATCATCCCACCTAATCCAACCACAACACTAATAGATTCGATTAGTTATTAGCGAGCGTGAACGTCGTATGCATGATCACCTACATGCCCTATAAATGCCTGATGTACATGTATGCAAAACCTCTAGTGTCATGCCACATGTATGCATGGACCAACATATATAATATAGCAAATAACAATGATTTTAACTGTGCATGAATGCCAGTTCACACCCTCCAATAACATCCTCAAATCCGTCTAAGAACAACCTCCTAACTCCCTTCTAACTTATCCAACTCCATCATACCAACAACCATTAACCACAAGATACTCACCCAAGCCTTCTTCACACCCAAGATGTTTCCAAACCACAACTACCATTACCCCAAACATACTAGCAACAAGACTAGACTTACCACGCAAGGAAAACCAACAGAAACCAAACCAAGGTAACTAAAGCAAAGATCACTTAACAAGGTTACCTGGAAGCACAACACCACCCTGAAGCTTCATCAGACGAGCTCTCTTCCTTGGGGAACCATCACCCTCCTGCCGCACCATTGCAGCACCAGCTAACACACCAGGGTCACCACCAACTCCTTGCGGTAAAGAACCTTGGCTATTCCGAGCCAACATCAAACAATCACGTCTCATGTGTCCAGCAGACCCACATTTCCAGCAACTCTCCTTTCCCACACTCTTCACAACTTCCTGCTCTTTCTGCCACCTCTGAACCTTGCCTCGGCCGTGCCCACGACCTTTCTGAGACCCTTTGGCTATCACCGAAGCTGACTTCACTCCATGTGGACAATCACGCTTAACATGCACTTTAGAACCACAATTCCAACAAGCACTCGCGCCCCTACAACGTCTAACATGGCGCCTTTCACTTCGGTCACACACAGATGGCTGAGCTTCCACTCCTTGCCCAAGAAACACTTGCCCCGCAACAGCACTACCCGCGCCTTGCTTAACCCCTGGAAATTCCCTTCCAAGATACCTTTCATAAAAGGCCGATACAAAGAAATCCCAATCAATATCAGGAATATGTGACGCCACAGCCACAGATGTCCACCAGGCACACGCATCCTCCAACATCAGAGAAACAACACTCCCCAGCTTACAGACATAATCACAGCCTTCCCGATCCAAGATCAGAATCACACTGGCTAACCAAGCCTCAAACATCTCCGGTGTAGAACCATGATATTCCACAGCACCCAAATCAAGCAAACGCTGCTTCGGCAAACCCACACATCTAGCCAGCACATCCACTGATTTTACCTTTGCTACAGCCTGAGATGTTTCCAACACCTCCTGAACAACAGGTAATGAACTCTTCACCACTGAACCAGCTTCTTTCCCTTGCCTTACCATCTCAACTCCAGGCACAGAAGACTGAGACAAAACACCTCTACAAAAGGGTGAATTCCTTGCCTTAACAACCTGCCCCAAGGCAGCAACCATCTCACCCAACTGCCATTCTTTCATCGACTTTGCCATACCACTAACAACAACAATCATACAATCACAACAAGCAAACAAACCAGTTAGACCAGCATTAAGCAAGGATTCAAACTCCAACTCCAAAATAACACAATAGCTATATTAATAAGGCAATGGGTATCCCGAATCCTCCCCTTTACATTACATAACAGTCAACACAACATGGATATCACAACATCAAGCATACCAACAACATACCTTGATCATGCTTACATCAAACAACATCCAATTGCACCGGCATATTAGCAACATAACATGCTCACAACACATTCACCATGCATAACATCAGCTCATAGCATCAGCACATATCCACATAAACTCAACCAAGATTCATAACCACAAAACATGCTTGCATACATCAGCAACATGCTCAGAAACATCAACAGCATACTCAGAAACACATGTTTCAACCAACTTTCAACCACACAACAAGGTAAACATCAAACACACATCACATCAACTTACCGTTTTCCCCAACCTTCGCAACTCAGCTCTGATACCACCAAATGTAACCCCCGTAGCCCGGCCTAGACGGTTGACCCGAACTACGAAGATTACACGGGGAAAACCAAAGTCAACCCGAAAGTCAACCTTGATTAACGACCCTTTTTTTTCTTTTTAATCTTGTCTAGATGCACATTAGCCCTAATTGTGACCACACAAACACCATACTCAAAGATCACAAACATCAGAGATCAAACAGGGACCCAATTGAACAAATTACAACTTTAGGGACCAAAATGTAATTTCTGAAAACTTTAAGGACTTAACCAGATTTTAAGTTACCAACTTAAAATTAATCAGGTTTCATGCTTCCCTGCCAAATTTCAGCTCAAACGGACATCCCGAACTCATACAATTGCACAAACAAGATTCAGGACCAAAATGCAAACATTTTGAAACATTTAACCGCCCATGTCAGCCCCCAACGGTCACCCGTTCCGAAACAGGCAAAGCCCGTTTCGAAACACGGGGCCGTTCCGCAACGCGTTCCACAACAGGGGTCTGGCAGAATGCTTTCCGTTTCGGAACGGTGGCACCCGTTTCGGACGCCTGGGTTCATGCAGGGCACCCGTTCCGAAACGGTGTCATCTGTTCCGAAACGCCTAGCCCAGAATGCTGCATTTTGCTCACTCAAACACACAATTGATCATTCAAACATGCTCCAAAAGCCACCAAACTTTACCAACATGCAATTCAACATAAATGAGACATACTTGCATCAACAATTCAACAGAAACACAACATATAAGAAAAACCCCAAATCTATAGGCATGCTTCCTACACAAGCAACCATTTAGGCACAAACCTTCCAAAACAATCTCATTTAAGCCAATTCATGTTCCAACAACATAGCAACAACATTTAAACATTCTTGATCAAACATAAACGATCACATACACATAAACCCGAGAGATTCTACCCCATTGCCCTTATTAACTATAGCTATTCACCGAGACATACATCTCCATTGGAGTCCACCTTGAATCCCTTGCTCCTTGCTGTCCAAACTTCAAGAATCTGCATTGATGGACAAAAAGGAGCGTAAGCACATAACGCTTAGTGAGGAATGCTCAAAACCAAAACACCATCAATGCAGCGGGTCATTAAAACACTTTTAAAACAAACCCGATTTGATTACCAAAGCCATGTTTGAAAACCCTTTTCAACATCAAGCTCAAATCATGCATAAACACCATATGCCAAGCTTAAACAAAACCATGGAAAACACTCCCATTCCACAACATACCTTTCTTAAACTTGAAAGCCATTTCAAGCAAGAAACCTTTTAAAACCATAACTCAAATAATCCATCACATGCATTTAACCAAGGCAACATAGAACCATAACATCATCTTCACATGCCTTTAAAAACAAGTCTTACAAGACTCCATGCAATAAAGATATTTCATGCTCACATGCATCATTTACCGAATGATAACCAACACTTGTTCAACTTAACAAGTAAACATGCATTCACAAGTATTATACACTTTACATGCAACCATGCATCTTTTCCAAGCATCTCACGCTTCACATGCAATTATGCATCATTTCAAGCATCTCATGCTTCTTTACAATCAAGAATATCATATTGGCTTTCAAGTGATCAACCACCTTCACTTTTCAACTCAACATCCAATCGGATACGCGGATTCCGAGCGTTGTCCCTACGCTCCCTACACCCTACCAATCCAAGGTCTCCCAAATGGACTTTTAACCACCATTTGACCTCAACATCCTAAGGTTCCCATGTATGGACTTTTAAACACCATACAACCTTAGCTTTTCCCCAAGGTTCCCATGTATGGACTTTTAAACACCATACAACCTTAGCTTTTCCCCAAGGTTCCCATGTATGGACTTTTAACCACCATACAACCTTGACATGCACAAGATTCCCATGTATGGACTTTCAAACACCATACAACCTTTGCATTCACCGATTGGTAGTTGTAGAACATCACTAACGAGATCCGGGACACCCTACACAAGATCCACACATGGACTTAACACTGCCATTGTGATCTCAACAAGCACAAGGTTCTCACATATGGACTTTTAACCACCATATAACCTTTGCTCAACCAAGGTCCTCGAATGGGCAACACCTCCATTATGACCTCAATCATCTCGTTAGGATACTTGAAGGGAGCTTTTCCGGTCCACTCTTGACCACTCCACCTTCAAGGCGACTTAATTCACGGTGCACCCAATCCTATAGCCGGCTAACTATATCCGATCAACAAACCAAGAACCACTTACATCACTTGCCAATATAACCATCTTACCACATTAGTCCAATGTTTCACATGCATAACCAATATGCAAAACCATTCCACATTAATCCAATGATTCACATGCATAACCAATATGCAAAACCATTCCACATTAATCCAATGATTCACATGCATAACCAATATGCAAAACCATCATTTATCATCATCAATTCACTGTTTTAAAGCATTACACAAAGCCATGAAACACCATGCAACACCATGCATCAAAACCACATTTTCAATGTATAAAAATCAAGGATCTCTTACCTTGAGCATCCTTCACATACGGCTTCCAAAACCAGCATTAAACCATGCTAAAATATGCTTACAAACAGAATTAAACCATGCAAAACACATGCATTTCATTCATCAACCACATTTGCTTTTAAAACCAAATCACAACACAATTCAAGAGCAAAAATCCATTCACTTACTCTTGAGCTTAGCAAAGTTGTTTAGACTTACACTAAGCTCCCAAAAACCTTCAAACCTTGGTTTAAAAGCTGCAAACCCAACTTCACTCACCGATAACCAAAACAAGGCTAGCCAACAAGCCTTCCAAGCTTCCGAAACCTTCCGCAACACCTCTAAAGCTCACGGATCAAACTCCCCTGTTTCAAGCACACAAAAACAGAACATTAATGCATCCTTATGCATTAAAACACCAGCAACAACAACACAACTCGCTGCTCATCACAAATCTAACAATTTGGCTACCAAACACAATCGAAATCACCTCCAAACACTTCCAAAACTTAACCCAGCCAAGATCCATCACTTCTAACCATTTTTATACATCAATTAACATACAAAATGATCACAACCACGTCCTTATACCTCCAGGTATAACAGATCACCAAAAACACTCTAAAAACATCCAAAAACTCAAGCCAAACTTAGGAAATTCAACCTATCCGGGATTGCATTAGTTAAACCTCAACTTCTAATCAATTTAGCATTCATTTAACATCATTTTGACACTCCAAAACACTGCTCAAACAGATCACACAAAAATTTCACCAAAATCACCAAATCTTGCATTTTAGCCAAAAATTAAGATTTCAATTGCAAAGCCATTAACAAAACATGAATCAAGGATTGAGAACTTAGGAATTTCAGTAAAGAACTGATAGTTTAGAGGAGAAGGACGTTCTTACCTCCAAACTTGAATTTCTCCTTTTTAGAGCCAAAAAGCTTGATGAAACAACTTGCAAATTGAGAGGTTTTGTTGATGAGATGATTAGGAATCAAATGAGAGTTGAAATGAGAGATTTAGATGCCAAAATCAGAGAAAGAAATCTGGAGAATTGTGTTTGGGTTGAGAGAAAATGAGAGAAAAGGGAAATTGAGAGAAAATGGAAAGTTAGTTAAGAAATTGGTTAAAATGATTTCCCTCCCTTTCATAATCTTTAAAATCAGAATAAAGCCTTAAAATATCTTAGAAAAATCTGGAGAAATCCTTTTTGGAATAATAGCTCCTTAAAGATTCAAAGTTTCAATCCTTTATAAAACTGTCCCGCAACTTTCAAAAATTACATTTTGGTCACTAGCCAAAATGTCAACCTTCCGAACCTCATTTTCCAAAATTGATTTCACAGTTCACTTATAAATATTAAAAGATGATTTTAGAACATTTTTCCATATTTTTAATGCAACCCGAACTAGGCTTTCCTAAATTCACTCTTATATATTCGATCAGCACTTTGACCGAACCGGTCAATGCCCAAAACTTCTGAGCCCAAAACCGGGGCGTTACATATCCTATGTGAAATTTGATAACGAAAAGACAACGATACGATACGAAGCAATCAAAACAAGCAATTCAATAGCCAATTTTAGCCTTTACAACAGGTCGTATCGATACACTAGAAGTGCGTATCGATACGTCTTGACTTGGTAAACTGCCCAAAGTCAACCTAGGGAGACCATATCGGTACACTGGTTGACTGTACCAATACGCCCTCAACGGTCAACTTCTCACGATCAAACGATAAAAATCGTACCGATACACCCAAGACCCGTACCGATACACCAAAATCTCGTCAATTAATCAGATTTCCAGAGAGCTTTTGGTGTATCGATACACCCCCCGTGTACCGGTACGCTAAGCTTAAACATTTAGCAACCATGATTCAGCATACGGAACAATTTAAACAAACAACGGAGTATCAAACCCAAGGCAAACCATACTTAAGAGAAACTTACATACCAAACATGCATAAAGGGTCTAATTAGCAAAAGATACATGCATCCACTAGCAAGGTTTACATGCTCTCAAAACAACACATAGAATTCATGGGACATGGACCTAAGCCTTCAAAACACCAAGCACCTAAGCAACAATATAAACATGGTTTACAATCCACGACATAGAAGCATAAACATAATCAACGATGTAACATCACTCAACATGCGAAAATATCAACAAAATCAAACTAAGGAGTTTGATGTCCAACTCCATACAGGTCTACACCCCCATTGTCTAGGCATTATTACAAATACTTAAATCATACTTGAGCTACTCGAGAACTCCAAAAGCTCCTCCCTTGCCCACTTGCCTTCCGAACTCTAACGATCTGCATGTTGGAAAAAGGAGAGCGTAAGCTTGACAGCTTAGTGAGCGAAGCTCTAAAAATTCATCAACAATTCAGTTTTCAAAACACGTTTCTTAAAAGATAAGTAAACCATTTATATGCAAGAAATGAGGCACGACAACAAAATTACAAGGTTTGCACAAGCACAACCCAAAACACGGTGGGACTACACATCACCATTTCGACTAGTAGTTTTCCGATGGGACTACACGTCAGTGTACTCATCTACTAGTCACTATCAGTGGGACTACACATCACCGTAGTTATGACAACCATCACGTGAGGCTCGACAACGACAACGACTACACCACAACAACGGATGTAAAAGCAATCCACAATGCATATGATATCACAACAATTAATCATACATCATCACTTAACCATCAAGGTAGGATTAGTAAACTTACTTTTGGGTTTAGGTTAGCCCACAAGGCTCCACCCAAACCCCGATGAATCCCATTTCGAAAGCAAAACAAGTTCAAAACATTTCCACTTACCGATGCAACCCAAACGGATGCCAAACCACCGATCTCAAGTCTCCAAATTCCCTAGAATCATGCCCGAAGCCTCTCCAACGGTTTCCCTTGATTCTAACCAATCAAAAACAACACATTGCTCAGCCAAAACATCACAAAACACTGTCACAACCCCAAACTACAAATACAAGCTAATTTCTCACAATCTCAAACCAAAGCCAACACTAACAAATCCCCATTTTCGTACTCCCTAATAACCCAGCAGAAAACTACAAATTACAATACCTAAAACACCTCCAAACACCCTTCTAGTATCATTATAACCCCATTCCAACTCTCTTTCACAAAACCACACCAAAAACACAAGTTTTGACTCTTTAAAACACCCATAAAAAAACATATTTCGGGATTCTTAATAAAAACCCACCAATTTAGGATATAATGCACCTTAGGGCTAGGTTAACTCATAACTTAACTCTACATATCAAAAGCAAAACGAAAATCCATTAAAGTTCCACCCTTTTTTTTTAAACTATGAAAACTCAAATTTCTCTACAATGGTGTTTTCTAAAATCTAAAACCATAATTGCGGTAGGAATAGAGAGGGCAAGTCAAAAGTGGTCTTACCTTGTTGAAAACACTTGAAATGGTGAAGAAATCGAATGGAATAGTATTTGGTGTTTTAGAGTGGTTTTAACGTGAAAAGAAGACCAAGGAGGAAGATGAGCTCTTTTGAAATAAAACCCATTTTCTCATCTTTTTCCTTATTTTCAAAATATACCAAAATGCCATTAATACATTTCAAAACCTTTTAAAATAAAACCAATGTCTATTTTAATTAAATCGGGCCCACGACTAAAACCCGATTTACCCGAGTAACATCCGACCCCTAAGCCCGGGACGTTACAGCAGCCTGAAACGCTTCGGTGATCGCCTCAACCAGTGGCGCTAGATCACCCAATCATGGACCAACTTGTCTTTGTTGCTCCGGCTCTCCACCCTCAAGTGGTGGTGGAGGAGGTAAGTTTCCACCAGGAGGAACATTAGCCCCTTGATTACCATGGTCGCCCTGCTCAGCCGCAGGCACTACCATGTTCGACCTAAGCTCTCTCCTCGGACCCATAGTGCTACTTTTAATAATACGTAACAGCAAAACAAATCAAACCATGATTTAGGCCAGCCTCAAGCAAGGATCCAAGTTCACGAAAACATTTAACTAGTCTAATAAGGCAATGGGCACCCCGATTTCCCTCAAGCATAACATAGCATATCATTTACATCATGCTTTACATCATCCAAAATCAGCACATATCCTTATCACATCCTCATCACACAAGGATATCTAGCTCACCTATGATTCACAACAATCAAGCATGGCATAAGCACCAACATTTCATCAAAAACATGTTTTTCCAAACATCATACCTCAAATCATACCAATTTCACTTACCATCATCCCCAATTTTTTCGTAACCTGGCTCTAATACCAACAAATGTAACCCTTTTAACCTGGCCTAGATGCCTAACCCGAACTAAGAAGATTACACGGGGAAAACCAAAGTCAACTCGTGAAAGTCATCCTCGATTAGCGACCCTTTTTTCTTTTATCTTTTCTAGATGCACATTATTCTCCTATGTGATTAGCAAAGTGATTAGGCGAAAACGGCATAGCGATCGGAGTTCAATTAGGGGTTCATTTGCATACAATTGTCTTTTAGGGACTAAATTGTAAATTTCTGGAATTACAAGGACTAATCAGATTTAAAAGTTACCAATCCAAAATTAATCATGTAACATGCCAGCATATCAAATTTCATCTCAAACGGATCATCCAAACTCAACTAATTAAACTTACAACATTCGGGGATCGAAACGTAAGAAAAAAAACCTGGAACAATTCAAAATCTACATCCAACGGTCAAGTGTTTCGGAACACAAGACCATGTACCGAAACGGCCGTTTCAAAACCATGTTGATCGTTTTGATACACGAGTGCGTTCTGAGAGCCCAAATACCCCGTTTCGATACGTTAGTTTATAGTCGCGAAATGTTCCGGAACGTGCCTTCTTTTTCCGAAACACCATGGCCATTATAGACCACCGTTCCGAAACAGAAGAGGGTGTTCCGAAACGTCTAGGCCTGAAATTTTCCAATTTGCTGGTTTTACACAAATTTCCACCATTGAAACCCTTCTGACACATGTTCCAACACACATACATCATGAATAAATAACAGTGACTACCTATGCGAAACACAAGCTAAAACATAGCATCAATCTTGTAAGTTATAGGACTATAGGCATGCTTCCTAGATATCAAAATAGCAAAAAGGATAAAAACTACATTCAGGCTCAAACCAACGCTCAAAGTCCATTTACAAATCTGAGTAAGAGAAATAAACATGCTCAAGGTGTTCAACATCACCAAATATAACTAAGAGTGGAAATCCCTCCCATTGCCTCTTATTACACTAAGGTAAAACCACATACATTGCTTAGCCAAAAATGCTTGGATTCCACTTGCTTTCTTGCTGCCTCAAATGCTTAATTTTCTGCATTGATGAAACAAATGAGCGTAAGCATAAAGCTTAGTGAGGATCGCTAAAACAAACATTCATCAATGCATTTTATAAATCCAATATAACATCATTTGCAAGCCCATGCCTTCCTTTAAAACGTGCTCTTCAAAGCATGAATACACTTTTAAAACCACATGCTCATAGCATCATTAAAAACAACAGAAAAATCCTTTGCTCATGCTTAAACCAAGCATCACATGCATTCTAGCATAATACCCAAGCATCTCATGCTTAAACCATTATTCAACAACATTATATTGGCTCGCAAGTGATCAATCTCAACCATAACAAAACCAACACAATTGACACAATCAGATACGCGGATTACAAGCATTGTACCACACGCTTCATACACACTACCGGACTACACAAGGTTGAGATATACGACACAATCACAACCCCTCAACACCCGTGATGGAGATTAATGGCACAATCACAACCCCTCAACATCACTCATCGATAGTTGTATAATTCCACTAACGAGAGTACGGGACACATACCACAAGACTCACACACGGGATTAAACTATCCACCGTTGTGATCTTAACCTTAATCGTTAGGGTACTTGGATGGAGATTATGGCATAATCACAACCCCTCGACATCCAAGGCGACTTTATTCACGGTGCACCCAATCCTATAGCCGGCTAACTATATCCGATTAAAGTAACCACAAACCATTTCCATCACCTGCCAATATAATCATTTAACATCATTATTCCACTATTTTACAAGCATAAATCACAATGCCATTTTCTAAGCATAAACATGCTTAAACTCGAATGCATACATCTCATAAACCAAGGATCACCTACCAAGTGCATCCTTAACAAAATTGCATTAAACACTAGCAGTATCAATGCTCAAAACATGCTTTAAAATAGTAAATTAAACCATATTTAATTCAAGTGCATTTTCCAACAAAAACATAGCACATTCCGAGAGAGACTTTCGAATCACTTACTCTTGAGCTTAGCTAAGTGTTTCAAACTTACACTAAGCTCCCAAGACCACGCTCAAAATGTTACAAAGCTGGAAAATCCATTTCCACTCACCGATACGCGAAACCTTGCTCGCCGACGCGAAAATCACCCTTCCGAAGCCTCCAAAAATGCTTTGTTTGCTTCTCGATCAAGATCCCCTGTTTTTAAATCACCAAAACAGAGATCCAAATGCATTAAAATGCATTTCAACACCAGCAACTAAACACAAACTCGTTATTCACCAAAACCTCACCAATTTACCCATCCGAAATAATCGAAAACTCAATCGATTGCTTCCTAAACCATGCCCCGCCAACATACATCACTTTCAACCATTATTAAACATCAAAAAACATCTAAAGACAACCTAAACCCATCCATATACCTCCAGCAAGAATAACTTCATCATTTCACCTCAAAAACCCAACTAAAACCATCAAGAAACTCTAGGATCTCAAGGATTTCGGGATTTATATCGTCAAAGCCCTTTTTCAACATTATAATCAACTCAAAACTCATTTACAATCAATCCAAAACAGAGCTTAACAATACCTATCCGAAAATCAAGATTTAAAACATAATTTTGCAAGATTTTGATCTCAAATCAAAACTATAATAAAAACTAAGCCAAAAACAACATTTAGAAGTCAAAGATCTTGGGAATTTCAATAAAGAACCTAGATTGAAGGTTGAGAACGGGATTTACCTCCAATCCTTGCCTTCCTCAATGATTGACAAGTTTTTCCTTAACAAATCTTGAAGAATTTGAAGAGAACTCTTGAATTTGTTTAGAAAGCAAAGGGAGAGTGTTTGGGAGAAAAGATATCTGGAGAAAAGAGTTGGGGAAATGGTTTTGCTGAAATGAAAGTTAGTTACGTAAAATGAATTCTCAATTTCCAAATTAACCCATTTTAATTAAATTAAATCATTTCTATTTTAATTATCTAAAACTCTTTTAAAACACATGTTAATTTAAGGAATGTGTAATTGCACCATAGCTCCCTAAAGATTCTAAGATTTTGACTCCTTTTTGAAATTTTGCAATTTTCCATAGTTTTAAAACTTTACATTTTTTTCACTACCCAAAATGTACCACTTCCGAAGCTCTTTTTGTAAAATTGATTTGACCAATCCCTTAAACATGATTTTAGAGGATTTTAGCAATTTTACCATATTTTTATCGTTTCTCGATCCTTGATTTCCCTAAACCTCCTAATACGATTAGAACCGTTTTCGACCGGTCCGATCCAATGTCTAAAACATCTAGGCCCAAAACCAGGGCGTTACAAAAAGCCTCAAGGACACACGCTTTGTCTCAAAATCTACCCTAGCCCTATGTTCCACAAGTCAATCCATGCCCAAAATTACATCAAAACCATAAAACGGCAATTCCATCATACCCACGGGAAAAACATGACCTTGAACCATCAAAGGACATCTTATGTACATCTTTCTAACTACACCAGTCTCACCAAAAGAACTCGTGACACTCATACCCACATGTAATATCTCAACCGGAATATCTAACAACTTTGTATGCTCGCTCAATATATACGAATGTGTAGAACCGGAATCAATCAAAGAAAGCAAAGTCAAAGACTGTAACAAGAAATTACCTGCAATCACATCTGTGTCATTCCTGTCCTCACGATTCGCATAAACTCTACCTGGTCCACCTCCCTCGGGCTGGACTGCCACAACATGAGCCATATTTCTCTGACCATCAATTATAGGCTGAAAGTTACCTCGACCGCGCCCACGGCCTCTCTGATGCTCAACAGCTCGTGCAGGAGCAGGTCCATCCCTAGCCGGATGTGGACAATCATGCTTCAAGTGCGCTCGAGACCCGCAGTTACAACATGAGCCATAGGTACCCCAACACTCACCAAAATGACGTCTACCACACTTGGTACACTCAGGAGTACGATTTTCAGTCCCTTGGCCGTGATGGCCTCGCCCTGTATTACCACCTTCACGTCTATGATCTGTTGGGTCACGTCGGTACACCCCGTGGCACAGCGGAAAAATTAATCCGACGTAATCCAACCAGGATCCATGTACAGGAACGAATATAGGGTGAAAAGATGAAGAGTTACCTTTTAAAACTCTAGAAACTGGAAAACCGACAGTATGTCGGAATAACCACGTCAAGTAAAACCGGAATTGTCACAGGTTCGCAACGACCTCTACGGAGTCCACCCGAATAAAACGAACAAAGTTTCCGCCTCCCTAACACTTAGGGATAAATTTCGACATGTTTGAACACCTTTCAGGGAGAAGTCGAAATCCCTCCAGGGATTCTTGAGGGAGTCTGAAATCGACCATGAGTTCAACCAGGACTTGCAATCGAGCAAGGGAACCTTCAGGGATTTGCCAGGGGGCAAGTAAAACACCAGAAAAATATCGAACAGCTTCTTAGAGAGCTTTCTAGGATATGTCGAATTCCAGTGGGGAATCCCTAGGGGTGTTGTCGAAATCTTCAAGAGGAGGAAGAGGGATGGTTTGGTTGCTAGCCCTTGTCCCTTTAAATAGTATTCAGAGACTTAATTCCAGTTGAATTTCTTAAATCCAAGTTCAACAAAAATTCATAGAATCTAATTTTACTTGAAATTGGTTTATATTAAATATACATTATATTTAATAATATTAAATGAAATATATATATTTAATTATGTAGAATCTTATTCTACATAAAACATGGATTTAAATATACATTATATTTAATCCAAATATATATATATATATTTATTATATAGAATCTCATTCTATCTTTACTTGGATTTAAATATATTTAAATATATATTTTTAATTATGTAGAATCTAATTCTACATAAACTTGGAATTAAATATACATTATATAAATTCCAAATATATATATTTAAATTTCTAGAATCTTATTCTATAATATTTAAGTCTCTAAATATTTTCCATACTCTAAATAATATTTGATAAATACAATATTTATCGAATATTATTCCCATTTAAGGGAGTTGTCGATTTCCCCTATCCCAGAGGGAATTTTTGGCAACCTCCCTAAAATAGGGAGTATGGTTTCCAATTTTTGTTCGTTTCATTCGAAGGGTGTGACCCTTGTAGGTTCATGCAACGTTAGCTGCAAAATTAGAACTGTTCTAATTTTACAAACAATGAGTGGCATCTAGCAATACATCATTGCTACCTAAGTTGCATGAAGTCATGGTTTGACTTTCTTAATTCCTGAATAAACATCCTTTATGTATTTCATCCTTTTGTCCTTTATATCTTAGATGAACACAAGTCATGGGTTAGTCACATTTGCGTTGTCCATCTAGTGTTTCTTGATGTCTTGAGTAGATTATGATAAACGAATCTCTATGATATCTCATATCATAATATCCGAGCATGGCCATGCATTTTCTAATCTCACTCAATCAAGTGGCCAAAGATATTTCTGCCATTATGTAGGAGGGACAAATCCTTTCTTGATCAACCATATTTCACTACATAGGTCATCACGTATCCAATCATCAGTCTTTATAATGTAGTCATTTATGACACACATTTGACTATGTCAAAATACGTAAATCTTTATGTTGAAATCATGTTGATCTAAAGTCTAAGGATTATACATATGTTTATCATGAGCAATGTTGTGACTGTCACATAATTACCCAAGAAACAAGCTCAGAGCGGGTCAATCCAGTATGTTGTTCTCTAACAAATACTTATGTGTTGATTTTGACATCTCTATGTCAATAACAACACTTGTTATCAATCAATCACATATTAGTCTTTATATATTATCACTGTCCATACATGTAATAATATTCGACTAAGGATTCTATTTAACAATAATCGTATTATTGTATGGACATTATTATCCAATGGTTAGTTTGATGCACAGAAACATACCAAATGATAATAACGGCAATGCCATTACTTGATAAATCTAGTAAAATAGTATGTCTATTCAATCATCATATGATTGGTCTTTGGGCATACTCCAACAATCTCCCACTAGCACTAAGACCAATCATTCTCGTATCTAATACGATATGGCTTAGTGTAACTGACATGCTTATGTTGTGTCAAAAGCTTTGTAAGGGAGTTGACAAAGTTATCAACTTTGTGCGTATGTTGCATACTTTCACATCTCCAAGATGTAAGTACTTTAGAATATGTTTGGATTTATTGATGAGATCTGGGTTTTATATGCTTACGCAAAGGTTCCAACATAACAGAGTTATGTAGCATCTAATATGCTGGGAACAACCCTTAGTTCAGAAGTGAACCCTTTAGATCCAAACATCCTTCTTTATTGCTATGTTGAGTGTAATACATTCAGCCTATGTTGTAGAGTTAGATACTATATCATGTTGCTAACTCGTAGTACCTTTTATTAATGCAAAACAGATTGCGATCTTTAGTTCCTTTTGATGAATATG
Organism: Hibiscus tridactylites; assembly: GCA_958450335.1. Lineage (NCBI taxonomy): Eukaryota > Viridiplantae > Streptophyta > Magnoliopsida > Malvales > Malvaceae > Hibiscus > Hibiscus tridactylites. The sequence continues at coordinate 59,563,899 of OY288273.1, read as the reverse complement.
TCATCTACATACAATACTTAGGAAAGTAACAATGCTCCCACTAGCTTTTTTGAAAACAAGACTCCCTTTTGTTTCTAGATAAACCAAACCTTTTGATTGTATCTTCTGAAACGAATATCCCAACTTCGAGAAGCTTGCCTTAGTCTACGGATAGACCTTTGTAGCTTACATACCTTCCAAGTGTTTACTGGAGTGACAAAACCTTCTGGATGTGTCATGTACACATCTGTTTCAAGTTTTTTCCTTAGGAAAGCAGTTTTGACATTCCTTTATTTGATTCCATAAACATGGTATGTAACTACTTGCAAGTGAGATTAAGATGGATTAAGCATAGCTACAAGGAAGATGTTTTATCATAGTCTATACTATGAAGTTTGTCGAAAACTTTTAGCGACGAATCACCCTTTGTATGTTTTATCATCCATGTCGTTTTTCCTTTTTGAAAAAAAAACTCATCCATACCTCTTAGGTTTTACCCTTTTAGGTAACCAAATTCTATACTTGGTTTTAGACATGGATTCCATCTCATATCTCATGGCTCTTAGGCATTTCTCGAATTTTGGGCTCACCATTGCTTTCTGATAAGATCTAGTCTTTATCTTGATCCGAAAAGAAGACTGTTTCCATGTACGGAGAGTGAGAAATCCATATTTCTCAAGTATATGGTATTCTCTTAAGGATCAACACAATGGTTGTGTTTTGTTCCAATGTTCCTTGATCATTTGTGGAACATTCTCAATCTTTGGTTCATAAATTTGTTGTCTAAAATTTCTTCACATTCCAAATTCTATTTTTCCTTTTGTGAGAGGTAATCTCTTTCGAGAGAAACTCTCGTTTGAGCAACAAACATTTTGTTCTCGTCTAAAAATGAAATCCCTTAGTGATAAACTATCGTTTGAGCAGCAAATATTTTGTTCTCGTTAAAGTTGAAGAAATAATATCCCTTTGTGAGAATTAATCTCTTTCAAGATAAACTCTTGTTTGAGAAACAAACGCTTTGTTCTCGTTAGGATAAACAACAAATGGAGTTTTTAAGGTTCGAACTTTGTAAACATTTTAACATGTAAGTAACCTTAAAACTTCAAAGGTATTCTAGAACAATTCTTTTAAGTATGAGAGTTGTTTTTCTAGTGTGTAAAGAAGTCGAAAATGACTTGTTCTGAATCAAAACATGTCTAACATATTTGATTCTCTTTCAAAGACTTTTCGTTCCACTTGTAGGATTAAATTATGGGACAATCCCATATTCTTTGAAAGTTCATCAAACTTTAAGTATTCTTGAATTTGATCTCATCAAGTTACCTTAATACTTTTTATGAGTTTGAGATTAGTCATTTGTTTTATTTATCTTATAAATATTATTGATTTGATTAGTTTAAAGATCATTGATTCGTTGTGCCATTAGAGATTAAAAGAATAACATTTATTTAAATAATCTCAAAATTAAAATATCTTGTCCTTACAAGATAACTAAAACTTAGGCACAAAATAATAATCTTAAAAACTAAAACAAATCTATTTAAGCAAAAACACATGTCCTAATGGATGATGTAGCAACTCTTGCTTTATTTCCATTCGCAGGTCCATGTCTATTCCGATGCCTTCTCTTTAGAAGCCTCTGAGGTTGATGCCTCACTCGTTTTTGCTTTCTTGACTTCTTGTAGGTGTGTGGGGCAGTTTCTCTTCCAATGTCCGGTCTGGCCGCAATGGAAACATTTTCCATCCTTCTTGATTCCCTTCTAAGGTTTCAATGCCTCCTTTCCATCGGTTTTGGTCTTACCATCACCTTTAGACTTTGCTACCGATTTACCTTTCTTCTTGCCCTTGCGGACCATCAGAACAGGTTTAGGTCCTACCTTCTTCAGGTTGATTTCAGCAGTTCTCAACATGCCGAGCAACTGTGGCAGCGTCTTGTTAATTTCATTCATATTAAAATTAAGGACAAACTGATTGAAACTATCTGACAATGATTGCAGGATGACATCAGTAGCTAATTCGTCTTTCAGCGGAAAGCTGAGCTTCTCCAACGTTTGGATATAGCCCATCATTTTGATGACGTGAGCTCTTACGGGAGATCCCTCACTCATCTTGCATTGAAACAGAGCTTTAGAGGTCTCGTACCTCTCTTGACGAGCTTGCCCTTCATAAATCTCCTTGAGATTTTGAATCATATCATAAGCTACCATGTCCTCATGTTGCTTCTGAAGCTCAGGGGTCATGGAGGCAAGCATAAGACAACCGACATCCAGCATGTTGTCCATGTGTTTCTTAAACTTGTCTTTGTCAGCTCTGGAAGCAGTGGCAACCGGCTCATCAGGAACAGGTTCTTCAATGACATATTCCTTCTTTTCTTGTTTGAGAACAATTCTCAAATTGCGGAACCAATCAAGGAAGTTTATGCCATTGAGCTTATCATTCTCAAGGATAGATTGCAGAGGTAGAGTATTATTTGCCATTAATTCTACAACAAAGAAAATATGCTACATAAGTTTTACTAAATTTTAAATTTTATAGATAGGTCTTTACTATAAATTTACTCCCACTATTTTCTTCAAAATTAAAAACCCTCTAGTTTTAATTTCGGAAAAATGTTTCGACAGTTTTTCTAGTGAGTGAGGATCCGTATTTCACCATTCCTAAATTAGCTTTGGCCAGTCCTTTAGGAAATGGTTATTTAGGTAAGTAACACCTTACTAATTACATCTCATGTAATTCCTCATCTTTTGGCGAACAACTCTTGTTCATTAAATCAACTTATGATTATCCAAAACTTTTAACCACTAGGTTTTCTAATCCTATTAGAACAACCCAGCTAAGTCAATACCAATATCTCAAACGGCGAATATCACTAGCTTATTCTTCGCGTTTAACTAAGATAGATAAATGTGACATTGCTTTGGCAAAGCTCGCATTATATTGATCGAAGCTTTAACGAGGGTAAATATTAGATGGTTAAAACAGACTTAGAATTATAGTGAGGGATTTACTTAATTATCTCATCATTTTAACATTGATCCTATCAATAGAACTATGTTTAATCATGCTTATAAAACATCCATTGTATCGCATACAAGGTAAATATAAGCGGTAAATAAATATGCAATGATTATAGCCCTTCTTAACCTAAGGCGACCCGTCCCAAGCCAATGGGAGGACCATTCTACTGAAGATAGAATCTACTTCTGAAACGCCTGGTCCACCAGGGAAGGCCCACCACGCTGCTATGTTGGTCCTTGCTTTATCTCCATGAGTATTTACAATTTTTAGAAACTTGCGTTACATGCGAGGGAGTGAGATGAGAAGAGAGCTACAATAGAAGATAGAGAAAGGCACGACACGCAGGCCGTATTAGTAAAAACCAAAACTATAAGGGCTATGGGCTATAACCATACAAAACAAACACCGTGCAATCAAACATGCATTTCAAACATCGTGCGAACAAAGTAACGACATGTTTACAAAGTTTTAAACTGATTATCCCTATGTTGCGGTTAATGGGCCAAAGAAGGATCGCGAGGTTTCATAAACCATTTGCGTTAACGAACAAATGCACCAGGTAGGTCAACATGAAAGAGAGGTGGCGCACTAAGCACACTTATGTACCAGATCTTTGATGATGTCAATCCTAGACATGCATTTTTCATAACATCTAACCATAACTCTTATGGATTCATCATGAAAGATAGTTTGATAACTTTCATCAAATTAAAAGGCCTTTTAGAGATTTCATAAATCTATGAAACTACGAACAACTACTTTTTCTCTAGACTAACTATTAGTTTTAACATGTTAACATTTAACATTGAAGCAACCTAACATAGTTATGATTAACTCTTAATCATTCAGTGATAATCGAAATAAGTCTTTATTAGGTGTGATACGACAAACGATAAATATCTAAATCGAATCAAACAGCATGCATCTCATACATAAACATCACCCAAGAATTTAAGTCTGAATTCGTATGATACAAGTGGCTCTGATATCACTGTTGGGTCACGTCGGTACGCCCCGTGGCGCAGCGGAAAAATTAATCCGACGTAATCCAACCAGGATCCATGTACAGGAACAAATCCGGGGTGAAAAGATGAAGAGTTACCTTTTAAAACTCTGGAAACTGGAAAACCGACGGTATGTCGGAATAACCACGTCAAGTAAAATCGGAATCGTCACAGGTTCGCAACGACCTCTACGGAGTCCACCTGGACAAAACAAACAAAGTTTCGCCTCCTTAACACTTAGGGATAAATTTCGACAGGTTTGAACACCTTCTAGGGAGAAATCAAAATCCCTCCAGGGATTCCTGAGGGAGTATGAAATCGACCAGGAGTTTAACCGGGACTTGAAATCAAGCAAGGGAACCTTCAGGGATTTTCCAGGGGGCAAGTAGAACACCAGAAAAATATCGAACAGCTTCTCAGAGAGCTTTCTGGGATATGTCGAATTCCAGTAGGGAGTCCCTAGGGGTGTTGTCGAAATCTTCAAGAGGAGGAAGAGGGATGATTTGGTTGCTAGCCCTTGTCCCTTTAAATAGTATTCAGAGACTTAATTCTAGTTGAATTCCTTAAATCCAAGTTCAACCAAAATTCATAGAATCTAATTCTACTTGAAATTGGTTTATATTAAATATACATTATATTTAATAATATTAAATGAAATATATATATTTAATTATGTAGAATCTTATTCTACATAAAACATGGATTTAAATATACATTATATTTAATCCAAATATATATTTTTTTATTATATAGAATCTCATTCTATCTTTACTTGGATTTAAATATATTTAAATATATATTTTTAATTATGTAGAATCTAATTCTACATAAACTTGGAATTAAATATACATTATATAAATTCCAAATATATATATTTAAATTTCAAGAATCTTATTCTATAATATTTAAGTCTCTAAATATTTTCCATACTCTAAATAATATTTGATAAATACAATATGTATCCTATATTATTCCCATTTAAGGGAGTTGTCGATTTCCGTTATCTCATAGGGGATTTTCGGCAACCTCCCTAAAATAGGGAGTATGGTTTCCAATTTTTGTTCGTTTCATTTGAAGGGTGTGACCCTTGTAGGTTCATGCAACGTTAGCAGCAAAATTAGAACTGTTCTAATTTTACAAACAATGAGTGGCATCTAGCAATACATCATTGCTACCTAAGTTGCATGAAGTCATGGTTTGACTTTCCTAATTCCTGAATAAACTTCCTTTATGTATTTCATCCTTTTGTCCTTTATATCTTAGATGAACACAAGTCATGGGTTAGTCACACTTGTGTTGTCCATCTAGTGATTCTTGATGTCTTGAGTAGATTATGATAAACGAATCTCCATGATATCTCATATCATAATATTCGAGCATGGCCATGCATTTTCTAATCTCACTCAATCAAGTGGCCGAAGATATTTCTCCCATTATATAGGAGGGACAAATCCTTTCTTGATCAACCATATTTCACTACAAAGGTCATCACGTATCCAATCATCAGTCTTTATAATGTAGTCAGTTACGACACACGTTTGACTATGTCAAAATACGTAAATCTTTATGTTGAAATCATGTTGATCTCAAGTCTAATGATTATACATATGTTTATCATGAGCAATGTTGTGACTGTCACATAATTACCCAAGAAACATGATCATAGCGGGTCAATCCAGTATGTTGTTCTCTAACAAATACTTATGTTTTGATTTTGACATCTCTATGTCAATAACAACACTTGTTATCAATCAATCACATATTAGTCTTTATATATTATCACTGTCCATACCCGTAATAATATTTGACTAAGGATTCTATTTAACAATAATCGTATTATTATATGGACATTATTATCCAATGGTTAGTTTGATGCACAGAAACATACCAAATCATAATAACGGCAATTCCATTAATTGATAAATCTAGTAAAATAGTATGTCTATTCAATCATCATATGATTGTTCTTTGGGCATACTCCAACATGATCATGATGGGGTCTCATATCCTTGTGCCTCTTGGCACGGTCCCTATCCCACTCGATGGTCCTTTTTCCTAAACTAGATCCACCTCTACGATCAGTAAGTCCCAAAGATTGTTCAATGTCCTTGGCCCTAACGACCAAAACATCAAAATTTGTATAGTCAGAAGCCAACATGTAGGTCTTCACTTCCGGGATCAAACCATATCAAAAACGTTCACAACATTCCCTCTCAGTGGGAACCAACACAGAAGCATACTGACTCAGACGTACGAATTGTACCTCATACTCGGATACGGTCATGCTACCCTGAAATAAAGCCATGAACTCTCTCTTCTTCTCGTCTAGGTATCGAGGACCTAGATACTTCTTATGAAAAGCAGTCCTAAAAAATTCCCAAGTAACCTCGGCCTCTGGCATACCCATTGTGATGGTAGTCCACCAAGGATAGGCATATCCCTGAAGCAAAGAGACGATACAACCTAACTTATGTGCATCAGAGCACTCCATTTGTCCCAAAATACGAACTGTGCTCTCAAACCATACCTCTAAACCCTTGGGTGACAATCCCCGAAACTCGACTCCATCAAAGCTACGAGTCGTTCTAACGGCAGACCAGAAACTGCACTCTGAGGTGGTGCTGCAACCCGAACACCCGCTAAAGTTGTTTGAATAGCCTTGATTGTAGCCTGAATCAACGGATTCACATCAATGCCAGCATGTCCCTGACCAACCTGGGGTCCAACACCTCTGACATTCACTCCACCACCACCCGGAGGAGAAGGAAGAGGCAAGTTCTCCCCTCGCACATACTCAAAGTTCTTAATTCACTTAACCCTCGGATTATCCATTCTGGGCCTTCCCTTCAGTCTCACCATGCTAACATGTGCAAAACTAAACAATAAACACAACAAGTGAAATGATTTGGGGTCAGCAAGGAACAAGGTCCAAGGTGCTCAAGTCTTTAAACTTAAAATCACTTACAATAACAGTATACTAGCAATGGGTGCCTTTAACTATCTCCTAACCAACACAAAGAAAACCATAAGCATGCTTACAATCACCGTGCATCACAACCAACAAGCTTACACAATAAAACATACCTCACTTACCTTTCGGCTTTGTGGAAACTCAAAGAACCTAAGCGAAACCTAGGCTCTGATACCAACAAATGTAACCCTCTCGACCCAGCCTAGCCACCAGACATCATTGAACGAGTTACACAGGGGAAACCGAAGAGAAACATGTTAAGGCTTCAATTCGATTAGCAACCCTAAAAAATTTTATAAAATTAATCTCGTCTAAATGCCATTATGCAACCTATGTGAGGAAACAAGCAGCGGAAAAGCAAACAAGAACATGAACCAAGCAAGGCGGACATTAGAGGTTGACTTTTAATGATTTTACTACAGGTCGTATCGATATACCTAAAGCCCGTATCGATACACCTTCAACGGTCAAACTCCCCAAGGTCAACTTCAAGAGGTCGTATCAATACCATTCAAGGTTGGTATCGATACGCCCTTAATGGTTAAGCTCTCAAAGTCAACTTCAAGGACTGTATCGATACACCTAAGGCTCGTATCGATACCCTAATTTATCGCCAAAATCTCAAATTTCCAGATACCAAAACAGGTATCAGTACGCCCCCGCATATCGATACGTTAGGCTTAAAACAGGGGACCGTATCGATACTGCCCTTGAGCGTATCGATACCCTATGCCCAGAAAAACAGATTTCAGTAGATTAAGCATAAGGAAGACAGCACAAACACACTAAGCAAACATTCAATCAAATCATAAACACGCATACAACTTAAGGCAACCATGAATGCTCATAAAAAACAAGATAAGCATTCAACGAGACAATATTCAACAAGGCAAGGTTCATAAAGGAAAATATTCATGCTTAACATTCACCAAAGAGGTCAAAAGCCAAACCATAGCATACTTCAACATAATAAGAGGCATTACAAGCCAAACACAACCAAACAAACTTGTCTAAAGCAATGTGGCATATCAATAACCCCTTAAACCAAAAGGTCATATCCCATTGCTTAATACTAATTATTGAAGTATAAAAACCATACTTGAGCAAAATCAACCCCTTGGATTTTCCCCTGTTCCCTGAGCTGCTCCGAAAGTATAAGGACATGCATTGTTAGAAAAGGTAGCGTAAGCATTTTAAGCTTAATGAGCGGTGCTCAAAACAGTAGCTATAACAATGCAGTTTTAAAACCATAGTTTGCTTGAAACCAAAACCATTTCCAAATCATTTCCCTCATGCTTGAACACATACAAACATGCATTTAACATCTCGTGCATTTACCAAATGCAACCACAAGCCATAAGCTTACCTCATGATCATTCTCATCATACAAGCAAAGCAACCAACTACATGCATAAGCATAAATGGTAACGAACAATAAAACATGCTTAACATGAGAAATTAGAGCACCATGGGTATATTGACATTTAACAATTTTACTCGGATATGCGGATAGTTCTCAAACTCACTAGACACTTCCGGTGGAATCTCACATCACCGTACTCACTCGTCTAGTAAAACATAGCTTCCGGTGGAATCTCACATCATCGTACTTCCCCTTAGTGGAATCTAGCATCACTAAGGCCACGTGCGACTTTTACCCCGAGTGCACTCACATCCTATTGGTCGACCAACTATATCCGGTAATAAGATTTCACATTGTCAATAACCCACCAAACCAACACTTACCTTGTGTTATCATGGTCACAACCATAACCAACATGGGATCAATTAAAGCAATCAAATGTGTACACAAGGATATTCATGGCAACATGCACTATGGAAATCATTCAAACGCAGAGTAGATATTATCAAAAATAAAGCCTAAAACGCATTAAAACTTACTCTTGAGCTTAGATTGGCTTATCAAGCTCAATCTAAACCCTCAAAATACATCCTTAACCAAGTTAAGGCTTAGAAAACAATTCCACTCATTGGTACAACCCAAACAATAGCCGAAACACCAATTTCAAGCCCCTACAACACCCGGTCTCGCGTTCGAAGAGCCCAAATTTGTTTCCCTTGTTTCTAACCAACTAAAAAATGGAGCATTAGACCTAATTCAAGCCCCCCAAACTTGCAACAACACAGAAACTCAACATCTATCATCGAAACCAATCGATTCACAGTCGTAAACACTTGGAAACATTGCCAAAATGACTCAAACCAACTAGTAGCCAAAACCCAACGAAATTACCATCAAAATCACACCTTTCAACATCCAAAACACTTACCCAAAGTCTAGGAACCATCAGCCTAAAGTTCTTCACAAGAACAAACCAAAAACCCAAATTCTCAACTTCAAAAACCCCTCCTTTATGCTAGTTTCGGGTTTCCCATTATTAAGCCACTAACCCAACAGTATTAGAACATCAAAGCAAAGTTAAACACACTTTTAAACCTAGCATCAAAGAACCTAAACGAAAATTCCCTCATTTTCCTCTTTTTCCAACATAAAGCATTTTGGAAATAAACTTAAACAATGAGTTAAGGTAAGATTTCATCAACAACAAGTTTAAGGAAGAGAAAATCAAAACAAGAAAAAGATTACCTTGAAAGCTTCCTTGGATGAAGTGCTTGGATCAATGGAATAGTGAAAAGGATGGTGTTTGGAAAAGATAACGTGAAATGAGCTCTTTTTGGAAGATGATGGTTATTTTCAAAATCATTTCTAATTTCAAAATTCCTTTTTTACCCTTTTTTTCTTTAAAAACCTTAAAATTGTTTATTAAAAATGTTTCTCCAAAAATTAGTTTAACCCGAATTAGTTTAACCAAACTCGATTATCTCCTGGGCCCTAAACTCGAGCGTTACACGGTTTTCAATTAGACCAGTTTTATGGGTGTTACAAATGGAAAATTAGAGTGATGGAAAACTAGAAGGTTGAAAAATATATGTTTTTTCTTTCCATCGGTGTGCTTGGTTGAGAGGATAGAAAACTAAAAAGAAACTAAATTTGTTTTCTCTCTATTGCTTGGTACAATGGAAAAGTGAGAGGAAAGCAAATTAAACTTTGAAAACTATAATTTAGTACAATATTTTTAATATGATTCTTATTATTCAATTAGTCCTAAAAAATTTATTCAATCTGAAATTGACAACTATTTGTTTCTAATTTTTATAATTTAATCTAATATTTTTTAATATAGTTTTAGTTATGTTCAATTTAATCCCTAAACTTTTTTCTTTAATTTAAAATTAACACATATGTATTTCTAATTTTTTATAATTGAGTCTAATATTTTTAATATGATTTTAATTTTTTTCCAGTTTAGTCCCAAAAAAATTATTTAATCCGAAATTGACCTCTGTTTATTTCTAATATTTTATATTTTAGTCTAATAGTTGTATAATTTAATCCACGGAGTTTGATTGTCAATGTATGTTGAGATATTTATTTTGATATAATTCAATGAAAAATGTTTTTGGGCTTGAACAAATATTGCAAAATTAGTTAAAAGTCCATTCATCTTGAAAAATATATTTGAAAGATTTTTGAAAAGTTTTCTTGACTCAAACAAATATTTTAAAGTATTTTAAAAGTTTCCAACGGCTAGTTTTTCAACGGCTGGATTTTTCATTCCACGCTATAAATACAAGTCAATGACACTTGAAGGAAGGAGTGGATGGACATCCAAGTTTAAAGATCAAGAGAGTAGAGTTTTTTTATTGTTTTATTTTGTAATCTCTTGTATTTTTAGTCTAATCCTAGTGAGCCAAGCTGTGTAAACACCCACCTAGAGAGGTTATTAAGTTTACATTGTCAAGACCTCATTGTTGAGGGATAGGACCACCTAGAGAGGTTATTAAGTTCACATTGTCAAGACCTCATTGTTGAGGGATAGGTTCTAGTTTATCCTTGTAAAAACTAGGAGAGTGTTCTATCTTAGCCCGTGAAAAGATATGGTTGTAAAGGTTTCCTCTTGAGCCTGGAAAAAGGAAAAAAATTCATAGTGAATTTGGGAAATCCTTAGTGTGGATGCTAAGGTAGTGGATGTAGATCTTGGTTAGAAGGTCGAACCACTCTAAAATCGATCGTGTCAAATTGTCATTTCTTTCGTTTTTTGTTTTCCTAATTTCAAAAGAAACTTCTACACCCTTCATCAGCGCTAATTTTAGTTGAAGACATCAAGCCTAACAATTGGTATCAGAGCGAGACTCAAATCGGTAGTTTAATAACCATCGAGAAGATCTTAGGAGTGCTTGATCCATTTCTACATTCAACCGACCTTGAAGAGCGAATATGTTCGACATCAAGCTTAAGGAATCAAGATGAACCATTTTTCCTCTCATTTGCAAAGGTGGCATGCTCACATATTAAAGATGGGTAACCTCTAAGCTTAATCTCTTTGATTATTTGGATACTTATTTTTTTAAAGCTCGTGCATTTTTTTATTGTTAATTTTTTTATAAATGCATGACATCGAAAGAGTTTTTATGCATAAGTGTGTTTAACATGCTCATTCTTATTATTGCATAAACTCTAAAAGACTTGGATAAATTGAATTTCATGGATTTTAAAACTTGATACTTTTATTGAAATTCAATGATTTTCTTAAGTATCAAAATATTTTTGAGCTAAAATTTTAAGTGGAATGCACTTATTAAGGGGAGCTTTTATTTTCAAAAGAATCTACTTACTCTCCATTGTTATTTTGAACCTTAAATGATTTTGAATTATTTTTTATATAACAAAAAGGGAGGAGAGATACATTTGAAAAATTAAATTTCAAAAAGAAAATGGGGAGCTTTTATGTTTTCTCAAAATATTCTCTTTTTCTAAAATTATTTTTCTAAGGGGGATAAATTTTAAAAATAATTTTTCAAGTGGTTTCGTTATATCAAAAAGTGGGAGATTGTTGAGATATTTATTTTGATATAACTCAATGAAAAATGTTTTTAGACTTGAACAAATATTGCAATATTAATTCAAAGTCCATTCATCTTGAAAAATATATTTGAAAGATTTTTGAAAAGTTTTCTTGACTCAAACAAATATTTTCAAGTATTTTAAAAGTTCGCAACGGCTAGTTTTTCAACGGCTAGTTTCCAATTGCTAATTTTTTCACTCCACACTATAAATACAAGCTAATGACACTTGAAGAAAGGAGAGGATGGACATCCAAGCTTAAAGATCAAGAGGGTAGAATTTTTTATTGTTTTATTTTGTAATCTCTTGTATTTTTAGTCCAATCCTAGTGAGCCAAAAATGTGTAAACACCCACCTAGAGAGTTTATTAAGTTAACATTGTCAATACCTCATTGTTGAGGGATAGGTTCTAGTTGATCCTTGTAAAAACTAGGAGAGGGTTCTATCTTAGCCTGTGAAAAGATAGGGTTGTAAAGGTTTCCTCTTGAGCCTAGAAAAAGGGAAGAAATTCATAGTGAATTTGGGAAATCCTTAGTGTGGATGCTAAGGTAGTGGATGTAAACCTTGGTTAGAAGGTCGAACCACTCTAAAATCGATCGTGTCAAATTGTCATTTGTTTTTCGGTTTTTAATTTCCTAATTTCAAAAGAAACCTCTACACCCTTCATCAGCGCTTATTTCGGTTGAAGACATCGAGCCTAATAATGTAACTCCTAATACCCGATCCAAACGAATCCATCCCGAATATAGAATGCTACAAAAGGCCCATTTGTGGCCTAAAATAGTTTTTTTTTAAACAAGCATATTCGATTACATAAAAGTAAATAACCAACATGAAAATAAAGCGGAAACAATTAATTAAATAATGTCACCCAAGAAAATAAACCTTTAAAAACTTTATAAAAAATAATTTAACAAAAAGGCATTTTGATAATTTTACAAAATTTAAACCCAAAAAACATTCAAAATTTAAATACAAGTAGAAACATAGTATACCTATATTTTTCTAAAAATAGAACTTCAAATCGAAGTAAATTTAATTAAATTGAGGTTTAGGGACTAAAATGTAAATACTTCATAAGTTTGATTCTAAGTTAAAAACTCAATTTTAAGTCCATTTTAGACTCATTAGTTCCAAATAGACTTAATGCTAAATTCATGTTGAGATCAGATTTGAAATAGAGTGTTAATTGTAAAAATAAGTAGTTTATGGTCCATTTTGAAATTATTCATAAAATACAGGGACCAATGTTTTAAAAAGTGAAATTAAATACTCCTTTATGAAATCAATATCATCATTAATATGTAGACCAAGTTTCAAGTTAATCCAAGCTAAAACGAGCCCTTAATTGCAATTATAAAATTAGTGGTTGAAATGTAAAGTTTGCAATTATAAGATATTGGACTAAATTATAAATTAGAAATAAATAGAGGTCAATTCCAAATCAAATAAAATTTGATGGATTAAAAATATTGAATTTAGTAATAAAATTAGAAACAAAATTGGTGAATTTTAGATTAAATAAAAAATTTAAGGACTAAACTAAACAAAAAATAAAAATATTAGATGAAACTATAAAATTAATTTATAAATATGGTAAAAATAAAATTAAACTTTTTAAATATAATTTGGTAATTATATTATTAAACTATGATAAATTTTACTTTTCTTTCCGATTTTTCACTCAATTTTGGAGAAAAAATTATTTGTATAGAAGTAAAAAAAAATACTTCCTCTCTTATTTTTTCCTTTCAATTTTCCACTCTACCAACCAATCATTACATTCATTTTCATTCCAAATTTCTTTTCTCTTCTTTCTCCCTTCCATTTTTTCATCCAACCAAGCAAAACTTTAGTTAGAAAAAAAGTTATTTTCAAAATTTTGTGAGAAATATTATTTTGTAACTTTAAATATTTTTAATTATGTTTAAAACATTATAAAAAATCAGTAATCAATTGGTCTAACAGTATAAGGTATTGGGCCTTCTAAGCAAAGTCAGTGATTCAAATCTTTGTATTGCGAAAAGAGCAAAGTGAATTACAGTAAAAAGGTTATCCCATAATTGGTCTTTATAATATCTTGTCTCAATTAGTCAACTAATAAATTAAATTATGATATTTATACCCAAAAAATATTATAAAAGTTAAAATACTTATTTTTCAAACATCTCGAAAAGTATACAACCACGCATAATTTGCACGTAATGAGGAAAAAAAAGAGGTTAAAACACTATAGATCTCATGGTCTCAACTTTTATCGAACATGTGATGTCTCAATGGCTAAAAAAATAGTTTGAAGATAAAACTGATCATTTAACATTGTATTTAGCATCAAAAAGGTAAAAGGGCCTTGCACTGCACCAACAAGAAATATAAACAAACAAGTAAATGAGAAGGAATTCCCACATATACACTGCAAAACATAGCATAAAAAGATATTGCAGTTTATCCCCAATTAATTTGATTAAGTTTACGCTTTTGGTTAAAGAACAAGATCTGTACTTACAATGACCTATAAAACCCAAGTAAACCAACCATATCCGTGCATGACTTAACCAATGATTCAAATTGCAGTCATGGATGCATTCCGATTCATTGTGTTTACTACGATTATGGTCATATGTTGCCATGGTCAATTGTGGTAAATAGCGGCGGTGAAGGCCAAAACTGGAGAATGACGGGTGTAATGTCACGTTCCAACTCGGGATTCAACTACTGTCACTAAGAACTTGCAAGTGAGAAATCACATTCTCAAGCATAGAGAAGTGTGTCATGAACCTGTCATGAAGTTCAGCAGACTCTAAGTGGTTAGTTTGCCACTGTGAAAGACTGCCACTAATAACTTTCAAGCCATCTTGCAGCAGTTCCACTCCCCTGTTAATCCCATCAGGAAGTTTCCTTCTCTTGTTTGATTGATTTTCATCATCAATATCCATTTTATCACATCTTGCACCATCTAAATTGATACTTGAGACCTTCTGAACCATTTGTCTTAGAGCCAAACCTTCCTCAAGAAGTAGCAGCTGCTGCTCGGAGCTGCTGGACATAACAGCAGGAAGAGCCCTTTCTTTCTCGAGAAAAGCCTTAAACTCAGACATAAATCTGTCTTCGTTCGCATCATTTCCGGATCCTAGATCATATGAAAGTGCTGCATCTTGAGGCATAAACCTCCATAGCTGATTGCAACTGGTACGAGCAGCAAAATACCCAAATGCTGCAATGCTTAGATGAACAAATGCCCAGTGCCTTTCTCTCAAAATCATGTGATACAACTCCCATACAGCAGTACTTTTAGGACAATTATCACTTTCAGACATTGTCGTGTTACTAATTCCAGCCAAAAAAAGTGCCAGTTCAGGTTTGCATTGGTTCAAAAGAGTATCAGAAGCTGCTGGCCCCGAAACAAACAAATTGTGAAGCTCCAAGATGACTTCCTCCATTTCTTCAGATTCATATAGGTGACTCAAATTTGAGCTAATCCCTAACGTCTGACTCAAAAGCTTACAACAAACTTCCTTCAATTTGTCCGCAGAATTCCTGTAGCCACAAATAATAGCAACTAGGAACTTCAAGGTCTTCATGTCTGTGTCGGATACGGTCACCTGGCTGCAAGAAATAGTAATTTCATTCAGTATTGTAACTAACAAATCAATTTGAAACGCCAGAAATAGAATCAAAGTTCTTGTTACAAGAAAAATATTTCGGCAGATCTTTATGGTAGAAATGAAAGAAGGCTACATAAGCATTTATGAAACTCGGATTCAGGTGTGTCAAATACAGGAATGATAAATATTTTTTCAGTTTTCCATGCGTTGCAAGGGTCATACCCCTATACCTATGTCTAGATATAGGTCACGAGAGCCAAATATGGATACTACAGGAAAAATGAAGAGATGAAGTAACATAGATTAGCATGCAAGGAAAGCATATCAAATGAGTGGGCAGAGAATCCTTTATCTGAGAAAATTACAGTACCTGCACTTATAGTTATGTGATTTTATTCGGTTTGCTCGAAAAGAATTAGGAACTTCAACAAAACATTGCAAATCATGACTGAATTAACAGAGTGGCAGAACTTACAGTGACCGCAATGAAGCAGATAATGCAAAAACTGGAAGCCCAAATTCAGGATTGGAGAGTGTCAATGATTTGTCATCAAAACTATCAATGAAACCAAAATAGTCAGAAATGATTCTTTCTTTAGCAATACTTTTCATGTTTTTTGATAGCGAGTTCAGTGGAAAGCCTTCCAAAAGCAAGGCTGTATATAGAACTGATGATAATTGAGATCTATCGTCACCAATCACAGAACTATAAACACAATCCACCACTGCTGTCCTGCTGTATAAGAGAAGTATGCAGACCGATTTCGCCATTTTCCGGAGACTAGAATCTGGAACAAAAACTGATTCTGGAGATGATACTAACTTCATTAATGCACATAGTTCAAGGATGATGCCACACACCAACTCTAACTCAGCGTGCCGAACCAAAAAGCACCAAAGTTCCATTATGATTTCCGAGCAAAGAAAATGAGGATGCAGGAAATTCTTAACCAGGAAAGACTCAAACTCCTCCCAAGCTAAAGTTGAAGATACCACTATCATAAAGGTTTTTAAGGCTTGCAAGAGAGCTGAAAACATGGGCTCCCAAGTTAACTCCACAGTTTTTCCAGAAACATGCAATAGCGGAATCTGTGATACAAGAATGGAAGAATAAACCTCTTCATCGATTATTGAATTTATAAACCAATCAAGTTTCGTGGCAATCAGAAGTTTTACATCGTCCACTAGATCATTGGGGTATCTCAGAAAACTGGAAAAAATTGCCACTTGACCAAGCACCAATACTTTTGATCTAGGCATAGTATCACAATTCACTGAAAATATCTCATCCAATGAAGTCATCCTACATTTACTAATGGGATTTTCATTAACATCTGACCAGCAGTCATCAAAGAATAACCAATCAACAAGTTCATATTTGTATTCCTGCTTCACATCAGTTGAATTTAGCAAAGAACTAAGCAAATCCAAGGATGTTTTCTCCAAAAGTTCTGCCATAACCTCACTGACATCTTTCATAAGTTTTTCATTGCTCACTAATATTTTAAAGGTTGAGATCAGCAAGACACAGAGTGCTAAATCTCTATAAACCGTATGTGCCTGACATGGATACAGGGAAGATATCTTTACTGCATTAATCAGGTAAAACTTTATTGGAACAAATATCCTTCTAGCTTCAGTTACAGAAACAGTCTCCATAGGAGAAGACCAACTCTCAGCTGCACATTTCAGAGAACTATTGGCGAGTGAAATTAAAGTCACAACAATATCCGATACCTTCACTTTTAACGGCAGCTTTCCCTTGGATAGCTGAAGCAAGGTGACCAAACCTTTCCATGACACATTAAGAATGGTTACAAGACTTCCACCATCATTTGCAGCAAGAATTCCCAATTCAAACAGTTTTTCTACTGTAATTGTTGTTATGTTCATGACATGATTCATAATGCATGTCTGTTTACATTCCATGCTGTTCTCATTATTTTCAATGTCTGTACCAGAAAAACCCCAATCTGTTTCTTGGTGATACTCCTTGCAGAGTCTTATTGAAGCATCAATGACTGCTTGTGCAGCCTTTAAAACCTCTCCCCCAATTGAGTCAATATTCTGTTTGAAAAAGAAAAAAGAACAAAAAAATCCAAGACTTGAGCAGAAGATGATGCCAACTAGATCTTCTGATAACAGAAAACACAGCAGGAAGCAATATAATTTCTTCATAAAAAATGCTTTCAGACATGGATGTTTTGATAATTAATTGAATTGCACCAATACCATTTCCACAAAGTTATTAAAGAAGATATTATCCATATTGAAAGATAAGAAATCAAGTAAGAGAAAATGATGTTGAAATTTGCCATCCCAAAGTGAATCAGCATAGCAGGAAGCAAGGAAGTGCCAAAGCATAACCCATTGAGTAGTAAAGTGATAAAAGCTCAGGCTAACTTACATAATTGAGGGTCACCTTAAACAAAATTCTATCTCACTTACAGCTTGATTTATTAAATGTATGTTTATAAACCTTATGAGGGTGTGTTTTAAGACTTCATTGAGGTATGTTTCTAAACTCTATATCAAGAAGACAGAATTAAGATCTAACATTGGATTATTTTAGTCTTATAACTTGAAGTATAAAGAAAAGGGAAGCAGTAAATATTAAACTTCTATTATAGTCTTCTATCTCTATGTTTCCTGGTATTTACCAAGTGAACAACATTAGCCACATTTTGACTACACTACCTTACATATTGAGACCACTAATTCCAAAGCTTAAAATGGATCCCAATGCAGGCAAATTTAATAATTAACTCTGGTTCCTTTTAGAAAGCCTGGCAGTTTGCCTTCAAAATGCTTTCTGAATCTATATTCTAATTGAAGGTTGTGCAGTGGACACCTAGCTAATTGGCATTTATGCAGCAAATTCTAGTATCTTGTAATGCATGCTTCAGTACTAACAAACTTTAAGAAGACACATAATGGCATTAAACAGACTTTTAAGATGATAACAGCCTTAGTTTCCAGATAAAATATACATCCAACACAGGTATGCCCAATTATATTTTAATATTGGTCACACACACACACACATGTATATATATATGGAGGGGCATATTCCAGTATCCATCTCCAAATATGCGTCAAACACAAGTGTCTAATAACATGAGCACTTCAAGAAAAATGATGAGTTAGGTTTAACATAGATATAGCAGCACGCATCCCATTAATGAAAAAAAAGAATTAGGCACCTTAATTTCAGATATTGCATCTTTTGTTAGATTTAACTGTTCTAGAATGGATTTTTCAACAACCTCCATTGATGCCTTGTCAGTCACAACTGAGTATCTGGTCATAGATGAAACGCTAGAAGCAGAGAAGCTCAAAAAATCCAGTAGCATCTGCAAAATTAAGTTTACCAAAACAAACAGAAAGTTTAAGATAATATGAGATGTGAAAGCAGTTCCAGAATAAATAAATAAAAACAAGCATTTCATATTAGAAGAAAAACTCAAGTTTCTCAAAAACTCTTACATATTTCCTTTGAAAGCAAATGATATTTATCATGGAAAGAGAGAATTAGTTAACTCTAATGCAACAGAGAAAGACTCAAGAAGTGTAAATGAAGTAGCTTAGTATGATATGCAGGCTCAAATGGGAGTAACCATGAGTGCCTCAAAGCACTTTCTAATGCATCATTATGATATTCACACTCTACCTTGGGCTGATTGCCTTCTATGAAGGAACCAATAGAAGAGTTACCTCTATTGTGGCTTGAAATTATTAGGCCATTAAATTCAGGCATGTAATGAATAGCTAACTATACAATATAAGCAGAACCTGTGCCTAAATTAATGTTGGTAGTAGCTACATCAAATCATAAATCAAAAGCCTGCCTTCAACATGAAATAAGAAAAATATAGCATGATTGATATGAATTCAGGAAGTCTACTACAATCATAAGAATCTATAACGCTGCCGTGCAAGTATAATTTCAAGACTAACAAAATTTGAAAATAGAAAGTTATTTGTCCAAAAAAAGGAAAGAAAAACAAATGACATCATTCATACTAGCAAATCAAATTTTGCAAAGACGGACACTTGATCAAGAAGGAAAGTTTGGTGTCACAACAAACAACTACTCTTTGCAGGAGATTGATGCATCAAACTATCAACTACCATGTACCTGGTAAAAGAGGCTGCAATGTTCTTCTTCTGGAGATTCCTCAGTTGACATAACAGTCATTTTAAGATGCTTTCCACACCATACGCTTGCCTAGAAGACCCATAATTCAAAATGCTTAAGGAACTGTGATTGAGTTCGAGTCTCATTCAAGCAAGCAAGCATAGAGACAATTCTAACTTACAAAGCAAATAGAAATAAACATACCTTTGATACAAGTGAAAGAAACTGTAATAAACATCCGGAAATATCTGAGTCAAGATATTTTGCAGCCACATGCAAAACAGTCTTGTTTAATAGACACTGTGACGTATCCAAGCAAGTATAATCTTCCCAGAATGTCCATTATCTTGTCAAGGAAAAAACAATAACATGCGAAGCGAAGGAGGCATTCAAATCTTATTCAAGATTACTTAAATCGCCGTAATCTTTAAATCCTTCCCGGAATTGTTCATCTCTAGCCGTAAATATTTGAGGAAAATTTTACATAATTGAAATAGAAAAATAAAATTATGCACGGAGAAAAATTATATAAATAACTGCAGTAAAGTGGATACATTTAGGGATTCAATAAGAGAATTCACATCGGATTTCTCGGATAAATGTAAATCTGCCAATTTGGCAATCAATTCAGTTCGGCCTTCTACCACCTGCAATGTACAACAATATTTTCTTCATTTCACAAATTCGCAGGAACCAAACAGAACATTACAATTTCCTTAACTGCAAATCCTCAACTATTACTATAGATAATTTCTTAAATTACTAGAGAACAATTAAAAATTGGAAACGTAGTGAAATGGAACGTAAATTTTCAAATAATAATAAAAGCTTACCTCTGAAATTTTTATGGCTTCTATGAGCTTCTGCAAATCGCTATTTGAACTCGACCTCTCCATTGTTATCTCTCTAGTCTCTACCTTCTTTTTCCCCCCAAAATTTCAGGTTTTGATGACTGTTTGGACTTTCGATTTTTCCCTCTTTTTAATTTTTGAGTTTTCCCGCCTTCGGAAAGAGAAATGGGAATTTAGATTTTAACCCTGAAATAGTTTTTATTTACATCATTCGCCCACAGTTTATGTATCTTTTGGATTTTGTCATTTGAGAAGAAAAAAATCACAAATAATAACCATTGGTTTTACTCAACGCTAAGAAAACACCAAAAAATAAGAGTCAACGAAACGAAAATAGACTAATCGTTATATTTTTCATAAAGTTATACATAGTGCACAAAGTAGTCATTTAAAAAAACAGGATTATTATAATCTTATTTAGGTCTAAAAAAACACATTTATTTTCAAAATTTTCAATGTCTAGTATCTCTATTATCAGATTGTTCTGCTATCGATGCAACAACCATTGAATCCGTCTGACCAGCCAATTAAGTCTACTATCTGACAGCCAAAGCCTAGACTAAAAAGTCTATCGGCTGATGACCATACCACATCTTGTCGACCCATCCATAGTTGTCATTAGGTTTGGCCCGGTCCCATCAAATAGTGTCACTTGACTATAAATATCCTTTGGGACAAAGAGTAAAGGGACAACCAACTCTCTGCACTCAAGGAGGCCGCAAGGCCGCACAACCTCTCTCGTCATTTCCGATGGCTCTCCGCCCACATCAGAATGGGTGAATGTAAAGTGTCTAAAAGTCCTATATTTCATGCACATTCCAACTCTTATTATTACTGTTTTTAAGCACAATTTAGACATAATAGGTGCATGCATAGCATTTTACAGTATTTCTAGTTTTTGCCTTGCTTTTATGAGTTATTATTTATTTGGTGAACAACAGATATTGTTTTAGTGTATTCTTGTATGTAGGTACTAACAGCTGAAAAGAGGGAACCGAGGAGCTGAGGGCACAAGGCTGAGGAAGCTGTAGAACTAAGTGTTTCAATATAATATTTAAAAAATATTTTGGACTAAATTGTAAATAATTTAAAATATGTTTTTAGTCAAAAACAACTTGAAAATATGTTTAAGGGTTTTACAAGGCTTTGGAATGATTTAAAGTGCATTTAAAGTAGTCAAAACCAAGCTTTTCAAGAGCCCGTACCGATACAGTCTGGTACCGTACCGATACGCGTTAGGGTTTCAACTATAGGAATTTTTCCAGTAGCCAAAACATGTACCGATACGCTTAGCCGTATCGATACGGTGTGTTTTGAAACAGTCCAACGGCTAGTCGCGTACTGATACGGTTGTATCACGTACCGATACGCCTAACTACCCCAACGATCATATTTCCCAACGGTCTTTTAATTTGCAGGACTGTACCGATACGCTAGGTAAGTGTATCAATACGCATCAGCTGAAGTGCACGACGACTACTTTCTTATCGGAACCGTATCGATGCGGTTTGAAGGGTATCGATACGCCAAGCTGCAGAACTGCATTTATGGTGGGAAATAAAGG
Source organism: Hibiscus tridactylites (assembly GCA_958450335.1). Lineage (NCBI taxonomy): Eukaryota > Viridiplantae > Streptophyta > Magnoliopsida > Malvales > Malvaceae > Hibiscus > Hibiscus tridactylites. Next base: position 59,541,842 of record OY288273.1, on the reverse strand, counting down.
CTCCAACAGCTCCAATCCAACCCCAACGGTCCTCAACGGCTACAAACTCAATTGGGAATATAAAAGGGACCTCCAAGCATCAAGAGAAGGCTAATGTTTCAATTGTAAAACAGCATATGATCAAAAATATGTCTTAGTTCCTAATTGTCATTTTCTTGTATAGACAAACACTCGTGAGCCATAATTGTTATATTTGCTCAAGTGTTCTAAGTTTTGGGTGAGTGCTTAGATTTGCAAACACATACCTATTAGAGGGATTTTTACTTTGCTAAGTCTTTCTTGTGTAAGAGAGTGTTTTCTCAAGCTTTGGGTAGAAAGCTTTGAGGGTTGTAAAGGTTGCCTCCTCATCCAAGAAAAGGGGACAAAATTCTTAGTAAATTTGTTTGGAAATCCTTAGTGGGAAGCTAAGGTAGTGGATGTAGACCTTGGTTAGAAGGTTGAACCACTATAAACCCTTGTGTAAATTGTCAATCTTTCCATTCCCACAAAAACACCCAAATATCTCACTTCTCCGCACTTGGCGAGCAAGAACGGTTGAGGGAATCGAGCCCCGTAAATCCCAACAATTGGTATCAGAGCTTGGCTCAATTGAAGAGGATTAACATCCTATTGAGAAGATCCGGCAAGCTCGATCAACATTTCACTCAACCGGATCAATGGCACAATCAATCGACAAATCGCCCTTCTTCGACGGAACACACTATGCCCATTGGAAGACAAGGATGAAGTTCTTCATAAAGTCCAAGGACTACAAGCTTTGGGATATAATAGAAGATGGTTCGTTCGTGCCACAAGGAAGCAAGGCGGAATGGAGTGCCGGCGATCGCAAGAAGATTGAGCTTAATTGCAAAGCCTTGCACATCCTCTTTTGTGCATTTGGCCCAAACATGTATGAGAAGATGTCTTCTTGTGAGAGTGCCAAGGAGGTATGGGACAAGCTTGAAGTCACATACGAGGGAACCAACGAAGTAAAGGAGACCAAGATCGGGCTCCTCACCTTAGCGTATGAAAACTTCAAGATAGATCCAGAAGAAAACATCGAGAAGATGTTTGATAGGTTCTCCACTATCACCAATGGACTCAAAGGTTATGGAGAAGCCATTCCGGAAGAGAAGCTTGTTCAAAAGCTTATCTATTCTCTTCTCGAGTCATGGGACTCAAAGAGGACCGCCATTATCGAAGCAAAAAATTTAAAGACCTTGAAGCTTGATGAACTCATGGGGTCACTTCTCACTCACCAAATAATGAAGAAACACAAAGAAGATGAGAAGAAGAAGGAAGAGATTAGAGCCATGGGGAAGAAGAAGATCATGGAGCTAGGCATCAACGCAAGTGTCGTTGCTCTCAAATCCTCCACATGCCATCATGTAGAACTAAGTGAGGAGGAAAGCGAAGATGAAGAGATGGCCTATCTCTTCAACAAATTTGCCCGGTTCATGAAGAGCAAAATGGAAAAATCCAAGCATGAATCGAGGAAGAAGATGAAGGAATCCCACAAGTTCAACAAGAATGGATCATCTTCAAAGCAAGCATATGTGGCCACTTGGAGTGATGAAGACTCCACCGATGATGAAGTAGCCCACTATGCTTGATGGCCCTCAATGAGGGGAGGTAACTTCTAACTCATCTAGTTCAAATTTATATTCTTTTGATGAGTTACAAGAAGCCTATGATGAATTGGTTTTTGAGTTCAAGGCTTCATTTTTGAAAAACAAGAAATTGATTTCAAAGTTAAAAACCGAAAATGACTTACTTTCTAAAACTAATTTAGAGTTTGAAGCAAAACTTAAAGATTTTGAGCTTAAAGTTTTATACTTACAAAACTTGCTTCAAACGATGGAAAAAGATCATCAAAAAGAAGTTGATGATCTTAAGAAGAAAAAAGATTTGATTTTCAATGAACTTCAAAAGAAAAACAATTTAGGAAAATCAAAATTTTATGTAAGACAATCTAGTGCCCCTAGATTTGTGAACGATAAATGTTTTAGAAGTATTTGGGTCCCAAAAGAACTATGCACTTCAACTAAAAATGATGAAATTGAAAAATGGATTCCTAAAGGAACACAATTATGTGCTACTAATATCTATGGATCCAAAGCAATTTGGATACCAAAAATTACTTGATTGTCTTTTGCTTGGTGTGATGGAGAATGATCTACAAGTCAAACATTAAGGGGGAGCTCCATGCACACAAGGGAGAACACTTGAAGAATGAAGGCTTCACATCCTCCCTTGGATTCAAGTGTGGTAAAAATCTAGTTGTTTTTGCTTTCATTTGATTTATTTCTTTTTATTTCAACTAGATGATCATATTTGTTGGACTAACATTATTTGATGCTTTGAGTAAGGGGGAGCCAATTTTTAAACCAAATTTTTAAGTGTGTCAATTTTCTTTTTAACTCCTAAATTATTTTGATCACAATGTCATTTTAAATTCTTTTTGATATAACAAAAAGGGGGAGAAATGGTTTGAAAATTTGATTTTTCAAGTTTTTCAAGAGAATAAAGGGGAGCTTTAATCAAATTTAATTTTAAGTCTCTTATTCAAATTTTAAATTACAAAGGGGAGAGAATCCCAAACAATTTTTCAAGTTGTTTTTATTATATCAAAAAGGGGGAGATTGTAGAACTAAGTGTTTTGATATAATATTTGAAAAATGTTTTGGACTAAATTGTAAAGAATTTAAAATATGTTTTTAGTCAAAAATAACTTGAAAATATGTTTAAGGGTTTTACAAGGCTTTGAAATGATTTAAAGTGCATTTAAAGTAGTCAAAACCAAGCTTTTCAAGAGCTATTTGTCGGGCACGAAAGTGCAAGGCTCGTGAAAAGGGTTAAGTACGGTTACAACATGTTGAGGCGTGACTAACTTGGTTCCACACCAGTCCACAAGTTTTAGCGGCTAAAAGGGATTACCAACCGAGTTGACTAACTTGGTTCCACACTAGTCCACAAGTTAGCTCTCGAGCATCCTAACCTAGAAATAGGAGGGATCACTGTCGACTATCTTGCCAAACTTGGAGTATCTGTCATACTTGCCGCCAAGACTTCTTTCATTCCACCTGCCGAGACGGTACACCCCTGCAGTGACAGAGACCTGCTGTGGCCGCGTGACAAGGTCGTAGTTTGCCGCCCACCATACCCGCCGAGGCAACATATCGTGGCAGCACAAAATAACTCATACCCTTTACAACGCAGTTTTCACACTAAGTGGCAGCATAACCCTGCCTGCTTTATCAACCTGATTCACCTCTTCTTTATTACTTGTGTTTTTATTTACTTTCATATCTCAACCAATTATTCACTTGTGCTTTTATTTTACCTTGTGCAGGAACTACGAAACGAGATAAGTTGTCCAATTCTTGTGGAATTCGACATCTTTTATACTATAACTTGGCAGGAGTGTGCACTTGCGCTCTCACAAAAAGGGAACACCTACACGCCCTACAGTGAACCACCACTAACCGCAACAACCACTGCCGTCATAGCCATCTTTGCCACAATCTTCACCTTCTTGTTCGGTGTCTGACATTTTGGACATCAACAAGGGTCAAACAAAAGAAATTGTTAAAAACACAACCAAACAATATAGTCAATATATACAAACAAAATACTATTATAAATGATGAACATCATCAACACGAACATAAAAATATATATAACAATAATGGTTCGTCAATAAATTGACATTACCACAACTCAATCGCTACCTAAGATAAATTGTCATTATAATAACTCAATCACGACCTATCGTTGGTGATTGTAAGCATCTACTAATATTCAATATTTATGATGGGAATCTAAAGTAGAAACAGATCAACAAGTGACATTAAATTTAAAGGTCGACGATTAACTCAAAATTAAAATGGTCACAATAAAAATAAAAAAAATAAAAAAAAGGATGACACGAGAAAGATAAAGAAAAACGATTAGAGTTTTTTATTCGAACAACCTAAACGTCTTTTGAAAATTGAAATCAACAATTTGTTCCAATAAAATAATTGGAATGAACAAATTAGAGAGGCGTAGTAAATATATAGTGCTACTAATTTTGGTGGTATGAAAAAATAAGGGTAAATTAACCACATACCACTTAAATGTGGCTTTTAAGTTGAAAATGTCACCGAATTTTAATATTTGATTCGAAAATACTACTCCGCCGTTAACTCGATGTCGTTTTTGCTAGAGGAGAATTAGTAAAACCATGTGTTTGGAGGGGTTTAAACCCAGAACCTTCAAATATAAGGGCTAAACCTTAACCACAAAACCAACTTGGTATTAATAATATAATCTTTTACCAAAAATAGTATAGATCTCAAACTACATGAGATTAATTCAAATTATTTTTATAAAGTAAATAATATAAAATATTATATATATTATTTATATATATATATATATATAAATATATGTAAATAAAAGTGTATTTTTTTATTTTTATATAATATTTATAATATAAATATATTATTTGAAAAAAACTTCAAAATATTCATAAAAATAATATATTTAAATAATATATAAAAACTCTAAACCTTAAATCCTAAACCTTAAACTACAAAGCCCAAATCATAAATCATAAACATTATGATTTGAGGTTTTTATATATTATTTATAATATAAATATATTATTTTAATAAATATATTATTTTAATGAATATTTTTTTAAAAAAATATTTTTATATTATAAATAATGTGTAAAAACCATAAAAATAATATAATTTTATTAATATATGTAAATAATATATTTTACATTATTTATATATTAATATTATTTTAAGTATTATTTTTTTCATAAAATAATTTAGTTGAATCAAATGAATAAGATTATATAATTTAAATATAATATGTTATTTTATTTTTTATATACTATTTATAATATATATATTTTAAAAATTCTAAAATATTCATAACAATAATATATAAAAAAACCCTAAACTCTAAGGTTTAAGGTGTAAGTTTGAGGGTTGGGGTTTGTGAGTTAATAGTTTAGGGTTTTTAAATATTATTAATAATATAAATATATTATTTTATGAATATTTTGAGTTTTTAAAAATAATATATTTATATTATTAACAATATATAAAAATAATATATTTTATATTATTTATATATTAATATTATTTATTTCATAAAATAATTTGAATTAATCTCATGTAGTTTGAGATATATACTTTTGTTTTTTTGGCAAAATATTATTATCAAGTTGATTTAATGGTTAAAGCTTAGTTTTTACACTCGAAGGTTTTAGGTTCAAACCCCTCCAAGCACATTGTTTTAATAATTTTCCTTTAGCAAAACGGCGTCGTTTTGACCTAAATTAAGCTTCAAAATAGACGCACCAAAATGACGTCGTTTTGACTTAACGAGGGTGTTAAGAGTAAACGGCGGAGTGATATTTTCGAGTCACATATTAAAGTTCAATGATAGTTTTGTACAATTTTAAAGTTCGGTGATATTTTCGACTCATGGGACATAATTGAGTGGTATGTGGTATAATTTACCCAAAAAATAATTATAATATTTTAAAGGCCTAAAGGTTGCTCCCTAAACTATACATTTTTTCTCGAGTTGACCTTTAAAGTATTTTAGTCTAAAATTAATTTATAATATTATAATAGTTAATATATTAATACCATCCTGGCATTATCTTATTGGTGAAAAAACGTGGAAAACAAGTTTTAAATCTAATGAGATTCAAACCAAAGACTTCAAGGTGAAATGCCAAAGCCTTACCTCTGCACTAAATTAGTATCCGACAATAAACTCTCCCTTTTATTTTCTAAATAATTATGCTTAACGGGAACTGTTCATCTTCTTCTTTAGCGGTTTAAGGTACCAACTACCAACCATATGGAATTCAAATTAAGAATTCTGGTATCTTGAACAAGTCTCAATCAAATGAACACAACTCATCTAATTGTTAATCTGTCCATTGAAGAAGTGCGCCTCTTGAAATTGGTACCTTTCTTTGTTTCTTATTTTTAGTCGACGGTAACACTTTTTCGCTTGTTCGAGATGCAAAAACAAGTTTGAAGAATGTTTCAAGATTTTGGAGATTTTGTTAATGGTGAACTGAATTGAAAACATTTGGATTCTAATTCTCAAAAGGTTTCGAATATTTTAACATTTTCGACCAAGAATAACCTTCTGGTCTTTCACAAGAGTCTCAAATTTTAAATTCATCGCAACCTCCATTGAAGAAAAACTGTGGCAATCTTTCAAAAAAATAGATCAAAATTTTAAAATAAAAAGGGTTAATTACCCTATTCATACACAAACTATACCAAATTCTCAGTTTCATACATGAACTTTGTTGCCATCAACTGAATTACTTTTTTCCATCACAAAAGCTAACGTGGTACACTGAGAGTACTCATATTTTGACACGTGACATTTATTTTAAGAATAAAAAATCACTTACTTAAGGGTTTATAACAAGATTAATCCTCAGCCTTTTATTGATTTTTAATTTCACCCTTAATCTTTAAAAGTATAAAATAAATTGAATATTTAATTTTTAAAAAAATATAAATAAATATTCAACCAATTGCTAAGTGACATGTGGCACACTATTAAAACTAGCAATAATTATTCATCTTCTTCTCTCTATTTTCCTCTCCTGTCACTGTCAAGTAAACCCAATCCAACAAACAAAACATGAAAAATTACACAATTAAAATATGAAGTAAAGAGAATTTAACATCACTCAATAATAAAATATCTCAGATCAAGTGTTGGTTTATATAATTATTTGCTTCTTCATCGGCCACTAAAAATATTAAACTCGAAAAAAATGAAAAACAATTCTTTATATTTTTGAAACATCTGTAAAAATAAAGAGATGATTCAACCACGATGATAGAGTTATATGTTCGATTTTGCCATTTGATTTCTTCAATATCAAATCTTCTCTGTCATACATGCTATTGTCACCGTCGCCATCCACTTCACTCCATCTTTATAATATGCCTCTTCCTCTTTCATAACCCTATGATTCAGATTGAACCCTAATTTGAGAATAAGAACACAGTTACCAAAGTATATAACATTGTCAGCTTCATCTAAGTAATCTATATCCCCAGTCCACTCACGAGAACAATAACTTCTGATAAAACTGGAGTCTAATAGGGGAAATTTTGCTTGACACCCAATTTAGCATTGCTTTATTGTGAGATTAGATTAGTGATATTTTTCAATCTCTTTTATATTCTAAGAGCATGTGATAAATTTATATTTTTCAGTTTTTGAAATTGAATTTTTTTACTATTAATTCGTGATAATCCTTAAAAAAGTACAATCAACAAAGGATGTTTAAAGTGTTTTATGATTTTATATAAATATAACTATATATTTTGATATCGTTAAAAATATATAATTTATTTTATAAAAAATCTATATATTTATATATATATTTTTGGAAATATCTATATATTTATTTATTATTTTATGTTTTAACTTCGTGTCTTATTTTTTTAATATTTATTTATTTATATGCAATTATGTCTTATTTAATAATTTAAAGTAGCAAATTAACCCAAAAAAGAAATGACACGATTCAAACGTTTCTATTTTATCAAGGGCATTTTTATCCTAAATGCAAGGAATTGTCAAATACCTAAGAAAAAGAAGGGAATAAGATTCCGGTTATAAACCCAAAAAGCATACTATTGGGAATAGAGTATTACCCCCTGGTTGGAATCCTCCCAACCAAACGTGGGTATGAAATTTCCGGAAAAATTTCCCCCATTGATAATCATTTTTCCTCGATCCAAACACCCCCTTAATTCTAACAAATATTTTGGCTACTTCAATCTCAAGTTATCAAAATATATGATTGTTGAAAGAAGAAGGTACTGCAACAACTTTATCTTCTTTTTTTATTTGGGGAAAAGCTGAAGAAGAAGGTACTTTTCGGGCCAACTCGAATAAAAGTGCATAATATAGGGAGAAAGTGGGCCATTAAGCCTATTTTAAAATACAAAAAAAATATTTTTTAATAATAATAATTAAGTTTTATTAGAAACAATGGAAGGTTCAGCAAATACAACACGCCAAAACATAATGAGAGATTTAGGGATTATGTCCACCAAAAAATTCATACAACTAAAATAAAGAAAAACATGAAACCTAAAGACGCAAAGAACGCCGAAACCTTCCCTTGAGACCATAGAAACCCGTCAATCGTTACAAAATTTTATTGTCTTTATCCAACGAGACGCGTAAGATGTGATGTAGGAGTGGTGAGCGAGACAAGAAATCTTGCATGCTACTCTACTACATAGTTCTGATTACATCATCAAACAATTATAAAAGAAGATCAAGCTATATGTGACAAACAACAATCTCAAATCAGAAACTAGCGTCGTAAGTATCTCTGTACGAGCACCAAACGACCACAAAAATAGTAATAGACTGTAACCCCCATAGCCCGGCCTAGACGGTTGACCCGAACTACGAAGATTACACGGGGAAAACCAAAGTCAAACCGAAAGTCAACCTTGATTAACGACCTTTTTTTTTCTTTTTAAACTTGTCTAGATGCACATTAATCCTAGGCATACTCTTGAGATAAGCATACTAAAAAATCACAGCAATCAGAAAACAATAAGGGGCTCAATTGCACAACATACGAATTTAGGGACCAAAATGTAAAATCTGGAAATTAAAAGGACTTTACAAATTTTTAAGATACCATTATGAAATTAGTTAGGTTATAAGCTTCTCTGTCAAATTTCACCTTAAACGGACATCTCGAACTCAAGCAATTGCACATACAAAAATCAGGACTAAAACGTAAAGCTTGCAAACCTCAAAACCATTCAAATCAGTGCCCAACGGTCAAGTGTTTCGAAACGGGAATTGACCGTTCAGAAATGCGGCTTGGCAGTAGCCAAAGTGTTTCGAAACACCTCTACCCGTTTCGAAACGCCCAGGCCAAATCATGCACCTGTTTCGAAACAGGCAAGGGTGTTTCGAAACACCCTGCCCAGAAACAGCAGAAAAGCCTGTTTTTACACATCCAAACCCCATCAAACATACTCCAAATCAATCCTCAACATATCAGCAACAGGCCAAACATCATAACTACCAAATTGCATTAAAATCTAGATGCAAAGCAAACCTTAGGTACACCAACTCCTTCAACACATCCAACACTTGATCATGCCTTTTAAACAAGAAGCATAGTATAACAACTTAAGAATAAGAAGATTCAAATGTTGCAAAGCGATAACGATAAGATTCAAACCACCAACCAAATACGGTCAACACACTCAATCTCATTACACATCAATATAAAAGACTTTTCCCCCATTGCCTTTATTATCTATAGCTATTAACCGAGACATACTTCTCAAGTGGAGCTCTCCTTGAATCCCTTGCTTCTCGCTGCCCCAACTTCAATTATCTGCATTGATGGACACAAAGGAGCGTAAGCACATAATGCTTAGTGAGGGATGCTCAAAACCAAAACACCATCAATGCAGCAAATCATAAAACCTTCTTCAAAAGTAGATACAAATCAATAAACCAAAGCATTGTTTGAAAACCCCTTTTTAAAGCAACATGCTTCAAACCACGCATTACTCAATATGAAAACCAACCTTTAGCTTAGAAAACCTAAATAACTCACCTCAAACACATTCTTGCAAACTATCATTTAAACCCTTTTCATGCATGAACATCACATGCAAAGTTAAACACAAATTCCTTGGAAAACACTTCCACTTCACAACATACTTCCCTCATTCTTGATGAACATCTCAAAACAAGAAACCTTTTGAAAACCATTTGCTCCTTCTAACTATCTCACGCATTTAACAAATGCAACACATGAACCACAAAAACAACATTTGCATTACATGCCTTCTAAAACAAGCCCTCACAAGACTTCAATGCATTTATGAGATTCTATGCACATATGCACCATTCGCATTAGCAAAATATACTTGTGCCCAAGCTTAACAAGCATCACATGCACTCTTGCATCATTTACATATTTCCCATGCACCTTGCATCATTTCCAAACAACTATTGTTTCATCACATTCAAACACATTATATTGGCTTCCAAGCGATAATTCACAATTCATCCCAACACAAGACACAATCGGATACGCGGATTACAAGCGTTGTCCCACACGCTTCATACGCACTACCGAACAATACAAGGTGGAGTTTACCGGTACAATCTCAACCCCTCAACACCCGTGATGGAGTTTAACGGTACAATCACAACCCCTCAACATCACTCATCGGAAGTTGTATAACTCACTAGCGAGAGCCGGGACACACCACAAGGCATACACATGGGAGCTACCTCAACCATTGTAATCACCTTAACCAAGCTCACACACGGGAGCAACCCTCCACCGTTGTGACGCTTAACAAGGTCCACCCACGAGAGCCATCCTCCATCGCGGTGACACTTAACAAAGTCCACCCATGAGAGCCATCCTCCACCGTGGTGACACTAATTTCCTCAATCGTTAGGGTACTTGGATGGATTTTACGGTACAATCACAACCCCTCAACATCCAAGGCGACTCAATTCATGGTGCACCCAATCCTATAGCCGGCTAACTATATCCGATTAAAGTAACCAACAACCACTTACATCACTTGCCAATATAACCATTTTACCACATTAATCCACTGTTTTTACAAGCATAACCAAAATGCCAAATCCACAAGCATCACATGCTTTAATCATATGCACCCAACACATGCAAGTCAAGGATTACTTACCTTATGCATCTTTAACATAATGGCATTAATAACCAACATTAAACCATGTCCAAACATGCTTAAAATAGTAAATTAAACACAATCATCCCAAGTGTATTTAAAAACCAAAGCATAGCCCAAACCAAGAGAGAAATTCCATTTACTTACTCTTGAGCTTAGCTAAGTTGTTTAGACTTAAACTAAGCTCCCAAAGCCTCATCCAAAATGTTTCAAAGCTGGAAAACTCTTTACCACTCACCGATACACAAACTATGCTAGCCGACAAGCCTTCCAAGCATCCGAAACCTCCAACGCCACCTCTATTGCCTCCGGATCATTCTACCCTATTTTAAACACATAACAACAGAGGATTAATGCATCATTATGCATTAAAATCACCAGCAACACACCTAAACTCGCTGCTCTACAGAAATCCAACATTTCGGCTACCAAACACAACCGAAAACACCTCTAAACTCTTCCAAAACATAACCCAGCCAAGATCCATCACTCCCAACCATTTCTAAACATCAATTAACATCCAAAATGATCCCAAAATCGTCCTTATACCTCCAGCATTAACAGAACACCAAAATCACCCCAAAAACCACCATTTTCACAAGTAAAAACTTAGAAAAATCAACCTATTCGGGATTGCATTGATTAAACCTCCATTTCACATCTTTTAAACATCCAAAATACATCAAAAAGACATCTCAAAACAGAGCCCAATCATCTATTACGAATTTCTTCAAAATTAAATCCAAATCTTGCATTTTAAGCCAAAAATCAAGATCACAACATTAAAACCTTTAATAAAACTCAATTTAAGGATTGAGAACTTGGGAATTTCAGTAAAGAACTGAGTATTTAGAGGAGAAGGACGTTCATACCTCTAAATGTGGATTTCTCCTTGTTTAGAGCCAAAATCCTTGAAAATTCATTAAGCAAATGGTGAGGATTTGACGTAGAAATGATTAAGAATCATTTGGGGATTGAAAACTCTTCTTTAGGTGTGAAAATCAAAAGGAAAGTTGCTGTGGAAATGTGTTTGGCTGAGGTAATTTTTAGAGAAAATGAAATGGGAAAATTTTGGTAAAAGTTAGTTATGAAACTAAAACATCACTTTCCCTCTTTTCTTTTTATTAATTAAACACTAAATGAGTCTTAAAAATTAAGAAAAATCTGGAGAAATCCTCCCTTGGGTAAATTAGCTCCTTAAAGATTCAAAGTTTCAATCCTTTTAAAATAGTCACGAACTTTTCAAAAATTACATTTTAGTCACTAACTCGAAATGTCATATCTCCAAGCCTTATTTTGTAAAATTGATTTCACCACTCTCTTATATACATTAAAAGATGATTTTTAGATATTTTTCCATATTTTTAATGCATTCCGAACTAGGCTTTCCCTAAAACCACCTTTTATATTCGAATTGAAAATCCATCCGGTCCAATTCAAACCCAAACTTCTAAGCCCAAAATTGGGGTGTTACAACTCTCCCCCTCTTAGGAAATTTCGTCCCCGAAATTTCAACCGGCAAAAAGAGCACAACCAAACTTCTCAAAGCAACCCACAAGGCAACACAGGAGACTTAACCACCACTGAACACTCTCCACACAAAACTCTACAAAACCAACTCCTCCACAAAACAACTTACACTATAACCAAACCCAACACCACTACATACTGTTCACAAATTCCAGAACACTCAGATGTTAACCACAGCTTAACCTTTCACACTTCCGAACCGCACATAGCCCCAACAACAACCTGAAGAACCTCCAAACTTTTACAACATACTCCACCTTAACTCATAACTCCCAAAACTCGCACACACGGTGACACCAACCCATCCAGTTCAGCCACCACGTGACCCACAACCTTCACTGCTTCTAAAACCCCTTGCAAAACTGCTCAACCTCTTCCAAAGATTACCACATCAGCAAAATTTTAATCAACAACTGCTTACTCAAACTTCTCAACGTATTGATGACATTCCTCCACATCCGCCACTATCATTACCATAACGACTCACCAAAACTTACTCACCCATCACTTGAAATCCACATCGCAAAACTCCAACCTTAACTCTGTCAGCCGTTCCACGTACCCCTAGCTGACTTTAGAAAGGATTTACTTATACATGATAAACAGACCACTTCTCACTAGAACCCGTCCAACCAACAATGGCCCTTGAACTTACATTGTCTTTCCACTTCAAGCTTTGAGTACAACACTAGCCTTACCAGGACACCGCCCATTCTATACATACATTTTAAGATTACGAAACTTCTATTCACCCCAGGCCAACCCTTTTCTACAACCCTCAACACAACCTCTTCTCAACTCCTCAAAGGTTGCTACGAGCCATCACCTACATTGTAACCCCCTTAACCCGGCCTAGACGGTTGACCCGAATTAAGAAAGTCACACGGGGAAAACCAAAGTCAACCCGAAAGTCAACCTTGATTAACGACCTTTTTTTTTCTTTTTAATCTTATCTAGATGCACATTATCCCTAATTGTGATCACACAAACAACATACTCAAAGATCACAAACATCAGAGATCAAACAGGGACCCAATTGAACAAATTACAATTTTAGGGACCAAATTGTAATTTCTGATAAATATGAGGACTTAGTCCAAATTAAAGTTACCATATTGAAATTAGTCAGGTTTCATGCTTCCCTGTGAAATTTCAGCTCAAAAGGACTTCTCAAACTCATTCAATTGAACAAACAAGATTCAGGACCAAAACGTAAACAAAACAAAACATATAAAGATACTTTCAACCGAATTAACGGTCAGGTATCGATACGCCAGGTGTCGTATCGATACGCGGGGAAGGCAGTAACCAAACTCCAGAGACGGTATCGATACGAATTCCCCCGTTTCGATACGGCATTCATACGGTATCGATACTCACACCACCGTACCGATACGCCTGGGCAGAAATGTGCATATTTGGCTCAGGCGTATCGATACGCAAGCCCGAGTACCGATACCCATGCCTGAAATCGACTCAAAATCAACAATATACATGCTTCAAACTTCAATTAAACATCACCAAATCATATCACATAATCAATCAACATGCAAGGACCATAATTGCATCACCAATTCAACATATAACCATCACATATGAAAAACCCCAATTTTAATGGCATGCTTCCTACTTAAGCTAACCATTCATGCATAAACCTTCGTAGCCAAGCATATAAGAATCCAATCCAAAAACCAGCAATTCAAATCAACATTCAACATACTTAGGGAGTTCCAACATCTCCCAAAAACACACTCATAGGTCCCCCATTGCCAAATCACCCCAAAAGCTAAAAGTACTTATAAAACCTTCATACATTGAGCTTTACTTGAACTTGATTGCTTGCCCTTTCTTGCTGCCCCTCAAGGTACTCTAATGCTCTGCATTATTGAATTAAGAAAACGAGAGAGCGTAAGCAAAAGCTTAGTGAGGAGTGCTCTTTAAAAACCATTCAATAATGCAATGTAAACATTTACAAAACATGCTTATAATCAACCTTTGCACATGCTCAAAAGCATACTTTAAGACAAGCAATTCCATGCTTCAAAATACATTTAAACAAGCATCTCATGCTTCAACATAATCATTAAAATCAAGCATCTCATGCTTCACAATATAACTTACATGTCATATTGGCTCAAGTGATACATTTCATTTATTAAAACAAGTTCAACAACTTTCCCCAAGGACTTTTAAACACCTTGGCCCCAAGGACTTTTAAACACCTTGGCCATGGACTTTTAAACACCATGAATGAGGACCACACAAGGACTTTTAACCACCTTTGTGTCCAATGCTTGAATCACCCCAAGGACTTTTAAACACCTTGGCCCCAATGACTTTTAAACACCTTGGCCCCATGGACTTTTAACCACCATGGAAAGGAGCACCTAAGGACTTTTAACCACCTTAGTGTCCGCAACAAGATTCATCCAAGGACTTTTAACCACCTTGATGATCTTAAGTAACAAGGCTCACTCAAGGACTTTTAACCACCTTAGTGACCTTCACTTTTTCAAAACATCACTTGCCAATATACATATCTTTCATCATATAATCCACTGTTTTAAAGCATTAAACCAAGCCATTTCATCATGCATTTCAAAGCATCAAATCCACATTTAGTCAATGTATAAAATCAAGGAACTCCTACCTAGAGTTACCTTCAACATATGGCTTTAAACATCAGCAAATATCATGCTAAAACATGCTTTCAAAACAGTAATTAAAACATGCAAATCATCATTTTGCATCACATCAAAATCATGGCCACCACTTAGAGAGAAATCCGAAAACTTACACTTGAGCTTAGCAAAGTTGTTTAGACTTAAACTAAGCTCCCAAAACCTTCAAACCTTGGTTTTAAAGCTGAAAAATCCTTTTTCACAAATGCACTCACCGATTTCCACTTTGCTTCAAGCCAAAGCACCAAATCAAGCCTCCGGATCAACAACTCTTGGATCCAAGGATGCCTCCCCTGTTTCAACACATTAAAGCAGAGGATTAATGCATCATCATGCATTAATTGCTTCAATGAAAGCACCTAAACTCGTTGCTCTCATTCAACCTCCATTTTCGGCCACCAAACACAACCGAAAATGCATCCAAAACACTTCTAAACAAAGCCCAGCCATAAACCAGCAAATCCACACTTCCATTAACATCATTAAACATCTAAAAACAATCTATTAACAACCTTATACCTCCAGCAACATCAGATCACCAAGATCACCTCAAAACTACCTTAAAACACAAGCTAAACTTAGGAAACTCAACCTATCCGGGATTGCATCAATCAAAACTCATTTCCTTATCAATTTAGAGATCATTTAACATCAAAAACACCTCTCAAATCACAGATCTAACAGATCTAACGAAAATCATGTGAAATCATCAAAATCTTGCATAATTAGCCAAGATCCATTTCAACACTTTAAAACCTTTAATTAAACATCAATTTAGGATTGAAAACTTAGGAATTTCAGTAAAGAACTTGAAGTTCAGAGGAGAAGGACGTTCTTACCTCCAAACTTGAGTTTCTCCTCTTTTTGGAATGAAAAACCTTGATGAAACTTGTAACAATTGAAGAGGTTTTGAAGAAACAATGATTTGGAATCAAATGAGAGTTGAAAGGAGGAATTTAGGTGAGAAAATCAGAAACAAATCTCTGGAAATGGAGTGTTTGGGTTGAGAGAAAAATGAGAGAAAGAAAATGAGAATTAGTTGAGAAAATAGCAAAATGAGCTTTTCCCTCCTTTATGAAATCTTTAAAATCAGAATTATAACTCAAAATATCTTAGAAAAATCTGGAGAAACTCCTTTTGGGTAAATAGCTCCTTAAAGATTCAAAGTTTCAACCCTTTATAAAACAGCCACCAAACTTGCGAAAATTACATTTTGGTCACTAGCTAAAATGTCACCCTTTCAAAACTCATTTTCCAAAATTGATTTCACAGTTCACTTAATTATATTAAAAGATGATTTTAGAACATTTTTCCATATTTTTAATGCAACCCGAACTAGGCTTTCCTAATTTAACCTCTTACGATTCGAACAGCACTTTGACCGACCGGTCAACGCCCAAGACTTCTAAGCCCAAAACCGGGGCGTTACATACATAAACAACCCTCCTATTACAACATCAATGCCAAGTCACCTCAGCACTTCTGGAAACACATCCACTAACCTGCAACATCACTTAACACCAAGAAACTACCACTTCTACTAGCTATTCACAACCACTTTGACCGATTCTAACTTCAACCGGTAATCTCCTCACCACCACACCACTAAACTCTTTAAGCGCCAAAACACTTTCCTTCTGCCAACATGCTATATCGCACTCACTATTACTGACAGCTCGCTTAATACCCTCCGTTACTTCCAACATTCTCTTAGCACCAAAACAACTCTTTAACCCATCATCCAACCTAACCCTATCACAACACTAACAGACCCAACTAGCTATTAGCAAGTGTGAACGTTCGTATGCATGGTCACCAATATGCCCTATCAATGCCTGTTTACATGTATGCAAAACCTCTAATGTCATGTCGCATGTATGCATATACCAACACACACATATATATAATATATTATATAACAAATGGTTTTAACTGTGCATGTATGTCAGTTCACACCCACCAATAACATCCTCAGAGTCCACCTAAGAACAACCTCCTACCTCATTTCTAACTTGTCCAACTCTACCATTCTAACAACCCACTAATGCCCTCTTCACACTAAAGTTGTTTTCAAAACAACACCAACTACTACCCCAAACTTGCTAGCTATAGGACCATACCCACTACGCAAGGGAAAACCAAACCGAAAACAAACTAAGATAACTAGGGTAAAGGTTACTTAACAAGGTTACCTGTAAACATCTCACTGCCTCGGGGCTTCAACAGACAACCTCTCTTCTTCGCAGAACCATCATTCTCTACTCGCACCGTCGCAGCATCAGCCAACACCTTAGGGTCATCTCCATCTCCCTGCGGTAAAGAACCCTGACTACCCCGAGCCAACTTCAAACAATTTCGTCTCAAATGTCCAACAAACCCACAATTCCAACAAGATTCATTCCTCAAGCTCCTCACACCTTTCTGCCCTTCCTGCCACCTTCGAACTTTGTCTCAGCCGCGCCCACGACCCTTCTGAGACCCTCTTGCTACCACTGAAGCTGATCTCACCACTTGAGGACAATTTCGCTTCACATGCTCCTTAGAACCACAGTTCCAACAAACTCCCGCGCCCCAACAACCTCCAACATGACACCTTCCACAGCGGTCGCACATCGGCAACCGAGCTACCCCTCCTTGATCATGTAGCACATTCCCCACATCTGCACTACCATCCAGGCTTCGATTCAAGCAAAACCTTCTATCACATAACCTCTTATGCTGACCGCTCCCGAGGTCAGTACCCACAGCTCTCTTGTTAAAACTTTTCTCACCTTCATAATATGAAGCCACACCCCCACGTTGCTTAACCCTTGGGAATTTCTTTCCAAGGTACCTTTCATAAAAGGCTGACACAAAGAAGTCCCAATCTATATCGTGGATATGCGTTGCCACCGCCACAGATGTCCACTAGGCACATGCGTCCCCCAACATCAATGAGATAACACTTCCCAGCTTATAGGCGTAGTCACACCCTTCCTGATCCAAAATCAGAATTACACTGGCTAACCAAGCCTCGAACGCCTCAGGTGTCGAACCACGATACTCCACAGCTCCCAAATCATATAGGCGCTGTTTTGACAAACTCGCGTGTCCCACAGTTGACACATCCACATGCCTCACTTTCACCACGGCCTGAGATGTTCCCGACACCTCTTGAACTATAGGTGATGAACTCTTCATCACAGAACCATCTTCCTCCTCCTGCCTTAATACCTCAACTCCAGACACTGTAGGCTGAAACGAAACACCTCCACCAAAATGTGAATTCCAAGACTTAACAACCTGCTCTAAAGCAGCAACCATCTCACCCAACTGCCATTCTCTCATTGATTCCATCGCACTAACAACAATAAGAAATCATAACAAAACAAACAAAATCATCAGGCCAGCTTCAAGCAAGGATTCAAGACTCCAACTCCAACATAACACAATAACTATAATAATAAGGCAATGGGTATCCCGAATTCTCCCCTTTTACATGACATAACAATCAATAAAAACATGGATATCACAACATCGAGCATATCAATCAACATACTTCGATCATGCCCTCATCAAACAATATTCACCCGCAACAACATAATATCAACATATCATACCCATCACACTTTCATCATTCATAAAATTAGCTCACAACACCAGCATATCATCAGTACAAATTCACATTAGCTCAATGAAGATTCATAACCAAAAAGCATGATAAAAACTTCAACAATTCGCTCAAAGACACACATTTCAACCGACTTTCAACCACACATCAGAATAAACATCAAACACTTATTACAACAATTTACCATTTTCCCAAGCATTCACAACTCAGCTCTGATACCACCAAATGTAATCCCCTTAGCCCGACCTAGACGGTTGACCCGAACTACGAAGATTACACGGGGAAAACCAAAGTCAACCCGAAAGTCAACCTTGATTAACGACCATTTTTTTCTTTTTAAACTTGTCTAGATGCACATTAATCCTAGACATACTCTTGAGATAAGCATACTCAAAAATCACAACAATCGGAAAACAATAAGGGGCTCAATTGCACAACATACGAATTTAGGGACCAAAATGTAAAATCTGGAAATTAAAAGGACTTTATAAATTTTTAAGATACCATTATGAAATTAGTTAGGTTATAAGCTTCTCTGTCAAATTTTACCTTAAACGGACATCTCGAACTCAAGCAATTGCACATACAAAAATCAGGACTAAAATGTAAAGCTTGCAAACCTCAAAACCATTCAAATCAGTGCCCAACGGTCAAGTGTTTCGAAACGGGAATTGACCGTTCAGAAACGCGGCTTGGCAGTAGCCAAAGTGTTTCGAAACACCTCTACCCATTTCGAAACGCCCAAGCCAAATCATGCACCTGTTTCGAAACAGGCAAGGGTGTTTCGAAACACCCTGCCCAGAAACAGCATAAAAGCCTATTTTTACACATCCAAACCCCATCAAACATACTCCAAATCAATCCTCAACATATCAGCAACAGACCAAATATCATAACTACCAAATTGCATTAAAATCTAGATGCAAAGCAAACCTTAGGTACACCAACTCCTTCAACACATCCAACACTTGATCATGCCTTTTAAACAAGAAGCATAGTATAACAACTTAAGAATAAGAAGATTCAAATGTTACAAAGCGATAACGATAAGATTCAAACCACCAACCAAATACGGTCAACACACTCAATCTCATTACACATCAATATAAAAGACTTTTCCCCATTGCCTTTATTATCTATAGCTATTAACCGAGACATACTTCTCAAGTGGAGCTCTCCTTGAATCCCTTGCTTCTCGCTGCCCCAACTTCAATTATCTGCATTGATGGACACAAAGGAGCGTAAGCACATAATGCTTAGTGAGGGATGCTCAAAACCAAAACACCATCAATGCAGCAAATCATAAAACCTTCTTCAAAAGTAGATACAAATCAATAAACCAAAGCATTGTTTGAAAACCCCTTTTTAAAGCAACATGCTTCAAACCACGCATTACTCAATATGAAAACCAACCTTTAGCTTAGAAAAGCTAAACAACTCACCTCAAACACATTCTTGCAAACTATCATTTAAACCCTTTTCATGCATGAACATCACATGCAAAGTTAAACACAAATTCCTTGGAAAACACTTCCACTTCACAACATACTTCCCTCATTCTTGATGAACATCTCAAAACAAGAAACCTTTTGAAAACCATTTGCTCCTTCTAACCATCTCACGCATTTAACAAATGCAACACATGAACCACAAAAACAACATTTGCATTACATGCCTTCTAAAACAAGCCCTCACAAGACTTCAATGCATTTATGAGATTCTATACACATATGCACCATTCGCATTAGCAAAATATACTTGTGCCCAAGCTTAACAAGCATCACATGCACTCTTGCATCATTTACATATTTCCCATGCACCTTGCATCATTTCCAAACAACTATTGTTTCATCACATTCAAACACATTATATTGGCTTCCAAGCGATAATTCACAATTCATCCTAACACAAGACACAATCGGATATGCGGATTACAAGCGTTGTCCCACACGCTTCATACACACTACCGAACAATACAAGGTGGAGTTTACCGGTACAATCTCAACCCCTCAACACCCGTGATGGAGTTTAACGGTACAATCACAACCCCTCAACATCACTCATCGGAAGTTGTATAACTCACTAGCGAGAGCCGGGACACACCACAAGGCATACACATGGGTGTTGCGTGTAAAAGAGTCTATCGCAATTGTAGTGCAAGTGTACACGACGCAAGTAGTAAAGTGATACGAAGTATCGGATATCGTCTCCACAGGGATTGGGCTAATGACTTCACCTTAATTCACTGCATGAAGTAAAGGAAATATTTGAGAAGATTGTCACGAGAATAATAAAGTAAACATAAATAAAAAAGTAGAAATATCAAGATAAAGAGAATGGGCTGGTATTGAATTGCTCATTAGTGCAGGTATTGAAGAGTTTAGGAAATCCAGATCTGTAGTCGCTCCCGTCGCCGACAGCACCTGTCGCGGCAGCGAACACACCAACTCCGTACTCCAAGTTTGGCAAGAATCTCAGATCTGCCTTGGCCTATCCTTAGGTCCAATTCTGTCGATGATCACGTCTTTGATGATACCTCCCGGCGTGAATCGAAGGATGAACACCGATGTGTATGAATTCTTCCTTAGCCACTTAACCTCGCCCTATCCCTAGGCACGAGATGGTTCAACTATAAACTAGAGAACGCGCTCTTATCTCTTTCGTATACTTAACTCTTCCGATGCTAAGTAAATAGATAACCTCACAATGCTCTCCCGATGCTCTTGCAAGATATTAAAACCGAAATAAGAGAACTTGAAGTTTATTTTATTGAACTTGGAAAATCCTAAAACAAAACAACCCTTGGAACTACTTTACAAAACAACCCGTGGCCCTAGGGGGTTTTTAGAACATGTCGACGACGGGAAAACGATGGAGGGGTTTAGGTTATCGGTTATGGGGTATGATACCTCCTAGGTTAAATCTATGCCCTTATATAAGCTTTGGGCTCAAGTATTCTAAGTTAACAAGGATTACAACTTTAATTAAAAGTAAGATTCTAATAAAGACTTAATCTCCAAGAGTCCTACTTTGCAGCCGCCATCCTTGTTTCTAGGAATTTCCTCTCCTTGAGCTTTGGCTTGACATATCTTTTGATCCGGGGCTTGGAAAAATATTTGGCTTTCACACGATAGACGAGCAGATTTTTCTCTATCTATCGAGGTCCACTTTACTTTTCCTCTTCATAAGGCTGCTGCCACCTTGCTGTCACGACAGATCCATGGCAACTTCTTCCTCATCGTCTGCTTGTCCAGTTCAGCTCTTCTGCTTCTCAGCCCTGCGCCTGCCTTCTTCGTCAACTATGGCAGCAACCTGCAAAATTAGCCATCTTTTAGTAGAATCCGTGCCTTTAATATATTTGTGATGTTTTATTGTAAACTGACCTAAATGCAATGCAATGATGCTTGAATGCAGCAGAAATATGGGTTAAAAAGGGTGTAAATAATAGAACTTTTACACACTCAACACACCCCCAAACTCAAGTTTTTGCTTGCCCTCAAGCAATTAAGACCTAAAAGGAAAATATTTTTGTGTTGGCTTTCAAATAGTGAACTGTCCCTTACCCGTCGCTCATTCTCTGTGACGGCAGCAACCTGTCGGAAGGTTTTAGGATCTGTCCGGAATCTCCCTATAGCTCTCGTGCAGTGTGTGCATGCTTGTGAACAGTTATATGCTAAGACTCTCTTAGTTTCACTAGAATATTATACTTTAGCTTGTTTAGAGTTTTTCTTACGAGACTGATTTCTTTCTTTCCTTTACTAGAGCCAGAATAAGGCACCTCTAGTTGATTTCTTTCTAATTTCTTCTCATTTTTACTAGAGCCAGTATTTCAGGCACCTCTAGTTAACTGTCTAGAGCCGGTGATAGGCACCTCTAGAAGTTTTTCTCTGGTTATCTGCCTAGAGCCAGTGTTGGGCACCTCTAGGTTTCCTGAGAGTCTAGTCTCTTTTCTACTCTAAGAGCTAAGTTTTCTATTCTAGTTTGGCTAAAAGAAGTCTAAGCAATATAACAGTCACAATGGTGTTTAAATTTTCAGAACTATAGAAAGGCTCTAAACTTCTCCTTAAACTGTCCTAAAGATGCTGCCACGACAGAGCTGTCATGACAGGTAAGCTAACTTCACAGTTTTAAGCCAATAGTTTTATATTTTCTGATTTTTTTAAGAGAACACAACAATTAATTAAAGATGTACTATGACTCCATTACTACGGAGGGTGCCACCCCCAAACTCGAGGGTTGCATTGCCCTCAATGCAAAATGACAGATAAAATGAAGGCAGGTACATCACAAAATAAAGATAAAGTAGGCAGCAAGAAAAGAAAAATAAAAGACTTAAATTTTAATCGCTGTCCTCGCTACTGCTGCTGACACGGATCTGACGGCGGCGTCTCGGCTGTGGGGGAGGTTGGGCAGGTTGCTCCACGAGCTGGATGTCTGAGCTGCTGCCGCTATCCCAAGTGCTGCTAGTGGTGGTGCTGGCCTTGGGCATTAGCTTTCTGTCTGCCACGTGTTTCTGCCTCTTGACAGGCGTAAACTCCCTCTCCAAATTCCTCCTAATCAGAGGTTCCTCCTCGCTGTCGGCTGTGGCTGGCCGCTTCGTTCCATGTGCGGGGCTGTCGGCCGGAGGACTCGCAGCTGCCGTCGGGGCAGGTGATGGGGTGGAAGCGGTGGAATGGGTATGTGGGGAGGCAGGTGGTGAAGGTGTGTGGACAGGGGTGGGAATATGGAAATAGTGGTCGGGAAAAGTGGGGAAAACAACATCGAGATAATTTAAATTATTGGTAATGAAATTTACCGTGGAAGTTGCGAAATCCCGGATGAATGTCATCAGCCCCATCTGTCTGTCTTCCACCCGTTGTATGGCGGCAAGGATTTGGGCGGATTGGTCGGTCTGGGTGGCTGCGGCGGCAGGTTCAGTGGCAGGTTCCTCGTCTGAATCTGCTGGGGAGGCAGCTGGGTTGAAGGAGTTGATGGGTGTTGCGACGATGAGCTCCATGAGGCTGGTAATGTTGTTATCTGTCCAGCCTCGTCCTTGGACCAGTTTATCGGTGGATGCCCCGGGGACAGCAGCGCAGCGGCAGAGTGACATAATCATGAACGGTAAGCAGAGGCAGGAGGTGGTTCGAAAAGTGCAATCCAAGACGCTTTCCCGCATATAGCGGCCCACGTTGATAGGCCGGTCGTGCATGATCGAGTGAATGAGAGCGAGCCGCTGCTGGTTCACCGTCGTGTGATGGGAGGACGGCAGGATACGCTTCTTGATGAAAGCGTTCCATAGCTTGGCTTCTGGGAGCAGCTGCCCCCTCTTGACGGAGTTGGGGTTTTTCTTGCTAGTAGTCCACTCCGTCCCCTCTTCTTTCACCTCCGCCATAACAGCACCATAGGCGGCAGAGTCGAGGGTGTCCAAGAAGTGCTGATGGGCATCGTCGTTGGGACCAAAGTAGAGGTCGTACATGTGGTTGATGCTATCGGCTGTGAATGGTACCTCTACCCCTCGGACTATTACAGATGTTGCCGTCTTGCTGTCGATGGCAGCATAGAACTCCCTCACCAATGTGTCGTTTAACTCTGCCGGTTGTTCGGCGAATTGCTCCCATAATTGAGCTCTTATAGCCTTGGCAATGAATGGTCGGAGCCCCATGTTTGGTGCCTTGCGGATGTAGATGAAACCCCTTTCTTCCCATAATTCCTTGTTTGCGAAGGGCGATGCTGCTGCTGATGAGGAGGCTGAGGCAGCACTGCGGCGGGTCTGTCTAGAAGACATATTAGTTGCAAGGGTTTGAAAGTAAAGAAAGCAAAGTAAAATGAGAGGAGAAAGCAAGTAAGAATAAGCAGAAGTGATGAAAAATGAAAGTGAAAACGGGGTTTTATAGCGGTCGATGGTCTGCCCGTTTAATGCTGTAACGGCAGGCGTGAATAACGGAGCGACTGTTGAGTTTTGGCGTGTCTGACGCGTCTGCCACACATTAATGCATCTGTTACGCGTCTGTCACACGCTTCTGCGTCTGCCGTGTCAGTCTGTTGACAGCCTGTCTTATCCATCTGCGGCGGCAGCCGAAACGACAGGCTTCAATAAATGGGCTCTGTTGGGCTGATGGATGGATGGTGGGTTTGGGCCACTTCTCCTTTTCTTCTTGACTCCTTTATTTCCTAAAAACAGAAAATAAAAAAAAATTATTCGAATATAAAATAAACCTAATTTCCTAATAAATAATAAATAATAAAAATAAATAAAAATAAAATTTAGGTTAAATTAGGGATGCCTTGTGGGGTATCTCCTAAAGTAACCACTTACTGTATTCCTGGGGCTTCAGTCCCCTGATAATGCTTGAGGCGCTGTCCGTTGACTTTGAATTGGTGCCCGTCTTTTAATGATTGGATAGTGATGGCACCATGGGGAAAAACTTGTACCACTTGGAATGGGCCGTACCATCTAGATTTTAGCTTCCCTGGGAAGAGTTTCAGTCTAGAATTGAACAACAACACAAGCTGCCCTGGGCAGAACTGTCGTGGCAGCAACTTCTTGTCATGCCACTTCTTAGTTTTCTCCTTGTATATTCTTGCATTGTCGTAGGCCATTGTCCGTATTTCATCGATCTCGTTCAAATCTAATAGCCTTTTCTGTCCTACCTTGTCCAAGTCCATATTTACTGCCTTGACTGCCCTGTATGCTTTGTGCTCTATCTCGACAGGCAGATGACAAGTTTTCCCATAAATCAGTCGGTATAGAGATATGCCCAACGGAGTCTTAAAAGCTGTCCGATATGCCCATAATGCATCATTAAGGAGTAAAGACCAATCTTTCCTAGTTGGCTTAACCATCTTCTCAAGAATGTTCTTCACTTCTCTATTGGATATCTCAGCCTGTCCATTGGTCTGTGGGTGGTATGCTGTCGCAATCCTGTGTTTGACACCATATTTCTTCAAGGCGGCAGCAATAACCCTATTGTCAAAATGTCTCCCTTCATCACTGATAATCGCCTTAGGAATGCCAAATCTAGAAAAAATGTTTTTGTGTAAAAACTTTTGGACCGTCTTGGCATCATTCTTTTGAGTGGCGATAGCTTCTACCCACTTGGAGACATAGTCCACTGCTAGGAGGATGTAAAGATTCCCACATGAAGATGGGAAGGGTCCCATAAAATCGATCCCCCAAACGTCGAAGATCTCGACTTCTAGAATGTTCTACAGTGGCATCTCGTTTCTCCTCGAGATGTTACCTGTCTGCTGGCACCTGTTACAGTTCTTGTAGAAGTCCTGTGCATCTTTATACAGTGTCGGCCAGTAGAACCCTGACTGCAGCACCTTGGCAGCAGTTTTATTGCCTCCTAAGTGACCTCCATATTGTGAAGCGTGGCAGTGATGGAGAATGTCTTCTTGCTCTTCTTGTGGTACACACCTCCTTATAACTTGATCTGCACACATTTTGAAAAGAAGAGGTTCGTCCCAATAATAATGCTTAACATCATTTTGGAACCTCTTCCTGGCTTGATAATTAAGATCAGAAGGAAATACTCCGCTAACTATAAAATTAACGAAATCAGCATACCAGGGAAGTTCAGAAGACTTACCTGCCGCCATGGCTGTCGCGACAGCGATTGCGGCAGCAAAGAGCTGCTCATCTGGGAAGGTCTCCAGTATATGTGTCTCATCTATTGGCAGACTCTGTCCCGTCTCCAACCTTGACAAGTGGTCTGCCACTTGATTTTCTGTCCCTTTCTTGTCCTTGATCTCAAGGTCGAATTCTTGCAATAGCAGGATCCACCGTATCAATCTAGGCTTTGCATCCTTCTTTGCGAACAAATACTTAAGGGCAGAATGGTCTGTGTGCACTATTACTTTCGTCCCAAGTATGTAAGAACGAAACTTGTCAATGGAGAATACCACAACTAACAGCTCCTTTTCTGTGGTGGTATAGTTTACTTGGGCGTCATTCAATGTCTTGCTGGCATAATATATGATGTGAAACAGCTTGTCTCTGCGCTGCCCAAGTGCTGCCCCGACAGCATAGTCACTAGCATCACACATAATTTCAAATGGCTGCGTCCAGTCTGGTGGCTGTACTATGGGGGCTGTTACTAGTTTTTCCTTCAGAACCTTGAATGCTTCAGTACATTCATCATTAAAGTCAAAGGGTCGGTTCTGCTCCAAGAGATGGCATAGGGGCTTCGTGATTTTTGAGAAGTTAGCAATAAATCTCCGATAAAACCCAGCATGCCCTAAAAAACTCCTAATGCCCTTGACTGTGGTCGGCGGCGGCAGCTTCTCGATCACTTCTATTTTTGCCCTGTCGACTTCTATGCCACGACAGCTAATCTTATGGCCAAGGACTATCCCCTCATCCACCATAAAGTGGCATTTTTCCCAATTTAAGACCAAGTTTGCTTTTTCACATCTTTCAAGTACCTTTTGTAAATTGCCTAAACAACTCTCAAAATCATCTCCAAAGACGGAAAAATCATCCATAAAAATCTCAAGGAAGTCCTCCACCATGTCGGAGAATATGGCCATCATGCACCTTTGGAAGGTGGCGGGTGCATTACATAATCTGAATGGCATTCTCCTAAATGCGTACGTTCCATAGGGGCATGTGAAAGTCGTCTTTTCTTGATCCTCCGGTGCGATAGCAATTTGATTGTAACCTGAGTAACCATCAAGAAAACAATAGTAAGGTTTACCCGCTAATTTATCAAACATTTGATCAATAAAGGGTAAAGGAAAGTGGTCCTTTCGGGTAGCTTTATTAAGCTTCCGATAGTCCATACAAACCCTCCAACCGGTCACAGTCCTGGTTGGGATTAACTCATTATTCTCATTGGTCACCACGGTCATTCCTCCTTTCTTGGGAACGCATTGCACCGGGCTCACCCATTTGCTGTCGGAGATGGCATAAATAATACCAGCATCTAACCATTTGATTATCTCTTTACGCACTACCTCCTTCATCGCATGGTTTAGCCGCCTTTGGGCATCTATAGTCGGCTTATGATCTTCCTCTAGAAGAATTTTGTGCATGCATAACGCCAGACTAATGCCTTGAATGTCAGCGACCGTCCATCCAATTGCCTTTTTGTGCTGCCTTAGCATGTCGATTAGCTGTCGTTCCTGTTCCTGCGGCAGCTTAGAAGAGATGATTACGGGCAACGTATCATTTGAACCAAGAAAAGCGTATTTAAGCTGCCCTGGCAGGGGCTTCAGTTCTAAGGCAGGTGGTTCAACAATAGATGGCTTTTGGATTAAATGGTTATCCGAAGTATAATTCAAAGGTTCGAATAACTTACCTGGACGATTGCCTATCCAGTTCACCTCCTCCTGATCTTCAGTATCAGATGAATCGGATTCAGAGGAGTTGCTGTCGTCGGTGCTGTCGTCGTTGCTGTCGTGACAGTCCTCTAGGTGGCTTCCGCGGCAGTGACCAAATTTAATATCGTGACAGCCCGACCGGATGCAGGGTTGATCAAGGGTAACATCAGTGATAGCCTTGCATTCCTCGTCCACATCAGCGTGTTTCATCGCTTGGAGAACATTCAACTTAATCTCTTGATCGTTTACTCGCATGGTGAGTTCTCCTTTCTCCACATCAATCAGTGATCTTCCCGTGGCTAAGAAGGGTCGCCCAAGGATGATTGGTGCATTTTCATCTGCTTCACAATCTAAAACAAGAAAGCCAGCAGGGAAAATAAACTTAACCACTCTTACCAAAATATCTTCGATTTTTCCCTCTGGATGAACGTAAGAGCGGTCTGCCAGCTGCAGAGTTACTGTCGTGGGCCGCGCCTTCCCAATACCTAATTTCTGAAAAACAGACTTTGGCATTAGATTTACACTAGCACCAAGATCACAAAGTGCCTTACCCACGAATTTATTTCCGATTACGCAAGGTATGATGAAGCTCCCCGGATCCTTCTTTTTCTGGGGTGGCTGCCGATGAAGAATGCTCATGCAACCTTCTGTCATCTTTACCGTTTCAAACTCCCCAAGATTAGATTTTTTTGACATAACATCCTTGAGAAATTTAGCATAACCGGGCATCTCCCTAACGACATCTAACAATGGAATATTAATATGAACCTGCTTAAAAATATCATAAATCTTTTTAAGTTGAGATTCATGCTTAGCTTGCTGTATCCGTTGAGGGAAGGGTGGTGGGGGACGGTAATCAGCAATGCGTCCTTCCCACTGCATGCGAATCTGAGGACGATAATCATCTTTTTTCTCCTCTGTCGCTTCTGCTGTCGTGACAGGTTCATCGGCAGCAGTCTGTTTATCACCTGTCGGGGCAGCTTCCTCGGCAGGTTTATCTAAGGTTGGATCCTTTTCTGTTTCAGCTTCTTTTTCCGGCCCTTGTAGTTTCTTCCCACTCCTAGTAGTAATTGCCTTACATTGCTCATGTGTGGGCGGTCTAGCATTTTCAGTATTGCTAGGGAATCCTTCATTCTGCCTTGGCTTAATGTGTTGCGACACCTGACCCATTTGTGTCTCCAGATATTTCAAAGTAGCTTCATGATTTGTCATCCTCATCTCCATTTTATCCATGAAATTCTCTGTCTTCTTGACAAACTGATTCATATTCTCAATATAGGTACCGGTTTGAGACATAAAAGTGGCCAGAGTCTGTTCCAGTATACTACTCGTGGCAGCTGGCAGCGGCTGTTGCTGCGGCGGCGGCAGATTCTGCGGCAGCTGCTGTCACGTCAGCAGTCTAGGACCTCCCTGATTCTGATTATGTGCTTGTGGATTCAGGGCATTGTTGGGATTACTCCATGAAAACTTAGGATCCTTCCTCCAATTGGGATTATAGTTGTTGGAATTATAATTTGGCTTGTAGTTTCCAACATATTTTCCCTCTTCTACATTTATTGGGCACTCATCCCTACAATGATTTCCCTCACAGATATCGCATACTTCCTCAACAGCAAATCCTTGTAAACCATCATCATTCAATAACCTTTTCATTGCTTTAGTAAGGAATGCTACCCGTGATTTCATCGTGCTGTCGGCTTCGTAGTCCTTGACAGCAAGTACCCGTTTACCCCCTCTTCTTGCAGTCGGAAACTGCTCCTCATTCTTGGCCAGATTTTTCTAAACTTGCAAAGCCTCGTCCGGATCCTTATCCAATAGTAACCCATTTGCTGCAGAATCAATTCGGATGCGAGTTTGTAGGTTGGCAGCATTATAGAACTTTGTAACCTGATTCCAGACGGGGAATCCATGCATTGGGCAGTTTCGAAGAAGAGTAGTAAATCTGTCCCAGGCCTCGTGCATCGGCTCGTCATCTTCCTGTTGAAAAGTAGCAATTTCATTACGTAATCGCTCAGATAAATGCGAAGGATTAAAACGAGATAAGAATTCACGAGATAAATCTGCCCAAGTTACGATTGAACCCGATGTTAGTTTATTACACCAAGTTTTAGCTCTGTCCCTCAATGAATGAGGAAATAACCGAAGCCTCAGTATCTCCGGACTAACTCCTGGTAGTCTAAATGAACCACAGATCTCCTGGAATGTCTTGAGATGCTCTCTAGCATCCTCTGTCACAGCACCACTAAACTGCCCGGCATTGTTGATCATACTAAACATGACATGCTTAAGCTCGAAGTTATCAACATCAATATCTGGCAGCGTGGTCTCCAGCTCTACATGATCGTTCAGCATGTAGTCACGACATGACCGTCGTCCAGCTGCTGCAGGCGGGTCACCAACAGCGGGTTAAGATCGCCAAGGGGTGGTATGCCACCGCCAGCAGGTTGGTTATGGCCCATTTTCTCTAGCTGTTCCTCGAGGTATTCGTTTCTGTCTAAAAGTCGGCAAAGTTGTTTCTTGAGATTGAAGGAACGTTCAACTTCCGGATCTAATGGATACTCAGGATCTTCACCTCTTTTCGATCTGCGCATAAACAAGAAAACCTCGTGGAAAGCGAAAGTTGAAAGCACAAAAGAAAAATTAAAGAAAAATAAAGATAAAAATAAAAACAAAAATAAAAATAAAAACGAAAAGTGCAATAAAAGGAAGGTGTAGTTATGTTGCCAATCCCCGGCAACGGCGCCAAAAACTTGTTGCGTGTAAAAGAGTCTATCGCAATTGTAGTGCAAGTGTACACGACGCAAGTAGTAAAGTGATACGAAGTATCGGATATCGTCTCCACAGGGATTGGGCTAATGACTTCACCTTAATTCACTGCACGAAGTAAAGGAAATATTTGAGAAGATTGTCACGAGAATAATAAAGTAAACGTAAATAAAAAAGTAGAAATATCAAGATAAAGAGAATGGGCTGGTATTGAATTGCTCAGTAGTGCAGGTATTGAAGAGTTTAGGAAATCCAGATCTGTCGTCGCGGCGGCTGTCCGTTAGCTGTCGCGGCAGCGAACACACCAACTCCGTACTCCAAGTTTGGCAAGAATCCCAGATCTGCCTTGGCCTATCCCTAGGTCCAAGTCTGTCGATGATCACGTCTTTGATGATACCTCCCGGCGTGAATCGAAGGATGAACACCGATATGTATGAATTCTTCCTTAGCCACTTAACCTCGCCCTATCCCTAGGCACGAGATGGTTCAACTATAAACTAGAGAATGCGCTCTTATCTCTTTCGTATACTTAACTCTTCCGATGCTAAGTAAATAGATAACCTCACAATGCTCTCCCGATGCTCTTGCAAGATATTAAAACCGAAATAAGAGAACTTGAAGTTTATTTTATTGAACTTGGAAAATCCTAAAACAAAACAACCCTTGCAACTACTTTACAAAACAACCCGTGGCCCTAGGGGGTTTTTAGAACATGTCGACGACGGGAAAACGGCGGAGGGGTTTAGGTTATCGGTTATGGGGTAAGATACCTCTTAGGTTAAATCTATGCCCTTATATAAACTTTAGGCTCAAGTATTCTAAGTTAACAAGGATTGCAACTTTAATTAAAAGTAAGATTCTAATAAAGACTTAATCTCCAAGAGTCCTACTTTGCAGCCGCCATCCTTGTTTCTAGGAATTTCCTCTCCTTGAGCTTTGGCTTGACATATCTTTTGATCCGGGGCTTGGAAAAATATTTGGCTTTCACACGATAGACGAGCAGATTTTTCTCTATCTATCGAGGTCCACTTTAATTTTCCTCTTCATAAGGCTGCTGCCACCTTGCTGTCACGACAGATCCATGGCAGCTTCTTCCTCATCGTCTGCTTGTCCAGTTCAGCTCTTCTGCTTCTCTGCCCTGCGCCTGCCTTCTTCGTCAACTATGGCAGCAACCTGCAAAATTAGCCATCTTTTAGTAGAATCCGTGCCTTTAATATATTTGTGATGTTTTATTGTAAACTGACCTAAATGCAATGCAATGATGCTTGAATGCAGCAGAAATATGGGTTAAAAAGGGTGTAAATAATAGAACTTTTACACACTCAACAATGGGAGCTACCTCAACCATTGTAATCACCTTAACCAAGCTCACACACGGGAGCAACCCTCCACCGTTGTGACGCTTAACAAGGTCCACCCACGAGAGCCATCCTCCATCGCGGTGACACTTAACAAAGTCCACCCACGAGAGCCATCCTCCATCGTGGTGACACTAATTTCCTCAATCGCTAGGGTACTTGGATGGAGTTTACGGTACAATCACAACCCCTCAACATCCAAGGCGACTCAATTCACGGTGCACCCAATCCTATAGCCGGCTAACTATATCCGATTAAAGTAACCAACAACCACTTACATCACTTGCCAATATAACCATTTTACCACATTAATCCACTGTTTTTACAAGCATAACCAAAATGCCAAATCCACAAGAATCACATGCTTTAATCATATGCACCCAACACATGCAAGTCAAGGATTACTTACCTTATGCATCTTTAACATAATGGCATTAATAACCAACATTAAACCATGTCCAAACATGCTTAAAACAGTAAATTAAACACAATCATCCCAAGTGTATTTAAAAACCAAAGCATAGCCCAAACCAAGAGAGAAATTCCATTTACTTACTCTTGAGCTTAGCTAAGTTGTTTAGACTTAAACTAAGCTCCCAAAGCCTCATCCAAAATGTTTCAAAGATGGAAAACTCTTTACCACTCACCGATACACAAACTATGCTAGCCGACAAGCCTTCCA
This sequence comes from Hibiscus tridactylites, assembly GCA_958450335.1. Lineage (NCBI taxonomy): Eukaryota > Viridiplantae > Streptophyta > Magnoliopsida > Malvales > Malvaceae > Hibiscus > Hibiscus tridactylites. Next base: position 59,509,167 of record OY288273.1, on the reverse strand, counting down.
AGCATCTGAAACCTCCAACGCCACCTCTATTGCCTCTGGATCATTCTACCCTATTTTAAACACATAACAACAGAGGATTAATGCATCATTATGCATTAAAATCACCAACAACACACCTAAACTCGCTGCTCTACAGAAATCCAACATTTCGGCTACCAAACACAACCGAAAACACCTCCAAACTCTTCCAAAACATAACCCAGCCAAGATCCATCACTCCCAACCATTTCTAAACATCAATTAACATCCAAAATGACCCCAAAATCGTCCTTATACCTCCAGCATTAACAGAACACCAAAATCACCCCCAAAACCACCATTTTCACAAGTAAAAACTTAGAAAAATCAACCTATTCGGGATTGCATTGATTAAACCTCCATTTCACATCTTTTAAACATCCAAAATACATCAAAAAGACATCTCAAAACAGAGCCCAATCATCTATTACGAATTTCTTCAAAATTAAATCCAAATCATGCATTTTAAGCCAAAAATTAAGATCACAACATTAAAACCTTTAATAAAACTCAATTTAAGGATTGAGAACTTGGGAATTTCAGTAAAGAACTGAGTATTTAGTGGAGAAGGACGTTCACACCTCTAAATGTGGATTTCTCCTTGTTTAGAGCCAAAATCCTTGAAAATTCATTAAGCAAATGGCGAGGATTTGACGTACAAATGATTAAGAATCATTTGGGGATTGAAAACTCTTCTTTAGGTGTGAAAATCAAAAGGAAAGTTGCTGTGGAAATGTGTTTGACTGAGGGAATTTTGAGAGAAAATGAAATGGGAAAATTTTGGTAAAAGATAGTAATGAAACTAAAATATCACTTTTCCCTCTTTTCCTTTTTATTAATTAAACACTAAATGAGTCTTAAAAATTAAGAAAAATCTGGAGAAATCCTCCCTTGGGTAAATTAGCTCCTTAAAGATTCAAAGTTTCAATCCTTTTAAAACAGTCACGAACTTTTCAAAAATTACATTTTAGTCACTAACTCGAAATGTCATATCTCCAAGCCTTATTTTGTAAAATTAATTTCACCACTCTCTTATATACATTAAAAGAGGATTTTTAGATATTTTCCCATATTTTTAATGCATCCCGAACTAGGCTTTCCCTAAAACCACCTTTTATATTCGAACCGAAAATCCGTCCGGTCCGATTCAAACCCAAACTTCTAAGCCCAAAATTGGGGTGTTACATAGACCATGTGATGATCTTTGTATAATGGCAAAGACCTACCATAATAAGTAGAGAAGCCACAAAGTAGAGATAAATATCAAAAAATTTATAACATAAACAATTAATTTATCAAAGTTATATACTAATTTAAATAGAATTATAAAATGGTAATTTATACCAACATAAAACATATTGCAAGATCTAATTTCAAATCTAAGAATTGGGCCTTTCGGACGTCTATACCGATAATTAAAAGTAATCTACGTGATTAATCACTAGTTAAACCAAAAAAATTCAATAATAAGGTAGAGGGATTCTTGACTTCTTAAAATTTTAAAAATAATATATTTTTAAAATTTTAAAATGTTTGAAGGATTTTTTTAAAGTTCTCGTTAAATTTTAAAATTTTAGTTTAGAATATTAAGTTTTTCAAAAAAACTAACCCCAAATTATTTTACCGATCCGATACTACCTCTTGTGTGGGACTACTCCATTGAAGATTGATGATCATGCTTATTATGAGTCTATGACACATATGTAATGCCATTAAAATGAAGTGAATGTTAATTGAGGTAAATTAAATACCCCCAACCTGGGAAGTCTTTCGACCTCACTCACTTGATTAGCAAATGGGAAGCTTGAAAAAGTGGCTTTTCACTCCTCTCCTTATAGTCGAGTGGCTTGGGTGAGTCTAAAAAATGAAAAGTTAGTATACGACTAATAAACGACGGGATATTAGAACCGTTAGATGAGAAAACATTCAATTTTGACCGTTAGATTTAGATTCTAAAAAACACGAAAACAAGAAGAGGTTGTAGCCGAAAACTTTCAGAACTTAGTAAGAAGTATCAGAACTGTATGGGGATAAAATTCATGTTGCAACGCCACATGTTAAAATAACGCAAATGTTTTAGACCTATGAGATATGTACCGGAACCGGTAGTTAAAAGCTTAAACCTAAATTGTTAGTGAAGTTTGTGAAAATTGAAGTTGGAAGATGATGTCTCGGAATTTGATATCGAGTAATGAAATAGTCTTCTGTGAAAGTAAGGTTAACGCGTAACAGTTGACGTTTTTCTCCTAATACTAGAACTTTTGTACATGTTCCGGAACATGTAGAAAATGTGTAAACTAGAAATGTTTAAAGTGCCTTTACCAATGCATGTTTGTATAGTATGTATCGGAACGTACGCATAAGTACCGAAACCTGGAGTATGGTATGTTGGATAGATAAAATTAGACGTATAAACCGTAAAAGTGTAGTAAGTATATAATATATTGAGGGCCAATTGTGAAGTATCAGAATTCATCAACGAGTCTCGCAACCTAAAGTACAAGATGATAATGTTTTTGGTTTAACGATTCTCATTTCCAGTTTTTTGAAGGTCTCTTAAAGCCCTCCGGCTTCCCTAGAATGAGAATTGAACCTTCATTTCCTCACTGAAAATCTGGAGAATCCTCTCAAGTTGTGAAAAACGTTTTAGCTAGTGTAAAGGATCGAAACCTTTTAGGTCTGGACCTGAATTGTGCAATCGTCTCCAATGCGAAGGTAACAAGCAAAACCCTAAGGTTTGTTTATTTGTGAAAAACTAAAAATCTAGGGTTTGCATTACGAAATTTTGGTAAGGAATTGCATTTCTTGTTGGAGGAAATCTGTTTAAATTGAATATTATGTCCATATTGAATTTTTTTTTGAAATTGGTAACCTTTCCATCGGTTTGAACCAAACAAGGTTAGATTTGTATGTAATGAGGATGAGTTTATATATGAGTGAGTTGGTTTGTTTATGCACTGATTCATGTGAAAATTTAATTCTTAGGATGACTACTGCAAATCTGAATCCCGTTTTTGATGAAGTTGTTGATGAAGTTGGTGATAAAGATGGTAATGTTTAAATTGCTAAAGAAGGTGATAATGAAGTTGCCAAGGAAGCTCTATCTGAGATGCTGGCCATATGCGATAAGCCGTATAAAAAACATTTCCTCCCGTCTTGAAGTTTTAGTAAGTTGATATTTACGTGTTCTTATTGAATTGAAATGCAGAATGAATGAATGATTGAATGTATACCTTTTTTTCTTGTTTTACAATAAAGGTGAATGTATAAGGATGAAGCAAAGAGAGAAAAAAGTAACTACTGAGGTAGGTTTCAGTGGATTACGATGTGTAAAATGTTTAATTCATTTGAATTTGTCATTCGTAGGTTAGAAAACAGCTAGGCAAGAAATGAGAGAAAATTCCGAAGGAAGACAAACAACCTTACATTGATGAAACTGAAAAAGAGAAGGCGACATACAAAGAGTATAAATCAGGACAACCGAATAATGTAATAGAGAATAACAATATAAAGACATTCTTTATTTGATATAGTAGGATTGACCTAGGAACTTATCCCCTATCTACAGACATCTTTTGACACAAGGTGTAGTCAGAAGAAATTGTACGGTTTCATAAAAGAAATGAAGATGATGGGGATTGATCACGTTCTTGATGAAATTGGTTTTGGGTCGTTAGTTTTTATAAAATCGCGCATTTTACACTGGGACCTATGTGGGGAATTGATGGAAAGTTTTGATGTTGGAAGGAGAGTTTTTGTGTAACCCCCTCGACCTGACCTAGACGCCCGACCGAATCAAACAAGATACATTGAGTTTGGCGAAGCAAACCCGTGAAAAGGTTACTCAAATTATGCCCATTTTTTTCTTTCATCTTATCTAGATGCAATTAATTAATCTACGGTGTACATGATGGCAATGGTTCAAATCCTGTAACGCCCCGAATTTGGGCCTAAAAGTATTTCGAGGTTTGTAGGACCTAGACTAGAAATTTGAGTTTTCAGGAGCGATTCAGGGAAATTATAGTTCAGGTTATGATAAAAATTTAAGAAAATGCTTAAAAATCATTATTAATTATATAAATGATTTTGGTAAAATCAATTTTAAGAAATGGACTTTGAAAGTGGGACATTTTGAGTTAGTGACCAAAACACGATTTTTACAAAGTTGTTTTAATGACTATTTTGTAAAGGGATTGGAACTTTGAATCTTTAAGGAGCTATTTGACCTACTTGTTTTTATCAGATTTTCTCTCAATTATGAACATTTTAAAAGGTTTTAATTGAAGATTAAAATGGGTTTAATAAAAGGAGAGTTAGTTGTTTCATTAAAACTTATTTTACGTCTTTTTCTCTCATTCTATTTTCTCTCAATGTTTTCCTTAAGCCAATCACTCTCTGTAATGCCTTGGTTTTGGGCCTAGTTGTTTTAGACATCGGATCGGGTTAAATGAACCGGTTGGAAACGATTCGAATCGTATTAAGTGGTTCAAGGAAATCAAGGTTCGGGATAGGATAAAAATATGACAAAAATTGCTAAAATCTCCTAAAATTATGTTTAAAAGGTTGTTTTGGATGGGTGAATTGGTGTAGTTTTGTTGGGCAACAAGTTTGTGTTTAGTTGCTAGAGTTGGAATGCATTTTAATGCATTGGATCTCTATTTTTGATGCTCTAAAAGCAGGAGACATTGATCCGAAAGCAAGCGAAGCAATTTTGGAAGCTTTGGACGAGTGATCTTCGCATCGGCAAGCGAAGTTTCTCGTATCGGTGAGTGGAGAAGAGTTTTCCAGTTTTGAAACGTTTTGAACGAGGTTTTGGGAGCTTAGTGTAAATTTGAAACACTTAGCTAAGCTCAAGAGTAAGTGAATCGGAAGTCTCTCTCGGATTGTGCTATGTTTTGGTTTAAATGCACTTGAATTAAAAGTGGTTTTAAATGCCATTTTGTTAAGGATGCACATGGTAAGTGATCCTTGAATTTATATGAATTATATAATTGGTTTTAAGCATGTTATTACTAGTGAAAATGGCATTTTGGTTTATGCTTGTTAAAATAGTGAAATGTTGTTGATAGATGATTATATTGGCAAGTGATGGTAAATGATTTTGGTTACTTTAATCGGATATAGTTAGCCGGCTATAGGATTGGGTGCACCGTGAATTAAGTCGCCTTGGATGTCGAGGGGTTGAGATTGTGCCGTAAACTCCATCCAAGTACCCTAATGATCGAGGCTAAGATCACAACAGAGGATGGTTTAATCCCGTGTGTGAATCTTGTGGTTTGTGTCCCACGCTCTCGTTAGTGGAATTATACAACTACCGATGAGTGATGTTGAGGGGTTGTGATTGTGCCGTTAAACTCCATCATGGGTGTTGAGAGGTTGTGATTGTGCTGTTAAACTCCACATTGTGTTGCTGGTAGTGTGTATGAAGCGTGTGGAACAACGCTTGTAATTCGCGTATCCGATTGTGTTGTGTTTTGATATGGTTCTTGTTATTGATCACTTGCGAGCCAATATAATGGTGATGATATAATGAATTAATGATGAATGCTTATTTTGAGAAAGCATGTGATGTTTGAGATTTATGCTAGAATGCATGTGATGCTGGGTTTAAGCATGGGCAAAGGTTTTTGCTGTTGTAATTAATGATGCTATGAGCATGTGGATTGAAAGAGGAAAAGTTGTTTTTAAGTGCATGTTTTAAAGGAAGGCATGTGTTTACAAAGAACGATGATTTGGTTTTTAAAATGCATTGATGAATGTTTTGGTTTATAGCGGTCCTCACTAAGCTTTATGCTTACGCTCATTTGTTTCATCAATGCAGAGAATTGAGCATCTTTGGCAGCAAGAAAGCAATAGGTATCCAAGTGATTTTATCTAAGCAAGTATGTGTTTTCACTTTAGTGTAATAAGAGGCAATGAGAGGGATTTCCACTCATGAGATGCTTGGTGTTATGTGACACCTTTAGTACGTTTAGTTTGTGTTTTGAGGCACGTAATTGGTCTCTATATGGTTTGTGGATTTCTATTTGGTAATAAGAGGCAATGAGAGGGATTTCCACTCATGAATTGCCATGCCTAATGATTATATTGTGGATGGTTGTTAATGCATTTGTGTTAGAAATGTTTGAAATAGCATGTATGGTAGATATGGATTTGAATGGTTGTTCTTAAGTGCATAATTATGGCTGTTGGTTGTGCATTTCTGGTACGAGTATCGATACTCGGGCTTGGGTATCGATACTCGAAGACATATTTCAGGCCAAACCACACAGGGGTATCGATACAAGTTGGGTGCGTATCGCTACGCTTGTGCAAAGTATGAAGGGCGTACCGGTACGCGGGGAAGGGTATCGATACCTTTCCCCCAACTTTGGTTAATGTCTTCCAGCGTATTGATTCGGGCTTAAGGGTACCGATACCCGACTATTATTTTCAGTTAAAAGTATATTTCTAAGTTCTGTAATGTTACATTATGGTCCATGAATGTTGTATGTTCAATTGGTTGAGTTTGGATGGTCCGTTTGTGATGAAATTTGACATGGTGGCATGTTACATGACTAATTATAGATTGACAATCTTAAAATTGGATTAGTCTTTGTAATTTTCAGAAATTACAGTTTAGTCCTTAAATGTATAGCTTGCGCAATTGAACTCCTAATCGATCTCTATTTACTGTGCCATTTCTTTTCAAGTGTTTAGTTTAACGCATAGGATCTTAATGTGTATGTAGAGAAAAAAAGGGTCGTTAATCGAAGTCGGCTTTAACGAGTAGGCTTCGGTTTTCCCCATGTAATCTTCTTAGTTCGGGTCGGGCGTCTAGGCCGGGCTAATGGGGTTACATTTGTTGGTATCAGAGCTAGGTTTCGAAAGAATTGGAGATGATGGTAAGTGAAATTGGTATGTTTTGATGTTCGATTCGATGTTAAGTGGCATGTCATTGGAAAAATCATGTTTTGGTTGAACGTTGGTGTTTATGCCATGCGTGGTTGTTATTAATCATATGGGAGTTAAATATGATTGCATGTTGATGATGTGATGAGGACGTGTTCTGATCGTGGATGATGTAAAGTATGATGATTTTGATATGCTATTGTATGCTATATTATGCTTGAGGGAAATCGGGGTGCCCATTGCCTTATTACACTAGTTAAATGTTTTAAATTGGTTTTGTAAACTTGGATCCTTGCTTGAGGCTGGCCTAACTCATGGTTCGAAATATTTTTGTTATTATGCCTTGTTGAAAATAGCACAATAGGTCCGAGAAGAGAGCTTAGATCGAATAGGATCGTGCCTGCGCCTGAGCAGGGTAATCAGGGGGCCGAGGATCCACCTGATGAGACTCTACCTCCTCCGCCACCACCTGGAGGTGAAGAGCTAGAGCAACGTGGACATGCTGGTCCAGTACTGGGTGATCTAACGCCACTGGTTCAGGCGATCACCGGAGCTTTTCAGGCTATGGTAGCTGGAGCGCAAGTCCAGGCACCTGCAGCTGGGCATGTGGGTTTGCCTTTGGAAAGGCTGAGGAATCTGGGAGTTGTCGAGTTCCATGGTATGCCTTCTGAGGCATTAGTGGCGTGGTTAGCCAGTACGATCCGCATTATGGATGAGATGGGATGCAGTGATGCGCCCAAGCTGGGGTGCACAATTTCTTTACTTCATGGTGATGCTTATAGTTGGTGGACGACTATCACCGCTGGTTTGGAGCCCAATGAGATGGATTGGGAGTTCTTTCGGAGTGCATTTAAGAAGAAGTATCTTGATGTGAGATACTTGGATGAGAAGAAGCGCGAGTTTATGTCACTTGTGCAAGGAAATCTTTCTGTGGCTGAGTACGAAGTCCAGTTCGTACGTCTGAGCCAGTATTCCCTCTGAGTTGATGCCAAGTGAGAGGCATCATTGTGATCGCTTCCGGTATGGGCTTGTACAGGAAGTGAAGACCTTTATGTTAGCCTCAGATTAGACAGATTTTGATGTGCTCGTGTGTCGGGCTTAGGACATCGAGCAGAGCTTGGGTTTGACATCTCATGGAGGTGGTTCTAGCTCCGATAAGAGAGCTGTTGAGATTAGTTCCGGAGGTGGACGGAACAAAAGAGGCCAAGATAGGAGGTATCAGCCTGATGCGAGGCGAGGTGCTCCTAGACGGGGTGGACAAGCTCAGGGTGGATGAGTGAGGTTTGAGCAGCACACGTGTTAGACGTGTGGATCAAGGGATCATCTGAGGCGAGATTGTCTATGTGCGGCTAGAGAGGCACAAGCTCCTGTTGTGGTGACAAGGAATTCCTGCTGGAACTGTGGTTCAGCTGATCATATGAGGCGCGGGTGTCCTCTGTTGACTAGTGGAGGCCAGGGGCGTGCACCTGCTGTTGCTGCACCTCAGAGAGGCCGTGGACGCAGTCGAGGTAACTGTAACGCCCCGGTTTTGGGCTTAGAAGTCTTGGGCGTTGACCGATTGGTCAAAGTGCTGTTCGAATCGTAAGAGGTTAAATTAGGAAAGCCTAGTTCGGGTTGCATTAAAAATATGGAAAAATGTTCTAAAATCATCTTTTAATATAATTAAGTGAACTGTGAAATCAATTTTGGAAAATGAGTTTTGGAAGGGTGACATTTTGGCTAGTGACCAAAATGTAATTTTCGCAAGTTTGGTGACTGTTTTATAAAGGGTTGAAACTTTGAATCTTTAAGGAGCTATTTACCCAAAGGGAGTTTCTCCAGATTTTTCTAAGATATTTTGAGTTATAATTCTGATTTTAAAGATATCAAAAAGGAGGGAAAACATCATTTTACTATTTTCTCAACTAACTTCTCTATTTTCTTTCTCTCTTTTTCTCTCAACCCAAACACTCCATTTCCAGAGATTTGTTTCTGATTTTCTCACCTAAATTCCTCCTTTCAACTCTCATTTGATTCCTAATCATTGTATCTTCAAAACCTCTTCAATTGCTACTTGTTTCAACAAGGATTTTGATTCCAAAAAGAGGAGAAACTCAAGTTTGGAGGTAAGAACGTCCTTCTCCTCTGAACTTCAAGTTCTTTACTGAAATTCCTAAGTTTTCAATCCTAAATTGATGTTTAATTAAAGGTTTTAAAGTGTTGAAATGGATCTTGGCTTATTATGCAAGATTTTGATGATTTTTGATGATTTTCGTTAGATCTGAGTAATCTGTGATTTGAGAGGTGTTTTTGATGTTAAATGATCTCTAAATTGATAAGGAAATGAGTTTTGATTGATGCAATCCCGGATAGGTTGAGTTTCCTAAGTTTAGCTTGTGTTTCAAGGTAGTTTTTGTGGTGATCTTGTGGATCTGATGTTGCTGGAGGTATAAGGATGTTGTTAGGTTGTTTTTAGATGTTATATGATGTTAAAGGAAGTGAGGTTTTGCTGGTTTATGGCTGGGCTTTGTTTAGAAGTGGTTTGGATGCATTTTCGGTTGTGTTTGGTGGCCGAAAATGGAGGTTGTATGAGAGCAGCGAGTTTAGGTGCTTTCATTGAAGCAATTAATGCATGATGATGCATTAATCCTCTGCTTTGATGTGTTGAAACAGGGGAGGCATCCTTGGATCCAAGAGTTGTTGATCCGGATGCTTGATTTGGTGCTTTGGCTTGAAGCAAAGTGGAAATCGGTGAGTGAAGTTGGGTTTTCAGATTTTAAAACCAAGGTTTGAAGGGTTTTGGGGGCTTAGTTAAAGTCTAAACAACTTTGCTAAGCTCAAGTGTAAGTTTTCGGATTTTTCTCTCTAGTGGTGGCCATGATTTTGATGTGATGCAAAATGATGATTTGCATGTTTTAGTTACTGTTTTGAAAGCATGTTTTAGCATGGTATTTGCTGATGTTTTAAGCCATATGTTGAAGGTAACTCTAGGTAGGAGTTCCTTGATTTTATACATTGAAATAATGTGGTTTGATGCTTTGAAATGCATGATGAAAATGGCTTGGTTTAATGCTTTAAAACAATGGATTATATGATGTAAAAGATGTATATTGGCAAGTGATGTTTTGAAAATGTTAAGGTCACTAAGGTGGTTAAAAGTCCTTGAGTGAGCCTTGTTACTTAAGAACATCAAGGTGGTTAAAAGTCCTTGGATGGTTCTTGTTGCGGACTCTAAGGTGGTTAAAAGTCCTTAGGTGCTCCTTTCCATGGTGTTTAAAAGTCCATGGGGCCAAGGTGTTTAAAAGTCCTTGGGGCCAAGGTGTTTAAAAGTCCTTGGGGTGATTCAAGCATTGGACACAAAGGTGGTTAAAAGTCCTTGTGTGGTCCTTATTCATGGTGTTTAAAAGTCCATGGCCAAGGTGTTTAAAAGTCCTTGGGGCCAAGGTGTTTAAAAGTCCTTGGGAAAGTTGTTGAACTTGTTTTAATAAATGAAATGTATCACTTGAGCCAATATGACATGTTAAGAATATTGTGAAGCATGAGATGCTTGTTTTAATGATTATGTTGAAGCATGAGATTGCTTGTTTTAAAAATGCTTTTGAGCATGTGCAAAGGTTGATTATAAGCATGTTTTGTAAATGTTTTTAATTGCATTATTGAATGGTTTTTAATGAGCACTCCTCACTAAGCTTTTGCTTACGCTCTCTCGTTTTCTTAATTCAATAATGCAGAGCACTAGAGTATCTTGAAGGGCAGCAAGAAGGGCAAGAGTTCAAGTACAAGTAGAGCTCAATGTATGGAAGGTTTTGTTAAACATTTTAGCTTTTGGATGACTTGGCAATGGGGGACCAATGTGTATGTTTTGGGAGGTGTTTGGAACTCCCTAAGTATGTTGATTGTTGTTTTGAATGCTGGTTTTTAGATTGGATCCTTATATGCTTATTTTTGAAGTTAATGCTTGAATAGCTAGCTTGTGTAGGAAGCATGCCTATAGAATTGGGGCTTTTTGCATGTAATGTTGTTTTGTTGAATTGTTGATGCAAATATGTCCTATATATGTTGAATTGCATGCTGGTAAAGTTTGGTAGCATTTGGAGCATGTTTGAGTGATCAATTACATGTTTTGGTATGCTAGTTTGCTGAAATCTGAGCAGGCGTTTCGGAACAGTGAGCACCGTTTCAGAACGGGTGCCTGGAATGAACCTAGGGGTCCGAAACGGGGTGCACCGTTTCGAAACGGTTTGGTCTCTGCCAGACCCCCATTGCGGAACTGGTATCGGAACGGCCCGCGTTTCGGAACAGGGTCAACCTGTTTCGGAACGGTCGACCGTTGGGGGCTGACATGGGCAATTATATGTTTTGAAATGTTTGCGTTTTGGTCCTGAATCTTGTTTGTGCAATTGTATGAGTTTGAGAAGTCTTTTTGAGCTGAAATTTCACAGAGAAGCATGAAACCTGACTAATTTCAAGTTGGTAAGATTAATTTGGGTTAAGTCCTTTATTTTATCAGAAATTACAATTTGGTCCCTAAAGTTGTAATTTGTTCAATTGGGTCCCTGTTTGATCTCTGATGTTTGTGATCTTTGAGTATGTTGTTTGTGTGATCACAATTAGGGTTAATGTGCATCTAGATAAGATTAAAAAGAAAAAAAAAGGGTCGTTAATCAAGGTTGACTTTCGGGTTGACTTTGGTTTTCCCCGTGTGACTTTCTTAATTCGGGTCAACCGTCTAGGCCGGGTTAAGGGGGTTACAGTAACTTTCAGAAGAGTGAGAAAGGACAACAAGGAGTTGCTCATGTGGTAGCTGTTCAGCCGGAGGGAAGTGGTCCTGCAAGAGTTTATGCTCAACGCGAGGGGCGCAACGATACGGATGTGATCGCAGGTACCTTTGCTCTACAATCTTTATCTTTGTTAGCTTTGATCGATTCAGGATCCACGCATTCTTATATCTTGAGTGAGTATGCGTATTTGCTTGATGTACCTGCTGAGTTGTTGAGAGTAGGAATGCAACTGACTAGTTCTTTTGGTGAGACTGTGGTCACAAGGAAGTTGTATAGGAGATGCCCTTTGTCTGTGCAGGGTCATGTTTTTCCTGTGGATTTGATGAAATTACCTTTTTATGGCTTTGATGTGATTCTTGGGATGGATTTGTTGTCTGAGCATAGGGCTGTTATTGATTTCGATGTTAAGCGAGTTACCTTGAAGCTTGTTGATGATTATGAGGTGGTGATAGTAGGCGAGAATGTTAAATTCTTGTCTAATGTTGTTTCGGCTTTGGAAGCAAGCCGTATGCTAAGGATGGGTTGTGATGCTTATCTTGCATATGTGATGAATCCTGGTGCAAAGGATGTGCGTGTGCAGGACATCAGAACAATTTGTAATTTTCCGGGTGTCTTTCCAGAAGAGTTGCTTGGGTTGCCACCAAAGAGGGAAGTTGAGTTTGGCATTGAGTTGTATGAGAATACGACTCCAGTGTCCATTGCTGCTTATCGAAAGACACCAAAAGAGCTAAAAGAGTTGAAGACACAACTTCAGAAGTTGCTTGATTGAGGGTTCATCCGGCTGAGTGTATCACCTTGGGGTACGCCGGTGTTGTTTGTAAAGAAGAAAGATGGGACAATGCAGATGTGTATAGATTATCGGCAACTGAACAATTTGACGATTAAGAATAAGTATCCCTTGCCAAGGATAGATGATCTCTTTGATCAGTTTCCAGGAGCCTCGAAGTTTTCTAAGATTGATTTGAGGTCAGGGTATAATTACCAGTCGAAGGTGAAGGATGTGGACATACCTAAGATGGCTTTTCAGACAAGGTACGAGCATTATGAGTTCTTAGTGATGCCTTTTGGATTAACCAACACACCTGCTGCTTTCATGGACATGATGAATCACGTATTCCATAAGTTTTTGGATTAGTTTGTGGTAGTGTTCATCGATGACATCCTTGTGTACCCTCGTACCGAGGAGGATCATGATAGACACTTAAGGATAGTGTTGCAAGTGTTGTTGGAGAACTAGCTTTATGCTAAGCTGAGCAAGTGTGAGTTTTGGCTTAGGGAGGTAGTCTTCCTTGAACATGTTGTGTTAGCCGAGGGTATTAGTGTTGATCCACATAAGATAGAGGCAGTGATGAATTGGAAAGTGCCCAAGTCGGTGACAGAGGTACAAAGTTTTCTTGGCTTGGCTGGATATTACCGTATGTTTGTCGAGGGTTTTTTCTCAACTAACTTCTCTATTTTCTTTCTCTCTTTTTCTCTCAACCCAAACACTCCATTTCCAGAGAATTGATTCTGATTTTTTCACCTAAATCCCTCCTTTCAACTCTCATTTGATTCCTAATCAACATATCTTCAAAACCTCTTCAATTGCTACTTGTTTCAACAAGGATTTTGATTCCAAAAAGAGGAGAAACTCAAGTTTGGAGGGGAGGCATCTTTGGATCCAAGAGTTGTTGATCCGAAAGCTTGATTTGGTGCTTTGGCTTGAAGCAAAGTGGAAATCGGTGAGTGAAGTTGGGTTTTCCGATTTTAAAACCAAGGTTTGAAGGTTTTGGGAGCTTAGTCTAAGTCTAAACAACTTTGCTAAGCTCAAGTGTAAGTTTTCGGAATTTCTCTCTAGTGGTGGCCATGAATTTGTTGTGATGCAAAATGGTTATTTGCATGTTTTAATTACTGTTTTGAAAGCATGTTTTAGCATGGTTTTTGCTGATGTTGTAAGCCATATGTTGAAGGTAACTCTAGGTAGGAGTTCCTTGATTTTATACATTGAAAAAATGTGGTTTGATGCTTTGAAATGCATGATGTAAATGGCTTGGTTTAATGCTTTAAAACAGTGGATTAAATGATGTAAAAGATGTATATTGGCAAGTGATGTTTTGAAAATGTTAAGGTCACTAAGGTGGTTAAAAGTCCTTGAGTGAGCCTTGTTACTTAAGAACATCAAGGTGGTTAAAAGTCCTTGGATGATTCTTGTTGTGGACACTAAGGTGGTTAAAAGTCCTTAGGTGATCCTTTCCATGGTGTTTAAAAGTCCATGGGGCCAAGGTGTTTAAAAGTCCTTGGGGCCAAGGTGTTTAAAAGTCCTTGGGGTGATTCAAGCTATGGACACAAAGGTGGTTAAAAGTCCTTGTGTGGTCCTCATTCATGGTGTTTAAAAGTCCATGGCCAAGGTGTTTAAAAGTCCTTGGGGCCAAGGTGTTTAAAAGTCCTTGGGAAGTTGATGAACTTGTTTTAAGAAATGGAAATTGTCACTTGAGCCAATATGACATGTTATGTTTATGTTGAAGCATGAGATTGCTTGTTTAAAGTATGCTTTTGAGCATGTGCAAAGGTTGATTTTAAGCATGTTTATAAATGGTTTTAATTGCATTATTGAATGGTTTTTAAGAGCATTCCTCACTAAGCTTTTGCTTACGCTCTCTTCGTTTTCTTAATTCAATAATGCAGAGCATTAAAGAACCTTGAGGGGCAGCAAGGAGGGCAAGCACTCTAGTTCAAGTAAAGCTCAATGTATGGAAGGTTTTATAAGTACTTTTTAGCTTTTGGGTAATTTGGCAATGGGGGACCAATGTGTATGTTTTGGGAGGAGTTTGGAACTCCCTAAGTATGTTGAATGATGTTTTGAATGCTGGTTTTTGGATTGGATCATTATATGCTTGTTGTGGAAGTTTGTGCTTGAATAGCTAGCTTGTGTAGGAAGCATGCCTTTAGAATTGGGGCTTTTTGCATATGATGTTGTTTTGTTGAATTGTTGATGCAAGTATGTTCTATATATGTTGAATTGCATGCTGGTAAAGTTTGGTAGCATTTGGAGCATGTTTGAATGATCAATTGCATGTTTTGGAATGCATTTGGAGCATATTTGAGCAGGCCGTATCGGAACAGTGTGCACCGTTTCGGAACGGGTGCCTTGATTGAACCCAGGCGTCCGAAACGGTATGCACCGTTCCGAAACGGTTTGGCCTCTGCCAGACCCCTGTTGCGGTACTGGTTGCGGAACGGCCCGTGTTTCGAAACGGGGTCAACCTGTTTCGGAACGGTCGACCGTTGGGGGCTGACATGGGCAGTTATATGTTTTGAAATGTTTGCATTTTGGTCCTGAATCTTGTTTGTGCAATTGTATGAGTTTGGGAAGTCCTTTTGAGCTGAAATTTCACAGAGAAGCATGAAACCTGACTAATTTCAAGTTGGTAAGATTAATTTGGGTTAAGTCCTTTTAATTATCAGAAATTACAATTTGGTCCCTAAAGTTGTAATTTGTTCAATTGGGTCCCTGTTTGATCTCTGATGTTTGTGATCTTTTAGTATGGTGTTTGTGTGATCACCATTAGGGTTAATGTGCATCTAGATAAGATTAAAAAGAAAAAAAAAGGGTCGTTAATCGAGGTTGACTTTCGGGTTGACTTTGGTTTTCCCCGTGTGACTTTCTTAATTCGGGTCAACCGTCTAGGCCGGGTTAAGGGGGTTACATTTGGTGGTATCAGAGCTGAGTTCTCGAGTAATTGGGAATGAATGTATGCATGATTGAAGTATGTTTGGCTTGTATGTTTGTTGTATGAAAGCATGTTCAGTGGCTTGAGATGTTGATGCATTTGAGATGTATGCTGTGATGTTGCATGATGAGGGTACCCATTGCCAAACAAAAGCTAAAGAAATGATGTTGATTTTGAAAGAAATTGAGCTTGAATACTTAGAATTGCCTACCTTGCTGGGCCTGACTTTGTTTTATTTGTATTGTTATGCATGGTAAAAGTATGGCACCACGTAGAGAGTTAAGGAGTAGCGTGAGAGCTACGACCCCGGATGGGAATGAGAATGAAGAGAATGCGGGTAGTGCAGTGTTACCTCCTCCTCCACCTGGTGGTGGTGGTGCTGAGGGAGGGAGAGCTGAAGCTGCAGCAGCTGGTGCTAGAGCTGCGGGACCTGAGGTTGGTCAGGGGCAAGCTATGCCTGATATGACGATGCTGGTACAAGCTATTGCGGGTGCTTTTCGAGCAGCAGTAGCTGGAGCTCAAGGAGCTGGGCATCAGGGAGATGCTGGTGTTAGACTACCCTTAGAGCGTCTGCGCAGTCTTGGTGGGACTGAGTTTAGGGGTATGTCTGCTGAGAGTTCGGAAGCTTGGCTAGAGAGTACCAAGCGTATCTTGGGAAAGATGAGCTGCACTGATGTGCAAAAGTTGGGATGTGTTGTGTCCTTGCTGCAGGACGATGCTTATACGTGGTGGACGACCACAATCTCTGGGATGGCTGAAGTTGACATCACTTGGACATTCTTTCAGAATGCGTTCAAGAGGAGGTATCTGGGAGTGAGATATCTGGATGAGAAAAAGCGTGAATTCATGACTCTTACCCAAGGGAGCATGAGTGTGGCTGAGTATGAGGTGCAGTTTGTGCGACTCAGTCAGTATGCACCGGAGCTGATTCCTGATGAGCGGGAGAGGTGCGAGAGGTTTCGTTATGGTCTCATAACGGAGGTAAAGATGTATGTGCTGGCCACTGAGTATGATGATTTTGATGTGTTGGTGGGCCGAGCCAAGGACATTGAGATGAATTTGAGTTTGTCTGCGAAGAGTGCTGGAGCAAGTTCTGGGAAGAGAGCTGCTGAGTATAGTTCCAGAGGTGGACGGAACAAGAGGGGGCGTGATCAGAGGTATCAGTCCTCAGCTAAGAGAGGTGGAGGTGCACCTGCTAGGGGTGGCAATGCTAGAGCTGACCCTAGTGCTTGTTGGATCTGTGGTTCACGTGGTCACTTGAAGCGTGACTGTCCTCGTGCTGTGAGGGAGGTGCAAGCTCCTGTTGCGGCAGCTGGTTTTGGATGCTGGAATTGTGGTTCTGCAGACCACTTGAGGCGAGATTGTCCGAGGTTGGTTGGTGGCCAAGAGCGTGCTCCTGTTATTGCTGCACCATAGAGAGGTCGTGGGCGCGGCCGTGGTAATTTCCAGAGGCGTGAGGAAGGTGGTCGTGGAGTAGCCGATGTTGTGGCTATTCAGCCTGAGGGTGGAGGCCAGGAGAGGGTGTATGCTCAGCGCGAGGGAAGGAATGATGCTGATGTGATTGCAGGTACCTTTACTTTGCAATCCTTGTCATTGCTTTCTTTGATTGATTCTGGATCTACGCATTCATACATTTTGCGTGAGCATGCTGAATTGCTTGGTTTGCCTGTTGAGTCTTTGGATGTTGGTGTTCGCGTCACTAGTTCTTTTGGTGAAACTGTTGTGACTCGAAAGCTTTATAGAAGGTGTCCCTTGGTTGTTCAAGAACATGTCTTTCATGTTGATCTTATGGAGTTTCCCTTCTATGGTTTTGATGTAATCCTTGGAATGGATTGGCTTGCTGAGCATCGTGCTGTTGTGGATTGTGAAAATAAGCGGGTTTCGCTTAAGCTTGCGGATGATTATGAAGTGGTGGTGGTTGGTGAGAATGTGAAGTTTCTTGCCAATGTTGTTTCTACCTTGGAGGCGAGTAGGATGCTGAGGCAGGGCTGTGAAGCTTATCTAGCTTTTGTGATGAATCCTAGTTCTAAGGAGCTGAGGGTGCAAGATATCAGAGTTGTGAAGGAGTTTCCTGGTGTTTTTCCTGAGGAGTTGCCTGGTTTACCTCCTAATCGCGAGGTGGAGTTTGGAATTGAGCTGTATGAGAATACAACTCCTGTGTCCATTACTCCCTATAGAATGGCACCTAAGGAGCTGAAGGAGCTGAAGACGCAGTTGCAAGAGCTGCTTGATCGTGGTTTCATCCGGCCGAGTGTGTCACCATGGGGAGCACCGGTCTTGTTTGTGAAGAAGAAAGATGGCACTATGAGGATGTGCATTGATTACCATTAGCTGAACAAGTTGACTATCAAGAATCGGTATCCTTTGCCGAGGATTGATGATCTCTTTGATCAATTTCGGGGAGCTGCTGTGTTCTCTAAGATTGACTTGAGGTCAGGGTATTATCAGTTGAAGGTGAAGGATGTGGATGTGCCTAAGACAGCTTTCAGGACAAGGTATGGGCATTATGAGTTCCTTGTGATGCCGTTTGGTTTGACAAATGCTCCTGCTGCTTTCATGGACATGATGAATCGTGTGTTTCATGAATACCTGGACAAGTTCGTTGTGGTGTTCATTGATGATATCCTCGTGTACTCGCGTACTGAGGAAGAGCACGAAGAGCAATTGAGGATTGTTTTGCAAGCTTTGTTGGAGAATCAACTTTATGCTAAGCTGAGCAAGTGTGAGTTCTGGCTTAGGGAGGTGGTGTTTCTTGGGCATGTGGTCTCAGCTGAGGGGATTCGTGTTGATCCTCAGAAGATTGAGGCGGTGATGAACTGGAAAGTTCCTAAGTCTGTTCATGAGGTCCGTAGTTTCCTTGGTTTGGCGGGATACTACCGAAGGTTTGTGGATGGTTTTTCCAGGATTGCTGCTCCTTTGACGAAGTTGTTGCAGAAAGATGTTAAGTATGAGTGGACAGAAGCGAGACAACAGGCTTTTGAGAAGCTGAAGGCGGCTTTGACGCAAGCTCCTATCTTGGTTCAGCCTGAATCGGGGAAAGAGTTTGTGGTCTACAGTGATGCATCCTATGTTGGTTTGGGGTGTGTGCTGATGCAAGAGGGTAAGGTGGTGGCTTATGCATCGCGACAGTTGAAGGTGCATGAGCGCAATTATCCTACGCATGATATTGAGCTGGCTGCAGTGGTTTTTGCTCTTAAGATCTGGAGGCATTATCTGTATGGTGAGAAGTGTACTGTGTACACGGATCACAAGAGTTTGAGGTATCTGATGTCTCAGAAGGAGTTGAATCTTAGGCAGCGGCGTTGGTTGGAGTTGCTCAAGGATTATGATCTGACGATTGAGTATCATCCTGGAAAAGCTAATGTTGTTGCGGATGCCTTGAGTAGGAAGGTAGCTGTTGAGCTGAGAGCTATGTTTGCTAGCTTGAGCATATCGCGAGATGGTGGTCTTGTTGCTGAGTTGCAGGTGAAACCATCTTTGGTTCAGTTGATCAAGGATAAGCAGTTGCTGGATGATTCCTTGGTGTCTCATGTTCAGGATATCGCGGAGGGTAGACCTTCGGATTTCTGTTTTAATGATGATGGAGTGTTGTGTTTTGGGGGTCGAATAGTAGGCCTGATGATGCTGAGTTGAGGCGTGCTATTCTGACTGAAGGTCATAGTAGTCCTTTTGCTATGCACCCTGGTAGTACTAAGATGTATCGTGATCTTCGTGATGAGTACTATTGGGTGGGTTTGAAGAAGGATGTTGCAGAGTTTGTGAGCAAGTGTTTGGTGTGTCAGCGAGTTAAGGCTGAACATCAGGTTCCTTCTGGTTTGTTGCAACCGTTGAAAATCCCTGAATGGAAGTGGGAGAGGGTTACCATGGATTTTGTATCTGGTTTACCTTTGTCTCCATCGAAGAAGAATTCTGCTTGGGTGATTGTGGATCGCCTGACGAAGTGTGCGCATTTCTTGCCTGTGCATACTACGTTCTCTTTGGATAAGCTGGCAGAGCTGTACATTGTTGAGATTGTGAGGTTGCATGGAGTGCCTAAGTCGATTGTGTCGGATAGGGATCCGAGGTTCACATCGCGTTTTTGGCAGTGTTTGCATCAAGCTTTAGGTACAATGTTGCATTTCAGTACATCCTATCATCCTCAGTCGGATGGTCAGTCTGAGCGAGTTATTCAGATTTTGGAGGATATGTTGAGATGCTGCGTGATTGAGTTCCAAGGTTCTTGGGAGAAGCATCTGCCTTTGGTAGAGTTCGCTTATAACAATAGTTATCAGGCGAGTATACAGATGGCACCTTATGAGGCTTTGTATGGGAGGAAGTGTAGGACTCCTCTTTGTTGGGCTGAAACCGGTCAAAAGTTGGTTTCGATGCCAGCTTTGTTGAAGGGAACCACCGAGAAGGTGAAGCTCATTTGTGAGCGGTTGAAGGCTGCTTCTGACCGGCAGAAATCTTACGTGGATTTGAAGCGTAAGGAGATAGAGTATGCGGTGGGTGACCATGTGTTCTTGAAGGTTTCGCCTTGGAAGAAGGTGATGAGGTTTGGTCGGAAGGGTAAGTTGAGCCCTAGATACATTGGACCGTACGAGGTTGTTGAGCGTGTGGGTCCTGTTGCGTATCGGTTGAGGTTACCTCAGGAGCTGGAGAAGATTCATGATGTGTTCCATGTTTCTATGCTCCGGAAGTATAGATCTGATCCTTCGCATGTGATGCCTGTGGAGGAAGTGGAATTGAATCCGGATTTGACCTACGATGAGGAACCGGTGAAGGTTCTGGATTCGGATAGCAAGGTTCTTCGTGGCAAGACCATTGAGTTGGTGAAGGTGCTGTGGAAGCATCGAGGTGTTGAGGAAGCCATGTGGGAGCGAAGGAAGACATGCTGAAGCAGTTTCCTTATCTCTTTCCTTCAGGTAAATTTCGAGGACGAAATTTCTTAAGGGGGGGAGAGTTGTAACGCCCCGGTTTTGGGCTTAGAAGTCTTGGGCGTTGACCGGTCGGTCAAAGTGCTGTTCGAATCTAAAGAGGTGAATTTAGGAAAGCCTAGTTCGGGTTGCATTAAAAATATGGAAAATGTTCTAAAATCATCTTTTAATATAATTAAGTGAACTGTGAAATCAATTTTGGAAAATGAGTTTTGGAAGGGTGACATTTTGGCTAGTGACCAAAATGTAATTTTCGCAAGTTTGGTGGCTGTTTTATAAAGGGTTGAAACTTTGAATCTTTAAGGAGCTATTATTCCAAAAGTGGTTTCTCCAGATTTTTCTAAGATATTATAAGCTATTTTCTGATTTTAAAGATATCAAAAAGGAGGGAAAAGCTCATTTGGCAATTTTCTCAACTAACTTCTCTATTTTCTTTCTCTCTTTTTCTCTCAACCCAAACACTCCATTTCCAGAGAATTGATTCTGATTTTTTCACCTAAATCCCTCCTTTCAACTCTCATTTGATTCCTAATCAACATATCTTCAAAACCTCTTCAATTGCTACTTGTTTCAACAAGGATTTTGATTCCAAAAAGAGGAGAAACTCAAGTTTGGAGGGGAGGCATCTTTGGATCCAAGAGTTGTTGATCCGAAAGCTTGAATTGGTGCTTTGGCTTGAAGCAAAGTGGAAATCGGTGAGTGAAGTTGGGTTTTCAGATTTTAAAACCAAGGTTTGAAGGTTTTGGGAGCTTAGTCTAAGTCTAAACAACTTTGCTAAGCTCAAGTGTAAGTTTTTGGAATTTCTCTCTAGTGGTGGCCATGAATTTGTTGTGATGCAAAATGGTTATTTGCATGTTTTAATTACTGTTTTGAAAGCATGTTTTAGCATGGTTTTTGCTGATGTTGTAAGCCATATGTTGAAGGTAACTCTAGGTAGGAGTTCCTTGATTTTATACATTGAAAAAAATGTGGTTTGATGCTTTGAAATGCATGATGTAAATGGCTTGGTTTAATGCTTTAAAACAGTTGATTAAATGATGTAAAAGATGTATATTGGCAAGTGATGTTTTGAAAATGTTAAGGTCACTAAGGTGGTTAAAAGTCCTTGAGTGAGCCTTGTTACTTAAGAACATCAAGGTGGTTAAAAGTCCTTGGATGATTCTTGTTGTGGACACTAAGGTGGTTAAAAGTCCTTAGGTGATCCTTTCCATGGTGTTTAAAAGTCCATGGGGCCAAGGTGTTTAAAAGTCCTTGGGGCCAAGGTGTTTAAAAGTCCTTGGGGTGATTCAAGCTATGGACACAAAGGTGGTTAAAAGTCCTTATGTGGTCCTCATTCATGGTGTTTAAAAGTCCATGGCCAAGGTGTTTAAAAGTCCTTGGGGCCAAGGTGTTTAAAAGTCCTTGGGAAGTTGATGAACTTGTTTTAAGAAATGGAAATTGTCACTTGAGCCAATATGACATGTTATGTTTATGTTGAAGCATGAGATTGCTTGTTTAAAGTATGCTTTTGAGCATGTGCAAAGGTTGATTTTAAGCATGTTTATAAATGGTTTTAATTGCATTATTGAATGGTTTTTAAGAGCATTCCTCACTAAGCTTTTGCTTACGCTCTCTTCGTTTTCTTAATTCAATAATGCAGAGCATTAAAGAACCTTGAGGGGCAGCAAGGAGGGCAAGCACTCTAGTTCAAGTAAAGCTCAATGTATGGAAGGTTTTATAAGTACTTTTTAGCTTTTGGGTAATTTGGCAATGGGGGACCAATGTGTATGTTTTGGGAGGAGTTTGGAACTCCCTAAGTATGTTGAATGATGTTTTGAATGCTGGTTTTTGGATTGGATCATTATATGCTTGTTGTGGAAGTTTGTGCTTGAATAGCTAGCTTGTGTAGGAAGCATGCCTTTAGAATTGGGGCTTTTTGCATATGATGTTGTTTTGTTGAATTGTTGATGCAAGTATGTTCTATATATGTTGAATTGCATGCTGGTAAAGTTTGGTAGCATTTGGAGCATGTTTGAATGATCAATTGCATGTTTTGGAATGCATTTGGAGCATATTTGAGCAGGGCGTATCGGAACAGTGTGCACCGTTTCGGAACGGGTGCCTTGATTGAACCCAGGCGTCCGAAACGGTATGCACCGTTCCGAAACGGTTTGGCCTCTGCCAGACCCCCGTTGCGGTACTGGTTGCGGAACGGCCCGTGTTTTGAAACGGGGTCAACCTGTTTCGGAACGGTCGACCGTTGGGGGCTGACATGGGCAGTTATATGTTTTGAAATGTTTGCATTTTGGTCCTGAATCTTGTTTGTGCAATTGTATGAGTTTGGGAAGTCCTTTTGAGCTGAAATTTCACAGAGAAGCATGAAACCTGACTAATTTCAAGTTGGTAAGATTAATTTGGGTTAAGTCCTTTTAATTATCAGAAATTACAATTTGGTCCCTAAAGTTGTAATTTGTTCAATTGGGTCCCTGTTTGATCTCTGATGTTTGTGATCTTTGAGTATGGTGTTTGTGTGATCACCATTAGGGTTAATGTGCATCTAGATAAGATTAAAAAGAAAAAAAAGGGTCGTTAATCGAGGTTGACTTTCGGGTGGACTTTGGTTTTCCCCGTGTGACTTTCTTAATTCGGGTCAACCGTCTAGGCCGGGTTAAGGGGGTTACATTTGGTGGTATCAGAGCTGAGTTCTCGAGTAATTGGGAATGAATGTATGCATGATTGAAGTATGTTTGGCTTGTATGTTTGTTGTATGAAAGCATGTTCAGTGGCTTGAGATGTTGATGCATTTGAGATGTATGCTGTGATGTTGCATGATGAGGGTACCCATTGCCAAACAAAAGCTAAAGAAATGATGTTGATTTTGAAAGAAATTGAGCTTGAATACTTAGAATTGCCTACCTTGCTGGGCCTGACTTTGTTTTATTTGTATTGTTATGCATGGTAAAAGTATGGCACCACGTAGAGAGTTAAGGAGTAGCGTGAGAGCTACGACCCCGGATGGGAATGAGAATGAAGAGAATGCGGGTAGTGCAGTGTTACCTCCTCCTCCACCTGGTGGTGGTGGTGCTGAGGGAGGGAGAGCTGAAGCTGCAGCAGCTGGTGCTAGAGCTGCGGGACCTGAGGTTGGTCAGGGGCAAGCTATGCCTGATATGACGATGCTGGTACAAGCTATTGCGGGTGCTTTTCGAGCAGCAGTAGCTGGAGCTCAAGGAGCTGGGCATCAGGGAGATGCTGGTGTTAGACTACCCTTAGAGCGTCTGCGCAGTCTTGGTGGGACTGAGTTTAGGGGTATGTCTGCTGAGAGTTTGGAAGCTTGGCTAGAGAGTACCAAGCGTATCTTGGGACAGATGAGCTGCACTGATGTGCAAAAGTTGGGATGTGTTGTGTCCTTGCTGCAGGACGATGCTTATACGTGGTGGACGACCACAATCTCTGGGATGGCTGAAGTTGACATCACTTGGACATTCTTTCAGAATGCGTTCAAGAGGAGGTATCTGGGAGTGAGATATCTGGATGAGAAAAAGCGTGAATTCATGACTCTTACCCAAGGGAGCATGAGTGTGGCTGAGTATGAGGTGCAGTTTGTGCGACTCAGTCAGTATGCACCGGAGCTGATTCCTGATGAGCGGGAGAGGTGCGAGAGGTTTCGTTATGGTCTCATAACGGAGGTAAAGATGTATGTGCTGGCCACTGAGTATGATGATTTTGATGTGTTGGTGGGCCGAGCCAAGGACATTGAGATGAATTTGAGTTTGTCTACGAAGAGTGCTGGAGCAAGTTCTGGGAAGAGAGCTGCTGAGTATAGTTCCGGAGGTGGACGGAACAAGAGGGGGTGTGATCAGAGGTATCAGTCCTCAGCTAAGAGAGGTGGAGGTGCACCTGCTAGAGCTGACCCTAGTGCTTGTTGGATCTGTGGTTCACGTGGTCACTTGAAGCGTGACTGTCCTCGTGCTGTGAGGGAGGTGCAAGCTCCTGTTGCGGCAGCTGGTTTTGGATGCTGGAATTGTGGTTCTGCAGACCACTTGAGGCGAGATTGTCCGAGGTTGGCTGGTGGCCAAGAGCGTGCTCCTGTTATTGCTGCACCACAGAGAGGTCGTGGGCGCGGCCGTGGTAATTTCCAGAGGCGTGAGGAAGGTGGTCGTGGAGTAGCCCATGTTGTGGCTATTCAACCTGAGGGTGGAGGCCATGCGAGGGTGTATGCTCAGCGCGAGGGAAGGAATGATGCTGATGTGATTGCAGGTACCTTTACTTTGCAATCCTTGTCATTGCTTTCTTTGATTGATTCTGGATCTACGCATTCATACATTTTGCGTGAGCATGCTGAATTGCTTGGTTTGCCTGTTGAGTCTTTGGATGTTGGTGTTCGCGTCACTAGTTCTTTTGGTGAAACTGTTGTGACTCGAAAGCTTTATAGAAGGTGTCCCTTTGTTGTTCAAGAACATGTCTTTCATGTTGATCTTATGGAGTTGCCCTTCTATGGTTTTGATGTAATCCTTGGAATAGATTGGCTTGCTGAGCATCGTGGATTGAAAGAGGAAATGTTGTTTTTAAGTGCATGTTTTAAAGGAAGGCATGTGTTTACAAAGAACGATGATTTGGTTTTTAAAATGCATTGATGAATGTTTTGGTTTATAGCGGTCCTCACGAAGCTTTATGCTTACGCTCATTTGTTTAATCAAATGCAGAGAATTGAGCATCTTTGGCAGCAAGAAAGCAAGGGGTATCCAAGTGATTTTAGCTAAGCAAAGTATGTGTTTTCACTTTAGTGTAATAAGAGGCAATGAGAGGGATTTCCACTCATGAGATGCTTGGTGTTATGTGACACCTTGAGTATGTTTAGTTTATGTTTTGAGGCACGTAATTGGTCTCTATATGGTTTGTGGATTTCTATTTGGTATTTTGGATATGTCTTTATAAGTGTTTTAAAGCACGCTTTTATAGTTCCATGATCTTCATGAATTGCCATGCCTAATTCTTATATTGTGGATGGTTGTTAATGCATTTGTGTTAGAAATGTTTGAAATAGCATGTATGGTAGATATGGATATGAATGGTTGTTCTTAAGTGCATAATTATGGATGTTGGTTGTGCATTTCTGGTACGAGTATCGATTCTCGGGCTTGGGTATCGATACTCGAAGGCATATTTTAGGCCAAACCACACAGAGGTATCGATACGAGTTGGGTGCGTATCGATACACCTATGCAAAGTATGAAGGGAGTACCGATACGCGGGGAATGGTATGATACCTTTTTCCCCAACTTTGGTTACTATCTTCCCGCGTATCGATACGAGCTTAAGGGTACCGATACCCGACTGTTATTTTCAGTTAAAAGTATATTTCTAAGTTCTGTAATGTTACATTACGGTCCTTGAATGTTGCGTGTTCAATTGGTTGAGTTTGGATGGTCTGTTTGTGATAAAATTTGACATGGTGGCATGTTACATGACTAATTATAGATTAGTAATCTTAAAATTAAATTAGTCCCTGTAATTTTCAAAAATTATAGTTTAGTCCTTAAATGTATAGCTTGCGCAATTGAACCCCTAATCAATCTGCGTTTGCTGTGCCGTTTCTTTTCAAGTGTTTAGTTTAACGCATAGGATCTTAATGTTCATCTAAAGAAAAAAAGGGTTGTTAATCAAAGTCGGCTTTAACGAGTTGGCTTCGGTTTTCCCCGTGTAATCTTCTTAGTTCAGGTCGGGCATCTAGGTCGGGCTAAGGGGGTTACACTCTCCATTTTCAAGAAACTTGAGGTAATGCACTTGATTTACTGTGTTTTTGATTTCTAAAGGATTCTTTAATCTTGATTTACAAAACCTTATTGTTTTCCCTTGATTTCTCAAGAAAAACACATCCAATTGAGAGGGTTTTCATCCACTAGAGGTAATGTTCGTTCTCCTCCTCTAATGATTAGTTCTTTACTAAAACTCCCAAGTTATTAATCCTTTACATATGTTGTCTAAGTTGTTTTGATGGATTAATCATGGAAATTTGTTAAATTGAAGATTATTGATTGAAATCTATGATTTTCGTATTGCTAATATTTTACTTGATTTGAGGCTGATATTAATCATGATTTGGATGTTAAATGTTGTTGAAATAAAGATTTTATCATAATAATCCCGAATTGGATTGGATCTCTAGTTGTTAGATTGTTAGATTTGGGGTTTTTGTGGTGTTTGTGTGATACCTGAGTTGCTGGAGGTATAGGGATGCAATTAGATTGTTTTTGGATGTTGGTAGATGTTTAATAGTTGATGGAAGTGTTAGGATTTGGCTGGGTTAAGGTTGAAGTGCAATCGAAAGAGTTTTTGGTTGTTTCGGATAGCCGTTTTGGTGTTTTGGGAAGAGCAACGAGTTACCTTTGATTGCTGGTGGTTTTAATGCATGGTGATGCATTAATCCTTTGTTCTTGTGTGGTATAAATGGGGGATAACATATAGAAAGAAATCAATGAAGTTTCGTGAGCTTTGATTGCTTGGATTCGCGTTGGCTAGTCGAGGTTTCGTATGTCGGTGAGTGAGAACATGATTTTAAGTTTTGAAAGCTTTAAAAAGGTGATTTGGGAACTTAGTGGTAAGCTTGAAATGCTTAACTAAGTTCAAAAGTAAGTGAAAGGGTTTTCTCTCTTGGTTGTGCTATTATGTGATGATTTATGCACTATTTTGGTTTAGTGGTGTAACGCCCCGGTTTTGGGCTCAGAAGTTTTGGCGTTGACCGGTTCGGTCAAAGTGCTGATCGAATATATAAGAGTGAATTTAGGAAAACCTAGTTCGGGTTGCATTAAAAATATGGAAAAATATTCTAAAATCATCTTTTGATATATAAAAGTGAACTGTGAAATCAATTTTGGAAAATGAGGTTTGGAAGGTTGACATTTTGGCTAGTGACCAAAATGTAATTTTTGAAAGTTGCGGGACAGTTTTATAAAGGATTGAAACTTTGAATCTTTAAGGAGCTATTATTCCAAAAAGGATTTCTCCAGATTTTTCTAAGATATTTTAAGTCTAAAATCTGATTTTTAAAGATTAAGAAAAGGGAGGGAAATCATTTTAACCAATTCTTAACTAATTTTTCTATTTTCTCTCAAATTCTCTTTTCTCTCATTTTCTCTCTACCCAAACAAGATTTCCTCAGATTTCTTTCTCTGATTTTGACTTCTTAATCTCTCATTTCAACTCTCATTGGATTTCTAATCATCTCATCATCAAAACCTCACAATTTACAAGTTGATTCATCAAGCATTTTGGCTCTAAAATGGAGAAATTCAAGTTTGGAGGTAAGAACGTCCTTCTCCTCTAAACTATCAGTTCTTTACTGAAATTCCTAAGTTCTCAATCCTTGATTCATGTTTTATTAAAGGCTTTTCAATTGAGATCTTGATTTTTGGCTAAAATGCAAGATTTGGTGATTTTGGTGAAAATTTCGTGTGATCTGTTTAAGCAGGGTTTTGAGGTGTTAAAATGATGTTAAATGAATGCTAAAATGATTAGAAGTTGAGGTTTAATCAATGCAATCCCGGATAGGTTGAATTTCCTAAGTTTGGCTTGAGTTTTTGGTTGTTTTTGGAGTGTAATTGGTGATCTGTTATACCTGGAGGTATAAGGACGTGGTTGTGATCATTTTGCATGTTATTTGATGTATAAAAATGGTTAGAAGTGATGGATCTTGGCTGGGTTAAGTTTTGGAAGTGTTTGGAGATGATTTCGGTTGTGTTTGGTAGCCAAATTGTTAGATTTGTGATGAGCAGCGAGTTGTGTTGATGTTGCTGGTGTTTTAATGCATAAGGATGCATTAATGTTCTGTTTTTATGTGTTTGAAACAGGGGAGGTTGATCCTTGAGTTTTGGAGGTGTTTTCGGAAGGTTTCGGAAGCTTGGAAAGCTTGTTGGCTAGGCTTGTTTGGTAATCGGTGAGTGAAAATGGATTTTCAGCTTTTAAACCAAAGGTTGAAGGTTTTGGGAGCTTAGTATAAGTCTAAACAACTTTGCTAAGCTCAAGTGTAAGTTTTCGGATTACTCTCTTAAAGTGGTGGCCATGTTTTGATGAAATGTGAAATGATGATTTTGCATGATTTGCTACTGTTTTGGAAAGCATGTTTTAGCATGTTAATTGCTGATGTTTTAGCATGATTTATGCTGATGTTTTAAGCCATGTGTTGAAGGTGTCTCTAGGTAAGAGTACCTTGTTTTATGCATTCTTAAATGATGATTTAATGCTTTGAAATGCATGAAGAAATGGCTTGGTTTAAATGCTTTAAAACAGTGGATTACATGATGTATAAAGTGTGTATTGGCAAGTGATGGTTTGTAAAAGTGAAGGTCACTAAGGTGGTTAAAAGTCCTTGAGTGAGCCTTGTTATCTAAGATCATCAAGGTGGTTAAAAGTCCTTGGATGAATCTTGTTGCGGACACTAAGGTGGTTAAAAGTCCTTAGGTGCTCCTTTCCATGGTGGTTAAAAGTCCATGGGGCCAAGGTGTTTAAAAGTCCTTGGGGCCAAGGTGTTTAAAAGTCCTTGGGGTATTTCAAGCTACGGACACAAAGGTGGTTAAAAGTCCTTGTGTGGTCCATTCATGGTGTTTAAAAGTCCATGGCCAAGGTGTTTAAAAGTCCTTGGGGTCCAAGGTGTTTAAAAGTCCTTGGGGAAAGTTGTTGAACTTGATTTCTAAATGAAATGTATCACTTGAGCCAATATGACATGTATTGTACATGAGATGCATGAGATGCATGATTTAATGTTTATGTTGAAGCATGAGATGCTAGTTTAAAGGAAATGTGGAAGCATGTTATTGCTTGATTTTAAGTATGCTTTGAGCATGTGTAAAGGTTATTTACAAGCATGATTTACAAATGGTTTTAAATGCATTATTGAATGGTTTTTTTTAAAGAGCACTCCTCACTAAGCTTTGGCTTACGCTCTCTCGTTTTCTTGATTCAATAATGCAGAGCATTAGAGTGCATTGAGGGCAGCAAGAGGAGGCAAGCAAACAAGTACAAGTAAAGCTCAATGTATGAAGGTTTTATAAGTGTTTTAGCTTTTGTATGTTTTTGGCAATGGGGGACCAATGTATTTGTTTTGGGAGGTGTTTATGACTCCCTAAGTATGTTGAATGTGGTTGAGGTTGCTGATTTTTGGATTGAACCTTATATGCTTGTTTTGCAAGTTGATGCTTGAGTGGATAGCTTGTGTAGGAAGCATGACCTTAAATTTGGGGCTTTTTGCATGAGATGTTATCTTGCTGAATTGATGATGCTTATATGTGTTAAATATGTTTAATTGCATGCTGGTAAAGTTTGGAGATGTTTGGAGCATGTTTGAGTGTCCAATTGCATGATCTAGTATGCTTGTTTGCTGGTTTTTGTGCAGGCGTTTCGGAACAGGGGTGTACCGTTTCGGAACGGGTGCCTTGCATGAACCCAGGCGTCCGAAACGGTATGCACCGTTTCGAAACGGTTAAGCCTCTGCCGAGGCCATGTTCCGGAACCCGTTTCGGAACGGCCCGTGTTTCGGAACAGGGCTAGCCTGTTCCGGAACGGTCGACCGCTAGGGGGCTGACATGGTAGTTACATGTTTTGAAATGTTTGCGTTTTGGTCCTAAATCTTGTGTGATCAATTGCATAAGCTGTGGATGTCCTTTTAAGCTGAAATTTCACAGAGGTGCATGAAACCTTACTAATTGCAAGATGGTAACATAAATTTGGGCTAAGTCCCTTAATTTATCAGAATTTACAATTTGGTCCCTAAAGTTGTAATTTGTTCAATTGGGTCCCTGTTTGATCTCTGATGTTTGTGATCTTTTGATATGTTGTCTGTATGATCACACTTAAGGTTAATGTGCATCTAGACAAGACTAAAAAGAAAAAAAAAGGGTCGTTAATCAAGGTTGACTTTCGGGTTGACTTTGGTTTTCCCCGTGTAATCTTCGTAGTTCGGGTCAACCGTCTAGACCGGGCTACGGGGGTTACATTTGGTGGTATCAGAGCTGAGTTCTCGAGTAATTGGGAATGTGTGAATGCATGATTGAAGCATGGTTTGGTTGGTATGCTTGTTGAGTGAAAGCATGTTCTGTGATATGATATGATGATGTGTATGTGATGCATGTTGTGATGATGCATGATGAGGGTACCCATTGCCAAACAAAAGCTAAAGGGATGATGTTGTTTTTGAAAGAAATTGAGCTTGAATACTTGGAATTTGCTTACCTTGCTGGTCCTGACTTGTTTTATTTTGTATTGTTATGCATGGTAAAGTATGGCACCACGTAGAGAGTTAAGGAGTAGCGCGAGGGCTACGACCCCGGAAGGGAATGTGAATGATGAGCACACTGGTAGTGCTGTGTTACCTCCTCCTCCACCTGGTGGTGGTGGTGCGGAGAGGGAAAGAGCTGGAGCTGAGGCAGCTGGTGCTGGAGCTGCAGGACCTGAAGCTGGTCAGGGGCAAGCGATACCTGACATGTCTGTGCTTGTACAAGCTATTGCGGGTGCGTTTCGAGCAGCAGTAGCTGGAGCTCAATGAGCTGGGCATCAGGGAGATGCTGGTGCTAGACTACCCTTGGAACGTTTGCGCAGTCTTGGTGGGACTGAGTTTAGGGGTATGTCAGCTGAGAGGTCTGAAGTGTGGTTGGAGAGTACCAAGCGTGTCTTGGGACAGATGAGTTGCACTGATGTGCAGAAGCTGGGATGTGTGGTGTCACTGCTGCAAGGTGATGCTTATACGTGGTGGACGACCACAATCTCTGGGATGGCTGATGCTGATGTTACATGGACGTTCTTCCAGCATGCGTTCAAGAGGAGATATCTGGGAGTTAGATATCTGGATGAAAAGAAGCGTGAATTCATGTCTCTGACCCAAGGGAACATGAGTGTGGCTGAGTATGAGGTACAGTTTGTACGTCTTAGCCAGTATGCACCTGAGTTGGTACCTGATGAGCGCGAAAGGTGCGAAAGGTTCCATTATGGTTTGGTGACGGAGGTTAAGACCTATATGTTGGCAGCTGAGTACAATGATTTCGATGTGTTGGTTAGTCGATCGAAGGACATTGAGATGAACCTGGGTTTGTCTGCTAGGGGTACTGGAGCTAGTTCTGGGAAAAGAGCTGCTGAATATAGTTCCGGTGGACGGAACAAGAGAGGGCGTGATCAGAGGTTTCAGTCCTCGTCTAAGAGAGGTGGAGGTGCACCTGCTAGGGGCGGCAATGCTAGAGCTGACCCTAGTGCTTGTTGGATTTGTGGTTCCCGTGGTCACTTGAAGCGTGACTGTCCTCGTGCTGGGAGGGAGGTGCAAGCTCCTGTGATAGCAGCTGGTTATGAGTGCTGGAATTGTGGTTCAGCTGATCATCTGAGACGTGATTGTCCGAGGATGGCTGGTGGTCAAGAGCGTGCTCCTGTTGTTGCAGCATCGCAGAGAGGTCGTGGGCGCGGCCGTGGTAATTATCAGAGGCGAGAGGAAGGTGGGTGCGGTGTAGCTCATGTTGTGGCTATTCAACCTGAGGGTGGAGGCCAAGCGAGGGTGTATGCTCAGCGCGAAGGAAGGAATGATGCAGATGTGATTGCAGGTACCTTTACTTTGCAATCCTTGTCATTGCTTTCTTTGATTGATTCTGGATCTACGCATTCATACATTCTTCGTGAGCATGCTGAGTTGCTTGGTTTGCCTGTTGAGTCTTTGGATGTTGGTGTTAGAGTCACTAGTTCTTTTGGTGAAACTGTTGTGACTCGTAAGCTTTATAAAAGGTGTCCTTTGGTTGTTCAAGAGCATGTCTTTCCTGTTGATCTTATGGAGTTGCCCTTTTATGGTTTTGATGTGATCCTTGGTATGGATTGGCTTGCTGAGCATCGTGCTGTTGTGGATTGTGAGAATAAGCGGGTTTCGCTTAGGCTTGCGGATGATTATGAAGTGGTGGTGGTTGGTGAGAATGTGAAGTTTCTTGCCAATGTTGTTTCTACCTTGGAGGCGAGCAGGATGCTGAGGCAAGGTTGTGAAGCTTTTCTAGCTTTCGTGATGAATCCTAGTTCGAAGGAGCTGAGGGTGCAGGATATCAGGGTTGTGAAGGAGTTTCCTGATGTTTTTCCTGAGGAGTTGCCTGGTTTACCTCCTAATCGCGAGGTGGAGTTTGGTATTGAGCTGTATGAGAATACCACTCCTGTGTCCATTACTCCCTATAGAATGGCACCTAAGGAGCTGAAGGAGCTGAAGACGCAGTTGCAAGAGTTGCTTGATCGTGGTTT
This sequence comes from Hibiscus tridactylites, assembly GCA_958450335.1. Lineage (NCBI taxonomy): Eukaryota > Viridiplantae > Streptophyta > Magnoliopsida > Malvales > Malvaceae > Hibiscus > Hibiscus tridactylites. Next base: position 59,476,644 of record OY288273.1, on the reverse strand, counting down.
CATCCGGCCGAGTGTTTCGCCTTGGGGTGCTCCTGTCTTGTTTGTGAAGAAGAAAGATGGCACGATGAGGATGTGCATTGATTACCGTCAGCTGAACAAGTTGACTATCAAGAATCGGTATCCTTTGCCGAGGATTGATGATCTCTTTGATCAATTTCGGGGAGCTGCTGTGTTCTCTAAGATTGACTTGAGGTCAGGGTATTATCAGTTGAAGGTGAAGGATGTGGATGTGCCTAAGACAGCTTTCAGGACAAGGTATGGGCATTATGAGTTCCTTGTGATGCCATTTGGTTTAACAAATGCTCCTGCTGCTTTCATGGACATGATGAATCGTGTTTTTCATGAATACCTGGACAAGTTTGTTGTGGTGTTCATTGATGATATCCTTGTGTACTCGCGTACTGAGGAAGAGCACGAAGAGCATTTGAGGGTTGTGTTGCAAGCTTTGTTGGAGAATCAGCTTTATGCTAAGTTGAGCAAGTGTGAGTTTTGGCTTGGAGAGGTTGTTTTTCTTGGGCATGTGGTCTCAGCTGAGGGGATTCGTGTTGATCCTCAGAAGATTGAAGCGGTGATGAACTGGAAAGTTCCTAAGTCTGTTCAGGAGGTTCGTAGTTTCCTTGGTTTGGCAGGATACTACTGAAGGTTTGTGGATGGTTTTTCCAAGATTGCTGCTCCTTTGACGAAGTTGTTGCAGAAAGATGTTAAGTATGAGTGGACAGAAGCGAGACAGCAAGCTTTTGAGAAGCTGAAGTTGGCTTTGACGCAAGCTCCTATCTTGATTCAGCCTGAATCAGGGAAAGAGTTTGTAGTCTACAGTGATGCATCCTATGTTGGTTTGGGGTGTGTGCTGATGCAAGAGGGTAAGGTTGTGGCTTATGCGTCGCGGCAGTTGAAGGTGCATGAGCGCAATTATCCTACGCATGATATTGAGCTGGTTGCAGTAGTTTTTGCTCTGAAGATCTGGAGGCATTATCTGTATGGTGAGAAGTGTACGGTGTACACGGATCACAAGAGTTTGAGGTATCTGATGTCTCAGAAGGAGTTGAATCTCAGGCAGCGACGTTGGTTGGAGTTGCTCAAGGATTATGATCTGACGATAGAGTATCATCCTGGAAAGGCCAATGTTGTTGCGGATGCCTTGAGTAGAAAGGTAGCTGTTGAGCTGAGAGCTATGTTTGCTAGCTTGAGTATATCGCAGGATGGTGGTCTTGTTGCTGAGTTGCAAGTGAAACCTTCGTTGGTTCAGTTGATCAAGGATAAGCAGTTGTTGGATGATTCCTTGGTGTCTCATGTTCAGGATATCGCGGAGGGTAGACCTTCGGATTTCTGTTTTAATGAGGATGGGGTGTTGTGTTTTGGTAATCGGATAGTAGTGCCTGCAGATGCTGAGTTGAGGCATGCTATTCTAGCTGAAGGTCATAGTAGTCCTTTTGCTATGCATCCTGGTAGTACAAAGATGTATCGCAATCTTCGTGATGAGTACTATTGGGTGGGCTTGAAGAAGGATGTGGCAGAGTTCGTGAGCAAGTGTTTGGTGTGTCAGCGCGTTAAAGCTGAACATCAGGTTCCTTCTGGTTTGTTGCAGCCGTTGAAAATCCCTGAATGGAAGTGGGAGAGGGTTACCATGGATTTTGTATCTGGTTTGCCTTTGTCTCCGTCGAAGAAGAATTCTGTTTGGGTGATTGTGGATCGCCTGACGAAGTGTGCACATTTCTTGCCTGTGCATACTACGTTTTCTTTGGATAAGCTGGCAGAGCTGTACGTTGCTGAGGTTGTGAGGTTGCATGGTGTGCCTAAGTCGATCGTGTCGGATAGGGATCCGAGGTTCACGTCGCGTTTTTGGCAGTGTTTGCATCAAGCTTTGGGTACAAGGTTGCATTTCAGTACATCCTATCATCCTCAGTCGGATGGCCAGTCTGAGCGAGTTATTCAGATCTTGGAGGATATGTTGAGATGTTGCGTGATAGAGTTCCAAGGTTCTTGGGAGAAGCATCTGCCTTTGGTTGAGTTCGCTTACAACAACAGTTTTCAGGCAAGTATACAGATGGCACCTTATGAGGCTCTGTATGGGAGGAAGTGTAGGACTCCTCTGTGTTGGGCTGAAACTGGTCAAAAGTTGGTTTCGATGCCTGCTTTGTTGAAAGGTACCACCGAGAAGGTGAAGCTCATTTGTGAGCGGTTGAAGGCTGCTTCTGATCGGCAGAAGTCTTACGCGGATTTGAAGCGTAGGGAGATAGAGTTTGCGGTGGGTGATCGCGTGTTCTTGAAGGTTTCACCTTGGAAGAAGGTGATGAGGTTTGGGCGGAAGGGTAAGCTGAGCCCTAGATACATTGGACCGTATGAGGTTGTTGAGCGTGTTGGTCCTGTTGCGTATCGGTTGAGGTTACCTCAGGAGTTGGAGAAGATTCATGATGTGTTCCATGTTTCTATGCTCCGGAGGTATCGATCTGATCCTTCGCATGTGTTGCCTGTGGAGGAGGTGGAATTGAATCCGGATTTGACCTATGATGAGGAACCGGTGAAGATTCTGGATTCAGATAGCAAGGTTCTTCGTGGCAAGACCATTGAGTTGGTGAAGGTGCTGTGGAAGCATCGCGGTGTTGAGGAAGCCACGTGGGAGCGGAAGGAGGATATGCTGAAGCAGTTTCCTTATCTCTTTCCTTCAGGTAAATTTCGAGGACGAAATTTCTTAAGGGGGGGAGAGTTGTAACGCCCCGGTTTTGGGCTCAGAAGTTTTGGCGTTGACCGGTTCGGTCAAAGTGCTGATCGAATATATAAGAGTGAATTTAGGAAAACCTAGTTCGGGTTGCATTAAAAATATGGAAAAATATTCTAAAATCATCTTTTGATATATAAAAGTGAACTGTGAAATCAATTTTGGAAAATGAGGTTCGGAAGGTTGACATTTTGGCTAGTGACCAAAATGTAATTTTTGAAAGTTGCGGGACAGTTTTATAAAGGATTGAAACTTTGAATCTTTAAGGAGCTATTATTCCAAAAAGGATTTCTCCAGATTTTTCTAAGATATTTTAAGTCTAAAATCTGATTTTTAAAGATTAAGAAAAGGGAGGGAAATCATTTTAACCAATTCTTAACTAATTTTTCTATTTTCTCTCAAATTCTCTTTTCTCTCATTTTCTCTCTACCCAAACAAGATTTCCTCAGATTTCTTTCTCTGATTTTGACTTCTTAATCTCTCATTTCAACTCTCATTGGATTTCTAATCATCTCATCATCAAAACCTCACAATTTACAAGTTGATTCATCAAGCATTTTGGCTCTAAAATGGAGAAATTCAAGTTTGGAGGTAAGAACGTCCTTCTCCTCTAAACTATCAGTTCTTTACTGAAATTCCTAAGTTCTCAATCCTTGATTCATGTTTTATTAAAGGCTTTTCAATTGAGATCTTGATTTTTGGCTAAAATGCAAGATTTGGTGATTTTGGTGAAAATTTCGTGTGATCTGTTTAAGCAGGGTTTTGAGGTGTTAAAATGATGTTAAATGAATGCTAAAATGATTAGAAGTTGAGGTTTAATCAATGCAATCCCGGATAGGTTGAATTTCCTAAGTTTGGCTTGAGTTTTTGGTTGTTTTTGGAGTGTAATTGGTGATCTGTTATACCTGGAGGTATAAGGACGTGGTTGTGATCATTTTGCATGTTATTTGATGTATAAAAATGGTTAGAAGTGATGGATCTTGGCTGGGTTAAGTTTTGGAAGTGTTTGGAGATGATTTCGGTTGTGTTTGGTAGCCAAATTGTTAGATTTGTGATGAGCAGCGAGTTGTGTTGATGTTGCTGGTGTTTTAATGCATAAGGATGCATTAATGTTCTGTTTTTATGTGTTTGAAACAGGGGAGGTTGATCCTTGAGTTTTGGAGGTGTTTTCGGAAGGTTTCGGAAGCTTGGAAAGCTTGTTGGCTAGGCTTGTTTGGTAATCGGTGAGTGAAAATGGATTTTCAGCTTTTAAACCAAAGGTTGAAGGTTTTGGGAGCTTAGTATAAGTCTAAACAACTTTGCTAAGCTCAAGTGTAAGTTTTCGGATTACTCTCTTAAAGTGGTGGCCATGTTTTGATGAAATGTGAAATGATGATTTTGCATGATTTGCTACTGTTTTGGAAAGCATGTTTTAGCATGTTAATTGCTGATGTTTTAGCATGATTTATGCTGATGTTTTAAGCCATGTGTTGAAGGTGTCTCTAGGTAAGAGTACCTTGTTTTATGCATTCTTAAATGATGATTTAATGCTTTGAAATGCATGAAGAAATGGCTTGGTTTAAATGCTTTAAAACAGTGGATTACATGATGTATAAAGTGTGTATTGGCAAGTGATGGTTTGTAAAAGTGAAGGTCACTAAGGTGGTTAAAAGTCCTTGAGTGAGCCTTGTTATCTAAGATCATCAAGGTGGTTAAAAGTCCTTGGATGAATCTTGTTGCGGACACTAAGGTGGTTAAAAGTCCTTAGGTGCTCCTTTCCATGGTGGTTAAAAGTCCATGGGGCCAAGGTGTTTAAAAGTCCTTGGGGCCAAGGTGTTTAAAAGTCCTTGGGGTATTTCAAGCTACGAACACAAAGGTGGTTAAAAGTCCTTGTGTGGTCCATTCATGGTGTTTAAAAGTCCATGGCCAAGGTGTTTAAAAGTCCTTGGGGTCCAAGGTGTTTAAAAGTCCTTGGGGAAAGTTGTTGAACTTGATTTCTAAATGAAATGTATCACTTGAGCCAATATGACATGTATTGTACATGAGATGCATGAGATGCATGATTTAATGTTTATGTTGAAGCATGAGATGCTAGTTTAAAGGAAATGTGGAAGCATGTTATTGCTTGATTTTAAGTATGCTTTGAGCATGTGTAAAGGTTATTTACAAGCATGATTTACAAATGGTTTTAAATGCATTATTGAATGGTTTTTTTTAAAGAGCACTCCTCACTAAGCTTTGGCTTACGCTCTCTCGTTTTCTTGATTCAATAATGCAGAGCATTAGAGTGCATTGAGGGCAGCAAGAGGAGGCAAGCAAACAAGTACAAGTAAAGCTCAATGTATGAAGGTTTTATAAGTGTTTTAGCTTTTGTATGTTTTTGGCAATGGGGGACCAATGTATTTGTTTTGGGAGGTGTTTATGACTCCCTAAGTATGTTGAATGTGGTTGAGGTTGCTGATTTTTGGATTGAACCTTATATGCTTGTTTTGCAAGTTGATGCTTGAGTGGATAGCTTGTGTAGGAAGCATGACCTTAAATTTGGGGCTTTTTGCATGAGATGTTATCTTGCTGAATTGATGATGCTTATATGTGTTAAATATGTTTAATTGCATGCTGGTAAAGTTTGGAGATGTTTGGAGCATGTTTGAGTGTCCAATTGCATGATCTAGTATGCTTGTTTGCTGGTTTTTGTGCAGGCGTTTCGGAACAGGGGTGTACCGTTTCGGAACGGGTGCCTTGCATGAACCCAGGCGTCCGAAACGGTATGCACCGTTTCTAAACGGTTAAGCCTCTGCCGAGGCCATGTTCCGGAACCCGTTTCGGAACGGCCCGTGTTTCAGAACAGGGCTAGCCTGTTCCGGAACGGTCGACCGCTAGGGGGCTGACATGGTAGTTACATGTTTTGAAATGTTTGCGTTTTGGTCCTAAATCTTGTGTGATCAATTGCATAAGCTGTGGATGTCCTTTTAAGCTGAAATTTCACAGAGGTGCATGAAACCTGACTAATTGCGAGATGGTAACTTAAATTTGGGCTAAGTCCCTTAATTTATCAGAATTTACAATTTGGTCCCTAAAGTTGTAATTTGTTCAATTGGGTCCCTGTTTGATCTCTGATGTTTGTGATCTTTTGATATGTTGTCTGTATGATCACACTTAAGGTTAATGTGCATCTAGACAAGACTAAAAAGAAAAAAAAAGGGTCGTTAATCAAGGTTGACTTTCGGGTTGACTTTGGTTTTCCCCGTGTAATCTTCGTAGTTCGGGTCAACCGTCTAGACCGGGCTACGGGGGTTACAAGTGGTTTTACCTACTGTTAAAGCATGTTTTAAGGATGTATTTACTATTTTTAATGATGTAATGTTGAAGGATGCACAAGGTAAGTGATCCTTGAAGTATATGATTTATACTTGTGATTTTAAGCAAGGTTTAATGCTAGGAAAATTTATTTATTGATAATGCTTTAATAAAAATGAGGTATGTGTTAAAATGTGAATTATATTGGCAAGTGATGTTGTTAAAATGGTTTGTAATGATATCGGATATAGTTAGCCGACTATAGGATTGAGTGCACTTTAAAAAGTCGCCTTGAACGTCGAGGGGTTGGTGTCCTGTGTCTCCGTCCAATTACCCTAATGATCGAGGAGATTGGTGTCCCGTCTCTCGTTAGTGGTTAAGCGTCTAACATATGATAGGGTTGGTGTCCCTATGGGTTGTCATTGTACCCAGTTGATAGAGTACCTTTGGTTTTGAATGTACCAATTCTGGTTAAGATGGCTTGAAGTGTCGGGTAGACACTTCTTGTAATCCATGTATCCGATAAGAGGTTTTAAGTTGTGAACTTGTTCAATGATCACTTGTAAGCCAATATAATTGATGATGTATCATGGGATGGTTCATGTTGCATAATGTGGTTTATGCATGTTTTACTCCTTAAGCTTTGCATATAGTAGCTATGCATGGGAAGGCTTAAATTGAGTGTGGTTTGGAACTTGTCGATGATTCATGATACATGTAGCATGATGTTTAACATGCTGATTTTGAATAAGGGAAGTGCATGGTTTTAGAAAGGCATGATGGTTTTCAAATGATGTTTTAGTAAATTGAAGTGAGATTTCAATGTGGACATGAAAAATGGTTAATGCATTGATGGTGTTTTTGCTTTTGAGCCTCCTTACTAAGCCTTGTGTGCTTACGCTCTCATTTGTCCATCAATGCAGATAATTGGGGTTTTAGAGGCAGCAAGAGGCAAGGGACTCCAAGAGACTTCACTTAAGAATGTATGGCTTGGTTTAGACTAAAGTAATAAAGGCAATGGGGGATCCGTTGAATTGTTGGGAGATTTGTGTAAACTCCCTTTTGTGCAAGTTTGGTTTGCTATTTTAGACATGTAAATGGCCATTGGTATTTGGTTTATGCTTTACTTTTCATTTTAGTACCTTGCATGGTTTGACAATAGGTTGCATGCCTATAGTTTCCCTTTGATGAAAATGTTCATGATATGATGCTGAATATGCTATGTTTGATTGAACTTCGATCCTTAGATATGTTGTGTATGCCTTAGAAGCATGTCTAAGTAGTATGCTTAGCTAAATCGAATGTTAAACCCAACAAAATGAGTATTTTAGGCCTAGGCGTATCGGTACGCGGGGTACCGTATCGGTATAGGTAGGCCATTTCTGGCTTGGTGTATCGGTACGAAAAGCCCCGTATCGATACAGTCTTTGTGAATTTTGTGGGGCGAATCGGTATGCGGGACCGTACTGATACGGTTTTGAGCTACTGGAATCTGGGTTATAAATTATCTCAAAACGGTACTGATACGATGCTTAGTGTATCGATACAGTGGCAGGTAAGTTAGTTGTTTGTGATCTTTTTGAGGTTCTGTTTCTTTATATTTTGGTCCCTGATTGTTACACATGCAATTGAATGAGTTTGGATAATTATTTTAAGCTGTGATTTGACAGAGATGCATGTAATGTGACTAATTAAAGGTTGGTAACTTAAATGGTGAAGAAGTACCTATAATTTGGTAAAATTACAAACTGGTCCCTAAAATGTATTTGTATGTAATCGAGTCCCAAGTTGATGTCCGATCGAGTTGTAAATTGTTCCGCTGCAGAGTTTATCGCTTAGGTTAATAATGAGCATCTATACAAGATAAAATGAAAAAAATTAGGGTCATTTACTGAGGTAAACTTTTCGATTTACTTCAGTATTCCCCGTGTGACCCATTCGGTTTGGTCTTTCGCCCAGATCAGGTCGAGGGGGTTACATTTGGTGGTATCAGAGCCATGTTTCGAAAGAATGAGATGAAGATAAGTTATTAGTAAGTTAATGTGATGTAATTCTAAGTGAATGGTGATGTTTGCTTTGCACGGTGAATGTTATAATCATGTTGTTAAAGAACAAGTGATACTGATGCCATGCATGATGATGGTGATGTATGTGTAAATTGTTATATACATGATGATGTTATGGGATGAATCTGATTAATTGCTATGCACGATGTTTGAGATACGTATGTTGTATGCCTTATGCAATGTTTGGGGGAAATTGGGATACCCATTTCTTTATTACTATAGTAAAGTGTTTTAAATTGAATTGAAAGTCTTGGATCCTTGCTTGAAGCTGGCCTGATTTTTTGTTTTGTTTTATTATCATGCCTTAATTATAATAGCAAAATGGGGCCGAGAAGAGAGTTACGTTTGAGTATGATTGCTCCTACTGGTGAGCAGGGAAATCAAGAGAATGAGGTTCTTCCTGGTGAGAATTTACCTCCTCCACCGCCTCCACCCAGGGGTGAGGAGCAAAGATAGTATAGGCAAGCTGGGCATATGTTGGATGATTTGACGCCTCTAGTTCATGCATTGACTGGAGCATTCCAGGCTGCTATTTCTAGAGTGCAAGTGCAAGCACCTGCTGCTGGGCAAACGAGGTTGCCGTTAGAATGCTTGGGTAGTTTGGGCAGTGTTGAGTACTGTTGTTTGTCGCCCGAGGCATCCGAGGCTTGGATGGTTAGTACGATCCAGATTTTGGATCAAATGGGGTGCAATGATGCACGTAATTTGAGATGTGTTGTTTCATTATTGCAAGGGCTTATAGTTGGTGGACGACTGTAAGTGCGACTATGGAGCCCAATGAGGTGGATTGGGAGTTTTTCCAAGCTGCCTTTAAGAAGAAGTATCTAGGAGTTAGATACTTGGATGACAAGAAACATGAGTTTATGTCTTTGGCTCCGGGTAGCACGTTTGTGGCTGAATATGAGGTTCAATTTGTTCGTTTGAGCCAGTATGCTCCTGAGCTAGTGCTAAATGATAGGCATCGTTGCGACCGTTTCCGTTATGGATTGGTGCAAGAGGTAAAGACTTTTATGTTAGCCTCTGGTTACACAGATTTAGATGTGTTGGTGGCACGAGCCAAGGATATCGATCAGAGTCTGGGTTTGACTTCTCGTGTGGATGGTTCTAGCTCGGGTAAGAGAGCTACAAATTTCGGTCCTAGAGGTGGACAAAATAGAAGGTTACGTGATAAAAGGCATCACACGGATGCAAAGCGAGGCAGAGGAAGGCCTGGACGAGGAGCTTTTGGGTAGGGTGCTCAGGCTAGATCGACTTTTAATTCTTGTTGGGTATGTAGATCACGTGAGCACACGAGGCGAGATTGTCCTCATTTGGCTCGAGAGGCGCAAGCTCCTACAGTTGTAGCGACCAATGCTTGTTGGAGTTCTGGTTCGGCTGATCAATTGAGACGTGATTGTCCTTTGTTGGCTGGAGGTGGTTAGGTTAGAGCACCAGTTGTTGTACCACAACAAGGCCGTGGCCGCAGTAACTTCCAGCGTATAGAAGAGGGTAAGAGAGCTGTAGCACATGTTGTGGCTCTCCAACCTATGGGTGGTGGTTCTGTGAGGGTGTACGCAAATCGCGAGGGACACAATGACACCGATGTGATTGCAGGTACTTTCACTTTGCAATCCTTGTCATTGTCATCTTTGATTGATTCTGGATCAACGCATTCATATATCTTGAGTGAGCATGCACATTTGCTTGATATCCATGTGGAGATGTTAGATGTGGGAATGCAAGTAACTAGATCCTTTGGTGAAACTGTTGTTACGAGAAGGTTGTATAGGAGATGTACTTTATCTGTTCAAGGCCATGTGTTTGCATTTGATTTAATGGACTTACCTTTCTATGGTTTTGATGTAATCCTTGGGATGGATTGGTTGGCCGAGCATAGAGCTGTGGTCGATTTTAATGCTAAGTGAGTTACCTTGAAACTTTTTATTGATTATTTAGTGGTAATTGTGGGCGAGAATGTGAAATTCTTGTCCACTGCAATTTTGGCTCTTGAAGCGAGTCGTATGATGAAGTTGGGTTGTGAAGCTTTCTAGGCTTATGCGATGAATCCATGATCGAAGGAAGTGCATGTACAAGACAAACGCATAGTATGTGAGTTTCTGGGCATATTTCTGGAGGAGTTTCCTGGGTTGCCGCCAAGTAGAGAGGTTGAGTTTGGCATAGAGTTGTATGAAAATACGACTCTAGTGTCTATTTCTCCCTATCGAATGACCCCAAAAGAGTTAAAGGAGTTGAAGACGCAACTTCAGGAGTTTCTTGATCAAGGGTTTATTAGACCTTGTGTTTGTAACGTCCTGGTTTTGGGCCTAGATGTTTTAGACATTGGATCGGACCGATCGGAAACGGTTCGAATCGTATTAGGTGGTTTAGGGAAATCAAGGATCGGGAAAGAATAAAAATATGAAAAAATTGCTAAAATCCTCTAAAATCATGTTTAAAGGGTTGGTCGAATCAATTTTACAAAATAAGTGTTGGAAGTGGTACATTTTGGGTAGTGACCAAAATGTAAAGTTTTAAAACTATGGAAAATTTCAAATTTAAAAGAGGAGTAAAAAATCTAAGAATCTTTAGGGAGCTTTTGTGCAATTACACCTTCCTTAAATTGGCATGGATTTTTAATGAGTTATTTTAATTGATTAAAATGGATTTTTAATTATTTTAATTAATTAAATGGTTGTTTGAGATTTCATTTTACGTAACTAACTTTTATTTCAGCAAAACCCACTTTCCAAACTCTTTCTCAAGAATTCTTTTCTCCCAAACTCTCTCTCTTTGATTTCTAAATCATTTTCAAGAATTCTCTTCAAGTTTTCCAAGATTTGTGAAGCAAAAACTTGTCAATCTTTGAGGAAGGCAAGGATTAAAGGTAAATCCCATTCTCAATCTCTAATCTAGGTTCTTTGTTGAAATTCCCAAGATCTTTGACTCCTAATTGTTGTTTTTAGTTGAGTTTTGATTATAGATTTGATTTAATGTCAAAATCTTGCAAAATAGTGGCTTAAATTTTGATTTTCGGAGTTTTATTGATGAGCTCTATTTTGGATTGATTTTAATTGAGTTTTGAGTTGATTATTATGTTGGAAAAGAGTTTTGATAAGATAGATCCTGAAATTCTTGAGGTCTTTGAGTTTCTTGATAGTTTTGGTGGAGTTTTGTGGTGATTTGATGGTGTTATGCTTGCTGAAGGTATAAGGAAGGGTTTAGGTTGTTTTTGATGTGTTTTGATGTTGATTAATGGTTGGAATTGTTGTATGTTGGCTGGGCTTGGTTTAGGAAGCAACCGATTGAGTTTTCGATTGTTTCAGATGGGTAATTTGGTGTACTTTTGGTGAGCAACGAGTTTGTGTTTAGTTGCTGGTGTTGAAATGCATTTTAATGCATTTGGATCTCTGTTTTGATGATCTAAAAATAGGGAATCTTGATCCGGAAGCAAGCGAAGCATTTTTGGAGGCTTCAGACAGGTGATCTTCGCGTTGGAACATGAAGTTTCGCGTATCGGTGAATGGATGAGTTTTAAAGCTTTATTAAGCTTGGATACGAGGTGTTGGGAGGTTAGTGTAAGCTTGAAACTCTTAGCTAATCTCGGAAGTAAGTATGGATACTTGTGCTCTCGGATTTCGATTTGAAATGGACTCTATGATTTATCATGCTCATGTTTTGATAATGGTTGTTACTCATTGTTATGCATGGATTTAAGCATGTTTTTGCTTGTGTTTATCCTATGAAATGGTTTGGTTTGAATACAAGATGGTTTGATCTTGTATGAAATGATTTTGCTATTTAAAAAGCATGTTTAATTTGGGATATGTGAAGATTTTTAGTGATGCATTGAAAGCAGCGAGTTAACATGGTTTTATGGGTATATTGGCAAGTGATTGATCTATTTTTATTACTCGGATATGTTGGTCGACAAATAGGATGTGAGTGCACTATAATCTATAAATCGTACATGTGTCTAGCTACGTGTCGTAATAGGGGTGAGCCTATTGCTGGTGGTAGTGGTGAGTCTATCACTACGAGTTAGGGGTGAGCCTAATTCCATTCGTATCCTTTAAGATGGAGTGAGCCATCATTGAGTATAGGGGTGAGCCTATACGAGTCCATGTATCCGATGTTGTGTGTGAAAGTGATAGGGGTGAGTCTATCATAACAGATAGGGGTGAGACTTCGCCGAAGTGTTGTATGCCAATATATGTGTTTGTTGTTGTTGCCCATGTATCATGATTATTAGTGGATGCATAATGGATTATTATACATGTGATGTGATGATGAGATGTTGCATAGGGTATACCTATTCATGTGAATTAAGCAAGTGAGGCTTAATGGAGTTTTGCATTGTGAACAATGCATGAGGCTAATGATACATGTGGAACACGGTTAAAGAATGTTTTGCTTTGGTTTAGAAGCATGTTTGAGATTGAGCATGATATGGTTTCAATTGATGTTTTAAAAATTGCATTGTTGATGTGTTTTGAGCTTTCCCTCACTAAGCAAGAGTGCTTACGCTCCTTTTTCCCAACAATGCAGATAACTAATCTTGTTGGCTGAGAAGTAGCAAGTGGGAGCACCTAAGTCGTCACTCAAATTCAAGTATGAACTATGGTGAATTTAAATAAGTAGATTTTTGCAATAGCGAAAGAACCTCAGTTTGGGAGTTTGGTTTTGGAACCTCCTAGTTGAGATGTGTTGGTTTTCCTATTTGGTTTTGTCCATGACCTCTTTATGGTTTATAGTTTTGCTTATGGTGTTTTTGGCTATGCTATGACTTATGTTTAAAAGCATGCTTGAGTAGCTTATGCTTCACCTTGAATTGCCATGTTTGAAGCTTATTTTATGAATGTTGTTGATGCTTAATTGCTTGGGTGATTGATTATAACATGTAAGGTTATCTTAAGCATATTTAGATGTTATTAAATGTGTTTAAATGGCTGTTGAAAGTGCATCTCTGGTATGCGTATCGATACACGGGGTTGAGTACCGATACGCTAAGGTCAACTTAAGGCATTTCAACTTAGGTGTACCGATACGATTTGCCCGCGTATCGATACGCCTAAGCAAAAGATTGAAGGCCGTATCGATACGGGCTTGGGCGTATCGATACCTTTTTTCCAACTTTGGCTACTGCCATTTTGCTTATCGATACAGGCTAGGGCGTACCGATACGAGTTCATTAATTTCAGTTGAATGAATCTTTTCAAATTCTGAAATGTTGCATTTTGGTCTCTGAATGTTGTATGTCCAATTAGATGAGTTTGGATGTCCCGTTTGAGATGAAATTTGATCTATTGGCATGTTACATGACTAATTACGGATTGGTAACTTTGAAATCTGAAAAGTTCATGTAATTCTTTGAAATTACGGTTTAGTCCCTAAATGTGTAATTTAAGCAATTGAACCCCTAAATGAACTCCGATTGCTGTGCTGTTTTCGCCTAATCGCTTTGCTAATCATATAGGATAATAATATGCATCTAGTGAAGATAAAAAGGGTCATTAATCAAGGTTGACTTTCACGAGTTGACTTCGGTTTTCCCAGTGTAATCTTCTTAGTTTGGGTAGCGCGTCTAGGCTGGGCTAAGGGGGTTACATTTGTTGGTGTCAGAGACAGGATACGAAAGAATTGGGGGTGTTGGTAAGTGAAATTGGTATGTTGTGATGGTTGATTCAGTGTTAATTGGCATGTTGGTTAAAGAATCATGTTTTGGTTGAATGTTGAATCTATGCCATGTTTGGGTGTTGATGATAAGATAGTATTGTAAGTTGATTTTGTGTGATAGTTGATGTATGACTGGGGTGCCCATTTCCAAAGCTACTAATGAAGGAAATTTTGTTTTGAGCAAATGAATTGAGTGACTTAGGTCCTTACTACCGAAGGCTTGATTGATTTTATTGTTGTGTTTGCGTTATAGTATATCTCTATCACCATGGGTCCGAGACGAGAGACGAGGGGCAATGCCCGAGTTGCGGCCGAGAATGGGTCGGAAGAGCAAGTTGAGAATCTACCGCCTCCTCCTCCGGGTGGACCACCTGCAGGTGGTGGGGCAGGAGTCGAGGCTGGAGCTGGTGCTGGGGGTGTTGCACCTGAGGGAGCACCGAGGCAAGGTGTTCCGGATATGACAGTTTTGGTACAAGCTAATGCTAGAGCCTTTCAGGCGGCATTGGCTAACTTTCATGTAGATGCACCACAACATGGTGCCAACCCTGGGTTGCCTCTAGAGCGTTTACACAGCCTGGGCGGTGCTGAGTTTAGAGGATTGACTCTTGAGGGGTCCAAGGCTTGGTTCGAGAGTACCAAGCAAATCTTGGGACAGATGAACTGTAATAATGTTCAGAAGCTGGGCTGCATAGTGTCGTTGCTGCATGGCGATGCATATACGTGGTGGATGACTATCACAGTTGGGATGGAACATGATGAAATTGATTGGACCTTTTTCGTGAGCGCATTTAAGAAAAAGTTCTTGGGGGTCCATTATCTGGACGAAAAGAAACACGAATTTATGGCTTTAGTATAGGGCAGTATGTCGGTTGCCGAATATGTGGTGTAATTTTTGAGGTTGAGCTAGTATGCACCTGAGTTAATACCGGACGAGCGGGCGAGGTGTGAACGTTTCCGCTATGGATTGGTAAGAGAAGTTAAGACATACGGGCTAGCGGCTGAGTACACAGAATTTGATGTGCTGGTCTTGCAAGCGAAGGATATAGAGCTGAACCTAGGGATGACGGCTCGATCTGGAGGCTCTAGTTCCAAGAAGAGAGGTGCAGACCATGATGGTGGGTGTGATCGTGGAAAAAGGCCACGAGATAGAGGTTATCAGAGGGATCATCGTCGAGGTGGTGGTGGTGGAGCAGGCCGAGGGCAGCCTGGTCAGACTGTTGGTGCTCGTCCTCCTGTTTGCAATAGTTGTGGGAGGCGTCACTCTAGGGAGTGCTGGGGTGTCTCAGGGACTTGCTGGCACTGTAGAGTGCAGGGTCACGTGAAGCGTGACTGTCCGCAGTTGGCGAGGCAGGCACCAGTGCATGCTGCGGAACCTCAGAGAGGCCGTGGGCACGACTGAGGTAACTTTCAGAGAAGAGAAGAAGGTCAGCATGGTATTGCTCATGTTGTAGCTGTACAACCTGAGGGAGGCAGTCATGCGAGGGTCTATGCTCAGCTGAGGGGCGCAATGACACCGACGTTATCACAGGTACCTTTGCTCTACAGTCTTTATCATTGTTGGCTTTGATTGATTTTGGATCCACGCATTCTTATATTTTGAGTGAGCATGCACATTTGCTTGATATACATGTTGAGTTGCTTGAAGTAGGAATGCAAATGACTAGTTCATTTGGTGAGACTGTAGTCACTAGGAAGTTGTATCAGAGGTGTCCCTTATCTGTTCAGGGTCATGTCTTTCTTGTGGATTTGATGGAGTTGATGGAGTTACCCTTTTATGGATTTGATGTGATCCTTGGTATGGATTGGTTGTCTGAGCATAGAGCAGTGGTCGACTTTGATGTTAAGCGAGTCACCTTAAAGCTTGTTGATGATTATGAGGTGGTGATAGTAGGCGAGAATGTGAAATTCTTGTCCAATGTGGTTTCGGCTATGGAAGCAAGCCGTATGCTAAGGATGGGTTGTGACGCTTATCTTGCATACATGATGAATCCTGGTACAAAGGATGTACGCGTGCATGCCATTAGAATCATTTGCGATTTTCTGGGTATCTTTCCGGAAGAATTGCCTGGGTTGCCGCCAAACATAGAAGTTGAGTTTGATATCGAGTTGTATGAGAATACGACTCTGGTGTCCATTGCTCCTTATTGAATGGCACCGAAAGAGTTGAAGGAGGTGAAGATGCAACTTCACGAGTTGCTTGATCGAGGGTTTATCCAACCGAGTGTGTCACCTTGGGGAGTGCCAGTGTTGTTTGTAAAGAAGAAAGATGGGACAACGCATATGTGTATAGATTATCGGCAACTGAACAAGTTGACGATCAAGAACAAATTTCTCTTGCCTAGGATCGATGATCTCTTTGATCACTTTCGAGGAGCCTCGGTGTTTTCTAAGATTGACTTGAGGTTAGGGTATTACCGGTTGAAGGATGTGGACGTACCTAAGATGGCTTTTCGGACAAGGTACGGGCATTATGAGTTCTTAGTGATGCCGTTTGGTTTGACCAACGCACCTGCTGCTTTCATGGACATGATAAATTGTGTGTTCCATGAGTTCTTGGATCAATTTGTGGTGGTGCTCATCGATGATATCCTTGTGTACTCTCGTACCGAGGAGGATCATGATAGACACTTAAGGATAGTTTTACAAGTGTTGTTGGAGAACCAATTGTATGCTAAGCTGAGCAAGTGTGAGTTTTGGCTTAGAGAGGTGGTCATACATGGGCATGTTGTATCGGCTGAGGGTATTCGTGTCGATCCGCATAAAGTAGAGGTTGTGACGAGTTGGAAGGTACCCAAGTCAGTGATGGATGTGCGAAGTTTTCTTGGTTTGGCTGGATATTACCGTAGGTTTGTCGAAGGTTTCTCGAAGATTGCTGCACTTTTGAGAAGCTGAAGGAAGCTTTGACGCAAGCTTCTATCCTGATTCAACCTGAGTCTGGTAAAGAGTTTGTGGTCTATAGTGATGCGTTCTACGTTAGTTTGGGCTGTGTGTTGATGCAGGAGGGTAAGGTAGTGGCATATGCATCTAGGCAGTTGAAGGTGCATGAGCGTAACTACCCTACTCACGAACTTGAGCTTGCGGCTGTTGTGTTTGCCCTGAAGATTTGGATGTATTATCTATATGGCAAAAAGTGTGTGGTGTTCACGGATCATAAGATCTTGAAGTATCTTATGTCTCAGAAGGAGTTGAATCTTAGGCAACGTCGATGGGTGGAGTTGCTTAAGGATTATGATTTGTCGATCGAGTATCATCCTGGAAAGGCCAATGTTGTGGCTAATGCTCTGAGCAGGAAAGTGGTTGTGGAGTTGAGGGTGATGTTTGCTCGTTTGAGCATATCGCGAGATGGTGGTCTTGTTGCTGAATTGCAAGTGAAACCATCCCTGATCCAGTTGATTAAGGATAAACAGTTGCTTGATGATTCTCTAGTTCCTCACGTTCAGGATATTACAGATGGTAAGCCTTCAGATGTCAGTTTTAATGATGATGGTGTTCTGTGTTTTGGGAGTCGGATAGTGGTGCCGAGTGATGTTGAGTTAAGGCACACTATTCTGACTGAAGCTCATAGTAGTCCTTTCGCTATGCACCCTGGTAGTACGGAGATGTATCATGATTTGAAAGATGAGTACTATTGGGTGGGGTTGAAAAAGGATGTTGCCGAGTTCATTGGCAAGTGCATGGTGTGTCAGCGAGTGAAGGCTGAGCATCAGGTGCCTTCTAGGCTGTTGCAACCTTTGAGAATCCCAAAATGGAAGTGGGAAAGGATTACCATGGATTTTGTGTCTGGATTGCCTTTGTCACCATCAAAGAAGAATTCTGTTTGGGTGATTGTTGATCGCCTTACGAAGTGTGCACATTTCTTGCCTGTGCATATTACGTATACCTTGGATAAGCTGGCAGAGATGTATATCGCTGAGATTGTGCGGTTGCACAGGGTACCAAAATCTATAGTATCGTATAGAGATCCGAGGTTCACGTCGAGGTTCTGGGAGTGTTTGCATCAAGCCTTGGGTACACGGTTGAATTTTAGTACTTCTTCTCATCCTCAGACAGATGGACAGTCAGGACGTGTTATCCAGGTGCTTGAGGATATGTTGAGATGTTGCGTTATTGATTTTCAGGGTTCTTGGGAGAAGCATCTGCCGTTGGTTGAATTTTCTTATAACAATAGTTATTAGGCAAGCATTCAAATGGCTCCATACAAGGATTTTTATGGGAGGAAGTGTAGAATGCCTCTTTGTTGGGAAGAAACGGGGAAAAAGTTGATTTTGATGCCAACTATGTTGAAAGGAACCACCGAGAAGGTGAAGCTCATTTGTTAGCGTTTGAAGGCAGCACCAGATCAGCAAAAGTCTTACGCGGATCTGAAGCGTAAGGAGATTTAGTTCGCGGTTGGCGAACGTGTGTTCTTGAAGGTATCGCCTTGGAAGAAGGTGATGAGATTTGGGCGTAAGGGTAAGCTTAGCCCGAGGTTTATTGGACCATACGAGGTTGTGGAGCGTATTGGTCCTGTGGCTTATCGGTTGAGGTTGCCTCCCGAGTTGGAAAAGATTCATGATGTGTTTCATGTTTCGATGTTGTGGAGGTATAGATCAGATCCTTCGCATGTGATGCCTGTTGAGGAGATAGAGTTGAATCTGGATTTGTCTTATGACAAGGAACCGGTGAAGAACCTGGATTCGAGCAGTAAGGTTCTTCGTGGTAGAACGATAGTGCTTGTGAATCTGTTGTGGCGACACCAAGGGGTTGAGGAGGCCACTTGGGAAAGCAAGGCGGACATGCTGAAGCAGTTTACGCACCTTTTTCCTTCAGGTAAAATTTCGAGGACAAAATTTCCTAAGTCTGGGAGAGTTGTAACGCCCTGGTTTTGGGCCTAGATGTTTTAGACATCGGATCGGACCAGTCAGAAATGATTCGAATCGTATTAGGTGGTTTAGGGAAATCAAGGATCGGGAAAGGATAAAAATATGACAAAAATTGCTAAAATCCTCTAAAATCACGTTTAAGGGATTGGTTGAATCAATTTTACAAAATAAGTTTTGGAAGTGGAACATTTTGGGTAGTGACCAAAATGTAAAGTTTTAAAACTATGGAAAATTTCAAATTTCAAAGAGTAAAAAATCTTAGAATCTTTAGGGAGCTTTGGTGCAATTACACCTTCTTTAAATTGACATGTGTTTTAAATGAGTTATTTTAATTGATTAAAATGGATTTTTAATTATTTTAATTAATTAAATGGTTGTTTGAGATTTCATTTTACGTAACTAACTTTCATTTCAGCAAAACCCACTTTCCAAACTCTTTCTCTAGAATTCTTTTCTCCCAGACACTCTCTCTTTGATTTCTAAACCATTTTCAAGAATCCTCTTCAATTTTTCTAAGATTTGTGAAGCAAAAACTTGTCAATCTTTGAGAAAGGCAAGGATTGGAGGTAAATCTCGTTCTCAATCTCTAATCTAGGTTCTTTATTGAAATTCCTAAGATCTTTGACTCCTAATTGTTGTTTTTAGCTGAGTTTTGATTATAAATTTGATTTAATGTCAAAATCTTGCAAAATAGTGGCTTAAATCTTAATTTTCGGAGTTTTGTTGATGAGATCTGTTTTGGATTGATTTTTATTGAGTTTTTATTTGATTATTATGTTGAAAAAGAGTTTTGATAAGATAGATCCTGAAATCCTTGAGGTCCTTGAGTTTCTTGATAGTTTTGGTAGAGTTTTTGTGGTGATTTGATGGTGTTATGCTTGCTGGAGGTATAAGGAAATGTTTAGGTTGTTTTATGATGTGTTTTGATGTTGATTAATGGTTGGAATTGTTGTATGCTGGCTGGGCTTGGTTTAGGAAGCAACCGATTGAGTTTTCGGTTGTTTCGGATAGGTAATTTGGTGTAGTTTTGGTGAGAAACGAGTTTGTGTTTAGTTGCTGGTGTTGAAATGCATTTTAATGCATTTCGATCTCTGTTTTGATGATCTAAAAACAAGGGATCTTGATCCGAAAGCAAGTGAAGCATTTTTGGGGGCTTCAGAAGGGTGATCTTCGCGTTGGAACGTGAAGTTTCACGTATCGATGAGTGGATGAGTATTAAAGCTTTATTAAGCTTGGATACGAGGTGTTGGGAGGTTAGTGTAAGCTTGAAACGCTTAGTTAATCTCGTAAGTGAGTATTGATACTTGTACTCTCGGATTTCGATTTGACATGGACTCCATGATTTATCATGCTCATGTTTTGATAATGGTTGTTACTCACTATTATGCATGGATTTAAGTATGTTTTTGCTTGTGTTTATCCCGTGAAATGGTTTGGTTTGAATACAAGATGGTTTGATCTTTTATG
Organism: Hibiscus tridactylites; assembly: GCA_958450335.1. NCBI lineage: Eukaryota > Viridiplantae > Streptophyta > Magnoliopsida > Malvales > Malvaceae > Hibiscus > Hibiscus tridactylites. The sequence goes on along the minus strand of OY288273.1, from coordinate 59,456,605 downwards.
AAATGGTTTTGCTATTTAAAAAGCATGTTTAATTTAGGATATGTGAAGATTTTTAGTGATGCATTGAAAGCAATGAGTTAACATGGTTTTATGGGTATATTGGCAAGTGATTGATCTATTTTTAATACTCAGATACGTTGGTCGACCAATAGGATGTGAGTGCACTATAATCTATAAATCGTATGTGTGTCTAGCTATGTGTCGTAATAGGGGTGAGCCTATTGCAGGTGGTAGAGGTGAGTCTATCACTTAGGGTTAGGGGTGAGCCTAATTCCATTCGTAGCCTTTAAGATGGGGTGAGCCATCATTGAGTATAGGGGTGAGCCTATACGAGTTCGTGTATCCGATGTTGTGTGTGAAAGTGATAGGGGCGAGTCTATCATAACGGATAGGGGTGAGCCTATGCTGGAATGTTGTATGCCAATATATGTGTTTGTTGTTGTTGCCCATGTATCATGATTATTAGTGGATGCATAATGGATTATTATGCATGTGATGTGATGATGAGATGTTGCATAGGGTATATCTATGCATGTGAATTAAGCAAGTGAGGCTTAATGGAGTTTTGCATTGTGAACAATGCATGAGGCTAATGATACATGTGGAACATGGTTAAAGAATGTTTTGCTTTGGTTTAGAAGCATGTTTGAGATTGAGCATGATATGGTTTCAACTGATGTTTTAAAATCTGCATTGTTGATGGGTTTTGAGCTTTCCCTCACTAAGCAAGAGTGCTTACGCTCCTTTTCCCAACAATGCAGATAATTAATCTTGTTGGCTGAGAAGTAGCAAGTGGGAGCACCTAAGTCGTCACTCAAATTCAAGTATGAACTATGGTGAATTTAAATAAGTAGATTTTGGCAATGGGGAAAGAACCTCGGTTTGGGAGTTTGGTTTTGGAACCTCCTAGTTGAGATGTGTTGGTTTGCCTATTTGGTTTTGTCCATGGCCTCTTTATGGTTTATAGTTTTGCTTAGGGTGTTTTTGGCTATAATATGACATATATTTAAAAGCATGCTTGAGTAGCTTATGCTTCACCTTGAATTGCCATGTTTGAAGCTTATGTTACGAATGTTGTTGATGCTTAATTGCTTGGGTGATTGATTATAACATGCAAGGTTGTCTTAAGCATGTTTAGATGTTATTAAATGTGTTTAAATGGCTGTTGAAAGTGCATCTTTGGTATACATATCGATACACGGGGTTGAGTATCGATACACTAAGGTCAACTTCAGGCATTTCAGCTTAGGTGTATCGATACGATTTGCCCGTGTATCGTTACGCCTATGCAAAAGATTGAAGGTCGTATCAATACAGGCTTGGGTGTATCGATACCCTTTTGCTAACTTTGGCTACTGCCATTTTGCGTGTCGATACAGGCTAGGGCGTACCGATACGGGTTCTTTAATTTCAGTTGAAAGAATCTTTTCAAATTCTGAAATGTTGCATTTTGGTCCCTGAATGTTGTATGTACAATTGGATGAGTTTGGATGTCCCGTTTGAGATGAAATTTGACCTATTGGCATGTTACATGACTAATTACGAATTGGTAACTTTAAAATCTGAAAGGTCTCTGTAATTCTTTGAAATTACGGTTTAGTCCCTAAATGTGTAATTTAAGCAATTGAACCCCTAAATGAACTCCGATCGCTGTGCCATTTTTGCCTAATCGCTTTGCTGATCATATAGGATAATAATGTGCATCTAGTGAAGATAAAAAAAGGGTCGTTAATCGAGGTTGACTTTCACGAGTTGACTTCGGTTTTCCCCGTGTAATCTTCTTAGTTCGGGTCGGGCGTCTAGGCCGGGCTAAGGGTGTTACAGTGTTTCACCTTGGGGTGCACCGGTCTCATTCGTGAAGAAGAAAGATGGCACGATGCGAATGTGTATAGATTATCGACAACTGAACAAGTTGACTATTAAGAATAAGTGTTCTTTGCAAAGAATTAATGATTTGTTTGATTAGTTTATAGGTGCTTCAATGTTCTCTAAAATTGATTTGAGGTCTGGATATTATTAGTTGAGGTAAAGGAGGTGGATGCGCCTAAGACATCTTTTCGTACAAGGTACGAGCGTTATGAGTTCTTGGTGATGCCTTTTTTCTTGACTAATGCACCAATTGCATTCATGGACATGATGAATCGTTTGTTCCATGAGTTTTTGGATCAGTTTGTGGTGGTGTTTATTGATGATATTCTCGTGTACTCTCGTACCGAGGAGGGCCATGATAAGCATTTGCAGATTGTGTTGCAAGTGTTGCTGGAAAATTAACTTTATGCTAAGTTGAGTAAGTGTGACTTTTGGCTTAGAGAAGTTGTCTTTCTTGGACATGTGGTGTCGGCCGAAGGTATTCAGGTTGATCCACATAAGATTGAGGCGGTGATGAATTAGAAGACGCCTAAATCGGTGACAGAAGTTCACAGTTTCCTTGGTTTGGCGGGTTACTATTGAAGGTTTGTGGATGAGTTTTCTATGATTGCTGCTCCTCTAACCAAGTTGTTGCAAAAGAATGTTCGCTTTGAGTGGTCAGATGTTAGGCAACAAGCTTTCGAGAGGTTGAAGGAAGCTTTGACACAAGCTCCTGTCTTAATTCAACTTGAACCAGGTAAGGAGTTTGTAGTTTATAGTGATGCATCGTATGTTGGTCTAGGTTGTATGTTGATGCAAGGTGGGAAGGTTGTGGCATATGCATCTAGGCAATTGAAGGTGTATGAGCGCAACTATCCTACCCATGATCTTGAGCTTGCTGTGGTTGTGTTTGCTTTGAAAATTTGGAGGCATTACCTTTATGGTGAGAAGTGTGTGGTTTATACGGATCATAAGAGTTTGAAGTACTTGATGTACCAAAAAGAGTTGAATCTTAGGCAATGAAGGTGGCTAGAGTTGCTTAATGATTACGACTTGACGATAGAGTATCACCCTAGAAAGGCCAATGTTGTGGCCGATGCCTTTAGTAGGAAGGTGGCTGTAGAGTTGAGGGCGATGTTTGCTCGGTTGAGTATATCGCGAGATGGTGGATTGATAGATGAGTTACAAGTGACACCTTTCTTGGTTTAGTTGATTAGGGAGAAGTAGTTGCTTGATGATTCTTTAGTGCCTCATGTTCAGAACATAACAGATGGTAATGCAACGAATTTTTGTTTCAATGATGATGATGGTGTTTTGTGCTTTAAAAGTCGAATATTTGTTCCAGAGGATGTTGAGTTGAGACGCGCTATTTTGACTGAGGCTCATAGCAGTCCTTTTGCTATGCACCCTGGTAGTACAAAGATGTATCATGGGTTGAAAGACGAGTACTATTGGGTTGGGTTGAAGATGGATGTTACTGAATTTGTGAGTAAGTGTATGGTTTGTCAGCGCGTGAAAGCTGAGCATTAATTTCCTTCCGGGTTGTTGCAACCTTTGAAGATACCAGAATGGAAGTGGGAGAGGATTACGATGGATTTCGTGTCTGGTTTGCCTTTGAACCCGAAAAAGAAGACCTCTATTTGGGTAATTGTAGACCGTCTCACGAAGTGTGCACATTTCATAGCCGTGCATACTACATATACATTGGATAAGCTGGCAGAGTTATACATTGCTGAGATTGTGAGGTTGCATGGTGTACCTAAATATATAGTGTCGAATAGGGATTCGAGGTTTACAATGAGGTTTTGGGAATGTTTACATCAAGCGTTGGGTACGCATTTGAATTTCAGTACTTCGTATCATCCTCAGATGGATTGTCAGTCTGAACGATTTATCCAAGTGCTTGAGGATATGTTAAGGTGTTGTGTTATAGATTTCCAAGGTTCTTGGGAGAAACATATGCCTTTGGTGGAGTTTTCCTATAATAATAGCTTTCAAGAGAGTATACAAATGGCTCCGTATGAAGCCTTGTATAGTAGGAAGTGTAGAACGCCTCTTTGTTGGGTGGAAGTGAGGCAAAAATTGGTTTTCTTGCCGATTTTGCTTAAGGGAACGGCGAATAAGGTAAAGCTTATTTGTGATTGGTTGAAGGCAGCATCGTATCGTTAAAAGTCTTACGCGGATTTAAAGCGTAAGGAGATTGAGTTTGCGGTTGGAGATCACATGTTCTTGAAAGTATCACCTTGGAAGAAGGTGATGAGGTTTGGACGTAAGGGTAAGCTTAGTCCAAGGTTTATTTGACCATATGAAGTGGTGGAGTGTGTTGGTCCTGTTTCTTATTGTTGAGTGTGTAAAAGTTCTAATATTTACACCCTTTTTAACCCATATTTCTGCTGCATTCAAGCATCATTGCATTGCATTTAGGCCAGTTTACAGCAAAACATACAAATATGTTAAAGGCATGGATTCTACTAAAAGATGGCTGATTTTGCAGGTTGTTGCCATAGTAGACGGAGAAGGCAGGCGCAGGGCAGAGAAGCAGAAGAGCAGAACTGAACAAGCAGATGACAAGGACGATGCTGCCATGGATCTGCCGTGACAGCATGATCACAGCAGTTTTGCGGAGAGAAAAAGCAAAGTGGACCTCGATAGATAGAGAAAATTATGCTCGTCTGTCGTGTGCAAACCATATATTTTTCCAAGCCCCGGATCAAAAGATATGTCAAGCCAAAGCTCAAGGAGAAGAAATCCCAAGAAACAAGGAAGGCGGCTGAAAAATAGGATACTTGAAGATTAAGTCTTTATTAGAATCTTACTTTTAATTAAAGTTGTAATCCTTGTTAACTTAGAATACTTGAGCCCAAAGCTTATATAAGGGCATGTATTTTAACCTAGAATATCATACTCCATATCCCATAGCCGATTTCCCCATAACCGACTACCAAAAACCCTCCGCCGTTTACCCGCCGTCGATATGTTCTAAAACCCCCCTAGGGCCACGGGTTGATTTGTAAAGTAGTTGCAAGGGTTGTTTTGTTTTAGGAATTTTCAGTTCAATAAAATAAACTTCAAGTTCTCTTATTTTGGTTATTAATATCTTGCAAGAGCATCGAGAGAGCATTGTGAGGTTATCCATTTACTTAGCATCGGGAGAGTTAAGTATACGAAAGAAATAAGAGCAAGTTCTCTAGTTTATAGTTGAACTATCTCGTGCCTAGGGATAGGGCGAGGTTAAGTGGCTAAAGAAGAATTCATACACATCGGTGTTCATCCTTCGATTCACGCCGGGAGGTATCATCAAGACATGATCATCGACAGACTTGGACCTAGGGATAGGCTAAGGCAGATCTGGGATTCTTGCCAAACTTGAACGTAGTGAGTTGGTGTGTTTGCTGCCGCGACGACCAACGGACTGCTGCCGCGACAGGTGCTGTCGGCGACGGGCGCGACGACAGAACTGGATTTCCTAAGCATTGCAATATCTGCACTACTGAGCAATTCAATACCAGCCCATTCTCTCTATCTTGATATCTCAATTCTTTTATTTACGTTTTCTTTATTATTTCTCGTGACAATTCTCAAATATTTTCTTTACTTCCGTGCAGTCAACTAAGGTGTAGTCATTAGCCCAATCCCTGTGGAGACGATATTCGATACTTCGTATCACTTTACTACTTGCGTCGTGTACACTTGCACTACCATTGCGATAGACTATTTTACACGCAACAAGTTTTTGGCGCTGTTGCCGGGGATTGGCAACATAACTCTACCTTTCTTTTATTGCACTTTTCGTTTTTACTTTTGTTTTTATTTTTATTTTTTATTTTTCTGTTTTTTCTTTGGTGCATTCAACTCTTGCTTTTCACGAGGTTTTCTTATTTATGCGCAGATCTAAAAGAGGTGAAGATCCTGAGTATCCAATAGATCCGGAAGTTGAACGTTCCTTCAATCTTAAGAAACAACTTCGTCACTTACTAGCCAGGAACGAGTACCTTGAGGAACAGCTAGAGAAGATGGCCTAGCAAGGAAACGACCCGCCCGTCGACGATATTAACCCACCTGTCGACGACCCGCTCGCAGCAGCCGACCGACGGTCCTGTCGTGACTACATGTTGAATGATCATGTAGAGTTGGAGACCACGCTGCCAGATATTGATGTTGATAACTTCGAGCTTAAACCTGTCATGTTTAGTATGATCAACAATGCCGGGCAGTTTGGTGGTGCTGTTACAGAGGATGCTAGGGAGCATCTCAAGACGTTCCAGGAGATCTGTGGTTCGCTTAGACTGCCAGGAGTTAATCCGGAGATACTGAGGCTTCGGTTATTTCCCCATTCATTAAGGGACAGAGCAAAAACTTGGTGGAATAAACTTACGCCGGGTTCAATTAGAACTTGGGCAGATCTATCTCGTGAATTTTTATCTCGTTTTAATCCTTCACATTTATCTGAGCGATTACGTAACGAAATTGCTACTTTTCAACAGGAAGATGACGAGCCAATGCACGAGGCCTGGGATAGATTTACTACTCTTCTACGGAACTGCCCAATGCACGGATTCCCCGTCTGGAATCAGGTTACAAAGTTCTATAATGCTGCCAACCTACAGACTCGCATTCGAATTGATTCAGCAACAAATGGACTATTATTGGATAATGATCCGGATGAGGCATTGCAAGTTTTGAAAAATCTGGCCAAGAATGAGGAGCAATTTTCGACTGCAAGAAGAGGGGGTAAACGGGTACTTTCTGTCAAAGATTATGAGGCCGACAGCACTATGAAATCACAGGTAGCATTCCTTACTAAAGCAATGAAAAGGTTATTGAATGATGATGGACTACAAGGATTTGCTGTTGAGGAAGTATGTGACATCTGTGAGGGAAATCATAGTCGAGATGAGTGCCCAATACAAGTAGAAGAGGGAAAATATGTTGGAAATTACAAGCCAAATTACAATTCCAACAACTATAATCCCAATTGGAGGAAGGATCCCAAATTTTCTTGGAGTAATCCTAATAATACCCTGAATCCACCAGCACACAATCAGAAACAGGGAGGACCTAGATTGCTGACGCGACAGCAACTCCCGCAGAATCTGCCGCCGCACCTGCCGCCGCAGCAGCAACAGCAGCCACCAGCTGCCACGAGTAGTATACTGGAACAGACTCTGGCCACCTTTATGTCTTAGACCGGTACTTATATTGAGAATATGAATCAGTTTGTCAAGAAGACAGAGAATTTCATGGATAAGACAGAGATGAGGATGACAAATCATGAAGCTACTCTAAAATCCTTGGAGACACAAATGGGTCAGGTTTCTCAACATATTAAGCCGAGGCAGACTGGAGGATTCCCTAGTAATACTGAAAATGCTAGGCAGGCCACACATGAGCAGTGTAAAGCTATTACTACTAGGAGTGGGAAGAAACTACCAGGGCCGGAAAATGAAGCTGAAACAGTAGACGATCCAGTCTCAGACAAACCTGCCGAGGAAGCTGCCCCGACAGGTGATAAACAGACTGCTGCCGATGAGCCTGTCACGACAGCAGAAGCGACAGAGGAGAAAAAAGATGATTACCGTCCTCAAATTCGCATGCAGTGGGAAGGACGTATTGCTAATTACCGTCCCTCGCCACCTTTCCCTCAACGGATACAGCAAGCTAAGCAAGAATCTCAACTTAAAAAGATTTATGATATTTTTAAGCAGGTTCATATTAATATTCCGCTGTTAGATGCCGTTAGGGAGATGCCCGGTTATGCTAAATTTCTCAAGGATGTTATGTCGAAAAAATCTAAACTTGGGGAGTTTGAAACGGTAAAGATGACAGAAGGTTGCATGAGTATTCTTCACCGGCAGCCACCCCAGAAAAAGAAGGATCCGGGGAGCTTCATCATACCTTGCGTAATCGGAAATAAATTTGTGGGTAAGGCACTTTGTGATCTTGGTGCTAGTGTTAATCTAATGCCCAAATCTATTTTTCAGAAATTAGGTATCGGAAAGGCGCGGCCCATGACAGTAACTCTGCAGCTGGCAGACCACTCTTATGTGCATCCAGAAGGAAAAATTGAAGATATTCTGGTAAGAGTGGATAAGTTTATTTTTCCTGCTGACTTTCTTGTTTTAGATTGTGAGGCAGACGAAAACGCACCAGTCATCCTTGGGCGACCCTTCTTAGCCACGGGAAGATCACTGATTGATGTGGAGAAAGGAGAACTCACCATGCGAGTGAACGATCAAGAGATTAAGTTGAATGTTCTCCAAGCGATGAAACATGCTGTTGTAGACGAGGAATGCAAGGCTATCACTGACGTTGCCCTTGATCAACCCTGCATCAGGTCGGGCTGTCACGATATTAAATTTGGTCACTGCCGCGGCAGCCACCTACATGCCTGTCACGACAGAATTGACGACAGCACCGACGACAGCAACTCCTCTGAATCCGATACATCTGATACTGAAGATCAGGAGGAGGTAAACTGGTTAGGCAATCGTCTAGGTAAGTTATTCGAACCTTTGATTTATACTTCGGATAACCATTTAACCCAAAAGCCATCTACTGTTGAACCACCTGCCTTAGAACTGAAGCCCTTGCCAAGGCAGCTAAAATATGCTTTTCTTGGTTCAAATGATACGTTGCCCGTAATCATCTCTTCTAAGCTGCCGCAGGAACAGGAACGACAGCTAATAGGCATGCTACGGTAGCACAAAAAGGTGATTGGATGGACGATAGCTGATATACAAGGCATTAGTCTGGTGTTATGCATGCACAAAATCCTTCTAGAGGAAGATCATAAGCCGACTATAGATGCCCAAAGGCGGCTAAACCATGCGATGAAAGAGGTGGTGCGTAAAGAGATAATCAAATGGTTAGATGCTGGTATTATTTACGCCATCACCGACAGCAAATGGGTGAGCCCGGTGCAATGTGTTCCCAAGAAAGGAGGAATGACCGTGATAACCAATGAGAACAATGAGTTAATCCCAACTAGGACTGTGACCGGTTGGAGGGTTTGTATGGACTATCGGAAGCTTAACAAAGCTACCCGAAAGGACCACTTTCCTTTACCCTTTATTGATCAAATGCTTGATAGATTAGCGGGTAAACCTTACTATTGTTTTCTTGATGGTTATTCAGGTTACAATCAAATTGCTATCGCACCGGAGGATCAAGAAAAGACGACTTTCACATGCCCATACGGAACATATGCTTTTAGGAGAATGCCATTTGGATTATGTAATGCACCCGCCACCTTCCAAAGGTGCATGATGGTCATATTCTCCGACATGGTGGAGGACTTCCTCGAGATTTTTATGGATGATTTTTCAGTCTTTGGAGACGATTTTGAGAGCTGCCTAGGCAATCTACAAAAGGTACTTGAAAAATGTGAAAAAGCAAATCTCGTTTTGAATTGGGAAAAATGCCACTTTATGGTGGATGAAGGGATAGTCCTTGGCCATAAGATTAGCTGCCATGAGATAGAAGTCGACAGGGCTAAAATAGAAGTGATAGAAAAGCTGCCGTCGCCGACCACAGTCAAGGGCATTAGAAGTTTCTTAGGGCATGCTGGTTATTATCGAAGATTCATTGCAAACTTCTCAAAAATCACCAAGCCCCTATGCCATCTTTTGGAGCAGAACCGACCCTTTGACTTTAACGATGAATGTACTGAAGCATTCAAGGTTCTGAAGGAAAAACTGGTAACAGCCCCAATAGTACAGCCACCAGACTGGACACAACCATTTGAGATTATGTGTGATGCTAGTGACTATGCTGTCGGGGCAGCACTTGGGCAGCAGAGAGATAAGCTATTTCATGTCATATACCATGCCAGCAAGACACTGAATGACGCCCAAGTGAACTACACCACCACAGAAAATGAGCTATTAGCTGTGGTGTTCTCCATCGACAAGTTTCGTTCTTACATACTTGGAACGAAGGTAATAGTGCACACAGACCATTCTGCCCTGAAGTACCTGTTCGCGAAAAAGGATGCCAAGCCTAGACTGATACGGTGGATCCTGCTATTGCAAGAATTCGACCTTGAAATCAAGGACAAAAAAGGGATAGAAAATCAGGTGGCAGACCACTTGTCAAGGTTGGAGAAGGGACAGAGTCTGCCAATAGATGAGACAAACATATTGGAGACCTTCCCAGATGAGCAGCTCTTTGCTGCCGCAATCGCTGTCGTGACAGCTATGGTGGCAGGTAAGTCTTCTGAACTCCCCTGGTATGCTGATTTCGTTAATTTTATAGTTAGCGGAATACTTCCTTCTGATCTTAATTATCAAGCCTGGAAGAGGTTCCAAAATGATGTTAAGCATTATTATTGGGACGAACCTCTTCTTTTCAAAATGTGTGCAGATCAGGTTATAAAGAGGTGTGTACCACAAAACTGCTGCCAAGGTGCTGCAGTCAGGATTCTACTGGCCGACACTGTATAAAGATGCACAGGACTTCTACAAGAACTGTGACAGGTGCCAGCGGACAGGTAACATCTTGAGGAGAAACGAGATGCCACTGCAGAACATTCTAGAAGTCGAGATCTTCGACGTTTGGGGGATTGATTTTATGGGACCTTTTCCATCTTCATGTGGAAATCTATACATCCTCCTAGCAGTGGATTATGTCTCTAAGTGGGTTGAAGCTATCGCCACTCAAAAGAATGATGCCAAGACAGTCCAAAAGTTTCTGCACAAAAACATTTTTTTTTCTAGATTTGGCATTCCTAAGGCGATTATCAGTGATGAAGGGAGACATTTTGACAATAGGGTTATTGCTGCCGCCTTGAAGAAATATGGTGTCAAGCATCGGATCGCGACAGCATACCACCCACAGACCAATGGACAAGCTGAGATATCCAATAGGGAAGTTAAGAACATTCTTGAGAAGATGGTTAAGCCAACTAGGAAAAATTGGTCTTCACTTCTAAATGATGCATTATGGGCATGTCTCCATACCGATTGATTTATGGAAAAACCTGTCATCTATCTGTCGAGATAGAGCACAGGGCATACTGGGCAATCAAGGCAGTGAATTTGGACTTGGACAAGGCAGGCCAGAAAAGGCTGTTAGATCTGAACGAGATTGAAGAAATACGGACAATGGCCTACGACAATGCAAGAATCTACAAGGAGAAAACTAAGAAGTGGCATAACAAGAAGTTGCTGCCACGACAGTTCTGCCCAGGGCAGCTTGTGTTGTTGTTCAATTCTAGACTGAAACTCTTCCCGGGGAAGCTAAAATCTAGATGGTCTGGCCCGTTCCAAGTTGTACAAGTTTTTCCCCATAGTGCCATCACAATCCGATCATTAAAAGACGGGAACCAATTCAAAGTCAACGGACAGCGCCTCAAGCATTATCAGGGGACTGAAGCCCCAGGAATACATGAAGTGGTTACCTTAGGAGATGCCCCACAAGGCACCCCTAATTTAACCTAAATTTTATTTTTATTTATTTTTATTATTTATTATTTATTAGGAAATAAGGTTTATTTTATTCGAATAATGTTTTTATATTTTTCTGTTTTTAGGAAATAAAGGAGTCAAGAAGAAAAGGAGAAGTGGCCCAAGCCCACCATCCATCCATCAGCCCAAAAGAGCCCATTATTGAAGCATGTCGTTCCAGCTGCCGCCGCAGACACGGATAAGACAGGCTGTCAATAGATTGTCACGGCAGATGCAGAAGCGTGTGACAGACGCGTAACAGACGCATAAATGCGTGTCAGACGTGTCAGACACGCTAAAACTCAACAGTCGCCCCGTTATTCACGCCTGCCGTTACAGCATTAAACGGGCAGCAACTCTACCTCTATAAAACCCCGTTTCATTTTCATTTTCACCACCTCTGCTTATTCTTACTTGCTCTCCTCTTTAAGTTTTTCTTTGTTTTCTTTACTTTCACAAAACCCTTGCAACTAACATGTCTTCCAGAATAACCCGCCGCAGTGCTGCCTCAGCCTCTTCACTAGCAGCACCCACCCCGCAGTCCTTCGCAACTAAGGAACTTTGGGAAGAACGAGGCTTTATCTACACTCGTAAGGCAGTAAATATGGGGCTCAGACCATTCATCGCAAGGGCGATAAAGGCTCAGCTATGGGAGCAATTTGCAGAGAAACCAGCAGAATTGAATGACACGCTGGTGAGGGAGTTCTATGTTGCCATCGACAGCAGGACGCCAACATCAGTAACTGTCCAAGGGACAGAGGTACCATTCACAGCCGATAGCATCAACCATATGTATGGCCTCTATTTTGGTCCCAACGACGATGCCCATCAGCAGTTTTTGGACACCCTCGACTCTGCCGCTTTCGGTGCTGTCATGGCAGAAGTGACAGAAGAATGGACGGAGTGGAATACGAGCAAGAAAAACCCCAATACTGTAAAAAGGGGGCAGCTGCTTCCAGAAGCCAAACTATGGAACGCTTTCATCAAGAAGCGCATCCTGCCGTCCTCCCATCACACGATGGTGGACTAGCAGAGGCTAGCCCTCATTCATTCGATCATGAACAACCGACCTATCAACGTGGGCCGCTATATGAGGGAGAGCGTCTTGGACTGCACCAATCGATCAACCGCCCTTCTCTGCCTACCATTCATGATCACATCTCTCTGCCGTTGCGCTGCTGTACCAGAAGCCACCACCGATAAACTGGTCAAGGGACGAGGCTGGACCGATAACAACATTACCAGCCTAATGGAGCTGATAGTCGCAACACCCATCTCCTCCTTCAACCCGACTGCCACCCCAGCAGAATCATCCGAGGAACCTGCTCCTGAACCTGCCCATGAACCTACCGCAGCAGCTGCTCCGACGGAACAATCGGCTCAGATCCTTGCCGCCATACAGCGGGTAGAAGACAGATAGATGGGGCTGATGACATTCTTCCGGGATTTCGCCAGTTCAACGGTAAATTTCATTACCAATACTTTACATTATCCCGATGTTGTTTTCCCCACCTTCCCTGCCCACTATTTCACCATCCCCACCCCTGTCCACACACCTACACCACCTGGCTCCCCACACACACATTCTGCTGTTTCCACCCCATCACCTGCCCCGACGGCAGCTGGCAGTCCTTCGGCAGACACCTCCGCCCGAGGAACGAAGCGGCAGCCCTAGGATAACATCGATGCCTATGTTGCTGGTTTCTCCCCTTCTTCTGTCTGGGCCGACAGCCAGGCAGAACCTCCTATTCGGAGGAATTTGGAGAAGGAATTCACGCCTGTCAAGAGGCAGAAAAAGATGGCCAACAGAAAGCTAATGCCAAAGGCCAGCACCACCACCAGCAGCAGCAGCACTTGGGACAGCGGCAGCAGCTCTGACATCCAGGTCGTGGAGCAACCTGCCCCACATCCCAGAATCCACCACCAAATTCGTGTCAGCAGCAGTGAAGACAACGCTTAAAATTTAAGTCTTTTATTTTCTTTTTATTGCTGCCTGCTTTATCTATATTTTGTGATGTACTGCCTGCATTTTTTTCTGTCATTTGCATTGAGGGCAATGCAACCCTCGAGTTTGGGGGTGGCAACCCTCCATTTTAATTGAGTCTTAGTACATCTTAATTAATTGTTGTGTCTTTTATTTAAGTTCTTAAAAAAAACAGAAAAGATTGAAAATTTGGCTTAAAACTGTGATTTGAACTTACCTGTCGTGATAGCTCTGTCGTGGCAGCATCTTTAGGATAGTTTAAGGAGAAGTTTAGAGCCTTTCTATAGTTCTGAAAACTTAAAACACCATTGTGACTGTTATATTGCTTAGATTTCATTTAGCCAAACTAGAATAGGAAGCTTAGCACTTGAATAACCCCTAGAGGTGCCTAACACTGGCTCTAGGAAAGAAGTTTAGCAAAAGAGACTCAAAAACCTAGAGGTGCCCGAAACCGGCTCTAGGAAGTTAACTAGAGGTGCCTAAAACTGGCTCTAGTAAAACTTAGCTTGAAAAATAGAAGAATCAAGTCAAAACAAAAGAAGCATGAAAATGTGTCTTCGAAAATAAACTTTGGCATAAAAATTCGAGTTAAGGAGTTGAATATTCTAGTGAAACTAAGAGAGTCTTAGCATATAACTGTTCACAAGCATGCACACACTGCACGAGAACTATAGGGAGATTCCGGACATATCCTAAATTATCTGACAGGTTGCTGCCGCCACAGGGAACGAACGACGGGCAAGGGAAAGTTCACTGTTTGAAAGCCAAAACAAAAAAAAATATTTTTTTCTTTTGAGTCTTAGTTGCTTGAGGGCAAGCAAAAACTTGAGTTTGGGGGTGTGTTGAGTGTGTAAAAGTTCTATTATTTACACCCTTTTTAACCCATATTTCTGTTGCATTCAAGCATCATTGCATTTAGGTCAGTTTACAGCAAAACATCACAAATATGTTAAAGGCACGGATTCTACTAAAAGATGGCTGATTTTGCAGGTTGCTGCCATAGTAGACAGAGAAGGCGGGCGCAGGGCAGAGAAGCAGAAGAGCTGAACTGAACAAGCAGATGACAAGGACGATGCTGCCATGGATCTGCCGTGACAGCATGGTGACAACAGTTTTGCGGAGAGAAAAAGCAAAGTGGACCTCGATAGATAGAGAAAATTATGCTCGTCTGTCGTGTGCAAACCATATATTTTTCCAAGCCCCAGATCAAAAGATATGTCAAGCCAAAGCTCAAGGAGAAGAAATCCCAAGAAACAAGGAAGGCGGCTGAAAAGTAGGATACTTCAAGATTAAGTCTTTATTAGAATCTTACTTTTAATTAAAGTTGTAATCCTTGTTAACTTAGAATACTTGAGCCCAAAGCTTATATAAGGGCATGTATTTTAACCTAGAATATCATACTCCATATCCCATAGTCGATTTCCCCATAACCGACTACCAAAAACCCTCCGCCGTTTACCCGCCGTCGATATGTTCTAAACCCCCCCTAGGGCCACGGGTTGATTTGTAAAGTAGTTGCAAGGGTTGTTTTGTTTTAGGAATTTTCAGTTCAATAAAATAAACTTCAAGTTCTCTTATTTTGGTTACTAATATCTTGCAAGAGCATCGGGAGAGCATTGTGAGGTTATCCATTTACTTAGCATCGGGAGAGTTAAGTATACGAAAGAAATAAGAGCAAGTTCTCTAGTTTATAGTTGAACTATCTCGTGCCTAGGGATAGGGCGAGGTTAAGTGGCTAAAGAAGAATTCATACACATCAGTGTTCATCCTTCGATTCACGCCGGGAGGTATCATCAAGACGTGATCATCGACAGACTTGGACCTAGGGATAGGCCAAGGCAGATCTGGGATTCTTCCCAAACTTGAACGTACTGAGTTGGTGTGTTTGCTGCCGCGACGACCAATGGACTGCTGCCGAGACAGGTGCTGTCGGCGACGGGCGCAAAGACAGAACTGGATTTCCTAAGCATTGCAATACCTGCACTATTGAGCAATTCAATACCAGCCCATTCTCTCTATCTTGATATCTCAATTCTTTTATTTATGTTTTCTTTATTATTTCTCGTGACAATTCTCAAATATTTTCTTTACTTCCGTGCAGTCAACTAAGGTGAAGTCATTAGCCCAATCCCTGTGGAGACGATATCCGATACTTCGTATCACTTTACTACTTGCGTCGTGTACACTTGCACTACCATTGCGATAGACTATTTTACACGCAACACTTATCAGTTGAGGTTACCTCTCGAGTTGGAGAAAATTCTTGATGTGTTTCATGTTTCGATGTTGCGGAGGTATAGGTCGGATCCGTCCCATGTTATTCCTGTTGAGAAGATTGAGTTGAATCCAGATTTGTCTTATGATGAGTAACCTATTGGGATTCTTGATTATAGTAGCAAAGTTCTTCGTGGTAAGACGATTGAACTTGTAAAGGTGTTGTGGCGACATCGAGGAGTTGAGGAGGCCTCGTAGGAAAGAAAGACATACATGATGAAGCAGTTTCCGCACCTTTTTTCCTTCAGGTAAAATTTTGAGTACGAAATTTCCTAAGTGGAGGAGAGTTGTAACGCCCTGATTTTGGGTCTAGAAGTATTTTGAGGTTCGTAGGACCTAGACTAGAGATCTGAGTTTTCGGGAGCAGTTCAGGGAAACCAGAGTTCGGGTTATGATAAAAATTTGAGAAAATGTTTAAAATCAATATTAATTACATAAATGATTTTGGTAAAATCAATTTTAAGAAATGGACTTTGGAAGTGGGACATTTTCAGTTAGTGACCAAAACACGATTTTTACAAAGTTGTTTTAGTGACTATTTTGTAAAAGGGATTGGAACTTTGAATCTTTAAGGAGCTATTTAACCTACTTGTTTTATCAGATTTTTCTCTCAATTAGGAGCATTTTAAAATGTTTTAATTAAATATTAAAAGGGGTTTAATAAAAGGAGAGTTAGTTATTTCATTAAAACTCATTCTACGTCATTTTCTCTCATTCTAATTTCTCTCAAAGATATCCTTTAGCCAAACACTCTCCATTTTCAAGAAACTTGAGGCTGTGCTCTTGATTTACCGAGTTTTTGATTTCTAAAGGATTCTTTAATCTTGATTTAGAAAACCTTATTGTTTTCCTTTGATTTCTCAAGAAAAACACACCCAATTGAGAGAGATTTCATCCATTAGAGGTAAGGTTCGTTTTCCTCCTCTAATGATTAGTTCTTTACTGAAATTCCCAAGTTTTCAATCCTTTACATATGTTTTCTAAGTTGTTTTGATGGATTAATCATGAAAATTTGGTTAAATTGAAGATTATTGATTGAAATCTATGATTTTCGTAATGCTATTGTTTTACTTGATTTGAGGCTGATATTAATCATGTTTTGGGTGTTAAATGTTGTTGAAATAAAGATTTTATCATAATAATCCCGAATTAGATTGGATCTCTAGTTGTTAGATTGTTAGATTTGGGGTTTTTGTGGTGTTAGTGTGAAATCTGAGTTGCTGGAGGTACAAGGATGTAATTAGATTGTTTTTGGATGTTGTTTGATGTTTAAAAGTGGATGAAAGTGTTAGGTTTTGGTTGGGTTAATGTTGTAGTGTAATCGAAGGAGTTTTCGGTTGATTCAGATAGCTGTTTTGGTGTTTTGGGGAGAGCAACGAATTAGCTTTGATTGATGGTGGTTTTAATGCATGGTGATGCATTAATCCTTTGTTCTTGTGTGGTATAAATGGGGGAGAACGTATCGGAAGAAATCAGTGAAGTTTTGTGAGCTTTGATTGCTTGGATTCGAGTCAGCTAGTCGATGTTTCACGTGTCGGTGAGTGAGAACGTGATATTAAGTTTTGAAAGCTTTAAAAAGGTGGTTTGGGAACTTATTGTTAAGCTTGAAACGCTTAACTAACTTCGGAAGTAAGTGAAAGGGTTTTCTCTCTCGGTTGTGCTATTATGTGATGATTTATGCACTATTTTGGTTTAATGGTTTTACCTACTGTTAAAGCATGTTTTAAGGATGTGTTTGCTGTTTTTTATGTTGTAATGTTGAAGGATGCAAAAGGTAAGTGATCATTGAAGTATATGATTTATACTTTTGATTTTAAGCATAGTTTATTGCTTGGAAAATTTATTTATTTATAATGCTTTGAAAACAGTGAGGTATGTGTTAAAATGTGAATTATATTGGCAAGTGATGTTGTTAAAATAGTTTGTAATGATATCAAATATAGTTAGCTGGCTATAGTATTGAGTGCACTTTAAAAAGTCGCCTTGGACGTCGAGGGGTTGGTGTCCCGTGTCTCCGTCCAAGTACCCTAACGATCGATGAGGTTGGTGTCCCGTCTCTCATTAGTGGTTAAGCGTCTAACTACTAATAGGGTTGGTGTCCCCATGGGTTGTCATTGTACTCGGTTGATAGAGTACCTTTGGTTGTGAATGTACCAGTCCGGTTAAGATGGCTTTAAGTGTCGGGTAGACACTTGTCGTAATCTGTGAATCCGATATGAGGTTTTAAGTTGTGAACTTGTTTAATGATCACTTGTAAGCCAATATAATTGATGATGTATCATGGGATGGTTTATGTTGCATAATAGTAGCTATGCATGAAAAGGCTTAAATTAAGTGTGGTTTGGAACTTTTCGATTATTCATGATACATGTTGCATGATGTTTAACATGCTGATTTTGAATAAGGGAAGTGCATGGTTTTAGAAAGGCATGATGGTTTTCAAATGATATTTTAGTAAATTGAAGTGAGATTTCAATGTGGACATGAAAAATGTTTAATGCATTGATGGTGTTTTTGCTTTTGAGCCTCCTCACTAAGCCTTGTGTTCTTACGCTCTCTTTTTTCCATCAATGCAGATAATTGAGGTTTTAGAGGCAGCAAGAGGCAAGGGACTCCAAGAGACTTCGCTTAAGAATGTATGTATCGGTTTAGACTAAAGTAATAAGGGCAATGGGGGATCCGTTGAATTGTTGGGAGATTTGTGTAAACTCCCTTTTGTGCAAGTTTGGTTTGCTGTTTTAGACTTGTAAATGGCCATTGGTATTTGTTTTATGCTTTACTTTCCATTTTAGTACCTTGCTTGGTTTGACAATAGGTTTCATGCCTATAGTTTACCTTTGATGCAAATGTTAATGATACGATGTTGAATATGCTATGTTTGATTGATGTTTGATCCTTAGATATGTTGTGTATGCCTTAGAAGCATGTCTAAGTAGTATGCTTAGCTAAATCAAATGTTAAACCAACAAAAATGGGCATTTTAGGCCCAAACGTATCGGTACACGAGGTACCGTATCGGTATGGGTAGGCCATTTCTGGCTTGGAGTATCGGTACATAAAGACCTGTATCGATACGGTCTTTGTGAATTTTGTGGGGCAAATCGGTACGCGAGATCGTACCGATACGGTTTTGAGCTACTAGAATCTGGGTTATAAATTATATCAAAACCGTACCGATATGGTACGTAGTGTATCGATACGGTGGCATGTAAGTTGGTTGTTTGGGATCTTTTTGAGGTTCTGTTTCTTTATGTTTTGGTCCCTAATTTTTACACATGTAATTAAATGAGTTTGGATGATTATTTTAAGCTGAGCTTTGATAGAGATGCATGTAATGTGACTAATTAGAGGTTGGTAACTTAAAAGGTGAAGAAGTCCCTATAATTTGGCAAAAATACAAAATGGTCCCTAAAATGTATTTGTATGCAATCGAGTCCCAAGTTGATGTCCGATCGAGTTGGAAATCGTTCCACAACGGAGTTTATCGCTTAGGTTAATAATGAGCATCTAGACAAGATAAAATGAAAAAAATTAGGGTCGTTTACTGAGGTAAACTTCTCGATTTATTTTAATATTCCCCGTGTGACTCGTTCTGTTCGGTCTTTCGCCCAGACCGGGTCGAGGGATTTACAAATCCCATTCAAAATGGACACCGATAAAGCACTAAATTGCAAGCGTAACACTTTACGGACCAAAATGTAATTTATGGAAAATTAAGGGAACTTAGTTAAATCTAAAGTTACCAATCTTTAATTATTCGGGTTTCATGCACACTTATCAAATTTCAGCTTAAAAAGACCATCCAAACTCAGTTAATTGCATACATAACAATAAGGGACCAAAACGGATGAATCTAAAACCTTTAATATTAAAAACCCAGCCAAAACATCAATACACATTCCCGTGTATCGATGCCCCCAACCAAAATACACTTATATGCATCGATACACATTCCCGTGTATCGATACACCAGACCTGTAATATCCAATTTTGCTGGTTTTTCAATCATTCAAGGATACAAATATGCTTTAACATGCCCCAAACATAAACACAACTATTTTAAGGATCAAACCATGCCAAAACATCAAGGAAACATGATCAAAATATATCCACACTCATCAATCATATTTCTATAGGCATGCTTCCTAAAAACCATTCCACCAAAAGCATAAAAGGTAAAACCATCTCAAAACCAAACATGTTAAACCTCATACAAGTCCAAAAAAACCATGTAAACATACACAAACATGGAGTTCATCAAGTAACCCTCCCAAACACAACTTGGCCACATTGCCCTTTTATTACTATTAAGTAATGTAAATCATAATTGAGAAATCTAGCACTTGGAATCCTCCTTGCTTCATTGCTGCCTTGAATCACTTATTTCTTTGCATTGATGAGAAAGGAGAGCGTAAACATAAATACCTAGTGAGGGATGCTCAAAGTAACACTCATCAATGTATTTAAAACCATTTTGTAAAACATATGTTTAAACATCATCCCAAAACATCTCATGCTTCTGAAATCTTTTCAAATCTATGCTCAAAACCGTTTGCTAACTTGTATCATGAGTGTCTAGCATTCTCAACTGCTAACCTCGATTTAAGCCTTAACATGCTTTTTCACCCAAAAGCAAAGCTTAAAGAGAAAACATGTATAAATCCCATTATACAAACATAAATCATTTACCATGATAAAATATCTCATATATTGGCATTGAAGTGACCCAAAAATAGATTCTCCCATTACAAATACACATACATCGGATACACGGATTTCCCAAGTGGTTACTCTTCCCACTTAACATACGTCAGGGTACTCATGTTGAAGAATGGTTTACTCTTCACCCCTCGACAAACATGAGGTGACTTATTATAGTGCACTTTAAACCCTCTGGCTAGCCAACTATATCCGATAACATTAGAACACTAATCACTTGCCAATATATACCACAAGCCAAGTTACCTCATTGTTTTTCATATGCATTCAATCAAACCAAATCTCAATACATTAAACATGTATTCTAGCTTTTTCAGAAAACCTTTCACAAATAATTTCTCAAACTCATGTATCATCAACATAAGCTCATTTGCAAACTCTTTTAAAGCTAATTGTAACCCCCTCGACTCGGCCTGGCCGATAGACCGAACCGAACGGATCACATGGGGAATATTGAAGTAAACTCAGAAAGTTTACCTCAACAAACGACCCTTTTTTCTTCTTGTTTAGATGCATCTTAGTTTCCTATGTGTACGTACACAAGAAATGGATAGAACATCAGCACATTCGCCAAATAATTAAAGCCATTTAAGGTTTAGGGACCATTTTGTAAATTTGGGAAATTATAAGGACCTTTGTCAAATTCAAGTTACCAATCCTCAATTAAGTTCGTTACGTGCTCAAGGTGAAATCTCGACTTAAAATGACATTTAGAACTCATTCAATCGCACACAAGGAAAATAGGGACCAAAATACAAGAAGACAAAACTCAGGACAATTCAAATATAGAACCAACGGGCAAGTGTTTCGGAACAGAAGACCCCGTATCGGAACGACCGTTCTGAAACATGGTTGACCATTTCGATACCTGGGTTTGTTTTGAAACCCCTAATGACACGTTTCGATACAATGGTTCATAGAGGCAAAATGTTTCGAAACGAGCCTCACCATTTCGAAACACCAAGGCCATTAGAGGCCACTGTTCCGAAACAGGTAAGGGCGTTCCGAAATGCTTGGGTCTGAAACTTTCCAAAAAGTTGGTTTAAATCAACTTTTACCCTTCGGAACCATCCCAACACATGCCCCAACATGCATTCAACATGAATACACATCAATGACCACCAATACGAAGCACAAGCTACCTCATAGCATCATTCATGCAAGTTATAGGACTAAAGGCATGCTTTCTAGATGACAAAAGCACAAAAAGACTAAAATCCAATTACAAGCACAAATCAATACTCAATGGCCATTTACAAATCGAAATATGCATCATAAACTTACTCAAAATCAGAAATCAACAAATCAATAACGTTCAAAGCATCGAACACCCCCATTGCCCTTATTACGCTAGTACGAAAGCTCAACATACTTTTAATAAAATGTCTTGGTGTGATTCCTCGAGAGCCTGCCTCAAAAAGTCTAATTATTTGCATTGATGAAACATATATGGCATAAGCATACAAGCTTAGTGAGGGATGCTCAAATCCACAAACATCATCAATGCACAAAACCGTTTTTCACTCTTTTCAAACCCAACATGCCTTTCTCAATAAAACATGCACTTTTCGTCAAACTCACTGATTTAGACATCATGCAACATGATCCAAATCAAAACCAAAAATTAAACCATTGCTACTCAGTTCCCAAGCTTTCCAAGCATAAACACCATTATGCTAAGCTTAAACCAGAACATGCATTAGAATTTTTTTTCCACATTATACAACTCCATCATATTGGCTCACAAGTGATAACAACAATCCCAAAAACAAAGTATCGGCATCTCAAGGTTCACACACGAGAGCGACCTTCCATCGTTGTGAAACTCGTGGTGGAGTATTCGGTACAAGCACAACCCCTCAACGTCACTCATCGGTAGATGTATAATCCACTAACGAGAGACAGGACGAAACACAAAGTTCGCACCCGGGAGCTACCCACAACCGTTGCAACCTTAAACAATCCTTAATCGTTAGGGTACTTGAATGGAGTATTCAGTACAATCACAACCCCTCAACATCCAAGGCGACTTGTTTATAGTGCACTCAATCCTATAGCCGGCTAACTATATCCGATTTCATTTATAAAACTCTCTAAACCACATCACTTGCCAATATAGTCCATACCACATGCATAACTCACTGTTTTTACAAAGCATTCATGATAAGCCATCAACAAGCATTAAACCATGCTTAAGACCTCATGCATCAACACATGCATACAAGGACCACTTACCTAGTGCATCCTTAAACCACATGGCCTCATCATACACAATTCTTATTCTCAAAACATGCTTTAAAACAGTAGGTAAATGCATTTAAAACCAAGTGCAACCAAAGGCTTTTAACTAGCACAATCGAGGGAGAAATTTCGATTTTCTTACTTTCGAACTTAATAAAGCGTTTCAAGCTCTTATTAAGTTCCCAAAACCTTTTCTAAAACATTTCCACGCTGGAAAACCAAATTCCACTCACCGACTCGCGATAACACGCTTGCCGATGCAACTACTGATCCTCCGAAGCCTCCAAAAACACCTCGTTTCCTTCTGGATCACTATCCCCTGTTTTCAACACATCAAAACAGAGGTTCAATGCATTAAAATGCATCCAAAACCCACGCACACACAAGAAATCCCGCAGCCTTGCTCTAAAGCAACAAAACACTCATCCGAAACAATCGAAAACTCAATGGATTGACCTCAAACCTCAGCCCAACCATAACCCAACTCATCCAACACATTTTAAGCATTAATCAACATACAAAAACAACATAAAACCAACCTTATACATCCAGCAACTCGAATTCGTCAAATAAACCTAAAAAATTCACCCAAAAACACTTCAAAAACTAAGGATCTCAAGGATTTCGGGATCTATATGATTAAGACTACACTTCAACATCAAAAACCTTTCAAAACATATTTAGAAACAATCACAAAACAGCCAAATCAATTAAAGTACGAAAATCACATTTTAAACCAATTTTTCATCAAGATTTCAAGAGTTTAATATTCTAACAACAAAACCTCAATCAAAATCAGTATTAAAGAGTCAAATATCTTTGGAATTTCATTAAAGAACTTAGATTAGAGAGATAGCACGAAAATTACCTCCAATCCTTGCTTCTACTCTAATTTGGCAAGATTTGCTTGAAGAAACTTGAAGGAAAAATGGAAGAAATCAATGGAGAAATGATAGGAATCAAAAAGAGAATTTGAGAGCAAAAGATTTCTGGAAAATTGAGAGAAAAGAAGGGTGTTTGGATGAAGCAAAAGTGAGAAAATGAAAGCTAGTCAAAAGTTTTCACTAACCGATTAACTACCTTCATTAATTAATTTAATTAAAACCCTTTTAATTATTAATAGCATTTAAAACACATGCCAAATTAGGGGAAATGAATAATTTCCAAGTTTCTCCCTAAGGATTCTAAGCTTTTGACTCTTCTTGAAAAACCATTTTCCCCAACTTTTAAATCTTTACATTTTGGTCACTACCCAAAATGTATACTTTCGAAAACTTCTTTTGTAAAATAAATTTGACCAACCTCTCAAACATCATTTTATGGAATTTAGAAATTTTTACCACATTTTTATCCTATCCCAAACTCCGATCTCTCTAAACCACCTTTTTTCGGTACGAACAACCGTCACCAGTTCCACCGGCCCAACCCAACTTACCAAAACATCTAAGCCCAAAATTGGGGCGTTACAACTCTCCCCCACTTAAAAAATTTCATCCTCGAAATTTTACATGAAGGAAAAAGTTGCGGAAATTGCCTCAGCATGTTTGCCTTGCTCTCCCATGTGGCCTCCTCAACATCTCGGTGTCATCAAAACACCTTCACAAGCTCAATCGTCTTGACACGAAAAACTTTGCTACTCGAATCCAAAATTCTCACCGGTTCCTCATCATAGGACAAATCCGGATTCAACTCTATTTCCTCAACCGACATCACATGCGAAGGATTCGATCTATACTTCTGTAACATAGATACATGAAACACATCATGGATCTTTTCCAACTCGGGAGGCAACCTTAACCGATAAGCCACAGGACCAACTCGCTCCACAACCTCATATAGCCCAATAAACCTCGAACTAAGCTTTCCCTTACGTCCAATCCTCATCTCCTTCTTCCAAGGCGATACCGTAAGGAACACGCGATCTCCAACTGCAAACTCAGCCTCTTTATGCTTTAAATCCGCGTAAGACTTCTGGCGATCCGAAGCAGCCCTCAACCACTCACAGATGAGCTTCACCTTCTTTGTTGTTCCCTTGAGCATATCTGGCAAGGAAAGCAACTTTTGCCCCGCCTCAGCCCAACAAAGAGGCGTTCTACACTTTCTCCCATACAAGGCCTCATACGTTGCCATTTGAATACTTGCCTGAAAGCTATTATTATAGGCAAACTCAACCAACGTCAGATGCTTTTCCCAAGAACCTTGGAAATCAATCACACAACATCATAACATATCCTCAAGCACTTGGATAACTCGTTCCAATTGCCCATCCGACTTAGGATGATATGAAGTGATAAAATTCAACCGCGTACCCAATGCCTGATGTAAACATTCCCAAAACCTTGTTGTAAACCTCAGATCTCTATTCGACACTATGGACTTGGGCACATCGTGCAAATGCACAATCTCAGCAATCTACAGCCTAGCTAGCTTGTCCAACGTATACGTAGTATGCACAACCAAGAAATGTGCACACTTCGTAAGGCAATCCACATTCGCCCACACTGAGTTCTTCTTCGATGGCATCAAAGGCAATCCGGATACGAAATCCATCGTAATCCTCTCCCATTTCCACTCCGGTATCCTCAAAGGCTGTAACAAATTGGAAGGAAACTGATGCTCAGCCTTTACTCGCTGGAAAACCATACACTTGCTTACAAAATCCACCACATCCTTTTTCAACCCCACCCAGTAGTACTCATCCTTTAAGCCACGATACATCTTTGTACTACCAGTGTGCAAAGCAAAAGGACTACTATGAGCCTAAGTCAAAATAGTGCGCCTCAACTCAACATCTTCTAGCACAACTATTCGACTTTTGAAACATAGAACTCCATTATCATTAAAGCAGAAATTTGTAGCCTTACCATCAGCTATATCCTGAACACGAGGCACCAACGAATCATTCAACAACTGCTTTTCCTTAGTCAACTGAACTAGCGAAGGATTCACTTGTAACTCGGCTATCAGGCCACCATCACATGATAACTTAAACAAGCAAACATAACTCTCAGCTCAACAACTACCTTCCTACTCAAAGCATCAGCCACAACATTGGCCTTTCCCGGATGATACTCAATAGTCAGATCATAATCCTTAAGCAACTCAACCATCTTCATTGCCTAAGATTCAACTCCCTTTGAGACATAAGGTACTTCAAACTCTTATGGTCGGTGTAAACTACACACCTTTCACCATAAAGGTAATGTCTCCAAATCTTCAGAGAAAATACCACCGCTGCGAGCTCAAGATCATGCGTAAGATAATTGCGCTCATGCACCTTCAAATGTCTAGACACATAAGCTACAACCTTCCCACCTTGCATCAATACGCAACCCAAACCAACATATGATGCATCGCTATAAACTACAAACTCCTTACCCGATTCTGGTTGAATCGAGACAAGAGCTTGCGTCAAAGCTTCCTTCAACTTCTCAAAAGCTTGCTGCCTAACATCCGTCCACTCGAAACAGACATTCTTTTGCAACTACTTGGTCAAAGGAGCAGCAATCTTAGAAAAACCTTCAACAAACCTTCGGTAGTAACCAGCCAACCCAAGGAAACTACGCACCTCCACCACTGACTTAGGCGTCTTCCAACTCATCACCACCTCAACCTTATGTGGATCAACTCGGATACCTTCGACTGACACCACATGTCCAAGAAAACCACTTCCTTGAGCCAAAACTCACACTTGCTCAGCTTAGCATAAAGCTGATTCTCCAACAGCACTTGCAACACAATCCTTAAGTGCTTATCATGACACTCCTCGGTACGTGAGTACACAAGAATATCATCGATAAACACAACCACAAACTGGTCCAAAAACTCACGGAACACCCTATTCATCATGTCCATGAATGCAGCCGGTGCGTTCGTCAAACCAAACGACATCAACAAGAACTCATAATGGCCGTACCTAGTCCGAAAAGCAGTGTTAGGTACATCCACATCCTTAACCTTAAGCTTGTAATACCAAGACTTCAAGTCTATCTTTGAAAACACTGAAGCCCCACAAAACTGATCGAACAAATCATTGATCCTCCACAAATGATACTTGTTCTTAATTGTCATCTCGTTCAGTTGCCGATAATCAATGCACATACGCATGGCACCATCTTTCTTCTTCACAAACAAGACTGGCTCACCCCAAGGTGAAATACTCGGCCTTATGAACCCTCGGTCAAACAACTCCTGAAGTTGCGTCTTCAACTCCTTCAACTCCTTAGGTGCCATACGATAAGGAGAAATGGACATCGGAGTCGTATTCTCATACAACTCTATACCAAACTCAACCTCCCGGATGGGTGGCAACCCTGGCAACTCTTCCGGAAAGACACCCGAAAACTCACATACGGTTCGTATGTCTTGGACACATACCTCCTTCATGCCATGATTCATCACATATGCCAAGAAAGCTTCACACACTATCTCCATCATTCGACTCGCTTCCAGAGTCGAAATTGCGTTAGATAAGAACTTCACATTCTGACCCACAATTACTACCTCATAATCATCCGCAAGCTTTAGGGTAACACGATTAACATCAAAATCCACCACAGCTCGGTGCTCAACCGACCAGTCCATTCCAAGAATCACGTCAAAACCATAAAAAGGTAATTCCATTAAATCGAAAGAAAATACATGACCTTAAATAGACAATGGACATCTTCTATACAATTTCCTTGTAACCACAGTCTCACCAAAGGAACTTGTTACTTGCATCCCTACATCTAACATCTCAACAAGAATATCAAGCAAATGCGCATGCTCACTCAAGATGTATGAATGCGTAGATCCAGAATCAATCAAAGCTAACAAAGATAAGGATTGTAAGGTGAAGGTACCTACAATAACATCAGTGTAGTTGCGTCCTTCACGATGTGCGTACACCCTCGCGATACCACCTCCCTCTGGATAAATCGCAACAACATGGGCCACACCCCTATGGCCATCCTCTCTCCACTGAAAGTTGCCTCGTCCGCGCCCACGGGCTCTCTACTGAGCAACAACTGGTGTACGACCCTGACCACCTCCCACTAATAGGGGACACTCTCGTCTCATATGGTCAGCGGATCCACAATTCCAACATGAATTAGCTCCAGCCACAGGAGCCTGCACCTCATGAGCTGCACGAGTGCAATCCTCCTCAGATGCTCCCGCGAACCACACGTCCAACAAGTGTTCTGTTCAACCTTCTGCCTGTTGCCCTGAACCGATGCACCACGCCTAGCCGCAGGCTGATATCGACGGTCCCAGTTCCTCTTCTTCTGCCCATCACTATGGCCAGCTTCAGCAGCTCTCTTACCCAGACCAGAACCATCTCCACGTGAAGACAGACCCAAGCTCTACTCAATATCTTTGGCTCGAGTCACGAGCATATCAAAATTCGTATAATTTGTCGCAAGCATATACGTCTTCACTTCCTACACCAGGCCGTACCGAAAACGATCGCATCGATGCTTGTCACTCGGCATCAGCTCTGGAGCATACTGACTCAACCGTACGAACTGGACCTCGTACTCCGCTATAGTCATACTCCCCCGAACTAGAGACATAAATTCTCTCTTTTTATCGTCCAAGTACCTAACTCCAAGGTACTTCCTCTTGAAAGAAGACCAGAAGAACGTCCAATCCACCTCTTCCGATTCCAAGGCCGCGGTTGCAGTCATCCACCACGTATACGTATCACCGTGCAACAACGATACTGCGCAACCCAGCTTTTGTGCATCATTGCACCCCATCTGATCCAATATACGAATCGTACTGGCTTGCCATGCCTCATACGCCTCAGGAGATAATCTTCGAAATTCTACTCCTCCTAAACTCCTCAATCGCTATAATAGCAAACCCGCTTGCCCAGCAGTAGGAGCTTGTACGTGCACTCCGGCAATAGCAGCTTGGAATGCCCCAGTCATCGCCTGCAGCAGAGGCGTTAAATCTCCCAACATCGAACCAGCCTTTCCGTGTTGGCCCTGCTCATCACCCCCAGGTGGTGGTGGCGGAGGAGGAGGTAGGTTTCCACCATGTGGAACCTCATTTTCCTGGCCTCACTGCCCTTCAACTGGAGCTATCGTTCCAGAACGTAACTCAAGTTTCGGTCCCATTGTGCTAGTTAACATTAAAACAAGAACATAAAACAAACAAAAGATCATGCCAGCTCTTAACAAGGATCCCAAGATTTTCAAAACCAATTTAAAACATTTTACTAGGTAATAAGGCCATGGGCGTTCCAATTTCCCCCCAACATAGCATAAAACATACATCATGCATACTTCAACCATCATATCACTCAAGCATCAAGATTCGGTCCAGAAAACATCACAGAACATGTCACATCCACCTTCACACATCAATTACAACATCACTAACATACATTCAATCATAAACGTGCTTAAACATTCACAAAACAAAGCAAATATCACCAACACACATATCCACATTGCAATTCACTTGCTAACAACTTACCATCATCCCAACCTTTCGTAACCTGGCTCTGATATCACCAAATGTAACCCCCTCGATCCGGCCTGGCCGATAGACCGAGCCGAACGAATCGCACAGGGAATATTGATGTAAACCGAGAAAGTTTACCTCAATAAATGACAATTTTTTTTCTTTTCTTCTTGTCTAGATGCATCTTAGTTTCCTATTTGTACGTACACCAGCAGCGGATAGAACATCAGCACGTTCGCCAATTAATTAAAGCCATTTAAGGTTTAAGGACCAATTTGTAAATTTGGGAAATTATAAGGATCTTTGTCAAATTCAAGTTACCAACCCTCAATTAAGTTCGTTACATGCTAAAGGTGAAATCTCGACTTAAAATGACATTTAGAACTCATTCAGTCGAAAACAAGGAAAACAAGGACCAAAATGCAAGAAGACAAAACTCAGGACAATTCAAATATAGAACCAACGGGCAAGTGTTTCGGAACATAAGACCCCGTATCGAAACGACCGTTTTGATATACGAGTTTGTTTCGAAACCCCTAATGACACGTTTCGATGCAATGGTTCACAGAGGCAAAATGTTCCGAAACGAGCCTCACCGTTCCGAAACACAAAGGTCATTAGAGGCCACTGTTCCGAAACAGGTAAGGGTGTTCCAAAACGTTTGGGCCTGCAACTTTCCAAAAAGCTGGTTTAAATCAACTTTTACCATCCGGAACCATCCCAACACATGCCCCAACATACATTCAACATGAATACACATCAATGACCACCAATACAAAGCACAAGCTACCTCATAGCATCATTCATGCAAGTTATAGGACTAAAGGCATGCTTTCTAGATGACAAAAGCACAAAATACTAAAAACCAATTACAAGCACAAACCAATACTCAATGGCCATTTACAAATCCAAATATGCATCATAAACATACTTAAAATCAGAAATCAACAAATCAATAACGTTCAAGGCATCAAACACCCCCATTGCCCTTATTACGCTAGTACGAAAGCTCAACATACTTTTAACAAAATGTCTTGGTGTGATTCCTCGAGAGGCTGCCTCCAAAAGTCTAATTATCTGCATTGATGAAACATATAGGGCATAAGCATACAAGCTTAGTGAGGGATGCTTAAAACCACAAACATCATCAATGAACAAAACCGTTTTTCACTCTTTTCAAAACCAACATGCCTTTCTCAATAAACCATGTACTTTTCGTCAAACTCGCTGATTTAGACATCATGCAACATGATCCAAATCAAACCCAGAAATTAAACCATTGCTACTCATTTTCCAAGCTTTCCAAGCATAAACACCATTATGCTAAGCTTAAACCAAAACATGCATTTTTCAAAACATGCTTTAGCAACATTTTCCATATTATACAATTCAATCACATTGGCTCACAAGTGATAACCATAATCCCAAAAACAAAGTATCAGATACACGAATTACCAAGGGTTGTCCCACACCCCTTATACACTCTACCGGCATCTCAAGGTTCACACACGAGAGCGACCCTCCATCGTTGTGATACCCGCGGTGGAGTATTCAGTACAATCACAACCCTTCAACACCACTCATCGGTAGATGTATAATCCACTAACGAGAGACGGGACAAAACACAAGGTTCGCACCCGAGAGCTACCCTCAACTATTGGAACCTTAAACAATCATCAATCGTTAGGGTACTTGGATGGAGTATTCGGTACAATCACAACCCCTCAACATCCAAGGCAACTTGTTTATAGTGCACTCAATCCTATAGTCGGCTAACTATATCCGATTTTATTCATAAAACTCTCTAAACCACATCACTTGCCAATATAGTCCATACAACATGCATAACTCACTGTTTTTACAAAGCATTCATGATAAGCCATCAACAAGCATTAAAACATGTTTAAAACCTCATGCATCAACACATGCATACAAGGACCACTTACCTAGTGCATCCTTAAACCACATGGCATCATCATACACAATTCTTATTCTAAAAAACATGCTTTAAAACAGTAGGTAAATGCATTTAAAACCAAGTGCAACCAAAGGCTTTTAACTAACACAATCGAGGGAGAAATTTCGATTTACTTACTTTCGAACTTAATAAAGCGTTTCAAGCTCTTATTAAGTTCCCAAAACCTTTTCTAAAACGTTACCACGTTGGAAAACCAAATTCCACTCACCGATTCGCGATACCACACTTGTCGATTCAACTACCAATCCTCTAAAGCCTTTAAACACGCCTTGTTTGCTTCCGGATCACTATCCCATGTTTTCAACACATCAAAGCAGAGGTTCAATGCATTAAAATGCATCCAAAACCCCAGAACACAAGAAATCCCGCAGCCCTGCTCTAAAGCAACAAAACACCCATCCGAAACAACCAAAAAATCAATCGATTGACCTCAAACCTCAGCCCAGCCATAACCCAACTCATCCAACACATTCTACGCATTAATCAACATCCAAAAACAACCTAAAACCAATCTTATACCTCCAGCAACTCGAATTCATCAAAAACTCACCCAAAACACTTCAAAAACTAAGGATCTCAAGGATTTCAGGATCTATATGATTAAGAATCCACTTCAACATCAAAAACCTTTCAAAACTCATTTAGAAACAATCTCAAAACAGCCAAGTCAATTAAAGTCCGAAAATCACATTTTAAACCAATTTTTCATCAAGATTTCAAGTGTTTAATATTCTAACAACAAAACCTCAATCAAAATCAGTATTGAAGAGTTAAATATCTTTGGAATTTCATTAAAGAACTTAGATTAGAGGGATAGCACGAAAATTACCTCCAATCCTTGCTTATCCTCTAATTTGGCAAGATTTTCTTGAAGAAACTTGAAGGAAAATGGAAGAAATAAATTGAGAAATGATAGGAATCAAAAAGAGAATTTGAGAGCAAAAGATTTTTGGAAAATCGAGAGAAAAGAAGGGTGTTTGGCTGAAGCAAAAGTTAGAAAATGAAAGCTCGTCAATAGTTTTCACTAACCGAATAACTACCTTCATTAATTAATTTAATTAAAACCTTTTTAATTATTAATAGCATTTAAAACACATGCCAAATTCGGGGCAATGAATAATTTCCAAGTAGCTTCCTAAGGATTCTGCCAAACATTCATTTCTCCAGCGAAGATTTGAGGTAATGATCTTGTTTTCCTAAGCTAATGATTTCTAATGGATTTCTTAACTTGTTTTTACAAAATCTCATTGATTTCCTTTGTTTTTCAAGAGTAAAATCATCCGATTGAGAGGGATTTCAATCATTGGAGGTGAGGTTCGTTCTTCTCCTTTAATGAAAGGTTCTTTACTGAAATTCTCAAGTTCTTGATCTTTTACATATGTTTTCTAATGGGTTTTAATGATTTAATTGTGGAATTTTGGTTTAATTGAGATTTAATTGGTGAAATTGATTGAGATTCGTTTTGGATTTGTTTTGTTGTGTTCTTGATCAGATTAAAACATGATATTGATGTTTTATAATGTTAATAAGTTAGATTTAATATTGGAATCCCGAAACTAAGTGAATCTCTAATTTTCTAGGTTGCTAGAATTGTGTTTTTGAGGAGTTCTGGATGATTAATGAATGTTGGAGGTATAAGGATGATATTAGGGTGTTTATAAATGTTAATTGATGTTGATGTGTTGTTCGAATCATTTGGTTATGGCTAGGTTTGATTAAAGTGATGTTTATTGATGTTTTCGGTTGTTTTGGGAGGAGTTTGATGAGGTTTAGTGAAGCGAAGTCGAGGATTGGTTTTGCTAGAATTTTTGGATGCTAAGTGAGGCATTAATCCTATGGTTTTATGTGGATAAAATAGGGGAGGATGATCCGGAAGCATGAGGTGAAGTTTTGGAAGCATCGGATGCTTGATTTTCGCATCGCCATAGATGTTTTACGTAGTCAGTGAGTGGAAACGAGTTTTAAAGCTTTACAAAGGTTTGAAAGTGTTAATGGGGGTTTAGTTTAAGCTTTAAATATTTAATTAAGCTCAGAAGTAAGTAAAAGGTTCTCTCGCTCTCATTTTTAGTTTCATAAATGTAAATCTCATGCAAATGTTTTAATGTTGTTTACCTATTGTTGTATTCATGGTTAGTGTAACGCCCCGATTTTGGGCTTAGATGTTTTGGCAAGTTGGGTTGGACCGGTGGAACCGGTGATAGTTGTTTGAACCATTAAAAAGGTGGTTTTGGGAGATCGGAGTTTGGGATATGATAAAAATATGGTAAAATTTTCTAAAATCCTCTAAATTGATGTTTGAGAGGTTGGTCAAATCAATTTTACAAAACGAGTTTTCGAAAGTATACATTTTGGGTAGTGACCAAAATGTAAAGATTTGAAAGTTGGGAAAATGGTTTTTCAAGAAGAGTCAAAATCTTAGAATCTTTAGGGAGCTACTTGGCACTTATGCATTTTCCCTAATTTGGCATTGGGTACGCGGTTGAATTTCAGTACTTTATATCATCCTCAGTCGGATGGGCAGTCGGAACGAGTTATCCAAGTGCTTGAGGATATGTTACGATGTTGTGTGATTGATTTCCAAGGTTCTTGGGAAAAGCATCTGTTGTTGGTTGAGTTTGCCTATAATAACAGCTTTCAGTCAAGTATTCAAATAGCACCGTATGAGGCCTTGTATGGGAGAAAGTGTAGAATGCCTCTTTGTTCGGCTAGGGCGGGGCAAAAGTTGCTTTCCTTGTCGGATATGCTCAAGGGAACAACAGAGAGGTGAAGTTCATCTGTGAGCGATTGAGGGCTGCATCGGATCGCCGGAAGTCTTACGCGGATTTAAAGCGTAAAGAGGTTGAGTTTGCGATCGGAGATCGCGTGTTCCTTACGGTATCGCCTTGGAAGAAGGTGATGAGGTTCGGACGTAAGGGAAAGCTTAGTCCGAGGTTTATTGGTCCATATGAGGTTATGGAGCGAGTTGGTCTTGTGGCTTATCGGTTAAGGTTGCCTCCCGAGTTGTAAAAGATCCATGATGTGTTTCATGTATCTATGTTACGGAAGTATAGATCGGATCCTTCGCATGTGATGCCGGTTGAGGAAATAGAGTTTAATCCGAATTTGTCCTATGATGAGGAACCGGTGAGAATTTTGGATTCGAGTAGCAAAGTTCTTCGTGGCAAGACGATTGAGCTTGTGAAGGTGTTGTGATGACACCGAGGTGTTGAGTAGGCCACGTGGGAGAGCAAGGCGAACATGCTGAGGCAATTTCCGCAACTTTTTCCTTCATGTAAAATTTCGAGGACGGAATTTCCTAAGTGGGGAAGAGTTGTAACACCCCAATTTTGGGCTTAGATGTTTTGGCAAGTTGGGTTGGACCGGTGGAACCGATGACGGTTGTTCGAACCGTTAAAAAATGGTTTAAGGAGATTTTGAGAGATAACTTAGGAGAGAAAAGTTACATCAAATTTGTTTTTAAGAATAACTACCTTCTTTTTAATAAATCTCTTTTAACACTTTAATTAAAACACTTTAGAACTAATTCAATTGAGAGAAAAATCTGATAAAAACATTTTGGTATATTAGATCTTTAAAGATTCTAAGTTTTTACCTTTTTACAAAACAATCACTAAAAACAATTTTACACTTTTACATTTTAGTCATTAGTCCCAAAATGTAAAATCTCCAAAACCCATTTCCAAAATTGATTTCAACAAAACCATTAATATATTAAATGCGGATTTTATAACATTTGCCCAGATTTTTATCATTCTCAAAAATATTTATTCAAATTTAAATCCCGAAACAAACTCGAATCACTAACCCAATTCTCCCGAATCGTCTAATCTTTCCGGTTAACATCTAGGCCCAAAATCGGAGCGTTACATATTGAGTTTGAAGGAAACAAAATTACTCTAGCAGTTGAATATGTAGAAGCTATATTGGCCTGAAGAATGAGAGTGTTGATGTTCATGAAGTGCTGTCGAGTGCGAATGGTAGAGAACTCGATGCAAAGTATAACCTCAACACATTTGTAACTTATGTACAAATCAAGTGATATAAAGTCTGGTGCTTTTGAAGGGGTTGCTTTGAAATCAAGGGTGTTGTTGTACATTATTGGAGTGTTTATGTGTCCTACTGCTGAGATACGACTATGTGCAGATATTTTGAAGTTGTTGTGCGACGATTGCTTACAGGGTAAAGTTAATTGGGCCAAGTATGTTTACGATAAGAT
Organism: Hibiscus tridactylites; assembly: GCA_958450335.1. Taxonomy (NCBI): domain Eukaryota; kingdom Viridiplantae; phylum Streptophyta; class Magnoliopsida; order Malvales; family Malvaceae; genus Hibiscus; species Hibiscus tridactylites. Next base: position 59,421,449 of record OY288273.1, on the reverse strand, counting down.
TATTGAGGCAATAAGATATTTACAAAAGCCATGAATGTAAGTTTACCTAAAAGGGTGTATTGCAATCTTAGAGGTACTATTAAATTGGCATTAGTTATGAGCAATCAGTGGAACTGAGTTTTGTCATATTAATGTTGTGTTGTGAATGATATGGAATTCAGGTTCAACTTTATGACCACTAGTCTGGATTTGGTAGCATTGCCAGTGCAGCTTCTAATGGTGTTGAGGCTCGTATTTTGTACTGGGTAGAGTCAAATGTCGCATCTGTTTATGCCTACTTGAAGAGAGATCGAGCTTTGAATAGACCAAAGGCATCTACTGATTTATTATTCATCTAGTATGACCAATTGCAATCATGGTTAATTAATTTTTCATGAACTTTGAAGATTATTACCCGGAAGCATTCATTGTAACCCCCTCGACCCGGCCTAGCCGCCAGACCGTACCGAGCGAGCTACATTGGGTTTGCCGAAACAAACCCATAAAGGTTACTCAAATTACATCCATTTTTTCTTTTATCTTGTCTAGATGCAAATTATTAATCTATGGTGAACATGCTGGAAGCAGTTCAATTCTCATTCAATTCGGGCATTGATAAGTGTTGAGTTGATCAAATGATTGCAAATGGCCAAGGGGGGGTGAATTTTTGATTAAAAATTTGAGGGTGGAAATTGGAATAATGAAAATTTGACACAAGGAAATTATAGTGGTTCAAGTTCCTAAATGAACTCTACCTCTATTACCTTAGCTCCCACTAAGGATTTTCAACCAATCCACTATTGATTCTTCCCCTTTACAATGAAGGAATTTTGGTAAACTTAACAAGTGCCTTTCAAAGGATAATGTTTACCCAAATACAATCAAACACTCCCCAAAACTCTCAATAAAAATTATAATGAATAACACACTAGAGTTGGGTACAAGATTTGACTCTAAAAGATCAAGGTTTGGATTTGAATGCTTTGATGTATCTTGAAGACTCAATAATTCTTGCTGTAGCTTTTTAGACTTGTTTTTATACCTTCTCATTGATTTCTAGCCATTTTGGGTGGTTAAGATCATCAATAGAGCCGTTGGGGCTCTCTCTTCCTTCTATAAATGTAGTTCTGCAACTACCCATATCGGAACACGAGACCCCTATATTGAAATAGACTCTCAAAACAGAAAGAGCCGTTATGTGTAAAATAGGGCCCGTATCGAAACATCAATTGCAAAAAGAAATACGTACCGAAATGTATAAGGGCTATATCGAAACGTTTTGAAATTGTAATTTGGTGTTTCAAAAAAACTTGGGGGTGTATCGAAACACTTACCCAAATCTTTAAAATTTAGTTTCTGACAAGTAACGACTAGTTCATTAAATGCCCAATTTTAAAATTACTTAACCCCTGTATCAAAACGGGTGTTAGTAGTTCTGAAACGATGCTCAAAATCAAAGGCCCAGATGAATGATGTATCGAAACGGGTTTGAACCGTTTCGAAATAGATGTCTCCAGTGGAAAAAATGTATCGAAACACTTTGAGGGTGTTTCGAAACGCCAGGGCGATTTTGTGTATTTTGGCCTAAAAACACTTAGAAAATTTATGGGGATTAAGTTTTGACTTGAAAAACATTTTAAGTATAATTTGTACTTCTCAAAATCGAAACAGATGTCTCCAGTGGCAAAACATATTGAAACACTTTGAGGATGTTTCGAAATGCTAGGGTGATTTTGTGTATTTTGGCCTAAAAACACTTAGAAAATTTATGGGGATTAAGTTTTGACTTGAAAAACATTTTAAGTATACTTTGTACTTGTCAAAATCGAATATTTTGATTACTTAAAAATTTAATTACTTTGCAAATTAGTCATTGAATTACTTGTTATATCAAAATCAAATATTGATTCTACAATCTTTCTATTTTTGACATAACAAAACCAAAGTAAATTTTTAAGTAAACTCCCCTTAAGTTTAAGCTAGGTTTTGAGAACGAGTTTAAAAATTTAGCATAACCCCTTCACCCCTTTTTTTTAGATCAAAATCAATGAGGTAATATAATATTCAAACCACAAGCCAAACCACAAATAGAGCAACATAATATCATTAAGCAATAACACCAAAGCAAATTAAGTTAATAAATTCAAAATATAATATCCAAACCATAATATTCAAAACATAATATCAAAGCATAGGTCTTAAACTTAAAAACATAAATAGGTGCATGAAAATAGGGAAATCCTAAGCTAGATGAGATGCAATGATCTAAGGCTCATCATCCTCGTCATCTTCATCGTTGGCATTGCTCCTACGGAATCACCTCCATTCACCATAGAAACCGGTGAATGACATATCCATAGAAGTTTGTTGAGATTCAACCGAGGTGAGGCGAGTCTCAACATTTTGGATACGTCCCTCCATGGTAGTGAGGCGAGTATCGATGGTAACGAAGCTTGAGTCCATGTGAGTACGCATTCCATTAAATTGCTCGATGATGAATGTCATGAGGGCTTCGTTGTTTGGTGGAGCAACTTGAGGTGGAGGTTCGGGGGTGACAACGAGTGGAGGATTCTCAACACGAGTCCATTCTCCATCAATGTAGTGAAATTTGCTCTGGAGAAGTGTGCACTCATCAATAAGATCTTTGAGAGATTCTGCATAATCAAGTGAGCAATCAATTCCCACCTTAGAAAACAAATAGCTAATTGTCGTGCCATAGGTGAAAGAGGTAACAAGATCGGTGTGGCGATTTTGAGCAAGGTACACCATCTCGGAAAACATAATGTGACACAGATTCAGACGATGTTGTTCACGAAAGCACCTAATCCAAAAATCATCTACTTGTCTTATGTGAGAGAACTTGCCACCAGAAGAGCGAAACCACCACGATACCATAAGATAGAGGATGCGATCATGTGCATCAAGAACCGTGACGGAGCCACCAAGGGTATGACCCAAAGAGTTCTCATCCGATATGTCATCATCTTCAAACCTAAACACATTGCACAAGACTTCTGGATCAACTCTAAATTTCTTTCTCATGAGATAGGACTCAATAGCAGCCATTTGACCGACATTGGAGATGCAATGAGCATTAGCATAAAAGAGAAGCACCATGTTACTGTACAAGGTACCAAGTAAGCTCGAGAAAGTCATAAAGTTCCAACGCCTTCAGAGATCAAGATAGCGTAATTGAAAATGCTCGGAATCTAAAAAGGGAAGAGAAACGATATGCTCACGTGTAATGGCATGATCTTGGAAAAGCTTAAAATTTGTGTATGCATCCTTGTTACGAAGAGACTTTTGGTAGAGCGAATTGAGATTAGGACGAATAGAATCGTTATCAACTTTGGAGCTCCCACCAGCCTCATTAGTTCTAACTCTCTTCCTAGAAGCCATGTTTGAAATCTGAAATGAAATCAAAACAAGAACATGTGTATGCGTAAATCAACCAAATTCAATCCATGTTACAATCCTATAATCAAGGTATTAGTAAAGACTATACAATATAGTGTTAAAATGTATATAAACATAAAAAGAATTTTTGGTGAAAAGAATTTGTAAAAAGCAAATTAAAAATTATACGGTATAAAATTTATATTCGAATAAAAAAAATTAGTTTTTGAAGATTTTTTTACAAAAGCTTGAAAAACTATACTATAGGTATATGTTTTATACAAAAAGAAATTAAAAACAACCTATAAGTTTAAACGAAAAAGGAAAATAAAGAGAAAAAAGTTTTATACCTTGATATTGGATAGGGATGAATGAAGGATGATTGATGCACCAAATTACTTGCAAATCACTAGCCTTGACGTGTAGATTGAAAACCCTAAAAAAATTTAGGTTTTGATGTAAAAAATCAAGTGATTGGAAGGGTTTTTATAAGAGTTTTGCGACTAGGGTTTTGATGGAAAAAAGAGTTGTGTTTTAATTAAAGTTTCATGCTTATTTAAAGCATTTTACGCACTCGTGTTTTGATATGCCACTTGGTGTATCGGAACGCCCGTTTTGAAACGCAATTGAGCCATTTCGGTACCAGACTCATTTCGATATAGGTTGACCCTGTTTTGGAATGAAGCCACAAACCTGTATCGAAACGTGAAGAGCTCATTTCGATACGATTTGCCACTAGAATCTCCCAAATTAAGCCTGTATCAAAATATATTTAGTTGTTTCGATACACCCTTACAAGAAACTTCAGTTTGGGAAATTTTAAGTTCAAAGAGCCAACTTAGATCGAGCCTAAATGCATGTGAATTATATATGAGCTAAATTTAATGGCTAAAATTGATGCATACTCCCCCTAACAACATGCATAGAAGAAAAATGATGCAAATTAACATAAGCATTAATATCAACCAATTTCAAGCAAAATTTTGACCATTTGGGACCTAAAAGGGTCAAGGAATGTTGGTTAAACCTAACTCTCTCCTAAGGGTCCAAAAACGCTCTTTATCTAAAGGTTTGGTAAATATATATGCTAATTGGTTCAAGGTATCAACATATTCAAGAACAACATCATTTTTCAACACATGGTCTCTAATGAAATGATGTTTAATTTCTATATGTTTGGTTCTAGAGTGTTGGATGGGATTCTTAGTGAGACAAATGGCACTAGTGTTGTCACACCTAATGGGTATGGTTTCTACTTGAACACCATAATCTAAGAGTTGTTGCTTCATCCAAAGGACTTGAGAAACAACTCCCTAAGGATATGTACTTCGCTTCGGTGGTAGATAAGGCTACGCTATTTTGTTTCTTAGAGAACCAAGATACGAGCATACTACCTAAGAATTGACATGTCCAAGAGGTACTTTTCCTATCTATCTTGCATCCCCCATAATCCGCATCCGAATAAGCATGAAGGCTAAAGGAAGACTCCTTAGGATACCAAAGACCTAAGTTAGGTGTGTCTCTAAGGTATCTAAAAATTCTCTTAATGGCTACTAAGTGTGATTCTCTAGGACTAGCTTGGAACATAGCACACAAGCAGACACTAAACATAATATCTGGTCTACTTGCGGTAAGGTAAAGCAAATAACCTATCATAGATCTATAAAGCTTAGAATTAACACACTTACCTCCTTCATCTTTGTCAAGATTTATAGAAGAGATCATATGGGTGGCTTGAGGCTTTACATTCTCCAAGACGAAATTTTTAAGCATATCATTCACGTACTTTGCTTAATTGATGAAGGTGCCATCCTTTCTTTGTTTGATTTGGAGCCCCAAGAAGAATGAGAGCTCCCCCATCATGCTCATCTCGAACTCACCTTGCTTGAGCTAAGAAAATTATTTTCAATAATATTCATTAGTAGAACCAAAAATAATATCATCAACATAAATTTGCACTACTAAGATGTCATTACAATATCTTTTTATGAAAAGCGTAGTGTCCACCTTGCCTTTTTAAAAACAATTTTCAATTAAAAAGTTTGAAAGCCTTTCATATCAATCTCTAGGAGCTTGTTTTAAGCCATAAAGAGCTTTGGTTAATTTAAAAACATGATTTGGAAATTTTGAATCCTCAAAGCCCGGTGGTTGTTCAACATAGACATTTTCATTTATAAAACCATTTAGAAAAGCACTTTTTACATCCATTTGAAAAAGCTTGAAATCATGGTAACATGCAAATGCTAGAGGCATCTTAATAGCTTCCATTCTAGCTACGGGTGCATATGTTTCATCAAAATCAATTCCCTCTTCTTGAGTGTAACCTTGAGCAACAAGCCTAGCCTTGTTTCTCATTATGTTACCACTCTCATCTAGTTTATTCCTAAAGACCCATTTAGTTCCTATAGTAGATTGATTACTAGGTCTTTCAACTAATGTCCATACTTCACTTCTCTCAAATTAATTTAATTCTTCTTGCATGGCCAAAATCCAATAATCATCTTTTAATGTTTCTTTGATATATTTAGGCTCAATGCATGAAAGAAATGCAACATGATTCATTAATTTGAGAGAGGATCTAGTGGTTACCCCTTTGGATGGGTCACCCAAGATTTCAACACCTTCGACATAGTTGAACTCCCTTGGGTATGTCATCTTCTTTTCCTCGAGAGCCGAGTCCTTCAAGGCTTCAAGAGGTGGATCTTGTGCATCTTTTTCTTTGGTTGGAATCTCATCCACCTTTGATGTTTGTCCTCCATCAATGGCTTCAATGATCCCTACATCATTATCATCACAAGAATCCTTCCTCGAAAGGAGGTTATCATCAAAAACAACATGTATAGACTCTTCAATAACTAAAGTTCTTTTATTAAATACACGGTAGGCTTTAGAGTTTAGGGAATAACCTAAAATATTGCTTCATCACTTTTTGTATCAAATTTACCTAAGTTGTCTTTTCCATTGTTTAAAACAAAACATTTACAACCAAATGGGTGAAAATAGCTAATGTTAGGCTCTTTGGATTTTAAAATCTCATAAAATGTTTTCTTTAAAATTGGCCTAATCATTACAATATTAATAATATAACAAGACGTATTTGTGGCTTCCGCCCAAAAATACTTAGGTAAGTTGTTTTGACGAAGCATAGTCCTAGACATTTCTTCTAAAGTTTTATTTTCCCTCTCAACTACCCCATTTTGTTGAAGAGTTAGAGGAGCCGAAAAATTATGGCTAATACCATTTTCATTACAAAATCTTCAAACCCCATATTTTGAAATCCGGTTCCATGATCACTTCTAATGTGTAAAATTTTATGATCAAGATCATATAGGGTAATTTTTGTAAAAGTAATAAAATTTTCTAAAGCCTCATCCTTAGTACTTAAAAATAGAACTCAAGTGTATCTAGAAAAGTCATCTACTAATACAAATGCATATGACTTACCACCCAAGCTCATAGTTCTAATAGGCCCAAATAAATCCATGTGGATTAATTGTAATACCCTACTAGTTGAAACATCATTAATGGGTTTACATGACGTTCTCTTTTGTTTACCCTTAGCACATGCATCAAACATTTTATCTAATGAAAATTTTAGTTTGGGTAAACCTCTAACTAGATTTTGGGAAGCTAATTTTTCAAAAACACTTATGCTAGCATGCCCAAGTTTCCTATGCCACAACCATGCATCATTCTCATCATGTGCAACTAAACATGCATGAGATGAATGTATGTCATCTAAATGCACCATATAGATATTTCCTATGCGATGACCATTGAGCATTATTTTATTTGTTTTAATGTTCACAATTTTACACCAATTTTATCAAAATTAACATTAAAGCCTTTATCACAAAGTTGACTAATGCTCAAAAGATTATATTTTAGACCATTGACTTATAGCACATTTTCAATGAATGTAGATGAGAGATTACCAATGGAGCCTATGCCTTTAATGTGTCCTCTGGAGTTGTCACTAAATGTCACATATCCTCCACTTTTTGGGTTAAGCTCCAAGAATCTACTCTTGTATCCGGTCATGTGTCTCGAGCATCCACTATCAAGGTACCATGTGTTTTCACTTGAAGCTTTGGCCATGTAGAAATGCTCCCCATACAAACAAAGATTAGTTTCTTGTTTTTGGTACCCAAATCATTTTGGGTCCATGAGTGTTAGCTCCCAAAAGCTTGGTTCCCTTAGGAATTCAAGAAGCAATATCCTTCACATTATTATAAATAATGAGTTCCTTAGGATCCCATACACTTCTAATTCTTTTAACTTTGGATTGCTTTTGAGAAACTCTTTGTTTGGGGTAAAATGGGTTTCTCTTAACATATTGGGTTTTTGAAGAACTTCTTTTTTCAAAAACATCTTTCCCAATAGTAAGAGAAGTTTTGAGATTATCCACCTCCTTGGTGTGATAATCTTGAAAATCGGAAAGAAGTTTTTCTAAATCAACATTTTTCTTTTTGAGATCATTTGAAAGATTAATCAAATATAAAACCTTCTTTTCCAATTCTGAATTGGTTTTTGAAAAAGACTTATTTCGATTTTTCAAATCGGAAATGTTTTTCTTATTTTTCAAAATAGACTCTTTATACTTTTCAACCTACTCATCATAAAAATCTTGTAACTCATCTTAAGCATCATATAATTCATTGTAAGTAAAAGATGATGAGTTAGAGTTTACCATTGGTTCCTCCTCAAATGCCATGAGACAAAGGTTGACCACTTCCTTCTTCTCTTCGAATGACTCCTCGTCACTCCAAGTTGCCACTTGAGCTTTGAGATTTTTCTTCTTCGCAAAGCTTTTCTTTCTCAATTGAGGGACTTCGGATCGGATATGGCCGGTTTTCTTGCACTCATAGCAAGTGATTTGGTCATTTTCTTCCTATTTACTTTTATTCTTGAAGTCCCCATTTCTATTGAATTTTCTTCGCCGGTTGGACTTCATGAAACATGTTAATCTTTTGGCTAACATGGCCATCTCCTCATCTTCCTCTTCACTAGAATCACTATCATTGTATGAAGCTTTAAGTGTGATTCCGATCTTCTTCTTCTCAACTTTCTTCTCTTCCTCCCTTTATTTTTTCATGATCTCATGAGTGAGTAGAGATCCAACAAGGGCATCAAGCTTGAAGTTTTCGAACTAGCTTATCTTTGGGGATGACTCCACCGAAGCCCTTTAAACCATTGACGATGATCGAGAACCGATCAAACATCTTGGAGACACTTTTATTGGGATCCATCTTGAAATTCTCATAGCTTAAATTGAGCAACCCGGTCTTTGTCTCTTTAATATCGCTAGTTCCTTCATATGTCATCTTGAGGGTATCCCAAACTTCCTTGGCGCTTTCGATGGAAGACACCTCTGAGTAGATATCAAGACTGAGAGCACAAAAGATCATGTGCAAGGCTTTGTCATTGACTTGCAACTGTCTTCTATCTTCATCGTTCATCTCGGCTTTGACCTTTGGGACTAATCTTCCTTCACCATCTCTCTTCATAAGAATGCTTGGTCCGTCTTCTACAACGTCCCACACCATGTAGTCGTTGGATTTGATGAAGAGACGCATCCGATTCTTCCAATATGGGTAGTTATCCCCATTGAAGAATGGTGGTTTGGTGGAGGATTGAGACTCATAGAGGTTGGGGCCAGAGGTGGATGCCATTTCTTGAAGTTGTTGTTGATCAAACTCTCCTAGAATCGACTCAAGAGGGTTGTAATCCTTCCAATGAGTGTAGCCCTGTTACCAATTGTTGAGTTGATCAAACGATTGCAAATAGCCTAGAGGGGGTGAATTGGCGATTAAAAATTTGATGGTGGAAATTGGAAGAATGAAAATTTGACACAAGGCAATTATAGTGGTTCAAGTTCCTAAATGAACTCAACCTCCACTACCTTAGCTCCCACTAAGGATTTTCAACCAATCCAATATTGATTCTTCCCCTTTTCTTGGATGAGGAGGAAACCTTAAAATACCGATTAAGCTTTCTACCTAAAGCTTAATCCAACACACTCTTTACAATGAAGGAATTTTGGTAAACTTAATAAGTGCCTCTCAAAGGATAATGTTTACCCAAATAAAATCAAACACTCCCCAAAACTCTTAATAAAAATTATAATGAAGAACACACTAAAGTTGGGTACAAGATTTGACTCTAAAAGATCAAGGTTTGGATTTGAATGCTTTGATGTTGCTTGACGGCTCAATAGTTGTTGTTGTAGCTTTTTAGAATTTTTTTATACCTTCTCATTGATTTCTAGCAGTTTGAGTGGTTGAGATCATCAATAAAGCCGTTGGGGCTCTCTCTTCCATCCATAAATGCAGTTCTTAAACTACCTGTATCAGAACACGGGACCCCTGTATCGAAACGGACACTTAAAACAGAAAAAGTCGTTATGTGTAAAATAGGGCCCGCATCAAAACGGCTATAGGCTGTATCGAAACATCAAGTGCAAAAAGAAGGTCGTATCGAAACGGATAAGTGCTGTATCGAAATGGTATGAAACTGTAATTTGGTGTTTCGAAACAGCTTGGGGTGTATCGAAACACATAACCAAATCTTTAATCAGTTTCTGAAAAGTAATGTCTAGTTCATTAAATGCCCAATTTTAAAATTACTTAACTCGTATATTAAAACAGGTGTTAGCTGTTCTGAAACGATGCTAAAAAATCAAAGCCCCATATGATGGACGTATTGAAATGGGTGTGAACCGTTTCGAAATAAATGTCTCCAGTGGCAAAATGTATCGAAACACTTTGAGGGTGTTTCGAAACTCCTGGGCGATTTTGTGTATTTTGGCCTAAAAACACTTAGAAATTTTATGGGGATTAAGTTTTGACTTGAAAAACAATTTAAGTATAATTTGTACTTGTCAAAATCGAAACAGATGTCTCCAGTGGCAAAACGTATCGAAACACTTTAAGGATGTTTCGAAACGCCTGGGCGGTTTTGTGTATTTTGGCCTAAAAAACACTTAGAAAATTTATGGGGGTTAAGTTTTGACTTGAAAAACATTTTAAGTATAATTTGTACCTGTCAAAATCGAATATTTTGATTACTTAAAAATTTATTTACTTTGCAAATTAGTCCTTGAATTACTTGTTATATCAAAGTCAAATATTTGTTCTATAATAAGATATTTAATCACCAACATAAACACTTAGGGACCAAATTGTAATTTTCTAGAAATTACAAGGACTTAGTTATATCCAAAGATACCAAATTTCAATTAGTCAGGTTTCATGCCTCCATATTAAATTTCAACTCAAAATAATTATCCAAACCCATACAATTGCATCCACAAGAACCAAGGACTATAACGTAAGAATCAGAAACCATAAGAATTACTTTAACAGAAATAATTGATGCCCGCATCGATACACAAGCAGGTGTATCAGTACCCTTTTTCCATCTCAAATTCTCAGATTTGATTAGCTCAAACTTGTACTGATACTATTCCTCGCGTATCGATACGCCTAGCCAAAATACGCTAGACCGAACTGAAACAAGTACACCCATACTAAACACAACCCTAGATTATGCCTTCACGTATCAATACAAGGGCATGTGTACCGATACCAACATGCCTATAATGACCAAATCTGCTAGTTTTTCACACCTTCATGACCTCAAACATGCTTAAAAATAATTCAACCATAAACCAAACTATACTAGGAGTCATACCACACCAAAACTTCAAGGTTACATGCTCAAATCATCACAACATGCTTCAACCAAGAATCTATAGACATGCTTCCTAGAATCAATCCATCCAAAGAATGAAATACAATTTCAAAGCAACAACCAAACATATAAGGCCAATTACAATCTCAAAACAACAATACAAACTTGCTCAAATAGGGAGTTTAGTAAAAACCCTCCCAAAACAACAATGAACCCCATTGCCTTTATTACTACTAGTCTAGTTTGAAACCATACTTTAAAATAGCCGAAGTTCTTGGATTTTATTTGTTTGCTCGCTGCCTCCAACCTTTAATTCTATACATTGATGTACAAGGAGAGCGGAAGCACACAAGGCTTAGTGAGGAGCGCTCAAAACACAAACACCATTAATGCAGTTAAAATCATATTTCCAAAAAAACATTGAAATAACCATTTCAATCATCCTTTAAAACATCATGCCTTGAAAACCACACACTTAACATTTTCGGAAACCAGTATATTAAACCATATGCAACATGTATCATGGATCAACGACAAATTCCCATTTGTTAACCCTCAATTTAAGCTTTCCCATGCATAGCTACCTACATGCAATGCTTAAAGAGTAAACATGTATAAATCAACATTATACAATATAATCTATCAACATGATACATTATTAATTATATTGGCTTTCAAATGATCATAAACCAAGTTCCATTTTCCAAAATATTACATCGGATACACGAATTCAACAAGTCTACACTCAACACTTCATGCCATCTCAACCGGAATTTATGGTACAATCACAACTGGGTACAATCACAACCCTAATAATTGGTTAGACACATAATCCACTAACGAGAGTTTTCGGTACCATATAACCCCTCGACCGTTAGGGTACTCGTGGTGGAGTATTCGGTACACATTAACCCCTCAACACCCGTAGTGACTTATTTATAGTGCACTATCAATCCTATGACCGACCAATTATATTTGATAACATTTTAAACCACATCATTTGCCAATATAATTTATTATTAACCATGTACCTCATTGTTTTTATAAGCAACATTCAAAACCAATCTCAATGCATTAAACCATGCATTAACAAGTATTCCTCATACTTACATGAACCATTTTCAAAATGCATACATCATCAATATATGATCAAAATCAGTATAAAACATACTTAAGTATGCTTAAAAGTAGGTACCATGTAATTAAAAAATAAGTGCATAAAACCAATTTTTCCAAAATAAGACCAATGGAGAAATCTCATCATACTTACTTATGAGTTTAAACCAACGTTTCAAGCTTAATTTAAACACCCAAAATAACCTTTAAACCATTTCAACATTGTAAACCACGTTCTCACTCACCGACTACGCAAAACCTCGTTCGTTGATGCGAACTACTCCTCCAAAGCTTCCAAAACGGTGCCACAAGCTTGAGAATCAACCTTCCTAATTTAACCACACAAAAATAGAGGGTTCAATGCATCACGATGCATTCACAAATCCAGCAACATCAATGCTCAACAATCCTCTTGAAACTCTAATCAAAATCTTTCCAAAACAACCAAAATCAACATCAAACACCTTCCAAACTTAACCCAGCCAAAACCTAAAGGTTTATACCATTAATTATCCTCAATTAAAATTAAAAAACAACCTAACATCAATCTTATACATCCAGCAATCATTAATCACCCACAACTCCTCAAAAACACATAACTAGCAACCTAGAAAATTAGAGATTCACATAGCTTCAGGATTCTAATGTTAAAACCAACTTATTAACATTATTAATCATCAAAATCATGATTAAAACTAATCAAGAACTCAACAAAAAAGATCTGAAACGAAAATCACATAATCTTATCATTTAAACCTTGATTTAACCAATCTTCCATAACTATATCATTAAAACTCATTAAGAAACATAAGTAAAGGATCAAATACTTGAGAATTTATGTAAAGAACCATTCATTAGAGGAGAAGAATGAACCTTACCTATAATGGATGGATTTCCTCTCAATTGGTTGTTTTTCTCTTGAAAAGCGAATGAAAACAGTAAGATTTGGAAAACAAGATTGGAGAATCAATTTAGAAATCATAAGTTCAATAAATCAAGAGCATTACTTGAAATATTTGATTAAAAAGAGAGTGTTTGGCTGGAGAGTTTTTGACAGAAAACTTGAGAGAAAGAAAGTTACGTCAAAATAGTTTTTTTTGGAAAATAACCACCTCTCCTTAACTAAATCCTTTTTAGCCTTTAATTAAAACCTTTTAAGATAATCCAAATTGAGAGAAAAGTCTGATAAAACATTCAGGTAAAATAGCTCCTTAAAGATTCTATGATTTGATCCTTTTACAAAACATTCACTAAAAATAGTTTTAAAACTTTACATTTTGGCACCAGCCAAAATGTCCGATTTCCAAATTCCATTTTACAAAATTGACTTCACCAAAAATATTCACATATTAAATAATGATTTTAGAAGATTTTTCCATATTTTTATCTCTCTCAAAAATATTTATTCCGATTTTAACTCCCGAATACCACTCGAATCTCTAATCCCGATCTACCAGACCATCTAATCAACCTAAAAACACCTAGGCCCAAAGCCAGAGCATTACAAATATCCCCCACTTAGGAAATTTTGTCTTCAAAATTTACCTAAAGGAAACAAATTCAGAAATTATTTCACCATTTCCGCCTTACTCTCCCACGTGGCCTCTTCAACTCCACGGTGTTTCCACAACACCTTCACAAGCTCGATCGTTTTGCCAAGAAGAACCTTACTACTAAAATCAAGGATCTCTACAGGTTCCTCATCATAAGAAAAATTTGGCTGTAACTCAATTTCCTTTACCGACATTACATGTAACCCCCTCGACCCGACCTAAACGCCTGGCCGAACCGAACGAGCTACATTGAATTTGTCGAAGCAAACCCGTGAAAAGATTATTCGAATTACATCTATTTTTTCTTTTATCTTATCTAGATTCAATTCATTAATCTATGATGTACATACTACCAGGTGTTCAAATCCCACTTCAAACAAACATCAATAGGGCATTCAATTGGAACCACGAACATTAAAGGACTAAATTGTAAATCTAGAAAATTATAAGAACTTAGCCTAATTTTAAGTTACCAATCCTTAATTAATCAAGTTCCATACTCCCATTCCAAATTTCAGCTCTAAACAACCATTCAAACTCATTTAATTGCACGTATAATAATCAGGGACCAAAACAAAAGAATCTAAAACATTTATTAACCAAAATAACAAACATTACTACCAGGAGTATAGGTACGGCTACAAAGTGTATAGGTATGCGGACGTGTATCGATACGGTCCCTAGGCGTATCGATATGCGGGTTACAAACTATTTTTCCAGAATTCCAATAGCTCAAAACCGTATCGATACACCTCTACTCGTATCGATACACCTGGCCAAAATACACTTACCCGTATCGATACACCTCTATCTATACCGATATACCTGGCCAAAATAAACTTACCTGTATCGATACACCTCCACCAGTATCGATACACTTGGGCCTGAAATACCCCCAATTTGCTGGGTTTTCATGCTGTTAAGGTTTCAAACTCATACCAACATGCCTTAAACTTAAATACATACATATTAGAGACCAAACCATGCCAATCCAACACAAAATTATCATCAAGAAACACCATCATGCCTAAAGTAAATCTAGAGGCATGCTTCCTAGAGAATAAACCATCGAACACCCAAAACATTAGTCTCAAGCAAAACCAACATATAAAGGCCATTTACAATCTCAAAACAACAACATAAACTTGCTCAAATAGGGAGTTTAACAAACACGCTCCCAAAACAACAATGAAACCCCAATTACCCTTATTACTTATATTCTAATTGAAAAACATACTTTTAATACCAAGTCTTGTGTGATCCCTTGCTTCCTTATTGCCCTTGACTTTAATTCTCTACATTGATGGATAAAGAGAGCTAAGCACACAAGGCTTAGTGAGGAGTCTCAAAAACAAACACCATCAATACATTTAAAACCAATTTCTCAAAACCATTAAAATCATCATTTCAGGCCACTTGTAAAACATCATGCCTTGAAAACCATACACTTAAACCTTTTTAAAACAAGCATATTAAACCATATGCATCATGTATCATGGATAAACAACAAATCCCATTGCTAAACCTTAATTTAAGTTGTCCCATGCATAACACCCATATGCAAGGCTTAAAGAGAAAACATGTATAAATCACCATTCTACCACAACATCATCAACATTATACATTAACAGTTATATTTGCTTACAAGTGATCTCTAACCAAGTCCTATTTCCAAAATATCATATCGGATACACATATTCAACAAGTGTTCACACAACACTTCATACATTCTCACCAGCAACACACAAGGTTCACACACAGGAGTTTTCGGTACACATAAACCCCTCCACTGTTGTGACACCCGTGGTGGAGTATTCGGTACACCGTACAACCCTTTAACACCACTCAACAGTAGATGTATAATCTACTAACGGGAGTTTTTGGTAGCCATAAACCCCTGCATTGCTAGAGTACTTGGATGGAGTGTTTGGTACGCCATAAAACCCCCTCCACATCCAAGGAAACTTTTTAAAGCACACTTGTAACGCCTCGATTTTAGGCCTGAGAGTCTTTAAGGTTGACTCCAGGTTCGTAAGGGCTGGTTAGAGATCCGAGTTAGTTCGAGAGTGGTTCAGGGAAAAGAAGGTTCGAGATATGATAAAATTATGGGAAAATTCCTAAAATCTTCTAAATATATATATAACGATTTGGTGAAGTCAATTTTGGAAAATGGCTTTTGGAAGACTTACATTTCGGTTTAGTGACTAATTTGTAAAAGTTGTAAAATCTGTTTTTAAGGACTATATTGAAAGAGAGCCAAAACTTAGAATCCTTAGGGAGCTATTACACCAAGGTGTTATCAGCCTTTTCCCTTGATTTTTTAAAAATATTTAATTAATTGATTTAATAAATGAGTTTTATTAAAAGAGATTTTGAAAGGCTAAATATTTTCTTACGTAACTACTTTTCTCCTAATTTTGTTCTCTTTACTTTCCCATCAGCCAAACTATCTTTCCATCACTAAAATCTCCATAGATTTATCTTTTTTATCCACTTTTGATTTCTAAATGATTCTCATGGATTTCTACATTAACTAGTTATGGATTTCTTGAAGGAGTTCTTCTAAATTATTGCAAATCAAGGTGAAAAGCTTGTGTTAGAGGTGATCTTTCTTTTCTCTCCTATAATCAAGGTTCTTTATTGAAATTCCCATGTCTTTGGCTCTCTAATTGTGTTTAATAACAATGTTTTATAATCTATTTGATGAAAATGGCTAAATCAAGCTTTGAAAGGTGATTTCTCAAGATTTTCATAATGGTACTGTTTTGATTGATTTGATGTTGATTTTAATCATGATTTGGATTGTTAAATGATGTTGAAATAAAGGTTTTATAATATTAGAACCAAAATGTGTTGGATCTCTAATTGTTAGATTTTGATTTTTTTGAGGTGTTAATGTGGATTTGGTGTTGCTATAATGATGTAATTATATTATTTTTGGAGGTTAATTGATGATTAAAAGTGAACGAAAGTGATAGGTTTTGGCTGGGCTGAGTTTGTAGTGTAATCGAGGGTGTTTTTGGTTGTTTCGGATAGGCGTTTTGGTGTTTTTGGGCAGAGCAGCGGGGCAGCTTTATTTGCTAGAGATTTTAATGCATTGTGATGCATTAATCATATGTTTTTGTGTGGTATAAATAGGGGAGAACGTATAGGAAGCAATGGATGAAGGTTCGTGAACTTTGATTGCTTGGATTTACGTCGGCTATTTGAGGTTTCGCGTGTCGGTGAGTGAGAACGTGATTTTCAGATTTGAAAGCTTTAAAAGATGATTTGGGAACTTAGTGGTAAGCTAAAAACGCTTAACTAAGTTCAGAAGTAAGTGAAAGGAATTTCTCTCTTGGATTGTGCTATTATGTGATGATTTATGCACTATTTTTGTTTAATGGCTTTACCTACAGTTAAAGTATGTTTTAAGGATGTGTTTACTGTTTTTAATGATGTGATGTTGAAGGATGCACATGGTAAGTGATCCTTGTAAGTATATGTCTTTTACTTGTGATTTTAAGCATGGTTTAATGCTTGGTAATGTGGTTCATTGATGATGCTTTGAAAACAGTGAGGTATGTATTAAATATGAATTATATTGGCAAGTGATGTTGTGAAATGGTTTATAAATGATATCGAATATATTTAACCGGCTATAGGATTGAATGCACTATAAAAAGTCGCCTTGGATGTCGAGGGGTTGGTGTCCCGTGTCTCTGTCTAAGTACCCTAACGATCGAGGAGGTTGGTGTCCCGTCTATCATTAGTGGTTAAGTATCTAATCGAAGATAGGGTTGGTGTCCCTATGGGTTGTAATTGTACCTGGTTGATAGAGTAACTTTGGTTGTGTATGTACCAATTCTGATTATGATGGCTTGAAGTGTCGAGTAGACACTTGTTGAATCTGTGTATCTGATACGTGGTTTTGAGATATTAACTTGTTTAGTGATCATTTGTAAGCCAATATAATTGTTGATGTATCATGAGGTGGTTTATGTTGCATAATGTGGTTTATGCATGATTTTACTCTGTAAGCTTTGCATATGGTAGCTATGCATGGGAAGGCTTAAATTGAGTGTGGAATTGGAACTTGTTGATGATTCATGATACATGTAGCATGAGGTTTCAAATGCTTGTTTTTGCCTAAGGAAAGTGCATGGTTTTAAAAGGGCATGATGGTCTCTAAATGATGTTTTAGTAATTGAAATGAGATTTCTATGTAGACTTGGAAAATGGTTTTTATGCATTGATGGTGTTTTGTTGTTGAGCCACCTCACTAAGCCTTGTGTGCTTACGCTCTCATTTGTCCATCAATGCAGATAATTAAGGTTTTGGAGGCAGCAAGTAGCAAGGGATCTCAAGAGAGTTCATTTGAGAATGTATGTTTCGGTTTAGACTATACATAATAAGGGCAATGGGGATCTGTTGAATTGTTGGGAGATTTTTGTAAACTCCCTGTTGAACAAGTTTCATATGTGGTTTTTGACTTGTAAATGGCCTTTGGTATTTGGTTTATGCCCTTCTTTGTATTTTGGGCATCTTACATGGCTTGACACCAGGTTGCATGCCTATAGTTTACCTCTGATGCAATTTGTCAGGCTATGATGATGATTATGCCATGGATGTTTGAGGATTGATGTTTAAATATGTTGTATTCATGTTGGAATGATTATGATTGGGTTTAAGTATGAAAAACCAGCAAAAAATGTCATTATGGGCCTAGGTGTTTTGGTACATTCGAGCATGTACCGAAACATGAGCCTGAAATGGCTTAAGGGTTTCGAAACAAGGCTCGGCTGTTCTGGTACGATTTGCTACTGGAATACCCTGTTCCGAAACACCCTCAAGTGTGTTTCGATATGGTCCCGAGCTTCAAGACGCTCGACCCTATTCCGATACGGGTGTTTTAATACAGGGCAACCTGTACCGAAACGGCAAGCTGTTAAGTTAGTTATTGGAATTTTCTAATGTTCTATTTCTTTATGTTTTGGCCCCTGAATGTTGTGGATGCAATTAAATGAGCTTGGATGATTGTTTTAAGATGAGAATTGACAAAGAAGCATGTAATGTGACTAATTAAAGGTTGGTAACTTAAAAATGGAATAAGTCCCTGTAATTTGGTAAAATTACAAAATGGTCCCTAAAATGAGATTGCATGCAATTGAGCCCCTATTCGTTGTCTGATCGGGTTGTAATATGTTCCGCTGTGAAGTTTATCACTTAGGATAATAATGAGCATTTAGACAAGATAAAATGAAAAAATAGGGTCATTTATTAGAGTAAACTTCTTAGTTTACTTCAATATTCCTCGTGTGACCTGTTCGGTTTGGTCTAACACTTAGACCGAGTCGAGGAGGTTACATTTGGTTGTATTAGAGCAAGGTTACAAAACAATGGGATGATGGTAAGTCATTGGTAAGTTGATATGATGTGATGCCAAGTGAATGATGATGTTTGCACTGCACAATGATTGTTATAGTCATGATGTTAATGAATAAATGATATTGATGCCATGCATGATGGTTGTGTTGAATGTGTAGATTTATATTCATGATGAGATTATGGGTTGAATATGATTGATTGTTGTGCACGGTGCTTGTAATACATATGTTGTTTGCCTCATGCTATGCTTGGGGGAAATTTGGGATACCCATTCCCTTATTACTATAGATAAAGTGTTTTAAATTGAGTTGGACGTCTTGGATCCTTGCTTGAAGCTTGCCTGATTTCTTGTTTTGTTTTATTATCATGCCCCTTATTATAGTAGCACAATGGGGCCTAGGAGAGATGTAACCCCCTTAACCCGGTCTGGACGGTTGACCCGAATTAAGAAAGTCACACGGGGAAAACCAAAGTCAACCCGAAAGTCAACCTTGATTAACGACCCTTTTTTTTCTTTTTAATCTTATCTAGATGCACATTAACCCTAATTGTGATCACACAAACAACATACCAAAAGATCACAAACATCAGAGATCAAACAGGGACCCAATTGAACAAATTACAACTTTAGGGACCAAATTGTAAATTCTGATAAATTAAAGGACTTAACCCAAATTAATCTTACCAACTTGAAATTAGTCAGGTTTCATGCTTCTCTGTGAAATTTCAGCTCAAAAGGACTTCTCAAACTCATACAATTGCACAAACAAGATTCAGGACCATAACGCAAACATTTCAAAACATATAACTGCCCATGTCAGCCCCCAACGGTCGACCGTTCCGAAACAGGTTGACCCTGTTCCGAAACACGGGCCGTTCCGAAACCAGTTCCGCAACGGGGGTCTGGCAGAGACCAAACCGTTTCGAAACGGTGCACACCGTTTCGGACCCCTGGGTTCATTCCAGGCACCCGTTCCGAAACGGTGCACACTATTCCGAAACGCCTGCTTAGATTTCAGCAACTAGCATACTAAAACATGCAATTGATCATTCAAACATGCTCCAAATGCTACCAAACTTTACCAGCATGCAATTCAACATGTATTAGACGTATTTGCAACATCAAATCATCAAAACAACACCACAAGCAAAAAGCCCCAATTTGTAAAGCATGCTTCCTATTTAAGCTACCATTCAAGCAATAAACCTTCATAAGCAAGCAATAGGAATCCAAACCAAAAACCAGCAATTCAAACAACATTTAACATCCATAGGGAGTCTCAAACACCTCCCAAAACATACACATTGGTCCCCCATTGCCAAATCAACCAAAAGCTAAAGGAACTTATAAAACCTTCATACATTGAGCTTTACTTGTACTTGTTTGCTTGCCTTCTCTTGCTGCCCCTCAATGTACTCTAATGCTCTGCATTATTGAATCAAGAAAACGAGACAGCGTAAGCCAAAGCTTAGTGAGGAGTGCTCTTTAAAAACCATTCAATAATGCAATTAAAACCATTTGTAAAACATGCTTATAGACAACCTTTACACATGCTCAAAGCATACTTTAAATCAAGCAATTCCCATGCTTCCTCATTTCATTTAAACAAGCATCTCATGCTTCAACATAAACATTAAATCATGCATCTCATGCATCTCAATGTACTATACATGTCATATTGGCTCAAGTGATACATTTCATTTATGAAATCAAGTTCAACAACTTTCCCCAAGGACTTTTAAACACCTTGGCCCCAAGGACTTTTAAACACCTTGGCCATGGACTTTTAAACACCATGAATGAGGACCACACAAGGACTTTTAACCACCTTTGTGTCCGTAGCTTGAATCACCCCAAGGACTTTTAAACACCTTGGCCCCAAGGACTTTTAAACACCTTGGCCCCATGGACTTTTAAACACCATGGAAAGGAGCACCTAAGGACTTTTAACCACCTTAGTGTCCGCAACAAGATTCATCCAAGGACTTTTAAACACCTTGATGATCTTAGGTAACAAGGCTCACTCAAGGACTTTTAACCACCTTAGTGACCTTCACTTTTACAAACCATCACTTGCCAATATACACTTTATACATCATATAATCCACTGTTTTAAAGCATTAAACCAAGCCATTTCATCATGCATCTCAAAGCATTAAATCCACATTTAAACAATGCATAAAAACAAGGTACTCCTACCTAGAGTTACCTTCAACACATGGCTTTAAACATCAGCATATATCATGCTAAAACATCAGCAAATATCATGCTAAAACATGCTTTCAAAACAGTAATCAAAACATGCAATTCATCATTTTGCATCACACCAAAACATGGCCACCACTTAGAGAGAAATCCGAAAACTTACACTTGAGCTTAGCAAAGTTGTTTAGACTTAAACTAAGCCCCCAAAACCTTGGTTTCAAAGCCGAAAACCATTTTCACAAATCCACTCACCGATTTCCACTTTGCTTCAAGCCAAAGCACCAAATCAAGCCTCCGGATCAACAATTCTTGGATCCAAGGATGCCTCCCCTGTTTCAACACATTAAAGCAGAGGATTAATGCATCATCATGCATTAATTGCTTCAATGAAAGCATCTAAACTCGCTGCTCTCACAAAACCTTCATTTTCGGCCACCAAACACAACCGAAAATGCATCCGAAACACTTCTAAACAAAGCCCAGCCATAAACCAGCAAAACCTCACTTCCATTAACATCATTTAACATCTAAAAATAACCTACAACCATTCTTATATCTCCAGCAACATCAGATCCACAAGATCACCTCAAAAGCTACCTTAAAACACAAGCTAAACTTAGGAAACTCAACCTATCCGGGATTGCATCAATCAAGACTCATTTCCACATCAATTTAATGATCATTTAACATCAAAAACACTTCTCAAAACACAGATTTAACAGATCAAACGAAAATCACGTGAAATCATCAAAATCTTGCATAATTAGCCAAGATCCATAAATCAACTTAGAAACCTTTAATTAAACATCAAATTAGGATTGAAAACTTTAGGAATTTCATTAAAGAACTTGAAGTTCAGAGGAGAAGGACATTCTTACCTCCAAACTTGAGTTTCTCCTCTTTTTGGAATGGAAAACCTTAATGAAACTTGAAGCAATTGAAGAGGTTTTGAAGACACAATGATTTGCAATCAATTGAGAGTTGAAAGGAGGATTTTAGGTGAGAAAATCAGAATTGAAACTCTGGAAATGGAGTGTTTGGGTTGAGAGAAAAAGAGAGAAAGAAAATGGGAAGTTAGATGAGAAAATGCTTAAAATGAATTTTCCCTCCTTTAGTTTTCTTTAAAATCAGAATTATGAGTCAAAATATCTTAGAAAAATCTGGAGAAACTCCCTTTGGGTAAATAGCTCCTTAAAGATTCAAAGTTTCAACCCTTTATAAAACAGCCACCAAACTTTCAAAAATTACATTTTGGTCACTAGCCAAAATGTCACACTTCCGAAACTCATTTTCCAAAATTGATTTCACAGTTCACTTAATTATAATAAAAGATGATTTTAGAACATTTGTCCATATTTTTAATGCAACCCGAACTAGGCTTTCCTAATTTAACCTCTTACGATTCGAACAGCACTTTGACCAACCGGTCAACTCCCAAGACTTCCAAGCCCAAAACCGGGGCGTTACAACTCTCCCTCCCTTAAGAAATTTCGTCCTCGAAATTTACATGAAGGAAAAAGATAAGGAAACTGCTTCAGCATATCTTCCTTCCGTTCCCACGTGGCTTCCTCAACACCGCGATGCTTCCACAGCACCTTCACCAACTCAATGGTCTTGCCACGAAGAACTTTGCTATCTGAATCCAGAACCTTCACCGGTTCCTCATCATAGGTCAAATCCGGATTCAAAACCACATCCTCTTCAGGCAACACATGCGAAGGATCAGATCTATACTTCCGGAGCATAGAAACATGGAACACATCATGAATCTTCTCCAGCTCTTGAGGTAACCTCAACCGATACGCAACAGGACCCACACGCTCAACAACCTCATACGGTCCAATGTATCTAGGGCTCAGCTTACCCTTCCGGCCAAACCTCATCACCTTCTTCCAAGGCAAAACCTTCAAGAACACGCGATCACCCACTGCAAACTCTATCTCCTTACGCTTCAAATCCGCGTAAGATTTCTGCCGATCAGAAGCAGCCTTCAACCGCTCACAAATGAGCCTCACCTTCTCGGTGGTCCCCTTCAACAAAGCAGGCATCGAAACCAACTTTTGACCTGTTTCAGCCCAACACAGAGGAGTCCTACACCTCCTCCCATACAGAGCCTCATAAGGTGCCATCTGTATACTCGCCTGATAACTATTGTTATAAGCGAACTCAACCAAAGGCAGATGCTTCTCCCAAGAACCTTGGAACTCTATCACGCAGCATCTCAACATATCCTCCAAAATCTGAATAACTCGCTCAGACTGGCCATCCGACTGAGGATGATAGGATGTACTGAAATGCAACCTTGTACCCAGAGCTTGATGCAAACACTGCCAAAAACGCGATGTGAACCTCGGATCCCTATCCGACACGATCGACTTAGGCACACCATGTAGCCTCACAACCTCAGCAATGTACAGCTCTGCCAGCTTGTCCAAAGAAAACGTAGTATGCACAGGCAAGAAATGCGCACACTTCGTCAGGCGATCCACAACCACCCAAACAGAATTCTTCTTCGACGGAGACAAAGGCAAACCAGATACAAAATCCATGGTAACCCTCTCCCACTTCCATTCAGGGATTTTCAGCGGTTGCAACAAACCAGAAGGAACCTGATGTTCAGCCTTAACTCGCTGACACACCAAACACTTGCTCACGAACTCTGCCACATCCTTCTTCAAACCTACCCAATAGTACTCATCACGAAGATCGCGATACATCTTTGTACTACCAGGATGCATAGCAAAAGGACTACTATGACCTTCAGCTAGAATAGCACGCCTCAACTCAGCATCTGTAGGCACTACTATCCGACTACAAAAACACAACACTCCATCCTCATTAAAGCAGAAATCCGAAGGTCTACCCTCCGCGATATCCTGAACATGAGACACCAAGGAATCATCTAACAACTGCTTTTCCTTGATCAACTGAACCAACGATGGTTTCACCTGCAACTCAGCAACAAGACCACCATCCTGCGATATGCTCAAGCTAGCAAACATAGCTCTCAGCTCAACAGCTACCTTCCTACTCAAGGCATCCGCAACAACATTGGCCTTTCCGGGATGATACTCTATCGTCAGATCGTAATCCTTGAGCAACTCCAACCACCGCCGCTGCCTAAGATTCAACTCCTTCTGAGACATCAGATACCTCAAACTCTTGTGATCCGTGTACACAGTACACTTCTCACCATACAGATAATGCCTCCAGATCTTCAGAGCAAAGACCACTGCAGCCAACTCAATATCATGCGTAGGATAATTGCGCTCATGCACTTTCAACTGCCACGACGCATAAGCCACAACCTTACCCTCTTGCATCAGCACACACCCCAAACCAACATAGGACGCATCACTGTAGACTACAAACTCTTTCCCTGATTCAGGCTGAATCAAGATAGGAGCTTGAGTCAAAGCCATCTTCAGCTTCTCAAAAGCTTGCTGTCTCGCTTCCGTCCACTCATACTTAACATCTCTCTGCAGCAACTTCGTCAAAGGAGCAGCAATCTTGGAAAAACCATCCACAAACCTTCGGTAGTATCCTGCCAAACCAAGGAAACTACGAACCTCCTGAACAGACTTAGGAACTTTCCAGTTCATCACCGCTTCAATCTTCTGAGGATCAACACGAATCCCCTCAGCTGAGACCACATGCCCAAGAAAAACCACCTCTCTAAGCCAGAACTCACACTTGCTCAGCTTAGCATAAAGCTGATTCTCCAACAAAGCTTGCAACACAACCCTCAAATGCTCTTCGTGCTCTTCCTCAGTACGCGAGTACACAAGGATATCATCAATGAACACCACAACGAACTTGTCCAGGTATTCATGAAAAACACGATTCATCATGTCCATGAAAGCAGCAGGAGCATTTGTCAAACCAAACGGCATCACAAGGAACTCATAATGCCCATACCTTGTCCTGAAAGCTGTCTTAGGCACATCCACATCCTTTACCTTCAACTGATAATACCCTGACCTCAAGTCAATCTTAGAGAACACAGCAGCTCCCCGAAATTGATCAAAGAGATCATCAATCCTCGGCAAAGGATACCGATTCTTGATAGTCAACTTGTTCAGCTGACGGTAATCAATGCACATCCTCATCGTGCCATCCTTCTTCTTCACAAACAAGACAGGAGCACCCCAAGGCGAAACACTCGGCCAGATGAAACCACGATCAAGCAGCTCTTGCAACTGCGTCTTCAGCTCCTTCAGCTCCTTAGGTGCCATTCTATAGGGAGTAATGGACACAGGAGTGGTATTCTCATACAGTTCAATACCAAACTCCACCTCGCGATTAGGAGGTAAACCAGGCAACTCCTCAGGAAAAACATCAGGAAACTCCTTCACCACCCTGATATCCTGCACCCCCAACTCCTTCGAACAAGGATTCATCACGAAAGCTAGAAAAGCTTCACAACCTTGCCTTAACATCCTGCTCGCCTCCAAGGTAGAAACAACATTGGCAAGAAACTTTACATTCTCACCAACCACCACCACTTCATAATCATCCTCAAGCCTAAGCGAAACCCGCTTATTCTCACAATCCACAACAGCATGATGCTCAGCAAGCCAATCCATACCAAGGATCACATCAAAACCATAAAAGGGCAACTCCATAAGATCAACAAGAAAGACATGCTCTTGAACAACCAAAGGACACCTTCTATAAAGCTTACGAGTCACAACAGTCTCACCAAAAGAACTAGTGACTCTAACACCAACATCCAAAAACTCAACAGGCAAACCAAGCAACTCAGCATGCTCACGAAGAATGTATGAATGCGTAGATCCAGAATCAATCAAAGAAAGCAATGACAAGGATTGCAAAGTAAAGGTACCTGCAATCACATCAGCATCATTCCTTCCCTCGCGCTGAGCATACACCCTCGCTTGGCCTCCACCCTCAGGTTGAATAGCTACCACATGAGCTACTCCGCGACCACCTTCCTCTCGCCTCTGAAAATTACCACGGCCGCGCCCACGACCTCTCTGCGGTGCTGCAACAACAGGAGCACGCTCTTGACCACCAGCCATCCTCGGACAATCACGCCTCAAATGATCAGCTGAACCACAGTTCCAGCACTCATAACCAGCTGCCACAACAGGAGCTTGCACCTCTCTCCCCGCACGAGGACAGTCACGCTTCAAGTGACCACGGGAACCACAAATCCAACAAGCACTAGGGTCAGCTCTAGCATTGCCACCCCTAGCAGGTGCACCTCCACCTCTCTTGGATGAGGACTGAAACCTCTTATCACGCCCCCTCTTGTTCCGTCCACCACCGGAACTATACTCAGCAGTTCTCTTCCCAGAACTAGCTCCAGCACCCTTCGCAGACAAACTCAGATTCATCTCAATGTCCTTGGATCAACTCACCAACACATCGAAATCATTGTACTCCGCAGCCAACATATAGGTCTTAACCTCCGTCACCAAGCCATAACAGAACCTTTCGCACCTCTCGCGCTCATCGGGTATCAGCTCCGGTGCATACTGGCTAAGACGTACGAACTGTACTTCATACTCAGCCACACTCATGCTCCCTTGGGTCAGAGACATGAATTCACGCTTCTTCTCGTCCAGATATCTAACTCCCAGATATCTCCTCTTGAACGCATGCTGAAAGAACGTCCAAGTAACATCAGCATCAGCCATCCCAGAGATTGTGGTCGTCCACCACGTATAAGCATCACCTTGCAGCAGAGACACCACACATCCCAGCTTTTGCACATCAGTGCAACTCATCTGCCCCAAGACACGCTTGGTACTCTCCAGCCATGCTTCTGACCTCTCAGCCGACATACCCCTAAACTCAGTCCCACCAAGACTGCGCAGACGCTCTAAGGGTAATCTAGCTCCAGCATCTCCCTGATGCCCAGCTCCTTGAGCCCCAGCTACTGCTGCTCGAAAAGCACCCGCAATAGCTTGCACCAGCACACACATGTCAGGCATCGCTTGCCCCTGACCAACCTCAGGTCCTGCAGCTCTAGCACCAGCTGCCTCAGCTCCAGCTCTTTCCCTCTCCGCACCACCACCACCAGGTGGAGGAGGAGGTAACACAGCACTACCCGTATGCTCCTCATTCACATTCCCCTCCGGGGTCGTAGCTCTCGCGCTACTCCTTAACTCTCTACGTGGTGCCATACTTTTACCATGCATAACAATACAAAATAAAACAAGTCAGGACCAGCAAGGTAAGCAAATTCCAAGTACTCAAGCTCAATTTCTTTCAAAACAACATCATCTCTTTAGCTTTTGTTTGGCAATGGGTACCCTCATCATGCATCATCACAACATGCATCACATACACGTCATCATCTCAAATCACTGAATATGCTTTCATACAACAAGCATACATACCAAACCATGCTTCAAACATGCATACAAACATTCCCAATTACTCGAGAACTCAGCTCTGATACCACCAAATGTAACCCCCTTAACCCGGTCTGGACGGTTGACCCGAATTAAGAAAGTCATATGGGGAAAACCAAAGTCAACCCGAAAGTCAACCTTGATTAACGACCCTTTTTTTTTCTTTTTAATCTTATCTAGATGCACATTAACCCTAATTGTGATCACACAAACAACATACCAAAAGATCACAAACATCAGAGATCAAACAGGGACCCAATTGAACAAATTACAACTTTAGGGACCAAATTGTAAATTCTGATAAATTAAAGGACTTAACCCAAATTAATCTTACCAACTTGAAATTAGTCAGGTTTCATGCTTCTCTGTGAAATTTCAGCTCAAAAGGACTTCTCAAACTCATACAATTGCACAAACAAGATTCAGGACCATAACGCAAACATTTCAAAACATATAACTGCCCATGTCAGCCCCCAACGGTCGACCGTTCCGAAACAGGTTGACCCTGTTCCGAAACACGGGCCGTTCCGAAACCAGTTCCGCAACGGGGGTCTGGCAGAGACCAAACCGTTTCGAAACGGTGCACACCGTTTCGGACCCCTGGGTTCATTCCAGGCACCCGTTCCGAAACGGTGCACACTGTTCCGAAACGCCTGCTCAGATTTCAGCAACTAGCATACTAAAACATGCAATTGATCATTCAAACATGCTCCAAATGCTACCAAACTTTACCAGCATGCAATTCAACATGTATTAGACGTATTTGCAACATCAAATCATCAAAACAACACCACAAGCAAAAAGCCCCAATTTGTAAAGCATGCTTCCTATTTAAGCTACCATTCAAGCAATAAACCTTCATAAGCAAGCAATAGGAATCCAAACCAAAAACCAGCAATTCAAACAACATTTAACATCCATAGGGAGTCTCAAACACCTCCCAAAACATACACATTGGTCCCCCATTGCCAAATCAACCAAAAGCTAAAGGAACTTATAAAACCTTCATACATTGAGCTTTACTTGTACTTGTTTGCTTGCCTTCTCTTGCTGCCCCTCAATGTACTCTAATGCTCTGCATTATTGAATCAAGAAAACAAGAGAGCGTAAGCCAAATCTTAGTGAGGAGTGCTCTTTAAAAACCATTCAATAATGCAATTAAAACCATTTGTAAAACATGCTTATAGACAACCTTTACACATGCTCAAAGCATACTTTAAATCAAGCAATTCCCATGCTTCCTCATTTCATTTAAACAAGCATCTCATGCTTCAACATAAACATTAAATCATGCATCTCATGCATCTCAATGTACTATACATGTCATATTGGCTCAAGTGATACATTTCATTTATGAAATCAAGTTCAACAACTTTCCCCAAGGACTTTTAAACACCTTGGCCCCAAGGACTTTTAAACACCTTGGCCATGGACTTTTAAACACCATGAATGAGGACCACACAAGGACTTTTAACCACCTTTGTGTCCGTAGCTTGAATCACCCCAAGGACTTTTAAACACCTTGGCCCCATGGACTTTTAAACACCATGGAAAGGAGCACCTAAGGACTTTTAACCACCTTAGTGTCCGCAACAAGATTCATCCAAGGACTTTTAAACACCTTGATGATCTTAGGTAACAAGGCTCACTCAAGGACTTTTAACCACCTTAGTGACCTTCACTTTTACAAACCATCACTTGCCAATATACACTTTATACATCATATAATCCACTGTTTTAAAGCATTAAACCAAGCCATTTCATCATGCATCTCAAAGCATTAAATCCACATTTAAACAATGCATAAAAACAAGGTACTCCTACCTAGAGTTACCTTCAACACATGGCTTTAAACATCAGCATATATCATGCTAAAACATCAGCAAATATCATGCTAAAACATGCTTTCAAAACAGTAATCAAAACATGCAATTCATCATTTTGCATCACACCAAAACATGGCCACCACTTAGAGAGAAATCCGAAAACTTACACTTGAGCTTAGCAAAGTTGTTTAGACTTAAACTAAGCCCCCAAAACCTTGGTTTCAAAGCCGAAAACCATTTTCACAAATCCACTCACCGATTTCCACTTTGCTTCAAGCCAAAGCACCAAATCAAGCCTCCGGATCAACAATTCTTGGATCCAAGGATGCCTCCCCTATTTCAACACATTAAAGCAGAGGATTAATGCATCATCATGCATTAATTGCTTCAATGAAAGCATCTAAACTCGCTGCTCTCACAAAACCTTCATTTTCGGCCACCAAACACAACCGAAAATGCATCCGAAACACTTCTAAACAAAGCCCAGCCATAAACAAGCAAAACCTCACTTCCATTAACATCATTTAACATCTAAAAACAACCTACAACCATTCTTATATCTCCAGCAACATCAGATCCACAAGATCACCTCAAAAGCTACCTTAAAACACAAGCTAAACTTAGGAAACTCAACCTATCCGGGATTACATCAATCAAGACTCATTTCCACATCAATTTAATGATCATTTAACATCAAAAACACTTCTCAAAACACAGATTTAACAGATCAAACGAAAATCGTGTGAAATCATCAAAATCTTGCATAATTAGCCAAGATCCATAAATCAACTTAGAAACCTTTAATTAAACATCAAATTAGGATTGGAAACTTTAGGAATTTCATTAAAGAACTTGAAGTTCAGAGGAGAAGGACGTTCTTACCTCCAAACTTGAGTTTCTCCTCTTTTTGGAATGGAAAACCTTGATGAAACTTGAAGCAATTGAAGAGGTTTTGAAGACACAATGATTTGCAATCAATTGAGAGTTGAAAGGAGGATTTTAGGTGAGAAAATCAGAATTGAAACTCTGGAAATGGAGTGTTTGGGTTGAGAGAAAAAGAGAGAAAGAAAATGGGAAGTTAGATAAGAAAATGCTTAAAATGAATTTTCCCTCCTTTAGTTTTCTTTAAAATCAGAATTATGAGTCAAAATATCTTAGAAAAATCTGGAGAAACTCCCTTTGGGTAAATAGCTCCTTAAAGATTCAAAGTTTCAACCCTTTATAAAACAGCCACCAAACTTTCAAAAATTACATTTTGGTCACTAGCCAAAATGTCACACTTCCGAAACTCATTTTCCAAAATTGATTTCACAGTTCACTTAATTATAATAAAAGATGATTTTAGAACATTTTTCCATATTTTTAATGCAACCCGAACTAGGCTTTCCTAATTTAACCTCTTATGATTCGAACAGCACTTTGACCAACCGGTCAACGCCCAAGACTTCCAAGCCCAAAACCGGGGCGTTACAAGAGAATTACGTTTGGGTATGATTATTGATGCTGGAGAGCTGGAAATTTACCTCATCCACCGCCTCCACTAGAGGGTGAGGAGCAAGGACAACGTGAGCAAGCTGGGCCTATGTTGGGTGATTCGAAGCCTCTAGTTCAGGCGATGACTGGAGCATTCCAGGATACTATTGCTGGAGTGCAAGTGCAAGCACCTGCTTCTAGGCAAATGAGATTGTCGTTAGAACGTTTGCGTAGTTTGGGCGGAGCTGAGTATCGTGGTTTGTCGCCCGAGGCATCCGACGCTTGGATGGGCAGTATGATCCGAATTTTGGATCAAATGGGGTGCAATGATGCACGTAAGCTGGGATGCGCTGTCTCGTTGTTGCAAGGTGATGCTTACAATTGGTGGACGATTGTAACTGCGGCTATGGAGCCCAATAAGGTGGATTGGGAGTTCTTCCAAGCTGCCTTTAAGAAGAAGTATCTAGGACTTAGATACTTGGATGACAAGAAACACGATTTTATGTCTTTGGCTCAGGGTAGCATGAGTGTGGCTGAGTATGAGGTTCAGTTTGTACGTATGAGCCAGTATGCACCTGAGTTGGTGCTGAGTGATAGGCATCGTTGTGACCGTTTTCGTTATGGATTGGTGCAAGAAGTGAAGACTATCATGTTGGCCTTTGATTACACATATTTTGATGTGTTGGTAGTAGGAGCCAAGGATGTTGAGAAAAGTTTGGGTTTGACCTCTCATGTGGATGGTTATAGCTCGGGTAAGAGAACTACAGATTTTGGTCCTGGAGGTAGACAAAATAGAAGGCACTGTGATAAGAAGTTTCTCTCTGACACGAAGCGAGGTGGAGGAAAGCCTGGACGTCGAACTTATGGTCAGGGTGTTCAGGCTACATCAACTTTTAAACCTTGCTGGGTATGTGGATCACATGAGCGTATGAGGCGAGATTGTCCTCGTCTGGCTCGAGAGACTCAGGCTCCTATAGTTGTAGCGACCAATGCTTGTTGGAGTTATGGTTCAGCTTGTAACACCCCAAAATTCGGTCTAGTCGGAACTAGATTTCGGTGATCGGAAATTTTGCATCGATAAAGACTAAATATAGTATACACAAGTTAATCATTGATATTGGATGTCTAACTGAATTAAACCATTGCCATCAGACCCTATTGAATAGTACCGAAAACATTACAATGACTAAATTGAGGAAAGATGCAAGTTGGAGGTCAAAACTATAGTAGGGTGAGAGTTGAGGGACTAATCTTACGATTAGCCCCTCTTTAATTAAAAACCTCACCAATGTGGGAGAGTCTGAGAGCTTTTCTTCAATTGAATGAAAGCTAAATAGCCTAATATACTTATACAAAACAAGAAAAAGAAAAAGGGAAAGAACTTACCCGATTATAAGTTAAGCAAGCACCTCCCCATCTCTTCATCTTCATCATCTCCTACCTAAGAAAGCACCTCCATTGGAGAAGTATTGAGCTTCACTTTTTCTACGTTTTATTGATATCAAATTGTTGATATAGATCGGGTAAGCTATATTCCTCAATCGGTTATTGAATTTCATGGATATATAAAGCTTAATCTTAAGCTAGGGTTGTGACCATCCATGGATATCTCATCTTTGTCATCTATTCTGAGATTGGTTATCGATTTTGATATTGTTATATTGATTTTGATATCGAAATATCTCTCTCAACAATCTCCTTATTGATTTCCTAGCTCAAGAAGTTGATAAAGAGCATCCATCGTCTCCATCCAATGCTAGGAACAAGGGGATTGTTATCCGAGAGCCTTGAAAGCTTCGGATTGTCCAAGTGAGTGTAGTTGGAGTCTCGGGATTAGGCAAAAAGCCTTCTTGAATCCATTAATGTTGTCTTCGATCATTTTACTCACATTGCTATTGGAAAAAGTTGCATCGGATAATTAAACGGACACCTTGGTAAGTGTCGGTAAGTTTGTCATTGAGTATCAAACATAGTTATTGGTATTGTCATTGAGCATTGTCATTGATATAAACATTGTTATAGAAGCATTGCAAGGAAATCATTGATTATTGTTTTTAACATTGAACCATGAAGCATTGATTATGAGACATATTGGTTATTGATAATATTGAAAATCATTGGTCATTGGAATACTCATTGATTATTGAAATGGATATGAACATTGGAACCTTGAATTTGAATAGACATTGGATACAATTGGCATGCCATAGAATTCATGAACTCAGTGTATGGGTGGACTACGGTCCTAAGGCTACGACCTATATTGATTTGGCGAGGCAGATGGATATGTTTTGATATTAGTCATATTGGCGAGGTGGAGGGATTAGACCATTCATTTACTTAGCGAGGCGTAGGAATTCGCGTATCCACTATCTTGATTCAATCAAATGATTAATGATGAAAAGAATATGTTGAACATTGTATATTGTTGCATAGCATTGACATTGATAAGCATGAGATCATAAATATTGATACTTGGCATATCGTTGTTCATATTGCTTATGACTACCTCACTAGGCATTGTATGCCTAACGTGTTTCATCTCATGCATTTTCAGGTTGAAAGGAGCGTGTGTTGGAGGATCGGATTGGCTAAGCGAGACAAGTCACTACAAGCCCTAAAGTAATGTGTTTTGATCTTAAGAACTCCTAGGAAGGTGACAAAGTAGTTGAACTAGTCATTTATGTATATTTTGTTATGTTTGTGATATGCATATGTTGTAATATGGTTAATGGCCCTAGATGGCCATTTTGGTTGGCTTAAAATGGCTTAAAAGTGCATACTTGATTCATAAAGGTCAATACAAAGTAAATGTATTCATATTATCATGAAGCTTGACATTCTAGTAGTTTAAACCATTGAAATATTGTGTGTGAAATTTCGTTGCATTTGGACATCACTCAATAGGTAAAATTGAATAAACACCAGCAAAAATCTGTCATTACAGGTCAGGCCATATCGAAACGGGTGATGGTGTTTCGATACGGTAAGCATAATTGAGCCTGAGGAATAGGGCATATCGGAACAGTTCATGGCCGTTTCGAAACATTTTGTCACTGGAATTCCTTGTTTCGATATAGGTTTAGAGCGTATCGAAACGGGTCAAAGTCAAAGTCAAATGAAGTCAACCCGTTTCGATACATGGCATATCCGTATCGATACAGTCTAATGGGTAAGGTCAACAAGGGTTGACCATCGCTCACCCGTTTCGAAACAACCCTAGGGTGTTTCAATATGGGGTCAGTTAAGTTAGTTAAAG
Organism: Hibiscus tridactylites; assembly: GCA_958450335.1. Lineage (NCBI taxonomy): Eukaryota > Viridiplantae > Streptophyta > Magnoliopsida > Malvales > Malvaceae > Hibiscus > Hibiscus tridactylites. Next base: position 59,387,199 of record OY288273.1, on the reverse strand, counting down.
GTATATTAAGTAGTTTGCAAGGTTCACATTTTAGTCACTGAATATTGAAAGATTAAATTGATTGAGCTATTGGTCTCTAAGTTGTATGAAATTTTACAGATATGTTAATAATGTAGTGAATTTCAATTTGGTAAAGTCGATTGCATTGAAGAACCTCTAATTTTTTGAATTTTTAGTTTAGTCCCTGAAACTTGTATTAATTGCAATTTAGATTGATTAATTATTACTTCATATGGATTAATTGGATTAAAATGTGTTGAGGCATTGTGTTATTGTATGATATTTTTTAAAGGATAATATTAAAAAGAAAATTTTGTTGCACCGGTTACTGCATTGATCATCGTTAGCACCTTCCGACCCAGTTTTCGACCAGACCGGGAAGAGGGTGTTACATTTGTGGTATCAGAGCTAGAGTTTAGTCGATTCTAGGACTAAACCAAAGCTTGTTGCATTGTTATTATGTTACTTTTCCACCTAGGAGTTATATATTGTGTATAGTGTGACTTGTCGACTAATTCGATCTTTCATGTAGATATGTCTAAGACAAACGAAGCTCACATAGACGAGCTTTCTACCGGCTCCTCGATGCATGACGAGGAGATTAGAGGAGGAAATCCTTAGAACCCACTGCAGTCGCAGGACCCTCCTATTCAGGGTACCGAGTCTGTAGCACCTACTGTTCAGGCTGAGTGTTATAAGAACATGGTTGATATGTTCAGGCAGTTTATGGCTACTATGAGGGCCGAACAAGTTGTGCAACCTATCCCCCCTGTCGTTCAATACACTCGAGCACCTATCGATAAGCTCTCACAGTATCGAGCTTATACTTTCACTAGACAAGATGAGAACAACCCTGAAGTTTCCGAATACTGGTTGGATAACACCTTGCGAATTCTGAATAAACAACTTCAGTGCTCATATGAGCATAAGCTTGAGTGTGCCATCACTTTGCTGGCCGATGAGGCACTTCATTGGTGGGAAACTACCATTTTGACAGTTTCTGAAGATACGATGACTTGGGAGTTTTTCCTCAAAGAATTCCGCAAGAAATATATTAATGAATTTTACCTTGCTGAAAGATGAAGCATATTCCTTCATCTCAAACAAGGTGGACGACTGATCGAACAGTACATACATGATTTCTGCAAATACTGTCGATATGGTGCAGAATATATAAAGGAGAAAGAAAAGTGTAAGATGTCCATTGCAGGGCATAACGATGAACTACGCCCTATGTTTATTGGACTTAGCATCTTTGATTTTCAAGACCTTGTGAATCGAGTTAAGGCCACCGAAGCTGCACAGAGAGCTCAACGAGATGTTGGGTCTGGAAAGTTCGAGAAGAGGTTCAGGGATTATTATCGACCTCCGAGATGGAACAAGAAAGGGAGATATCAAGGCCCCAAACAGAATATCTATCCATAGCCCTCCCGTTCTGGAACCATTGATAGACCTCGGTCTGTGACTCTGTCTTTTTCTAAAGTAGCGTCCGTTGATAGTACTGGAGGTTCAGACCGAGGCAACCAACATCCACTTTGCAATTATTGTCAGAACAAGCACCGAGCGGGTCAATGTCGTAAGTAGACTGGAGCCTGTTACTATTGTGGTGAGCAGGGTCACTTTATTCGTGATTGCCCTTTGAATGCAACCAAATCTGTTGTCACACCGACTACTACTGCTTCTCCTGCCCAATCCTTTCAAGGTAAAGGATCGAGGAAAGGGTCATCAGGAACTTTTAGACGATCGAGTGGTCCAGGGAAACCCTTTGGAAAATAAGATTCAAAAGCTCCTGCCCAAATGTATCATGTGAGGAGCAGAGAAGAAGAGGATGAACCTGATGTCAGTGCAGGTACCATCGTGCTATATTCACATTCCTTATATGCATTGATTGACCCTAGTTCTACTCATTCTTTTATAAGTACCATTGTAATTAAGAAATATAATATGTCTTTCGAACCAATAGCATCAAGAATTTCTATAACCAATCTACTAGGAGATTGTGTCACCGTGAGGGTAGTGTGTAAGAATTGCCCCTTAATGATCCAAGGAATTCCTTTTCCGGCCAACTTGTTGACTTTACCTATCCATTAATTCGATGTCATCCAAGGCTTAGATTGGCTTAGTGAGCATCAAGCCTGGGTAGATTGTTGTAAGAGGAAATTGTATCTCCGGGGTCTGGGTAAAGAGAGTGTTGTATTGATGAGCGCGAGAAAACCATCATTGTAGGCTTTGGCATTGGAGTCTAGGGACGAGCCACAATTGTGAGACATTGACACCGTATGTGAATTCCCTGATGTCTTCCCTGATGAACTTCCGGGATTGCCCCCAACCCGTGAAGTAGAGTTTGGCATTGAGGTGCAACCTAGGATTGCTCCAGTTTCTATTGCACCATAATGTATGGCAGCTGTGGAATTAAATGAATTAATGACTCAGATTCAAGACTTGAACAAAGGTTTTATTCAACCAAGCTCTTCACCCTGGGGAGCCCTGGTTCTCTTTGTTAAGTAGAAAGATGGTTCTATGTGATTGTGTATTGACTACCGACAATTGAATAAAGTAACCATTAAGAATAAATATCCATTGCCTAGAATAGAAGACCTGTTCGATCAACTAAAGTATGCCTTTGTGTTTTCCAAGATCGATATAAGGTTGGGCTATTATCAAATGAGAGTTAAGGAGTGTGATATACCGAAGATTGCCTTCCGTGCAAGATATGGACACTATGAATTCCTAGTGATGCCTTTTGGGTTAACCAATGCACCGAAAGCCTTTATGGATTTGATGAACTGGATCTTTCGACCCTATCTTGACAAGTTCTTAGTGGTATTTATAGACGACAAATTGCTCTATTCCAAGAATTAAGTAGAGCACCGAGATCATCTTCATATTGTGCTTCACATCTTGAGAAAAAAGAAGTTGTACGCGAAGTTCTCTAAGTGTGAGTTTTGGCTCACCGAAGTTGCCTTCATGGGACATATCGTGTCGGCTTCGAGTATTCAAGTGGACCCGAAGAAAATCTAAACTATTGTAGATTGGCATCCACCAAAGAATATTGGAGAAGTCAGAAGCTTTCTTGGGCTTCCTGGCTAGTATCGAAGATTTGTGAAAGGGTTTTCTTTGATAGCTGCCCCTTTAACTAAGTTGTTGATAAAAGAAGCTCCTTTTGTTTGGACAGAGGCTCAACAGCAGAGTTTCGATCAGTTGAAACAAGTATTGACCCATGCACCTGTCCTAACTCAACCCGTGTAACACCTCAATTTTGGGCTTAGAAGTTTAGGGTTTGGTCGGACCGGTCTGGGAAATGGTTCGAATATAAAAGGAGGTTTTAGGGAAAGCCTAGTTCGGGATGCTTTAAAAATATAGAAAAATATCTAAAAATCATCTTTTAATATATATAAGAGAGTGGTGAAATCAATTTTACAAAATAAGGTTTGGAAATACTACATTTCGGTGTAGTGACCAAAATGCAATTTTTGAAAAGTTTAGTGGTGACTGTTTTGTAAAGGATTGAAGCTTTGAATCTTTAAGGAGCTAATTTACCCAAAATGTTTTTCTCCAGATTTTTCCTTAATTTGGTTGATTTAATTAATGTTTTAATTAAATAAAATAAAGATGGAAACTACTTTTAGATTCTCATAACTACTTTTTCCTAATTTTCTCTCATTCCTTTTTCTCTCAAAATCCCATCATCAGAACACATTTTCTCCAGCACAAATCACTTTGATCTTCACCTCATTTGATGAGATTTCCATCACTCATTGTTTCATAATCAATCTAGCAACAAAACCTTTTCATTTCCACATTGATTTTTCATGGAATTTTGCCCAAATCAAGGAGGAATCATCATTTAGAGGTAAGATTGTTATTCTCCACTAAATACTCAGTTCTTTACTGAAATTCCCAAGTTGTCAATCCTTAATTTAAGTTTTATAAATGGTTTTAATGTTAGAAACATGATTTTGGCTTAAAACTCAAGATTTTGGAAGAGATCTTGAAGAATTTCGTTGTGATTGATTGGGCTCTGTTTTGAGGTGGTTCTTTAATGTATTTTGGATATTAAATGATGTTATAAATGAGGTTTTATCAATCCAATCTCGAATAGGTTGTGTTTCCAAAGTTTTTGGTCAAGAAAATGGTTGTTTTTGAGGTGTTCTTGGTGTTCTGTTATAGCTGGAGGTATAAGATCGAGTTTAGGTTTGTTTTTAATGGTGATTGATATTTAGAAATGATTAGAAGTGATGGATCTTGGTTGGGTAAAGTTTTTGAACTGTTTGGAGGTGATTTCGGTTGTGTTTGGTAGCCGAAATGTTGGTTTTAGGTAGAGCAGGGAGTTTAGGAGTGTTGGCTGAAGATTTTAATGCATGATGATGCATTAATCCTCTGCTTTGATGTGTTTAAAACAGGGGAGACATCTTCAGACACCTTTGGAGTTAATTTGGAAGCTTAATTGGCGTTTCGGCAAGCATGCGAAACGTAATTGGTGAGTGGAGATGGTTTTCCAGCTTTGAAACGATTATTTGGAGGTTTTGGGAGCTTAGTTTAAGTCTAAACAACTTAGCTAAGCTCAAGAGTAAGTTTCGGAAAAACTCCCTCGGATGTGCTAAGATGTGGTTTGATGCATTTGTTATAAATTGCATGTTTATTTACTGTTTTGAAAGCATGTTTTTGCATGGTTAATGCTGGTTTTGAAAGCCATGTGTTGAAGGATGCTCAAGGTAAGAGATCCTTGTTTTGGCATGATATTAATTTGGTAATGATGCATGGAGATGCACAATGTTTAATGGCTTTGATTAATGCTTTAAAACAGTGAATTGTTGATGGTATTTGATGTATATTGGCAAGTGATGAAATGGTTTTGAAGTACTTGAATCGGATATAGTTAGCCGGCTATAGGATTGGGTGCACCGTAAGTAAAGTCGCTTTGGATGTGGAAGGGTTGTGATTACACCGTAAACTCCATCCAAGTACCTTAACGAGTGAGGTAAGATCACAACGATGGTTGAAATTCCGTGTGTGGATCTTGTGTTATGTGTCCCTTACTCTCGTTAGTGGAATTATACAACTACCGATGAGTGATGTTGAGGGGTTGTGATTGTACCGTTAAACTCCATCACGGGTGTTGAGGGGTTGTGTTTGTACCGATAAACTCCACCTTGTTAAGCTGGTAGTGTGTATGAAGCGTGTGGGACAACGCTTGTAATTCGTGTATCCGATTGTGTTTTGTGTTGAAGTGGTTACGAACTATCACTTGAAAGACAATATAATGTGTTGAATATAATGAAGCATGAGATGCTTGTATAGTATGCATGGTAGCATGAGAAAGAGATGAGTATGTGGTTAAAAAGCTTTGTTGAAAGTGTTTTCTAAAAATGCATTATTGTGTTGGTTTATTTAGAGCATGCCTCACTAAGCATTTATGCTTACGCTCTCTCTTTTACCAATAATGTAGATAATTGAAGTGTTTAAGGGCAACAAGGAAGCTAAGAGTGTCCAAGGGAAACCAAGCTTATGTATGGTGATGTTTTCATAGACTATTAGTTTTGGTAATATGGCAATGGGGATCTAAACTTTGTTTTGGGAGATGTATTAAACTCCCTGTGGTTGTGGCATGTTTGCCTTGGTTGATGTGAATTGTAAATGGCCTTTAATGCTTGTTTGAGGTTTGGATTTCTTATTGGATTGTTTGACTAGGAAGCATGCCTCTAGAAATATGAGTTTACCATGTTTGATGCTATGAATGTGTTTATGAGTTCTAAACATGTACCATTTAGGTATGATGATATGTTGACATGGTTAGGGAGTCATTAGATAGTGTTTGAGTGGGTTTATGCTTGAAAAACCAGACTTTGCTGCTAAATCTGGGCAAACCGTATCGAAACACCCTCTAGTGTTTCGAAACGGGGGCCTGAAATGGCCTTCGTGTTTCGAATTGCTAAGGGGCATTCCGAAACATTTTGGCTACTGAAAGGCCTTGTTTCGGAACCAGTCTCGGAACCAACCCACGTTTCGGAACGGTCAATGCCGTGTCGGTCCTCGTTTCGATACATCAGGTGAACGTTTCGAAACAGGTGACCATTGGGCACTGATTTGAATGGTGCTGAAGTTTGCAAGCTTTACATTTTAGTCCCAAATGTTGATGTTGCAATTGCTTGAGTTTGAGATGTTCATCTAAGTTGAATTTTGGCAGAGAAGCATGAAATGTGACTAATTTCATATTGGTAACTTTAAAATCAGTTTCGACCTTCTAATTTAAAGAAATTACATTTTGGTCCCTAAACTCGTAATAAGTGCAATTGAGTCCCTCTTTGTTGTCCGATCGCTGTGCCTTTCACATATATGTTTCATGAGTACTCACTTAGGGTTAATGTGCATCTAGACATGATTAAAAGAAAAAAAGGTCGTTAATCAAGGTTGACTTTCGGGTTGACTTTGGTTTTCCCCGTGTAATCTTCGTAGTTTGAGTCAACCGTCTAGGCCAGGCTAAGGGGGTTACATTTGGTGGTATCAGAGCTTAGTTCTCGTATCTTTGGGATTTGTATGTGGATGATGTATATGTATTCGTATGATATGCCTTTTGGGTGATAGAATGTTGTATGAATTGTGATGCATGGTTGTAACGCCCCGGTTTTGGGCTTAGAAGTCTTGGGCGTTGACCGGTTGGTCAAAGTGCTGTTCGAATCGTAAGAGGTTAAATTAGGAAAGCCTAGTTCGGGTTGCATTAAAAATATGGAAAAATGTTCTAAAATCATCTTTTAATATAATTAAGTGAACTGTGAAATCAATTTTGGAAAATGAGTTTTGGAAGGGTGACATTTTGGCTAGTGACCAAACTGTAATTTTCGCAAGTTTGGTGGCTGTTTTATAAAGGGTTGAAACTTTGAATCTTTAAGGAGCTATTTACCCAAAGGGAGTTTCTCCAGATTTTTCTAAGATATTTTGAGTTATAATTCTGATTTTAAAGATTTCATAAAGGAGGGAAATCTCATTTTGCTATTTTCTCAACTAACTTCTCATTTTCTTTCTCTCTTTTTCTCTCAACCCAAACACTCCATTTCCAGAGTTTTGTTTCTGATTTTCTCACCTAAAATCCTCCTTTCAACTCTCATTTGATCCCTAATCATTGTATCTTCAAAACCTCTTCAATTGCTACAAGTTTCATCAAGGATTTTCATTCCAAAAAGAGGAGAAACTCAAGTTTGGAGGTAAGAACGTCCTTCTCCTCTGAACTTCAAGTTCTTTACTGAAATTCCTAAGTTTTCAATCCTAAATTGATGTTTAATTAAAGGCTTTTAAGTTGATTTATGGATCTTGGCTAATTATGCAAGATTTTGATGATTTCACATGATTTTCGTTTGATCTGTTAAATCTGTGATTTGAGAGGTGTTTTTGATGTTAAATGATCTCTAAATTGATAAGGAAATGAGTTTTGATTGATGCAATCCCGGATAGGTTGAGTTTCCTATGTTTAGCTTATGTTTCAAGGTAGTTTTTTTTGTGGTGATCTTGTGGATCTGATGTTGCTGGAGGTATAAGGATGTTAATAGGTTGTTTTTAGATGTTATATGATGTTAATGGAAGTGTGGATTTGCTGGTTTATGGCTGGGCTTTGTTTAGAAGTGTTTTGGATGCATTTTCGGTTGTGTTTGGTGGCCGAAAATGGAGGTTGAGTGAGAGCAGCGAGTTTAGGTGCTTTCATTGAAGCAATTAATGCATGATGATGCATTAATCCTCTGCTTTAATGTGTTGAAACAGGGGAGGCATCCTTGGATCCAAGAATTGTTGATCTGGAGGCTTGATTTGGTGCTTTGGCTTGAAGCAAAGTGGAAATTGGTGAGTGCATTTGTGAAAATGGATTTTCAGCTTTAAAACCAAGGTTTGAAGGTTTTGGGAGCTTAGTTTAAGTCTAAACAACTTTGCTAAGCTCAAGTGTAAGTTTTCGGATTTCTCTCTAAGTGGTGGCCATGATTTTGATGTGATGCAATATGATGATTTGCATGTTTTAATTACTGTTTTGAAAGCATGTTTTAGCATGGTAATTGCTGATGTTTTAAGCCATATGTTGAAGGTAACTCTAGGTAGGAGTTCCTTGATTTTATACATTGATTAAATGTGGATTTGATGCTTTGAAATGCATGATGAAATGGCTTGGTTTAATGCTTTAAAACAGTGGATTATATGATGAAAAATATGTATATTGGCAAGTGATGTTTTGTAAAAGTGAAGGTCACTAAGGTGGTTAAAAGTCCTTGAGTGAGCCTTGTTACTTAAGATCATCAAGGTGGTTAAAAGTCCTTGGATGAATCTTGTTGCGGACACTAAGGTGGTTAAAAGTCCTTAGGTGCTCCTTTCCATGGTGTTTAAAAGTCCATGGGGCCAAGGTGTTTAAAAGTCCTTGGGGCCAAGGTGTTTAAAAGTCCTTGGGGTGATTCAAGCATTGGACACAAAGATGTGGCTTGGACGTTCTTCTTGAATGCGTTCAAGCGGAAGTATCTGGGTGTGCGATACTTAGATGAGAAGAAAAGAGAATTTATGTCTCTTGTGCAAGGAAGCATGATGGTAGCTGAGTACGAGGTTCAGTTTGTCCGCCTTAGTCAGTATGCACCTGAGCTAATCCCTGATGAGCGGGAGAGGTGTGAACGTTCCGTTATGGATTGATAACGGACGTGAAGACCTTTATGCTTGCGGCTGAGTATACAGATTTTGATGTGCTTGTGAGTAGAGCGAAGGACATCGAGCAAAACTTGGGTTTGTCTTCCAGAGGCGTTAGTTCTAGCTCGGGCAAAAGAGCTGCTGATCATAGTTCTGGTGGTGGACGGAACAAGAGAGGACGAGATAAGAGGTATCAGTCTTCTGCTAGGCGTGGTAATGGAGGACATGGTGGGCCTGTTCATGGAGATAGGATGATGGCTGATCAGAATACGTGTTGTACGTGTGGATCTCGTGGCCATTTGAGGCGAGATTGTCCTCGAGCAGTGAGGGAGGTTCAGGCTCCTGTTGTGGTGACAGGTAATTCATGCTGGAATTGTAGTTCGGCATACCACATGAGGAGGGAGTGTCCTTTGTTGGCCGGTGGTGGTCAGGGACGTGCTCCTTGGGTAGTTGCACCACAGAGAGGTCGTGGGCGCGGCCATGGTAACTTCCAGCGCAGAGATAACGGTGGGAGGAATGTGGCGCATGTGGTGGCTGTTCAACCTGAGGGTGGTGGCCAGGCTCGAGTGTATGCTCAACGTGAGGGAAGGAATGATACGGATGTGATCGCAGGTACCTTTACTTTGCAATCCTTGTCATTACTTTCTTTGATTGATTCTGGATCTACACACTCATACATATTGCGTGAACATGCTCAAATGCTTGGTTTACCTGTTGAGTCTTTGGATGTTGGTATGCGTGTGACTAGTTCCTTTGGTGAGACAGTCGTAACACGGAAGTTGTATAGAAGATGTCACTTGAAAGTGCAAAACCATGTTTTTCTTGTTGATCTCATGGAATTGCCATTCTATGGGTTTGATGTAATCCTTGGTATAGATTGGCTTGTTGAACATCGAGCTGTAGTGGATTTTGAGAACAAGCGGGTTTCGTTGAAACTTGCGAATGATTACGAAGTAGTGGTGGTTGGTGAGAATGTGATGTTTCTTTCCAATGTGGTGTCTACGTTGGAAGCAAGCCGGATGCTGAGGCGAGGTTGTGAGGCTTACCTAGCCTTTGTGATGAATCCTAGCTCTAAGGAGTTGCGCGTTCAAGATATCAGGATTGTGCGAGAGTTTCCTGGAGTGTTTCCGGAGAAGTTACCTGGATTACCACCTAGTCGAGAGGTGGAGTTTGGAATTGGCTTTATGAAAACACAACTCCAGTGTCCATTGCTCCCTATCGAATGGCACCTAAGGAGTTGAAGGAGTTGAAGACGCAACTTCAGGAGTTGCTTGATCGTGGATTCATTCAGCCGAGTGTGTCACCTTGGGGTGCACCGGTCTTGTTTGTGAAGAAGAAGGATGGCACTATGAGAATGTGCATCGATTATCGTCAGCTGAACAAGTTGACTATCAAGAATCGGTATCCTTTGCCGAGGATTGATGATCTTTTTGATCAATTTCGGGGAGCGGTTGTGTTCTCTAAGATTGACTTAAGGTCAAGTTACTACCAGCTTAAGGTGAAAGATGTGGATGTGCCAAAAACAGCCTTTAGGACGAGGTATGGGCATTATGAGTTCCTTGTAATGCCATTTGGCTTGACGAATGCTCCTGTAGCTTTTATGGACATGATGAATAGAGTGTTCCATGAATATTTGGACAAGTTTGTTGTGGTGTTCATTGATGATACCGTTGTGTATTCTCGTATTGAGGAGGAACATGAGGGGCATTTGAGGATTGTGTTGCAGGGGCTGTTGGAAAATCAACTTTATGCTAAGTTGAGCAAATGCGAATTCTGGCTTAAGGAAGTTGTTTTCCTTGGTCATGTGGTTTCTGCTGAGGGGATTCGTGTTGATCCTCAGAAGATTGAGGCGGTGACGAATTGGAAGCCTACTAAGTCTATTCACGAAGTCCGTAGTTTTCTTGGGTTGGCAGGATATTACCGGAGGTTTGTGGATGGATTTTCGAAGATTGCTGCTCCTTTGACGAAGTTGTTGCAAAAGGATGTCAAGTATGAATGGACAGAAGCAAGGCAACCAGCTTTTGAGAAGCTTAAGGCAGCTTTGACGCAAGCTCCTATCTTGGTTCAACCTGAATCAGGAAAAGAGTTTGTGGTGTACAGGGACACATCCTATGTTGGTTTAGGGTGTGTGCTAATGCAGGAGGGTAAGGTGGTGGCTTATGCATTGTGACAGTTGAAGGTGCATGAGCGCAATTATCCTACGCATGATATTGAGTTAGCTGCGGTGGTTTTTGCTTTGAAGATTTGAAGACATTATCTGTATGGTGAGAAGTGTATTGTGTACACGGATCACAAGAGCTTGAAGTATCTGATGTCTCAGAAAGAGTTGAATCTTAGGAAACGACGTTGGGTGGAGTTGCTTAAAGATTATGATTTGACGATCGAGTACCATCCGGGAAAAGCTAAAGTTGTAGCGGATGCCTTGAGTAGGAAGGTGGCAGTGGAGTTAAGGGTTATGTTTGCCAGCTTGAGTATTTCGCAAGATGGAGGTCTTGTGGCTGAGTTGCAAGTGAAACCATCTTTGGTTCAGTTGATAAAGGATAAGAAGTTGTTGGATGATTCTTTGGTGCCACATGTTCAGGATATTGCTGAGGATAGACCATCGGAATTATGTTTTAATGATGATGGAGTTCTATGTTTTGGAAGTCAGATAGTAGTGCCGAATGATGCGGAGTTGAGGCGTACAATTCTGACTGAATCTCACAGTAGTCCTTTTGCTATGCACCCTGGTAGTACAAAGATGTATCGTGATCTGAAGGATGAGTACTATTGGGTGGGTTTGAAGAAAGATGTTGCGGAGTACGTGAGTAAGTGCATGGTTTGTCAGCGGGTTAAAGCTGAGCATCAGTTTCCTTCAGGGTTGTTACAACCGTTGAGGATTCTTGAGTGGAAGTGGGAAAGGATTACCATGGACTTTGTGTCTGGTTTGCCTTTTTCGCCATCAAAGAAGAATTCAGTGTGGGTAATTGTGGATTGCCTTATGAAGTGTGCGCATTTCATACTTGTGCATACTACGTATACCTTGGATAAGCTTGCAGAGTTGTACATTGTTGAGATTGTGCGACTGCATGGTGTGCCAAAATCTATAGTGTCGGATAGAGATCCGAGGTTTACATCGCGTTTTTGGGAATGTTTGCATCAAGCTTTGGCTACACGGCTAAATTTCAGTACTTCTTATCATCCACAGTCGGATGGACAGTCTGAACGTGTTATCCTAGTGCTTGAAGATATGTTGAGGTGCTGTGTGATTGAGTTTCAAGGTTCTTGGGAGAAGCATTTGCCTTTGGTGGAGTTTTCTTATAACAATAGCTACTAGGCAAGTATTCAAATGGAACCTTACGAAGCCTTGTATGGGAGGAAGTGCAGAACTCCTCTTTGCTGGGCTGAAACAGGTTAGAAGTTGGTCTCGATGTCGGCTTTGTTGAAAGGAACCACCAAGAAGGTGAAGCTCCTTTGTGAGCGGTTGAAGGCAGCTTCTGATCGACAGAAGTCTTACGCGGATTTGAAGCGTAAGGAGATTGAGTTTGCGGTGGGTGACCGTGTGTTTTAGAAGGTTTCGCCTTGGAAGAAGGTGATGAGGTTTGGCCGAAAGGGTAAGTTGAGCCCTAGGTATATTGGACCATACGAGGTGATTGAACGTGTGGGTCCTGTTGCGTACAAGCTGAGGTTGCCACAAGAGTTGGAAAAGATACATGGTGTATTTCATGTCTCTATGCTTCAGAGGTATAGATCGGATCCTTCGCATGTTATGCCAGTGGAAGAAGTGGAGTTGAATCCAGACTTGACCTATGATGAAGAGCCGGTTGAAATTCTGGATTCGGACAGTAAAGTTCTTCGAGGCAAGACCATTGAATTGGTTAAGGTGTTGTGGAAGCATCGTGGTGTTGAAAAAGCCACGTGGGAAAGAAAGGATGACATGAAGAAGCAGTTTCCGTACCTTTTTCCTCCAGATAAATTTCGAGGGCGAAATTTCTTAAGAGGGGGAGAGTTGTAACACCCCAATTTTGGGCTTAGAAGTTTAGGGTTTGGTCGGACCGGTCTGGGAAACGGTTCGAATATAAAAGGAGGTTTTAGGGAAAGCCTAGTTCGGGATGCTTTAAAAATATAGAAAAATATCTAAAAATCCTCTTTTAATATATATAAGAGAGTGGTGAAATCAATTTTACAAAAAAAGGTTTGGAAATACTACATTTCGGTGTAGTGACCAAAATGCGATTTTTGAAAAGTTTAGTGGTGACTGTTTTTTAAAGGATTGAAACTTTGAATCTTTAAAGAGCTAATTTACCCAAAATGTTTTTCTCCAGATTTTTCCTTAATTTGGGTGATTTAATTAATGTTTTAATTAAATAAAATAAAGATGGAAACTACTTTTAGATTCTCATAACTATTTTTCCTAATTTTCTCTCATTCATTTTTCTCTCAAAATCCCATCATCCAAACACATTTTCTCCAGCACAAATCACTTTGATCTTCACCTCATTTGATGAGATTTCCATCACTCATTGTTTCATAATCAATCTAGCAACAAAACCTTTTCATTTCCACATTGATTTTTCATGGAATTTTGCCCAAATCAAGGAGGAATCACCATTTAGAGGTAAGATTGTTCTTCTCCTATAAATACTCAGTTCTTTACTGAAATTCCCAAGTTGTCAATCCTTAATTTAAGTTTTATAAATGGTTTTAATGTTAGAAACATGATTCTGGCTTAAAACTCAAGATTTTGGAAGAGATCTTGAAGAATTTCGTTGTGATTGATTGGGCTCTGTTTTGAGGTGGTTCTTTAATGTATTTTGGATATTTAATGATGTTAGAAATGATGTTTTATCAATCCAATCCTGAATAGGTTGTGTTTCCTAAGTTTTTGGTCAAGAAAATGGTGGTTTTTGAGGTGTTCTTGGTGTACAATTATAGCTGGATGTATAAGGTCAAGTTTAGTTTTTTTATGGTGATTGATGTTTAGAAAAGATTAGAAGTGATGGATCTTGGCGGGGTAAAGTTTTTGAAGAGTTTGGAGGTGATTTCGGTTGTGTTTGGTAGCCGAAATGTTGGTTTTAGGTAGAGCAGCGAGTTTAGGAGTGTTGGCTGAAGATTTTAATGCATGATGATGCATTAATCCGCTGCTTTGATGTGTTTAAAACAGGGGAGACATCTTCGGACACCTTTGGAGTTGATTTGGAAGCTTAATTGGCGTTTCGGCAAGCAAGCGAAACGTAATTGGTGAGTGGAGATGGTTTTCCAGCTTTGAAACGATTATTTGGAGGTTTTGGGAGCTTAGTTTAAGTAAAAACAACTTAGCTAAGCTCAAGAGTAAGTTTTCGGAAAAACTCCCTCGGATGTGCTAAGATGTGGTTTGATGCATTGGTTATAAATTGCATGTTTATTTACTGTTTTGAAAGCATGTTTTAGCATGGTTAATGCTGGTTTTGAAAGCCATGTGTTGAAGGATGCTCAAGGTAAGAGATCCTTGTTTTGGCATGATATTAATTTGGTAATGATGCATGGAGATGCACGATGTGTTAATGGCTTTGATTAATGCTTTAAAACAGTGAATTGTTGATGGTATTTGATGTATATTGGCAAGTGATGAAATGGTTTTGAAGTACTTGAATCGGATATAGTTAGCCGACTATAGGATTGGGTGCACCGTAAGTAAAGTCGCCTTGGATGTGGAGGAGTTGTGATTGTACCATAAACTCCATCCAAGTACCCTAACGAGTGAGGTAAGATCACAATGGTGGTTGAAATTCCGTGTGTGGATCTTGTGTTATGTGTCCCTTACTCTCGTTAGTGGAATTATACAACTACCGATGAGTGATGTTGAGGGGTTGTGATTGTACCGTTAAACTCCATCATGGGTGTTGAGGGGTTGTGATTGTACCAATAAACTCCAACTTGTTAAGCCGGTAGTGTGTATAAAGCGTGTCGGACAACGCTTGTAATCTGCGTATCCGATTGTGTTTTGTGTTGAAATGGTTATGAACTATCACTTGAAAGCCAATATAATGTGTTGAATATAATGAAGCATGAGATGCTTGTATAGTATGCATGGTAGCATGAGAAAGAGTTGAGTATGTGGTTAAAAAGCTTTGTTGAAAGTGTTTTCTAAAAATGCATTATTGTGTTGGTTTATTTAGAGCATGCCTCACTAAGCATTTATGCTTACGCTCTCTCTTTTACCAATAATAAAGATAATTAAAGTGTTTAAGGGCAACAAGGAAGCTAAGAGTGTCCAAGGGAAATCAAGCTCATGTATGGTGATGTTTTCATACACTATTAGTTTTGGTAATATGGCAATGGGGATATAAACTTTGTTTTGGGAGATGTATTAAACTCCCTGTGGTTGTGGCATGTTTGCCTTGGTTGATGTGAATTGTAAATGGCCTTTAATGCTTGTTTGAGGTTTGGATTTCTTATTGGATTGTTTGACTAGGAAACATGCCTCTAGAAATATGAGTTTACCATGTTTGATGCTATGAATGTGTTTAGGAGTTCTAAACATGTACCATTTAGGTATGATGATATGTTGACATGGTTAGGGAGTCATTAGATAGTGTTTGAGTGGGTTTATGCTTGAAAAACCAGACTTTGCTGCTGAATCTGGGAAAACCGTATCGAAACACCCTCTAGTGTTTCGAAACAGGGGCCTGAAATGGCCTTCGTGTTTCAAAACGCTAAGGGGCGTTCCAAAACGTTTTGGTTACTGGAAGGCCTTGTTTCAGAACCAGTCTCGGAACAAACCCGCATTTCGGAATGGTCAACGCCGTTTCGGTCCTCGTTCCAATACAGTAGGTGAACGTTTCGAAACAGGTGACCGTTGGGCACTGATTTGAATGGTGCTGAAGTTTGCAAGCTTTACATTTTAGTCCCAAATGTTGATGTTGCAATTGCCTGAGTTTGAGATGTTCATTTAAGTTGAATTTTGGCAGAGAAGCATGAAATGTGACTAATTTCATATTGGTAACTTTAAAATTAGTTTTGACCTTCTAATTTAAAGAAATTACATTTTGTTCCCTAAACTCGTAATAAGTGCAATTGAGTCCCTCTTTGTTGTCCGATCGCTGTGCCTTTCACATATATGTTTCTTGAGTACTCACTGAGGGTTAATGTGCATCTAGACAAGATTAAAAGAAAAAAAGGGTCGTTAACGAAGGTTGACTTTCGGGATGACTTTGGTTTTCCCCGTGTAATCTTCGTAGTTCGGGTCAACCGTCTAGGCCGGGCTAAGGGGGTTACAACCCGAGTCCAGAAAGGACTACACGGTTTATAGTGATGCATCGCATCTTGGGTTAGGATGTGTATTGATGCAAGAAGGCAAAGTCATAGCTTATGCTTCGAGACAACTTAAGCCATACGAAATGAACTACCCCACCCACGACCTTGAATTGGCTGCAGTTGTCTTTGTATTGAAAATTTGGAGACGTGACGTTTACGGAGAAAAATGCTATCTCTTCACCGATCATAAAATCTTTAAGTACCTATTGACTCAAAAGGAATTGAACCTTCGGAAACAGAGGTGGATGGAACTCCTTAAAGATTACGATCTTGTTATTCATTACCACTCGGGCAAGGCCAACATTGTAGCTGATGCACTCAGCTGCAAACCTCTGCTTGGTAAGCATTGACAATAAACATGGAGTCATACGTATTGTTTAGTACATTAACTTATTGTAATATTGTTAATTTGTAGCCCCTCGAGCAATCAACGCTCACTTCCGACTCTGAAAGCATCGTTGCCTTGTAGCTGAACTTCAAGTTTAGTCTACCATTGTTTCATGAATCAAGGATTTGCAAGAGCAAGATCTTGATCTTCAATCCATTGTCTCTAAGCTATCGGACAACCCCGATTTCAGAATTAATTCTGAAGGACTCTTGTGTTTCCATGATCGAGTCTGTGTGCCTAATGATGAATCTCTTCACACCGATATTCTTTCTGAACCTCATTCGAGTTCTTTTTCTGTTCATCTCGGGCCTGTAAAGATGTACAAGGACCTACAGGAACTCTATTGGTGGCCATGTATCAAGCAAGCCATAGTTGATTTCATTTCTAAATGTCTCACGTGCCAACGTGTTAATGCAGAACATTGTGCTCCTACTGGGTTATTGCAGCCTATTGATCCACCAAAATGGAAGTAGGAAAAGATCACTATGGATTTTGTTAGTGGTTTACCGTTAACCCCCGAAAAGCATGATACCATATGTGTCATTGTAGATCGTTTTACGAAGTCAGTTCATTTTATACCGGTCAGAATGGACTATGGTCTCCCTAAACTAGCTAACTTGTATATCAAAGAAGTAATCTAACTCCACGGAGTACCTAAGTCTATTATCTCCGATCGAGATCCTCGATTTGCATCTCGGTTTTGGAGAACCTTACAAGGAGCTTTGGGCACCAGAGTTAATCTTAGCACAACCTTTCACCCTCAATCTGATGACCAGTTAGAAAGGGTAATCCAGGTAAATCATCAAAAAATATGTCCATTGAAATCTTAGAAACTTGCTTTGTTATTGAACCTTTCTATATAGATCTTGGAAGACATGCTTCGGGCATGCATTATTGACTTTGGTAGAACTTTGGAGAAATCTCTACCCCTTGTTGAATTTGCCTACAATAATAGTTACCAAGCATCAATCCAAATGGCCCAATATGAAGCATTGTATTGTAGGCGATATAGAAATCCATTGTGTTGGTCGGAGCTTTGCGAGGGCAAGATGTTAGGCCCTGACTTACTTCGAGAGACTAAAGAGCGAGTCACTATTATCTATGATCGTTTAAAGGTTGCCTTTGATTGACAAAAGGCTTATGTTGATCTTAAGAGAAGAGATATCGAGTATGAAGTTGGAGAAAAAGCCTTCCTCAAAGTATCACTGTGGAAGAAGGTTTTAAGGTTTGGCAAGAAGGGAAAATTGAGTCCCCGATTCATTGGACCCTTTGAAGTCATTGAAAGAGTTGGCCACGTGGCTTAT
Organism: Hibiscus tridactylites; assembly: GCA_958450335.1. Lineage (NCBI taxonomy): Eukaryota > Viridiplantae > Streptophyta > Magnoliopsida > Malvales > Malvaceae > Hibiscus > Hibiscus tridactylites. The sequence continues at coordinate 59,369,583 of OY288273.1, read as the reverse complement.
CGGCTATTTTTACCCTCAGAATTGAGTAAGATCAACGATGTTTTTCACGTATCGATGCTTCAGAAGTATCGTTCAGATCCTTCACACATTGTGGAACCTGAGTCGGTAGAACTTTGACAAAATCTAGCCTACGAGGAGGAATCGGTTCAAATTCTACCAAGAGAAGTCAAGAGGTTTCGCAACAAGACTGTACTGTTGGTTAAAGTGCTTTGGAGGAGCCACACTATTGAAGAAGCCACATGGGAGCCTGAAGAGACCATGAAACAACAATATCCTCATCTCTTCGGTTCAGGCAAAAATTCGAGGACAAATTTTTCTTAAGGGGGAGAGTTGTAACACCCTAAAATCCGGTCTAGTCGGAACTAGGTTCCAGTGATAAAAAATTTTGCATCGATAAAGACTAAATATAGTATAGACTAGTTAATCATTGATATTAGATGTCTAATTGAATTAAATCATTGCCATCGGACCCTATTGAATAGTACCGAAAACATTACAATGACTAAATTGAGGAAAGATGCAAGTTGGAGGTCAAAACTATAGTAGGGTGAGAGTTGTGGGACTAATCTTGCGAGTAGCCCCTCCTTAATTAAAAACCTCACTAACGTAGGAGAGTCTGAGAGCTTTCCTTCAATTGAAGGAAAACTAAATAGCCTAGTATACTTATATAAAACAAGAAAAAGAAAAAGAGAAATAACTTACCCGATTATAAGTTAAGCAAGCACCTCCCCATCTCTTCATTTTCATCATCTCCTACCTAAGCAAGCACCTCCATTGGAGAAGTTTTGAGCTTCACCTTTTCTTTGTTTTATTGATATCGAATCGTTGCTATAGATAGGATAAGCTACATTCCTCAATTTGTTATTGAATTCCATGGATATATCAAGCTTAATCCTAAGCTAGGGTTTTGACCATCCATGAATATCTCATCGTTGTCATCTATTTGAGATCGTTATCGATTTTGATATTGTTATATTGATTTTGATATCGAAATATCACTCCTAACAATCTCCCTATTGATTTCCTAGCTCAAGAAGTTGATAAAGAGCATCCATCGTCTCCATCCAAAGCTAAGAACAAGGGGATTGTTATCCGAGAGCCTTGAAAGCTTCGGATTGTCCAGGTGAGTGTAGTCGGAGTCTTAGGATTAGCCGAAAAGCCTTCTTGAATCCATTAATGTTGTCTTCGATCATTTTACTCACATTTCTATTGGAAAAAATTACATCAGATAATTAAACGGACACCTTGGTAAGTGTCGGTAAGTTTTTCATTGAGTATCGAACATAGTTATTGATATTGTCATTGAGCATTGTAATTGATATAGACATTGTTATAGAAACATTGCAAAGAAATCATTGATTATTGTTATTAACATTGAACCATGAAGCATTGATTATGAGACATATTGGCTATTGATAATATTGAAAATCATTTGTCATTGGAATACTTATTGATTATTGAAATGGATATGAACATTGGAACCTATGATTTGAATAGACATTGGATACAATTGGCATGCCATAGAATTCACGAGCTCAGTGTACGGGTGGACTACGGTCCTAAGGCTACGACCTATATTGATTTGGCGAGGCGGAGGGATGTGTATTGATATTGGTCATATTGGCGAGGCGGAGAGACTAGACCATTCATTGACTTGGCGAGGCGTAGGAATTCACGTATCCACTATCTTGATTCAATCAAAGGATTAATGATGAAAAGAATATGTTGAACATTGTATATTGTTGCATAGCATTGGCATTGATAAGCATGAGATCATATATATTGATACTTGGCATACCGTTGTTCATATTTCTTATGATTACCTCACTAGGCATTGTATGCCTAACGTGTCTCATCTCATGCATTTTCAGGTTGAAAGGAGCGTGTGTCAGGGGATCGGATTGGCTAAGCAAGACTTGTCACTACAAGCCCTAATGTAATGTGTTTTGATCTTAAAAACTCTTAGGATGGTGGAAAAGTAGTTGAACTAGTCATTTATGCCCATTTTGTTATGTTTGTTATTGCATATGTTGTAATATGATTAATTGCCCTAAATGGCCTTTTTGGCTGGCTTAAAATGGCTTAAAAGTGCATACTTGGCTCAAAAAGGTCAAAACATAGTAAACGTATTTGTATTATTATGAAACTTGACATGCTAGTAGTTTAAACCATTGAAATATTGTGTGTGAAATTTCGTTGCATGTGGACATCGTTCAGTAGGTCAAATTGAATAAACAACAACAAAAATTTGTCATTACAAGTCAGGCCGTATCGAAACGGGTGATGGCGTTTCGATTCGAGTAAGCATAATTGAGCCTGAGGTATAGGGTGTATCGGAATGGTTCATGGCCGTTTTGAAACATTTTGTCACTAGAATTCCTTGTTTCAATACATGTTTAGAGCGTATCAAAACGAGTCAAAGTCAAATGAAGTCAACCCATTTGATACAGGGCATATCCGTATCGATACGGTCTAATGGTTAAGGTCAACAAGGGTTGACCATTGTTCACCCGTTTCGAAACAGCCCAAGGGTGTTTCGATATGAGGTCAATTAAGTTAGTTAAAGGCATATTAAGCAGTTTGCAAGGTTCACATTTTAGTCACTGAATATTGAAAGATTAAATTGAATGAGCTATTGGTCTCCAAGTTGTATGAAATTTTATTGATATGTTAATAATGTAGTGAATTTCAATATGGTAAAGTTGATTGCATTGAAGAACCTCTAATTTGTTAAATTTTTAGTTTAGTCCCTGAAACTTGTATTAATTGCAATTTAGATTGAATAATTATTGATTCGTATGGATTAATTGGATTAAAATGTGTTGAGGCATTGTGTTATTGTATATTAAAAGGATAATTTGTTAAATTTTTTGTTTAGTCCATGAAACTTGCTTTAAAGGATAATATTAAAAGAAAATTTTGTCGCATCGATTACTACGTTGATCATCGTTAGCACCTTTCGACCCGGTTCTTGACCAGACCACGAAGGGGGTGTTACACAACTGGTCACTTGAGACGTGATTGTCCTTTGTTGGCTGGAGGTGGTCAAGTTATAGCACCAGTTGTTGGACCACAATGAGGTCCTAGAATCTTCTAGCGTAGGGAGGACGGTCAGAGAGCTGTAGCACATGTTGTAGCTGTCCAAGTTGAGGGTGGTGGTCATGCGAGGGTGTATGCACATCGCGATGGACGCAATGACACCTATGTGATTGTAGGTACCTTTACTTTTCAATCCTTGTCATTGTTATCTTTGATTGATTCTGGTTCTACGAATTCATATATCTTGAGTGATCATACATATTTGCTCGATATTCCTGTTGAGATGTTAGATGTGGGAATGCAAGTAACTAGTTCATTTGGTGAATTTGTTGCTACGAGAAGGTTGTATAAGAGATGTCCTTTAGCTGTTCAAGGCCATGTGTTTGCGGTTGATTTAATGGAGTTGCCTTTCTTTGGTTTTGATCTAATCCTTGGGATGGATTGGTGTTCCAAGCTTAGGGCTATGGTCGATTTTGATGCTAAGCGAGTTACCTTGAAACTTGTTGATGATTACGAAGTGGTAATCGTGGGTGAGAATGTGAAATTTTTGTCCAATGCAATTTCGGCTCTTAAAGCGAGTCGTATGTTGGTGTTGGGTTGTGAAGTTTACTTAGCTTAAGTAATGAATCCAGGATCAAAGGAAGTGTGTGTACAGGACATACATACGGTATGTGAGTTTCCAGGTGTATTTTCGGAAGAGTTGCCTAGGTTGCCGCCGAATAGGGAAGTTGAGTTTGGAATCGAGTTGTATGAAAATACGACTCCAGTTTCTATTACTCCCTATCGAATGGCTCCAAAAGAGTTGAAGGATTTGAAGACAAAACTTCAGGAGTTGCTAGATCGAGGGTTCATTAGACCTAGTGTTTCACCATAGGGTGCACCGGTTTTGTTTGTGAAGAAGAAAGATGGTGTGATGTGTATGTGTATAGATTATCGGAAACTGAACAAGTTGACGATTAAGAACAAGTATTCTTTGCCAAGAATTGATGATTTGTTTGATCAATTTCGTGGTGCTTCGATATTTTCTAAGATTGATTTGAGATCTGGATATTATAAGTTGAAGGTAAAGGAGGTGGATGTGTCTAAGACAACTTTTCGTACAAGGTACGGGCATTACATGTAACACCCTAAAAGTACCTTAGAAGAAATTCTTTGAAATTAGAATCGATAATATAACCAATTTGTAACCCCCTTAACCCGGCCCGGACGGTTGACCCGAATTAAGAAAGTCACACGGGGAAAACCAAAGTCAACCCGAAAGTCAACCTTGATTAACGACCCTTTTTTTTCTTTTTAATCTTGTCTAGATGCACATTAACCTTAGATGTGATCACACAACATCATGCTCAAAGATCACAAACATCAGAGATCAAACAGGGACCCAATTGAACAAATTACAACTTTAGGGACCAAATTGTAATTTCTGAAAACTTTAAGGACTTAACCAGAATCCTTTCAACCAACCAACCACTTCTCACAAGAATCCTTTCAAACAACAAAGGCCTTCGATCTTTCATTGCCTAACCACCGCAAACTTTGACCACAACACCTGCCTTACTAGAACATCGCCCAGCTTAAACATACATAACATCTTCCCAACTCCTCAAAGATTGCTAAGAACCAACACTTACAAACACAACCTTTCCACAACAACTTAAATGCTAAGCTGCTCAGCACTTGGAAACACAACCACTAAACTGCAACATCACTTAGCACCAAGGAACTACCCATTCCACTTAGCTTATTCAAACCACTTGACCGATTCTAACCTCAACCGGTACTCTTCACCACCAAACCACTAAACTCTTTAAGCAACAAACACTATCCTTCTACCAACCGGCTACACTACTCTCACTATCCCCAGCACTAGCTTAATATTCTCCACTGCTTCTAACTCTCACCCAGCACCAAACATCCTCTAAAAACCATCATCCAACCTAACCCAACCACCACACTAACAGATTCGATTAGTTATTAGCGAGCGTGAACATCGTATGCATGATCACCTACATGCCCTATCAATGCCTGATGTACATGTATGCAAAACCTCTAATGTCATGCCACATGTATGCATGGACCAGCACATATATATAATATAGCATATAACAATGATTTTAACTGTGCATGAATGCCAGTTCACACCCTCCAATAACATCCTCAAAATCCGTCTAAGAACAACCTCCTACCTCACTTCTAACTTATCTAACTCCATCTTACCAACAACCATTAACCACTAGATACTCACTAAAACCTTCTTCACACCAAAGATGCTTCCAAACTACAACTATTACCCCAAACATGCTAGCAACAAGACTAAACTTACCACGCAAGGAAAACCAACAGAAACCAAACCAGGGTAACTAGAGCAAAGATTACTTAACAAGGTTACCTGAAAACACAACACCACCCTGAAGATTCCTCAGACGAGCTCTCTTCCTCGGGGAAACATCATCCTCCTGCCGCACCACTGCAGCACCAGCTAACACACTAGGGTCACCACCAACTCCTTGCGGTAAAGAACCTTGGCTGTTCCGAGCCAACATCAAACAATCACGTCTCATATGTCCAGCAGACCCACATTTCCAGCAAACTTCATTTCCCAAACTCTTCACAACCTTCTGCTCTTTCTGCCACCTCTGAACCTTGCCTCGGCCATGCCCACGACCTTTCAGAGACCCTTTGGCTATCACCAAAGTTGACTTCACCCCAAGAGGACAAACATGCTTCACATGCACTTTAGAACCACAGTTCCAACAAGCACCCGCGCCCCAACAACTTCCAACATGGCGCCTTTCACAACGGTCACACACAGGTGGCTGAGCTTCCACTCCTTGCTCAAGCAACACTTGCTCAACAACAGCACTACCCTCACATTGCTTAACCCTTGGAAACTTCTCTCCAAGATACCTTTCATAAAAGGCAGATACAAAGAAATCCCAATCAATATCAGGAATATGTGACGCCACCGCCACAGATGTCCACCAGACACACGCATCCTCCAGCATCAAAGATACAACACTCCCCAGCTTACATGCATAATCACAGCCTTCCTGATCCAAAATCAGAATCACACTGGCCAACCAGGCCTCAAACATCTCCGGCGAAGAACCATGGTATTCCACAGCACCCAGATCAAGCAAACGCTGCTTCGGCAAACCCACACATCCCACAGCCAGCACATCCACTGACTTTACCTTTACCACAGCCTGAGATGTTCCCAACACCTCTTGAACAACAGGTGATGAACTCTTCATCACAGGACCAGCTTCTTTCCCTTGCCTTACCACCTCAACTCCAGGCACAGAAGACTGAGACAAAACACCTCTACAAAAGGGTGAATTCCATGCCTTAACAACCTGCCCCAAGGCAGCAACCATCTCACCCAACTGCCATTCTTTCGTCGACCTTGCCATACTACTAACAACAACAAACATTCACAACAAACAAACAAACAAACCAGTTAGACCAGCTTTAAGCAAGGATTCAACTCCAACTCCAAAATAACACAATAGCTATATTAATAAGGCAATGGGTATCCCGAATCCTCCCCTTTACATGACATAATAGTCATCACAAACATGGATATCACAACATCAAGCATATCAAACAACATACTTTGATCATGCTTACACCAAACAGCATCCACTTGCAACAACATATTAGCAACGTGACATACTCATTACATGTTCATCATGCATATCACCAGCTCACAGCATTAGCACAAAACCACATAAGCTTAACCAAGATTCATAATCACAAAGCATGCTTGAAAACATCAGCAACTTGCTCAGAAACACGTGTTTCATTCAACATTCAACCACACAACAAGGTAAACATCAAACACACATCACAACAACTTACCGTTTTCCCCAAACATTCGCAACTCAGCTCTGATACCACCAAATGTAACCCCCTTAACCCGGCCCGGACGGTTGACCCGAATTAAGAAAGTCACACGGGGAAAACCAAAGTCAACCCGAAAGTCAACCTTGATTAACGACCCTTTTTTTTCTTTTTAATCTTGTCTAGATGCACATTAACCTTAGATGTGATCACACAACATCATGCTCAAAGATCACAAACATCAGAGATCAAACAGGGACCCAATTGAACAAATTACAACTTTAGGGACCAAATTGTAATTTCTGAAAACTTTAAGGACTTAACCAGATTTTAAGTTACCAACTTAAAATTAATCATGTTTCATGCTTCTCTGCCAAATTTCAGCTCAAACGGACGTCCCAAACTCATACAATTGCACAAACAAGATTCAGGACCAAAATGCAAACATTTCAAAACATTTAACCGCCAATGTCAGCCCCCAACGGTCACCCGTTCCGAAACAGGCAGAGCCCGTTTCGAAACACGGGGCCGTTCCGCAACGCGTACCGCAATGGGGGTCTGGCAGTAGCCATTCCGTTTCGGAACGGTGTCACCCGTTTCGGACGCCTGGGTTGGTTTAGGGCACCCGTTCCGAAACGGTGCCAACTGTTCCGAAACACCCTGCACAAAATGCAGCATAAAGCATACTTAAACATGCAATTGATCAACCAAACATGCTCCAAAAGCCACCAAACTTTGCCAACATGCAATTCAACATATATGAGACATTCTTGTATCAACAAATCAGCAAAATATCAACATATACGAAAAGCCCCAAATCTATAGGCATGCTTCCTACACAAGCAACCATTCAAGCATAACTTCCAAATTAATCTCATATTAGCCAATACATGTTCCACAACATTAACAACAACATTAAATCATTCCTGTTCGAACACATACAAACATAAAAACACATTCCAAGAGATTCTACCCCCATTGCCTTTATTAACTATAGCTATTCACCGAGACATACATCTCAAATGGAGTCCTCCTTGAATCCCTTGCTTCTCGCTGTCCAAACTTCAAGAATCTGCATTGATGGACAAAAAGGAGCGTAAGCACATAATGCTTAGTGAGGAATGCTCAAAACCAAAACACCATCAATGCAGCGGGTCATAAAACACTTTTAAAACAAACCCGAATTGTTTACCAAGCAAAGTTTGAAAACCCTTTTCAACATCATGCTTAAAACCACGCATTGCACATACATGAAAACCAACCCTTAGCTTAGCAAGCTAAGAAAACCTTTTCAAAGCACAACATGCAAAATCATCTATTTAGCCATTCCATGCATAAACACCATATGCAAAGCTAAATTCAAAACCTTGGAAAACACTTCCATTTCACAACATACCTTTCTTATACTTGAAAACCATTCAAGCAAGAAACCTTTTAAAACCATATACTCAATCAATCCAACACATGCATTAACCCAAGGCAACATATAAACCACAACATTATCATCACATGCCTTTTTAACAAGTCCTAACAAGACTCCAATGCATTTAAGGGATTCCATACACACATGCATCATTTGCCAAATGATAATCAACACTTGTTCAACTTAACAAGTAAACATGCATTCACAAGCATTAACCACTTTTCATGCAACCATGCATCTTTTCAAGCATAAAACACTTTTCATGCAACCATGCATCCTTTCAAGCATCTCATGCTTCTTTATAATCAAGAACATTACATTGGCTTCCAAGTGATCAACCATATCCACTTTTCAACTCAACACCCAATCAGATACGCGGATCACAAGCGTTGTCCCCCACGCTTCATACACACTACCAATCCAAGGTCCCCAAATGGACTTTTAAACACCATTTGACCTCAACATCCTAAGGTTCCCATGTATGGACTTTTAAACACCATACAACCTTAGCTTTTCCCGAGGTTCCCATGTATGGACTTTTAAACACCATACAACCTCAACTTTTCCCGAGGTTCCCATGTATGGACTTTTAAACACCATACAACCTCAACTTTTCCCAAGGTTCTCATGTATGGACTTTTAAACACCATACAACCTTGACATACACAAGGTTCCCATGTATGGACTTTTAAACACCATACAACCTTTGCATCACCGATTGGTAGTTGTATAACATCACTAACGAGATCCGGGACACCCTACACAAGATCCACACATGGGCATTACACCTCCATTGTGATCTTAACAAGCACAAGGTTCTCACATATGGACTTTTAACCACCATATAACCTTTGCTTAACCAAGGTCCTCGAATGGGCATTCCACCTCCATTATGACCTTAACCATCTCGTTAGGATACTTGAAGGGAGTATACCGGTTCACTCTTAACCACTCCACCTCCAAGGCGACTTTATTCACGGTGCACCCAATCCTATAGCCGGCTAACTATATCCGATCAAAGAACCAAGAACCACATACATCACTTGCCAATATAACCAACTTACCATCATTAATCCAATGATTCACATGCATAACCATAGTGCAATAACCATCATTTACCATCATTAATTCACTGTTTTAAAGCATTACACAAAGCCATTAATCATCATGCAATATCATGCATCAAAACCTCAATTTCCATGTACAAAACCAAGGATCTCTTACCTTGAGCATCCTTCACATATGGCTTTCAAAACCAGCATTAAACCATGCTTACAATATGCTTTCTAAACAGAATTTAAATCATGCAAAACACATGCATATTAATCATCAACCACAATTGCTTTAAAAGCCATTTCATAACACAAACCAAGAAAGAAATCCATTTACTTACTCTTGAGCTTAGCAAAGTTGTTTAGACTTTAACTAAGCTCCCAAAACCTCCAAACCTTGGTTTAAAAGCTGAAAACCCAACTTCACTCACCGATACACAAAACAAGGCTAGCCAACAAGCCTTCCAAGCATCCGAAACCTTCCGCAACACCTCTAAAGCTCACGGATCAAACTCCCCTGTTTCAAGCACACAAAAATAGAGCATTAATGCATCTTTATGCATTAAAAACACCAGCAACAACAACACAACTCGCTGCTCATCCCAAATCCAACATTTCGGCTACCAAACACAACCGAAATCACCTCCAAACACTTCCAAAACTTAACCCAGCCAAGATCCATCACTTCTAACCATTTTTAGACATCAATTAACATCCAAAATGATCACAAACACGTCCTTATACCTCCAGGTATAACAGATCACCAAAAACACTCCAAAAACAACCAAAAACTCAAGCCAAACTTAGGAAATTCAACCTATCCGGGATTGCATTGATTAAACCTCAATTTCTAATCAATTTAGCATTCATTTAACATCAATTTGACACCTCAAAACCCTGCTTAAACAGATCACTCGAAAATTTCACCAAAATCATCAAATCTTGCATTTTACGCCAAAAATCAATATCTCAATTGAAAAGCCTTTAACAAATCACAAATCAAGGATTGAGAACTTAGGAATTTCAGTAAAGAACTGATAGTTTAGAGGAGAAGGACGTTCTTACCTCCAAACTTGAATTTCTCCATTTTAGAACCAAGAAGCTTGATGAAACAACTTGCAAATTGAGAGGTTTTGTTGATGAGATGATTAGGAATCAAAAGAGAGTTGAAAAGGAAGATTTGAGTGACAAAATCAGAGAAGAAAATCTGGAGAGATGTGTTTGGGTTGAGAGAAAATGAGAGAAAAGGAGAATTGAGAGAAAATAGAAAAGTTAGTTATGAAATGGTAAAATGATTTCCCTCCACATTTCATAAACTTTAAAATCAGAATAAAGCCTTAAAATATCTTAGAAAAATCTGGAGAAACTCTTTTTGGAATAATAGCTCCTTAAAGATTCAAAGTTTCAATCCTTTATAAAACAGTCACCAAACTTTCAAAAATTACATTTTGGTCACTAGCCAAAATGTCAACCTTCCGAACCTCATTTTCCAAAATTGATTTCACAGTTCACTTTTATATATTAAAAGATGATTTTAGAACATTTTTCCATATTTTTAATGCAACCCGAACTAGGCTTTCCTAAATCCACTCTTATATATTCGATCAGCACTTTGACCGAACCGGTCAACGCCTAAAACTTCTGAGCCCAAAACCGGGGCGTTACAACTCTCCCCCCCTTAGGAAATTTCGTCCTCGAAATTTCAACTGGCGACAAGAGAACCACAACCTTCTCAACCAACACACAAGGCAACACAAAAGCCTCAACCACCATTGAACACATTCCACACAAAACCTCCACCAAACTCAACACCACCACATACTGTTCACAAAATCCAGAACACTCAAAGATAACCACAACTTAACCTTTCACATATCCGGACTGCACACAGCCCCAACATCAACCTGAAGAACTTCAACTTTTACAGCACACATCACTGCAACACACAACTCCCAAGACTTATTCACACAGTGACACCAACCAACCCAAATCAGCCACTATGCAAACTTCTCTGCTTCCAAAACTCTTGCAAACTCCCAAACCTCTTCCAAAGATTTTTCCCAACAAGCAAAAATTCTTAAGCATCAACTGCTTACTCAAACTCCTCAACGAATGCTGATAATCCTGCACATCTGCCGCTACCATCACCAAAACAACTCACAAGGACTACTCACCCAGATTCCAAAATTTACATTACAACCCCAACTTAACTCCGCCAACCGTACCACACTCCACCTGCTGACTTCAAAAGAAGTTCACACACTCACAACCAACCAACCACTTCTCACAAGAATCCTTTCAAACAACAAAGGCCTTCGATCTTTCATTGCCTAACCACCGCAAACTTTGACCACAACACCTGCCTTACTAGAACATCGCCCAGCTTAAACATACATAACATCTTCCCAACTCCTCAAAGATTGCTAAGAACCAACACTTACAAACACAACCTTTCCACAACAACTTAAATGCTAAGCTGCTCAGCACTTGGAAACACAACCACTAAACTGCAACATCACTTAGCACCAAGGAACTACCCCTTCCACTTAGCTTATTCAAACCACTTGACCGATTCTAACATCAACCGGTACTCTTCACCACCAAACCACTAAACTCTTTAAGCAACAAACACTATCCTTCTACCAACGGGCTACACTACTCTCACTATCCCCAGCACTAGCTTAATATTCTCCACTGCTTCTAACTCTCACCCTGCACCAAACATCCTCTAAAAACCATCATCCAACCTAACCCAACCACCACACTAACAGATTCGATTAGTTATTAGCGAGCGTGAACATCGTATGCATGATCACCTACATGCCCTATCAATGCCTGATGTACATGTATGCAAAACCTCTAATGTCATGCCACATGTATGCATGGACCAGCACATATATATAATATAGCATATAACAATGATTTTAACTGTGCATGAATGCCAGTTCACACCCTCCAATAACATCCTCAAAATCCGTCTAAGAACAACCTCCTACCTCACTTCTAACTTATCTAACTCCATCTTACCAACAACCATTAACCACTAGATACTCACTAAAACCTTCTTCACACCAAAGATGCTTCCAAGCTACAACTATTACCCCAAACATGCTAGCAACAAGACTAAACTTACCACGCAAGGAAAACCAACAGAAACCAAACCAGGGTAACTAGAGCAAAGATTACTTAACAAGGTTACCTGAAAACACAACACCACCCTGAAGATTCCTCAGACGAGCTCTCTTCCTCGGGGAACCATCATCCTCCTGCCGCACCACTGCAGCACCAGCTAACACACTAGGGTCACCACCAACTCCTTGCGGTAAAGAACCTTGGCTGTTCCGAGCCAACATCAAACAATCACGTCTCATATGTCCAGCAGACCCACATTTCCAGCAAACTTCATTTCCCAAACTCTTCACAACCTTCTGCTCTTTCTGCCACCTCTGAACCTTGCCTCGGCTGTGCCCACGACCTTTCAGAGACCCTTTGGCTATCACCAAAGTTGACTTCACCCCAAGAGGACAAACACGCTTCACATGCACTTTAGAACCACAGTTCCAACAAGCACCCGCGTCCCAACAACTTCCAACATGGCGCCTTTCACAACGGTCACACACAGGTGGCTGAGCTTCCACTCCTTGCTCAAGCAACACTTGCTCAACAACAGCACTACCCTCACATTGCTTAACCCTTGGAAACTTCTCTCCAAGATACCTTTCATAAAAGGCAGATACAAAGAAATCCCAATCAATATCAGGAATATGTGACGCCACCGCCACAGATGTCCACCAGACACACGCATCCTCCAGCATCAAAGATACAACACTCCCCAGCTTACATGCATAATCACAGCCTTCCTGATCCAAAATCAGAATCACACTGGCCAACCAGGCCTCAAACATCTCCGGCGAAGAACCATGGTATTCCACAGCACCCAGATCAAGCAAACGCTGCTTCGGCAAACCCACACATCCCACAGCCAGCACATCCACTGACTTTACCTTTACCACAGCCTGAGATGTTCCCAACACCTCTTGAACAACAGGTGATGAACTCTTCATCACAGGACCAGCTTCTTTCCCTTGCCTTACCACCTCAACTCCAGGCACAGAAGACTGAGACAAAACACCTCTACAAAAGGGTGAATTCCATGCCTTAACAACCTGCCCCAAGGCAGCAACCATCTCACCCAACTGCCATTCTTTCGTCGACCTTGCCATACTACTAACAACAACAAACATTCACAACAAACAAACAAACAAACCAGTTAGACCAGCTTTAAGCAAGGATTCAACTCCAACTCCAAAATAACACAATAGCTATATTAATAAGGCAATGGGTATCCCGAATCCTCCCCTTTACATGACATAATAGTCATCACAAACATGGATATCACAACATCAAGCATATCAAACAACATACTTTGATCATGCTTACACCAAACAGCATCCACTTGCAACAACATATTAGCAACGTGACATACTCATTACATGTTCATCATGCATATCACCAGCTCACAGCATTAGCACAAAACCACATAAGCTCAACCAAGATTCATAATCACAAAGCATGCTTGAAAACATCAGCAACTTGCTCAGAAACACGTGTTTCATTCAACATTCAACCACACAACAAGGTAAACATCAAACACACATCACAACAACTTACCGTTTTCCCCAAACATTCGCAACTCAGCTCTGATACCACCAAATGTAACCCCCTTAACCCGGCCCGGACGGTTGACCCGAATTAAGAAAGTCACACGGGGAAAACCAAAGTCAACCCGAAAGTCAACCTTGATTAACGACCCTTTTTTTTCTTTTTAATCTTGTCTAGATGCACATTAACCTTAGATGTGATCACACAACATCATGCTCAAAGATCACAAACATCAGAGATCAAACAGGGACCCAATTGAACAAATTACAACTTTAGGGACCAAATTGTAATTTCTGAAAACTTTAAGGACTTAACCAGATTTTAAGTTACCAACTTAAAATTAATCATGTTTCATGCTTCTCTGCCAAATTTCAGCTCAAACGGACGTCCCAAACTCATACAATTGCACAAACAAGATTCAGGACCAAAATGCAAACATTTCAAAACATTTAACCGCCAATGTCAGCCCCCAACGGTCACCCGTTCCGAAACAGGCAGAGCCCGTTTCGAAACACGGGGCCGTTCCGCAACGCGTACCGCAACGGGGGTCTGGCAGTAGCCATTCCGTTTCGGAACGGTGTCACCCGTTTCGGACGCCTGGGTTGGTTTAGGGCACCCGTTCCGAAACGGTGCCAACTGTTCCGAAACACCCTGCACAAAATGCAGCATAAAGCATACTTAAACATGCAATTGATCAACCAAACATGCTCCAAAAGCCACCAAACTTTGCCAACATGCAATTCAACATATATGAGACATTCTTGTATCAACAAATCAGCAAAATATCAACATATACGAAAAGCCCCAAATCTATAGGCATGCTTCCTACACAAGCAACCATTCAAGCATAACTTCCAAATTAATCTCATATTAGCCAATACATGTTCCACAACATTAACAACAACATTAAATCATTCCTGTTCGAACACATACAAACATAAAAACACATTCCAAGAGATTCTACCCCCATTGCCTTTATTAACTATAGCTATTCACCGAGACATACATCTCAAATGGAGTCCTCCTTGAATCCCTTGCTTCTCGCTGTCCAAACTTCAAGAATCTGCATTGATGGACAAAAAGGAGCGTAAGCACATAATGCTTAGTGAGGAATGCTCAAAACCAAAACACCATCAATGCAGCGGGTCATAAAACACTTTTAAAACAAACCCGAATTGTTTACCAAGCAAAGTTTGAAAACCCTTTTCAACATCATGCTTAAAACCACGCATTGCACATACATGAAAACCAACCCTTAGCTTAGCAAGCTAAGAAAACCTTTTCAAAGCACAACATGCAAAATCATCTATTTAGCCATTCCATGCATAAACACCATATGCAAAGCTAAATTCAAAACCTTGGAAAACACTTCCATTTCACAACATACCTTTCTTATACTTGAAAACCATTCAAGCAAGAAACCTTTTAAAACCATATACTCAATCAATCCAACACATGCATTAACCCAAGGCAACATATAAACCACAACATTATCATCACATGCCTTTTTAACAAGTCCTAACAAGACTCCAATGCATTTAAGGGATTCCATACACACATGCATCATTTGCCAAATGATAATCAACACTTGTTCAACTTAACAAGTAAACATGCATTCACAAGCATTAACCACTTTTCATGCAACCATGCATCTTTTCAAGCATAAAACACTTTTCATGCAACCATGCATCCTTTCAAGCATCTCATGCTTCTTTATAATCAAGAACATTACATTGGCTTCCAAGTGATCAACCATATCCACTTTTCAACTCAACACTCGATCGGATACGCGGATCACAAGCGTTGTCCCCCACGCTTCATACACACTACCAATCCAAGGTCCCCAAATGGACTTTTAATGTAACCCCCTTAACCCGGCCTAGACGGTTGACCCGAATTAAGAAAGTCACACGGGGAAAACCAAAGTCAACCCGAAAGTCAACCTTGATTAACGACCATTTTTTTTCTTTTTAATCTTATCTAGATGCACATTAACCCTAATTGTGATCACACAAACAACATACTCAAAGAACACAAACATCAGAGATCAAACAGGGACCCAATTGAACAAATTACAAGATTAGGGACCAATTTGTAAATTCTGGTAAATATGAGGACTTAGTCCAAAATTAAAGTTACCATCTTGAAATTAGTCAGGTTCCATGCTTCCCTGTGAAATTTCAGCTCAAAAGGACATCCCAAACTCATACAATTGAACAAACAAGATTCAGGACCAAAACGTAAACAAAACAAAACATATAAAGATACTTTCAACCGAATTAACGGTCAGGTATCGATACGCCTGGTGTCGTATCGATACGCGGGGAAGGCAGTAACCAAACTCCAGAGACGGTATCGATACGAGTTCCCGCGTTTCGATACGGCATTCATACGGTACCGATACCCACACAACCGTACCGATACGCCTGGGCAGGAATGAGCATACTTGGCTCAGGCGTATCGATACGCAAGCCCGAGTACCGATACCCCTGCCTGAAATCGACTCAAAATCAACAATATACATGCTTCAAACTTCAATTAAACATCACCAAATCATACCACATAATCTATCAACATGCAGAGATCATAATTGCATCACCAATTCAACATATAACCATCACATATGAAAAGCCCCAATTTTAATGGCCTGCTTCCTACTTAAGCTAACCATTCATGCATAAACCTTCATAACCAAGCATATAAGAGTCCAATCCAAAACCAGCAATCTCAACAACATTCAACATACTTAGGGAGTTCCAACATCTCCCAAAAACACACTCATAGGTCCCCCATTGCCAAATCACCCCAAAAGCTAAAAGTACTTATAAAACCTTCATACATTGAGCTTTACTTGAACTTGATTGCTTGCCCCTTCTTGCTGCCCTTCAAGGTACTCTAATGCTCTGCATTATTGAATTAAGAAAACGAGAGAGCGTAAGCAAAAGCTTAGTGAGGAGTGCTCTTTAAAAACCATTCAATAATGCAATTTAAAACATTTACAAACATACTTATAATTAACCTTTGTGCATGCTCAAAGCATACTTTAAATCAAGCAACCCCATGCTTCAAAATAACATTTAAACAAGCATCTCATGCTTCAACATAATCATTTAAACAAGCAACTCATGCTTCACAATGTACTTTACATGTCATATTGACTCAAGTGATACATTTCATTTATTAAAACAAGTTCACAACTTTCCCCAAGGACTTTTAAACACCTTGGCCCCAAGGACTTTTAAACACCTTGGCCATGGACTTTTAAACACCATGAATAAGGACCACACAAGGACTTTTAACCACCTTTGTGTCCAATGCTTGAATCACCCCAAGGACTTTTAAACACCTTGGCCCCAAGGACTTTTAAACACCTTGGCCCCATGGACTTTTAAACACCATGGAAAGGAGCACCTAAGGACTTTTAACCACCTTAGTGTCCGCAACAAGAACCATCCAAGGACTTTTAACCACCTTGATGTTCTTAGGTAACAAGGCTCACTCAAGGACTTTTAACCACCTTAGTGACCTTCACTTTTATAAACCATCACTTGCCAATATACATCTTATACATCATATAATCCACTGTTTTAAAGCATTAAACCAAGCCATTTCATCATGCATTTCAAAGCATCAAACCACATTATTTCAATGTATAAAATCAAGGAACTCCTACCTAGAGTTACCTTCAACACATGGCTTAAAACATCAGCAAATATCATGCTAAAACATGCTTTCAAAACAGTAATTAAAACATGCAATTCATCATCTTGCATTACATCAAAGTCATGGCCACCACTAGAGAGAAAATCCGAAAACTTACACTTGAGCTTAGCAAAGTTGTTTAGACTTAAACTAAGCTCCCAAAACCTTCAAACCTTGGTTTTAAAGCTGAAAATCCATTTTCACAAATGCACTCACCGATTCCCACTTTGCTTCAAGCCAAAGCACCAAATCAAGCCTCCGGATCAACCATTCTTGGATCCAAGGATGCCTCCCCAAATTGCTTCAATGAAAGCACCTAAACTCGCTGCTCTCACACAACCTCCATTTTCGGCCACCAAACACAACCGAAAATGCATCCAAAACACTTCTAAACAAAGCCCAGCCATAAACCAGCAAAACCTCACTTCCATTAACATCATATAACATCTAAAAACAACCTAACAACATCCTTATACCTCCAGCAACATCAGATCCACAAGATCACCATAAAAACTACCTTGAAACACAAGCTAAACTTAGGAAACTCAACCTATCCGAGATTGCATCAATCAAGACTCATTTCCTTATCAATTTAGAGATCATTTAACATCAAAAACACCTCTCAATTCACAGATCTAACAGACCTAACGAAAATCATGTGAAATCATCAAAATCTTGCATAATTAGCCAAGATCCATAAATCAACTTAAAAGCCTTTAATTAAACATCAATTTAGGATTGAAAACTTAGGAATTTCAGTAAAGAACTTGAAGTTCAGAGGAGAAGGACGTTCTTACCTCCAAACTTGAGTTTCTCCTCTTTTTGGAATGAAAATCCTTGATGAAACTTGTAGCAATTGAAGAGGTTTTGAAGATACAATGATTAGGAATTAAATGAGTGTTGAAAGGAAGAATTTAGGTGAGAAAATCAGAATTAAAACTCTGGAAATGGAGTGTTTGGGTTGAGAGAAAAAGAGAGAAAGAAAATGAGAAGTTAGTTGAGAAAATAGCAAAATGAGATTTCCCTCCTTTATGAAATCTTTAAAATCAGAATTATAACTCAAAATATCTTAGAAAAATCTGGAGAAACTCCCTTTGGGTAAATAGCTCCTTAAAGATTCAAAGTTTCAACCCTTTATAAAACAGCCACCAAACTTGCGAAAATTACATTTTGGTCACTAGCCAAAATGTCACACTTCCAAAACTCATTTTCCAAAATTGATTTCACAGTTCACTTAATTATATTAAAAGATGATTTTAGAACATTTTTCCATATTTTTAATGCAACCCGAACTAGGCTTTCCTAATTTAACCTCTTACGATTCGAACAGCACTTTGACCAACCGGTCAACGCCCAAGACTTCTAAGCCCAAAACCGGGGCGTTACAACTCTCCCCCCCTTAAGAAATTTCGTCCTCGAAATTTACCTGAAGGAAAGAGATAAGGAAACTGCTTCAGCATATCTTCCTTCCGCTCCCACGTGGCTTCCTCAACACCGCGATGCTTCCACAGCACCTTCACCAATTCAATGGTCTTGCCACGAAGAACCTTGCTATCTGAATCCAGAACCTTCACCGGTTCCTCATCATAGGTCAAATCCGGATTCAATTCTACTTCCTCCACAGGCATCACATGCGAAGGATCAGATCTATACTTCCGGAGCATAGAAACATGGAACACATCATGAATCTTCTCCAGCTCCTGAGGTAACCTCAACCGATACGCAACAGGACCCACTCGCTCAACAACCTCATACGGTCCAATGTATCTAGGGCTCAACTTACCCTTCCGCCCAAACCTCATCACCTTCTTCCAAGGCGAAACCTTCAAGAACACACGATCACCCACCGCATACTCTATCTCCTTACGCTTCAAATCCGCGTAAGATTTCTGCCGATCAGAAGCAGCCTTCAACCACTCACAAATGAGCTTCACCTTCTCGGTGGTTCCTTTCAACAAAGCCGGCATCGAAACCAACTTTTGACCAGTTTCAGCCCAACAAAGAGGAGTCCTACACTTCCTCCCATACAGAGCCTCATAAGGTGCCATCTGTATACTCGCCTGATAACTATTGTTATAAGCGAACTCAACCAAAGGCAGATGCTTCTCCCAAGAACCTTGGAACTCTATCACGCAGCATCTCAATATATCCTCCAAGATCTGAATAACTCGCTCAGACTGACCATCCGACTGAGGATGATAGGATGTACTGAAATGCAACCTTGTACCCAAAGCTTGATGCAAACACTGCCAGAAACGCGATGTGAACCTCGGATCCCTATCCGACACGATCGACTTAGGCACACCATGCAGCCTCACAATCTCAGCAATGTACAGCGCTGCCAACTTATCCAAAGAAAACGTAGTATGCACAGGCAAGAAATGTGCACACTTCGTCAAGCGATCCACAATCACCCAAACAGAATTCTTCTTCGATGGAGACAAAGGTAAACCAGATACAAAATCCATGGTAACCCTCTCCCACTTCCATTCAGGGATTTTCAACGGTTGCAACAGACCAGAAGGAACCTGATGTTCAGCCTTAACTCGCTGACACACCAAACACTTGCTCACAAACTCTGCAACATCCTTCTTCAAACCTACCCAATAGTACTCATCACGAAGATCACGATACATCTTAGTACTACCAGGGTGCATAGCAAAAGGACTACTATGACCTTCAGTCAGAATAGCACGCCTCAACTCAGCATCAGCAGGCACTACTATCCGACTACCAAAACACAACACTCCATCCTCATTAAAGCAGAAATCCGAAGGTCTACCCTCCGCGATATCCTAAACATGAGACACCAAGGAATCATCCAACAACTGCTTATCCTTGATCAACTGAACCAATGATGGTTTCACTTGCAACTCAGCAACAAGACCACCATCCCGCGATATACTCAAGCTAGCAAACATAGCTCTCAGCTCAACAGCTACCTTCCTACTCAAGGCATCCGCAACAACATTAGCCTTTCCAGGATGATACTCTATCGTCAGATCATAATCCTTGAGCAACTCCAACCAACGCCGCTGCCTAAGATTCAACTCCTTCTGAGACATCAGATACCTCAAACTCTTGTGATCCGTGTACACCGTACACTTCTCACCATACAGATAATGCCTCCAGATCTTCAGAGCAAAAACCACTGCAGCCAGCTCAATATCATGCGTAGGATAATTGCGCTCATGCACCTTCAACTGCCGCGACGCATAAGCCACAACCTTACCCTCTTGCATCAGCACACACCCCAAACCAACATAGGATGCATCACTGTAGACCACAAACTATTTCCCTGATTCAGGCTGAATCAAGATAGGAGCTTGCGTCAAAGCCATCTTCAACTTCTCAAAAGCCTGCTGTCTCGCTTCTGTCCACTCATACTTAACATCTTTCTGCAACAACTTCGTCAAAGGAGCAGCAATCTTGGAAAAACCATCCACAAACCTTCGGTAGTATCCTGCCAAACCAAGGAAACTACGAACCTCCTGAACAGACTTAGGAACTTTCCAGTTCATCACCGCTTCAATCTTCTGAGGATCGACACGAATCCCCTCAGCTGAGACCACATGCCCAAGAAACACCACCTCTCTAAGCCAGAACTCACACTTGCTCAGCTTAGCATAAAGCTGATTCTCCAACAAAGCTTGCAACACAATCCTCAAATGCTCTTCGTGCTCTTCCTCAGTACGCGAGTACACAAGGATATCATCAATGAACACCACAACGAACTTGTCCAGGTATTCATGAAAAACACGATTCATCATGTCCATGAAAGCAGCAGGAGGATTTGTCAAACCAAACGGCATCACAAGAAACTCATAATGCCCATACCTTGTCCTGAAAGCTGTCTTAGGCACATCCACATCCTTCACCTTCAACTGATAATACCCTGACCTCAAGTCAATCTTAGAGAACACTGCAGCTCCCCGAAATTGATCAAGGAGATCATCAATCCTCGGCAAAGGATACCGATTGTTGATAGTCAACTTATTCAGCTGACGGTAATCAATGCACATCCTCATAGTGCCATCTTTCTTCTTCACAAACAAGACAGGAGCACCCCAAGGCGACACACTCGGCCGGATGAAACCACGATCAAGCAGCTCTTGCAACTGCGTCTTCAGCTCCTTCAGCTCCTTAGGTGCCATTCTATAGGGAGTAATGGACACAAGAGTGGTATTCTCATACAGCTCAATTCCAAACTCCACCTCGCGATTAGGAGGTAAACCAGGCAACTCCTCAGGAAAAACACCAGGAAACTCCTTCACAACCCTAATATCTTGCACCCTCAGCTCCTTTGAACTAGGATTCATCACAAAAGCCAGATAAGCTTCACATCCCTGCCTCAGCATCCTGCTCGCCTCCAAGGTAGAAACAACATTGGCAAGAAACTTCACATTCTCACCAACCACCACCACTTCATAATCATCCGCAAGCTTAAGCGAAACCCGCTTATTCTCACAATCCACAACAGCACGATGCTCAGCAAGCCAATCCATACCAAGGATCACATCGAAACCATAAAAGGGCAACTCCATAAGATCAACATGAAAGACATGCTCTTGAACAACCAAAGGACACCTTCTATAAAGCTTACGAGTCACAACAGTTTCACCAAAAGAACTAGTGACTCTAACACCAACATCCAAAGACTCAACAGGCAAACCAAGCAATTCAGCATGCTCACGCAAAATGTATGAATGCGTAGATCTAGAATCAATCAAAGAAAGCAATGTCAAGGATTGCAAAGTAAAGGTACCTGCAATCACATCTGCATCATTCCTTCCCTCGCGCTGAGCATACACTCTCGCCTGGCCTCCACCCTCAGGCTGAATAGCTACAACATGAGCTACTCCTCGACCACCTTCCTCACGCCTCTGAAAATTACCACGGCCGCGCCCACGACCTCTCTGCGGTGCTGCAACAACAGGAGCACGCTCTTGACCACCAGCCATCCTCGGACAATCTCGCCTCAAGTGGTCAGCAGAACCACAATTCCAGCACTCATAACCAGCTGCTGCAACAGGAGCTTGCACCTCCCTCCCAGCACGAGGACAGTCACGCTTCAAGTGACCACGCGAACCACAAATCCAACAAGCACTAGTGTCAGCTCTAGCATTGCCACCCCTAGCAGGTGCACCTCCACCTCTCTTAGCTGAGGACTGAAACCTCTGATCACGTCCCCTCTTGTTCCGTCCACCTCCGGAACTATACTCAGCAGCCCTCTTCCCAGAACTCGCTCCAGCACCTTTCGCAGACAAACTCAGATTCATCTCTATGTCCTTGGATCGACTAACCAACACATCAAAATCATTGTACTCAGCAGCCAACATGTAGGTCTTTACTTCCGTCACCAAGCCATAACGGAACCTTTCGCACCTCTCTCGCTCATCAGGTATCAGCTCCGGTGCATACTGACTGAGGCGTACGAACTGTACTTCATACTCAGCCACACTCATGCTCCCTTGGGTAAGAGAAATGAATTCACGCTTTTTCTCATCCAGATATCTCACTCCCAGATATCTCCTCTTGAACGCATTCTGAAAGAATGTCCAAGTGATGTCAGCTTCAGCCATTCCCGAGATTGTGGTCGTCCACCACGTATAAGCATCGCCTTGCAGCAAAGACACAACACAACCCAACTTTTGCACATCAGTGCAGCTCATCTGTCCCAAGACACGCTTGGTACTTTCCAGCCAAGCTTCCGACCTCTCAGCTGACATACCCCTAAACTCAGTCCCACCAAGACTGCGCAGACGCTCTAAGGGTAATCTAGCTCCAGCATCTCCCTGATGCCCAGCTCCTTGAGCTCCAGCTACTGCTGCTCGAAAAGCACCCGCAATAGCTTGTACCAACAACGTCATGTCAGGCATAGCTTGCCCCTGACCAACCTCAGGTCCTGCAGCTCTAGCACCAGCTGCCTCAGCTCCAGCTCTCCCTCCCTCAGCAGCACCACCACCAGGCGGAGGAGGAGGTAACACAGCACTACCCGTATTCTCTTCATTCACATTCCCCTCCGGGGTCGTAGCTCTCACGCTACTCCTTAACTCTCTACGTGGTGCCATACTTTTACCATGCATAACAATACAAAAATAAACAGAGTCAGGACCAGCAAGGTAAGCAATTCCAAGTATTCAAGCTCAATTTCTTTCAAAATCAACATCATTTCTTTAGCTTTTGTTTGGCAATGGGTACCCTCATCATGCAACATCACAGCATACATCTCAAAAGCATCATCATCTCAAACCACTGAACATGCTTTCATACAACAAGCATACAAACCAAACATACTTCAATCATGCATTCACACATTCCCAATTACTCGAGAACTTGGCTCTGATACCACCAAATGTAACCCCTTAACCCGGCCTAGACGGTTGACCCGAATTAAGAAAGTCACACGGGGAAAACCAAAGTCAACCCGAAAGTCAACCTTGATTAACGACCCTTTTGTTCTTTTTAATCTTATCTAGATGCACATTAACCCTAATTGTGATCACACAAACAACATACTCAAAGATCACAAACATCAGAGATCAAACAGGGACCCAATTGAACAAATTACAAGATTAGGGACCAATTTGTAAATTCTGGTAAATATGAGGACTTAGTCCAAATTAAAGTTACCATCTTGAAATTAGTCAGGTTCCATGCTTCCCTGTGAAATTTCAGCTCAAAAGGACATCCCAAACTCATACAATTGAACAAACAAGATTCAGGACCAAAACGTAAACAAAACAAAACATATAAAAATACTTTCAACCGAATTAACGGTCAGGTATCGATACGCCTGGTGTCGTATCGATACGCGGGGAAGGCAGTAACCAAACTCCAGAGACGGTATCGATACGAGTTCCCGCGTTTCGATACGGCATTCATACGGTACCGATACCCACACAACCGTACCGATACGCCTGGGCAGGAATGAGCATATTTGGCTCAGGCGTATCGATACGCAAGCCCGAGTACCGATACCCCTGCCTGAAATCGACTCAAAATCAACAATATACATGCTTCAAACTTCAATTAAACATCACCAAATCATACCACATAATCTATCAACATGCAGAGACCATAATTGCATCACCAATTCAACATATAACCATCACATATGAAAAGCCCCAATTTTAATGGCATGCTTCCTACTTAAGCTAACCATTCATGCATAAACCTTCATAACCAAGCATATAAGAGTCCAATCCAAAACCAGCAATCTCAACAACATTCAACATACTTAGGGAGTTCCAACATCTCCCAAAAACACACTCATAGGTCCCCCATTGCCAAATCACCCCAAAAGCTAAAAGTACTTATAAAACCTTCATACATTGAGCTTTACTTGAACTTGATTGCTTGCCCCTTCTTGCTGCCCTTCAAGGTACTCTAATGCTCTGCATTATTGAATTAAGAAAACGAGAGAGCGTAAGCAAAAGCTTAGTGAGGAGTGCTCTTTAAAAACCATTCAATAATGCAATTTAAAACATTTACAAACATACTTATAATTAACCTTTGCGCATGCTCAAAGCATACTTTAAATCAAGCAACCCCATGCTTCAAAATAACATTTAAACAAGCATCTCATGCTTCAACATAATCATTTAAACAAGCAACTCATGCTTCACAATGTACTTTACATGTCATATTGGCTCAAGTGATACATTTCATTTATTAAAACAAGTTCACAACTTTCCCCAAGGACTTTTAAACACCTTGGCCCCAAGGACTCTTAAACACCTTGGCCATGGACTTTTAAACACCATGAATAAGGACCACACAAGGACTTTTAACCACCTTTGTGTCCAATGCTTGAATCACCCCAAGGACTTTTAAACACCTTGGCCCCAAGGACTTTTAAACACCTTGGCCCCATGGACTTTTAAACACCATGGAAAGGAGCACCTAAGGACTTTTAACCACCTTAGTGTCCGCAACAAGAACCATCCAAGGACTTTTAACCACCTTGATGTTCTTAGGTAACAAGGCTCACTCAAGGACTTTTAACCACCTTAGTGACCTTCACTTTTATAAACCATCACTTGCCAATATACATCTTATACATCATATAATCCACTATTTTAAAGCATTAAACCAAGCCATTTCATCATGCATTTCAAAGCATCAAACCACATTATTTCAATGTATAAAATCAAGGAACTCCTACCTAGAGTTACCTTCAACACATGGCTTAAAACATCAGCAAATATCATGCTAAAACATGCTTTCAAAACAGTAATTAAAACATGCAATTCATCATCTTGCATTACATCAAAGTCATGGCCACCACTAGAGAGAAAATCCGAAAACTTACACTTGAGCTTAGCAAAGTTGTTTAGACTTAAACTAAGCTCCCAAAACCTTCAAACCTTGGTTTTAAAGCTGAAAATCCATTTTCACAAATGAACTCACCGATTCCCACTTTGCTTCAAGCCAAAGCACCAAATCAAGCCTCCGGATCAACCATTCTTGGATCCAAGGATGCCTCCCCTATTTCAACACATTAAAGCAGAGGATTAATGCATCATCATGCATTAATTGCTTCAATGAAAGCACCTAAACTCGCTGCTCTCACACAACCTCCATTTCCGGCCACCAAACACAACCGAAAATGCATCCAAAACACTTCTAAACAAAGCCCAGCCATAAACCAGCAAAACCTCACTTCCATTAACATCATATAACATCTAAAAACAACCTAACAACATCCTTATACTTCCAGCAACATCAGATCCCCAAGATCACCATAAAAACTACCTTGAAACACAAGCTAAACTTAGGAAACTCAACCTATCCCAGATTGCATCAATCAAGACTCATTTCCTTATCAATTTAGAGATCATTTAACATCAAAAACACCTCTCAATTCATAGATCTAACAGACCTAACGAAAATCATGTGAAATCATCAAAATCTTGCATAATTAGCCAAGATCCATAAATCAACTTAAAAGCCTTTAATTAAACATCAATTTAGGATTGAAAACTTAGGAATTTCAGTAATGAACTTGAAGTTCAGAGGAGAAGGACGTTCTTACCTCCAAACTTGAGTTTCTCCTCTTTTTGGAATGAAAATCCTTGATGAAACTTGTAGCAATTGAAGAGGTTTTGAAGATACAATGATTAGGAATTAAATGAGTGTTGAAAGGAAGAATTTAGGTGAGAAAATCAGAATTAAAACTCTGGAAATGGAGTGTTTGGGTTGAGAGAAAAAGAGAGAAAGAAAATGAGAAGTTAGTTGAGAAAATAGCAAAATGAGATTTCCCTCCTTTATGAAATCTTTAAAATCAGAATTATAACTCAAAATATCTTAGAAAAATCTGGAGAAACTCCCTTTGGGTAAATAGCTCCTTAAAGATTCAAAGTTTCAACCCTTTATAAAACAGCCACCAAACTTGCGAAAATTACATTTTGGTCACTAGCCAAAATGTCACACTTCCAAAACTCATTTTCCAAAATTGATTTCACAGTTCACTTAATTATATTAAAAGATGATTTTAGAACATTTTTCCATATTTTTAATGCAACCCGAACTAGGCTTTCCTAATTTAACCTCTTACGATTCGAACAGCACTTTGACCAACCGGTCAACGCCCAAGACTTCTAAGCCCAAAACCGGGGCGTTACATTTAAACACCATTTGACCTCAACATCCTAAGGTTCCCATGTATGGACTTTTAAACACCATACAACCTTAGCTTTTCCCGAGGTTCCCATGTATGGACTTTTAAACACCATACAACCTCAACTTTTCCTGAGGTTCCCATGTATGGACTTTTAAACACCATACAACCTCAACTTTTCCCAAGGTTCTCATGTATGGACTTTTAAACACCATACAACCTTGACATACACAAGGTTCGCATGTATGGACTTTTAAACACCATACAACCTTTGCATCACCGATTGGTAGTTGTATAACATCACTAACGAGATCCGGGACACCCTGCACAAGATCCACACATGGGCATTACACCTCCATTGTGATCTTAACAAGCACAAGGTTCTCACATATGGACTTTTAACCACCATATAACCTTTGCTTAACCAAGGTCCTCGAATGGGCATTCCACCTCCATTATGACCTTAACCATCTCGTTAGGATACTTGAAGGGAGTATACCGGTTCACTCTTAACCACTCCACCTCCAAGGCGACTTTATTCACGGTGCACCCAATCCTATAGCCGGCTAACTATATCCGATCAAAGAACCAAGAACCACATACATCACTTGCCAATATAACCAACTTACCATCATTAATCCAATGATTCACATGCATAACCATAGTGCAATAACCATCATTTACCATCATTAATTCACTGTTTTAAAGCATTACACAAAGCCATTAATCATCATGCAATATCATGCATCAAAACCTCAATTTCCATGTACAAAACCAAGGATCTCTTACCTTGAGCATCCTTCACATATGGCTTTCAAAACCAGCATTAAACCATGCTTACAATATGCTTTCTAAACAGAATTTAAATCATGCAAAACACATGCATATTAATCATCAACCACAATTGCTTTAAAAGCCATTTCATAACACAAACCAAGAAAGAAATCCATTTACTTACTCTTGAGCTTAGCAAAGTTGTTTAGACTTTAACTGAGCTCCCAAAACCTCCAAACCTTGGTTTAAAAGCTGAAAACCCAACTTCACTCACCGATACACAAAACAAGGCTAGCCAACAAGCCTTCCAAGCATCCGAAACCTTCCGCAACACCTCTAAAGCTCACGGATCAAACTCCCTTGTTTCAAGCACACAAAAACAGAGCATTAATGCATCTTTATGCATTAAAAACACCAGCAACAACAACACAACTCGCTGCTCATCCCAAATCCAACATTTCGGCTACCAAACACAACCGAAATCACCTCCAAACACTTCCAAAACTTAACCCAGCCAAGATCCATCACTTCTAACCATTTTTAGACATCAATTAACATCCAAAATGATCACAAACACGTCCTTATACCTCCAGGTATAACAGATCACCAAAAACACTCCAAAAACAACCAAAAACTCAAGCCAAACTTAGGAAATTCAACCTATCCGGGATTGCATTGATTAAACCTCAATTTCTAATCAATTTAGCATTCATTTAACATCAATTTGACACCTCAAAACCCTGCTTAAACAGATCACACGAAAATTTCACCAAAATCATCAAATCTTGCATTTTACGCCAAAAATCAATATCTCAATTGAAAAGCCTTTAACAAATCACAAATCAAGGATTGAGAACTTAGGAATTTCAGTAAAGAACTGATAGTTTAGAGGAGAAGGACGTTCTTACCTCCAAACTTGAATTTCTCCATTTTAGAACCAAGAAGCTTGATGAAACAACTTGCAAATTGAGAGGTTTTGTTGATGAGATGATTAGGAATCAAAAGAGAGTTGAAAAGAAAGATTTGAGTGACAAAATCAGAGAAGAAAATCTGGAGAGATGTGTTTGGGTTGAGAGAAAATGAGAGAAAAGGAGAATTGAGAGAAAATAGAAAAGTTAGTTATGAAATGGTAAAATGATTTCCCTCCACATTTCATAAACTTTAAAATCAGAATAAAGCCTTAAAATATCTTAGAAAAATCTGGAGAAACTCTTTTTGGAATAATAGCTCCTTAAAGATTCAAAGTTTCAATCCTTTATAAAACAGTCACCAAACTTTCAAAAATTACATTTTGGTCACTAGCCAAAATGTCAACCTTCCGAACCTCATTTTCCAAAATTGATTTCACAGTTCACTTTTATATATTAAAAGATGATTTTAGAACATTTTTCCATATTTTTAATGCAAACCGAACTAGGCTTTCCTAAATCCACTCTTATATATTCGATCAGCACTTTTACCGAACCGGTCAACGCCTAAAACTTCTGAGCCCAAAACCGGGGTGTTACACAATTGATTAATCTTGAAATGATTTTTAGATTAAAGAGTGTATGAACTCATAATTTATAGAATTGAACATAAGAAAAGTATACATATAAATGTTTTGGTGGGAATTAGAAATTAAAAGGATGTTTATATATGTATATATGTTTGGTGACCGGTTTGTACATGTATTAATATATAAAAGAAATATATATATATATATACATGATATTATTATAATACCTTATATGTATAAGTGGAATTCACTTGGCTATAAAGAGATCCATGTGTCATTGTAAAACAATGACAGCCGGCCAGCTCTAAAGAATTGGATTAACACTTGTTCAAGTGTTGCTATCACCATTTCCCTATCTTCTCCTTTTCATTGTTTTGAACCGGTTACCATAGGCAATAGAGAGAGAAAGCTTAATCACTTGAATTCTAGAAATCTAGAGAGAGAAAATTACATGCATGTGATGGAATTTAAGAGTAAGAGATAATAGAAGTTCATGCATATTGTCATGTAAGTACTAATTCTGTCTATGCACTTATATGATGTTCTTGTTGATATTTGGTTGATGTATTGGTTGTGATATGTTGAAATTCAGGTTTAGAAATATTTAATGATGAGTTATAAGCATTTAGAACAAGTTATAATCATTAAAATGCTGGATATTTGCATGCATGAAGACTAGGATACAAAACTGTCCAGTTTCACACTTTGAATAAACCTTGGATTAAAATGGATTTTTGGCCATATTAGAGTTTGAATTCGAAAAATTTCAGTAGAACAAAGTTTTAGAGGATGAAAAATACTATAAGATAGAGGTCTTACATGACTGGAAAATCTGTTAGATGTAAACTAGTCACTTTCGAAGTGAATATAGAAACTGTCTGAATCAAAATTGAATTTTTGAAATGTTTAGGGGTTATTTTGATGATTATAAAATTTGGAGAATTTCTTATGAAACAGGGGAACTTGGTAACGTATGGTTAGTATAATTTTTAGAGTGATTAATGACTTGGAATTAGTGTTTAATGCCAGCAATATGGTTAAATGACTAATTTGGACTAATCTGGAAAAATGGTAAATTAAGGGACCTTAATGCCCTGGTTTTGAAGCTACTAGAACTTGATAATAATGTTATTAGATGTGTTTAAAATTGGTTAAAAACTCAGAATAAAATGTGTAATGGATCATAGGTTTAATGGTCACTAAAGTTACATATTGTAAACAATGGACATATTAGGCCACTGTAAATGCCTTGTATTAAAGTAGTAAACTGTATTGATGAAGGAATGGGAAAAATATAGCCATACATAGAATTAAAATTGTGTAAATAATATTTCTACAATGGTAAAGAACTCCTAATTTGGAGTTGCGAGTAAAATGTTATGGACAGATTAGTGTAAGGTGCTCAAAACTGCCAGAATTGGGGTAGATTCATAATGCATTGAATTTATATTGGTTTATATGATTGAATATGATTGGAATGAATTCTAATATGTTCTTTATGTTGATTTTTTATTGTTGAAGACCAAATTGGAGAAGAATTGTTAGAGGAATCAAGGCTTGATCATGTTAGCAAGAGGGGAAAAGGCTTGCTAATCAAGGATTCCAACTAAGCTTTGGAGTATTGTGAGTGTGGTTGCCTTTAGGGTTAAGACTAGTGTCTTAACCTCTTCTTTAAATTGTTTGTTGAAATCACAAGATGAATAAAATGAATCTAAGGTATATTGGTAAATTAAAATGGATTTGTAGGAAGGCTAAACGAAATGAATTAAATGATTATGAAATGCTAGTTGTTAGTTACAAGTAGCTAGTGTTTTGAAATGGATTGAAGCGTGAATGATGTGGCCTTTGAAATGGTTGATTGTATGATGTCATGCAACTGTTTTTGAAGCATGAATTGAGTGAAATGTTGCCTAATTCTTGCTGGAAATTAGTGGTTGTATAATCTTACATGAATTAATCAAAATGTGAACATTAGATGATCATTTGACCTTGTTTGATGTTTGTAAACAACTTGGTTGGTTGGCTTAAAGACTTAAAAGACAATATAAGACCTTTGTTGATTAGTGGTCCTTAGGTAGAAGAGCATACCTTAGAGTCATTGAGCTCATTTACATGATCGGGATGGTGGTTAGTCGCCTATAAACCTGCAAGGTTGTTAGTCGCCTTATTATATGATTGGTGGTAAGTCACCATTGATGCTTATGCATCCTTTATACGATAACATGATATGTGATGTTGAGACACCTTGATTCCTTGGGTATCCAATGTTATACGTTATACGATTGACTTGATTACCTAGTCTACTACTCAACCAAGGCAAAACAATAAAATATTTGAATAAGACTTACACAAAAAGTTAAATATTATAAGTGACATGTTATATGTTTTATGTCTTGATATGTGATTTGGGTAGTGACCCATAATGGATAACATGAATTTGGTTATATAATTACGTGATATGTCATATGAATTTACATGATAAAATGAGTTGAATGAATGCACAATGGTACTAGCCTATTCGAATGAAATGAAGAAAATGGAATGAAATGTTTGTTTGACGTGGTTGAATGTAACCATTCGTGAATTGTTTTGATGTGTTTTGATTGAGTATTAAAGTGGATTGGTTGCTTGTATTGAAGCATGACTATTTTCAAGTGTATTTGATGTTACTTGAATGGCAAGTAAACTAGCTAAGCCTACATATGCATGAAGTAAACTAGCTAAGTAAACTTTTAAGCCTAGTTACGTAACCTTACAAGATTAAACAAGACTTTAAAATAAAATGGCTAGTTATAAGAATCACCTCACTAAGTACATATTGTACTTACCACCTCTTATTTCCTTCTTCCAAAACAAACAAGTTTTGGATCTCCGAAAGCTATCTGACTTTAATCCGAGAGCAACACAAGCAAGGAAAACAAGTATGATACTAGCTTTATCTTTAACTCCTAGAATGTGGCTAGTTGCATATAGTTTGTAGACATAGTGTTAAAGTCATGAGATAACTTGTTTTGAAAGTAAGTTATGCATGTAAGACGCTTGATTTTGGGTATGTAAATAACACTCTAAGGGTTTGGTTTGATATGTTTGATGACCATGGTTGTTTGGTTAATATGTTTGATTGAATTTGTATGCTTACAAGTACCGAATGGTTAGGTTAGTAATTTGAATTAAAAGTTAAACAAGATGTTTGATGTTCTTACATGAGTGCTATTGTAAATTAGGCTAATAAGGGAAGTAGTTAGTTAAATTATGATCACATAGTTTCATGATAGTATAATATTAAGGTGATTCAAATGATAATTGGGAATGTATTCATGTTTAAATGGAAATGCCTAATGCTATGGGTCTTGATTAGATGATGTTTAATTGAATTTTTATATGGATGGTGATTGTCGAATGAAATTTGAATGTTTATATGATAAATACATGTTGGTTAATTGGTTGTTTAGTTCTAATTAGATTTGCCGAATGACTTAGGTGATTTTGATTAATGTTTAATGATCATATGATAGAACAAGCCTTATAGTTTCAAATCCAATAGGGGGTAACATGCCTATAAATCTAATCTGTAAAGACTGTCAAGTAACAATCCAAAATGTACCTTTCTCTTGTAATCTTTATGTTCTACCCAAATGTAAGTTTGATTTAAGTTTAGGAGTAGATTGGTTTGGAAAACACGAAGCCTGGTTAGATTGTCAAAACTGAAGATTATACCTACGAGGGTTAGGAAAAGAATCGATCCTACTGATTGATCAAAAATTGACTTCTATATTTGCTTCCATGACCTTACAAGATGAAGTAGATTTCGGTTTACCTAACATGCCTGTTGTATATGAATTTCTTGATGTTTTTGCCGAGGAACTCCATGGTCTACCTCCAACTCGGAAAGTCGAATTTAAGATTGAAGTTTAAACCGAAGCTAATCATGTGTCTATTACGCCTTATCAGATGGCACCTGTTGAACTCAAAGAACTAAAGAAGCAAATTCAAGAACTCGGGGATAAGGGATTCATACGACCCAATATTTCTCCCTGGGGTGCTCTTGTTCTGTTTGTGAAAAAGAAAGACAGTACAATGCGGTTGTGTATCGATTACCGACAATTGAACAAGGTGACTATCAAGAAAAAATATCCTCTACCTAAGATCAAAGATTTGTTCGATCAACTCAAGAATGCAGCTGTCTTCTCCAAGATCGATATTTGATCCAGTTACTATCAAATGAGGGTAAAAGAAGAAGATGTGCCCAAAACTGCTTTCAGAACTTGATACAGCCATTACGAATTTCTAGTGATGACATTCGATTTAAGGAATGCCCCTACTGCATTCATGGACGTGATGAATCGAGTATTCAAGCCCTATCTTGACAAGTTCGTGGTCGTATTCATAGACGACATCCTTGTATACTCTCGGAACAAGGAAGAACATACAGAACATCTCCAAATTATACTTCAAACGCTTCGAGAATGTCAATTGTATGCCAAGTTCTCTAAGTGCAAATTCTAGTTGTCGGAAGTCTCGTTCCTTGGACATATTATTTCAGCCGATGGAATTAAAGTAGACTCGAAGAAAGTTTAAACTATTCTCAATTGGAAACCTCCGAGTAATGTGAGTGAAGTTCAGAGTTTTCTCGGTTTAGCGGGATATTATCGGAGATTTGTAAAAGGGTTCTCGGTAATTGCAGCACCGTTAAACAAACTCCTTCAAAAGAATGAAGCCTTCGAGTGGTCGGAAAAGCAGTAATGAAGCTTCGACCAACTTAAAAAGTGCTTAACTCATGCCCAGTTCTTATCCAACCTGAATCGGGAAAAGAATTTGTTGTTTACAGCGATGCATCACATTTGGGACATGGTTGTGTTATGATGCAAGAAGGCAACGTGATAACATACACATCCCAACAATTAAAGTCACATGAATTAAACTATCCTACACACAATCTCGAGCTTGCGGCCATTGTGTTTGCATTCAAAATTTGGCGGCACTACTTGTACGGTGAAAGGTGCAGGTTATTCACCGATCACAAAAGTCTGAAATATTTACTCATTCAAAAAGATTTGAATCTGAGACAAAGGATGTGGTTAGAATTGCTCAAAGATTATGATCTAATCATAGATTATCACCCGGGCAAAGCCAACGTGGTTGTCGACGCCCTAAGTCGAAAACCGAACCTTGGTAAGATAATCAAAATTCTTGAAAATTTGAAAACGTCTTTTCTTGATGTCTAAGTAAGCATTCGAAACATCTCTTGTAATCCAAGGAAGAGTTTCGAACAATTTCTTGCTAAGCAAGAAAGCTTTCTATGGTAACTTGTTTCCTAAGTAATGAGTTTAAAATGTTTATTGTAGCTTCCTTGGCTATCAATGCATATTTCCGACTATGCAAAGCTCAGA
Organism: Hibiscus tridactylites; assembly: GCA_958450335.1. Taxonomy (NCBI): domain Eukaryota; kingdom Viridiplantae; phylum Streptophyta; class Magnoliopsida; order Malvales; family Malvaceae; genus Hibiscus; species Hibiscus tridactylites. Next base: position 59,334,578 of record OY288273.1, on the reverse strand, counting down.
ATTTTCTCTGTGAACTTCAAATTCAACCCACTCTGATTTCGAGAATCAAAGATCTTCAACAAGTTGATTCAGAACTTCAGAAGATCATATCTAAGCTTGAGTCTAATCCCGACTTCTTTGTTAAGCGGAACAATCTTCTGTATTTCAAAGATAGAATATGTATTCTTAACAATCCGGAATTTCAAGATAAGATTTTAAATGAAGAACACCAAAGTTCTTTTTCGATTCACCCTAGATCAGTTAAGATGTACAAGGATCTCAAGCCCTTGTATTGGTGGCGGGGAAAGAAAACGACTATCAACGACTTCGTTTCCAAGTGTTTGAACTGTCAACGAATCAAAGTCGATCATCGTGTTCCTACAAGATTGCTCCAACCTATTGAATTTCTGCAATGGAAATGGGAACGAATCACAATGGACTTTGTTATTGGTTTGCCTTGCACGCCAAGAAAGAGTGATGCCATCTAGGTAATCGTTAATCGATTCACCATATCTGCCCACTTCATTCCAGTACGAATGAATCTTAGTCTTGAAGCTTTAATCGAGCTATATATCCAAGAAATTATTTGTTTACATAGAGTCCCAATCTCAATAGTCTTCGATCGAGATCCCTGGTTCACAGCTCGATTTTGGAAGGCGTTACATAAAGCTCTCGGAACTAAGCTAAACCTTCGCACAGCCTTCCATCCGCAAAGCGATGGTCAATCCAAGCGAGTAATTCAAGTTCTCGAAGATTTGCTCAGAGCTTGTATTATAGACTTCGGAAAGAACTGGGAGAAATCATTACCATTGGTAGAATTCACATACAACAACATCTATCAGTCGTCTATTAAGATGGCTCCTTTTGAAGCGTTGTATGGAAGAAAATGCCGAACTCCCTTATGTTGGTCCAAACTTGGAGATAACAAGGTGTTAGGACCACAACTGCTTCGGGAAACCGAAGAAAAAGTTCAGACCATTCACTCCCGTTTGAAGCAAGCTTTCGATAGAAAAAAGTCGTACGCTGGTCTGAAGCGTAGGGACATCCAACATTGGAGACAAGTTGTTTCTCAAAGTCTCCCCGTGGAAGAAAGTATTCCGATTCGGCAAAAGAGGAAAGCTAAGTCCTTGGTTTATCGGACCATTTGAAGTAATCGAAAGAATTGGACCTGTAGCTTATCGAGTCGCACTTCCTCCCGAGTTCGATAAGATACACAATATTTTCCATGTCTCGATGCTACGGCGATATAGATCCAATCCAACTCACATTCTTGAGCCTGAAGAAGTCGAACATAATCCCGTCATTTCATACAAAGAAGAACCTATCCAAATTCTTGATCGGGAAGTCAAAAGACTTTGAAAAAAGAATGTTCCCCTCGTCAAAGTTCTTTAGAGGAGTCATAACGTTGAAGAAGCGGCGTGGGAACCTGAGGACACGATGAAGAAGAAATATCCTCATCTGTTCGATTCAGGTAAATTCGAGGATGAATTTCTTTTAAGGGGGGACAAATTGTAACACCCTAAAAGTACCTTAGAAGAAATTCTATGAAATTAGAATCGATAATATAAACAATTGATTAATCTTGAAATGATTATTAGATTAAAGACTGTATGAACTCATAATTTATAGAATTGAACTTAAGAAAAGTATACATATAAATGTTTAGGTGGGAATTAGAAATTTAAAGGATGTTTATATATGTATATACGTTTGGTGACCGGTTTGTACATGTATTAATATATATATATATATATGTGTGTGTGTGTGTGTGTGTGTGTGTGTGTGTGTGATCTTACTATAATATATTATTAATAATTAAAATACCTTATATGTTTAAGTGGAATTCAGTTGGCTATAAAGAGATCCATGTGTCATTGTAAAACAATGACAGCCGGCCAGCTCTAAAGAATTGGATTAACACTTGTTCAAGAGTTGCTATCACCATTTCTCTATCTTCTCCTTTTCATTGTTTTGAACCGGTTACCATAGACAATAGAGAGAGAAAACTTAATCACTTGAATTCTAGAAATCTAGAGAGAGAAAATTACATGCATGTGATGGAATTTAAGAGTAAGAGATAATAGAAGTTCATGTATATTGTCATGTAAGTACTGATTCTGTCTATGCACTTATATGATGTTCTTGTTGATATTTGGTTGATGTATTGGTTGTGATATGTTGAAATTCATGTTTAGAAATATTTAATGATGAGTTATAAGCATTTAGAACAAGTTATAATGATTAAAATGCTGGATATTTGCATGCATGAAGACTAGGATACAAAACTGTCCAGTTTCGCACTTTGAATAAACCTTGGATTAAAATGGATTTTTGGCCATATTAGAGTTTGAATTCGAAATATTTCAGTAGAACAAAGTTGTAGAGGATGAAAAATACTATAAGATAGAGGTCTTACATGACTGAAAAATCTGTTAGATGTAAACTAGTCAATTTCGAAGTGAATATAGAAACTGTCTGAATAAAAATTGAATTTTTGAAATGTTTAGGGGTTATTTTGATGATTATAAAATTTGGAGAATTTTTTATGAAACAGGGGAACTTGGTAATGTATGGTTAGTATCATTTTTAGAGTAATTAATGACTTGGAATTAGTGTTTAATGTCAATAATATGGTAAAATGACTAGTTTGAACCAATCTGGAAAAATGGTAAATTAAGGGACCTTAATGCCCTGTTTTTGAAGCTACTGGAACTTGATAATAATGTTATTAGATGTGTTTAAAAGTGCTTAAAAACTCAGAATAAAATGTGTAATGGATCATAGGTTAAATGGTCACTAAAGTTACATATTGTAAACAATGGACATATTAGGCCACTGTAAATGCCATGTATTAAAGTAGTAAACTCTATTGATGTATGAATAGGAAAAATATGAGACATACATAGAATTAAAACTGTGTAAATAAGCTTTCTAGAATGGTAAAGAACTCCTAATTCAGAGTTGTGATTAAAAGGTTATGGACAGATTAGTGTAAGGTGCTCAAAACTGCCAGAATAGGGGCATTTTCATAATGCATTGAATTTATATTGGTTTATATGATTGAATATGATTGGAATGAATTCTAATATGTGTTTTATGTTGATTGTTGATTGTTTAAGACAAAATTGGAGAAGAATTGTTGTAGGAATCAAGGCTTGATCAAGCTAGCAAGAGGGGGAAAGGCTTGCTAATCAAGGATTCCAACTAAGCTTTGGAGTATTGTGAGTGTGGTTGCCTTTACGGTTAAGACTAGTGTCTTAACCTATTCTTTAAATTGTTTGTTGAAATCACAAGATGCATGAATGAATCTAATCTATATTGGTAAATTAAAATGGAATTGGAAGAAGGCTAAAGGAAATGAATTAAATGATTATGAAATGCTAGTTGTTAGTTACAAGTAGCTAGTGTTTTGAAATGGATTGAAGCATGAATGATGTGGCCTTTGAAATGGTTGATTGTATGATGTTATTCTAATGTTTTTAAAGCATGAATTGAGTGGAAGGTTGCCTAATGCTTGCTGGAAATTAGTGGTTGAATAATCTTACATGAATTAATCAAAATGTGAACATTAGATGATCATATGGTCTTGTTTGATGTTTGTAAACAACTTGGTTGTTTGGTTTAAAGACTTAAAACACAATATAAGACCTTGGCTGATTAGTGGTCCTTAGGTAGAAGGCATTGAGCTCATTTACATGATCAGGATGGTGGTTAGTCACCTATAAACCTGCAAGGTGGTTAGTCACCTTATTATATGATTGGTGGTAAGTCACCATTGATGCTTATGCATCCTTTATACAATTACATGATATGTGGTGTTGAGACACCTTGATTCCTTGGGTATCCAATGTTATACGTTATACGATTAACTTGATTACCTAGTCTACTACTCAACCAAGGCAAAACAATAAGACTTGCATGAAAAGTTAAATATTATAAGTGACATGTTATATGTTTTATGTCTTGATATATGACTTGGGTAGTGGCCCATAATGGATGACATGAATTTGGTTATATAATTACGTGATATGTCATATAAATTACATGATAAAATGAGTTGAATGAATGCACAATGGTGCTAGACTATTCGAATGAAATGAAGAAAATGGAATGAAATGTTTATTTGACATGGTTGAATATAACCATTTGTGAATTGTTTTGATGTGTTTTGATTGAGTATTAAATTGGATTAGTTGCTTGTATTGAAGCATGGCTATTTTCAAGTGTATTTGATGTTACTTTAATGGCAAGTAAACTAGCTAAGCCTACTTATTCATGAAGTAAACTAGCTAAGTAAACTTTGAAGCCTAGTTAGGCAACCTTACAAGATTAAACAAGACTTTAAAATGAAATGGCTAGTTATAAGAATCACCTCACTAAGTACATAGTGTACTTACCACCTCTTATTTCCTTCTTCAAAAACAAATAGGTTTTGGATCTCCGAAAGCTATCTAACTTTGATCCGGGAGCAACACAAGCAAGGAAAACAAGTATGATATTAGCTTTATCTTTAACTCCTAGAAGGTGACTAGTTGCATATAGTTTGTAGACATAATGTTAAAGTCATGAGATAACTTGTTTTGAAAGTAATTTATGTATGTAAAAGTATTGAGTTGTGTGGGGCTCGATTCGTTCAACCGATGTTGCTCACCAAGTGGTGGAGAGATGGATTTTTGGGTGGAAGGGTTGAGGAAGCTAAAATAAAGATTAACACAATGATTTATAGTGGTTCAACCTTCTAACCAAGGTCTACATCCACTACCTTAGCTCCCCACTAAGGATTTTCTCAATCAATCCACTATTGATTCGTCCCCTTTTCAAGGCTTAGGAGGAAACCCTTACAACCAATCAAGCTTTCTACCCAAAGCCTTGATTGAAACCCTCTTTACAAAGAGATAATAAAATGCAAAATTAAAACCCTCTAATAGGCGTTTGTTTGCACAATTAAGCACTCACCCAAAACCTAAAAACACTTGAGCAAATTTGACAATTTAGGCTCACTAGTGTTTGTCTATACAAGAATTGACAATTTAAGCACTAAGGCACTTTTTGATCATTTGATGTTTGACAATATGAGCATTAGTCTTCTCTTGATGCTTGGAGGACCCTTTTATACTCCCAAATGAGTTTGTAGCCGTTACTAGGCGTTGGGATCATATTGTAGCCGTTGAGGACTATAATTCCCACCATTAATGCAGTTCTGCAGCTCCCCATTTCGAAACGCTTGAACCCATTTCGAAATGCTCTTTAAGTAGAAAGAGCCGTTGCAGTTTGTCAGGGCATCCGTATCGAAACACCCCTTTGTCGTTTCGAAACCCGTATCGAAACGCTATAGGTCTGTATCTAAACACCTGCATTTGAAAGTTAGTTGGGAAAATAGCCGTTGGGGTTTATGACCGTTGTGGTCAATGCCACGTAGGCGTATCGAAACGGCATAGCCCGTTTCGAAACACTGGGCAAAAATCCTATCTAGGGAAAGCCCGTTTCGAAACAAGTTTTGAAACATTTTTGCTACTAGAATCCCTTGTTTCGAAACGCCCTAAGGTGTTTCGAAACACCTGGACAGTTTTGTGAAGTTTGGCTTTGAAAAACATGTAAAACCATTTTAAAAACTTCCCTAAACATAATTTCAAGTTGTTTGGACTTTGGAAATGTTTTAAATATTTTTTTTAAATCAATCCAAAACATTTTTCAATTATTATATCAAAACATTAGTTCTACAATCTCCCCCTTTTTGATATAATAAAACTCTCTTGAAAAATTGTTTGGGATTCTCCCCCTTTAACTTTAAAAATGTGAATAAGAGATTGAAGATATGAAATCAAATAAAGCTCCCCCTTATTCATTTTAAATTTCAATTTTTCAAACCATTTCTCCCCATTTTTGTTATATCAAAAAGAATTTAAAACATTAAGTTCAAAGTAACAATAGAGGTAAAATTGACAAAAATAAGAATTTGGTTTTAAAATGGCTCCCCCTTACTCAAAGCATCATAAAAAATGTTAGTCCAACATATATGATCATCTAGTTGACATAAATAAAAATAAATCAAGTAAAATCAAAAGCAACTAGATTTTTACCAACACTTGAACCCAAGGGAGGATGTGAAGCCTTCCTTCTTCAAGTGTTCTTCCTTGTGTGCATGGAGCTCCCCCTCAATGTTTGACTTGTTGAACATCTCCAACACACCTAGCAAAAGACAATCAAGTGATTGTTGGTATCCAAATTGCTTTGGATCCATAAACGTTAGTTGCACAAATTTTAGTCCCCCTAGGAATCCATTTTTCAATGTCATCCTTTTTAATTGAAGTACTAAGTCCTTTTGGGACCCAAATACTTCTAAAACATTTTCCTTTAATAAATCTAGGGGCACTAGATTGTCTAACATAAAAAATTGATTTTCCAAAATTGTTTTTCTTTTCAAGCTCTTTGGAAATCAAATCTTTTTCTTCTTGAACATTTTGAAGCAATTTTTGTAAATCAAAACATTTTAATTCAAACTCTTCAAGTTTTGCTTCAAGTTCAAGTTTGGTTTTAGAAAGCAAATTATTTTGAATTTTTAACTTTGAAATCAATTTATTGTTTTTCAAAATGTGGCTTTTAAAATATGAAACCAAATCATCATAGGCATATTGTAATTCATCAAAGGAATAAGAACATGAAGTAGATGAATTAGAAGTTACCCTTGATTCTTCTTCGATGGCCATAAGGCAAAGGTTGGCTTGTTCATCGTCGATGGAGTCCTCATCACTCCAAGTAGCCACATGTGCCTTCTTCTTATGGCTTGAAGTGCTTGCCCTCTCCTTTCTTTTAGGTTCTTGTTCAAGCTCTCTCAAGGCTTTCTTCATGAACGGGGCACACTTCTTGAAGAGATGAACTATCTCTTCATCTTCATCCCCCTCTTCACTTGAGTAGACATGATGGCAAGTGGAGGATTTGAGAGCCATGACACTTGCATTGATGCCTAGCCCTTTGATTTTCTTCTCTCCTATAGCTCTAATTTCTTCCCTCTTCTTCTCATCCTCTTTGTTCTTCTTCATGATTTGATGAGTAAGGAGTGACCCCATAAATTCATCAAACTTCAAAGTCTTCAAATTCTTTGCTTCGATGATGGCGGTCCTCTTTGAGTCCCAAGACTCGGGAAATGAGTAGATGAGCTTTCGAACAAGCTTTTCCTCCGGGATGGCTTCTCCATAGCCTTTGAGACCATTGGTGATAGTGGAGAACCTATCAAACGTCTTCTCGATGTTCTCTTCTGGATCCATTTTGAAGTTCTCATACTCTAGGGTTAGGAGCCCAATCTTGGTCTCCTTGACTTCATTGGTTCCCTCGTATGTGACTTCAAGCTTGTCCCATACCTCCTTGGCACTCTCACAAGAAGACATCTTCTCATAGATGGATGGACCAAATGCACAAAATAGAATGTGCAAGGCTTTGCAATTTAGCTCCATCTTCTTGCGATCGTCGGCACTCCACTCCGCTTTACTTCTTTGAGGCACGAATGGATCATCTTCAACTACATCCCATAGCTTGTAATCTCTTGATTTGATGAAGAACTTCATCTTTGTTTTCCAGTGGGCATAGTGAGTTCCGTCAAAGAAAGGCGATTTGTCGATTGAATGTGCCATTGAGCCGGTTGATGAAAAAGTGATCGAGCTTGCCGTATCTTCTCAATAGGATGTGAATCCCCTTCGATTGAGCCAAGCTCTGATACCAATTGTTGAGTTGTGTGGGCTCGATTCGTTCAATCGATGTTGCTCACCAAGTGGTGGAGAGATAGATTTTTGGGTGGAAGGGTTGAGGAAGCTAAAATAAAGATTAACACAATGATTTATAGTGGTTCAACCTTCTAACCAAGGTCTACATCCACTACCTTACCTCCCCACTAAGGATTTTTCTCAATCAATCCACTATTGATTCGTCCCCTTTTCTAGGCTTAGGAGGAAACCCTTACAACCAATCAAGCTTTCTACCCAAAGCCTTGATTGAAACCCTCTTTACAAAGAGATAATAAAAAGCAAACTTAAAACCCTCCAATAGGTGTTTGTTTGCACAATTAAGCACTCATCCAAAACCTAAAACACTTGAGCAAATTTGACAATTTAGGCTCACTAGTGTTTGTCTATACAAGAATTGACAATTTAAGCACTAAGACACTTTTTGATCATTTGTTGTTTGACAATATGAGCATTAGCCTTCTCTTGATGCTTGGAGGTCCATTTTATACTCCCAAATGAGTTTGTAGCCGTTACTAGGCGTTGGGATCATATTGGAGTCGTTGAGGACTTTAATTCCCACCATAAATGCAGTTCTGTAGCTCCCCGTTTCGAAACGCTTGAACCCGTTTCGAAACGCTCTTTAAGTAGAAAGAGCCGTTGTAGTTTGTCAAGGCATCCGTATCGAAACACCCCCTTGCCGTTTCGAAACTCGTATTGAAACGCTATAGGCCTGTATCGAAACGCCTGCATTTGAAAGTTAGTTGGGAAAATAGCCGTTAGGGTTTATGATCGTTGTAGTCAATGCCACGTAGGCGTATCGAAATGGCATAGCCCGTTTCGAAACGCTGGGCAAAAATCCTATCTAGGGAAAGCCCGTTTTGAAACAAGTTTCGAAACATTTTTGCTACTGGAATCCCTTATTTCGAAACGCCCTAAGGTGTTTCGAAACACCTGGAGAGTTTTGTGAAGTTTGGCTTTGAAAAATATGTAAAACAATTTTAAAAACTTCCCTAAACATAATTTCAAGTTGTTTGGACTTTGGAAATGTTTTAAATATTTTTTTTAAATCAGTCCAAAATATTTTTCAATTATTATATCAAAACATTAGTTCTACAAAGACGCTTGATTTTGGGTATGTAAATAATGCTCTTAAGGTTTGGTTTGATATGTTTAATGATCATGGTTGTTTGGTGAATATGTTTGATTGAATTCATATTCTTACAAGTAATGAATGGTTAGGTTACTAACTTGAATTAAAAGTTAAACAATATGTTGTATGTTCTTACATGAGTGCCGATTGTAAATTAGGCTAAGAAGGGAAGTAGTTAATGAAATTATGATCACATAGTTTCATGCTAGGATAATATTAAGGTGATTCAAATGATAATTGGGAATGTATTCAATGTTTAAATGGAAATGCCTAATGATATGGGTCTTGATTAGATGATGTTTAATTTAATTTTCTTTATTGATGGTGATTGCCGAATGAAATTTGAATGTTTATATGATAGATGCATGTTGGTTAATTGGTTTTTTAGTTCTAATTAGATTAGCCGACTGCCTTAGGTGATTTTGGTTAATGTTTAATGATCATATGATTGATATATGATAAGTTAAGATAAGGAAAATTCTAATTGGCACACTCAAATGTCTAATTGTCTGATTAATTGAATCGAATCTGCATCGTAACACTCATAGCTCCTAACCTGGGTTAGGGGTGTTACATTACTAGTTTCTGGTGACGTCGTTTGGGTTGACGAATGCGCCTGCTGCATTTCATGGATATGATGATTCAGGTGTTTCATGAATTTTTGGATCAGTTTGTGGTTGTGTTTATTGATGATATTCTCGTGTACTCTCGTACCGAGGAGGATTACGATAAGCATTTGCGAATTGTGTTGCAAGTGTTGTTGAAAATCAGATTTATGCCAAGTTGAGTAAGTGTGAGTTTTGGCTTAGGGAAGTTTTCTTTCTTGGACATGTGGTGTTGGCTGAAGGTATTCGGGTTGATCCATGTTGCGTGTATTAGGGTCGCAATTTAATTGCAAGTATACACGGCGCCAAGTTATAGTATAAAAGATATCGTCTCCACAGGGATTGGTGTTACTTCCAGAAATTATCGTCTTTACTGTAGAAAATTAAAAACACAAGTGAAGGTTTGGTTGAGATAACAACTAAAATAAACAAAGCAAGTAAACTAAAGAGTTGAGTAGATATGATGATAGAGCAGGCCAGATTATGTTGCGTCGTAATGTGGAAGTTGAATGAATCTGTCGTGGTTTTGAATGCAAACGTCAACTTGATTGCCTCGGCAATGGGCAAAGCTACTGCCGTGGCAAGGAACACAGCTACTGCCTTAGCAATTGAGCGACAACCTTCAAGGTTCGGCAAAGCATTATCTATTCATTTTATTTCTAAACTATATGAGATTGCATGTATCATGGTTTTTAAATGGTTCTTGGATAATGAGATTTATACATGAGATTCTATTTTGAGATATGCTTATGATGTTCAAGCATGAGAGGCTTGCATTGAGATTTTGCATTATGGTTAATGTTTGAGATTTGTGATACATGTTTTATAAACGGTGGTTGAAATTTCTTTAAAAGAGATTTTAGTCAAGATATGTATTTGGGCATGATATATAATACATATCTTGGAAATAAATGAGAAATGCTTTGGTTTGAGTTAGCATGAGACTTGAGAAAAATATTTTGATGCATATGGTTGTTATGCATGATTCATTTTGAAAATAAATGGAAAAACACTTATGTTTTGATCAAGCGTGTTTTATTAAATGTTTTGTGAATAGAAGGTTATTATGAAAGCATGAAGCTTATGTTTCGAACGGACATGGTTTATTTAAATGCTTTAGAAAATGGTATGTTTAACTTGCTCTAATATGGATTTCTAATATTTGTTTTGGTTTTAAAACTGTATTGATGTTTTATCCTTTTTGAGCGCACTCACTAGGAATTATATGCTTACGCTCTCTTTTCTTCCGTCAATGCAGTGAATAAAAGCAAATTTAGGGTCGTGGCCCGAGGCACGGTTGATTCCAAGACAAACAAATTCAATGGGTATGGTTATAGTATTATTAATATTGGCATAGATTGTTCTATTTAGGGAATGATAATATGATTGGTTTTATATTACGTTAGATGATGGTTGTAAATGAATAATATGTTGGTTTTATCTTAATGCTTTGTATACTTGATAGTTATGATCAAATGATTTTAATGGTTTAAATAATGATTAGATTGATTACTTGTGTTCAATGAGTGCTTATGGTCACATGCTTTAATTTCTTAATTGATTTATTGCCTATGTCGAGGCTTTGACCATTTGGTACTTTTTGGATATTGCTTTATATTTTTAGGAAGCATGCCTCTAGATTATTTGTATGAAAATGATGTTTTAATAATCAATATGTAATTATTTGAGCATAAGTGTTTAATGATGATATAATATTAGAGGCATGATTAATGTTGTTTGTAAATAAGTGGATAAGTTGTGCTGGAACTCAAATTCCTAAAATGCCTTTTAGTACAGCTCATGTTTCGGTACGGCTGATGGTTAATTCGATTAATGGATTTTACCGAGTTTAGATTCTTTGTAATTTGGTCAACGTATGTTGTTGAATCAATTAAATAGGTAAATGATGTCCGTTTAAATTGAGTTTTTTCAAGCATGTTTTAAATGTATCTAATTGTTGTATGAAGTTGTTAAAAACATGTTAGTCTCTGTATTTTGGTTTTTTACGATTTAGTCCTTATTTTCGTATTTTGTTAAATTGGATGCTTATACGCTATCCGTTGAAGCGGAAATTTGACAAGCTGACATGACATATGATTAATTAAAAATTGGTAACATGAAATTTGTGTAAGTTCATGTAATTATTAAGATTTACATTTGGTCCCTAAAGTACTTATTTTGCAATTGAGTGCCTTATCGATGTTTGAACCGAATGAGAATTGAACCGCTATTGGTATGCACATATTAGGTCTTAATAATGCATCTAGACAAGTTAAAAAAATGGACCGTATTTAGAATAAGAATGTTCAAGTTTCATTTATTGGTATCAGAGCCAAGTTTCAAAACCTCGGACGGATAGAGTTTCACTTGGTTATTTTGAAAATTTTTAAAAGAGTTTCATATGTGATCATGTTATTAATTGCTTATGTTGGGGTTACCGGGGAACACATTGTCTATTACAAATGTTGTTGAGAAAGGTTTTTGCAGGTTTGTCTTGGATCACTTGCCGAGCCTACACTCCAACCATCATGTTTAAACATCGGTAATGAATTTGATTTTGTATGAGAAATGATTTATTCAATAATTACTTCTGAGCTTAGTAAGCATTTTCTGAGTTATCGATGTTATAAGGAAAGTGGTTTTCGATCTTGAGTAGACTTCGAACTTGAGTGACGTTATCCTAGTTAATGAGTTTTTGGGTGGCGTTGGTCTACTGTTTCGAATGTTAAAAGTGGTTATTACCATCGATATTAAAGATATGGATTTTGGAGAAAAGAGTTAGTGAAGTGATGTAAACGGAAATGAGTACATCGTAAGGTGTCGTATGCTTTATAGCAATATCATTCTATGAAAAGTATGCACAAGAAAGCTTCTACCCAGTTTCTAATGAGGATTTGTAGAACTAATGTTTTGATATAATAATTGAAAAATGTTTTGGACAAATTTGGAAAGAATTTAAAACTTGTCTTTAAGTCCAAACAACTTGAAAATATGTTTGAGGAATTTAAAAAGGTTTTTGGCAAAGTTTTTAATGATTTAAATTAGCCAAACTTGACCTTTCAGCAAGCCTTGTACCGATACGGTGTACCCAGTATCGATACACTTTTGCCTAGGTTTTGATTTTGTCAAAACCCGTATAGATATAGGCTTTGCTGTATCGATACGGATAGGGATCGTTTCGATGCGCCCCTTAAGCGTACTGATCCCTGTTTTAACGTCCCCAACAGCTATTTCCCAACAGTCTTTTAAAAGACATACCGTACCGATACGGACTCAAGCATATCGATACGCTTAGGTTGGCAAGAGTTCAACGGCTAGTTTCTGAAGAAGAGCGTACTGATACAGGTCCTCGCGTATCGATACGGAAGGCTCCAGAACAACATTTAATATGGGAAATCAAGTCTCCAACGGCTCCAATTCAACCCCAACGGCTAGTAACGGCTACAAACTCAAGAAAGAGTATAAAAGGGATCTACAAGCATCTAGTAATGGTTAATGCTTCAATTGTAATACAACGTATGATCAAAATTTGTCTTAGTGCTTAATTGTCAATTCCTTGTATAGACAAACACTAGTGAGCCAAAATTATTAGATTTGCTCAAGTGTTTTAGGATTGGGTGAGAGCTTTATTGTGCAAACAAATACCTATTAGAGAGATTTGAGTTTGCTTATCTATATCTCTTTGTAAAGAGAGTTTGATCAAGGCTTTGGGTAGAAAGCTTGATCGGTTTGTAAGGGTTTCCTCCTAAACCTAGGAAAGGAGACGAATAAATAGTGGATTGATTGGAAATCCTTAATGGGAAGCTAAGGTAGTGGATGTAGACCTTGGTTAGAAGGTTGAACCACTATAAATCATCTTGTCTTTATTCGTTTTAGCTTTCACGCCTGTTTCACCCAAAATTCCACTTCTCCACCACTTGGCGAGCAAGAACGGTTGAATGAATCGAGCACCTAAAATCCCAACAATTGGTATCAGAGCTTGGCTCAATTGAAGAGGATTAACATTCTATTGAGAAGATTCGACAAGCTCGATCAACATTTCAAACAACCGGCTGAATGGCGCAATCCATCGACAAACTGCCCTTCTTTGACGAAACACACTATGCCCATTGGAAGATAAGGATGAAGTTCTTCATAAAGTCAAAGGACTACAAGCTTTGGTACATAGTAGAAGATGGTCCGTTCGTACCACAACAAAGCAAGGTAGATTGGATTGTCGACGATCGCAAGAAGATTTAGCTAAATTGCAAAGCCTTGTACATCCTATTTTGTGCATTTGGCCCTAACATCTATGAGAAGACGTCTTCTTGTGAAAGTGCCAAGGAAGTTTGAGACAAGCTCGAAGTTACATACGAGGGGACAAACGAAGTAAAAGAGACCAAGATTGGGCTCCTCAACGTAGCGTATGAAAACTTCAAGAATGATCCAGAAGAGGGCATTGAGAAGATGTTCGATAGGTTATCCACCATCACCAATGGACTTAAGTGCCAATGGACTTAGCGTATGAAAACTTCTAGATGCTCATCTACTCTATTCCCGAGTCATGGGATTCAAAAAGGACCGCCATCATCGAAGCTAAGAATCTCAAAACTTTGAAGCTTGATGAGCTCATGGGGTCACTTCTCACTCACCAAATTATGAAGAAAAACAAAGAAGAGGAGAAGAAGAGGGAATAAATTATAGCTATGAGGGAGAAGAAACTCAAAGGGCTTGTCATTAATACAAATGCCATTGCTCTCATATCCTCCACATGTCATCATGTAGATTCAAGTGAAGAGGAGGATGATGAAGAAGAAATAGTTCATCTCTTCAAGAAGTGTGCCCCTTACATGAAGAAAGCCTTGAAAGTGATTGAACGTGAATCCATGAAAAAGAAGAAGGAAAGCACTTCAAGACGGAAGAAGAAGGCATATGTGGGAAGCTAAGGTAGTAGATGTAGACCTTGGTTAGAAGGTTGAACCACTATAAATCATCTTTTCTTTATTCATTTTAGCTTCCACACCTCTTTCACCCAAAATTCCACTTTTCCACCACTTGGCGAGCAAGAACGGTTGAAGGAATCGAACGCCTAAAATCCCAACAGGATTGTTGGAGTGGTTAAAACGATAAGGTTATGATGTACACTTCAGACAAGGAAGTTGATGTTCGGGATTGAAACCTGACTTGTGATGTTGATTGTTAGGGGGAATTTGGTAGTATCTATAACGTTCCTGCCACGAGGATGGTTAAGGTATGCAATAGGTGTAAAAGCATTGAGTTGATTTTCATCTTTGAAGGTAAGGGTGTGTAGCAGAATCGTGGAATCTGTATTTTAATTAGGGGAAGGTCGCGCAGTTTGTTTATCTTTCCCTTTTGCATCGTCTAGTGGATTTTGGCTTTACGCAATTATGCATATTAATTAAAGGTAGTTGTTTGGGTGTGTTGAGGTTTTGAATATTGGAGTTGATTCTTGCAGTTGAATTGTCAATGAACTGGTTGAATTATGTTTGATGAGCTTAGGGCTTATGTGGTAATCTAAGGTTAAAGAATGTTCCAGTTTTGAATGTCGGTGTTGCCCGAGAATTCATTTATGGCATGTTTTGAGGAAGTTTTCCGTGTTGTCTTATGTTTGCAAAGTTAAGTTTGGTGTTGGGACGTACCTTGGTACGGCTCCTGAAATATTTTTTGTGTAATGTTGAGGAGCATTAAAGAAATGTGTGGGTGGAGATCGTATTGGTAATAATGGTTGGTTTATGGATATGTTTGATTAGAAGTTCTAGTTTTGGAAGCTTCAGTGTGGTTGTTAACGACAATAGTATTTAAGACCGTTTGGTTTGTACGCGTTTAAAGTTATGTCGCACTGATAACGAATGCGCTAGTAGCATTCAGGATTGCGATGAGTTGAGTATTCTATGAATGCTTGGTTTCTTAAGTAGTAAGTGTGGAGGTATTCTCGTCTACAACGGTACCGAGAAGGATCTTGGTCGACAATCATGAATGGTTTAGTAGGCTTTTGTAGTGAAGTGAATGTTTGCTCCTTATTTAGGTAAGTGCAAGTTTGGGCTGGGTGAAAAGGAATATTAGGTCTGAGACTGTTATTAGTAAGTGTGAATAGTTTAACATGCACAGTGCATAAACACTTATATGTATATATTTAAATATGTCAATACATGCATACATTTGGGCATGACATTTGAGGTTTTTCTTACATACACAGAGGCATCTATGAAGGCATATGAGTAATCATGCATGCATTTGTTCACACTTACGAATGACTTTTCGGAGGCTAATTAAGTGATAGTGCAAGCGAGGTAGTTTATATAAGTTAGCTCTGGCGAAGAGATCCTTTGGAGTTTTAAGGTTTTTAGAAGGAGTTAAAGATTGATTCTCAGGAGTTGGAGTTGTTTGAGATTTGAAGCAACCGTGTTTGGTGTCAAAAGTACGTGATCTTTCGAGAATCAGTTGTTAATTATAAAAGTTTGTGGAAGAATCTTATGTGATTGTTGCAACGTTAGCGAAGTTGTGGAAAAATATGTTCTGTTGATGTGGACGTTTAGTGGATTCCATTTGGGAACATGGATTGGGTTTAGTTAGTTAATTAGTTCCGGGTTAATAATCGAATGTGTTTCAAAGGAATATGACAAATGGACATGAGTAATATTTTATAAGGTTAATGAATTGGTTTATCAAATAACAAGAATTATGTTTTTGATAACTTTAAAAAAAAGAAGGAAAAGACAATTTGGTTTTAAAAGTGCTTTTTGTGAATTAAATGGAGATGAGACACATGCTAAGAATCTTTAGGGAGCAAGTGCACCCTTTGTATTTTAACAAACTCAATTTTCTTTTACTTAAAAAAACTACTACCGATAGTTAATATTTTCTCTAAGATATGGGTTTTCTAAATTTTATTTCAAATTAGAACCATTATTTTCGTACCTCTACTTTCCTAAAATGTTTTTTTTCAATGATTAATTGATATATCGATCTTATTTATAATCTATTTTTCATCCAAATGATTTTTAAACTTGAGCGAATCGGTGGGTTTTTGGTTAACAATGTTTTCACATTAGTATGCAAGGGGAAGCTCATTTTGGTTGAACTCCTATCAAGAAAGGTGAGCTATGGTTCCTTATTGACATTCCACACACTTTGTGTCCTTAATCTATTATTTCTATTAACATTTGAGATTAAAATGGATTTAATTGTGTTTAATTGGTTTGTAATAGTTTTAAGAACAACTTATGGTTATGTTGTTCAAACTTAATGATTTCATGATGGTTGAGAAAATTTTGGAAATTGGTTTTATAAGCTTGGAACTAGAATTAATTTAAGTGCCTAAATTGAGATAATTGTTCTTCATGAATTGAGATTGATGCTTGGTTAAGTGAAGCCATTGATGTCGGTTGTAGTTTTGTGGAATTATTGTTGTTTTACGAAGGTTTGTGAATTAAGAATTGTTTGTGAAGGATGATTGGATATTAGAAAAGATTGGTGCAAGCTAAAAACGGTTTTTGTTGTTTTGGCGTTGTTTTGAGGTTGATAGTTAGGTAATGTTTATGCGGATTGAGACAATGAGAAATTGGATATCATATGGGTGGCTGAGTGCCTCTCGACGTTTCTCCGTAGATGAAGGTTGTAGAGAATAGTTTGTAATGGGTGTCGAATCAAGTCTTAATAGACAATACGTAGATAAGTGGGAAGACCGGTTTTGTGGCTTGTTTTATCGAGATGGTTTGAGCTCGAGGGTCTAATTGATGATTTGCCCATGTTTATGTGGTATGATTTGGTTGACCCTTTGTTGTTTTTGTAAAGAGAAAGTTGAGAACGTGTTGGTTCTACCATTGGTAAGGGATGTTTTCGATTGGGTCTCAAGCAAGTAGGTGTTGCTCATCGAGACGATTGAATTTGTGGGAGTTATGTGGTGTAAGTGTATTTGAGAAAGTTGTTGGACGAATGAAGGTTTGTATTTGTTTTGTTCCCTTTCCGTAAATTTTGAGGACAAAATTTCTTTTAGAGTGGGAGAGTTGTAACGCCCCGGAAGACGGGCTAGAAGATTCAGGTGAATTACCGAAATCAAAATGGATTTTTGGGTTAAGCTTTAGCTAATTAATTAATTCCAGAAAATAATTCAGGTTAAGTTGATTTTCGATAAATTTATCGTGATGAGTATTTGTGAAAAATATATTTAATAAGTTTCATAAAAGATGAAATTAAGTTTGAATAATTTTAATTGAGTTGTTTTAATATTAATTAAATGGTGACTATTTTACAAAAGGTTGTAAAATATTATTAATGACATTCTTGTAAAAATAATTCAAGTTGTGGTTTTATGAGATTATTTGACGCATTTATTAAATAAGGATTTTACCATCTGTTTCTAATTAGAATTTGACGATGGTTATTATTTTCTCAAGAAAAAAAAACTATGTCTAAACTTATCTATGTTCTTCTCTCAAGATTCTCGCAATCACCATTTTTTTTCTTGGATTTTCTTATCTAATTTCTATTCATTTTCTTTCTAAACTATTTCGGGTCAATAGCACACAAGAGATTTTGATTTCTCTCATCTTGTTCAATGGATTCAAGTTGGAAGATTGGAGGAGCAATCTTGATTTTTAATTTCTAATTTATTTGGGTAAGCTTTGATTTCTAATAATCTCATGATTATTTTGTGTTAATTTTCTATCAATTCCATTGTATGAAATGAATTTTAATGGATTGATTTAATTTCTAGATGGTAATGAGTGAATCATGATTTAATTGATGAAATCTAAATCTTTTAATTGGGTTTTGTGTTATTCTTGTGGGTTAGATATAATCTAATATCAATTTTGTGAAATTGATTCCAAAATTAATTTAATTGATTGAGTTTAGATTTGAATTGTTGGATGGGTAATAGGAAGAGTGTTGATTGAGTTATTGGAACGCATATTTGTTTGCATTACAAGTGTTTGAGGAAATTACCTTAAGGAGTGTATAGCGGAATATTTGTTTACCGTGAATTTCACTGTGCGTGGATCTGGGGTAAAAGTATGTTGCGCTTTTGACGTTTGAATAAAAAAAAGGATTCAGGGAAGAAGTAATCATAGTACGCATGGGGGATAACCACTGCTGCCATGTTTCTTTACGTGAATATTTAGTAAAAAAAAAAAAAGGGGGGGGGGGGGGGGGGGGGGGGGTTGAATGGGTTAAAAGTGTGTTGGCATTAGTTTAGTGAAACAGGGCACTGGCGTGATGAGTGGCTACCATTTTATTTTGTATAATTGTTCGGATAAAAAGAAAAGAAAAGCTCCCCTGCAGCAGCGTGAATTGAATGATTCGAATGGTTCCATGGCTGTCCGTGGGGTGCGTACAGGGGAAATGGGTATCGGTCTTTTTGTGAGTTGATGTTCGAATAGTTATGGTTCAAATATTTCTGATAGTGGTGCTATAATAAATTGGATATTTTAGTGTGGTCAAATTTATATTGACCCTTGCATTTTTTTTTTTGCGGAGGATGGCAAGTGTTCGGGCGTTTTGCGGGTAGGCGTCGAGGCGTTGGCGTCGAAACGAAAACAAGTTGGTGAGTGCAAATGTGTTTTGGTAGTATAAAGAGGCTTGAATTATGACTTTGGGAGTTTAGTTAAAGCCTTGCAAACTTAGCTACGCTCAGAAGTAAGTTTTCCTTATTTTCGCATTTTAAATATCGGTTTGATATGAGTCTTGATTTACATGTTTTGATTTAAAAACATGGGTGAATTTACCTTGTAAACCGGAAAGGTTTACCTCAATAAACGACCCTATTTTTTCCTTTTTATCTCGTCTAGATGCACATCATTAGCCTAAGTGTAAAGACTCACAATTAACATCTCAAACAAGCGTCGATTAAGCACTCAATTGAAAACAAACACGTTTTAGGGACCGTTTTGTAATTTTTTGCAATTTACCAGGACTTCTTCAATTTTTAAGTTACCATTCATTAATTAGTCACATTACATGTCACTCTGTCATAACTCAGCTCAAAACGACCATTCAAGCACATTTGATTGCATCCACAACTTTCAGGGACTGAAACGCAAAGAATAAGAACTTCAAGAGATTCTAAACAACTAACTTAACCACTTGGTCTTTTGATACACAGAGCACTGTATCAAAACACTCTGTTTCGGAACACGAGCCTGTATCGAAACACTCTCTAAAACATTTCGGTACATAGAATTCCAGTAGCCAAACCTCACGAGCCTGTTCCGATACACTACGCCCTATTGCGAAATCACATACCTATTTTAGAGACCTCGTTTCGATACAGCCTTAGGCGTATCGAAACACCCGACCTGAAATGTCATATTTTTGCTGGTTTTTTTTTCACTTTCATGTAACCATAAGCATCCAAGCATACTTCTAACTTATATATAACATATCAAAACATCAATTTTAAATCATTCCAAGCATGACCAACATCATTCCATGGTAATTAGCAACATAAGTAAACTATAGATATGTAATCTAGAAAATAAGTCAAGCAAGATACCGAAATGCATAACCACCGGAAGATAAGAGATGAGAAAATTCTATAGCAACCATTTGGAAATCAAAATAGAATGGAAAGGAAAAGATCTCTGGAAGTTTTGAAAGAAAAGAGTGATTGGCTGATGAGAAAAGAGAGAAAATAGAAGTTACGTCGAAATAGATTTTGTAAAGCTTAATCAGTTTTTAACCAAAACTGTTTTAACCTTTTAATTAAATCATAATTAAAACATGTCAATTAATGGAATAGCTGATTATTACAATATTAGCTCCCTAAAAATTCTAAGTTTAAGCTATTTACAATTTAGTCATTAAAAACAATTGTACACTTTTTACGTTTTAGTCACTAACCCAAAATGTAAACCTTTCAAAAGCCATTTCCCAAAATTGACTTTACCATTCACTTTTACATATTTAAAATGGATTTTAGAAATTTTTCTCATAATTTTATCACTTCCCAAACCACATTTTCCCTAAACCAACCCCAAACTAACCCGAATCTCTAGTCTAGGTTCTACAGACCCTAAATCGAACCTTTAAAACTCCTAAGCCCAAAATCGGGGCGTTACAACTCTATCCCCTTAGGAAATTTCGTCATCAAAATTTTACCTGGAGAAAAAGGTGCGTAAACTGCTTCAACATGTCCGCCTTGCTTTCCCACGCGGCCTTCTCAACTCCTCGATGTCGCCACAACACCTTCACAAGTTCAATCGTCTTACCATGAAGAACTTTGCTACCAGAATCAAGAATCTCAATAAGTTCCTCATCATAAGACAAATCCAGTCGCAACTCAATTTCCTCAACTGTCATAACATGCGACGGATCCGACTTATACCTCTGCAACATCGAAACATGAAACACATCATGAATTTTCTCCAACTTGGGAGGCAACCTCAACCGATATGCAACAGGACCAACATGTTCCACAAATTTGTATGGTCCAATAAACCTTGGACTAAGATTACCCTTACGTCCAAACCTCATCACATTCTTTCAAGGTGACACTTCTAGAAACACGCGATCACCCACCGCAAACTCAATCTCCCTACGCTTCAAATCCGAGTAAGACTTTTGATGATCCGAAGCATCCTTCAACCATTCACAAATAAGCTTTATCTTCTTCGTCGTTCCCTTAAGCAAATACAACATGAAAACTAACTTTTGCCCCGCTTCTGCCTAACAAAGAGGCGTCCTACACTTCCTACTATACAAGGCTTCATACGGAGCCATTTGTATACTTGCTTGATAGTTATTATTATAAGCAAACTCCACCAAAGACAACTATTTCTCCAAAGAACCTTGGAAATCTATAACACAACACCACAACATATCCTCAATCACTTAGATAAGTCGCTCAGATTGACCATCCGTTTGAGAATAATACGAGGTACTGAAATTAAGCCATGTACCCAAAGCCGTATGTAAACACTCTCAAAACCTTGATGTAAACCTTGGATCTCTATCCGAAACTATATACTAGGGCACTCCGTGCAAACGCACTATCTTATCAATGTATAAATCCAGCAACTTATCCAAAGTATACGTAGTATGCACAACTATGAAATGCGCATACTTCGTAAAATGGTATACAATCACCCAAATAGATTTCTTTTTCGATGGAGTCAAAGGCAAACCAGACTCAAAATCTATCGTAATCCTCTCCCATTTTCATTCTGGTATCTTCAAAGGTTGCAACAGTCCGAAAGGAAATTGATGCTTAGCTTTCACGCGTTGACAAATCATACACTTACTCACAAAATAAGCAACATCCTTCTTCAACCCAACCCAACAGTACTCATCCTTCAATCCACGATACATCTTAGTTCTACCAGGATGCATAGAAAAAGGGCTACTATGCGCCTCAGTCAGAATAGTGCGCCTCCACCCATCATCATCCGGTACAACTATTCGGCTTTTTAAACACAAGACACTGTCATCATTAAAACAAAAGTCTGTTGTATTACCATCCGCTATATCCTGAACATGCGGTACCAATTAATCATAAAGAAACTGCTTCTCCTTAATCAATTAGACCAAGGAAGGTTTTACTTGCAACTCAGCTATCAATCCACCATCACGCGACACACTCAATCGCGCAAACATGGCTCTCAACTCCATAGCTACCTTCCTACTCAAAGCATATGCCACAACACTGGCCTTACCAAGGTGATACTATATCGTCAAGTCGTAATCCTTAAGCTACTACAACCATCTTCCTTGCCTAAGATTCAACTCTTTTTGAGACATTAAATACTTCAAACTTTTATGATTTGTATAAACCACACACTTCTCACTGTAAAGGTAATGCCTCCAAATTTTCAAAGCAAACACAACCGCGACACGCTCAAGATCAGGAGTAGGATAGTTGCGCTCGTGCACCTTCAAATGTCTAGATGCATACGTCACAACCTTTCCACCTTGCATCAACACACAACCTAAACCAACATACGATGCATCACTATAAACTACAAACTCCTTACCCAATTCTGGTTGAATCAAGATAGGAGCTTGAATCAAAGCTTCCTTCAACATTTCGAAAGCTTGTTGTCTAACATACATACACTGAAATCAAACATTATAATGCCCCGAGTTTAGGTTTGTTCGAGTTAGTTTCATCGGTTTAGACTAGTTTCATGATTTTTTTAAATAAAAGGTTTTTTGAAGGATAAAAATTATGGAAAAATAATTTTTAATCATTATTTATATATAAGTGAGTTTTGGTGGAAACAATTTTGGAAAATTGTTTTTGGAGAGTGGACATTTTAGTTTAGAGACTAAAATGTAAAGCTTCGAAACTGTTTTGGTGACTAGTTTGTAAAAAAATCAAAATGTTGAATCTTTAAGGAGCTATTTAGCTAAATCTAATTTCAGACTTTTCCCTTCAATATTTTGGTTTCTAAAATGTTTTAAAAAGAATTTTTTAAAATATAATAAAAGATATTTTGAAAGGTCATCTTCTTTACACAAAAATTGATGTAACCTTTCTCTCAACATTCCTCCCAAAGTGTTTTCATCCAAACAACCTTCTTTGCTCAAGATTTCAAAGGTAAACTCTATTTTACATTGATTTCTCATCATCAAACTTGTTTCCAATGATTTCTCTCTAAAACCCAATTATTTTCCTTTAGTTTTCTCAAGGTTCTTCATTAGAAAAGGGGGATTTGTGAGATTTTCGTATGGGTTTTGTTTTCCTGGGTTTGTGAATGTTATTAAAGGTGTTTTTGATGTTAAATAAAGTTGAGATAATGGTTTGATAATGTAAAACCCGAAACTAGTTGAGTTGATAGTTTTTAAGGGTGAAATTCTTGAGAATTTGACTTGGTTATGTGGAAAATCAGTACCTGATGGTTTATTACCTTCGGGTTGATGTTTTTAGTAGTTAATGGATGTGGTTTTGATGCTAATCTTGCCGTGTTTAAGTTGGAGTTTGTTTAGAGTTGATTTATTGATATTTTCGGTTAATTTCGGATATGAATTGATGGGCGATTAATGCTAGATGCTGGGTTTTTGAGTTGCAGCGAGTTTAAGGGCTTGAAATCACTCTAATGCTCTATTTTGAATTGATTAGAAGTAGGGGAACTGGTTTGGGAACTTCGGACGCGATATCGGACGAACCGGAGCTTGAATAAGGTGTTCGACTAACATTTGGGTATTGTTGGTGAGTGGAACTATTTGATAAAGCCTTAACGTGGTTAAAGTCATGCTTTTGGGGGGTTTATATTGAGCTTGAAAGGCCAATCTAAGCTCAAGAGTAAGTTTGGTTGTTTTCGACTAGTTTTGCCTATATTTTGTAGACCATGTTTATGTTATGTTGTTTACATTAAATCCTACTGGTTTCATGCATTTTGTTCTATTTAAATATTTTCACATGCGATCCCATATGCTAAATGGTGTTTTTTAATGAGGTAAATGTGGTTGAGTATATGCCATGAATGGAAATGTGTTATGGAAATGGGATGAGAAATATTGTGCTTGTTGCCGTGAAAAACAGTGGGTAAGCGTTAGGCCTTGATGGGTATATTGACACTTGATGAAATTTTATTACCGAATAGAATTGGTTGACCAATAGGATGAGAGTGCACTATAATGGTAAAGTTGCGTGTGGCCTTAGTGATGTTAGATTCCACTAAGGAAGAGTACGGTGATGGGCATTCCACCGGAAGTTTATATTTACCAGACGAGTGAGTACGATGATGGGCATTCCATCGAAAGTTTTCCAGTGGTCTTGAGCATGGTGATGGACATTCCACCGGGAAGTTATCCGCATATCCGAGTAAAAGTGTTAAAGATGTCAATATACTCATAGTATTTAATTTCCTCGTTATGCTTTTATTGTGTTGATGATGTTATGAAGCTTTTGAGTTAAATGATATATGTGGTTATGGAAAGTGGATGTTACGTCTTGAATTGTGGTTCAAGAATGAGTAAGTTGTGTTGGAAGTTTACCTTAAGAAATGATTTGGAAAGTGGCTTTATTTTTAAATACAAGTAAAACGGTTTTAAAACTGCATTGTTATTGTTGATGTTTTGAGCACCGCTGACAAAGCATTCTTGCTTATGCTCTCTATTTTCCAACAATACAGATCTATAGGACATTCGGTGCAACAAAGAAGCAAGGAGGTGTCCAAGAGTTTATCTTTTGCTCAAGTATGGTTTTGGCATCAAAGATTATTATGTTAGCAATGGGATAGGATCTTTATGCTTTTGGGAGGTTATGTTTTGAGACTCCCTAGGTTAAGACATGTTTATGATGCCTTTTTAGTCTTGTTAATGACCTTGGTATGTTGAATATTGGTTTGGTTTTAAGTTTGGCCTTCTATGTGGTTGCGTTATCGTGTGGAATGTTTGAAGGTTTCCGTTTGCATTTCAAAGCATATTGAATGGGTGTGCTAGGATTATTTGCCTATAGATTGCTTTCTTAATATGTTATAATGTTGTTTAAATCATGTTTGAGTGTCCAAAATTTGCTGCAGCGAGTCTTTTTTTGGTTTGTGTTTCGAAACAGCTGCTACCGTTTCGATATGGTATGCATATTTGGCCTAAATGTCTCGAAACACATAAGGGTCATTCCGAGACCCCAAGACCATTTTCAGGCCTGTATCAAAAAGTGGGGTCGTTTCGATACGCCTCTGTAATATCTGAGGTAGGGGAATCATCCCAGGCATGTTGGTCTCGGAACACGTGAGCCCTGTTTTGGTACGTTTTGCTACTAGAATTGGTGGTTCTGAAATAGGCTTGGTCTGGTCCGAAACGGGTGTCTGTTTTGTTAGTTATGGAATGTTTTGAAGTTCTATTTATTTGCATTTTAGTCCTTAATCGCTGAAAGGGCCAATTGGACTTCGAATAGATGTCCGATTGAGGCAAGGTTTTAACCGTTGCTTGCATGAACATATATGATAATAATGAAGCTTTTAGAAAAGATAAAAAGGTAAAAATAAAATAATAATAATAATAAAGGTTGCTAATCAAAGGGAAGTCTTAGCAGGTTTTCTTCAATTTTCCTCGTGTAGCTCACTTGGTTCGGTCTTGCAACTAGACCGGGCTAAGGGGGTTACATTTGTTGGTATCAGAGCCAGGTTGAGTAGAAGTTGGGAAGGTAAGTGAGGTATGTTTTGAGATGTTTGGGTGTTGATTGTGATGCACGATGTTTGTAAGCATGTTCTTTGGTTTTGATTTTGGTTGGAAAGTAGATAAAGGCACCCATTGCTATAATACTATTAGAGAGAAGTGATTTTGATTAAAAGACTTGAGCGCCTTGGATCCTTGCTTTTTGCTGACCCATATCATTTATGTTGTTTATGTTTGTTGTTGTTAGATTGCATCTCTTGTAAGAATGAGACCGAGAAGAGAGGGCCTACAGTGGGTACTTTGGCGAACGAGAATGTTGGGCATGGGAATGAAGAGAACTTGCCTCCTCTTCCTCCCCTCCTCTCGAGGGTGGTGTTAGAGCGGGTGTCGAAGGTGCTGGACCTCAGGTTTACTAGGGCCATGCCGAGATAGATATGACTCCTCTAATTCAGGCTATAGTCGGGGCTTTTCAAACAGCCATAGCTGGTATACATATTGCAACACTACCTTAGGGTGTAGGGATTGGTTTGCCTTTAGAGCGACTTCGTACTTTGGGCGGAGTTGAACTTCGTAGGTTGTCTCCCAAGGGTTTAGAGGCATGGTTTGAGAGTACAATCCGTATTTTGGGATAGATGAAGTGCTCGGATGCACGTAAGTTGGGTTGTATCGTTTCCTTAATCCAAGGAGATGCCTATGCTTGGTGCACTACCATTACATCTGGTACGCCAGCAGCTGAGGTTACTTGGTATTTTTTTAGGACCGCCTTCCGTAAGAAGTACCTTGGTCCTTGATATCAGAATGAGAAGAAAAGAGAGTTTATGGCCTTGGTTTAGGGCAGCATAACAGTATCCGAGTACGAGGTATAGTTTGTACGTCTGAGTCAGTATGCTTATGAGCTGGTTCCCACTGAGAGGGAATGATTTGATCCTTTCCAATATGGCTTGGTCCAAGAGGTGAAGACCTATATGCTGGCTTTAGACTATGTGGACTTTGATGTTTTAGTCATTGGGGCCAATGATATCGAGTAGAGTTTAGGATTTGTTGCTCGTAGCGGTGGATCTAGTTCATGAAAAAGGCCTGCCGAATGGGATAGACACCATGCCAAGGGGCACAAGGATAGGAAATATCAACCTAACCATAGGCGTGGAGGTGGTAATCTGGGACGTGGCCATCGGAGCCAAGGAGCTATTGTTCGCACACCTGAGTGTGACAAATGCGGAAGACGTCATTTCAGCGAAGGTTGGGGTAATTATGGCTCATGTTGGAACTATGGGTCTCGAGCACATTTGAAACGTGATTATCCGCATCCGGCTAGAGATAGATAAGCTCTGGTACGAGCCGTTGAGCATTATAGAGGCCGTGGGCGCGATCGAGGTAACTTTCAGCGTAGGGATGATGGTTAGAGAAATGTAGCTCATGTGGTTGCTGTACAACCCGAGGATGGTGGACCAGCTAGAGTGTATGCGCATTGCGAGGGCAGGAATAATACAGATGTGATTGCAGGTAACTTCTCATTATAGTCCTTGACTTTGCTTTCTTTGATTGATTCTGACTCTACACATTCATACATTTTGGGTGAGCATGCGAAGATGTTGGATATACCGTTTGAGATTTTAGATGTGGGTATGAATGTCACAAGTTCTTTTGGTGAAACTGTTGTGGTTATGAAGGTATATAAAAGATGTCCTTTGATGGTTCAAGGTCATATGTTTCCAGTGGATATGATTGAATTGTCGTTCTACGGTTTTGATGTGATTTTGGGTATGGATTGGCTTGTGGAACATAAGGCTAAAGTAGATTTTCAGACAAAGCGAGTTTCTTTGAGGCTTACAGATGATTTTGAGGTAATAGTAGTGGCTGAGAACATTAAGTTCTTGTCCAATGTTGTTTCAACTTTAGAGGCTCAGAGGTTGATGGAGAGGTTGAGTTTGCTATAGAGACATGGTTTGTGATTTTCCAAAAGTATTTCTGGAGGAGTTACCTAGTTTGCCGCCTGATAGAGAGGTTGAGTTTGCTATAGAGACATATACTGATTCGCCTCTAGTATCCATTGCTCCATATCGTATGGCGCCTAAAGAGCTGAAAGAGTTGAAGACACAACTTCATGAACTGTTGGATCGAGGGTTCTTTCGTCCTAGTATATCACCTTAGGGTGCACTAGTGCTGTTTGTGAAAAAGAAAGACGGTAGTTTGAGAATGTGTATAAATTACTGGCAGTTGAATAAGTTGACAGTGAAGAATAAATATATTTTACCGTGGATTGACGACATGTTCGGTCAGTTAAGAGGTGCTTCTATGTTTTCTAAGATAGATTTGAGATCCGGTTACTATCAGTTGAAGGTAAAAGATAAAGATGTACCAAAAACAACTTTTCGCACTCGCTATGAGCATTATGAATTCTTGGTGATGCTCTTTGGTTTGACTAACGCACCAACTGCTTTTATAGATATGATGAATAAAGTGTTTCATGAATATTTGGATCAGTTCATGGTAGTGTTTATTGATGATATTTTGATCTATTCTCGTACCAAAGAGGACCACGATAAGCATCTGTGT
The DNA here is from genome assembly GCA_958450335.1 of Hibiscus tridactylites. Classification (NCBI taxonomy): domain Eukaryota; kingdom Viridiplantae; phylum Streptophyta; class Magnoliopsida; order Malvales; family Malvaceae; genus Hibiscus; species Hibiscus tridactylites. The sequence goes on along the minus strand of OY288273.1, from coordinate 59,306,514 downwards.
TTGGTGTTACAGACTTTGTTAGATAATCGACTATATGCTAAGCTGAGCAAGTGTGAATTTTGGATTAGGGAAGTAGTATTCTTAGGGCATGTAGTGTCAGTCGAGGGAATCAGAGTGGATCCCAAAAAGGTTGAGGCAGTTGTGAGTTAGAAACAACTGAAGTTAGTGACAAAAATTCGTAGTTTCTTGGGCTTGATAGGTTATTATCGACGTTTTGTAGATGGTTCTCTAAATTTGCTGCTTATTTGACAAAACTGTTGCAAAAGGATGTTAGCTTTGAGTGGACAAAAGCAAGACAACAAGCTTTTGAAAAATTGAAAGAAGCTTTAAAGAAAGCTTCTGTTTTGGTTCAACCTGTGACATGGAAGGAGTATGTAATCTATAGTGACGCGTCTTATGTTGGCTTAGGTTGTGTACTAATGCAAAAAGGAAGAGTAGTAGCCTACGCATCTAGGTAGTTGAAGGTTCATGAGCACAATTATCCTACACATGACATAGATTTGGCCGCAGTGGTGTTTGCTTTGAAAGTTTGGAGACATTATCTCTACGGTGAGAAATGTACAGTATATACAGATCATAAGAGCTTGAAATATCTGATTACACAGAAGGAGTTGATCCTTAGACAACGTAGATGGGTAGAGTTGCTTAAGGATCATGATCTTTCGATTGAGTACCATCCGGGTAAAGGCAATGTAGTGGCTGATGCTTTGAGTAGAAAAGTGGCAGTTGAGTTGCGAGCAATGTTTGCTACGCTAAGTTTGTCACATGATGGCAGTCTAGTGGCTGAATTTCAAATCAAACCTTCGTTGGTTTAGTTGATTAAAGAAAAGCAGTTGCAAGATTGAACATTGGTACCACATGTGCAAGACATAGCGGAAGGTAAACCGTCAGATTTCTGTTATAGTGATGATGGTGTTCTATGCTTCAAAGGTAAGATTGTTGTTCCAAATTCTGTTGATTTGAGACGCACCATTCTGATCGAAGCTCAAACTAGTTCGTTCGCCATGCATCCGGGGAGTACAAAGATGTATCGCGGTTTGAAAGATGTGTACTATTGGGTTGACTTGAAGAAATATGTTGCTGATTTTGTGAGCAAGTGTATGATTTGCCAACGTGTTAAGGCAGAACATCATTTTCCTTCTGGGTTTTTACAACCTTTGAGAATTCCTAAGTGGAAGTGGGAGAGAATTACTATGGATTTTGTATCAGGTTTTCCTTTGACACCTTCTAAGAAGAATTCTATTCGGGTAATTGTTGATCGTCTTACAAAATGTGCACATTTCTTGCATGTTCATACTACTTATACATTAGATAAGTTGGATAATTTGTACATCAGTGAGATTGTGAGATTGCACGGTGTACCTAAATCGATTGTGTTAGATAGAGATATGAGGTTCACAGCTAGATTGTAGGAAAGTTTGCATAGTGCTTTGGGTACAGATTGAATTTCAGCACTTCTTATCATCCTCAGACTGATGGGACGTCAGAAAGAGTTATAGAAGTAAAAGAAGACATGTTGAGGTGTTGCATTATTGATTATCAGGGTTCATGGGAGAAGCATCTACCGTTAATAGAGTTTACCTATAACAATAGCTACCAAGAAAATATTTAGATGGCACCCTATGAAGCTTTGTATGGCAGAAAATGTAGAACACATGTTTGCTAGGCCGAAGCGGGACAAAAGTTACTATCTTTTCCGGATATGCTTAAGGGTACTACCAAGAAAGTGAAGTTGATATGTGATCGTTTGAAGACAGCTACGGATCGAAAAAAATCTTATGCGGATTGGAAACATAGAGATATAGAGTATGATGTGGGAGACAGAGTGTTTCTGAAAGTTTTCGCCTTGAAAAAAGGTGATGAGATTTTGGAGGAAAGGTAAGTTGAGTCCGAGATTCATTGGTCCTTATGAGATAATTGAACGAGTTGGTCTTGTTGCTTATAGATTGAGCCTCCCACAGGAGTTAGTGAAGATTCATGTTGTATTCCATGTTTCGATGATTCGGAGGTATAAATTAGACTCGTCACATATTATGCCTGTTGAAGAGATTGAATTGAATCCAGATTTGACATATGATGAAGAACTAGTTGAGATCTTAGCTTCGGACAGCAAAGTGCTGCGTGGTAGAACCATCGAGCTGATCAAGGTTAAGTGTCGACAACGAGGTGTAGAAGAAGCCACTTGGGAGAGAAAGGATGACATGAGGAAGCAATTTCCGTATCTCTTTCCGCCAGGTAAATTTTGAGGATGAAATTTCTTAAGTGGGAGAGAGTTGTAACGCCTCGAATTTAGGGTCCTGAAGTTAGCCGAATTTGGTTGTAGGTTCGTTCGAGTTAGTTTCATCAGTTTAGACTAGTTTCCGGATTTATTTTAAATAAAATGTTTTTGAAGGATTTAAATTATGGAAAAATAATTTTTAATCATTATTTATATATAAGTGATTTTTGGTGGAAACAATTTTGGAAAATTGTTTTTGAAGAGTGGACATTTTAGTCTAGTGATTAAAAGGAAAAGCTTCGAAACTATTTTGGTGACTAGTTTGTAAAAGAATCAAATCATTAAACCTTTGAGGAGCTATTTAGCCAAGTCCAATTTCAAACTTTTCCCCTAAATATTTTGGTTTCTAATTTTTTTTAAAATTAATAAAGGATATTTTGAAAGGTAAACATCTTTAAATAAAAATTGACCTAACCTTTCTCTCAACATTTCCTTTCAAAGTGCTTTCATCCAAACAACCTTCTTTACTCAATATTTCAAAGGTAAACTCTTATTTACATTGATTTCTCATAATCAAACTTGTTTCCAATGATTACTCTCTAAAACCCAATTATTTTTCTTTAGTTTTCTCAAGGTTTTTTATTATAAAAAGGGGAAAATCAACAATTAGAGGTGAGATACGTTTTCTCCTCTAATGTAAGGTTCTTTATTGAAATTCCCACGTTCTTAATTCTTTTATAGTGTTTATTTGAAGATTTTATATTGGGTTTGATGGAAATGTGCTTAATCAAACTATTTATTGTGGATTTGTGAGATTTTTTATGGGTTCTGTTTTGCTGGGTGTGAATGTTATTAAAGGTGTTTTTGATGTTAAATAAAGTTGAGATAATGGTTTGATAATTTAAAAACCGAAACTAGTTGAGTTGAGAGTGTTTAAGGTTGAAATTCTTGAGAATTTGGCTTGGTTATGTGGAAAATCAGTAGCTTATGGTTTCTTGCCTTTGGGTTGATGTTTTTAGTTGTTAATAGATGTGGTTTTGATGATAATCTTGCTAGGTTTAAGCTGGAGTTTGTTTAGAGTTGATTTATTGATGTTTTCGGTTGATTTCAGATATGAATCAATGGGCGATTGATGCTAGATGCTGTGTTTTTGAGTTGCAGCGAGTTTAAAGGCTAGAAATCACTCTAATGCCCTGTTTTGAATTGATTAGAAACAGTGGGAACTGGTTTGGGAACTTCGGACGCGATATGGGACGAACCGAGAGCTTGAATTGGGTGTTCTGCTAACATTTGGGTATTGCTGGTGAGTGGAACTATTTTATAAAGCATTAACGTGGTTAAGGACATGATTTTGGGGGTTTAGTTTGAGCTTGAAAGGTTTATCTAAGCTCAAGAGTAAGTTTGATTGTTTTCGCCTTTGTTTTCGGCTATATTTGCCTTGATTTTGTGAACCATATTCATGTTATGTTATTTACATTAAATCCTACTGTTTTCATGCATTTTGTTCTATTTAAATGTTTTCCCATGTTATCCCATATGCTAAATGGTGACTTTTAATGAGGTAAATATGGTTGAGTACATTCCATTCATGGAAATGTGTTATGGAAATGGGATGAGAAATATTGTGCTTATGGTCGTGAAAAATAGTGGGTAAGTGTTGGCCTTGATGGGTATATTGACACTTGATCAGATTTTATTACCAGATATAATTGGTCGACCAATAGGATGGGAGTGCACTGTAATGGTAAAGTCGCGTGTGGCCTTAGTGATGTTAGATTCCACTAAGGAGGAGTACGGTGATGGGCATTCCACCGGAAGTTTATATTTACTAGACGAGTGAGTACGGTGATGGGCATTCCACCGGAAGTTGTCTAGTGGTCTTGAGCACGGTGATGGGCATTCCACCGGGAAGTTATCCGCATATCCGAGTATAAGTGCTAAAGATGTCAATATACTCATAGTATTTAATTTGCTCATTATGCTTTTATTGTGTTGATGTTGTTATGAAGCTTTTGGGTTAAATGATATATGTGGTTATGGAAAGTAGATGTTATGTCTTGAATTGCGGTTCAAGCATGAGTATGTTGTATTGGAAGTTTACCTTAAAATGATTTGGAAAGTGGCTTTGTTTTAAAACTACATTGTTGCTGTTGATGTTTTGAGCACCGCTCACTATGCTTTCTTGCTTATGCTCTCTCTTTTCTAACAATGCAAATCCATAGGCCATTCGGTGCAGCAAAGAAGCAAGGAGGTGTCCAAGAGTTTATCTTTTGCTCAAGTATGGTTTTGGCATCAAAGAATAGTATGTTAGAAATGGGTAGGACCTTTATGCTTTTGGGAGGTTATGTTTTCAGACTTCGTGAGTTGAGACATGTTTATAATGCCTTTTTAGTCTTGTTAATGACCTTGGTATGTTGGATATTGGTTTGGTTTAAAGTTTGGCCTTTTATTTGGTTTCTTTATCATGTGGAATGTTTAAAGGTTCCCGTTTGAGTTTCAATGCATATTGAATGGGTGTGCTAGGATTATTTTCTAATATATTGCTTTCTAAATATGTTATAATGTTGTTTGAATCATGTTTGAGTGTCGAAAATTTGCTGTAGTGAGTATTTTTCTGGTATATGTTTCGAAACAGCTGCTACCATTTCGATACGGTATGCATATTTGGCCTAAATGTCTCGAAACGCATAGGGGTTGTTCCGAGACCCTAAGACCATTTTCAGGCTTGTGCCGAAACGCGAGGTCATTTTGATACACCTCTGTAATATCTGAGGCAGGGGAATCGTCCCAGGCATGTTGGTCTTGGAACAGGTGAGCCCTGTTTCAGTACGTTTTGCTACTAGATTTGGTTGTTCTGAAACATGCTTGGTTTGTTCCGAAACGGGTGTTTGTTTTGTTAGTTATGGAATGTTCTGAAGTTTTGTTTCTTTGCGTTTTAGTCCCTAATCGCTGAAAGGGCCAATTGGACTTCGAATCGATGTTTGATTGAGACGAGGTTTTAACCACTACTTGCATGAACATAAAGGATAATAATGAAGCTTTTAGAAAAGATAAAAAGGTAAAAATAAAATAATAATAATAAGGGGTTCTAATCGAAGGGAAATCTTAGCGGGTTTTTTTTCTGTTTTCCCCGTGTAGTTCACTTGGTTCGGTCTTACAACTAGACCGGGCTAAGGGGGTTACAAACATTCTTTTGCATCAACTTGGTTAATGGAGCAACAATTATAGAGAAACCATTCACAAAACCATTAATAATAACCCACCAAACCAAGGAAACTACAAACTTTCATCACTGATTTAGGCATCTTCCAATTCATCACCACCTCAATCTTATATGGATCAACCCGGATACCTTCGGCTGACACCACATGTCCAAGAAAGACAACTTCTTTAAGCCAAAAATCACACTTACTCAACTTGGCATAAAGCTGCTTTTCCAGCAACACTTGTAACACAATATGCAAATGCTTATCATGATCCTCCACGATTCGAGAGTACACGAGAATATCATCAATAAACACAACCACAAATTGATACAAAAACTCATGATACGCACGATTCATCATATCCATTCATGAAAGAGGCACATTCATCAAACTAAACGGCATCACCAAGAACTCATAATGCACATACCTTGTACGAAAAGCTGTCTTAGGCACATCCACATCCTTTACCTTCAACTGATAATATTCGGATCTCAAATCAATTTTAGGAAACATCGAAGCACCTCGAAACTAATCAAACAAATCATCAATCCTTGGCAAAGGATATTTATTCTTAATCGTCAACTTGTTCAATTGTCGATAATCTATACACATACGCACCGTGCCATCTTTCTTCTTCACAAACAAAACCGGTGCACCCAAAGGTGTAACACTAGGCTTAATGAACCCTCAGTCAAGCAACTCTTGAATTTGCATCTTCAACTCTTTCAACTCTTTCGGAGCCATTCGCTAAGGAGCAATAGACACGAGTGATATTTTCATACAACTCAATGCCAAACTCAACCTCTATGTTCGACGACAAACCAGGCAACTCTTCCGGAAATACACTTAGAAACTCACATACCGTACGTATGTCCTGTACACGCACTTCCTTCGATACTGGATTCATAACATAAGCTAAGAAAGCCTAACAACCAATTCCATCAAACAACTCGGCTCAAGAGTCGAAATAGCATTTGACAAGAATTTAACATTCTCACCCACGATTACCACTTCGTAATCATCAACAAGTTTCAAGGTAACTCACTTAGCACCAAAATCAACCACAACCCTATGCTCAGACAACCAATCCATCCCAAGGATTATATCAAAACCATGGAAAGGCAATTCCATTAAATCAACCGTAAACACATGACCTTGAACAGATAAAGGACATCTTCTAAACAACCTTCTCGTAACAACAATTTCACCAAAGGAACTAGTTACTTGCATCCCCACATTTAACATCTCAACAGGAATATCAAACAAATGTTCATGCTCACTCAAGATATAAGAATGTGTAGAGCCAAACTCAATCAAAGATAACAATGAAAAAGATTGCAAAGTGAAAGTACATGCCATCACATCAGTGCCATTGCGTCCCTCGCGATGTGCGTACACCCTCGCAGGACCACCACCCTCAAGTTGAGCAGCTACAACATGTGCTACAGCTCTCTGATCATCCTCCCTACATTCGAAGCTACCACGAGCGCGCCCACGGCCTCGCTGTGGTGCAACAACAAGTTCTCTAACCTAACCACCTCTGGCCAACAACGGACAATCGCGTCTCAAATGGTCAATCGAACCACAACTCCAATAAGAGTTAGCTGTCACATCCGCAAGAGCCTACACTTCTCAAGCCAAACGAGGACATCCCGGCCTCATATGCTCACGCGATCCACACACCCAACAAAAGTTAAATGCAGATCTGACCTGAGCACCCTGACCATGTGCTTCACCTCCAGGCCTTCCTCCGCCTCGCCTCATGTTAGAGCAAAACTTCTTATCACGGTGCCTCCTATTCTATCCACCTCCAGGACCAAAATCTGCAGCTCTCTTACCTGAGCTAGAACCATCCACACGAAAAGTCAAACCCAAACTCTACTCATTATCCTTGGCTCGCGCAACAAATACATTGAAATCTGTGTAATCAGAAGCCAACATAAAAGTCTTCACCTCTTGCACCGAACCATAACAGAAACAGTCACAATGATGCCTATCACTCGGAAACAACTCAAGAACATACTGACTCAAAGGAACAAACTGAACCTCATACTCAGCCATAGTCATGCTACCCTGAGCCAAAGATATAAACTCACGTTTCTTGTCATCCAAGTATCTAACTCCTAGATACTACTTCTTAAAGGCAGCTTGGAAGAACTCCCAATCAACTTCATTAGGCTCTAAAGCCACAATTACAGTCGTCCACCAACTGTAAGCATCACCTTGCAACAATGAAACAACACATCTCAGCTTACATACATCATTGCACCCCATTTGATCCAAAATCTGGATCGTACTATCCATCCAAGCCTCGAATGCCTTGGGCGAGAAACCATGATATACAACACTGCTCAAACTACGCAAGCGTTCTAAAGGTAACCCTATTTTCCCAAGAGCATGTGCTTGTACTTGCACTCCGGCAACAACAACCTTGAATGCTCTAGTCATCGCCTAAACTAAAGGCGTCAAATTACCCAACACAGGCCCAACTTGCTCATGTTGTCCTTGCTCCTCACCCAGGTGGAGGCAGTGGAGGCGGTAAATCCCCACCAGGAGGAACCTCGTTCTCCTGATTTCCCTACCCTCTGGAAGCAACAATCGTACCAGATCGCAACTCTCTCCTTGGTCCCATTGTGCTATTATAATTAAGGCATGATAATAAAACAAAACAAAACAATCAGGCTAGCTTCAAGCAAGGATCCAAGACTTCCAACTTAATTTAAAACATTTCAACTATAGTAATATGGCAATGGGTATCCCAATTTCCCCCAATCACGACATAAAGCAATCAACATACATATCACAAACATCGTGCATAGCAACCAACCAGATTCAACACACAACATCATCATGTATATAACAATTAACACATACATCACACCCATCATGCATGGCATCAATATCATTTATTCATCATCAACATGAATATAAACAATCACAAAGCAAAGCAAACATCATTATTCACTTTGAATCACATCACATCAACTTACTAATAACTTACAATCATCCCATTCTTTCGAAACTTGGCTTTGATACCACCAAATGTAACCCCCTTGAGCCGGTATGGGAAAAAGACCGAATCGAACGAGTCACACGAGGAATACTAAAGTAAACCGAAAAGGTTTACCTCAATACATGACCCTATTTTTTCCTTTTATCTTGTCTAGATGCACACCATTAGCCTAAGTGTAAAGACTCGCAGCAGAACAGTTAAAATATCAAACAAGCGTTGATTAAGCACACAATTGAAAACAAACACGTTTTAGGGATCATTTTGTAATTTTTGCAATTTACCGGGACTTCTTCAATTTTTAAGTTACCATTCATTAATTAGTCACATTACATGCCACTCTATCATAACTTAGCTCAAAAGGACCATTCAAGCACATTTAATTGCATCCACAACATTCATGTACTGAAACACAAAGAAACAAAACTTCAAGAGATTCCAAACAACTAGCTTAACCGCTTGGTGTTTCGATTCACAGAGCAATGTACTGAAACACCCTGTTTTGAAACAAGTCCTATTGTTTTGGAACACGAGCCCATATTGAAACACCCTCTAAAACGTTTCGGTACATAGAATTCCAGTAGCCAAACCTCATGAGCCTATTCTGATACACCATACCATGTTTCGAAACCCCATGCCCATTTCAAGGACCCCGTTTCGATACAGCCTTAGGCGTATCGAAATTCCTGACATGAAATGTCACATTTTTGCAGGTTTTTCTCACTTTTATGCAACCATAAACATCCAAGCATGCTTCTAACTTATATATAACATATCCAAACATCAATCTTCAATCATTCCAGGCATGATCAATATCATTCCATGACAATTAGCAACATAAGCAAACTATTGACATACTACCTAGAAAATAAGTCAAGCAAGATACCGACATGCATAACCAAGCATAAACCAAATAACAAAGGTCATTTACAACTCAAAAACCACATATAAAACTCGCTCAAAATGGAGTTTGCACAAATCTCCCAAAAACACAACAAATCCTTCATTGCCCTTATTACGTATAGTATAACCGAAACATACTTTTGCAAATGAAGTCTGTTGTGATCCCTTACTACTTGCTGCCTCCAAAACCTCAATTATCTGCCTTGATGGAAAAATGAGAGCGTAAGCACACAAGGCTTAATGAAGAGGCTCAAAAAACAAAACAACATCAATAGTTTAAAACCATTTTCCATGTCCACAACGAAATCCCATATAAATTTCCTAAAAACATCATTTGAAAACCACCATGCCTTTAAAACCATGCACTTTCCTTAACCAAAAATCAGCATATTAAACCTCATGCTACATGTATCATGAATCAACAACAAGTTTCATTGATACACTCAATTTAAGCCTTCCCATGCATAACTACCATATGCAAAGCTTAAAGAGTAAAACATGCATAAACCACATTATGAAACATAAATCATTTCATAATACATCATCCATTATATTGGCTTACAAGTGATAATTAAGTAAGTTCGTATCTTAAAACCACATATCGGGTACACGGATTCAATCAGTGTTCACACAACACTTCAAGCCATCTTAACCGGAATTTGTACATTCACAACCAAAGGTAATATATCAACCGAGTACAATCACAACCCAAGGGGACACCAACCCCATCACCGGTTAGATGCTTAACCCACTAATGAGAGACAAAACACCAACCTCCTTGATCGTTAGGGTACTTGAACGGAGATACGGGACACCAACCCCTCGGCATCCAAGGTGACTTTTTATAGTGATCTCAATCCTGGCTACTATATCCGATACCATTTATAAATCATTTTCACAACATCATTTGCCAATATAATTCACATTTATCCACGTACCTCACAGTTTTCAAAGCGTCATCAATAAATCATTTTCCAAAGCATTAAACCATACTTAAAATCACAAGTATAAAACATATACTTACAAGGATCATTTACCATGTGCATCCTTCAACATCACATTATCAAATAGTAAATCACTTACTTTAAAACATGCTTTAACAGTAGGTAACATGCATTTAAAAATCAAGTGCATAAACAAATCCATAATAGCTCAATCCGAGAGAGAAATTCCTTATACTTACTTCCAAACTTAGACAAGCGTTTCAAGCTTATATCTAAGTTCCCAAAACCACCTTTTAAGCATTTCAAAATTGAAATCCACGTTCTCACTCACCGACACGCGAAACCTTGATTAGACAACGTGAAACTAAGCGTTTGAAGCTCCCAAATCTTCACTGGTTGCTTCTGAAACGTTCTCCCATGCTTTAACCATATAAGAATATAGGATTAATGCATCTCAATGCATGAAAATCTCCAGCAAGCAAACCTATCTCGTTGCCTTGCCCAAATCCACCAAAACACCCATCTGAAACAACCGAAAACATCATCGATTACTCTAGAAACTCAACCCAGCCAAATTCTAACACTTCCAACCCTTTATTATCATTGATTAACATCCAAAATCAATCTATTAACAACCTTATACCTCCAACATCCCCAAAATCACATTAAAACCACATAACCCAAATCTAACAACCTAAAAAACTAGAGATCCAAACAGTTTCGGGATTACCATTGTTGAGTGGATCGAAAGATCGATATGAACCAAGAGGGGGTGAATTGGATTTTTAAGGTTTGGGTGGTGGAAATTGCAAATTAAAAAGATTGACAAGGAATTTTAGAGTTGTTCAAGTTCCAAATGAACTCTACATCCACTACCTTAGCTTCACTAAGGATTTGCAACAATTCCACTAATTGCTCATCCCCTTTTCTAGGCTAAGGAGGCAACCCTTACAATTTTCGGTTAAATTTTCTACTCAAAATTTAACCCAATCCTCACATAAAGGTAACAAAGAATTTGATGGCTAAGATAGTATATCTCAATACAAATTGTATCCCAATTACAAGCACTCAACCCAATTGAAAAAGATAAGAATGAAAATTACAATTGGGGTTTCTAGACAATATGGGAATTTAGCGCAAATGCTTGGATTTGATGTATGGATATTTGCTTTTGGATCAATAGTTGTTGCTGGAGCTTTTAGAGGTCTCTTTTATATCTTCTCATTGATTTCTAGCCGTTGTGGTTGTTGCATTCATCAATAGAGCCGTTGGGGATGTTATCTCACCTCCATAAATGCAGTCGGCAATAACCCGTTTCGAAACGCAGGGTACCTGTTTCGAAACGGACTAAAATAGAAAGAGCCGTTGAGGTGCATTTAAGAGCCCGTTTCGAAACGTGTTGAAGCCGTTTCGAAACACTTTTGCCACTGTCAAGGGTCCTTTCGAAACAACTTGAGCCCGTTTCGAAACACCCTAACGACTTATGAAAATTCAGTTAAAATTATTACAACGGTCATAATTTTTCAAATAAAATGAAGAACCGTTTTGAAACGCTTGAAGCCGTTTCGATACGGGTTCATATGTTCTAAAGTCGTTTCGATATGCATTTCGAAACAGGGGTTGGCAGTGATGAAACCGTTTCGAAACGCCTTAGGCCGTTTCGAAACAGGGACTTGAAAATCACTGTTTCGGCTTTAAACACTTAAAAATATATTTGAAAACTTTATTTTTAACTTTGGCATAATCTTAAATTTATATGGGGATGTTTGAGGACTTAAAAATTTGTTTTGACATTTTCAATTTAGTCCTTAGGTTTTTAGTTATATCAAAATTAAAATATCGGTTTCACAATCTCTCCCATTTTGATATAACAAAACCAAAGTTAGAATTTTTAAGAGTTTTGAAAATTTTGAACATATTCTAACTCCCCCTTAATTTAAGATAGGTTTTTAAAGTTTTAAAAATGTTTAACTTTGAAATTCAAGTTTTAAAACTTAAAAACACTTTGAACATTTAAAACGAATTTTTGTTTTTGGCTCTTAAATTTCTTCTCCCCCTTTTTGTTAGATCAAAAAAATAAGGCTTATAGAGAAGACAAAGGATTAATACTGATAAGCATTAACTAATAAGCACCAATAATATCAATTCATAAAATTAAAATATCCAAAGCATAAATCAACATTAAGTTCAAAATATAATTCCAAACAAAAGATCAAAAGCATAGGTTCCTAAAACATAATGAAACATAAAGATGCAATCTTAAACCTAAAATGCATAAATAATATGATATGATATGAAAGTCCTAGGCCTCGTCACCACCATCAGCATCATCGGAAGTCTCATCATCTCTCTTGACTTGAGAACGGTGAAACTTCGTCCATTGGCCATAAAGAGTAGAGAAGGACAAATCCAAGTTCGAGTGGGAAGTCTCAAGAGATAGGAGGCGATCCTCGACATTTTGCAAGCGAGTGTCGATGGCACCAAAACCCGAAGCTATGCGAGTATCCAAGGCATTGAACCGCTCGGTAATGAGAGCCGTAAGAGCTTCATTGTTTCCAACTTGAACTTGCGATGGAGGTGCAACGGGAGGAAGAGGATCTTCTCTATCAAAAAGTTCCCAAACATCGTTCACATAGCGAAACCCGGACTTGCAAAGAGAGGACTCACCAATCTTGGACTTGTGAGGTTCCGGGGAGTCGTAGGTGCAATCGAGACCAATGGTGCTAAAGATGTGGCTTAAGATCGTGCCATAAGTAAAAGATTTTAACTCATTGGTGTCAATAAGCTTAACATTATTGACCATCTCGGCAAAAATGATCTTAGCAACATTAGGGCGCTCACCACGATGGAAACATTCAAGCCAAAAGTGATCAACTTGACGGATATAAGAGTATTTACCTCCGGAAGGGCGAAGGAACCATGATACCATCAAGTGAAGAAAACGATCGTGCGCATCCAAGGCAAGTGCCGGACCGGTGGTAGTACCAAAGTGACGTTCATTCTCAATTCCTATATTCTTAAGGGAAAAGGTGGACTCCAAGAGAGCAACATTAACAGTGAACTTTTTCCCTAACATGAAAGATTCAATCCCTACAACCTCGGTATTGGTTTCATCATTAATAAGACGAGCATTAGAGTAAAAGATGAGTACCCTATGTTTGTAGCGAATATCCGGGATGCTCAACAAAGGAAGAAGATCCCATTCACTCAAACGCTCGAGGTAACGGAATAGGAATCGCTCGGAATTGAGGAAATCGAGATCAATGACACGTTCACGAAGAACTTCGAAATCCTTGACATATGTGAAACGAGCTCGTATCTCGGTAGTTCGAAGGGATTTCTAAAAGAGTAGAGCTAGATTCGGGCGCATGCTCGACTCACCGGTTTGAACGGACTTACGCTTTTTGTTAGCTTGATCCGACATCCTAAAAACATTAAACAAGCATGTTTTAAAAATTAAGTGTATGCATAGATTTTTAAATTCAATCCAATAATAAATCCCACTTAGGTTTAAAAAAATTAAAACAAAGAAAAATTAAAAAAACAATAAAATAAAATATGACTGCAAATTTTTATATTCGAATAAAAAAATTTAAGATTTTGAATTTTTTTACAAGATATGGAAAACCCAAACATAAAAACATATAAATTATACAAAAATAAAATTTTCTAACCTAAGATTCGAACATAAATTGAAAGAAAAAGAAAAAGAGGAAAAATACCTTAGTTTGGGATTTGGATGAATGGATGAAAATCCTTGCACAATGTTGATCAAACTTCCTTAGACTAGAGTTTTAGAGAAAAACCCCTCAAGATTTGGTGAAAAACAAAGAGGTTTAGAGGGTTTTTTATAGGGAGAAAGTCGGTTTAGGGTTTTTAGGGTTTTGAAGAGTTTGATGTAAAAGTGAATTTTAACATTAAAAGCCCTAAATAAAGCTATCAGCGAAACCGTTTCGGAACAGTCTGGACTGTTTCGAAACGCTAGCACGAGGGTTTGACCGTTTTGAGACTTTCAGCTGACCGTTTCGATACGGTGTTGACCGTATCGAAGCCTCGTTGACTCGTATCGAAACACGTTTCGATACACCCCTTGATAGTAGCAAAAACATTTTGAAACCCTTTGGAGGCGTTTCGTAACGCCCTTCTCTCAGACATGAATTTAAGGCATCCGTATCGAAACTGGTTCACCCGTTTCGATACACCTGGGCCTGGAAGTGCAGATGAGGCTCTAAAAGTGCAGAAAAATGAGTTTTTCTAAGGCCTAACATGCATAAATGACATGAATGAGCAGGCAAACCATATGCAAACATAAACATACTCCCCTAGCTATAAGCATGGATGAAATTAGGAGTCTAAACACATAAACATGGCATTTCACAAGATCAAGCAATTTTAAGCACAAAAGAGGTCCTAAAAGGTCAAGATAGGCTAGCTAAACCTAACTCTCTCCTAAGGGACCAAAAATGCTCTTTGTCTAAAGGTTTTGTAAATATGTCCGCTAATTGATTTAAGATGTCTACATACTCTATAACCACATCTTCTTTAAGGACATGATCTCTAATGAAATGATGTCTTATTTCTATGTGTTTGGTTCTAGAGTGTTGGATGGGATTTTTTGTTAGACATATTGCACTAGTGCTGTCACATTTTAGGGGTATGGTTTCAACTTTAATTCCATAATCTAAGAGTTGTTGCTTCATCCAAAGGACTTGAGCACAACAACTCTCTAAGTATATGTACTCGGCTTCGGTGGTAGATAAGGCTACACTATTTTGTTTCTTAGAGAACCAAGATATGAGCATACTACCTAGGAATTGACAAGTTCCCAAAGTACTTTTCCTATCGATTTTGCAACTCCCATAATCCGCATCCGAATAAGCATGAAGGTTGAAGGTAGAGTCTCTAGGGTACCAAAGACCTAAACAAGGAGTATCTCTAAGGTACCTAAAGATTCTCTTAACGGCTATAAGGTGAAACTCTCTAGGACTAGCTTGAAACCTAGCACACAAGCAAACACTAAACAAGATATCCGGTCTACTTGCGGTAAGGTAAAGCAATGATCCAATCATAGAACGATAAAGCTTAGAGTCACACACTTACCTCCTTCATCTTTGTCAAGCTTTGTAGATGAGCTCATAGGTGTGGCTTGAGGCTTTGCATTCTCCAAGCCAAACTTCTTGAGCATATCCTTTATGTACTTTGCTTGATTGATGAAGGTGTCATCCCTCTTTTGCTTGATTTGTAGGTCCAAAAAGAATGAGAGCTCACCCATCATGCTCATCTCGAATTCACCTTGCATTAACTTAGCAAACTCTTGACAATGACATTCATTAGTAGAACCAAAAATAATATCATCAACATAAATTTGAACTACTAAGATGTCATTTTTATAAAAAGTGTGGTGTCCACCTTACCTTTTTCAAATCCTTTTTCAATTAAAAAGTTTGAAAGTCTTTTATACCAAGCTCTAGGAGCTTGTTTTAAACCATAAAGAGCTTTGGTGAGTTTGAAAACATGATTTGGAAATTTTGAGTCTTCAAAACCCGGTGGTTGTTCCACATACACTTCTTCATTTATAAAACCATTTAAAAATGCGCTTTTAACATCCATTTGAAAAAGCTTGAAATTATGATAACATGCATATGCAAGCAACATCCTAATGGCTTCCATTCTAGCTACGGGTGCATAGGTTTCATCAAAATCGATTCCCTCTTCTTGAGTGTAACCTTGTGCTACTAGTCTAGCTTTATTTCTTACAATGTTACCACTCTCATCTAGCTTGTTCCTAAAGACCCATTTAGTGCCTATGGTAGATTGATTACTAGGCCTATTAACTAATGTCCAAACGTTACTTCTCTCAAATTGATTTAACTCTTCTTGCATAGCCATAATCCAAAAGTCATCTTTCAATGCTTCTTTAATATTCTTAGGCTCTATGCATGAGATAAATGCAACATGATTCATTAATCTAAGAGAAGATCGAGTGGTTACCCCCTTGGATGGATCACCCAAGATTTCACTATCTTTGACATAGTTGAACTCCCTTGGATAGCTCACTTCCTTTTCCTCAAGAGCCAAGTCCTTCAAGGCTTCAAGAGGTGGATCTTGTGTGTCATCTTCTTTTGTTGGAATCTCATCCTCCTTTGAAGTTTGTCCTCCATCAAAGGCATTTATGATTCCTACATCATCATCATCACAAGAATGCTTCCTTGGAAAGAGGTTATCATCGAATACAACATGAATAGATTCTTCTACTACTAAAGTTCTTTTGTTAAATACTCGATAGGCTTTAGAGGTTAAAGAGTAACCTATGAAAATAGCTTCATCACTTTTTGCATCAAATTTACCTAAGTTGTCTTTTCCATTATTTAAAACAAAACACTTGCAACCAAAAGGGTGAAAATAGCTAATGTTAGACTTTTTAGATTTTAAAATCTCATAAGGTGTTTTCTTTAAAATTGGCCTAATCATTACTCGATTTACAATATAGCAAGCGATGTTTGTGGCTTCCGCCCAAAAATATTTAGGTAAATTGTTTTCACAAAGCATAGTTCGAGCCATTTCTTGCAAAGTTCTATTTTTCCTCTCAACTACCCCATTTTGTTGAGGAGTTCGAGGAGCCGAAAATTTGTGGCTAATACCATTTTCATTTAAAAAATCTTCAAACCCTAAATTTTGAAACTCGGTTCCATGATCACTTCTAATATGTGAAATTTTAAGTTCAAGATCATTTTGGGTTAGTTTTGAAAATGTGATGAATTTTTCCAAAGTCTCATCTTTAGTACTTAAAAATAGAACCCAAGTAAATCTAGAAAAATCATCAACAAGTAAAAAAGCATAAGACTTACCACCCAAGCTCATAGTCCTAATTGGCCCAAATAAATCCATATGGATAAGTTGTAAACATCTACTAGTAGAAACATCATTAATGGATTTAAAGGAAGACTTATGTTTTTTACCCTTAGAGCATGCATCACAAATTTTATCATTTGAAAATTTTATCTTGGGTAAACCTCTAACTAGATTAAGGGAAACTAGTTTTTTCTAAAACACTTATGCTAGCATGTCCTAGTTTCCTATGCCACAACCATGCATCATTTTCATTTTGTGCAACTAAGCATGCATGAGATGTATGAATGTCATCTAGATGCACCATGTATATGTTCCCTATGCGATGACCTATGAGCATAATATTATTAGATTTAATGTCAACAATTTTGCATCCATTTTTATCAAATAAAACATTAAATCCTTTATCACACAATTGACTTATGCTCAATAAGTTGTGTTTAAGACCATCGACATACAAGACATTTTCAATAAGAATAGTAGAGTGATTACCTATGGAGCCAATACCTTTAATGTGGCCTTTGGAGTTGTCACCAAATGTCACTACTCCTCCACTTTTTGGCTTTAGATCCATGAATCTACTCTTGTCTCCGGTCATATGCCTTGAGCATCCACTATCAACGTTCCATGAGTTTTGACTTTGTGCTTTGGCCTTGTAGCAATGCTCCCCCTACAAACAAAGATATTAAGCTTTTGTTTTTGGTACCCAAATTATTTTGGGTCCATGAGTGGTAGCTCCCAAAACCTTGGTTCCCTTAGGAATCCAAGATGACATAGCAATAATATTTTTAGATTTTACAAGTTCCTTAGGAACTCATACACTTCTAATTCTTTTAGCTCTACTATGTCTAGGAAAGCTACCTTGTTTGTAGCAGTTAGTCTTTTTCTTAGGTTGGTTTTTTCTTGAAAATCCACCTATTTCATGCTTGACACTACTAACATTTTTAAAAGACTTTTTGAGCTCATTTAGCTCATCCAACACCTTTTGGTGTTCACTATTACATTAAGACAAAAGATTATTAAGGTCAACATTTTCATTTTGGAAGAATTTTAGTTCATCTTTTAACCCTAATATTTTTTTCTCAAATTTTGAATTAGCTTGAGAGAGTGAGTCATTTTTCTCATTTAGTTCCAAAATAATTTTCTTGTTCCTAATGACCGACTCTTTATATTTCTCAACTAATTCATCATAGACCTCTTGTAACTCATCATATGCATCATTCAATTCATCATATGTAAAATCTAAAGTTGATGAGTTAGAGGTTACCATGGAGGAATCTTCCTCAAGTGCCATGAGGCAAAGGTTAGCCACTTCTTGTTCGTCATCCTCCGATGACTCCTCATCACTCCAAGTAGCAAGCTTGGCTTTGAGCTTCTTCTTCTTCTCAAAGCCCTCTTCTTGAGTTGAGGGCACTCTGAACGTATGTGGCCGGGTTGTTTGCACTCAAAGCAAATGATTTGATCCCTTGATTCTTCTTTGTTCTTGCTTTTGAAGTCCATTTTTCTTTGTATTTTTACTCCCCGGTTGGACCTCATAAAGCGTGAGAATCGTTTGTCTATCATAGCCAATTCTTCTAGCTCATCCTCCTCACTAGAAGAGCTCTCTTCATGTAGTGAATCTTTGAGAGCTATTCCCATCTTCTTCTTCTTCTCAACCTCTAGCTTTTCTACTCTTTTCTCTTCTTTCTTCTTTTCTTCTTCTCTTCCTTGCTTCATAATTTCATGAGTAAGGAGAGAACCCACAAGCTCATCAAGCTTTAAAGTTTTCAAATTTTTAGCTTCAATGATGGCGGTTCTCTTCCCATCCCAAGATTCGGGAAGTGAATAGAGTAGCTTCCGGACAAGCTTGTCTTCCGGTATGATCTCTCCAAAACCTTTGAGCCCATTGACTATAGTGGAGAACCGATCAAACATCTTGGACACCGTCTCATCAGGCTCCATCTTGAAATTCTCATAACTAAGATTGAGAATTTCAATCTTAGTTACTTTAACATCGTTGGTTCCCTCATAGGTAGTCTCAAGAGTGTCCCACACTTCTTTGGCACTCTCAATGGATGACACTTTAGAATAGATGTCCGGACCAAATGAACAAAAGAGCATGTGGAGAGCTTTGTCATTTACTTGAATCTTTTTCCTTTCTTTTCCACTCATCTCCACCTTTTTCTTCAAGACCATCTTGCCTTCACCATCTTGCTTCAATGGAATGTAAGGGCCATCTTCAATGACATCCCACACTAAGTAGTCATTTGACTTGATGAAGAGACGCATTCTATTCTTCCAAAAAGAATAGTTATCACCATTGAAGAAGGGAGGCTTTGTAGTGGATTGAGACACATACATGCCCGAACCGGAGGTTGAAGCCATCTCTTGATATTTGATGATCACACTCTTCCAAGGAACTCCTCTTGTGGTTGTTAATCCTCAAAGAGGTAGGCTCTGATACCAATTGTTGAGTGGATTGAAAGATCGATATGAACCAAGAGGGGGTGAATTGGATTTTTAAGGTTTGTGAGGTGGAAATTGCAAATTAAAAAGATTGATAAGGAATTTTAGAGTGGTTCAAGTTCCAAATGAACTCTACATCCACTACCTTAGCTTCACTAAGGATTTGCAACAATTCCACTAATTGCTCTTCCCCTTTTCTAGGCTAAGGAGTCAACCCTTACAATTTTCGGTTAAATTTTCTACCCAAAATTTAACCCAATCCTCACACAAAGGTAACAAAGAATTTGATGGCTAAGATAGTATCTCTCAATACAAATTGTAGCCCAATTACAAGCACTCAACCCAATTGAAAAAGATAAGAATGAAAATTACAATTGAGGTTTCTAGACAATATGGGATTTTAGCACAAATGCTTGGATTTGATGTATGGAAATTTGCTTTTGGATCAATAGTTGTTGCTGGAGCTTTTAGAGGCCCCTTTTATACCTTCTCATTGATTTCTAGTCGTTGTGGTTGTTGCATTCATCAATAGAGCCATTGGGGATGTTATCTCACCTTCATAAATGCACTCTGCAACAACCCGTTTCGGAACGCGGGGTACCTATTTCGAAACAGACTAAAATAGAAAGAGCCCTTGGGGTGCATTTAAGAGCCCGTTTCGAAACGTGTTGAAGCTGTTTCGAAACACTTTTGCCATTGTCAAGGGTCCTTTCGAAACAGCTTGAGCCCGTTTCGAAACACCCTAACGACATATGAAAATTCAGTTAAAATTATTACAACGGTCATAATTTTTCAAATAAAATGAAGAACCGTTTCGAAACGCTGGAAGCCGTTTCGATACGGGTTCATATGTTCTAAAGCCGTTTCGATACGCGTTTCGGAACAGGGGTTGGCAGTGATGAAACCGTTTCGAAACGCCTTAGGCCGTTTCGAAACAGGGACTTGAAAATCACTGTTTCGGCTTTAAACACTTAGAAAAAATATTTGAAAACTTTATTTTTAAGTTTGGCATAATCTTAAAATTATATGGGGATGTTTGAGGACTTAAAAATTCGTTTTGACATTTTCAATTTAGTCCTTAGGTTTTTAGTTCTATCAAAATTAAAATATCGGTTTCACAACCATGATCAAATCTCAATCTCAACATTATTAATCCTCCAAAACATGATTAAAATCAATCATAACCCAACCAAAATAGATTCAATACGAAAATTGCACAAAATCGCCATTTAAA
This sequence comes from Hibiscus tridactylites, assembly GCA_958450335.1. Taxonomy (NCBI): domain Eukaryota; kingdom Viridiplantae; phylum Streptophyta; class Magnoliopsida; order Malvales; family Malvaceae; genus Hibiscus; species Hibiscus tridactylites. Next base: position 59,285,705 of record OY288273.1, on the reverse strand, counting down.
GCTTGATTTAGCCATTTTCATCAAATCAATTATAAAACCTTATTAAGAAACACAATTAAAGAGCCAAATACTTGGGAATTTCATTAAAGAACCTTGATTATAGGAGAAACACGAAAAATACCTCTAATCTCTTGCTATCCCTTCAATTGACAATATTTGATGAAAAATCATCAAGATTCCAATGAGATAAGTTGAGAAAAATCTATAGCAATCTTTTGGAAATCAAAATAGAATGGAAAGGAAAAGATCTCTGGAAGTTTTGAAAGAAAAGAGTGATTGACTGATGAGAAGAGAGAGAAAATGGAAGTTACGTCAAAATTGGATTTGTAAAGCTTAATCACTTTTTAACCTTTTAATTAAATCATAATTAAAACATGTCAATTAATGGAATAGCTTATTATTACAATATTAGCTCCCTAAAGATTCTAAGTTTCAGCTCTTTACAATTTTGTAATTAAAAACAGTTTTACATTTTTTACGTTTTAGTCACTAACCCGAAATATTAACCTTCCAAAAGCCATTTACCAAATTTGACTTCGCCACTCACTTTTACATATTTAAAAAGAATTTTAGAAAATTTTTCATAATTTTATCACTTCCCAAACCATGTTTACCCTGAACCAACCCCGAACTAACCTAGATGTCTAGTCTAGGTTCTACAGACCCTAGGCCCAAAACTGGGGTGTTACATACCTACTGTTTATGCATGATTTGAGAATGATATATACTGATTTTTTATCATATATTGATGATGGATGCTTTGGTGAATGATTCATCAAAACATAGCACATTTCCGAGAAAGACTTTCGAACCACTTACTCTTGAGCTTAGCTAAGTGTTTCAAACTTACACTAAGCTCCCAAGAACACGCTCAAAGTGTTACAAAGTTGGAAAATCCATTTCCACTCACCGATACGCGAAGCCTTTCTCGCCGACACGAAAATTACCCCTCCGGAGCCTCTAACAACGCCTCGTTTGCTCCCAAATCAAGATCCCCTATCTACACAACATTAAAATAGAGATCTAAATGTATTAAAATGCATTTCAACACCAGCAACAATTCACAAACTCGTTGCTCACCCAAACTAGACCAATTTACCCATCCAAAACAACCAAAAACTCAATCGATTGGTTCCTAAACCTAGCCCAACCAAGATACATCACTCCCAAATCATTATAAACATCAAAACACATCAAACAAACAACCTAACCCAACCTTATACCTCCAGCAAGCAAGATTCAACCATTTCACCTCAAAAGCTCACTTAAAACTAACAAGAAACTCAAGGATCTCAAGGATTTCGGGATCTATGTTATCAAAACTTCATTTCAACATATTTACCAACTTAAAACTCAATTAAAATCAATCTATAACAGAGCTTAACAAAACAAATCCGAAAATCAAGATTTCAACCATATTTTTACAAGATTTTGATATCCAATCAAAACTATAATGAAAACTCAACCAAAAACATTAATTAGAATCCAAATATCTTGGGAATTTCAATAAAGAACTTTGATTAGAGGTGGAGAATGGGATTTACCTCCAATCCTTGCTTTCCTCAATGAATGACAAGTTTTCCCTTGCAAAATCTTGAAGAACTAGATAGGTTATCTTGAAAATTGTTTAGGAAATATTGAGAGAGTGCTTGGGAGAAAAGAATTCTGGAGAAAGATGAATGAAAATTGTGTTTGGCTGAAAATGAGGAGAAATTGGTAGTTACGTAATTGAATCACACATTAACCACCCTTTTAATTAATTAAAATAAAAACCATTATAATGTTATTTAATTAAAAACCATTTTAAACACATGTCATATTAAGGAAAGGCTAAATTTTCGTAAAGCCCCCTATTGATTCTAACAATTTGGCTTCTTCTTTAAAAATCACATTTTCCACAGTTTTGAAACTTTACAATTTGGTCACTACTCAAAATGTCACACTACCGAAACTCTTTTTGTAAAATTGACTTGACCAATCTCTTAAACATATTCTTAAAGGATTTTAGAAATTTTACCATAATTTTATCCTATCCCGATCATTGATTTCCTTAAATCAACTTACGCGATTCGAACCGTTGTCTACCGGTCCGGTCCGATGTCTAAAACATCTAGGCCCAAAACCAGGGCGTTACAACTCTCCCCCACTTAGGAAATTTCTTCCTCGAAATTTTACCTAATGGAAAAAGGTGCGGAAACTGCTTCAGCATGTCCGCCTTGCTTTCCCACGTGGCCTCCTCAACTCCTCGGTGTCGCCACAACACCTTCACGAGCTCTATCGTCTTTCCACGAAGAACCTTGCTACTCACATCCAGAACTCTCACTGGTTCCTCATCATACGACACATCCAGATTCAACTCTATCTCCTCAACATGCATCACATGCGAAGGATCCGATCTATACCTCCGTAACATAAAGTCATGAAACACATCCTTAGCTCATAAATGAGCTTCACCTTCTCTGTGGTTCCCTTTAGCATAGCTGGCATCGAGATCAACTTTTTCTCAGTTTCTGCCCAACAGAGAGGGGTTCTGTTGAGTTGTGAGAAGCTCGATTCGTTCAACCGATATGACTCACCAAGTGGTGGAGAGGTGGATTTTTGGGTGGAAGGGTTGTGGAAGATAAAATGTAAATAGACACAATGATTTATAGTGGTTCAACCTTCTAACCAAGGTCTACATCCACTACCTTAGCTCCCCACTAAGGATTTCCAATCAATCCACTATTGATTCGTCCCCTTTTCTAGGCTTAGGAGGAAACCCTTTACACTGATCAAGCTTTCTACCCAAAGCCTTGATCAAACCCTCTCTTACAAATAGATAATAAAAGCAAACACAAATCCCTCTAATAGGTGTTTGTTTGCACAAATAAAGCACTCACCCAAAACCTAAGACACTTGAGCAAATTTGACAATTTTGGCTCACTAGTGTTTGTCTATACAATAAATGACAATTTAAGCTCTAAGACAATTCTTGATCATTTGTTGATTGACGATATGAGAATTAGCCTTTACTTGATGCTTGGAGGTCCCTTTTATACTCCTTGATGAGTTTATAGCCGTTGCTAGCCGTTGGGATTGATTTGGAGCCGTTGAGGACTTTAATTCCCACCATAAATGCAGTTATACAGCTCTCTGTTTCGAAACACTCGAGCCCGTTTCGAAACACCCTTTAAGTAGAAAGAGCCGTTTGCAGTCTGACGTGGACCCGTATCGAAACGCTTTAGTCCGTTTCGAAACACCCGTTTCGAAACGCCTGTCCCCGTATCGAAATGACCTGCATTTAAAAGTTAGTTGGGAAATAGCCGTTGGGGTTTATAACCGTTGTGGTCAATGCCACGTAGGTGTATCGAAACGGCACATCCCGTTTCGAAACACTGGGCAAAAATCTCATCCAGGGAAAGCCCATTTCGATACCCGTATCGAAACGTTTTAGCTACTGGAATCCCTCGTATCGAAACGCCCTAAGGTGTTTCGAAACACCTGGACAGTTTTGTGAAATTTGACTTTGAAAAACATGTAAAACCTTTTAAAAACATCCCTAAAAATAGTTTCAAGATATTTGGACTTTGGAAATTGTTTTAAATACTTTTTTAAATCAGTCCAAAACATTTTTCAATTATTATATGAAAACATTAGTTCTACAATCTCCCCCTTTCTAATATAATAAAACTATCTTGAAAAATTGTTTGGGATTCTCCCCCTTTAACTTTAAAAATGTGAATAAGAGATTGAGGATGTGAAATCAAATAAAGCTCCCCCTTATTCATTTGAAAATTGAATTTTTCAAACCATTTCTCCCCTTTTTATTATATCAAAATGAAATTAAAACATTCAGTTCAAAATAACAATAGAGGTAAAAATATACAAAAATAAGAATTTGGTTTGAAAATGGCTCCCCCTTACTCAAAGCATCATTAAAGATTGTTAGTCCAACATATATGATCATCTAGTTGACATAAATAAAAAATAACAAATAAATGCAAAAACAACTAGATTTTTACCAACACTTGAATTAAAGGGAGGATGTGAAGCATTCCTTCTTCAAGTGTTCTTCCTTGTGTGCATGGAGCTCCCCCTCAATGTTTGACTTGTTGAACATCTCCATCACACCTAGCAAAAGACAATCAAGTAATTTTTGGTATCCAAATTGCTTTGGATCCATGAACATTAGTAGCACAAATTTTAGTCCCCTTTGGAATCCATTTTTCAATGTCATCCTTTTTAATTGAAGTACTAAGTCCTTTTGGGACCCAAACACTTCTAAAACATTTTCCTTTTACAAATCTAGGGGCACTAGATTGTCTTACATAGAAATTTGATTTTCCAAAATTGTTTTTCTTTTCTAGCTCTTTGGAAAGCAAATCCTTTTCTTCTTGAACTTTTTGAAGCATTTTTTTGTAAATCAAAACATTTTAATTCAAACTCCTTGAGTTTTGCTTCAAGTTCAAGTTTGGTTTTAGAAATCAAATCATTTTGAATTTTCAACTTTGAAATCACTTTATTGTTTTTCAAAATGTGATTTTTAAAGTCTAAAACCAAATCATCATAGGCATCGTGTAATTCATCAAAAGAGTAAGAACATGAAGTAGATGAATTATAAGTTACCCTTGAATCTTCTCCGATGGCCATAAGGCAAAGATTGGCTTGTTCATCGTCGGTGGAGTCCTCATCACTCCAAGTAGCCACATATGCCTTCTTCTTATGGCTTGAAGTGCTTGCCCTCTCCTTTTTCTTGGAATCTCGTTTAAGCTCTCTCAAAGCTTTCTTCATGAACGGGGCACACTTCTTGAAGAGATGAACTATCTCTTCATCTTCATCCTCCTCTTCACTTGAGTAGACATGATGGCAAGTTAAGGATTTGAGAGCCACGACACTTGCGTTGATGCCTAGCCCTTTGATTTTCTTCTCTCCCGTAGCTCTAATTTCTTCCCCCCTTCTTCTCATCTTCTTTATTCTTCTTCATGATTTGATGAGTAAGGAGTGACCCCATGAGTTCATCAAGCTTCAAAGTCTTCAAATTTTTTGCTTCGATGATGGCGGTCCTCTTTGAGTCCCATGACTCAGGAAGTGTGTAGATGAGCTTTCGAACAAGCTTTTCTTCCAGGATGGCTTCTCCATAGCCTTTGAGACCATTGGTGATAGTGGAGAACATATCAAACATCTTCTCGATGTTCTCTTGCGGATCCATTTTGAAGTTCTCATACTCTAAGGTTAGGAGCCCAATCTTGGTCTCCTTGACTTCATCGGTCCCCTCGTATGTGACTTCAAGCTTGTCTCATACCTCCTTGGCACTCTCACAGGAAGACATCTTCTCATAGATGGTTGGGCCAAATGCACAAAACAAAATGTGCAAGGCTTTGCAATTAAGCTCCATCTTCTTGCGATCGTCGGCACTCCACTCTGCGTTGCTTCGTTGAGGCACGAACGGACCATCTTCAACTATGTCCCATAGCTTGTAATCTCTTGATTTGATGAAGAACTTCATCTTTGTCTTCCAATGGGCATAGTGGGTTCCGTCAAAGAAAGGCGGTTTGTCGATTGATTGTGCCATTTGAGCCGGTTGATGAAATAGTGATCGAGCTTGCTAGATCTTCTCAATAGGATGTGAATCCTCTTCGATTGAGCCAAGCTCTGAAACCAATTGTTGAGTTGTGAGGAGCTCGATTCGTTCAACCGATATGGCTCACCAAGTGGTGGAGAGGTGGATTTTTGGGTGGAAGGGTTGTGGAAGATAAAATGTAAATAGACACAATGATTTATAGTGGTTCAACCTTCTAACCAAGGTCTACATCCACTACCTTAGCTCCCCACTAAGGATTTCCAATCAATCCACTATTGATTCGTCCCCTTTTCTAGGCTTAGAAGGAAACCCTTTACACCGATCAAGCTTTCTACCCAAAGCCTTGATCAAACCCTCTCTTACAAAGAGATAATAAAAGCAAACACAAATCCCTCTAATAGGTGTTTGTTTGCACAAATAAAGCACTCACCCAAAACCTAAGACACTTGAGCAAATTTGACAGTTTTGGCTCACTAGTGTCTGTCTTTACATAAAATGACAATTTAAGCTCTAAGACAATTCTTGATCATTTGTTGATTGACAATATGAGCATTAGCCTTTACTTGATGCTTGGAGGTCCCTTTTATACTCCTTGATGAGTTTATAGTCGTTGCTAGCCGTTGAAATTGATTTGGAGCCGTTGAGGACTTTAATTCCCACCATAAATGCAGTTCTGCAGCTCTCCATTTCGAAACACTCGAGCCCGTTTCGAAACACCCTTTAAGTAGAAAGAGCCGTTGCAGTCTGACGTGGACCCGTATCGAAATGCTTTAGTCCGTTTCGAAACACCCATTTCGAAACGCATGTCCCCGTATCGAAATGACCTGCATTTAAAAGTTAGTTGGGAAATAGCCGTTGGGATTTATGACCGTTATGGTCAATGCCACGTAGGCGTATCGAAACGACACAACCCATTTCGAAACGTTGAGCAAAAATCTCATCCAGGGAAAGCCCGTTTCGATACTCGTATCGAAACATTTTAGCTACTGGAATCCTTCGTATAGAAACGCCCTAAGGTGTTTCAAAATGCCTGGACAGTTTTGTGAAATTTGACATTGCAAAACATGTAAAACCTTTTAAAAAACATCCCTAAAAATAGTTTCAAGATATTTGGACTTTGGAAATTGTTTTAAATACTTTTTTAAATCAGTCCAAAACATTTTTCAATTATTATATCAAAACATTAGTTCTACAGGTTCTACATCTTCTCCCATACAAAGCCTCGTATGGAGCCATTTGAATACTCGCCTGATAAGTGCTATTTTACGCAAACTCAACCAACGGCAAGTGCTTCTCCCAAGAACCCTGAAAATCTATCACGCAGCATCGCAACATGTCCTCAAGCACTTGGATCAAATGTTTCGAGTGTCCATCCGTCTGAGGATGATAAGAAGTACTGAAACTCAACCGTGTACCCAATGCTTGACGTAAACATTCCAAAAATCACGCTGTAAACCTCAGATCCCTATCCGACACTATAGACTTTGGCACACCGTGCAACCACACAATCTCAGCAATGTACAATTCAGCCAACATATCCAAGGTATACATAGTATGCACAGGTAGAAAATGTGCACACTTCGTGAGCCGATCTACAATCACCCAAACATAATTCTTCTTCGACGGCGACAAAGGTAATCCAGACACAAAATCCATGGTAATTCTCTCCCACTTCCATTCTGGGATTCTCAAAGGATGCAACAACCCAGAAAGAACTTGGTGTTCAGCCTTCACTCGCTGACACACTATGCACTTACTAACGAACTCAGCCACATCGTTTTTCAACTCCACCCAGTAGTACTCATCTTTCAAATCATGATACATCTTGGTACTACCAGGGTGCATGGCAAAAGGACTACTATGGGCTTCAGTCAGGATAGTGCGCCTCTACTCAACATCATCCGACACCATTATTCGACTCCCAAAGCACAGAACATCGTCCTCACTAAAGCTGAAATCCGAATGTCTACCCTCTAGAAGGTCCTGAACATGGGGAACAAGAGTATCATCTAACAACTGCTTATCTTTGATCAAAAAAATCAGAGATGGTTTCACTTGCAATTCAGCGATAAGACCACCATCACGCGAAATGCTCAAGCGAGCAAACATTGCCCTCAACTCCACAGCCACTTTCCGGCTCAAAGCATCAGCCACAACATTAGCCTTGCCCGGATGGTACTCAATCGTCAGATCATAATCTTTAAGAAACTCTACCCAGCGACGCTACCGAAGATTCAACTCCTTTTGAGACATAAGATACTTCAAGCTCTTATGATCCGTGAAAAAAACACACTTCTAAACGTACAAGTAATGCCTCCAAATCTTCAGGGCAAACACCACAGCCGCAAGCTCAAGATCATGAGTAGGGTAGTTGCGCTCATGCACCTTCAACTACCTAGATGCACAAGCCACTATCTTACCCTCTTGCATCAATACGCAGCCTAAACCAACAATGGACGCATCATTATAGACCACAAACTCCTTACCAGACTCAGGTTGAATCAGAATAGGAGCTTGCGTCAAAGCTTCCTTCAACTTTTCGAAACCTTGTTGTCTCGCAACAGTCCACTGAAAGCGAACATTCTTATGAAACAACTTGATTAACGGTGTAGCTATCTTCGAGAAACCCTCAACGAATCTACAGTAATACCCAGCTAAACCAAGAAAACTTCGCACCTCCGATACTGACTTAGGTACCTTCCATCCCATCACAACCTCTACCTTATGTGGATCAACGCAAATACCCTCAGCTGACACAACATGTCCAAGGAAGACCACCTCCCTAACCCCAAACTCACACTTACTTAGCTTGGCATACAACTGATTTTCCAACAACGCTTGCAAAACAATTCTCAAGTGTCTATCATGATCCTCCTTGGTACGCGAATACACAAGGATATCATCGATGAACACCACCACAAATTGATCCAAGAATTCATGGAATATTCGATTCATCATGTCCATGAAAGCAGCAGGCGCGTTGGTCAAACCAAATGACATCACCAAGAATTCATAATGTCCATACCTCGTCCGAAAAGCTATCTTAGGTACGTCCACATCCTTCACCTTCAGCTGATAATACCTCGATATCAAGTCTATCTTATAAAACACTAAGGCTTCCCGGAACTGATCAAAGAGATCATCAATTCTAGGCAAGGGATACTTGTTCTTGATCGTCAACTTGTTCAGTTGCCGATAATATATGCACATCCACATTGTCCCATCCTTCTTCTTTACAAACAAGACCGGTGCACCCCAAGGTGACACACTCAACCGGATGAAACCTCGATTCAACTCTTTTAGCTCTTTAAGTGCCATACGATAAGGCGTAATGGAAACAAGAGTCGTATCCTCGTACAACTCGATACCAAACTCAACTTCCTTATTTGGTGGCAACCCATGCAACTCTTCCAGAAAGACACCCAGAAAATCGCGAACAGTTCGGATTTCCTGCACACGTACATCCTTGGTGCCAGGATTAATCACATAAGCAAGATAAGCCTCACAACCTATCTTCATCATACAGTTTGCTTCTAAAACCGAAATCACATTCGACAAGAATTTCACATTCTCGCCTACTACCACTACTTCATAATCATCGACCAGCTTTAAGGTGACTCGCTTGACATCAAAGTCAACCACTGCTCTATGCTCCGTCAACCAATCCATGCCAAGGATTACATCAAATCCGTAGAAGGGTAACTCCATCAAATCCACAAGAAAAGCATGTCATTGCACAGATAAAGGGCATCTCCTATACAATCTCCTAGTGACTACAGTCTCACCAAAAGAACTAGTCACTTGCATTCCTACTTCAAGCATCTCAACATGTATATCAAGAAAATGCGCATGCTCACTCAAGATATAAGAATGCATGGATCCAGAATCAATCAAAGCCAGCAAAGATAAAGACTGAAGAACAAAGGTACTTGCAATGACATCGGTATCATTGCGCTCCTCGCGCTGAGCATAAACCCTCGCTAGTCCACCTCCCTCAGGTCGGACGGCTACTACATGAGCAATACCTCGCTGTCCCTCGTCTCTCCTCTTAAAATTCCCATCGTCGCGCCTACAACCTCTCTGAGGTGCAGCTACTACAGGAGCACGTCCTTGGCCTCCACCAGCCAACAAGAGACACTCCCTCTTCATGGATCCGCCGAACCACAATTCCAACATGAATTCCCTATCACCACAATAAGAGCCTGGACCTCTCTAGCTGCTTAGGAAAATCTCGCCTCAAATGGTCCCTCGACCCATATGTCCAGCACGTATGCTGCTCAGATCTCACTCAACCTCCCTAGACCTGACCGCCTCAACCCGGACCACCTCGCCTCCCCTCAGGCTGATGTCTCCTATCTCGACCTCTTCTGTTCCGTCCTCCACTGAAGCTGTACTCAGCTGCTCTCTTCCCAGAGCTAGAACCAACACTCGAGTCAACAAAACCAAATTATGTTCGATGTCTTTGGCTCGACATACAAGCACATCAAAGTCGGTGTAGTCCGCAACCAACATATACGTCTTAACATCATGTACCAGCCCGTACTAGAAGCGATCACATAGGTGCCTCTCACTACGTAACAGCTCAGAAGCATACTGGCTCAGGCGTACGAACTGGACCTCATACTTAGCCACAAAAAGGTTGCCCTGAACTAGCGACATAAACTCACATTTCTTTTCGTCCAAGTATCTCACCCCTAGATACTTCCTCTTGAAGGCAACCTTGAAAAACTCCCAATCTACTTCATTGGGCTCCAAACCGGCAGTGGTAGTCGTCCACCAGCTGTAGGCATCGCCTTGCAACAAAGAAACTACACATCCCAGCTTGCGCACATCATTACAACCCATCTGATCCATGATACGGATCGTACTTGCTAACCAGGCTTCTGACACCTCAGGAGACATACCATAGAACTCCACAGCTCCGAGGCTCCTCAACCTCTCCAATGGTAAGCATGTCTGCCCAACTGCAGGGGCTTGTACATGCGCTCCGGTAACAGCAGCCTGAAACGCCCCAATGATCGCCTAAACCAATGGCGTTAGATCACCCAAACCTGGACTAGCAGGTCCTTGCTACACCTGCTCTCCACCTCCAGGTGGTGGCGGAGGAGGTAAGTTTCCACCAGGAGGGACATCAGCCCCTTGCTCACCCTGGTCACCCTGCTCAACCGCAGACACTATAGTATTCAACCTCAGCTCTCTTCTCGGACCCATAGTGTTATTTTAAACAAGGCATAACAACAAAACAATTCAAACCATTTAGGCTAGCTGCAAGCAAGAATCCAAGTTTACAAAAACATTTGTTTAGTGTAATAAGGCAATGGGAACCCCAATTTCCCTCAACATAGCATAGCATATAATAACACATCATGCTCAACATGCTTTCCATCATCCAAAATCAGCACATGGCAATATTGCATCATTATCACGCAATCATATCCATTCCACATGTGATTCACATAAATCAAGCATAGCATAAGCTTCAAAATTTCAACCAATATCATGCTTATCAAACAACATACGTCAATACATATCAATTTCTCATACCAACATCTCCAATTCTTTCGCAACCTGGCTCTGATACCAACAAATGCAACCCCCTTAGCCTGGCCTAGACGCCCGACCCAAACTAAGAAGATTACACGGGGGAAACCAAAGCCAACCCGTTAAAGTCAACCTTGATTTACGACCCTCTTTTTTCTTTTTTTCTTTTCTAAATGCACATTATTAACTTATATAATTAACAAAACATTTCAACGGCATCGGCACAACGAACGGAACTCAATTAGGGGTTTAATTACATACAAACGTCTTTTATGGACTAAATTGTAAATTTCCCGATTTTTAAAAACTAAACAAGATTCCAAGTTACCAAAATGAAATTTAACATATAATAAGCCAACATGTCAAATTTCATCTTAAACGGACCACTCAAACTCATTTAATTAAGCATCCAAAACACAGGGACCAACACGTAAGAAACAGAAACCTGAAACAATTCAAATTCAAACTCAACGGTCGGGTGTTTCGAAACACCTCACCCTGTATCAGAACGGTCGTTTCGAAACCAGGTTGACCGTTTCAATACTCGGGTGCGTTTCGAAACCCGTACAGAAACACCCCTTTCTAGTAGCAAAATCGTTCCGGAACGTTCCTACCCGTTCCAAAACCCCATGGCCATTTCAGGCCTCTATTCCGAAACAAGTAAGGGCGTTCCAATACGCCTTGCCCTGCAACAGCAGGTTTTGCTGGGTTTTCACATATTTCCACATCTGAAAACATTCCAATTCATGCCACAACGTACACACAACATGTTAAAGCATCAAATATCATCATTATGAAGCATAAACTAAAACATGGCATCAATCTTGCAAACATTGGAACTATAGGCATGCTCCCTAATCCACCAAAGTCATATAAAGCTAAAATCAACATTCAAACCAAAAATCAATCCTCAAAGGCCATTTACAACTCAAAGGTAAACAACCAAACATGCTCAAGGTAAATAACAACATCCTCAACCATTTAAAAGTATAAATACCACTCATTGCCTCTTATTACACCAAAGTAAAGCCACATACTTTGCTAAACTGAAATGCTTGGATACCCTTGCTTGTGTGCTGCCTCAAACGCCTAATTCTCTGCATTGATAAAACAAGTGAGCGTAAGCACAAAGCTTAGTGAGGATCGCTAAATAACATTCAACAATGCATTTCACACAATTTGTAAAACCTCCACTTTTCAATACATACCTTTACACAAAACATGTCCTTTCAAGTCATCAAAGCATTTTCTAAAAACATGATCATATGCATCATTACAAAACAACAAATAAACCTTTGTTCATGCTTCACCAAGCATCTCATGCATTCTAGCATCACTTACAAGAATCTCATGCTTAATATTAATCATTTACATTATATTGGCTTGCAAGTGATAATCCATAAACCATACCAACAAAAGACACAATTGAATACGCGGATTACAAGCATTGTCCCGTACGCTTCATGCATACTATCGGAGTACACAAGGTGGAGATTAATGGCACAATCACAACCCCTCAACATCACTCATCGGTAGTTGTATAATTCCACTAACGAGAGTACAAGACACATACACAAGACTCACACACGGGATTAAACCATTCACTGTTGTGATCTTAGCCTCAATCGTTAGGGTACTTGGATGGAGATTATGGCACAATCACAACCCCTCGACATCCAAGGTGACTTTATTCTCGGTGCACCCAATCCTATAGCCGGCTAACTGTATCGGATTAACGCAACCAAAAACCATTTCCATCACTTGTCAATAGAATCATTTAACCTCATTAATCCACTATTTTACAAGCATAAACACAATGCCATTTCCACAAACATAACATGCTTAACATCATATGCTTTATCACATGAAAACCAAGGATCACTTACCTAGTGCATTCTTAACATAATGGCATTAAAATCCAGCAACAATCATGCTTAAAACATGCTTTAAAATAGTAATGAAATCCACATTTAACTCAAGTGCATTTTCATCAAAACATAGCACATTTCCGAGAAAGACTTTCGAACCAGTTACTCTTGAGCTTAGCTAAGTGTTTCAAACTTACACTAAGCTCCCAAGAACACGCTCAAAGCATTACAAAGCTGGAAAATCCATTTCCACTCACTGATAAGCGAATCCTTGCTCGTCGACACGAAAATTACCCCTCCGAAGCCTCCAACAACGCCTCGTTTGCTCCCAAATCAAGATCCCTTATTTACACAACATTAAAACAGAGATCTAAATGCATTTCAACACCAGCAACAATTCACAAACTCGTTGCTCACCCAAACTACACCAATTTACCCATCCAAAACAACTGAAAACTCAATCGATTGCTTCCTAAACCAAGCCCATCCAATATACATCACATCCAAAACTTTATAAACATCAAAACACATCTAACAAACAACCTAACCAAACCTTTTACCTCCAGCAAGCAAGATTCCACCATTTCACCTCAAAAACTCACTTAAAACTAACAAGAAACTCAAGGATCTCAAGGATTTCGGGATCTATGTTATCATAACGTCATTTCAACATACTAACCAACTTAAAACTCAATTAAAATCAATCTATAACAGAGCTTAACAAAACAAATCCGAAAATCAAGATTTCAACCATATTTTTACAAGATTTTGAACTCCAATCAAAACTATAATGAAAACTCAACCAAAAACATTAATTAGAAGCCAAATATCTTGGGAATTTCAATATAGAACTTTGATTAAAGGTTGAGAACGGGATTTACCTCCAATACTTTCTTTCCTCAATGAATGACAAGTTTTCCCTTGCAAAATCTTGAAGAACTAGATAGGTTTTCTTGAAAATTGTTTAGGAAATATTGATATAGTGTTTGGGAGAAATTGGTAGTTACGTAATTGAATCTCACATTAACCACCCTTTTAATTAATTAAAATAAAAACCATTTTGAAGCTATTTAATTAAAAACTATTTTAAACAAATGCCATATTGAGGAAAGGCTAAATTTCCGTAAAGCCCCCATAGATTCTAAGAATCTGGCTTCTTCTTTAAAAATCACATTTTCCACAGTTTTGAAACTTTACAATTTGGTCACTACTCAAAATGTCCCACTACTGAAACTTTTTTCATAAAATTGAATTGACCAATCTCTTAAACATATTCTTAAAGGATTTTAGCAATTTTTACCACATTTTTATCCTATCCCGATCCATGATTTCCTTAAATCACCTTACGCGATTCGAATTGTTCTCGACCGGTCCGGTCCGATGTCTAAAACATCTAGGCCCAAAACCAGGGCATTACAACTACTTTCAATTTCGCAAATGCTTGTTGTCTTGCATCAACCCTCTCAAACCAAACATCCTTCTATAGAAATTTAGTCAAATGAGTTGCAACCTTTGAGAAACCCTCAACAAAACGTCTATAGTAACCGGCCAAGCCTAAGAAACTACGAATTTCGGTCACAGACTTCGATTGCTTCCAATTCACAACAGCCTCAATTTTCTTAGGATCCACTCGGATTCCCTCAGCTGATACAATATGACCCAGGAAGACTACTTCCCTGATCCAAAACTCACATTTGCTCAACTTGGCATATAACCGTTTGTCTAACAAATTCTGCAATACCAAACGCAAATGTTGATCATGATCCTCCTCGGTACGACAGTACACTAAGATATCATCAATGAATACTACCACAAACTAATCCAAGTACTCATGAAACACCTTAATCATCATATCCATAAAAGTTGTTGGTGCATTCGTCAAACCAAAGAGCATCACTAAAAATTCATAATGTCCATAACGAGTGCGGAAAGCTGTCTTCAGTACATCTTGATCTCTTACCTTTAACTGATAATAACCGGATCTCAAATCTATCTTCGAAAAACACTAAAGCACCTCTCAACTGATCAAACAGGTAATCAATCCTCGGCAAAGGATATTTGTTCTTCATTGTCAACTTATTCAACTGTCGGTAATCGATACACATCCTCAAACCGCCATCCTTCTTTTTCACAAACAACACCAGTGCACCCCAAGGTGAAATGCTCGGACGAATGAACCCTCAGTCTATCAGTTCCTGAAACTGTGTTTTCAACACTTTCAGTTCTTTAGGAGCCATTCGATATGGAGCAATCGATACTGGAGCAGAATCAGCATAAGTCTCTATAGCAAATGTTGAGTGCATAAAAGTCCTATATTTTCCCCTCATTTACCCATATTTTTGCTGCACTCAAGCATGATTCATTGCATTTAGGATAGATTTTTACATATACATCACAAGTAGATAAAATTGCACAATTGCTACTGATTTTGGTTACTTTTACAGGTATCTGTTGCGGCAGACCCAGGGCAGAAAAGGTGCAAAGGTGGATTGTAGAGCTGGAGTCAAGAAGCAAAGGCTGTTGTGACATTTGTCGTGGCAGCCATGAGGACAGAGGGATGCTGTAACCCCCTTAATCTGGTCTGGACGGTTGACCCGAATTAAGAAAGTCACACGGGGAAAACCAAAGTCAACCCGAAAGTCAACCTTGATTAACGACCCTTTTTTTTTCTTTTTAATCTTGTCTAAATGCACATTAGCCCTAATTGTGACCACACAAACACCATACTCAAAGATCACAAACATCAGAGATCAATCAGGGACCCAATTGAACAAATTACAACTTTAGGGACCAAATTGTGATTTCTGAAAACTTTAAGGACTTAACCAGATTTTAAGTTACCAACTTAGAATTAATCAGGTTTCATGCTTCCCTGCCAAATTTCAGCTCAAACGGACATCCCGAACTCATACAATTGCACAAACAAGATTCAGGACCAAAATGCAAACATTCTGAAACATTTAACCGCCCATGTCAGCCCCCAACGGTCACCCGTTCCGAAACAGGCAAAGCCCGTTTCGAAACACGGGGCCGTTTCGCAACGCGTTCTGCAACGGGGGTCTGGCAGAATGCTTTCCGTTTCGGAACGGTGGCACCCGTTTCGGACGCCTGGGTTTATGCAGGGCACCCGTTCCGAAACGGTGTCATCTGTTCCGAAACGCCTAGCCCAGATTGCTGCATTTTGCTCACTCAAACACATCATTGACCATCCAATCATGCTCCAAAGCCACCAAACTTTACCAACATGCAATTCAACATAAATGAGACATACTTGCATCAACAATTCAACAGAAACACAACATATGAGAAAAGCCCCAAATCTATAGGCATGCTTCCTACACAAGCAACCATTTAGGCACAAACCTTCCAAATCAATCTCATTTAAGCCAATTCATGTTCCAACAACATTAGCAACAACATTAAAACATTCTTGATCAAACATATACGATCACATACACATAACCCGAGAGATTCTACCCCATTGCCTTTATTAACTATAGCTATTCACCGAGGCATACATCTCCATTGGAGTCCACCTTGAATCCCTTGCTCCTTGCTGTCCAAACTTCAAGAATCTGCATTGATGGACAAAAAGGAGCGTAAGCACATAATGCTTAGTGAGGAATGCTCAAACCAAAACACCATCAATGCAGCGGGTCATTAAACACTTTTAAAACAAACCCGATTTGTTTACCAAAGCCAAGTTTGGAAATCCTTTTCAACATCAAGCTCAAAACCATGCATTGCACATACATGAAAACCAACCCTTAGCTTAGCAAGCTAAGAAAACCTTTTCAAGAACAACTCACAAAAGAAAATCAACCATTTAGCCAATCCATGCATAAACACCATATGCAAAGCTTAAAACAAAACCATGGAAAACACTCCCATTTCACAACATACCTTTCTTAAACTTGAAAGCCATTTCGAGCAAGAAACCTTTTAAAACCATAACTCAAGTAATCCATCACATGCATTTAACCAAGGCAACATAGGAACCATACCATCATCTTCACATGCCTTTAAAAACAAGTCTTACAAGACTCCAATGCAATAAAGATATTTCATGCTCACATGCATCATTTACCAAATGATAATCAACACTTGTTCAACTTAACAAGTAAACATGCATTCACAAGCATTATACACTTTACATGCAACCATGCATCTTTTCCAAGCATCTCATGCCTCACATGCAATTATGCATCATTTCAAGCATCTCATGCCTCACATGCAATTATGCATCATTTCAAGCATCCCATGCTTCTTTACAATCAAGAATATCATATTGGCCTTCAAGTGATCAACCACCTTCACTTTTCAACTCAACATCCAATCGGATACGCGGATTCCGAGCGTTGTCCCTACGCTCCCTACACCCTACCAATCCAAGGTCTCCCAAATGGACTTTTAACCACCATTTGACCTCAACATCCTAAGGTTCCCATGTATGGACTTTTAAACACCATACAACCTTAGCTTTTCCCCAAGGTTCCCATGTATGGACTTTTAACCACCATACAACCTTGACATGCACAAGATTCCCATGTATGGACTTTCAAACACCATACCACCTTTGCATTCACCGATTGGTAGTTGTAGAACATCACTAACGAGATCCGGGACACCCTACACAAGATCCACACATGGACTTAACACTGCCATTGCGATCTCAACAAGCACAAGGTTCTCACATATGGACTTTTAACCACCATATAACCTTTGCTCAACCAAGGTCCTCGAATGGGCAACACCTCCATTATGACCTCAATCATCTCGTTAGGATACTTGAAGGGAGCTTTTCCGGTCCACTCTTGACCACTCCACCTCCAAGGCGACTTAATTCACGGTGCACCCAATCCTATAGCCGGCTAACTATATCCGATCAACAAACCAAGAACCACTTACATCACTTGCCAATATAACCATCTTACCACATTAGTCCAATGTTTCACATGCATAACCAATATGCAAAACCATTCCACATTAATCCAATGATTCACATGCATAACCAATATGCAAAACCATTCCACATTAATCCAATGATTCACATGCATAACCAATGTGCAAAACCATCATTTATCATCATCAATTCACTGTTTTAAAGCATTACACAAAGCCATGAAACACCATGCAACACCATGCATCAAAACCACATTTCCAATGTATAAAAACCAAGGATCTCTTACCTTGAGCATCCTTCACATATGGCTTTCAAAACCAGCATTAAACCATGCTAAAATATGCTTACAAAACAGAATTAAACCATGCAAAACACATGCATTTCAATCATCAACCACATTTGCTTTTAAAACCAAATCACAACACAATTCAAGAGCAAAAATCCATTCACTTACTCTTGAGCTTAGCAAAGTTGTTTAGACTTACACTAAGCTCCCAAAAACCTTCAAACCTTGGTTTAAAAGCTGAAATCCCAACTTCACTCACCGATAACCAAAACAAGGCTAGCCAACAAGCCTTCCAAGCATCTGAAACCTTCCGCAACACCTCTAAAGCTCACGGATCAAACTCCCCTGTTTCAAGCACACAAAAACAGAGCATTAATGCATCATTATGCATTAAGAACACCAGCAACAAGACTCAACTCGCTGCTCATCACAAATCCAACAATTCGGCTACCAAACACAACCGAAATCACCTCCAAACACTTCCAAAACTTAACCCAGCCAAGATCCATCACTTCTAACCATTTTTATACATCAATTAACATCCAAAATGATCACAAACACGTCCTTATACCTCCAGGTATAACAGATCACCAAAAACACTCCAAAAACAACCAAAAACTCAAACCAAACTTAGGAAATTCAACCTATCCGGGATTGCATTAGTTAAACCTCAACTTCTAATCAATTTAGCATTCATTTAACATCATTTTGACACTCCAAAACACTACCCAAACAGATCACACGAAAATTTCACCAAAATCACCAAATCTTGCATTTTAAGCCAAAAATCAAGATTTCAATTGAAAAGCCATTAACAAAACATAAATCAAGGATTGAGAACTTAGGAATTTCAGTAAAGAACTGATAGTTTAGAGGAGAAGGACGTTCTTACCTCCAAACTTGAATTTCTCCTTTTTAGAGCCAAAAAGCTTGATGAAACAACTTGCAAATTGAGAGGTTTTGTTGATGAGATGATTAGGAATCAAATGAGAGTTGAAATGAGAGATTTAGATGCCAAAATCAGAGAAGGAAATCTGGAGAATTGTGTTTGGGTTGAGAGAAAATGAGAGAAAAGGGAAAATTGAGAGAAAATGGAAAGTTAGTTAAGAAATGGTAAAAATGGTTTCCCTCCACTTTCATAGTCTTTAAAATCAGAATAAAGCCTTAAAATATCTTAGAAAAATCTGGAGAAATCCTTTTTGGAATAATAGCTCCTTAAAGATTCAAAGTTTCAATCCTTTATAAAACAGTCACCAAACTTTCAAAAATTACATTTTGGTCACTAGCCAAAATGTCAACCTTCCGAACCTCATTTTCCAAAATTGATTTCACAGTTCACTCTTATATATTCGATCAGCACTTTGACCGAACCGGTCAACGCCCAAAACTTCTAAGCCCAAAACCGGGGCGTTACAACTCTCCCCCCTTAGGAAATTTCGTCCTCGAAATTTCAACCGGCGAAAAGAGAACCACAACCTTCTCAAACCAACGCACAACACAACAGCCTCAAACACCACTGATCACTTTCCACACAAAACCTCCACCATACACTGTTCACAAATCCAAACTCTCAAAGGTAACCACGACTTAACCTTCCACATAACCGGACTGTACACAATCCCAACATCAACCTGAAGAACTTCAGCTCTTACAGCAGACAACACTGTAACACACAACTCCCAAGACTTGTCTACACAGAGACAACCACCAAACAAATTCAGCCACTAGGCAACTTCTCTGCTTCTAAAACTCTTGCGACTCCCAAACCTCTTCCAAAGATTTTCCCAACAAGCAAAAATCCTTAAACATCAACTGCTTACCCAAACTCTTCAACAAAGCTGACAATCCTTCACATCCGTCATAAACATTACCATAACAGCTCACCAGGACTACTCACCCAGATACCAAAAATTACATCACAACCCCAACTTGAATTCGTCAACCGTTCCACACACCACCAACTGACTTCAAACGGAACTTTCTTAACCACAACCAGCCAACCACTTCTCACAAGAACCCAAACAACCAACGAAAGCCTTCGATCTCTCATTGCCCTTCCACTTCAAGCTTTGACCACAACACATGCCTTACTAGAACATCGCCCAGCTTAAACATACAGACCATCTTCTCAACTCTTCGAAGGTTGCTAAAAACCAACACTTACAAACACAACCTTTCTACAACAACTTAAAAGCTAAGCTGCTTCAGCACTTAGAAAAACAACCACTAAACTGCAACATCTCTAGCACCATGGAACTACCACTTCCTTTTAGCTAAACAAACCACTTAACCGATACTAACCTCAACCGGTACCCTTCACCACCAAACCACTAAACTCTCTTAGCATCAAACACTATCCTTCTACCAACAGGCTATACCACTCTCACTATCACTAGCAACTAGTTTAACAAACTCCAACACTTCTCACTCTCACTCAGCACCAAACAACCTCTAAAAACCCATCATCCCACCTAATCCAACCACAACACTAACAGATTCGATTAGTTATTAGCGAGCGTGAACATCGTTTGCATGATCACCTACATGCCCTATCAATGCCTGATGTACATGTATGCAAAACCTCTAGTGTCATGCCACATGTATGCATGGACCAACATATATAATATAGCATATAACAATGATTTTAACTGTGCATGAATGCCAGTTCACACCCTCCAATAACATCCTCAAATCCGTCTAAGAACAACCTCCTACCTCCCTTCTAACTTATCTAACTCCATTATACCAACAACCATTAACCACAAGATACTCACTTAAGCCTTCTTCACACCCAAGATGTTTCCAAACCACAACTACCCTTACCCCAAACATACTAGCAACAAGACTAGACTTACCACGCAAGGAAAACCAACAGAAACCAAACCAAGGTAACTAAAGCAAAGATCACTTAACAAGGTTACCTGAAAGCACAACACCACCCTGAAGCTTCATCAGACGAGCTCTCTTCCTTGCGGAACCATCATCCTCCTGCCGCACCATTGCAGCACCAGCTAACACACCAGGGTCACCACCAACTCCTTGCGGTAAAGAACCTTGGCTATTCCGAGCCAACATCAAACAATCACGTCTCATGTGTCCAGCAGACCCACATTTCCAGCAACTCGCCTTTCCCAAATTCTTCATAACCTTCTGCTCTTTCTGCCACCTCTGAACCTTGCCTTGGCCGTGCCCACGACCTTTCTGAGACCCTTTGGCTAACACCAAAGCTGACTTCACTCCATGTGGACAATCACGCTTAACATGCACTTTAGAACCACAATTCCAACAAGCACCCGCGCCCCTACAACGTCCAACATGGCG
Organism: Hibiscus tridactylites; assembly: GCA_958450335.1. Taxonomy (NCBI): domain Eukaryota; kingdom Viridiplantae; phylum Streptophyta; class Magnoliopsida; order Malvales; family Malvaceae; genus Hibiscus; species Hibiscus tridactylites. Next base: position 59,264,226 of record OY288273.1, on the reverse strand, counting down.
CCTTTCACAACGGTCACACACCGGTGGCTGAACTTCCACTCCTTGCCCAAGCAACACTTGCCCCGCAACAGCATTACCCGCGCCTTGCTTAACCCTTGGAAATTCCCTTCCAAGATACCTCCCATAAAAGGCCGATACAAAGAAATCCCAATCAATATCAGGAATATGTGACGCCACAGCCACAGATGTCCACCAGGCACACGCATCTTCCAACATCAGAGAAACAACGCTCCCTAGCTTACAGGCATAATCACAGCCTTCCTGATCCAAAATCAGAACCACATTGGCCAACCAGGCCTCAAACATCTCCGGCGAAGAACCATGATACTCCACAGCACCCAAATCAAGCAAACGCTGCTTCGGCAAACCCACACATCTAGCCAGCACATCCACTGATTTTACCTCTACCACAGCCTGAGATGTTCCCAACACCTCCTGCTCAACAGATGATGAACTTTTCATCACAGAACCAGTTTCTTTCCCTTGCCTTACCACTTCAACACTAGGCACAGAAGGCTGAGACAAAACACCTCTACAAAAGGGTGAATTCCTTGCCTTAACAACCTGCCCCAAGGCAGCAACCATCTTACCCAACTGCCATTCTTCCATCGACTTTGCCATACCACTAACAACAACAAACATACAACCACAACAAGCAAACAAACCAGTTAGACCAGCATTAAGCAAGGATTCAAACTCCAACTCCAAATAACACAATAGCTATATTAATAAGGCAATGGGTATCCCGAATCCTCCCCTTTACATGACATAACAGTCAACACAACATGGATATCACAACATCAAGCATATCAACAACATACCTTGATCATGCTTACATCAAACATCATCCAATTGCATCAGCATATTAGCAACATAACATGCTCAATACACATTCACCATGCATAACATCAGCTCATAGCATCAGCACATATCCACATAAACTCAACCAAGATTCATAACCACAAAACATGCTTGCATACATCAGCAACATGCTCAAAAACATCAACAACATACTCAAAAACACGTGTTTCAACCAACTTTCAACCTCACAACAAGGTAAACATCAAACACACATCACAACAACTTACCGTTTTCCCCAACCTTCGCAACCTGGCTCTGATACCACCAAATGTAACCCCCTTAACCCGGTCTGGACGGTTGACCCGAATTAAGAAAGTCACACGGGGAAAACCAAAGTCAACCCGAAAGTCAACCTTGATTAACGACCCTTTTTTTTCTTTTTAATCTTGTCTAAATGCACATTAGCCCTAATTGTGACCACACAAACACCATACTCAAAGATCACAAACATCAGAGATCAATCAGGGACCCAATTGAACAAATTACAACTTTAGGGACCAAATTGTAATTTCTGAAAACTTTAAGGACTTAACCAGATTTTAAGTTACCAACTTAGAATTAATCAGGTTTCATGCTTCCCTGCCAAATTTCAGCTCAAACGGACATCCCGAACTCATACAATTGCACAAACAAGATTCAGGACCAAAATGCAAACATTCTGAAACATTTAACCTCCTATGTCAGCCCCCAACGGTCACCCGTTCCGAAACAGGCAAAGCCCGTTTCGAAACACGGGGCCGTTCCGCAACGCGTTCCGCAACGGGGGTCTAGCAGAATGCTTTCCGTTTCGGAACGGAGGCACCCGTTTCGGACGCCTGGGTTTATGCAGGGCACCCGTTCCGAAACGGTGTCATCTGTTCCGAAACGCCTAGCCCAGATTGCTGCATTTTGCTCACTCAAACACATCATTGACCATCCAATCATGCTCCAAAGCCACCAAACTTTACCAACATGCAATTCAACATAAATGAGACATACTTGCATCAACAATTCAACAGAAACACAACATATGAGAAAAGCCCCAAATCTATAGGCATGCTTCCTACACAAGCAACCATTTAGGCACAAACCTTCCAAATCAATCTCATTTAAGCCAATTCATGTTCCAACAACATTAGCAACAACATTAAAACATTCTTGATCAAACATATACGATCACATACACATAACCCGAGAGATTCTACCCCATTGCCTTTATTAACTATAGCTATTCACCGAGACATACATCTCCATTGGAGTCCACCTTGAATCCCTTGCTCCTTGCTGTCCAAACTTCAAGAATCTGCATTGATGGACAAAAATGAGCGTAAGCACATAATGCTTAGTGAGGAATGCTCAAACCAAAACACCATCAATGCAGCGGGTCATTAAACACTTTTAAAACAAACCCGATTTGTTTACCAAAGCCAAGTTTGGAAATCCTTTTCAACATCAAGCTCAAAACCATGCATTGCACATACATGAAAACCAACCCTTAGCTTAGCAAGCTAAGAAAACCTTTTCAAGAACAACTCACAAAAGAAAATCAACCATTTAGCCAATCCATGCATAAACACCATATGCAAAGCTTAAAACAAAACCATGGAAAACACTCCCATTTCACAACATACCTTTCTTAAACTTGAAAGCCATTTCGAGCAAGAAACCTTTTAAAACCATAACTCAAGTAATCCATCACATGCATTTAACCAAGGCAACATAGGAACCATACCATCATCTTCACATGCCTTTAAAAACAAGTCTTACAAGACTCCAATGCAATAAAGATATTTCATGCTCACATGCATCATTTACCAAATGATAATCAACACTTGTTCAACTTAACAAGTAAACATGCATTCACAAGCATTATACACTTTACATGCAACCATGCATCTTTTCCAAGCATCTCATGCCTCACATGCAATTATGCATCATTTCAAGCATCTCATGCCTCACTTGCAATTATGCATCATTTCAAGCATCCCATGCTTCTTTACAATCAAGAATATCATATTGGCCTTCAAGTGATCAACCACCTTCACTTTTCAACTCAACATCCAATCGGATACGCGGATTCCGAGCGTTGTCCCTACGCTCCCTACACCCTACCAATCCAAGGTCTCCCAAATGGACTTTTAACCACCATTTGACCTCAACATCCTAAGGTTCCCATGTATGGACTTTTAAACACCATACAACCTTAGCTTTTCCCCAAGGTTCCCATGTATGGACTTTTAACCACCATACAACCTTGACATGCACAAGATTCCCATGTATGGACTTTCAAACACCATACCACCTTTGCATTCACCGATTGGCAGTTGTAGAACATCACTAACGAGATCCGGGACACCCTACACAAGATCCACACATGGACTTAACACTGCCATTGTGATCTCAACAAGCACAAGGTTCTCACATATGGACTTTTAACCACCATATAACCTTTGCTCAACCAAGGTCCTCGAATGGGCAACACCTCCATTATGACCTCAATCATCTCGTTAGGATACTTGAAGGGAGCTTTTCCGGTCCACTCTTGACCACTCCACCTCCAAGGCGACTTAATTCACGGTGCACCCAATCCTATAGCCGGCTAACTATATCCGATCAACACACCAAGAACCACTTACATCACTTGCCAATATAACCATCTTACCACATTAGTCCAATGTTTCACATGCATAACCAATATGCAAAACCATTCCACATTAATCCAATGATTCACATGCATAACCAATATGCAAAACCATTCCACATTAATCCAATGATTCACATGCATAACCAATATGCAAAACCATTCCACATTAATCCAATGATTCACATGCATAACCAATGTGCAAAACCATCATTTATTATCATCAATTCACTGTTTTAAAGCATTACACAAAGCCATGAAACACCATGCAACACCATGCATCAAAACCACATTTCCAATGTATAAAAACCAAGGATCTCTTACCTTGAGCATCCTTCACATATGGCTTTCAAAACCAGCATTAAACCATGCTAAAATATGCTTACAAAACAGAATTAAACCATGCAAAACACATGCATTTCAATCATCAACCACATTTGCTTTTAAAACCAAATCACAACACAATTCAAGAGCAAAAATCCATTCACTTACTCTTGAGCTTAGCAAAGTTGTTTAGACTTACACTAAGCTCCCAAAAACCTTCAAACCTTGGTTTAAAAGCTGAAATCCCAACTTCACTCACCGATAACCAAAACAAGGCTAGCCAACAAGCCTTCCAAGCATCCGAAACCTTCCGCAACACCTCTAAAGCTCACGGATCAAACTCCCCTGTTTCAAGCACACAAAAACAGAGCATTAATGCATCATTATGCATTAAGAACACCAGCAACAAGACTCAACTCGCTGCTCATCACAAATCCAACAATTCGGCTACCAAACACAACCGAAATCACCTCCAAACACTTCCAAAACTTAACCCAGCCAAGATCCATCACTTCTAACCATTTTTATACATCAATTAACATCCAAAATGATCACAAACACGTCCTTATACCTCCAGGTATAACAGATCACCAAAAACACTCCAAAAACAACCAAAAACTCAAGCCAAACTTAGGAAATTCAACCTATCCGGGATTGCATTAGTTAAACCTCAACTTCTAATCAATTTAGCATTCATTTAACATCATTTAGACACTCCAAAACACTGCCCAAACAGATCACACGAAAATTTCACCAAAATCACCAAATCTTGCATTTTAAGCCAAAAATCAAGATTTCAATTGAAAAGCCATTAACAAAACATAAATCAAGGATTGAGAACTTAGGAATTTCAGTAAAGAACTGATAGTTTAGAGGAGAAGGACGTTCTTACCTCCAAACTTGAATTTCTCCTTTTTAGAGCCAAAAAGCTTGATGAAACAACTTGCAAATTGAGAGGTTTTGTTGATGAGATGATTAGGAATCAAATGAGAGTTGAAATGAGAGATTTAGATGCCAAAATCAGAGAAGGAAATCTGGAGAATTGTGTTTGGGTTGAGAGAAAATGAGAGAAAAGGGAAAATTGAGAGAAAATGGAAAGTTAGTTAAGAAATGGTAAAAATGGTTTCCCTCCACTTTCATAGTCTTTAAAATCAGAATAAAGCCTTAAAATATCTTAGAAAAATCTGGAGAAATCCTTTTTGGAATAATAGCTCCTTAAAGATTCAAAGTTTCAATCCTTTATAAAACAGTCACCAAACTTTCAAAAATTACATTTTGGTCACTAGCCAAAATGTCAACCTTCCGAACCTCATTTTCCAAAATTGATTTCACAGTTCACTTATATATATTAAAAGATGATTTTAGAACATTTTTCCATATTTTTAATGCAACCCGAACTAGGCTTTCCTAAATTCACTCTTATATATTCGATCAGCACTTTGACCGAACCGGTCAACGCCCAAAACTTCTAAGCCCAAAACCGGGGCGTTACAGATGCTGAGGTTAAAAGTGAAGTGGAGCTCGATAGATAGAGGATTTCAAGCCGGTCTGTCGTGGACTACTCCCATATTTTTATGAGCCCTGGAGCAGAATAAAAGCCAAGCCCAAAGTTCAAGGAAGAGACTCAAGGCAAGAAAAGAGGACGAATTCGAAATTGTATTCTTGCGATATTAGAAAACTTGGACCCAAGGCCTATATAAAGGCATGTATTTCGACCTGAGGAAGGATATCTGATTCCTAGCCGTCTTCTCCCAAAACCCTTGTCGTTTTCCCTTCTCCATTATGTTCTAAACTCCCCCTAGGGCTAAGGGTTGATTCCGTTAAGTAGTTGCAAGGATTGTAATGTTTTAGGAATTTTCTGTCAAGCAATAAAAACTTCAAGTTTAATTACTCTGATTTTTCATATCTCATAAGAGCATCGGGAGAGCATTGTGAGGTTATCCATTTGTTTGATATCGGGAGAGTCAAGCATCCAAAATGAGTAAATATGTGTTTTCCAGTTTATGGTTAAACCATCTTGGCTTATGGATAAGTACAAGGTTAAGTGGCTAAAGAAGAATTCAACCACATTGGTGTTCACCCTTCGATTCATGCCGGGAGGTATCATCCAAGAAGTGTTCATCAATAGAACTTGGGCCTAGGGATAGAACAAGTCATAACAGGGATTCTTGCCAAGCTTGAAGTACAATGTTGTTGTTCGCTCTCGCGACGTCAACAGACCTCTCCTGCGGCAGGTGCTGCCGCGACAGGAACAACAACAAAAGAAAGAAATTTCTATAACAGTGCAACGCCTGCACTACTGAGCAATTCAATACCGGCATATTCCTTAAATTTGAATCCTTTATCTCTCATTTTAGTTTTTACTCAAGATTACTCCAACATTCAATTAAACTATTTTCTTTCTCTTGTGCATCAAGTCAAGGATAGAGTTATTTCCAGTCCATGTGGAGACGATATACGATACTCTAGTATCACTTCACTACTTGTGTCGTGTACACTTGCACTATTTGCGATAGGACTCTTTCACATGCAACAAGTTTTTGGCGCCGTTGCCGGGGACTGGCAACATACCTTTACCCTTTTTATTACTGCACTTTTCTTTTTATGTTTTTAGTGGTGTTATTTACCCCGTGCTTTTCACAAGGTTTTCTATTTTCTTATGCGCAGATCTAGACGAGGTGAAGAACCTGAGTACGAATTAGACCCAGAAATCAAATGCACGTACCAACTCAGGAACCAAGCCTGACTCTTGATAGAAAGAAACAACTATCTCGAGGAGATATTGGAAGCAATGGTGAACTGAAGGAAATGAAATGGGATAAATGGCCCCAACAACAATAACCTTATGGTTGTTGTTGATCCCCCTAATGATGACCGAAATGATCTGCCGCCGCCCGCTGCCCTAGCAGCACGGCAGACCTGTCGAGACTACATGGACAATTGCCATGTTGAACTGGAAACTACTCTGCCAGACGTGGAAGCTGAACATTTCGAACTAAAACCTGTTATGTTCAGCATGATAAACTCTGCTGGCCAATTTTGTGGTTCTGCTACTGAAGACGCACGAGAACATCTGAAAATGCTCCAAGAAATTTATGGACCGTTCATACTGCCAGGGATAAATCCGGAAGTACTGAGGCTCCGACTCTTTCCTCATTCTTTGAGAGATAGAGCTAAAACTTGGTGGAACAAATTAACGCCGAGTTCAGTAAGAACTTGGGCAGATCTTTCTCGTGAATTCCTTTATCGTTTTAATACTTCTCATTTATCTGAAATATTGCGTAACGAGATTGCTACTTTTCAACAGGAAGATGACGAACCAATGCACGAGGCATGGGACAGATTTACAACTCTCTTACGGAACTGCCAAATGCATGGATTCTCTGTGTGGAATCAGGTCGTCAAATTCTACAACGCTGCCAATGCACATACTTGATTGAGAATAGATTCAGCAGCAAATAGGCTATTACTGGATAAAGAACCAGACGAGGCAATGCTCGTGTTGAAAAGTTAACAAAGAACGATGAGCAATTCCCTACAGCTCGAAGAGGAGGCAAACGATGAATATCTCTAAAGGAGTATGAAGCTGATAACTCGGTTAAATCACATGTTGCATACCTCACAAAGATAGTCGAAAATCTGCAGCGAAAAGATTCTAAAGCTGTATATTCTGCAGAAGAGGTGTGTGAAACCTGTAGTGGGAACCACACTTCAGAAGATTGTCCTTTACAGCTGGAAGAAGGGATGTATGTTGGGAACTATAACAAGCCTAGAAATTATGATTCCAACAATTACAATCCCAACTGTAGAAAGGATCTCAAATTTTCCTAGAGCAATCTGAACAATGCACTAAATCCTCCAGTGTAGAACAACTACAACCAAGGAGTACCTAGAATTCTATCGTGACAGCAGCCACAGCAACAACAACCACAACAGTCGGCAGCAACACCTAGTATCCTGGAACAGACCTTGGCGACATTTATGTCACAAACGGGAGCATACATGGCATACATGGATCACTTTATCAAGAAAACTGAATCATTCATGGACAAGACTGAGATGAGGATGACAAACCATGAGGCTACCCTAAAATCTCTGGAGACACAGATGGGCCAAGTCTCACAGTATATCAAACCGAGGCAGAACGGAGGATTCCCTAGTGATACTGAGGTCACTAGAAAACCCACACATGAGCAGTGCAAAGCAATTACAACGAGGAGTGGGAAACAATTATAAGGGTCAGATATAAAAGACATACAAAGTGAGGATCTGACCCTAGAGACACCTATCGTGAACACTTCCCCGACAGAGGAGAAACAATCTGATGTCGACACACCTGCCACAATAGCAGAAGGGACAGAGGAGTGGACATAAGATGTTGAAGAACTTAAGCCTCCTCAGATCCAGATTCCATTTGAAGGACACCTTGAAGATTACCGTCCTCCACCTCCTTTTCCACAGCGGTTACAGAAACAGAAACATAAGTACCAGCTTAAGAAAATTTATGACATTTTTAAGCAAGTACATATTAACATACCGCTGCTAGAGGCCATTAAGCAGATGCCTGGATATGCTAAGTTTCTCAAGGACGCAATGTCCAAAAGTTCCAGACTTGGGGAATTTGAGACAGTAAAGATGACAGAAGGATGCATGACAATCTTGCATAAGCATCCACCCCAAAAGAAAAAGGACCCTGGGAGCTTCATCATACCATGCATAATTGGTGATAAGTTCGTGGGTAAGGCACTTTGTAATCTTGGTGCTAGCATAAATCTAATGCCCAAATCTGTGTTTCAGAAACTAGGTATTAGACAAACAAGGCCCACGACAATCATGCTGCAGTTGGCAGACCGCTCTTACGTTCAACCGGAAGGAAAAATCGAAGATATCTTGGTAAGAGTGGATAAGTTTATTTTTGCTGCTGACTTTCTTGTTCTAGATTGTGAAGCAAATGAAAACGCACCGATCATCTTGGGACGACCCTTCCTAGCCACAGGCAGAACCGTGATCGATGTTGAGAAAGGAGAACTGACGATGGGAGTAAATGATCAGCATATCAAACTCAATGTTCTCCAAGCAATAAAACAAGTTGATGCAGAGGAAGAGTGCAAAGAAATCTCAGAGGTAGTCCTTGACCAACCCTACATCAGGTCGAACTGCCACGACAAAAAGTTTTGTCACTGCCACCGTGGTCACCTTGAAGACTGTCACGGCAACAACGACGACAGTGACCCCTCAGACACAGAATCATCCGACACTGAAGGTCCTAAGAAGGTAAATTGGATAGGCACGCGTCCAGGTAAGTTCTTCGAGCCTTTAAATTATACCTCGAATGAACATGTAATCCAAAAGCCTTCCATTGAACATCCACCTGTTCTAGACCTTAAACCCCTGCCAGGGCAGCTTAAATACGTTTTTCTTGGTTTAAATAATACGTTGTTCGTAATCATCTCTTCCAAGTTGATGCAGGAATAGAAGCAGCAACTAATCGAAATGCTACAGTAGCATAAGAATGTCATTGGATGGACCATTGCTGATATCCAAGGCATCAGTCCCGCATTATGCATGCACAAGATCCTCTTGGAGGATGACCATAAGCCGACTATCGATGCCCAAAGACGACTGAACGAGGCTATGTGAGAGGTGGTGCGGAAAGAAATCATCAAGTGGCTTGATGCCAGAATAATATATGCCATCTTGGATAGCAAGTGGGTGAGCCTGGTGCAATGCGTGCCCAAAAAGGGAGGCATAACCGTCGTAACCAACGAGGAAAACGAACTAATCCCAACAAGGACTGTGGCCGGTTGAAGGGTTTGTATGGACTACCGGAAGCTTAATAAAGCTACCCGGAAGGACCACTTCCCCTTACCTTTTATTGATCAAATGCTAGATAGATTAGCAGGAAAACCTTACTACTATTTTCTTGATGGTTACTCAAGTTACAACCAAATAGCCTTTCAAAGAATGCCATTTGGGCTCTGCAATGCACCAATAACCTTTCAATGATGTATGATGGCAATATTCTCCGACATATTGGATGATTTCCAAATAGAATTCTTCCTTTATGGCGATAAAGGCAAACCAGATACAAAGTCCATAGTGATCCTCCTCCATTTCCATTCTAGAATCCTCAACGGTTGCAACAACCCATAAGGAAATTGTTGTTCAGCCTTAACCTGCTGACAAACCATGCATTTGCTAACAAACTCAGCAACATCCTTCTTCAAACCCACCCAATAGTTCTCATCCCTCAAATCACGGTACATCTTTGTACTACCAAGGTGCATAGCAAAAGGACTACTATGAGCTTCAGTCAGAATTGTGCGCCTTAACTCAGCATCATTCGGCACCACTATCCGACTCCCAAAACATAAAACACCATCATCATTGAAACAGAAATCCGAAGGCCTACCTTCCGCGATATCCTGAACATGTGGCACCAAAGAATCATCCAACAATTGTTTGTCCTTTATCAACTGAACTAGAAAATGGTTTCACTTGCAATTCAACAACAAGACCACCATCTCGCGATATGCTTAAACTAGAAAACATCGCCCTTAATTCCACCGCCACTTTCCTACTCAAAGCATCATCCACAACATTGGCCTTTCTCGGATGATACTCGATCGTTAGATCATAATCCTTAAGCAACTCCACCCAACGTCGTTGCCTAAAATTTAACTCATTCTGAGACATAAGGTACTTCAAACTTTTGTGATCCGTGTACATAGTACACTTCTCACCATAGAGATAATGTCTCCAGATCTTTAAAGCAAAAACTACTGATGCAAGCCCAATGTCATGCGTAGGGTAATTGCGCTCATGTACTTTCAACTGTCATGATGCATAGGCCACAACTCTACCCTCTTGCATCAACACACACCCCAAACCAACATAGGATGCGTCGCTATACACCACAAACTCTTTCCCTGATTCAGGTTGAACCAAGATATGAGCTTGCGTCAAAGTTGCCTTCAACTTCTCAAAAGCTTGTTGTCTCGCTTCCGTCTATTCATACTTAACATCCTTCTGTAAAAACTTCATCAAAGGGGCAACAATCTTAGAAAATCCCTCCATGAATCTCCGATAGTAACCTGCCAACCCAAGGAAACTACGAACTTCATGAACAGACCTAAGAGGCTTCCAATTCACCACCGCCTCAATCTTCTGAGAATCAACACGAATCCCTTCAGCCGAAACCACATGGCCAAGAAAAACAACTTCCTTTAACCAAAACTCACATTTGCTCAGCTTAGCATAAAGCTGATTCTCTAACAGCGCTTGCAAAACAATCCTTAAATGTTCTTCGTGCTCCTCCTTGGTACGCGAGTACACAAGGATATCATCGATGAACACCACAACGAACTTGTCTAGGAATTCATGAAAGACCATGTTCATCATATCCATGAAAGCGACAGGAGCAATCGTCAATCCGAACGACATCACTAGAAATTCATAATGCCCATATCTCGTTCGAAAGGTTGTTTTCAGCACATCCACATCCTTCACCTTCAACTGATAATATTTTGACCGCAGATTTATCTTTAAAAACACAGCCGCTCCTCGAAACTGATCAAAAAGATCATCAATCCTCGACAAAGGATACTTGTTCTTGATAGTCAACTTATTCAGTTGACGATAATCAATGCACATCCTCATCGTGCCATCTTTCTTTTTAACAAACAAGACTTGTGCACCCCAAGGTGACACACTTGGCCGAATAAATCCTCGGTCAAGCAACTCTTGAAGTTGCGTCTTCAACTCCTTCAACTCCTTGGGTGTCATGCGATAGGGATTAATGGACACCGGAGTTGTGTTCTCATACAACTCAATTCCGAATTCAACATCTCGACTAGGCGGCAAACCCGGTAATTCCTCCGGAAACACTCCAGGGAATTCACACACGGTCTTTATATCCTGTACACGAACCTCCTTTGTACTAGGATTCATGACAAAGGCTAGATATGCATTGCATCCCTGACGCAACATCCGGCTTGCTTCAAGTGTTGACACCACATTAGATAGAAATTTCACATTTTCTCCCACCACCACAACCTCATAACCGTCTGCAAGTTTCAGTGAAACTCGCTTGCTTTCAAAATCTACCACGACCCTATGCTCAACAAGCCAATCCATACCAAGGATTACGTCAAATCCATAAAATGGTAATTCCATAAGATCAACTAGAAACACATGATCTTGCACCTTTAAGGGGAATCTCCTATACAATCTCCTTGTTACAACCGTCTCACCAAAGGAACTAGTCACCCGCATAACCACATCCAAAGACTCAACAGGCAAACCAAGCATTTGAGCATGTTCACGCAATATGTACGAGTGTGTAGATCCAGAATCAATCAAAGAAAGTAATGACAAGGATTGCAAAGTAAAGGTACCTGTGATCACATCCGTGTTATTCCTCCCTTCTCGATTGGCATACACTCTAGCCTGGCCACCACCTTCAGACTGAACAGCCACCACATGCGCTACATTCATTGTACCCTCATCCCTGCGCTGGAAGTTACCACACCGCGCCCACGACCTCACTATGGCTCAGCTGCTCTTACCGGAGCTTGACCCTCTCTCAAAGGCTGTGAACAATCCTTCTTCATGTGCCCACGATTACCACAGTTCCATCATGTACCCAAGATTGCCCCAACACTCAACGGTGTGCCTTCTACCACACCGATTACACTCAAGAGTCCGCAAAAAAGTATTTGGTCCTTGCTGACCTCTTCCAAGGTTGCCACCCCCATGTCTAGCATCGACATGTGACCTTCTATCCTTATGCCTCTTGTACCGATATCTACGAAGATTACGTTCCGCAACTCATTTTCTTGAACTAGATCCTCCCGCTCGACTTGCTAAACCAAGATTCAGCTCAATGTCCTTGGCTCGAGTGACCAAGACATCGAAATCAGTATAGTCCGCTGCGAGCATATAGGTTTTCACATCCGCCACCAGCTCGTATCGGAATCGTTCACATCTCTCCCGCTCGCTAGGAATCAGTTCAGGTGCATATTGGCTACGGCATACAAATTGCACCTCATACTCCGCCACAGACATACTCCCTTGCACCAGGGACATGAATTCCCTCTTGTTCTCATCGAGGTAGCGAATTCCCAGATATTTTCGCTTGAACGCATTCAAGAAAATGTCTAAGTCACCTCATCATCATCCATCCCCGATATTGTGGTTTTCCACCACGTATATGCATTACCATGCAACAAGGACACAATACATCCCAACTTCTGAACATTGTTACAATTCATTTGCCCAAGAATTCTCTTGGTACTCTCTAACCAAGATTCAGAACCTTCCAGAGTCAACCCCCTGAACTTAGTCCCTCCCAAATTGCGGAGTTGCTCCAACGACAACCTCACGTTAGCACCATCCTGAGGTGCAGCTCCATGAGCTCCAGCTACTGCTGCCTAAAAAGCTCCGGCAGTAGCTTGTATCAACACAAACATACCAGGAGCATCTTGTCCCTGAACACCCTCGGGTCCAGCAACCCCAACACCAGCTCCTGCAGCACCAACCCCTGCTCCACCACCACCGGGTGGTCCACCAGGAGGAGGAGGCGGTAAATCCTCAACATTCCCGTTCTCAGCCGTAGCACGAGTATTAATTCTAAGCTCTCTATGTGGCCCCATAAGATAACAATGCAACTGAAAAAATAAAATAAATTCAATTAGGCAAGTAATCCAAGTACTCAAGCTCATTTTTGAAAACAATTCTTTTTAGTAGTAATGATATGGCAATGGGATCCCCAACTATACCCCAAGCACAACATAGCATCACAAATTCAACTCATTAGAACCAAACATCAACAATCATACATCATACCTTCACCAAAAAGCCATAATCATTCATACTCACACACATTAATCACTTACCAAGCCCCAAATATTCGCTAACCTGGCTTTGATACCAACAAATATAACCCCCTTAGCCCGGCCTAGACGCTTGACCCGAACCACGACGATTACACGGGGAAAACCAAAGTCAACCCGAAAGTCAACCTTGATTAACGACCCTTTTTTATTTTAACTTTTCTAGATGCAACATTAATCCTATGTGATTACTCAAGAATCATAGGAAAGAAAGGCAAAGCGATCGGAATTCATTTAGGGATTCAGTTATAAGAATTACACTTTTAGGGACCAAAACGTAAACTTTGCAAATTGCAAGAACTTTTCAGATTTTAAGCTTACCAATATGTAATTAGTAAATTTACAAGCATCTCTGTCAAATATCAGCTTAATTGGACATTCCAAACCCAACCAATTGCATCCTCAATCAACAAGGACTAAAATGTAAGAAAAGAGAACTTGAAGCAATTCAAAATACAGGCCAGCGGTCAACCGTTTCGAAACGCTGACCCTGGTATCGACATGGTCGTATCGAAACAGAGTTGACCGTTTCGGTACTCGGGTGCGTTCCGAGACCAGTATCGAAACAGGGTCTTCCAGTAGCCAAAGTGTTCTGAAACACTCTTACCCGTTCCGAAACACCAAGGCCATTTCAGGCCCCTGTTCCGAAATAGATAAGGGTGTTTCGATACACCCTGCCCTGCAACTTCTCAATTTTCTGGGTTTTCACATGTTTACACATTCAAACACATCCAAATCATACCATAACATACCAACAACACAATTAAACATCAAAGAACACTATTATGAAGTTTAAGCTAAGCATGGCATTAATCATGACAACATTGAATCTATAGGCATGCTTCCTAGTCACATAAACCATACCAAAGTCTCAAACCTCAAACCAAACCATATAGGTCATTTACAAACTTCAAAAACCATAGTAAACTTGCAGCAAACATATGGAGTTTAAAACACATCTCCCAAAACCGACTAGGAATCCCCATTGCCAAATATCAATACTAAAGTGTATGAAAACATCATCATACATGAGTTTTACACTTCCTTGGATATTCTTAGCCTTCTCGCTACCTAAACTCGTCTCAATTATCTTCATTGTTGGTAAAAGAGAGCGTAAGCACATTTGCTTAGTGAGGCAAGCTCTAAGGGAAACCTACACAACAATGCATCTTAACAACTATTTCTCAAAAACCATTTTCTACAACATGATCATTCTATCTCATGCTTGAAAACCACTTCAAAGCAATTCTCGTTTTGAAAACACATGTACCTTTATTATATCTCATGCATTAAACCAATGCAAATCTCATGGTAAAGCCAAGTACATGCTTAATGGAAACGAAAGCATTTCATACCATAAATCTCATATGCATTTCTAATAGCATAAATCATCTCAACATTGGTACATGTAAATCAAATACAATTTCATATATTATATTGGCATTTCACAATTCATCTTTACTCAGATATGCGGATTAGCTTGACGCAAGGTCAAGTCCTACCCCGGTGGAATCTCTCATCACCGGACTCTCATGGCGGTATCTCTCATCGCCACAAAGCTTCGGTATTTCACCAAGTCCTACCCCTATGATATCTCTCATCATCAGATTCTCACTTTGGATCAGAACGGCACTACCCCAATTGCCCGACTCCAAAGAGCACATACGAATTTTTAGTTTATAGTGCACTCTCATCCTATTTATCGATCAATTATATCCGTTAATTATCTCATCTTCTATGCCAATATATTATGTCAAAAACATCATCTCACCTACTGTTTTTATGCAACATTTCTCAAATCTTTCTCATCTCATTTCAAAATCATATCTCATGCTTTGTATTAAGTCAAAATCTCAAAAACTCTTTAATACAACATGCTATCTCATGAAATCTCTACAAAGCATCATCTCATGCTACAAATCATGCATTAAAACAGTAGGAATTTGTCTATCTCAAATCAAGAGCATGTAAAAGCATTTAGGGGCATCAACCACATGTTTGAGAGCAAATCTAGCCATACTTACTTCTGGACTTAGGATGGTGTTTCAAACCAATCCTAAATCCCTAAACCCAAAATGTACCACCTCCAAAGCCTATTTTGTAAAATTGATTTGACCAACCCTTTAAACATGATTTAAGAGGATTTTAGCAATTTTTACCATATTTTTATCCTTTCCCGATCCTTGATTTCCCTAAATCACCTAACGTGATTCAAACCATTTCTGACCGGTCTGATCCGATGTCTAAAACTTATAGGCCCAAAAACCAGGGTGTTACATCGATGCTATTAAGATGCCTTTGCCATGTACTCTTGGTCTTTGATGTATACTTGAGTTGCAAACATGTTTGGTCATGTATCAGGATTGTTTCGGATGCTTTAAATTGAGTTAACCAACTTTTTCAAACATTGCAGGCCCAGGTGTTTCAAAACACTCTTTCCTATTTTGAAACGGTGGCTTGAATTTGTCTTGGAGTTTAGAAACGGTAAGGCATGTTTCGAAACGTTTTTGCCTCTGTGAAACTCTGTTCCGAAACGGGTCTTAAAGGGTTTTGAAACGAACCCGCATTTCGAAACTGTCAGTTGTGTTTCGAAAGGACCATTCCGATACAGGGCTCACTGTTCCAAAACGATTGGTAGTTAATATAGTTTTTTGAATATTCTGAGTTTTTATTTCCTTACATTTTGGTCCCTGTTTGCCTTGTATGCAATTAGATGAGTTCTAGTGGTAGATTTGAGCTGAGATTTTACCAAGAAGCATGTAATGAACCTAATTAAAGGTTGGTAACCTGAAATTGGTAATAACCCTTACAATTTGTCAAATTTACAAAATGATCCCTAAACCCGAGATTGGTTATAATCGGTGAGCGTTTGTGATGTTGTCTTATCTGCTGCTTGTGTACACACATAGGAACTTAAGTTGCCTCTAGACAAGATTAAAGAAAAAAAGTTAGGGTCGTTTATTGAGGTAAACCTTTCCGGTTTACATCAATATTCCTTGTGTGACTCGTTTAGTTCAGTTCATCAGCTAGGTCGAGTCGAGGGGGTTACAGTACTGATACCCTCTTTAGTCACTGGATGAGGGCGTATCGATACGGTACCCCAGCGTACCGATATGGTCTTGTGATGCAAAGCCTAGGATGCTTGATCGTTGGGGGCGTATCGATACCCTCTCTAAGGGTACCGATACGTTGTTCGTTAATTCGGTTAAATCTCACATTTGAACGTTCTGAATCATTACGTTTTGGTCCATAGTTGTCTTGTATGCAATTAGATGTGATCCAAAGGTTATCTAGAGCTGTGTCTTTACGGAGAAGCATGTAATGAACCTAATTAAAGGTTGGTAACCAGAATTTGGTAATAACCCTTACAAATTGTCAAATTTACAAAATGGTCCTTAAACCCGAAATGGATGTCAATCAATGTATGCTCGTGCTGTCTTTCAATCCGCTGCTTGTTGACCACTTAGGAATGTAATTTGCATCCAGGCAAGATAAAAAGAAAAAAATTTGGGTCGTTTATTGAGGTAAATCTACCTAGTTTACTTCAATATTCCCAGTGTGATTCGTTCGGTCCGATCTATCGGCCAGTCCGGGTCTATGGGGTTACAGCTTAGGAATAAGTTAGAAGTTCAGCGGCTAATGGAGGCTTTAGATTAGTTGGTGTTCATCCCTCGATTCACGCAGAGAGGTATTATCAAGACGTGTTTGCCAATAGCACTTCGACTTAGGGATAAGGAGGAGTCATTGAAGGAAGCCTTGCCAAACTTTGAAGCATCACTCAGCCGCCCGGACAACTGCCAAGACAACTGAGGCAATTTTGCAGCACTTTAACCGAGACAAAACATTCAATATCCACACTACGACGCATTCCAATGCCAGCCCATCCTCTCAAACTAAATTCTCAACCTTTTAATTTACTTGCTTTTAGTTTAGTCAAATCAAATCAAAAGCTCAATTTACTTGTGTTTTTATTTTTACTTGTGTAGGAAGATAAATTCTGAAGAGTTTCCCAATCCCTATGGAGACGATATCTTTTATATTACAACTAGGCATCATTGTACACTTGCACTTAACGCATGACTATTTGACATTCTACACTTATATCTTTTGTGGGCCTTTTCTCTCAAATTGACCATTTTTAATTATTTTAATAAAAAGATTTAATTAATGTTTCAAATTAAAAGGAGATTTTTAATTAAAACAATGGAAGAGTTTACGTAACTAACTTCTCTCATTTTGCACTCAGCCTAACACACTTTCTTTTCTAAAACCCAGAGAGTTTCTCCATCTTTTCTAATCCTTTTGAATGACTAAAGAGTTCTTTGATTCCCCTACCAATCATCATTGAGTTTTCTTAAAGATTTCATCAAAAATCTTGTCATTTGAAGACAAAAGGCAAAGTTAGAGGTATGATTTCGTTTAACTTCTCTAATCAAGGTTCTTTAATGAAATTCCCAAGTCTTGTGCCTTCTAAGTATGTTTATTAACTTTGTTTTATAGTGGATTAAAAGGAAATTGACTAAAAATGGATTTATGTGTGATTTTCCAAGATTTTTGTTTGAGCACTATTTTGATTGATTTTAGAAGGATTTTAAAGTTGTTTTAGATGTTAAATGATGTTTAAGTAAAGGCTTAATCATAATAATCCCAGATTAGATTGGATCTCTTAAAGTTTAGGTTGTTAGTTTTGGGTTTTTGGCATGGAAATGTGAAATCTGAGTTGCTAGAGGTATAAGGGTGATATTAGGATGTTTTTGGATGTTGATTTATAGTTAAAATGTGATGGAAGTGTTTGTTGATGGCTGGGTTGAGTTGAGTGATCAATCAAAGGTGATTTCGGTTGTTTCGGATGGGTATTTTTGTGCCTTTGGGCAGAGCTGCGGGTTTTTAGTGTTTGTTGGTGGTTTTAATGCATTGATATGCATTAATCCTCTGTTCTTGTATGGTATAAATAGTGGAGGATTATTTGGAAGCATTTGGTGAAGTTCCGGGGACTTCAGACGCTTGATTTTTGCGTTGGTGATTGCGGTTTCGCGAGTCGGTGAGTGGAAATGATATTTCCAGCTTTGAAACGCTTAAAAGGTGGTTTGGGAACTTAGTGTAAGCTTGAAACACTTTACTAAGTTTAGAAGTAAGTAAAGTGATTTTCTCTCTTGGATTGTGCTATTATGAGATTTTTGATGCACTTGTTTTGAAAATGCATATTTTCACTGTTAAAGCATGATTTGAGGTAAATGAATTGATGTTTTTGATGATACAATGATGAAATATGCACATGGTAAGTGATCCTTGTAAGTATACGTTTATACTTGTGATTTTAAGCATGATTTAATGCTTGAGAATGAGGTTGGTAATTGATGCTTTGAAAACAGTGAAGTGTGTGATGAAATGTGGTTCATATTGGCAAGTGATGTTATGAAAGTACTTTTAAAAATGCTATCGGATATAGTTAGCCGGCTATAGGATTGAGTGCACTATAAACAAGATGCCTAGGATGTTGAGGGTTTGAAATGGTACTGAATACTTCATCCATGTACCCTAACGACCGAGGAATGTTTAAGGTGTCGCAACGGTGGAGGATAGCTCCCGTATGTGAACCTTGTATAGTGTGTCATCTCTCATTAGTGGGCTATACATCTACCGATGAGTGGTGGTGAGGGGTTGTGATTGTACCGAATACTCCACCACGGGTGTCACAACAGTGGAGGGTAGCTCCCGTGTGTGAGCCTTGAGGTACCGATAGAGTGTATGAAGTGTTTGGGATAACACTTGGTAATTCGTGTATCCGATGTGGTTTTTGGGAAATGATCTTGATGTTAATCACTTGTAAGCCAATATGAATAATGATGTAATTGGAAATGTGTTATGTTGCATAATATTAAAAATGTATATTTTTACTCTTTAAGCTTAGCATGTGTGGAAAATTCTTGGGAAGGCTTAAATTGAATTTAGCAAATGGGATTTGCTGTTGGTTTGTTAACACATGTTGCATGGGGTTTTCATGCTGATTTCGAATGAGAAAAGTGCATGGTTTTTGGATGGCATGATGGATTTTAAATAATACTTGTGTTAATTGAAATGAGATTTCAATGTAGTTTGGAAACCGATTTAAATGCATTGATGTGGTTTTGATTTTGAGCATTCCTCACTAAGCCTATTGTGCTTATGCTCTCTTTGTCTATCAATGCAGACAACTAAAGCTTTGGAGGCAGCGCATACAAGGGATCGATGAAAGACTTTGATTGAATGTATGTCTCATCTTTTGGACTAGAGTAATAAGGGCAATGGGGGATTCCATGGTTTGTTTGGGTTATGTGTATGAACACCCTTTGAGCATTTTTTTTATGATTTTATACTTGTAAAATGCCTTTATTTGGTGTTTGGAGTATTGGTTTGAGTTTTGACTGTTTTGTGGCTTATTTGCTAGGATGCATGCCTTTAGATTTTCATTGATGAAATTAGCCATAATTTGATGCTAAATATACTGCAAATGTTTGAGGATTAATGTTTATGTAAGATGTATGTGTAACACCCCTCGCCCGGGTTAGGAGCGAGGAGTGTTACAATGCGCAACTGACTTATAAACATATAACTTATAACATATAACCGAGCATACTTAACATGTAATATTCAAGCAATCCATTTTAAGTGACATAGCCAATACACAGTTACCTATACTTAACATAGGTTAATCATACATGTAGCATACATGGGGTGTACCATAACAATCACATAGAACTAATACAATCCATCAATCAAGTGCATATACTATGTATCACACAATTGTACCAAACTAGTAGAAAACATAAGCAAATGTCTTTCCATTTAACCTTCTTCCCTTAGAACATTTACCAAATATTAATTAGGTTCATTTCAAGTTTTCTAGACATCATATATTAAAATGAAAACATTGGTTAGGACACTAGTCCTAACCCTAAGGATTAACTACACTCACTATACTCAAAGCTTAGCTAGTCTTGATCCTTGATGATTATCCCCTTATTCTTCTTACAAGTTGGACCAGCTCTTAAATCCTCCAAGATTTCCTCAAATTCTCGGTCTTAACGTCCATGTACAAACATATATGAAACATAGTATAAGTCAATTCAAACCGTTTTTCTTATTGGCAGATTGAGTACTAGTTACTAATCTGGGCATATCTTTTTACACACATATCTAAATTTCGATTACTTTACCATTCTAGAAAGCTTATTTACACATATTTACAACCATGCATGGTACATATTTTTCTCATTTCTCAATCAATACATTATATTATTTAAACATTGGTCGTTTTGCAATTCTAGACAATTTGTAACACCTCCACAATTTCGGTTACAAAATTTTCTATAGATAATAATTTTAGCGTCGTTTGTTTCTAGTTAAATTAGACATCTCCAAGTATTTTCTATCAAAATTTCAGTTTTAAATTTCATGTATTTTATTTTTGATGAATTTTTGAAGGTCACTGTCCAGAATAGGGCAGTGCTGGGCAGATTACACTAATTTCTAACTTATGCTCTTGGCAACTTATTTTCTTGGTTTCACCATCCAATCTTATTATCAGCTAATTCTATAATTCCTCATAACCATTTCTAACACTTTTAAACATAAATTTCCAGATTTATTATTAATCAATTTAGGCGTTGCCTTCCCAACTTATCCAAAACAGTCCTATAACTATCTTGTCTTTGCATGTGACCGATTTTTTATTCTTATCAAATAATCCAACTAAATACATGTTTCTTATCATCTTACAACAAATTTCCAGAATCGAAATCATCTTTACCTAAAGCAAATGTAACATTCCAGAACATACAAACAACTTAACGTGATACTTTGATGAACTAGTTGAGTAGAGACACTTACCTAGCTTTCTATTTTGATTTCTATGGCAAGATGATCAGCATGCAAACAAGTTTTCAAGATATCCTTGAGTTTTTCTCCAGTAAAACTCTATCTCTAAGCTCTCTCTCTCTCTTTTAATCGGTTGAAGAGAAGAAAATGGAAAAGGAAAAGACACTCCCTTAAGTTAATGGATTGGGAGATGACCGATCTGCCCTTTTTAAATAAACTAACACTTATTTCAGCTTAAGGGCAGATTGGGGAAGTCAAACTTTTAACATGCAAGTCCCCATTTTATCATATATTTTGATTTAGTCATGGCTTAGTTTTTATCAATTTACTTGTTCTTTCTTTTAGGTCCTTATTTCAACTAATTAGGGATTACTCAGTTTATTTAAATTAATTATTTGACCAATTGAGCAAAGTCTTCTAAGGTAGAATTGAGGATGCTACAGTATGCATGTTAGGAATATGTTGTATTGGTTTAGGATGGTTTTTAGAGTGAAAAACCAGCAAAATCTGTCATTACAGGCCCAGGTGTTTCGAAACACTCAAGCCTGTATCGAAACGGTGTGCTTGAAATGGCCTTAGGGTTTCGAAACAGATAAGGTCTGTCCCAGTACGATTTGCTACTGGAAACCATGGTTTCGAAACACCTCAAGGGCGTTTCGATAGGAGCCCGTGTTTCGAATCAGGCCTTAGTGTTTCGAAACGGGTGGCAGTTATGTTAGTTGATGGAATGTTCTGAAGTTCTAATTCTTTGCGTTTTATTCCCGAAATGTTGTGGATGCAATTAGGTGAGCTTGAATGATTGTTTTGAGCTGAGTTTTGACCGTGACGCATGTAATGCGAATAATTAAATAACGGAAACACAAGAATGACTTAAGTCCCTATAAACTGGAAAAATTAGAAAATGGTCTCTAAAAGCCGTAATTGAATGAAATTGAAGGATGATCGAGTTACGAATGATTCACTGCAATGTTTGATACATAGGAACCTAATTTTGCATCCAGATATGAAAAAATATAGGGTTTTTTATTGAGGTAAATCTAGGGCATGAAGGTGTTCCCTTTTTGTGGGAGTGCAAGTGCACACTCCTGTTAAGTTATAGTATAAAAGATGTCGAATCCCACGAGGATTGGACAACTTGTCTCATTCTTTAGTTCCTACACAAAGTAAAGTAAAAACACAAGTCAATGATTGGTTGAGATTGGAATGTAAATAAAACACGAGTAAAAGAGAAGAGGTGAATTAGGTTGATAAAGTAGGTAGGGTTATGCTGCCACTTAGTGCGAAAACTGCGTTGAATTAGGTATGATTTATCCTTTGCTGCCACGATATGCTGCCTCGGCGGGTAGATGGGCGGCAAAATATAACCCTGTCACGCGGCCGCAGCAAGTCACTGCCACTGCATGGGTGTGTACTGTCTCGACAGGTGGAATGGAAAGACGTCCTAGCGGCAAGTCTGGCAGATAGTCCAAGTTCGGCAGGATAGTCGACAGTGATCCCTCCTATTTCTAGATTAGGATGCTCGAGATTGATAACTTGAGAACTAGTGTGGAACCAAATCAATCAACTCAGTTTGTAACCACCTTAGCCCGACCTAGATGCCTGACCCGAACTAAGAAGATTGAACGGGGAAAACCGAAGTCAACTCATTAAAGTCAACCTCGACTAACGACCCCTTTTTTATTTTTCTTTTCTAGATGCACATTATTATCCTATATGATTAGCATTTTTTTGTGATGAAAGCGACACAACAAATGGAGTTCAATTAGGGGTTCAATTTCATACAAACGTCTTTTAGGGACTAAATCGTAAACTTCCAAAATTATAAGGAATAAATAGATTTTAAAGTTACCAATCCAAAATTAATCATATAACATGCCAACATGTCAAGCTTCATCTTAAACAGATCATTCAAACTCACTTAATTAAGCATTCAAATAATCAGGGACCAAAACGTAAGAACAGAAACTTTAAACAATTCAAATTCAACATCCAACGGTCAAGTGTTCGAAACACAAGACCCCGTATCGAAACGGCTGTTTCGAAACCAGGTTGACCGTTTCAATACGCGGGTGTGTTCCGAAACCCGTTTTGAAACAATGCATTCTAGTGGTAAAATGTTCCGGAACATGCCTACCTGTTCCGAAACACCGTGATCATTCCAGGCCATCGTTTCGAAACAGGTGGGCGTTCCGAAACGCCTTGCCCTGCAATTTCCCAAATTGCTGGGTTTACTCAACTATTCACCTTCGAAATCATCCCAATACATGCCACATCACACATACAATATGAATACACATCAAAGATCACCAAAACGAAGCACAAACTAAAACATAGCATCAAACTTGCAAGCTTAACAACTATAGGCATGCTTCCTAGATGTCAAAACCATAAAAAGGCTAAAAACCACATTCAAGCTTAAACCAACATTCAAAGGCCGCTTACAAACCAAAATAAGCAAACCAAATGTAACCCTCTTAACCCGGCCTAGACAGTTGACCCGAATTAAGAAGTTTACACGGGGAAAACCAAAGTCAACCCCAAAGTCAACCTTGATTAACAACCCTTTTTTTTCTTTTTAATCTTATCTAAATGCATATTAACCCTAGATATGTTCATAAGATCAGCATACTCAAAGATCACCACAATCAGAAAACATTTAGGGACTTGATTGCACAATTTATGAATTTAGGGACCAAAATGCAAATTCTGAAAATTATAAGGACTTAACCAACTTTTGAGTTACCATTATGAAATTAGTCATGTTTCATGCTTCTCTGCCAAATTTCAACTGAAACGGACGTCTCAAACTCATTCAATTGCATAAACCAAGTTCAGGACCACAGTTCCACACTCCCTCCTCATGTGATCCGCTGATCCACAGTTCCAGCACGAGTTACCAGTCGCCACAACAGGAGCATGCACCTCCCTCGCTGCTCGAGGACAATCACACCTCAAATGGCCACGCGATCCACATGTCCAACATGTGTTCGGATCAGCTCTTGCCTTGTCTCCCTGAGCAGGCGCACCTTGACCACCACCACCTCGCCTAGCTGAAGACTGAAACTTCCGATCACGTCCTCTCTTGTTCCATCCACCACCGAAACTATACTCAGCAACTCGCTTACCAGCACTAGAACCAGCACTTCTAGAAGATAAACTCAAATTCATCTCAATGTCTTTTGCTCTACCAACCAGCACATCAAAATCATTATACTCAGCAGCCAGCATATAAGTCTTCACCTCCGTCACCAAACCATAACGGAACCGTTCACACCTCTCCCACTCATCAGGGATAAGCTCAGGTGCGTACTGACTGAGTCGGACAAACTGAACCTCGTACTCAGCCACTGACATGATCCCTTGGGTAAGAGACATGAATTCCCTTTTCTTCTCATCCAAGTACCTCACACCCAGATACCATCTCTTGAATATGTTCTGAAAGAACGTCCATGTTACATCAGCATCCGCCATTCCAGAGATAGTGGTTGTCCACCAAGTGTATGCATCGTCCTGCAACAATGACACCACACATCCCAGCTTCTGCACATCAGAACAATTCATTTGTCCCAGAATTCTCTTGGTACTTTCCAACCAAGACTCAGAACCTTCAGCAGACAAACCCCTGAACTCAGTCCCTCCCAGACTGCGCAAATGTTCCAAAGGTAGTCTCACATTAGCATCTCCCTGATGCCCAGCTCCTTGAGCTCAAGCTACCGCTGCTCGAAAAGCTCCCGCAATAGCTTGAATCAACACTGTCATGTCAGGAACAGCTTGCCCCTGACCAGCTTCAGGTTCAGCGACCCCAGCACCAGCTCCTTCACCCCCAGCACCACCACCACCAGGCGGAGGAGGTAAATCCACCACATTTTCAGCATTCTCCTCATTCTCATTTTGAGCCATAGCTCGCGTATTAATCCTAGTTTCTCTACGAGGTGCCATTCACTAACAATGCAATCACAATGCAATAAACAAAGTCAGGCTCATCAAGGTAAGCAACCCAAGTACTCAAGCTCATTTCCAATTAAAAACAAATCATTACATTAGCTTTGATTTGGCAATGGGTCCCTCTAACTTGCTTCACCACCGCAATACCACAATTGTAACATACTTACAATTCACACAACATGCTTTCACTCAACAAGCATACAAAACAATCATACACTCATCACCCACCTAACCATTCCCAATTACTCGAGAACTCATCTCTGATACCACCAAATGTAACCCCCTTAACCCGGCCTAGACGGTTGACCCGAATTAAGAAGTTTACACGGGGAAAACCAAAGTCAACCCGAAAGTCAACCTTGATTAACGACCCTTTTTTTTCTTTTTAATCTTATCTAAATGCATATTAACCCTAGATATGTTCATAAGATCAGCATACTCAAAGATCACCACAATCAGAAAACATTTAGGGACTCGATTGCACAATTTATGAATTTAGGGACCAAAATGCAAATTCTGAAAATTATAAGGACTTAACCAACTTTTGAGTTACCATTATGAAATTAGTCATGTTTCATGCTTCTCTGCCAAATTTCAACTCAAACGGACGTCTCAAACTCATTAAATTGCATAAACCAAGTTCAGGACCAAAACGCAAGAATTTCAAAACATATAACTGTCAATTTCAGTGCCCAACGGTCGAGTGTTCCGGAACGGGGAAGGACCGTTTCGAAACGCGGGACCGTTCCGAAACACGTTGCGAAACGAGGCCTGACAGTAGCAATTTCGTTTCGGAACAACCCTACCTGTTTCGGACCGCCAAGGCCATTTCAGGCCCTCTGTTCCGAAACGGTAGCACCCGTTCCGAAACGGATTGCCCAGAACTGCAGATTTTTGCTTGTTTATTACACAATTGACTCATCAAACGCATTTCGAAGACCACCAAAACATACCAGCAAGTCATTATATACTTAAGGAACATAATAGCATCATCTAATCTCAATCATGGCATCAATTAAGGAAAATCCCAATTCTATAGGCATGCATCCTGTATTGAAAACCATTCAAACATCAAAACACCAAACCAACCACATAATGGCCATTTACATGTTCCATCAAAATCAAAAGCATAAAACCAATTAAGGGAGTCCAAAACATCTCCCAAAAACACAAGTTAGATCCCCATTGCCAAATGCTCAAAAGCTAATAGTGTTAGAAAAACATTCACCATACATGAGCTTAGTTCTTCACTTGGATTCTTGACCTCCTTGCTGCCCTTTATGCACTTCAATGCTCTGCATTATTGGTTTAAGAAAAGAGAGAGCGTAAGCACATAGCTTAGTGAGGAATGCTCATTTAAAACATCACAATAATGCATTAACAAAACTTCTTTTTAAAACCTTAGTTCAAAACAACATTTGCTCATGCACATAAGTGTATAAACCAAGCATTTCATGCTTCAAATCAATAACATGTCATATTGGCTTTCAAGTGATAATCATAACCATATTCCAATTCCAAAACACATTCGACAATCGGATACGCGGATTACAAGCGTTGTCCCATACGCTTCATACACTCTACCAATATCAAGGTGGAGCAATGGTACAATCACAACCCCTCAACACCCGTGATGGAGACTATGGTACAATCACAACCCCTCCACATCACTCATTGGTAGTTGTATAACATCACTAATGAGATCACGGGACATACAACACAAGATCCACACATGGACTTTAAACCACCATTGTGATCTTACCATACATAAGGTCCTCAAATGGAATTTTAACCACCATTATGACCTTAACACAAGACCCACCCATGGACTTTTAACCACCATGGTGTTCTTAACCATCTCGTTAGTGTACTTGGATGGATTCAACGGTACAATCACAACCCCTCGACATCCAAGGCGACTTTATTCACGGTGCACCCAATCCTATAGCCGGCTATCTATATCCGATTCAAGTACTTTTAAACCAAGACATCACTTGCTAATATACATCATTTAACAACAATTAATCCACTGTTTTTAAGCATTTA
This sequence comes from Hibiscus tridactylites, assembly GCA_958450335.1. NCBI lineage: Eukaryota > Viridiplantae > Streptophyta > Magnoliopsida > Malvales > Malvaceae > Hibiscus > Hibiscus tridactylites. Next base: position 59,236,680 of record OY288273.1, on the reverse strand, counting down.
ACAAAGCCACTAATCATCATGCATCACTATGCATTAAAACCACATTTATCAATGTACAAAACAAGGATCCCTTACCTTGAGCATCCTTCAACACATGGCTTATAAACCAGCAATTAACATGCTAAAATATGCTTTCAAAAACAGATTTTAAACATGCAAACAAATCACATTGCATTCAACCAACTCATGGTTCATCAACAAGAGAGTTTTCCCGGAAACTTACTCTTGAGCTTAGCTAAGTTGTTTAGACTTAAACTAAGCTCCCAAAACCTTCAAACATTGGTTTCAAAGCTGAAAACCCAATTCCACTCACCGATTCCGTTTCGCAACTCGCCGAAACACCAATCAAGCTTCCGGATCAACACCGCAAAGATCCGAAGATGTCTCCCCTATTTTAAACACATCAAAGCAGAGGATTAATGCATCATCATGCATTAATATCTTCAACCAAAGCACCTAAACTCGCTGCTCTCATCAACACTCACATTTCGGCTACCAAACACAACCGAAATCACATCCAAACAACTCTACAACACTACCCAGCCAAGATCCATCAATTCCAAACATTCACAAACCTCAATTAACATCCAAAATGGATCTAATCACGTCCTTATACCTCCAGCTATAGCAGAACACAAAGATCACTCCAAAAACAACCAAAAACTTCAAGCAAAACTTAGGAAAATCAACCTATTCGGGATTGCATTGATTAAACCTAAATTTCTCATCAATTATACATCCATTTTACATCAAAATGACATCTCAAAACAGTGCCCAATCATTTCATACGAATTTCATCAAAATTAAACCAAATCTTGCATTTTAAAGCCAAGATCAAGAACACAATTGTAAAACCTTTAATAAAACACAAATCAAGGATTGAGAACTTAGGAATTTCAGTAAAGAACTGAGTATTTAGAGGAGAAGGACGTTCATACCTCTAAATGTTAGTTTCTCCCTTTTTGGAACCAAGATTCTTGAAAATTCAATAAGCAAATGCTAAGGTTTTGATGTAGAAATGATTAGAGATCAAATGAAGGTTGAAATCTCATCTTTAGATGTCAAAATCTGAGGGAAATTTGCTAGAGAAAAGTGTTTGGGTTGAGAGAAAAGTTGAAAGAAAAGAAATGGAAATTTTTGAGAAAAGTTAGTTAAGATCACAAAATATCTTTTTCCCTCCTTTTACCTTTAATTAAAACCATTAATTAATTGTTTAATTTTAAGAAAAATCTGGAGAAACTCTTCTTGGGTAAATAGCTCCTTAAAGATTCAAAGTTTCAATCCTTTTTAAAACAGTCACCAAGTTTCCAAAAATTACATTTTAGTCACTAACCCAAAATGTCACACCTCCAAACCTCATTTTGTAAAATTGATTTCACCATTCTCTTATATATAATAAAAGAGGATTTTAAGATATTTTTCCATATTTTTAATGCATCCCGAACTAGGCTTTCCTAAAATCATCTTTTTATATTCGAACCGCAACCCGACCGACCCGGTCCAAACCCAAAACTTCTAACCCCAAAATTGGGGTGTTGCAACTCTCCCCCCCTTAAGAAATTTCGTCCTCGAAATTTACCTGAAGGAAAGAGGTACGGAAATTGCTTCAACATGTCATCCTTCCGCTCCCACGTGGCTTCCTCAACACCACGATGCTTCCACAACACCTTTACCAACTCAATGGTCTTGCCTCGAAGAACCTTACTATCCGAATCTAGAATCTTCACCGGTTCCTCATCATAGGTCAAATCCGGATTCAATTCCACTTCTTCCACATGCATCACATGTGAAGGATCCGATCTATACTTCCGAAGCATAGAAACATGAAACACATCATGAATCTTTTCCAACTCTTGAGGTAACCTCAACTTGTACGCAACAGGACCCACACGCTCAATCACCTCGTATGGTCCAATGTACCTAGGGCTCAACTTACCCCTTCGGCCAAACCTCATCACCTTTTTCCAAGGCGAAACTTTCAAAAACACACGGTCACCCACCGCATACTCAATCTCCTTACGCTTCAGATCCGCGTAAGACTTTTGCCGATCAGAAGCTGCCTTCAAGCGCTCACAAATGAGCTTCACCTTCTCGGTGGTTCCTTTCAACAAAGCTGGCATCGAAACCAACTTCTGCCCTGTTTCAGCCCAACAAAGAGGAGTCCTACACTTCCTCCCGTACAAAGCTTCATAAGGTGCCATTTGAATACTTGCCTGATAACTATTATTATAGGCAAACTCCACCAAAGGCAAATGTTTCTCCCAAGAACCCTGAAACTCAATCACGCAGCACCTCAACATATCCTCCAAAACCTGAATAACACGCTCGGACTGTCCATCCGACTGCGGATGATAAGATGTACTGAAATTCAACCGTGTACCCAAAGCCTGATGCAAACACTGCCAGAAACGCGATGTAAACCTCGGATCCCTATCCGACACAATCGACTTTGGCACACCATGCAGCCGCACAATCTCAGCAATGTACAGCTCCGCAAGCTTATCCAAAGTGTACGTAGTATGCACAGGCAAGAAATGCGCACACTTCGTCAGGTGATCCACAATCACCCACACCGAATTCTTCTTCGATGGCGACAAAGGCAAACCAGACACAAAATCCATGGTAATCCTTTCCCACTTCCATTCAGGAATTCTCAACGGTTGCAACAACCCTAAAGGAAACTGATGCTCAGCCTTAACTCGCTGACACACCATGCACTTGCTTACAAACTCAGCAACATCCTTCTTTAAACCCACCCAATAGTACTCATCACGAAGATCACGATACATCTTAGTACTACCAGGGTGCATAGCAAAAGGACTACTATGACCTTCAGTCAGAATAGCACGCCTCAACTCAGCATCATTGGGCACTACTATCTGACTCCCAAAGCATAACACTCCATCATCATTAAAACAGAAATCCGAAGGCCTATCCTCCGCAATATCCTGAACATGTGGCACCAAGGAATCATCCAACAACTGATTTTCCTTAATCAACTGAACCAATGATGGTTTCACTTGCAATTCAGCCACAAGACCACCATCACGCGAAATACTCAAACTGGCAAACATAGCCCTCAACTCAACAGCTACCTTCCTACTCAAGGCATCCGCTACAACATTAGCTTTTCCCGGGTGATACTCGATCGTCAAATCATAATCCTTGAGCAACTCCACCCAACGTCGCTGCCTAAGATTCAACTCCTTCTGAGACATCAGATACTTCAAACTCTTATGATCCGTGTACACAGTACACTTCTCACCATACAAGTAATGTCTCCAGATTTTCAAAGCAAAAACCACTGCAGTCAACTCAATGTCATGCGTAGGATAATTGCGCTCATGCGCCTTCAACTGCCGTGATGCATAAGCCACCACCTTACCCTCTTGCATTAGCACACATCCCAAACCAACGTAGGACACATCACTATACACCACAAACTCTTTCCCTGATTCAGGTTGAACCAAGATTGGAGCTTGCGTCAAAGCTGCCTTAAGCTTCTCAAAAGCCTGCTGTCTCGCTTCCGTCCACTCATACTTAACATCCTTCTGCAACAACTTCGTCAAAGGTGCAGCAATCTTTGAAAACCCATCCACGAATCTCCGATAGTATCCTGCCAAACCAAGGAAACTACAGACTTCATGAACAGACTTAGGAGGCTTCCAATTCATCACCGCCTCAATTTTCTGAGAATCAACACGAATCCCTTCAGCAGAAACCACATGACCAAGAAACACCACTTCTCTAAGCCAAAACTCACACTTGCTCAGCTTAGCATAAAGCTGATTCTCCAACAAAGCTTGCAACACAATTCTCAGATGCCCTTCATGCTCCTCCTCAGTACGCGAGTACACGAGGATATCATCAATGAACACCACAACGAATTTATCCAAGTATTCATGAAACACTCGATTCATCATGTCCATGAAAGCTGCAGGAGCATTTGTCAAACCAAACGACATCACAAGAAACTCATAATGCCCATACCTCGTTCTGAAAGCTGTCTTTGGCACATCCACATCCTTCACCTTCAACTGGTAATACCCTGACCTTAAGTCAATCTTAGAGAACACAGGTGCTCCCCGAAATTGATCAAAAAGATCATCAATTCTCGGCAATGGATACCGATTCTTGATAGTCAACTTGTTAAGCTGACGATAATCAATTCACATTCTCATAGTGCCATCCTTCTTCTTCACAAACAAGACCGGTGCACCCCAAGGTGACACACTTGGCCGAATGAAACCACGATCAAGCAACTCCTGCAGTTGCGTCTTCAGCTCCTTCAACTCCTTAGGTGCCATTCTATAATGGGTAATGGACATTGGAGTTGTGTTTTCATACAACTCAATCCCAAACTCCACTTCGCGATTAGGAGGTAATCCAGGCAACTCCTCAGGAAACACACCAGGAAACTCTCGCACAGTCCTGATATCTTGCACACGCAACTCCTTAGAGCTAGGATTCATCACAAAAGCGAGATAAGCTTCACAACCTTGCCTCAGCATCCGGCTCGCCTCCAATGTAGACACCACATTGGCAAGAAACTTCACATTCTCACCAACCACAACTACCTCATAATCATCCGCAAGCTTCAACGAAACTCGCTTATTCTCACAATCTACTACAGCTCGATGCTCAACAAGCCAATCCATACCAAGGATTACATCAAAACCATAGAAAGGCAATTCCATAAGATCAACATGGAAAACATGATCTTGCACAACCAAAGGACATCTTCTATAAAGCTTTCGAGTCACCACAGTCTCACCAAAGGAACTAGTGACACGCATACGAACATCCAAAGACTCAACAGGCAAACCAAGCAATTCAGCATGCTCACGCAAAATGTATGAGTGTGTAGATCCAGAATCAATCAAGGAAAGTAATGACAAGGATTGCAAAGTGAAAGTACCTGCGATCACATCCGTGTCATTCCTCCCCTCCCTCTGAGCATACACCCTGGCCTGGCCACCACCCTCAGGCTGAACAGCTACAACATGAGCCACATTACGTCCACCCTCTTCTCTCCGCTGGAAATTACCACGGCCGCGCCCATGACCTCTCTGTGGTGCAACAACTCCAGGAGCACGTCCCTGGCCACCACCGGCCAACAGAGGACACTCCCTCCTCATGTGATCCGCTGATCCACAGTTCCAGCATGAGTTACCAGTCACCACAACAGGAGCCTGCACCTCCCTCGCCGCTCGAGGACAATCACGCCTCAAATGGCCACGCGATCCACATGTCCAACATGTGTTCGGATCAGCTCTTGCCTTGTCTCCCTGAGCAGGCACACCTTGACCACCACCACCTCGCCTAGCTGAAGACTGAAACTTCCGATCACGTCCTCTCTTGTTCCGTCCACCACCGGAACTATACTCAGCAACTCGCATACCAGCACTAGAACCAGCACTTCTAGAAGATAAACTCAAATTCTTCTCAATCTCTTTTGCTCTACCAACCAGCACATCAAAATCATTATACTCAGCAGCCAGCATATAAGTCTTCACCTCCATCACCAAACCATAACAGAACCATTCACACCTCTCCCGCTCATCAGGGATAAGCTCAGGTGCGTACTGACTGAGTCGGACAAATTGAACCTCGTACTCAGCCACTGACATGCTCCCTTAGGTAAGAGACATGAATTCCCTTTTCTTCTCATCCAAGTACCTCACACCCAGATACCTTCTCTTGAATATGTTCTGAAAGAACGTCCATGTTACATCAGCATCCGCCATTCCAGAGATAGTGGTTGTCCACCAAGTGTATGCATCGTCCTGCAACAATGACACCACACATCCCAGCTTCTGCACATCAGAACAATTCATTTGTCCCAGAATTCTCTTGGTACTTTCCAACCAAGACTCAGAACCTTCAGCAGACAAACCCCTGAACTCAGTCCCTCCCAGACTGCGCAAACGTTCCAAAGGTAGTCTCACACTAGCATCTCTCTGATGCCCAGCTCCTTGAGCTCAAGCTACCGCTGCTCGAAAAGCTCCCACAATAGCTTGAATCAACACTGTCATGTCAGGAACAGCTTGCCCCTGACCAACTTCAGGTTCAGCGACCCCAGCACCAGTTGCAACACCAGCTCCTTCACCCCCAGCACCACCACCACCAGGCGGAGGAGGTAAATCCACCACATTTTCAGCATTCTCCTCATTCTCATTTTGAGCCATAGCTCGCGTATTAATCCTCGTTTCTCTACGAGGTGCCATTCACTAACAATGCAATCACAATGCAATAAACAAAGTCAGGCTCATCAAGGTAAGCAACCCAAGTACTCAAGCTCATTTCCAATTAAAAAAAAATAATTACATTAGCTTTGATTTGGCAATGGGTCCCTCTAACTTGCTTCACCACCGCAATATCACAATTGTAACATACTTACAATTCACACAACATGCTTTCACTCAACAAGCATACAAAACAATCATACACTCATCACCCACCTAACCATTCCCAATTACTCGAGAACTCAGCTCTGATACCACCAAATGTAACCCCCTTAACCCGGCCTAGACGGTTGACCCGAATTAAGAAGTTTACACGGGGAAAACCAAAGTCAACCCGAAAGTCAACCTTGATTAACGACCCCTTTTTTTATTTTTAATCTTATCTAAATGCATATTAACCCTAGATATGTTCATAAGATCAGCATACTCAAAGATCACCACAATCAGAAAACATTTAGGGACTTGATTGCACAATTTATGAATTTAGGGACCAAAATGCAAATTCTGAAAATTATAAGGACTTAACCAACTTTTGAGTTACCATTATGAAATTAGTCATGTTTCATGCTTCTCTGCCAAATTTCAACTCAAACGGACGTCTCAAACTAATTCAATTGCATAAACCAAGTTCAGGACCAAAACGCAAGAATTTCAAAACATATAACCGTCAATTTCAGTGCCCAACGGTCGAGTGTTCCGGAACGAGGAAGGACCGTTCCGAAACGCAGGACCGTTCCGAAACACGTTGCGAAACGAGGCCTGGCAGTAGCAATTTCGTTTCGGAACAACCCTACCTGTTTCGGAACGGAACAACCCAGAACTGCAGATTTTTGCTGGTTTATTACACAATTGACTCATCAAACGCATTCCGAAGACCACCAAAACATACCAGCAAGTCATTATATACTTAAGGAACATAATAGCATCATCCAATCTCAATCATGGCATCAATTAAGGAAAATCCCAATTCTATAGGCATGCATCCTGTATTGAAAACCATTCAAACATCAAAACACCAAACCAACCACATAATGGCCATTTACATGTTCCATCAAAATCAAAAGCATAAAACCAATTTAGGGAGTCCAAAACATCTCCCAAAAACACAAGTTAGATCCCCATTGCCAAATGCTCAAAAGCTAATAGTGTTAGAAAAACATTCACCATACATGAGCTAAGTTCTTCACTTGGATTCTTGACCTCCTTGTTGCCCTTTATGCACTTCAATGCTCTGTATTATTGGTTTAAGAAAAGAGAGAGCTTAAGCACATAGCTTAGTGAGGAATGCTCATTTAAAACATCACAATAATGCATTAACAAAACTTCTTTTTAAAACCTTAGTTCAAAACAACATTTGCTCATGCACATAAGTGTATAAACCAAGCATTTCATGCTTCAAATCAATAACATGTCATATTGGCTTTCAAGTGATAATCATAACCATATTCCAATTCCAAAACACATTCGACAATCGGATACGCGGATTACAAGCGTTGTCCCATACGCTTCATACACACTACCAATATCAAGGTGGAGCAATGGTACAATCACAACCCCTCAACACCCGTGATGGAGACTATGGTACAATCACAACCCCTCCACATCACTCATTGGTAGTTGTATAACATCACTAACGAGATCACGGGACATACAACACAAGATCCACACATGGACTTTAAACCACCATTGTGATCTTACCATACACAAGGTCCTCAAATGGAATTTTAACCACCATTATGACCTTAACACAAGACCCACCCATGGACTTTTAACCACCATGGTGTTCTTAACCATCTCGTTAGTGTACTTGGATGGAGTCAACGGTACAATCACAACCCCTCGACATCCAAGGCGACTTTATTCACGGTGCACCCAATCCTATAGCCGGCTAACTATATCTGATTCAAGTACTATTAAACCAAGACATCACTTGCCAATATACATCATTTAACAACAATTAATCCACTGTTTTTTAAGCATTTAACAAAGCCACTAATCATCATGCATCACTATGCATTAAAACCACATTTATCAATGTACAAAACAAGGATCCCTTACCTTGAGCATCCTTCAACACATGGCTTATAAACCAACAATTAACATGCTAAAATATGCTTTCAAAAATAGATTTTAAACATGCAAACAAATCACATTGCATTCAACCAACTCATGGTTCATCAACAAGAGAGTTTTCCCGGAAACTTACTCTTGAGCTTAGCTAAGTTGTTTAGACTTAAACTAAGCTCCCAAAACCTTCAGACATTGGTTTCAAAGCTGAAAACCCAATTCCACTCACCGATTCCGTTTCGCAACTCGCCGAAACACCAATCAAGCTTCCGGATCAACACCGCAAAGATCCGAAGATGTCTCCCCTATTTTAAACACATCAAAGCAGAGGATTAATGCATCATCATGCATTAATATCTTCAACCAAAGCACCTAAACTCGCTGCTCTCATCAACACTCACATTTCGGCTACCAAACACAACCGAAATCACATCCAAACAACTCTACAACACTACCCAGCCAAGATCCATCAATTCCAAACATTCACAAACCTCAATTAACATCCAAAATGGATCTAATCACGTCCTTATACCTCCAGCTATAGTAGAACACCAAGATCACTCCAAAAACAACCAAAAACTTCAAGCAAAACTTAGGAAAATCAACCTATTCAGGATTGCATTGATTAAACCTAAATTTCTCATCAATTATACATCCATTTTACATCAAAATGACATCTCAAAATAGTGCCCAATCATTTCATACGAATTTCATCAAAATTAAACCAAATCTTGCATTTTAAAGCCAAGATCAAGAACACAATTGTAAAACCTTTAATAAAACACAAATCAAGGATTGAGAACTTAGGAATTTCAGTAAAGAACTGAGTATTTAGAGGAGAAGGACGTTCATACCTCTAAATGTGAGTTTTTCCCTTTTTGGAACCAAGATTCTTGAAAATTCAATAAGCAAATGCTAAGGTTTTGATGTAGAAATGATTAGAGATCAAATGAAGGTTGAAATCTCATCTTTAGATGTCAAAATCTGAGGGAAATTTGCTGGAGAAAAGTGTTTGGGTTGAGAGAAAAGTTGAAAGAAAAGAAATGGAAATTTTTGAGAAAAGTTAGTTAAGATCACAAAATATCTTTTTCCCTCCTTTTACCTTTAATTAAAACCATTAATTAATTGTTTAATATTAAGAAAAATCTGGAGAAACTCTTCTTGGGTAAATAGCTCCTTAAAGATTCAAAGTTTCAATCCTTTTTAAAACAGTCACCAAGTTTCCAAAAATTACATTTTAGTCACTAACCCAAAATGTCACACCTCCAAACCTCATTTTGTAAAATTGATTTCACCATTCTCTTATATATAATAAAAGAGGATTTTAAGATATTTTTCCATACTTTTAATGCATCCCGAACTAGGCTTTCCTAAAATCACCCTTTTATATTCGAACCGCAACCCGACCGACCCGGTCCAAACCCAAAACTTCTAAGCCCAAAATTGGGGTGTTACACCAAACATGCTCAAGCTGTTCAACATCACCAAATAAATCCAAGACTAGAAATCCCACCCATTGCCTCTTATTACACTTAGGTAAAACCACATACTTTGTCTATTCAAAAGAGCTTGGACTTCCCTTGCTTCTTGCTCCCTTAAAAGCCTAATTCTCTACAATGATGAAACAAATGAGCGTAAGCATGAAGCTTAGTGAGGATCGCTAAAATCAAACATTCATCAATGCATTTTACAAACTGAAAATAACATCAATTGTCATCTCATGCCTTTACTTAAAACATGCTCTTTGAAGTATCAATGCACTTTTTAAACCACATGCTCTTAGCATCATCAAAATAACAGCAAATAATCTTTTGCTCAGGCTTAAACCAAGCATCATATGCATTCTAACATAACCCACAAGCATCCCATGCTTAAACCATTAATCAATAACATTATATTGGCTCGCAAATGATCAATTCTCAATCCATATCGAAACCAACACAAATGACACAATCGGGTATGCGGATTACAAGCATTGTCCCACACGCTTCATACACACTACCGGACTACACAAGGCTCACACACGAGAGCAACCTTCCATCATTGTGACACCTGTGGTGGAGTATAACGGTACAATCACAACCCCTCAACACCACTCATCGGTAGTTGTATAATTCCACTAACGAGAGTACTAGACACCCCTCGCCCGTGTTAGGAGCGAGGAGTGTTACAATGCGCAACTGACTTATAAATATATAACTTATAACATATAACCGAGCATACTTATCATGTAATATTCAAGCAATCCATTTTAAGTGACATAGCCAATACACACTTACCTATACTTAACATAGGATAATCATACATGTAGCATACATGGGAAGTACCATAACAATCACATTGAACTAATACAATCCATCAATCAAGTGCATAAACTATGTATCACACAATTGTACCAAACTAGTAGAAAACATAAGCAAATGTCTTTCCATTTAACCTTCTTCCCTTAGAACATTTACCAAATATTAATTAGGTTTGTTTCACGTTTTCTAGACATCATATATTAAAATGAAAACATTGGTTAGGACACTAGTCCTAACCCTAAGGATTAACTACACTCATTATACTCTAAGCTTAGCGAGTCTTGATCCTTGATGATTATCCCCTTATTCTTCTTACAAGTTGGACCAGCTCTTAACTCCTCCAAGATTTCCTCAAATTCTCGGTCTTAACATCCATGTACAAACATATATGAAACATAGTAGAAGTCAATTCAAACCGTTTTTCTTATTGGCAGATTGAGTACTAGTTACTAATCTGGGCATATCTTTTTACACACATATCTAAATTTCGATTACTTTACCATTCTAGAAAGCTTATTTACACATATTTACAACCATGCATGGTACATATTTTTCTCATTTCTCAATCAATACATTTTATTATTTAAACATTGGTCGTTTTGCAATTCTAGACAGTTTGTAACACCTCCACAATTTCGGTTACAAAATTTTCTATAGATAATAATTTTAGCGCCGTTTGTTTCTAGTTAAATTAGACATCTCCAAGTATTTTCTATCAAAATTTCAGTTCTAAATTTCATCTATTTTATTTTTGATGAATTTTTGAAGGTCACTGTCCAGAATAGGGCAGTGCTGGGCAGATTACACTAATTTCTAACTTAAGCTCTTTACAACTTATTTTCTTGGTTTCACCATCCAATCTTATTATCAGCTAATTCAATAACTCCTCATAACCATTTCTAACACTTTTAAACATAAATTTCCAGATTTATTATTAATCAATTTAGCGTTGCCTTTCCAACTTATCCAAAACAGTCCCATAACTATCTTGTCTTTGCATGTGACCGATTTTTTATTCTTATCAAATAATCCAACTAAATACATGTTTCTTATCATCTTACAACAAATTTCCAGAATCGAAATCATCTTTACCTAAAGCAAATGTAACATTCCAGAACATACAAACAACTTAATGTGATACTTTGATGAACTAGTTGAGTAGAGACACTTACCTAGCTTTCTATTTTGATTTCTATGGAAAGATGATCAGCATAGAAACAAGTTTTCAAGCTATCCTTGAGTTTTTCTCCAGTAAAACTCTATCTCTAAGCTCTCTCTCTTTTAATCGGTTGAAGAGAAGAAAATGGAAAAGGAAAAGACACTCCCTTAAGTTAATGGATTGGGAGATGACCGATCTGCCCTTTTTAAATAAACTAACACTTTTTCAGCTTAAGGGCAGATTGGGGAAGTCAAACTTTTAACATGCAAGTCCCTATTTTATCATATATTTTGATTTAGTCATGGCTTAGTTTTTATCAATTTATTTGTTCTTTCATTTAGGTCCTTATTTCAACTAATTAGGGATTACTCAATTTATTTAAATTAATTATTTGACCAATTGAGCAAAGTCTTCTAAGGTAGAATTGAGGATGCTACAGTATGCATGTTAGGAATATGTTGTATTGGTTTAGGATGGTTTTTAGAGTGAAAAACCAGCAGAATCTGTCATTACATGCCCAGGTGTTTCGAAACACTCAAGCCTGTATCGAAACAGTGTGCTTGAAATGGCCTTAGGGTTTCGAAAAAGATAAGGTTTGTCCAGGTACGATTTGCTACTGGAAACCATGGTTTCGAAACACCTCAAGGGCGTTTCGAATCAGGCCTTAGTGTTTCGAAACGAGTGGCAGTTATGTTAGTTGATGGAATGTTCTGAAGTTCTAATTCTTCGCGTTTTAGTCCCGAAATGTTGTGGATGCAATTAGGTGAGCTTGAATGATTGTTTTGAGCTGAGTTTTGGCCGAGATGCATGTAATGTGAATAATTAAATAACGGAAACACAAGAATGACTTAAGTCCCTATAAACTGGAAAAATTAGAAAATGGTCTCTAAAAGCCGTAATTGAATGAAATTGAAGGATGATCGAGTTACGAATGATTCACTGCAATGTTTGATACATAGGAACCTAATTTTGCATCCAGATATGAACAAATATAGGGTTTTTTATTGAGGTAAATCTAGGGCATGAAGGTGTTCCCTTTTTGTGGGAGTGCAAGTGCACACTCCTGTCAAGTTATAGTATAAAAGATGTCGAATCCCACGAGGATTGGATAGCTTGTCTCATTCTTTAGTTCCTACACAAAGTAAAGTAAAAACACAAGTCAATGATTGGTTGAGATTGGAAAGTAAATAAAACACAAGTAAAAGAGAAGAGGTGAATTAGGTTGATAGAGTAGGCAGGGTTATGCTGCCACTTAGTGCAAAACTGCGTTGAATTAGGTATGATTTATCCTTTGCTGCCACGATATGCTGCCTCAGTGGGTAGATGGGCGGCAAACTATGACCCTGTCACGCGGCCGCAGCAGGTCACTGCCACTGCATGGGTGTGTACTGTCTTGACATGTGAAATAGAAAGACGTCCTGGCGGCAAGTCTGGCAGATACTCCAAGTCCGGCAGGATAGTCGACAGTGATCCCTCCTATTTCTAGGTTAGGATGCTCGAGATTGATAACTTGAGAACTAGTGTGGAACCAAATCAATCAACTCGGTTTGTAACCACATTAGCCCGACCTAGATGCCCGACCCGAACTAAGAAGATTGAACGGGGAAAACCGAAGTCAACTCGTTAAAGTCAACCTCGACTAACGACCCCTTTTTTATTTTATCTTTTCTAGATGCACATTATTATCCTATATGATTAGCATTTTTTTTGTGATGAAAGCGACACAACAAATGGAGTTCAATTAGGGGTTCAATTGCATACAAACGTCTTTCAGGGACTAAATCGTAAACTTCCAAAATTATAAGGAATAAATAGATTTTAAAGTTACCAATCCAAAATTAATCATATAACATGCCAACATGTCAAGCTTCATCTTAAACAGATCATCCAAACTCATTTAATTAAGCATTCAAATAATCAGGGACCAAAACGTAAGAACAAAAACTTGAAACAATTCAAATTCAACATCCAACAGTCAAGTGTTCGAAACACAAGACTCCGTATCGAAACGGCTGTTTCAAAACCAGGTTGACTGTTTCAATACGCGGGTGTGTTCCGAAACCCGTTTTGAAACAATGCATTCTAGTGGTAAAATGTTCCGGAACGTGCCTACTTGTTCTGAAACACCATGATCATTCCATGCCATCGTTTCGAAACAGGTGGGCATTCCGAAACGCCTTGCGCTGCAATTTCCCAAATTGCTGGTTTTACTCAACTATTCACCTTCGAAATCATCCCAATACATGCCACATCACACATACAATATGAATACGCATCAAAGATCACCAAAACGAAGCACAAACTAAAACATAGCATCAAACTTGCAAGCTTAACAACTATAGGCATGCTTCTTAGATGTCAAAACCATAAAAAGGCTAAAAAACACATTCAAGCTTAAACCAACATTCAAAGGCCACTTACAAACCAAAATAAGCAAACCAAACATGCTCAAGCTGTTCAACATCACCAAATAAATCCAACACTAGAAATCCCACCCATTGCCTCTTATTACACTTAGGTAAAACCACATACTTTGTCTATTCAAAAGAGCTTGGACTTCCCTTGCTTCTTGCTCCCTCAAAAGCCTAATTCTCTACAGTGATGAAACAAATGAGAGTAAGCATGAAGCTTAGTGAGGATCGCTAAAATCAAACATTCATCAATGCATTTTACAAACTGAAAATATCATCAATTGTCATCTCATGCCTTTACTTAAAACATGCTCTTTGAAGTATCAATGCACTTTTTAAACCAGATGCTCTTAGCATCATCAAAATAACAGCAAATAATCTTTTGCTCATGCTTAAACCAAGCATCACATGCATTCTAACATAAACCACAAGCATCTCATGCTTAAACCATTAATCAATAACATTATATTGGCTCGCAAATGATCAATTCTCAATCCATATCGAAACCAACACAAATGACACAATCGGGTATGCGGATTACAAGCATTGTCCCACACGCTTCATACACACTACCGGACTACACAAGGCTCACACACGAGAGCAACCTTCCATCATTGTGACACCTGTGGTGGAGTATAACGGTACAATTACAACCCCTCAACATCACTCATCGGTAGTTGTATAATTCCACTAACGAGAGTACGGGATACATATCACAAGATTCACACACGAAATTAAACCATCACCCATTGTGATCTTAGCCTGAATCGTTAGGGTACTTGGATGGTGTATACGGTACAATTACAGCCCCTCGACACCCAAGGCGACTTTATTCACGGTTCACCCAATCCTATAGCCGACTAACTATATCCGATTAAAGTAACCAAAGACCCTTTCCATCACTTGCCAATATATTCATTTAACATCAATATTCAATTGTTTTACAAGCATAAACATAATGCCATTTTCACAAGAATAAACATGCTTAATATCAAATGCACTAATCACATAAACCCAAGGATCACTTACCGTTTGCATCCTTTACAACATGGCATTAAAAACCAGCATCATCAATGTTCAAAACATTCTTAAAAACATTAATTAAAATCACATTCAATTCAAGTGCATTTTCCACAAAAACATAGCACATTCCGAGAGAGACTTCCGAATCACTTACTCTTGAGCTTAGCTAAGTGTTTCAAACTGACACTAAGCTCCCACGACCACGCTCAAAGCGTAACAAAGCTGGAAAATCCATTTCCACTCACCGATATGCGAAGCCTTGCTCGCCGACACGAAAATCACCCTTCCGAAGCCTAAAAAATCGTCTCGTTTGCTCCTGGATCAAGATCCCTTATTTTCACATCATCAAAACAGAGATTCAAATGCATCAAAATGCATTTCAACACCAGCAACTAAACACAAACTCGTTGCTCACCCAAACTACACCAATTTACCCATCCGAAACAACCGAAAACTCAATCGATTGCTTCCTAAACCAAGCCCACCCAACACAAATCACTTTCAACCATTTATAAACATCAAAATACATCTAAAAACAACCTAAACCCATCCTTATACCTCCAGCAAGCATTACTACATCATTTCACCTCAAAAACCCAATTAAAACTATCAAGAAACTCAAGGATCTCAAAGATTTCAGGATCTATATCAACAAAACCTCTTTTCAACGCATTAATCAAGCAAAACTTAATTAAAATCAATCTAAAATAGAGCCTATCAAAACAATCCGAAAATCAAGATTTTAATCATATTTTGTAATATTTTGATCTCAAATCAAAACTATAATGAAAACTCAACCAAAAACCTTAATTAGAAGCCAAAGATCTTGAGAATTTCAATAAAGAACCTAGATTGAAGGTTGAGAACGGGATTTACCTCCAATCCTTGCTTTCCTCAAAGAATGACAACTTTTAGCTTCACAAAACTTGGAAATCTTGAAGAGAAAGCTTGAAACTGATTTGGAAATTAATGAGAGAGTGTTTGGGACAAAAGAATTCTGGAAAAAATGATTTAGAATGGTGTTTGGCTGAAAATGAGAAGAGGAATGTAGTTACGTCAAATGAAATCTCCATTTTCTTATTTTATTAATTTTAATTAAATAAAACCCTTTTATTTAATCACTTAAAATCCTTTTAAAACACATGTCATATTAAGGAAATGGTAAATTGCCATAAAGCTCCCTAAAGATTCTCAGATTTTGGCTCCTCTTTTAAGATAGCAAATTTCCACGATTTTGAAACTTTACATTTTGGTCACTACCCAAAATGTACTACTTCCAAAACCCTTTTTGTAAAATTTATTTTACCAACCCTTAAAACATGATTTTAGAGGATTTTAGCAATTTTTACCATATTTTTATTTTTGTGCCGATCCTTGCTTTCCTTAAATGACCTAACGCGATTCGAACCGTTTCCTACCGGTCTGATCCGATGTCTAAAACCTCTAGGCCCAAAACCAGGGCGTTACAACTCTCCCCCACTTAGGAAATTTCGTCCTTGAAATTTTTACCTAAAGGAAAAAGGTGCGGAAACTGCTTCAGCATGTCCGCCCTGCTTTCGCACCTGGCCTCCTCAACTCTTCGGTGTCGCCACAACACCTTCACAAGTTCTATCGTCTTGCCACAAAGAACTTTGCAGCTCACATCTAGAATCCTCACCGGTTCCTCATCATATGACAGATCCGGATTCAACTCTATCTCCTCAACATGCATCACATGCGAAGGATTCGATCTGTACCTCCGCAACATCGAGAAATGAAACACAACATGTATCTTTTCCAGCCTCGAAGGCAATCTCAATCGATATGCCACAGGACCAATACGCTTCACAACCTCATAAGGTCCAATAAACCTCGGGCTAAGCTTACCCTTACACCCAAATCTCATCACCTTCTTCCAAGGCGATACTTTCAAAAACACACCTTCGCCCACCGCGAACTCAATCTCCTTACGCTTCAGATCCGTGTAAGACTTTTGTCGATCCGATGCTGCCTTCAAATGATCACAAATGAGTTTCACCTTCTCGGTGGTTCCCCTTAACATAGAAGGCATGGAAATCAACTTTTGCCTAGCTTCTGCCCAACAGAGAGGGGTTCTACATCTTCTCCCATACAAAGCCTCAAATGGAGCCATTTGAATACTCACCTGGTAACTATTGTTATACGCAAACTCAACCAACGACAAGTGCTTCTCCCAAGAACCCTGGAAATCTATTACACAGCACCTCAACATGTCCTCAAGCACCTGGATCACACATTTCGACTTCCCATCCGTATGAGGATGATACGAAGTACTGAAATTCAACCGTGTACCCAAGGCTTGATGCAAACATTCCCAAAACCGTGACGTAAACCTCGGATCCATATCCGACACAATAGACTTTGGCATACTGTGCAACCGTACAATCGAAGCAATATACAGCTCTGTTGTAACCCCCTTAGCCCAGCCAAGACGCCCAACCCGAACTGAGAAGATAACACGGGGAAAACTGAAGTCAACTCATAAAAGTCAACCTCGATTAACGACCCTTTTTTCATTTTATCTTTTCTAGATGCACATTATTAACCTATATGATTAGCAATTAGATTTAGCAGAAGCGACACAGCAAATGGAACTCAATCAGGGGTCTAATTGCATACAAACGTCTTTTAGGGACTAAATTGTAAATTTCAAGAATTATAAGGACTAAACGGGTTTTTAAGTTACCAATCCAAAATTAATCATATTACATGCCAGCATGTCGAATATCATCTTAAAAAGATCATCCAAACTCATTAATTAAACATCCAACATTCAGGGACCATAACGTAAAAAAACAAAAACCTGAAACAATTCAAATCCAACGGTCAGGTGTTTCGAAACACAAGACCATGTACCGGAACTGCCGTTTCGAAACCAGGTTGACCGTTTCGATACACGGGTGCGTTCCGAAACCTGTTTTGAAACAATGCTTTCCAGTAGCAAAATGTTGCGAAACGTGCTTACCCGTTTGAAACACCATGACCATTCTAGGCCATCGTTCCGAAACAGATAAGGGCGTTTCAAAACGCCTTGCCCTGCAACTTCACAAAATGCTTGTTTTACCCAACTAAACACCTCCGGAATTATTCCAATACATGCCATAACACACATACATCGTGTATAAGCATCAATGACCAACATTACGAAGCACAAACTAAAACATAGCATCATTCATGCAGACATTAGATCTATAGGCATGCTTCCTAGTCTTCACAACCATACAAAAGCTAAAAGCCACATTCAAGCACAAATCAAACCCCAAAGGCCATTTACAAACTAAAATGAACAAACCAAACATGCTTAAGGTGTTTAACATCACCAAATACCAACGTGAGTAGAAATCCCACCCATTGCCTCTTATTACACCATGGTGAAACTACATACTTCGCTAAATCAAAAGCTTGGATTCCACTTGCTATCAGGCTCTCTTGAATGCTCAATTCTCTGCATTGATGAAAAAAATGAGCGTAAGCATAAAGCTTAGTGATGATCGGTAAAACAACATTCAACAATGCATTTCATAAAACCATTGCGTTATCAATTGCAAACTCATGCCTTTTTTTAAAACATGCTCTTCTAAGCATCAATGCACTTTTCAAACCACATGCTTTTAACATCATATAATAACAACAAATAATCTTTTGCTCATGCTTAAACCAAGCATCACATGCATTCTAGTATAAACCTCAAGCATCTCATGCTTAAATCATTTATCAACAACATTATATTGGCTTGCATGTAACGCCCTAGTTTTGGGCCTAGATGTTTTAGAGGTTGAATTGGGCCGGTCGAGAATGGTTCGAATCCTTTAGGGATGGTTATGGTGAAAACAATTTTACAAAATGTGATTTGGAAATATTACATTTCGGTGTAGTGACCAAATTGCAGTTTTTGCAAAAGTTGACTAGTGACTGTTTTGTAAAGGATTGAAACTTTGAATCTTTAAGGAGCTAATTTTACCAAATTGTTTCTCATTAGATTTATCTTTAATTTGGGAATTTTAATAATGATTTAATTAAAGAAATTGAGAGAGAAATTCTATTTTGACTTTTCATAACTACCTTACGATACTTTTTCCCTCTTTTCATTTTCTCTCAACTCCCACTCAGCCAAACACATTTCCCCCACCAAATAATCTCTGGTTTTCTTCTCTTTTGCAGATATTTCATTCTCCTAAGGATTTCCAACGTTTGCTTCATTAAATCCTTTTGTTTTTACTTTGGATTTTCAAGAAATCTTGCCCAAATTGAGGAGAAATCAGTCAATAGAGGTAAGCTTCGTCCTTCTCCTCTAATGATCAATTCTTTACTGAAATTCCCAAGTTATCAATCCTTTGTTAATGATTTTTGAGTTGTTTTAATGTTAGAAGCATGAAATTGTTGTAAAATTTAAGATTCTTGGTGAGATCTTGATGATTTTCGTAACTCTTTGTTAAGCTCTGTTTTGAGGTTGATTTCTAATATGTTTTGGATGGTAATTGATGTTATGAATGAGGTTTTAACAAATAATTCCAGAATAGGTTTGGATTCCTATGTTTTAGATGCTAGATTTGTGGTTTTTGGAGTGTTCTTGGTGTTTTATTGTTGCTGGAGACATAAGGACGTGTTTGTGGTGTTTTTTGTTGTTGATTGAGGTTTAGAATTGATAGATTCTGACTGGGCTTTGATTTGAGAAAGTTTGGAGGTGATTTCGGTTGTTTCGGATAGCCGAAATGGTGATTTTGGGTAGTGCAGCGAGTTTGAATGAGTGGCTGGTGATTTCAATGCATGATGATGCATTAATCCTCTGCTCTTATGTGTAATAAACAGGGGAGACATCTTCGGACGCTTTTGTTATTGATCCGGAAGTGCCGGAAGCCTAGATATCGTTTCGGCAAGCAAGTGAAACGTAATCAGTGAGTGCAAATAGTTTTAGAAGCCCTTGAGGGATAAGGAAATGAGGTTTGGGGATTTAGGATTGGTTTGAAACAACATCCTAAGTCTGGAAGTAAGTATGGCTAGAATTGCTCTCGATATGTGGTTGATGCCCCAAAATGCTTTTAGCATGCTCTTGTTTTGTAATAGACAAATTCCTACTGTTTTATGCATGATTTATAACATGAAATGATGCAATGTATTGATTCCATGAGATAGCGTGATGTGGTAAAGAGTTTTGAGATTTTGATTTAATGCAAAGCATGAGTTATGGTTTTGAAATGAGATGAGAAAGATTTGAGAAATGTTGCATCAAAACAGTAGGTGAGATAATGATTTTAACATGATATATTGGCATAAATGATGAGATGATATCCGGATATAATTGGTCGACTAATAGGATAAAAGTACACTATAAACTAAAATTCGTACGTGCTCTTTGGAGTCGGGCAATGGGGGTAGTGCCATCCCGATCCAAAGTGAGAATCCGATGATGAGAGATACCATCGGGGTAGGTCTTGGTGAAACACCCAAGCTTTGTGGCGAAGAGAGATACCACCATGAGAGTCTGGTGAAGAGAGATTCCACCGGGGTAGGACTTGGCTTTAAGTCAAGCTAATCCGCATATCTGAGTAAAGATGTAATATGAAATGCCAATATATGAGATTGTATTTGATTCACATGTACCAAATGTTGAGATATTTATGCTATGAGAAATGCATATGAGATTTCTGGTTTATGAAATGCTTTTGTTTTCATTAAACATGAGTATGGCTTTGCCATGAGATTTGCGTTGGTTATATGCATGAGTTAGATAGAAGGTACATGTGTTTTTCAAATGAAGATTTTCTTTGAAGGGATTTCAAGCATGAGATAGAAAGAGCATGTTGTAGAAAACGATTTTTGAGATTGAGTTTTAAAGTAGCATTGTTGTGTTGGTTTTCTTAGAGTTTGCCTCACTAAGCAAATGTGCTTACGCTCTCTTTTATCAACAATGCAGACAATTGAGACATATTGGGGCAGCAAGAGGGCTAAGGATTTCCAAGGGATTGAAAGGCTCAAGTATGGTGACATCTTATGTTTGCTTTAGTAATGATAATTGGCAATGGGGACCTATGGTTAGTCTTGGGAGATGTATTTTGAACTCCTTGTGTTTATTGCAAGTTTATTACGATATATGTTGTTTGTAAATGACCTTTATGGTTTGGTTTGTGGTTTATGGCTTTCATATTGTTTTCATGACTATGGAGCATGCCTATAGTTCCAATGATTGCATGATTGATGCCATGTTTTAGCTTATGCTTCATAATGATGATCTTGATACTTAAACAAGTTGCTAGTATGTTGTGGTATGTTTTGGGACATTTCTGGACGTGTTAAGATGTGAAAAACCAGCAAAGTATGCAATTGCAGGGCTGGGCGTATCGGAATGCCCTTATCTGTTTCGGAACGGTGGCCTGAAATGGTCATAACGTTCCGGAATGGGTAAGAGCGTTCCGGAACGCTTTGGCTACTAGAAAGCCATGTTTCGGTACGGGTCTCGGAACGCACCCCAGTACCGAAACGGTTAATTCAGTTTTGATATGACTGTACCGGTACAAGGCTTAGTGTTTCGAAGCACCCGACCATTGGTTTTGATTTTGAGCTGTTTCAGATTCATGTTTCTTACATTTTAGTCCCTGATGATTATAAATACAATTGAATGAGTTTGGAATGTCTGATTGAGTTGATAATTGACCGAGTGGCATGAAGTGAGACTAATTGAATATTGGTAACCTTAAAATATGCAAGGTCCTCGTAACTTACAGAATTTACATTTGGTCCCTAAAGGCCTAATTTGTGCAATTAAACCCCTAATTGA
The DNA here is from genome assembly GCA_958450335.1 of Hibiscus tridactylites. Classification (NCBI taxonomy): domain Eukaryota; kingdom Viridiplantae; phylum Streptophyta; class Magnoliopsida; order Malvales; family Malvaceae; genus Hibiscus; species Hibiscus tridactylites. The sequence continues at coordinate 59,214,679 of OY288273.1, read as the reverse complement.
ATTCCAATCGTTGTGCCTTTTCTTCCTATGATCTTAGGTGGTCACATAGGCCTAATATTGCATTTAGAAAAGATATTAGAAAAAAAGGGTCGTTAATTGGAATTAACTTTAACGAGTTGGCTTCGGTTTTCCCCGTGTAATCACCTCGGCTCGGGTCAATCGTCTACACCGGGTGAAGGGGTTACATTGCAAGTGATCCATTCTCAATTATACCAAAACCAATACAAATGACACAATCGGATACGCGGCTTACAAGCGTTGTCCCACACGCTTCATACACAATACTGGACTACACAAGGCTCACACACGAGAGCAACCTTCATTGTTGTGACACTCGTGGTGGAGTATAACGGTACAATCACAACCCCTCAACACCACTCATCGGTAGTTGTATAATTCCACTAACGAGAGCACGAGACACATAACACAAGACTCACACACAGGATTAACATTCGTCGTTGTGATCTTAACCTCAATCGTTAGGGTACTTGGATGGAGTATACAGGACAATCACAACCCCTCGACATCCAAGGCGACTTTATTCACGGTGCACCCAATCCTATAGCCGGCTAACTATATCCGATTAAAGTAACCAAAAACCATTTTCATCACTTCCCAATATAATCATTTAACATCAATATTCCGTTGTTATACAAGCATAAACATAATGCCATTTTCACAAGCATAAACATGATTAATATCAAATACATTTATCACATAAAACCAAGGATCACTTACCTAGTGCATCCGTAGCATAGTGGCATTAAAATCCAGCATTAACAATGCTTATAAAAAGTAATTAAAACCACAATTAAGTCAAGTGCATTTCCATCAAAACATAGCATATTTTCGAGAGAGACTTTTGAATCACTTACTCATGAGCTTAGCTAAGTGTTTCAAACTTACACTAAGCTCCCAAGACCACGCTCAAAGTGTTACAACGCTGGAAAATCCATTTGCACTCACCGATATGCGAAGCCTTGCTCGTCGACACGAAAATTACTCTTCTGGAGCCTCCAAAAACGTCTCGTTTGCTCCCGGATCAAGATCCCCTGTTTTCACATCATCAAAACAGAGACCTAAATGCATTAAAATGCATTTCAACACCATCAACCAATCACAAACTCGTTTCTCACCCAAACTACACCAATTTACCCATCCGAAACAACCGAAAACTCAATCGATTGCTTCCTAAATCAAGCCCAGCCAACATACATCACTTGCAATCAATTATAAACATCAAAACAAATCTAAAATCAACCTAAACCCTCCATATACCTCCAGCAAGCTTTACTTCAACATTTCACCTCAAAAACCCAACTAGAACTATCAAGAAACTTGAGGATCTCAAGGATTTTGGGATCTATATCAACAAAACCTCTTTTCAACATATTAACCATCTCAACATTTAATTAAAATCATTCCAAAATAGAGCTTAACAAAACAAGTCCGAAAATCAAGAATTTCATCTTAGTTTTGAAAGATTTCAATCTCAAATCAATACTATAATTAAAGCTCAACTAAAAACATTAATTAGAAGCCAAAGATCTAGGGAATTTCAATAAAGAACCTATATTGAAGGTTGAGAACGAGATTTACCTCCAATCCTTGCTTTCCTTAATGAATGACAAGTTTTCCTTAGCAAAAATATTGAAGAACTTGAAAGAACTCTTGAAGTTTGTTTAGAAAATATTGAGAGAGTGTTTGGGAGAAAATAATTCTGGAGAAAATGAGTTAGAATTGTGTTTGGCTGAAAATGAGAAGAGAAAGGTAGTTACGTCAAGTGAAACCTCATTTTTCTAATTTATTAATTTTAATTTAATAAAAATCCTTTTATTAAATCACTTTAAAATCCCCTTTTAAAACACATGTCATATTAAGGAAAGGCTAAATTGCCATAAAGCTCCCTAAAGATTCTAAGATTTTGGCTCCTCTTTTAAAATCACAATTTTCCACAATTTTGAAACATTACATTTTGGTCACTACCCAAAATGTACCTCTTCCGAAACTCTTTTTGTAAAATTGATTTGACCAACCTCTTAAACATAGTTTTAGAGGATTTTATCAATTTTTACCATATTTTTATCCTATCCCGATCCTTGGTTTCCATAAAACACCTAACGTGATTCGAACCGTTTTCGACCGGTCTAATCCGATTCCCAAAACATCTAGGCCCAAAACCAGGGCGTTACAACTCTCCCCCACTTAGGAAATTTCGTCCTCGAAATTTTTCCTGAAGGAAAAATGTGTGGAAACTGCTTCAGCATGTCCGCCTTGCTTTCCCACATGGCCTTCTCAACTCCTCGGTGTCGCCACAACACCTTCACAAGCTCTATCGTCTTGCCACGAAGAACTTTGCTACTTACATCAAGAATCCTCGTTGGTTCCTCATCATATGACAGATCCAGATTCAACTCTATCTCCTTAACAGGCATCACATGCGATGGATCCTATTTGTACCTCCGCAACATCGAGACATGAAACACATCATGTATCTTTTCCAGCTCCGAAGGCAATCTCAACCGATATGCCACAGGACCAATACGCTCCACAACCTCGTAAGATCCAATGAACCTTGGGCTAAGCTTACCCTTTCGCCCAAATCTCATCACCTTCTTCCAAGGCGATACCTTCAGGAATACACGTTCGCAAACCGCAAACTCAATCTCCTTACGCTTCATATCCGCGTAAGACTTTTGTCGATCCAATGCTGCCTTCAAACGCTAACAAATGAGCTTCACCTTCTCGATGGTTCCCTTTAACATAGATGGCATCGAATTCAACTTTTGCCTAACTTCAGCCCAACAAAGAGAGGTTCTACATCTTCTCCCTTACAAAGCCTCGTATGGAGCCATTTGAATACTTGCCTGATAACTATTGTTATACGCAAACTCAACCAACGGCAAGTGCTTCTCCCAAAAACCCTGAAAATCTATTACGTAGCATCTCAACATATCCTCAAGCACCTGGATCACACGTTTCGACTGTCCATCCATCTGAGGATGATAGGAAGTACTAAAATTCAACCGTGTACCCAAGGCTTGATGCAAACATTCCCAAAATCGCGTTGTAAACCTCGGATTCCTATCCGACTCTATGGACTTTGGCAGACCGTGCAACCGCACAATCTCAACAATGTATAGCTCAGCCAACTTATCCAAGGTATACGTAGTATGCACAAGCAAGAAATGTGCACACTTCATAAGGCGATCAACAATCACCCAAACTGAATTCTTCTTTGACGGTGACAACGGCAACCCAGACACAAAATCCATGGTAATTCTCTCCCACTTCCATTATGGGATTCTCAAAGGCTGCAACAAGTGGACCTTACAAGATTTGGGCTAAGCTTATGCCCGAATTCATCTGGCACCACTATTCGACTTCCAAAGCACAGAACTCCATCATAATTAAAACTGAAATTCGAAGCCTTACCCTCCGCAATGTCCTGAACATGTGGAACAAGGGAATCATCAAGCAACTGCTTATCTTTGATCAACTGAATCGGAGATGGTTTCACTTGGAACTTAGAGATAAGACCACCGTCACGCGATATGCTCAAGCCAGCAAACATCACCCTCAACTCTACGGTCACTTTCCTGCTCAAAGCATCAGCCACAACATTGGCCTTGCCCGGGTGATACTCGATCGTCAGATCATAATTCTTAAGCAACTCCACCCATCGATGTTGCCTAAGATTCAACTCATTCTAAGACATGAGATACTTCAAGCTCTTATGATCCGTGAACACAACACACTTCTCGTCGTACAGATAATGCATGCAGATCTTCAAAGCAAACACAACAGCCGCAAGCTCAAGATCATGAGTAGGGTAGTTACGCTCAAGCACCTTCAACTGTCTAGATGCATAGGCTACCATCTTACCTTCCTACATCAACACGTAGCCCAAACCAACAATGGACGCATCACTATAGACCACAAACTTCTTACCAGACACAGGTTGAATCAAGAGAGGAGCTTACGTCAAAGCTTCCTTCAACTTCTCAAAAGCTTGCTGCCTCGCATCTGTCCACTCAAAGCGAACATTCTTCTGCAACAACTTGGTAAAAGGTGCAGCAATCTTCGAGAAACCCTCGACAAACCTACAGTAATACCCAGCTAAACCAAGGAAACTTCGTACTTCTGTCACTGACTTAAGCACCTTCCAACTCATCACAGCCTCTATTTGTGTGGATCAGCACAAATACCCTCAGCTGACACCACATGCCCAAGGAAGACCACCTCCTTAAGCCAAAACTCACACTTACTTAGCTTGGCATACAACTGGTTCTCCAACAACGCTTGTAAAACGATTGTCAAGTGTCTATCATGATCCTCCTCGGTACGCAAATACACAAGGATATCATCGATGAACACCACCACAAACTGATCCAAGAACTCATGGAACACACGATTCATCATGTCCATGAAAGCAGCAGGTGCATTGGTCAAACCATAACAGTATCACTAAGAACTCGTAATGTCCTTACCTTGTCCTAAAAGTTGTCTTAGGTACGTCCACATCCTTCACCTTAAGCTGGTAATACCCTGACCTCAAGTCTATCTTAGAAAACACAGATGCTCCTCGAAACTTATCAAAGTGATTATCAATCCCAGGCAAGGGGTACTTGTTCTTAATCGTCAACTTGTTCACTTGCCAAAATTCTATGCACATCCGCATCGTCTCATCTTTCTTCTTTACAAACAAAACTGGTGCACCCCAAGGTGACACACTCGGCCGGATGAACCCTCGATCCAACAACTTCTGCAGTTGCATTTTCAACTCCTTCAGCTCTTTAGGTGCCATACGATAAGGAGCAATGGACACCAGAGTCGTATTCTCATACAACTCGATACCAAACTCAACTTCTCTGTTTGGTGGCAACCCATGCAATTCTTTCGGAAAAACACCTAGAAAATCGCAAACGGTTCTGATGTCCTGCACACGTACATCCTTTGTGCCAGGATTCATTACATAAGCAAGGTAAGCCTCAAACCCCAACCTCAACATACAGTTTCCTTCTAAAGCCGAAATCACATTCGACAAGAATTTCACATTCTCGCCTACTATCCCCACTTCATAATCATCAGCAAGCTTTAAGGTGACCCGCTTGACATCAAAGTCAACCACCGCTCTATGCTCAGACAACCAATACATACCAAGGATCACATCAAAACCGTAGAAGGGTAACTCCATCAAATCCACAAGAAAAACATGACATTGCATAGATAAAGGACATCTCCTATATAACTTCCTAGTGACTACAGTCTCACCAAAAGAACTAGTCACTTGCATTCCTACTTCGAGCAACTCAACAGGCATATCAAGCAAATCTGCATGCTCACTCTAGATATAAGAATGCGTAGATCAAGAATCAATCAAAGCCAGCAATGATAAAGATTGAAGAGCAAATGTACTTGCGATAACATCAGTATCATTGCGCTCCTCGCGCTAAGCATAGACCCTCGCAGGACCGCCTCCCTCAGGCCGAACTGCCACCACATGAACAATGCCTCTCTGGCCCTCGTCTCTCCTCTGAAAATTCCCTCGATCGTGCCCACGGCCTCTCTGAGGTGCAGCCGCAACAGGTGCACGTCTTTGGCCTCCACCAGCCAACAAAGGACATTCTCGCCTCATGTGATCCGCTGAACCACAGTTCTAGCACGAATTACTGTTACCACCATAGGAGCATGAACCTCTCGAGCCGCTCAAGGACAATCTCGCCTCAGATGACCCCGAGATCCACACGTCCAGCACGTGTTCTGTTCCGCTCTCACCCGATCTCCCTGAACCGGTGCACCATGTCTAGCATTACCTCGCCTAGCAGGCTGATATCTTTTATCTCGTCCCCTCTTGTTCCGTTCACCTCCGAAACTAGGCTCAGCTGCCCTCTTTCCAGAGCTAAAACCAACTCCTCGGGATGCCAAACCCAAGTTTTGTTCAATGTCTTTGGCTCGACACACCAGCATATCGAAATCGGTGTAATCCGCAGCCAACATGTATGTCTTTACTTCTTGTACCAGTCCATACCGGAAACGATCACAACGGTGCCTCTCACTAGGTATCAGCTCAGGGGCATACTGGCTCAGTCGTACGAACCGGACCTCGTACTCAGCCACAGAAAGGGTTCCCTGAACTAGCAACATGAACTCACGTTTCTTTTCATCCAAGTATCTCACACCTAGATACTTTCTCTTAAATGCGCCTCAGAAAAACTCCCAATCCACTTCATTCGGTTCCATTCCAGTGGTGGTAGTCGTCCACCACCTATACACATCCCGCTAGAGAAGATAAACAACGCACCCCAGCTTGCGCACATCATTACAGCCCATCTGATCCATGATACGGATCGTTCTAGCCAACCAGGCTTCCGACGCCTCAGGAGACATACCAAAGAACTCAACAGCTCCTAGGCTCCTCAATCACTCCAAAGGTAATCCCGTCTGTCCAGCTGAAGGGGCCTGAACATGCGCTCCGACTACTGCAGCCTGAAACGCCCCGGTGATCACCTGAACCAATGGCATTAGATAACCCGAACCAGGACCAGCAGGTCCTTCCTGCTCATGCTTCCCACCTCCAGGTGGTGGCGGAGGAGGTAAATTTCCACCAGGAGGGACATCAACCCCTTTCTCACCATGGTCGCCCTGCTCAGCCGTAGGCACTATCGTGTTCGACCTTAGCTCTCTCCTCAGACCCATAGTGCTATTTTTAACAAGGCATAACAAATAAACAAAACAAACCATTTAGGCCAGCCTCAAGCATGGATCCATGTTCACAAAAACATTTAATCAGTGTAATAAGGCAATTGGTACCCCGATTTCCCTCAAACATAACATAGCATACAATTACATATCATGCTCATCATGCTTTCCATCATACAAAATCAGCACATATCAACATCTTGTCATCAACATACAATCATATTCATCTCACATATGATTTACACCAATCAAGCATAGCATTAGCTCCAATATTCAACCAAAATCATGCTCTTCAATCAACACACATCAGTACATACCAATTTCACATACCAATATCCCCAATTCTTTCGTAACATGGCTCTGATACCAACAAATGTAACCCTTTTAGACGGGCCTAGACGCCCGACCCAAACTGAGAAGATTACACGAGGAAAACCGAAGTCAACTCGTAAAAGTCAACCTCGATTAACGACCTTTTTTTCTTTTTATCTTTTCTAGATGCACATTATTAACTTATATGATTAGCAATTATATTTAGCGGAAGCGTCACAGCGAACGGAACTCAGTTAGGGGTCTAATTGCATACAAACGTCTTTTAGGGACTAAATTGTAAATTTCCAGAATTATAAGGACTAAATGGGTTTTTAAGTTACCAATCCAAAATTAATCATATTACATGCCAGCATGTCAAATCTCATCTTAAATAGATCATCCAAACTCATTAATTAAACATCCAACATTCAGGGACCATAACGTAAGAAAACAGAAACCTTGAACAATTCAAATTCAAATCCAACAGTCAGGTGTTTCAAAACACAAGACCTTGTATCGGAACGGCCGTTTCGAAACCAGATTGACCGTTTCGATATGCGGGTGCGTTCCAAAACCAAGCATCACATGCATTCTAGCATAAACCTCAAGCATCTCATGCTTAAATCATTTATCAACAACATTATATTGGCTTGCAAGTGATCCATTCTCAATGATACCAAAACCAATACAAAAAACAAAATCAGATACGCGGATTACAAGCGTTGTCCCACACGCTTCATACACATTACATAACTACGCAAGGCTCACACACGAGAGCAACCCTCCATCGTTGTGACACCCGTGGTGGAGTATAACGGTACAATCACAACCCCTCAACAACACTCATTGGTAGTTGTATAATTCCACTAACGAGAGCACGAGACACATAACACATGACTCAAACACTGGATTAACATCCACCGTTGTGATCTTAACCTCAATCGTTAGGGTACTTGGATGGAGTATACGGTTCAATCACAACCCCTCGACATCCAAGGCGACTTTATTCACGGTGCACCCAATCCTATAGCCGGCTAACTATATCCGATTAAAGTAACCAAAAACCATTTTCTTCACTTGCGAATATAATCATTTAATATCAATATTCCATTGTTTTACAAGCATAAACACAATGTCATTTTCACAAGCATAAACATGCTTAATATCAAATGCATTTATCACATAAAACCAAGGATCACTTACCTAGTGCATCCTTAACATAATGGAATTAAAATCCAGCATTAACCATGCTTAAAACATGCTTATAAACAGTAATCAAAACCACAATTAAGTCAAGTGCATTTCCATCAAAACATAGCACATTTTCGAGAGAGACTTTCGAATCACTTACTCTTGAGCTTAGCTAAGTGTTTCAAACTGACACTAAGCTCCCAAGACCATGCTCAAAGCGTTACAAAGCTGGAAAATTCATTTCCACTCACCGATACGCAAAGCCTTGCTCGCCGACACAAAAATTACTCTTTCGTAGCCTCCAAAAACGTCTTGTTTGCTCTCGGATCAAGATCCCCTATTTTCACATCATCGAAACAGAGATCTAAATGCATTATAATGCATTTCAACACCAACAACCAATCACAAACTCGTTGCTCACCCAAACTACACCAATTTACCCATCCGAAACAACCGAAAACTCAATCGATTGCTTCCTAAACCAAGCCTGAACAACATACATCACTTTCAATCAATTATAAACATCAAAACACATCTAAAAATAACCTAAACCCTTCCTTAAACCTCTAGCAAGCTTTACTTCAACATTTCACCTCAAAAACCCAACTAGAACTATCAAGAAACTCAAGGAAATCAAGGAATTCGGGATCTATATCAACAAAACCTCTTTTCAACATACTAACCATCTCAAAACTCAATTAAAATCAATTCAAACAGAGCTTAACAAAACAAGTTCGAAAATCAAGAATTTCATCTTATTTTTGTAAGATTTCAATCTCAAATCAATACTATAATGAAAACTCAACTAAAAACATTAATTAGAAGCCAAAGATCTTGGGAATTTCAATAAAGAACCTAGATTGAAGGTTGAGGACGGGATTTACCTCCAATCCTTACTTTCCTCAATGAATGACAAGTTTTCCTTAGCAAAAATCTTGAAGAACTTGAAAGAACTCTTGAAGTTTGTTTAGAAAATATTGAGAGAGTGTTTGAGAGAAAAGAATTCTGGAGAAAATGAGTTAGAATTGTGTTTGGCTGAAAATGAGAAGAGAAAGGTAGTTACGTCAAGTGAAACCTCATTTTTCTAATTTATTAATTTTATTTTAATAAAAATCCTTTTATTAAATCACTTTAAAATCCCCTTTTAAAACACATGTCATATTAAGGAAAGCCTAAATTGCCATAAAGCTCCCTAAAGATTCTAAGATTGTGACTCCTCTTTTAAAATCACATTTTCCACAGTTTAGAAACTTTACATTTTAATCACTACCCAAAATGTACCTCTTCCGGAACTCTTTTTGTAAAATTTATTTGACCAACCTCTCAAGCATAATTTTAGAGGATTTTAGCAATTTTTACCATGTTTTTATCCTAACTCGATCCTTGATTTCCTTAAATCACCTAACGTGATTCGAACCGTTTCTGACCGGTCCGGTCCGATGCCCAAAACATCTAGGCCCAAAACCAGGGCGTTACATCCGCCAACTTATCCAAGGTATACGTAGTATGCACAAGCAAGAAATGTTCGCATTTCGTAAGGCGATCCACAATCACCCAAACTGAATTCTTCTTTGACGGTTACAACGGCAAGCCAGGCACGAAATCCATGGTAATTCTTTCCCACTTCCACTCTGGGATTATCAAAGGCTGCAACAACCCTGAAGGAACCCGATGTTCAGCTTTCACTCGCTAACACACCATGCATTTACTAACAAACTCAACAACATCCTTCTTCAATCCCACCCAGTAGTATTCATCCTTCAAATCGCGATACATGTTCGTACTACCAGGATGCATAGCAAAAGGACTACTATAAGCTTCAGTCAGAATAGTGCGCCTCAACTCAACATCATCTGGCACCACTATTTGACTTCCAAAACACAGAACACCATCATCATTAAAACTGAAACTCGAAGGCTTACCCTCCGCAATGTCCTGAACATGAGGAACAAGCGAATCATCAAGCAATTGCTTCTCTCTGATCAACAGAATCAAAGATGTTTTCACTTGCAATTCAGTGATAAGACCACCATCACGCGTTATGCTTAAGCGAGCGAACATCGCCCTAAACTCCACAGCCACTTTCCCGCTCAAAGCATCGGCCACAACATTAGCCTTGCCTTGGTGATACTCGATCGACAGATCATAATCCTTAAGCAACTCCACCCAACGACGTTGCCTAAGATTCAACTCCTTCTGAGACATGAGATACTTCAAGCTCTTATGATCCGCAAGCTCAAGATCGTGAGTAGGGTAGTTACGCTCATTCACCTTCAATTGTCTAGATGCATAGGCTACCATCTTTACCCTCCTGCATCAACACGCAGCCCAAACCAGCAATAGACGCATCACTATAGACTACAAACTCCTTACCAGACTCAAGTTGAATCAAGACATGAGCTTGAGTCAAAGCTTCCTTCAACTTATCAAAAGCTTGATGCCTCGCATATGTCCACTCAAAGCGAACATTCTTCTGTAACAACTTGGTCAAAGGGGCAGCAATCTTCGAGAAACCCTCGACAAACCTATGGTAATACCCAGCTAAACCAAGGAAACTTCGTACCTCTGTCACTGACTTTGGCACCTTCTAGCTCATCACAGCCTCTACTTTATGCGAATCAACGCGAATACCCTCAGCTGATACAACATGCCCAAGGAAGACCACCTCCTTAAGCCAAAACTCACACTTACTTAGCTTAGCATACAACTGGTTCTCCAAAAATGCTTGCAAAACGATTCTCAAGTGTCTATCATGATCCTCCTCGGTACGCGAATACACGAGGATATCCTCGATGAACACCACCACAAACTGATCCAAGAACTCATGGAACACACGATTCATCATGTCCATGAAAGCAACAGGTGCTTGGTCAAACCAAACAGCATCACTAAGAATTTGTAATGCTCGTACCTTGTCCGAAAAGCTGTCTTAGGTACGTCCACATCCTTCACCTTCAGCTGGTAATATCCTGACCTCAAGTCTATCTTAGAAAACACCGAGGCTCCACGAAACTGACAAAAGAGATCATCAATCCTAGGCAAGGGATACTTGTTCTTGATCGTCAACTTGTTCAGTTGTCGATAATCTATGCACATCCGCATCGTCCCATCTTTCTTCTTTACAAACAAGATCGGTGCACCCCAAGGTGACACACTCGGCCGGATGAACCCTTGATCCAACAACTCCTTCAGCTCTTTAGGTGCCATGCGATAAGGAGCAATGGATACCGGAGTCGTATTCTCATACAACTCGATACCAAACTGAACTTCTATGTTTTGTGGCAACCCAAGCAATTCTTCCAAAAAGATACCCAGAAAATCACAAATGGTTCTGATGTCCTGCACACGTATATCATTTGTGCTAGGGTTCATTACATAGGCAAGGTAAGCCTCACAACCCAATCTCAGCATACAGTTTGCTTCCAAATCTGAAATCACATTCGACAAGAATTTCACATTCTCGCCTACTACCACCATTTCATAATCATCGACAAGCTTTAAGGTGACCCGCTTGACATCAAAATCAACCACCGCTCTATGCTCAGTCAACCAATCCATTCCAAGGATCACATCAAAACCATAAAAGGGTAATTCCATCAAATCCACCAAAAAAACATGACCTTGCACAGACAAAGGACATCTCGTATACAACCTCCTACTGACTAAAGTCGCACCAAAGGAACTAGTCACTTGCATTCCTACTTCAAGAAACTCAACATGTATATCAAGCGAATGTGCATGCTCACTCAAGATATAAGAATGTGTAGATCCAGAATAAATCAAAGCCATCAACGATAAAGAATGAAGAACAAAGGTACCTGCGATAACATATGTATCGTTGCACTCCTCTCGCTGAGCATAGACCCTCGCCAGACCGCCTTCCTCAGGCCGAACTGCTACCACATGTGCAATGCCTCACTAACCCTCGTCTATCCTCTGAAAGTTCCCTCGGCCGCGCCCATGGCCTCTCTGAGGTGCAGCCACAGCGGGTGCACGTCCTTGGCCTCCACCAGCCAACAAAGGACACTCTTGCCTCATGTGATCCGCTGAACCATAGTTCTAGCACAAATTCCCTGTTACCACCACAAGAGCCTGAACCTCCCTAGCCTCTCAAGGACAATCTCGCCTCAGATCTCGCCGAGATCTACACGTCCATCACGTGTTCTATTCCGCTCTCATCTGATCTCCCTAAACCGGTGCACCATGTCCAGCATTACCTCGCCTAGCAGGCTGATATCTCCTATCTCGACCTCTCTTGTTCACCACCGGAACTAGACTCAACTACTCTTTTCCCGGAGCTAGAACCAACTCCTCGAGATGCCAGACCCAAGTTCTGTTCAATGCCTTTGGATCGACACACAATCATATCGAAATCAATGTAATTCGCAGCCAACATGTATGTCTTGTCTTCCTACACCAGCCCGTACTGGAAGCGATCACAACGGTGCCTCTCACTAGGTATCAGCTCAGAGGCATACTGGCTCTGACGTACGAACTGGACCTCGTACTCAGCCACAGAAAGGTTTCCCTGAACTAGCGACATGAACTTGTGTTTCTTCTTATCCAAGTATCTCACTCCAAGATACTTCCTCTTAAAGGCACCCTTGAAAACCCACCAATCTACTTCATTGGGTTCCATTCCCGCAGTGGTAGTCGTCCACCAACTATATACGTCGCCTTGAAGCAAGGAAACTGCGCATCCCAGCTTGCGGACATCGTTCCATCCCATTTGATCCACGATACTGATCGTGCTCGCCAACCAAGCTTTTGACGCCTCAGGAGACATTCCAAAGAATTCAACAGCTCCTAGACTACTCAACCTCTCCAAGGGTAAACTCGCCTGCCCAGCTGCATGGGCCTGTACATGCGCTCCGGCTACTGTAGCCTAAAACGATCCGGTGATCGCCTGAACCAACGACGTTAGATCACGCAAACTCGGACCAGCATGTCCTTGTTGCTCCTGCTCCCCACCTCCAGGTGGTGGTGGAGGAGGTAAGTTTCCACCAGGAGGGACATCAACCCCTTGATCGCCATGGTCAACCTGCTCAGCCGCAGGCACTACTGTGTTCGACCTTAGCTCTCTCCTCGGACCCATAGTGCTATTTTTAACAAGGCATAACGATAAAACAAAACAAAACAAACCATTTAGGGCAGCATCAAGCAAGGATCCAAGTTCACAAAAACATTTAATCAGTATAATAAGGCAATGGTCACCACGATTTCCCTCAAACATAACATAGCATACAATAACATATCATGCTCATCATGCTTTCCATCATCCAGAATCAGCACATATCAATATCACATCATCAACATACAATCATGTTTATCTCACTTATGATTTACTTCAATCAATCATGGCACAAACTCCAACATACAATCAAAACATGCTTTTTTTACACATTCATACGCCGAACATACCAATTTCAATTATCATCATGCCCAATTCTTTCGTAACCTGGCTATGATACCAACAAATGTAACCCCTTAGCCTGCCCTAGACGCTCGACCCAAACTGAAAAGATTGCACGGGGAAAACCAAAGTCAACTCCTTAAAGTCAACCTTGATTAACGACCCCTTTTTTATTTTATCTTTTCTAGATGCATATTACTATCCTGTATGATTAGCATTTTGGTTTGGTGAAAGCGACACAACAAACGGAGTTCCTTTAGGGGTTCAATTGCATACAAACGTCTTTTAGGAACTAAATTGTAAATTTCAAAAATTATAAGAGCTAAAGAGATTTTAAAGTTACCAATCCAAAATTCATCATATAAAATGCCAGCATGTCAAGCTTTATCTCAAACAGATCATCCAAACTCATTTAATTTAGCATTCAAATAATCAGGGACCAAAACGTAAGAACATAAACCTAAAACAATTCAAATTCAACATCCAACGGTCAAGTGTTTCGAAACACAAGACCCCGTATTGAAATGGTCGTTTCGAAACCAGGTTGACCGTTTCGATACGCGGGTGTGTTCTGAAATCCATTTCGAAACAATGCATTACAGTGGTAAAATGTTCCGGAACGTGCCTACCCGTTCCGAAACACCATGACCATTCCAGGCCATCATTCTGAAACAGGTAAGGGCGTTCCGAAATGCCTTGCCCTGCAATTTCCCAAATTGCTGGTTTTACTCAACTATTCACCTCCAAAGTCATCCTAATACATGCTACATCACACATACAATATGAATACACATCAAAGATCACCAAAACGAAGCACAAACTAAAACATAGCATCAAACTTGCAAGCTTAACAACTATAGACATGCTTCCTAGATGTCAAAACCATAAAAAGGCTAAAAGCCACGTTCAAGCTTAAACCAACATTCAAAGGCCACTTACAAACCAAAATAAGCAAACCAAACATGCTCAAGGTGTTCAACATCACCAAATAAATCCAAGAGTAGAAATCCCACCCATTGCCTCTTATTACACTTAGGTAAAACCACATACTTTGTCTATTCAAAAGAGCTTGGACTTCCCTTGCTTCTTGCTCCCACAAAAGCCTAATTGTTTGCATTGATGAAACAAATGAGCGTAAGCATGAAGCTTAGTGAGGATCGCTAAAATCAAACATTCATCAATGCATTTTACAAACCAAAAATATCATCAATTGTCATCTCATGCTTGTACATAAAACATGCTCTTTGAAGCATCAATGCACTTTTTAAACCACATTCTCTTAGCATCATCAAAATAAGAACAAATAATCTTTTGCTCATGCTTAAACCATGCATCACATGCATTCTAACATAAACAACAAGCATCTCATTCTTAAACCATTAATCAATAACATTATATTGGCTCGCAAATGATCAATTCTCAATCCATATCAAAACCAACACAAATGACACAATCGGATACGCGAATTACAAGCATTGTCCCACACGCTTCATACACACTACCATACTACACAAGGCTCACACACGATAGCAACCCTCCATCGTTGTGACACCCGTGGTGGAGTATAATGGTACAATCACAACCCCTCAACACCACTCATCGGTAGTTGTATAATTCCACTAACGAGAGTACGTGACACATATCACAAGATTCACACTCGGATGGAGTATACGGTACAATTACAACCCCTCGGCACCCAAGGCGACTTTATTCATGGTGCACCAATCCTATAGCCGACTAACTATATCCGATTAAAGTAACCAAAGACCATTTCCATCGCTTGCCAATATAATCATTTAACATCAATATTCCACTGTTTTACAAGCATAAACACAATGCAATTTTCACAAGCATAAACATGCTTAATATCAAATGCACTAATCACATAAACCCAAGGATCACTTACCGTGTGCATCCTTAACAACATGGCATTAAAAACCAGCAGCATTAATGCTCAAAACATGCTTAAAAACAGTAATTAAAATCACATTCAATTCAAATGCATTTTCCACAAAAACATAGCACATTCCAACAGAGACTTCCGAATCACTTACTCTTGAGCTTAGCTAAGTGTTTCAAACTTACACTAAGCTCCCATGACCACGCTCAAACTGTTACAAAGCTGGAAAATCCATTTCCACTTACCGATATGTGAAGCCTTACTCGCCAACACAAAAATCACCGTTCTAGAGCCTCCAAAATCATCTCGTTTGCTCCCGTATCATGATCCCATGTTTTCACATCATAAAAACAGAGATCCAAATGCATCAAAATGAATTTCAACACCAGCAACTAAACACAAACTCGTTGCTCACCCAAACTACACCAATTTACCCATCCTAAACAACCGAAAACTCAATCGATTGCTTCCTAAACCAAGCCCAGCCAACACAAATCACTTTCAACCATTTATAAACATCAAAACACATCTAAAAACAACCTAAACTCATCCTTATACCTCCAGCAAGCATTACTATATCATTTCACCTCAAAAACCCAATTAAAACTGTCAAGAAACTCAAGGATCTCAAGGATTTCGGGATCTATATCAACAAAACCTCTTTTCAACACATTAATCAACACAAAACTCAATTAAAATCACTCCAAAATAGAGCCTATCAAAACAAATCCGAAAATCAAGATTTTAATTATATTTTTGTAATATTTTGATCTCAAATCAAAACTATAATGAAAACTCAACCAAAAACCTTAATTAGAAGCCAAAGATCTTGGGAAATTCAATAAAGAACCTAGATTGAAGGTTGAGAATGGGATTTACCTCCAATCCTTGCTTTCCTCAATGAATGACAAGTTTTAGCTTCACAAAACTTGGAAATCTTGAAGAGAAATCTTGAAATTGATTTGAAAATTAATGAGAGGGTGTTTGGGAGAAAAGAATTCTGGAGAAAATGATTTAGAATGGTGTTTGGCTGAAAATGAGAAGAGGAAGGTAGTTACGTCAAAAGAAATCTCAATTTTCTTATTTTTATTAATTTTAATTAAATTAAACCGTTTTATTTAATCACTTAAAATCCTTTATGTTTTGGGGGAAGATGTCCTCTATTGGCTCTTTGCTTGAGGGCTTAGTTCGAGGCGGACCATTCTTCCCAGGGCTGCTTTCATGTTCTGTTGCTGGGGCGGCTGGAGTCGGTGCTGCTTCTGGGGCGTCTAATATGGGTGTTGCTGGGGCAGGCTTACTTATATGTTCTGACTGAGCTCTTAACTGATCTTCCATCCTTTGTTCATCCAGTTGTTTCCCACTTCTTGTAGTTATGGCCTTGCAATGTTCAAAAGTGGGCTTGGCTGGTTTTGGCGGGCTGCTGGATGATGCTCCCATGGTCCGGCTGTGATAGATTTCAGTGAACTTCCCAAACTGGGTTTCCAGGTTTTTAATAGCAGCCTCCTGGTTGTTCATCTTCATCTCCGTCATGTCCATGAAAGACTCAGTTTTTTCAATAAACTTATTTGTATAAACAATAAATTAACCAGTTTGTTTCATAAAGTTATTCAGAGTAGCTTCTAGTGAGTTATTGTGTTGTGGTTGTTGACTCTGCTGTCAGGAGTGATTCTGTTGGCAGCTTCCCTGTAACTATTATGGATTTGCTACTATCTTTGGGTTACTCCAAGAGAAATTGGAATGGTTTCTCCAGTTAGGATTGTATGTGTTTTGGGCCGGCCTGCTATTCCTCTCATATCCTCCCATGTAGTTTGCAGATGTAGTGCATTTAGAGGAATCATGGTTGGCTCCACATGCGCCATAGAAGGGCTCAACAGCTTTTACCTCATGGACCTTCCCTGGGGATTGCACCATCTTCATCACCAGCTGTGAAACCGATATTTTAATTTTTGATATAACTAAAGAACCTAAGGACTGAATTGAAAATGTGAAAACGAATTTTTAAGTCCTCAAACCTTTCTACACGTTTTAAACAATATGCCTAAGTTAAAAACTAAGTTTATCAAATATTTTCTAAGTGTTCTTAAAGCCAAAATAGTGATTTTCGAGTCACCGTTTCGAAACGGCCTTAGGCGTTTCGAAACAGTTTCGAAACTGTGAGTCCATGTTTCGAAACGACATCAAGTGTTTCGAAACGGCTTTAAAATTGATTTGAAAAATATGACCATTGAATGTTTTTAACTGATTTTAAAGAAGTCGTTAAGGCGTATCGAAACGATCTCAAGCCGTTTCGATACGGTCCTTGACAGTGGCAAAATGTTTCGAAACAAGTTTCGAAATGGGCTCTTAGCATATCGAAACTGGTCTAGCCGTTTTGATACGGGCTACTTAATGCACCCCAACGACTCTTTCTATTTTGGTCTGTTTCTAAACATGGTCGGGCGTTTCGAAACGGTTGGTTGCAGACTGCATTTCTGGAGGGAAGATAACACCCCCAACGGCTCTATTGATGAATGCAACAACCACAACGGCTAGAATTCAATGAGAAGGTATAAAAGGGACCTCTAAAAGCTTCAGCAACAACTATTGATCCTAAAGCAAACATTCAAACATCAAATCCAAGCATTTGTGCCTATTCTTGTAACCCCAATTGTATTTTTCATTCTTATCATTTCAATTGGGTTGAGTGCTTGTAATTGGGCTACAATTTGTATTGAGAGATACTTTCTTAGCAAAAAAATTCTTTGTTTTAATTGTGTGAGGATTGGGTCAAATTTTGGGTAGAAAATTTGACCAAAAATTGTAAGGGTTACCTCTTTAGCCTAGAAAAGGGGAAGAGCAATTAGTGGAATTGTTGCAAATCCTTAGTGAAGCTAAGGTAGTGCATGTAGAGTTCATTTGGAACTTGAACCACTCTAAAATTCCTTGTCTACCTTTTTATTTGCAAACTTCCACCACCAAGAACTTTAAAAATCCAATTCACCCCCTCTTGGTTCATTTTGATCTTTCGATCCATTCAACAATTGGTATCTGAGCCTACCTCTTTGAGGATTAACAACCACAAGAGGAGTTCCTAGGAAGAGTTTGATCATCCAAAAATCAAGAGATGGCTTCTACCACCGGTTCGAGCATGTATGAGTCTCAATCCACTACAAAACCACCTTTCTTCAATGGTGACAACTATCCATTTTGGAAGAATAGAATACGCATCTTCATCAAGTCCAATGACTACTTGGTTTGGGATGTCATTGAAGATGACCCCTACATTCCATTGAAGCAAGATAGTGAAGGGAAGATGGTTTTGAAGAAAAAGGTGGAGCTGAGTGAAGAAGAAAGGAGAAAGATCCAAATAAATGACAAAGCTCTTCACATGCTTTTTTGTTCTTTCGGTCCGAACATCTACTCTAAAGTATCATCCATTGAGAGTGTCAAAGAAGTGTGGGATACTCTTGAGACCACCTATGAGGGAACCAACGATGTCAAGGAAACTAAGATTGGAATACTCAATCTTAGTTATGAAAATTTCAAGATGGAGCCCGATGAGGCGGTGTCCAAGATGTTTGATCTCTTCTCAACCATAGTCAATGGGCTCAAAGGATTTGGAGAGACTATACCAGAAGACAAGCTTGTCCGGAAGCTACTCTACTCACTTCCCGAATCTTGGGATGGGAAGAGAACCGCCATCATAGAAGCTAAAAATTTGAAGACTTTAAAGCTTGATGAGCTAGTGGGTTCTCTTCTTACTCATGAGATCATGAAGCAAGAAAGGGAAGAAGAGAAGATAGTAGAAAAGCTAGAGGTGGAAAAGAAGAAGAAGATGAGAATAACTCTCAAAGCTTCATTACTTGAGGAGAGCTCTTCTAGTGAGGAGGACGAGCTAGAAGAATTGGATATGATAGCCAAACGATTCTCACGCTTTAAAAGGTCCAACCAGGGAAGAATAATCCAAAGGAAGATGGACTTCAAAGGTAAGAACAAAGAAGAAGCAAGGGATCAAATCATTTGCTTCGAGTGCAATAAACCCGACCACATACGTTCGAAGTGCCCTCAACTCAAGAAGAAGGGCTTTGAGAAGAAGAAGAAGCTCAAAGCCAAGCTTGCTACTTGGAGTGATGAGGAGTCATCCGAGGATGACGAACAAGTAGTGGCCAACCTTTGCCTCATGGCACTTGTGGAAGATTCCTCCATGGTAACCTCTAACTCATTATCTTTAGATTTTACTTATGATTAATTAAATGATGCATATGATGAGTTGCAAGAGGTCTATGATGAATTAGTTGAGAAATACAAGGAGTCGGTCATTAGGAATAAGAAAATCATTTCGGAACTAAATGATAAAAATGACTCACTTTCTCAAGCTAATTTAAAATTTGAGAAAAAGATATTAGGGTTGAAAGATGAACTAAAATTCTTCCAAGATGAAAATATTGACCTTAATAATCTTCTTTCTCAATGTAATAGTGAACACCAAAAGGTGTTAGATGAGCTTAACAAGCTCAAAGATTCTTTTAAAAATGTTGGTAATGTGAAGCATGAAATAGGTGAATCTTCTAAAACAAACCAACCTAGGAAAAGGACTAATTACTACAAACAAGGTAGCTTTACTAGATATAGTAGAACTAAAAGGATTAGAAGTGTATGAGTTCCTAATGAACTTGTAAAATCTAATAACATTGTTGCTATGTCATCTTGGATTCCTAAGGGAACCAAGGTATTGGGAGCTAACACTTAGGGACCCAAAGTGATTTGGGTACCAAAAACAAAAGTTCAATATCTTTGTTTCTAGGGGGAGCATTGCTACAAGGCCAAAGCACAAAGTCAAAACTCATGGTACTTTGATAGTGGATGCTCGAGGCATATGACCAGAGACAAGAGTAGATACATGGATCTAAAGCCAAAAAGTGGAGGAGTGGTGACATTTGGTAACATCTTCTAAGGCCACATTAAAGGTATTGGCTCCATAAGTAATCACTCTACTATTCTTATTGAAAATGTCTTGTATGTCGATGGTCTTAAACATAACTTGTTGAGCATAAGTCAATTGTGTGATAAAGGATTTAATGTTCTATTTGATAAAGATGGGTGCAAAATCGTTGAAATTAAATCTAATAATATTATGCTCATAGGTCATCGCATAGGTAACATATACATGGTGCATCTAGATGACATACATACATCTCATGCATGCTTGGTAGCACAAAATGAAAATGATGCATGGTTGTGGCATAGGAAACTAGGACATGCTATCATTAGTGTTTTAGAAAAACTAGTTTCCCTTGATCTAGTTAGAGGTTTACCCAAGATTAAGTTCTCAAACGATAAAATTTGTGATGCATGCTCTAAGGGTAAACAACATAAGTCTTCCTTTACATCCATTAATGATGTTTCTACTAGTAGATGTTTACAACTTATCCATATGGATTTATTTGGGCCAATTAGGACTATGAGCTTGGGTGGTAAATCTTATGCATTTGTTCTTGTTGATGATTTTTCTAGATTTACTTGGGTTCTATTTTTAAGTACTAAAGACGAGGCTTTAGAAAAATTCATCACATTTTCAAAACTAACCCAAAATGATCTTGAACTTAGAATTTCACATATTAAAAGTGATCATGGAACTGAGTTTCAAAATTTAGGGTTTGAAGAGTTTTTGAATGAAAATGGTATTAGCCACAATTTTTCAGCTCCTCGAACTCCTCAACAAAATGGGGTAGTTGAGAGGAAAAATAGAACTTTACAAGAAATGGCTAGAACCATGCTTTGTGAAAAAAAATTACCTAAATATTTTTGGGCGGAAGCCACAAACACCGCTTGCTATATTGTTAACCGAGTAATGATTAGGCCAATTTTAAAGAAAACACCTTATGAGATTTTAAAATCTAAAAAGCCTAACATTAGCTATTTTCATCCTTTTGGTTGCAAGTGTTTTGTTTTAAATAATGGAAAAGACAACTTAGGTAAATTTGATGCAAAAAGTGATGAAGCTATTTTCATAGGATATTCTTTAACCTCTAAAGCATATCGTGTATTTAACAAAAGAACGTTAGTAGTAGAAGAATCTATACATGTTGTATTCGATGATAACCTCCTTCCAAGGAAAGATTCTTGTGATGATGTTGATGTAGGAATCATAAATGCCTTTGATGGAGGACAATCTTCAAAGGAGGATGAGATTCCAACAAAAGAAGAGGACACACAAGATCCACCTCTTGAAGCCTTGAAGGACTTGGCTCTTAAGGAAAAGGAAGTGAGCTACCCAAGGGAGTTCAACTATGTCAAAGATGGTGAAATCTTGGGTGATCCATCCAAGGGGGTAACCACTCGATCTTCTCTTAGATTAATGAATCATGTTTCATTTATCTCATGCATAGAGCCTAAGAATATAAAAAAAGCATTGAAAGATGATTTCTGGATTATGGTTATGCAAGAAGAGTGAAATCAATTTGAGAGAAGTAATGTTTGGACATTAGTTGATAGGCCTAGTAATCAATCTACCATAGGAACTAAATGGGTTTTTAGGAACAAGCTAGATGAGAGTGGTAACATTGTGAGAAATAAAGCTAGACTAGTAGCACAAGGTTACTCTCAAGAAGAGGGAATAGATTTTGATGAAACCTATGCACCCGTAGCTAGAATGAAAGTTATTAGGATGTTGCTTGCATATGCATGTTATCATGATTTCAAGCTTTTTCAAATGGATGTTAGAAGCACGTTTTTAAATGGCTTTATAAATGAGGAAGTGTATATGGAACAACCATCGGGTTTTGAAGACTCAAAATTTCCAAATCATGTTTTCAAACTCACTAAAGCTTTTTATGGTTTAAAACAAGCTCCTAGAGACTGGTATGAAAGGCTTTCAAACTTTTTAATTGAAAAAGGTTTTGAAAAAGGCAAGATGGACACTACACTTTTTATAAAAATGACATCTTAGTAGTACAAATTTATGTTGATGATATTATTTTTGGTTCTACTAACGAATGTCATTGTAAAGAGTTTGCTAAGCTAATGCAAGGTGAATTCGAGATGAGCATGATGGGGGACCTCTCATTCTTTTTGGGACTCCAAATCAAGCAAAAGAAGGATGGCACCTTCATCAATCAAGCAAAGTACATAAAGGATATGCTCAAGAAGTTTGGCTTGGAGAATGCAAAGCCTCAAGCCACACCTATGAGCTCATCTACAAAGCTTGACAAAGATGAAGGAGGTAAGTGTGTTGACTCTAAGCTTTACCGTTCTATGATTGGATCATTGCTTTACCTTACCGCAAGTAGACCGGATATCTTGTTTAGTGTTTGCTTGTGTGCTAGGTTTTAAGCTAGTCCTAGAGAGTCTCACCTTATAGCCGTTAAGAGAATCTTTAGATACCTTAGAGATACTCCTTGTTTAGGTCTTTGGTACCCTAGAGACTCCACCTTCAACCTTCATGCTTATTCGGATGCGAATTTTGGGGGATGTAAAATCGATAGGAAGAGTACTTCGGGAACTTGTCAATTCCTAGGAAGTATGCTCATATCTTGGTTCTCTAAGAAACAAAATAGTGTAGCCTTATCTAACACCAAAGCCGAGTACATATCCTTAGGGAGTTGTTGTGCTCAAGTCCTTTGGATGAAGCAACAACTCTTAGATTATGATATTAAAGTTGAAACCATACCCCTCAAATGTGATAACACTAGTGTCATATGTTTGACAAAAAATCCCATCCAACACTCTAGAACCAAACACATAGAAATAAGGCATCATTTCATTAGAGATCATGTCCTTAAGGAAGATGTGGTTATAGAGTATGTTGACACCTTAAATCAATTAGCGGACATATTTACAAAACCTTTAGACAAGGAGCGTTTTTTGTCCCTTAGGAGAGAGTTAGGTCTAACTAGCCTATCTTGACCTTTTAGGACCTCTTTTCTGCTTAAAATTGTTTGATCTTGTGAAATGCCATGTTTATGTGTTTTTACTCCTAATTGAAACGGGTCCACTTGTTTTGATACAGATGCTTTAAATTTCTATCTGAGAGAAGGGCATTTCGAAACACCTTCCAAGGGTTTCGAAACGTTTTGACTACTGTCAAGGGGTGTATCGAAACAAGTTTCGATACGAGTCAACGGGGATTCGATATGGTCAAACCTGTATCGAAATAGTCAGCTGGTGTTGAAAAATCGGTCAAACTTTCGTGCCCGCGTTTCGAAACGGTCGACACCGTTCCGAAATGGGTTCGCGGACTGCTTTTAAAAGGCTTTTAATGATAAAGTTTAACCAAAATTAAAACTCTCCCAACAACCTAAAAACCCTAGAATCGATTTTTCCTAAAAAACCCTCTAAACCTCATTGTTTTTCACCAAATCTTGAGGGCTTTTTCTCTTAAACACAAGTCTAAGCAAGCATCAACAATATTGTGCAAGGATTTTCACATATTCATCCAAAATCCCAATTTAAGGTATATTTTCCTCTTTTTCTTTTTTCTTCAATTTATATTCGAATCTTAGGTTAGAAAATTTTAATTTTTTATAGTTTATGTGTTTTGATACTTGGGTTTTTCAAATCTTGTAAAAATATTTCAAAATCTTCAATTTTATATTCGAATATATGAGTTTTCATTCGTATTTTCTTCACTGTTTTTTTTCTCTTAGTTTTTTTTTTGTTTTTGTTTTGTTTTGTATCCTTGTTTTTTAATTTTTGTTTTTAAACCTAAGTGGGATTTATCATTAGATTGAATTAAGAAATCTCATGCATGCACTCAAACTTGTTTTTAAATTGCTTGCTTTATATTTTTAGGATGTCCACGGAGAACGTTAGCAGAAAGCCTAAGACCGGTCAAGTAAGTGATTCGGGTATTCGTCCAAATCTCACCCAGCTTTTTCAAAAAACTCTTCACACTCAAGAGATGAAGGATCGTTTCAACTATGTTAAGGAGTTTGAAATTCGTCGTGAGCGTGACGTCTCGTTTCTTGACTCCGAGTGATTTCTCTTTCGTTACCTCGACCGTTTAAGAGAATGGGATCTCCTTGTCTTGTTGAGCATCCCGAACATTTGCTACAAACACATGGTACTTCTCTTTTACTCCAATGCTCAATTTATTAATAGTGAAGACAATACCGAAGTGGTTGGCCTTGAGTCTTCTATCTTGGGCAAGAGGATTGTCATTAACATCCCTTTCTTGGAGTCTACATTTGCTCTTAGGAACGAAGGAATTGAGAATGAGAGTCACTTTGGTTCTCACACCGGTTCGGTGCTTACTTTGGATGCGCACGATAAATTCTTCCATTTGATGGTCTCATGGTTCCTTCGCCCCTCCGGAGGTAAATATTATCACATTCGTCAAGTAGACTATTTTTTGGCTTGAGTGTTTCCGTCGTGGTCAGCGCCTAATCTTGTTAAGATCATGTTTGCCGAGATAGTCAATAATGTTAAGCTTCGTGACACCAATGCCCTGAAATCCTTCACTTATGGAATTGTTTTAAGTCACATCTTTAGCAAGCTTAATCTTGATTGCACCTACGACTCTTCGGAACCCCGCAAGTCAAAAATTGGTGAGTCCTCTCTCCGTAAATCCGGTTTTCGCTATTTAAACAATGGGAATTGGGAACGTGTTGATAGGGAAGCACCTCCTCCTCCTCCCATTGAACCTCAACCACAAGCTCAAGTTGCGAACAATGAAGCTCTCACGGCTTTCCTTACCAAGCGATTCAACACTTTGGACACTAACATGTCTAGAGGTTTTGGGGCTCTCAATACCCGTTTGCAAAATGTAGAGGATCGTCTCCTTGCCAATGAGAATCGACTCCAATCCCTTGAGAATCAACAATCGGCCATGGACATGTCCTTCTCCACCTTTTATGGCCAATGGATGAAGTTTCGTCGTTCTCAAGTCAAGAGCGATGATGAGTCCACGGATGATGATGGTGACGACGACGAGGCCTAAGTTTCTCATGACATATCATATTAGCTATGCATTTTAGGTTTAAGTTTGCATCTTTATTTCTTATGTTTTATGAACCTATGCTTTTGATTTTATTTGGGATTATGCTTTGAACTTATTGTTGAAGATTTATGTTTTGGATATTTTAATTTTATGAACTATTATTATGTTGCTTATTGCTTAATGATTATTGCTATTAACCTTATCTCTTCTCTATGAGCCTTATTTCTTATTTTTGATCTAACAAAAAGGGGGAGAAGTAATTTAAGAGCCAAAATTTGTTTTTAAATGTTTTAAGTGTTTTTAAGTTCTAAACCCTGAATTTAAATCCTTAAATCTTTTTAAAACTTTAAAAACCTATCTTAAATTGTAGGGGAGTTAGAATGGGTTCAAAATTTTCAAAACTCTTAAAAATTCTAACTTTAGTTTTGTTATATCAAAAAGGGGGAGATTGTGAAACCGATATTTTAATTTTGATATAACTAAAGAACCTAAGGACTAAATTGAAAATGTGAAAACGAATTTTTAAGTCCTCAAACCTCTCTACATGTTTTAAACAATATGCCTAAGTTAAAAACTAAGTTTATCAAATATTTTCTAAGTGTTCTTAAAGCCAAAACAGTGATTTTCGAGTCATCGTTTCGAAACGGCCTTAGGTGTTTCGAAACAGTTTTGAAACTATGAGTCCATGTATCGAAACGGGTATCGAAACGATTTCAACACTGCCAACCCGTGTTTCGAAACAAGTTTCGAAACGGCTTAAGAACATTGAGCAACCGTATCGAAACGACATCAAGTGTTTCGAAACGACTTTAAAATTGATTTGAAAAATATGGCCGTTGAATGTTTTTAACTGATTTTAAAGAAGTCGTTAAGGAGTATCAAAATGATCTCAAGCCGTTTCGATACGGTCCTTGACAGTGGCAAAATGTTTCGAAACAAGTTTCGAAACGGGCTCTTAGTGTATCGAAACTGGTCTAGCCGTTTCGATACGGGCTATTTAATGCACCCCAACGGCTCTTTCTATTTTGGTCTGTTTCGAAACAGGGCCGGGCGTTTCAAAACGGTTGGTTGCAGACTGTATTTATGAAGGGAAGATAACACCCCCAACGGCTCTATTGATGAATGCAACAACCACAACGGCTAGAATTCAATGAGAAGGTATAAAAGGGACCTCTAAAAGCTTCAACAACTATTGATCCTAAAGCAAACATCCAAACATCAAATCCAAGCATTTGTGCCTAAATCCCATTATTGTCTTGTAAGCCCAATTGTATTTTTCATTCTTATCATTTCAATTGGGTTGAATGCTTGTAATTGGGCTACAATTTGTATTGAGAGATATTTCCTTAGCTAACAAATTCTTTGTTTTAATTGTGTTAGGATTGGGTCAAATTTTGGGTAGAAAATTTGACCAAAAATTGTAAGGGTTGCCTCCTTAGCCTAGAAAAGGGGAAGAGCAATTAGTGGAATTGTTGCAAATCCTTAGTGAAGCTAAGGTAGTGGATGTATAGTTCATTTGGAACTTGAAGCACTCTAAAATACCTTGTCTACCTTTTTATTTGCAAATTTCCACCACCAAGAACTTTAAAATTCCAATTCACCCCCCTCTTGGTTCATTTCGATCTTTCGATCCACTCAACACTAGCTCTGTCATAGCATCGAGGCGGGCGTTAACAGATTCAGAGGCTTCCACCTCATTTACAGTAGCTGACCGCCTTGTGCCACCTCGATGGGTTGTCGGGTATTTATAATCGTTTTTAGCTGCTATGTTGAGTAGCAGTAGTGCTTCCTCTGGAGTTCTGTCTAGGATGATCCCGTTAACCGAGGCATCTATCAGCATTCGAGTCGGGTAGTTAACCCCATTGTAGAATATAAATACCTGAGTCTAAGCTGGTAAACCATGAAGCGGATAGTTGTTCAACATTTGTTGGGACCGCTCCCATGCCTCATACATCGGCTCGTCATCCCCTTGTCTAAAAGTTGTGATCTCATTTCGTAGCCTATTGGTGGCGTTGGATGGGTTGAACCGGTCTAGAAAGTCCTTGTAGAGCTCCGCCCATGAAGTGAAAGATCCGGTTGGCTGGTTATTCAACCACTGTTTCGCCCTATCCCTTAGTGAATATAGAAATGGCCTTAGCCACAATACGTCCCAATGTACCCCATGAATCTTGAATGCTCGGCAGATGTCCAGGAATCCTCGTAGATGGTGCCGAGCATCTTCTGTGGCAGTCCCTCCGAAGTGCTCTAGTGTGTTTAGCATGTTGAACATGAGAGGCTTCAGTTTAAAATGATCTGCCCCTATCTCTGGTTTCGTTACTATTGGCTCAAACATTTGAAAGTCATGTTCAAGATAGTCTCTAGCTGTCCGCACTTGGGGTAGATCAGGGAGATCCTGCCTCTGCTGTACCTGTGGTCCTTTGGGTGGCAAATCTGGCTGCCCACCCCTGCCATTCATGGCATCAATTGGAGGGTCCTCGTTTACCATGGTCTCTTCCTTTGCTTTGTCTTTGTTCTTTAAGACTTCCCATAGCTCCCACTTGATTCATCTAGTTTCACGTTCAAGATCGTCGTAAATAATGAAGTTTTCGCTAGGGTAAGACCTGGTCATACACTTGCAAAGGACACGGTCAAATTATTGTTTTTCTTTTTTCGATTAAAAGTAGAAATAAACGAAAAAAAAGGTGCAAAAATTAAAAACGAAATCCGCTGTTACCAATCCCCGGCAACGACGTGTAAAACTTGTAGGACGTGAAGGTGTTCCCTTTTTGTGGGAGCGCAAGTGCACACTCCTGTCAAGTTATAGTATAAAAGATGTCGAATCCCACGAGGATTGGATAGCTTGTCTCGTTCTTTAGTTCCTACACAAAGTAAAATAAAAACACAAGTTAATGATTGGTTGAGATTGGAAAGTAAATAAAACACAAGTAAAAGAGAAGAGGTGAATCGGATTGATAGAATAGGCAGGGTTATGCTGCCACTTAGTGCGAAAGCTGCATTGAATTAGGTGTGAGTTATCCTTTGCTGCCACGATATGCTGCCTCAGTGGGTAGATGGGCGGCAACTACGACCATGTTTCGCGGGCACAGCAGGTCACTGTCACTGCAGGGGTGTGTACTATCTCGGTAGGTGGAATGGAAAGGCGTCCTGGCAGCAGGTCTGGCAGATACTCCAAGTTCGGCAGGATAGTTGACAATGATCCCTCCTATTTTTAGGTTAGGATGCTCGAGATTGATAACTTTAGGACTAGTGTGGAACCAAATCAATCAACTCGGTTAGAGATCCCTTTTAGCCGCTAAAACTTGTGGACTAGTGTGGAACCAAGTTAGTCACGCCTCCCGTTGTGACCGTACTTAACCCTTTCGTGAGCCTTGCACTTTCGTGCCCAACAAATAGATTCTCTCAAACGACTGGTGTGGAAAGATTGAAAGAATGAAGAACAATGGATTAAGTAAACTTGGAATATTTTATTGAAGAAATAACTCAAAAACTTAAAACAACCGTTTCTCACTAGTTACAACATAACCTAACCCAAGGGGGATTTAGAACATGGTGGCAGAAAAGAGCACAAGAAAATTCTATAGAAAACCTAGGATGATTTAAACTTGAAGTACAATGGGTATTTATAGACTTAAAACTAGGTCAAGTCCTCCATGGAGTAGAAGTCCTCTAAAGTAGCTTTTCTTCTTTAATGTAGCTTTAAATCTTGACTTCTTTGCTTGGAATATGGACTCTACCTCGTTTTCCGTAGCCTGCAAGTAAGCTTGGGAATTTCAGTTTGGCAGCCCTAGTCGCTGCTACAGACGTCGGAAAATCACGTGAACTTCAGAGATAGAATCAAGAGTTTTAGCTCTACAAATTACGCTCCGGTTCTCCAAAATTCCATATTCAGCTGTCGAGGGCAGCAAGGTTCGCAGTAGCTTTTGCTCGGCAGATACTCGGCAGGTGCTCGGCAACAACTTACTTCAGTTGGAACTGCTTCAGTAGAGCTCCTGGGTTTGCTTCTCAACGTTGTGTCCTCCGTTCCTCGGTTCCCTCGTTCAACAGTTAGTACCTACAAGCAAGAATACACTAGAACAGTACCTCTTGTTCACCAAATGAATGATAAGTTGTAAAAGTAAGGTAGAACAATGAAACACTGTAAAATGCTATGCATGAACATATGTATGCCTAAAATGAGCTGCAAAACAGTAATAATAAGAGTTGGAAATTGCATGAAATTTAGGACTTTTGGACACTTTACACACCCCAAACTCGAACTATTGCTTGTCCTCAAGCAATGCAACCTAAAGTACTCGCCCTAATAATAGTTAGAAAGAAAAACTTGTTTTTAACCTGATTTTCTACCTCAAGGTCGTGGCACATATATACATATAACTTAACGAAGGGAAATAAAAAGGAAAATAACTCGAAACTAAATTCCTAATGCTTGTGTGATGTTTGCAAATTTGTAAGCAAGCTGAATATGCAGAATAAAAGATTAAACAAAGATATTGTTGTAATTTAAAAGGTTGTTGCCGAGGCAACATAGTTAAGCATATCATTTTTAATCAAGGCAGTGAGGGCTTCAGCTTATCACAACTACTCTTCCAGGTATGGCGTTTAGATAGGAGCAATCGAAGAAGCACCCTCCTCTTCCAGAGATTCTTGACCAAGCCCAAATTTTGACTTTCATTTGATTGAGTGTAAGAGTACCTGTTTGGAATTTAAGGTTCATTTGATTGCTTTAAAGATAATTTGTGCTAAAACATATCAGCACTTGGAGTTTAGCCTAGTGGTTAGCTCAATGACTTTAAAGCTAGGGGACATGGGTTCAAATCCTAGCTCCCCCTCTCACATTGAATTTATTTTCTTTGTTATGGTGGTGACACGTGTCACCACCATATTAGTCTGAATAAAAAAATTTAAATAATATATATAGGAGAGAGAAAATAATAATAAATAAGAAAAAAATTCCACGTCAGTAATTCCGTTAGTTTTTAACGACGGGGGACCAAAACAGGAGAACTATGTAACAGAAGGGACGATTTTGCCAGAAAAAATAGTTTTGGGACCAAAATAGAAAGACGGTAATAGTTTGGGGACCATTGGTGTAGTTTTCCCTAAAAATTAATTTATGTTAGGAGTGCATTTGAGTGCATCTCCTAGACATAACCACTTCCTGAGGTGGTTTAGCTTTTTCTCCCCTCCTGGGGGTCCTCTTATTCTTTTAGTTTCTGTTTGATGGGATCCTTCAATCTGCCCCGAGGTCTGTCATGGCAGCCGCTGCCTTGGCCTGTTTCCACACTTATTTCGGCAGCTCTTTCATCCAGGCCTTCCTTTCCTTCCTCTGAGAGTTGCAGCACATTCATCCTTATGCTTTGATCTTCTACCCTCATTGTAAGTTCCCCGAGTTCCACATCTATTAACGTTCTTCCCGTGGCCAAGAAGGGTCGCCCGAGGATGATGGGGGCTTTCTCATCGGCCTCACAACCCAAGATGAGGAAATTGGCAGGAAGAATTAGGCTGCCCACTTTGACCAGTATGTCCTCAATCTTTTCCTGCGGTTGCACGAATGAGAGGTCGGCAAGTTTAAGCATTACAAAGGTTGGTTTTGCAGGTCCAATACCTAGTTTGTCGAAGACGGCCTTAGGCATCAGATTTATACTAGCTCCCAAATCACACAAGGCCCTAGTCTCATGCTTGCTCCCCAGCCTGCATGGTATAACAAAGCTGCTCGGATCTGTATGCTTGGGCGGCGCCTTGTTATGCCGCAAAGCCATGCACTCTTCAGTTATGGCCATCGTCTCGAATTCCCCTATCCGTCTCTTCTTAGAAACTATATCTCTGAGATATTTGGCGTAGTTGGGCATGCTTTGTATAGCTTCTATCAGAGGTATGTTAATGTGCACCTGTTTTAGAATGTCCAAGAATTTTCTCAATTGGTGCTATGTTGCTGTTTTTTGAGCTTTTGGGGGAATGGAGCTGGCGGGAGGATATCCTCTATTTGCTTCTTGCTTGGGGGCTTAGTTCGAGGAGGATCATTCTTGTCAGGGCTGCTTTCATGTTCTGCTGCTGGGGCAGATGGAGGCGGTGTTGCTGTTGGGGCATCTAATATGGGTGCTGCTGGGGCAGGCTTACTTATATGTTCTGGCTGAGTTCTTAACTGCTCTTCCATCCTTGGTTCATCCAGTTGCTTCCAACTTCTTGTAGTTATGGCCTTGCAATATTCAAAAGTGGGCTTGGCTGCTTCTGGCAGGCTGCTGGATGATGCTCCCACGGTCCAGCTGTGATAGATTTTAGTGAACTTCCCAAACTGGGTTTCTAGGTTCTTAATAGCAGCCTCCTGGTTTTTCATCTTCATCTTCGTCGTGTCCATGAAAGACTCAATTTTTTCAATAAACACTCCTGTCAAGTTATAGTATAAAAGATGTCGAATCCCACGAGGATTGGATAGCTTGTCTCGTTCTTTAGTTCCTACACAAAGTAAAGTAAAAACACAAGTTAATGATTGGTTGAGATTGGAAAGTAAATAAAACACAAGTAAAAGAGAAGAGGTGAATCTGATTTATAGAATAGGCAGGGTTATGCTGCCACTTAGTGCGAAAACTGCATTGAATTAGGTATGAGTTATCCTTTGCTGCCACGATATGCTGCCTCGGTGGGTAGATGGGCGGCAACTACGACCATGTTTCGCGGGCGCAGTAGGTCACTGTCACTGCAGGGGTGTGTACTATCTTGGTAGGTGGAATGGAAAGGCGTCCTCGCAGCAGGTCTGGCAGATACTCCAAGTTCGGCAGGATAGTTGACAATGATCCCTCCTATTTTTAGGTTAGGATGCTCGAGATTGATAACTTAAGGACTAGTGTGGAACCAAATCAATCAACTCGGTTAGAGATCCCTTTTAGCCGCTAAAACTTGTGGACTAGTGTGGAACCAAGTTAGTCACGCCTCCCGTTGTGACCGTACTTAATCTTTTCGTGAGCCTTGCACTTTCGTGCCCAACAAATAGATTCTCTCAAACAACTGGTGTGGAAAGATTGAAAGAATGAAGAACAATGGATTGAGTAAACTTGGAATATTTTATTGAAGAAATAACTCAAAAACTTAAAACAACCGTTTCTCACTAGTTACAACATAACCTAACCCAAGGGGGATTTAGAACATGGTGGCAGAAAAGAGCACAAGAAAATTCTATAGAAAACCTAGGATGATTTAAACTTGATGTACAATGGGTATTTATAGACTTAAAACTAGGTCAAGTCCTCCTTGGAGTAGAAGTCCTCTAATGTAGCTTTTCTTCTTTAATGTAGCTTTAAATCCTGACTTTTTTGCTTGGAATATGGACACTACCTCGTTTTCCGTAGCCTGCAAGTAAGCTTGGGAATTTCAGTTTGGCAGCCCTAGTCGCTGCTACAGACGTCGGAAAATCACGTGAACTTCGGAGATAGAATCAAGAGTTTTAGCTCTACAAATTACGCTCCGGTTCTCCAAACTTCCATATTCAGCTGTCGAGGGCAGCAAGGTTCGCAGTAGCTTTTGCTCGGCAGATACTCGGCAGGTGCTCGGCAACAACTTACTTCAGTTGGAACTGCTTCAGTAGAGCTCCTGGGTTTGCTTCTCAACGTTGTGTCCTCCGTTCCTCGGTTCCCTCGTTCAACAGTTAGTACCTACAAGCAAGAATACACTAGAACAGTACCTCTTGTTCACCAAATGAATGATAAGTTGTAAAAGTAAGGTAGAACAATGAAACACTGTAAAATGCTATGCATGAACATACGTATGCCTAAAATGAGCTGCAAAACAGTAATAATAAGAGTTGGAAATTGCATGAAATTTAGGACTTTTGGACACTTTACACACCCCAAACTCGAACTATTGCTTGTCCTCAAGCAATGCAACCTAAAGTACTCGCCCTAATAATAGTTAGAAAGAAAAACTTGTTTTTAACCTGATTTTCTACCTCAAGGTCGTGGCACCTATATACATATAACTTAACGAAGGGAAATAAACAGGAAAATAACTCGGAATTAAATTCCTAATGCTTGTGTGATGTTTGCAAATTTGTAAGCAAGCTGAATATGCAGAATAAAAGATTAAACAAAGATATTGTTGTAATTTAAAAGGTTGTTGCCGAGGCAGCATAGTTAAGCATATTATTTTTAATCAAGGCAGTGAGGGCTTCAGCTTATCACAAATACTCTTCCAGGTATGGCGTTTAGATAGGAGCAAACTACAGAACCCCGAACCCTTGGAGTAGAGTCATCTCGTGAAGGCTTTCATTCACTCATGCTAATTTGTTCGTCACATTTAGGCTTTCAGATTCATGGACTTTGATAGCAGTGGAGTGTCCTCGCTCATGATTCTTCCTAGAGCCTGTTGCGGGCACCTCTAGGGTAACACAACATTTTTTCTTTGTTTTTGATTTTGCTGCCTTTAGAAGTTATGAATTTTTCTGTTTCTTTTGCATGCCTCAGCGGCTACCTGCAATTATTGTTAGAATTTTGCAATAAAAACAAACATGCAGTGTTCATCAAATATTCTACACATTCAGCAAGTAACGAAGATATTCAACATTTTCAGGCAAAAAGAAAAAAAATCTAAGTCATATTTCATGCTCTTTCCCAAAACTAAGTTTAATTTTAGTTAGGTGCGAAAATAAATTAATCGACTATCCTATCATAGGCACAAGTCATAACAAACTTTTCCTTTCCGATTATTATGAAGGCAAGTACAATGTAATCTAAATGCAACTAAGAATGCCTACAACTGATGCGAGAGCTATCCCCCCCAAACTCGAGATGGGCATTGCCCTCAATGCACAAAACGTAAAATAAGAAAACAAAAATATACATGTTAAAATTAGCAAAAATAAAGATAAATAAAAATAAAGGAAAAGTAAATAAAGGTTTGTTGAGGGTTAGGAGGAGGTTGGATTCTAGCTAGCTGAGGAGGAGGAGGATGTTCGGACGACGAAGCGGCTTTTGGCAGATGACTTGGCGGCGATTCGAGCAAGAGAGGTCTTTGGTTTCCGCGGTGACTGGACTCTCTTTGGTGTCTACTATGGCTCTTCTGGAGGCTCGACAGGGGGAACGACGGGAGGTGCGTCGCTTCTTTCTGAGTCAGTCACGAGGTCCACAACTTCTTCAGCTATTATGTGCCGCTTCCTCTTCCTTGTCCCTTCCTCTGTGGGTGCTGCCAGAGGGATGAATGCTATGGGGATGGTTGATGTTGCCGCAACTACTGTTGTTTTCGGTTCCAGCGGTAGCTGCTTAATCTCCTCTGAAGAGGAGTCTGCTATTGTATTGGTTGTGCAGGCTGGGGAGAGATTCAGCTAGTGCCTCTCACAGGAATCTGCCACTGTGTTTGATGGGGTGGCAGCTGAGTGCTGTGGAGAATGCATAGGAGAGGGCACCTGATGATCTATCTGGGGGCGGTAGAGGCAGGTAAAGTTCTTCGTGCTCTTGCTGCTGCTGCAAGCTCATCAAGAAAGGGCGGCATGGTGGGCACGTCACCAGGGAAGTTTTGCAGGAAATAAGTCACAAGGGCTTCTTGGGCCTCCCCACATAGTTCATGAAGGCCAACTGTTGTTGCTCTATCCGTTTTTTGTGTTCGAGGAGTGTGTGGAGCAGTGGGAGGACCTCTCTGTCTGGGGCAGTGTCAGTACTGCTGGGGGCGGCTGGCGTTTCAAACTATGCGGTAGAGGGATGACTGGGCGTTGTTGGCTCTTTATCCGCATCCTACATCATCTGGATGCGAACCTTTTTTTGTCCAGCCCTCCTTTGCAGTTGTGAACTCATCTGTGGGCTCTGTTGGAACTCAGAAATTGGTGTAGAGACCTGTGATGAGGGACGTGAAGTACAGCCTGCCCTTCTTCTTCTTGAAGCGGTTGTATATTTCCGTACAGATGATTTCCCCCACGTTGATCGGCCAGTTCATCAAGATGATGTAAATTAAGGCGAGGCGTGGTCGGTCAACTATTGAGTTGTGGCATGTGTGCAGCAGGCGCCTTATCACGAACGTGTTCCACAACATAGCTTCAGGCAGCAGGTGGCGGCGCTGGACAGATCCCACATGTTTTCCCCCCAGCCATGGTGTGTTGGGCTTGCATATTCTGGCCTTGATCCTCTCATAGTGGGCAGCCGTCAGTGAATGCCTCCATTCCTCGTGCGGGTTGTCGTTCATATCAAGGCCATAGTAGTTGTTCATGACAGCAGGGTTGAGCTTGACCGCCTCTCCACGGACGTTGATGAATGGCTTGTCTGGGCAGGGCTGATGTGAGTAAAATTCCCTGACTACGGTGATGTTCGCTATATGAGGCTGCTGAGCGAACATCTCTCATCCCTTGTAATGGATGGTTCGGAACAAGGCGGGCTCTAGACCACGGTCTCCCGTTTGTTTCGTATGACGGAAGCCTTGTTCCTCCCAGACGGCCTGCTTGGAGAATTGTGCTCTATATCTCTCCTCCTCTGCCTTGAAGCAGAACCTGTTGTTGGTGGGTTTTTGGGTTGATGTTGAAGCCTTGTGATCGGTTGTATTTTGACTGAAACTAGAAAGGAAATATTATGAGAGAAAATAAGATAGAAGTTAGCAAAAAGGTGGAAGTGAAGTAAAATGAAATGAGTGAGTGGTTTATATTGGGGTTGCCAGGAAGTGTAGGGGCGACATTAAATGATCAACGGTCCGATTTCCTTGTCCACGCAATAAATTTTCCTGCCCATTATTTTCAGAGCCGTTGGCGGCTAACTAGCCGGTACACGTTGATGTGATGGCTGCTGACTCGATAGGATGGTTGGCGGGCATTTTGTTGGTCTTCCCTCTTAATCCTGTTCTTTTATTCTCGATCCTAAAATAAAAATAATTAAATAAAATCTGAAAAATTAAATACTGAAAATTAATCTAGTCCTAAAATAAACTTTATTCCTAATGCATAAAAATAAATAAAGAAATAAATAAAAATTAGGGAAAACTACACCGGTGGTCCCCAAACTATTACTGTCTTCCTATTTTAGTCCCAAAACTATTTTTTCTGGCAAAATCGTCCATTCTGTTACATAGTTCTCCTGTTTTGGTCTCACGTCGTTAAAAACCTAACGGAATTGTTGACGTGAATTTTTTTTTTATTTTCTCTCTCCTATATATATTATTTAAATTTTTTATTCAGACTAATATGGTTGTGACACGTGTCACCACCATATATAACAAAGAAAATAAATTTAAAGTGAGGGGGGAGCTAGGATTCGAACCCATGTCCCCTAGCTCTAAAGTCATTGAGCTAACCACTGGGCTAAATTCCAAGTGCTGATATGTTTTAGCACAAATTATCTTTAAAGCAATCAAATGAACCTAGAAGAAGGATGAAATTCTTGTGTTACCTTTGATATCAAATGCACCGAAACTTCACGTCTTATCTATAGATACAACTCATAAAGACAAAATGTATATACAAATATCAGACAATTCTCTTCAATCATCCTTATTATTTTCTTTCACTCTCTCAATGACCTGAGGTTGCTGGCTGCCATGCCTTGAATAATTTGCTCGAATTTCGTCCTTTCATCATCGTTGAGATCTTTGACAACTCCAGAAACATCATAGTAGGTTGAGCACATTGCTAGAATCATCTCAGCAACACCTTTCCAGTGAACATGGACAGTGTCATCATCATTCCTCCCAATCAAAACCCCACTGCGTTTTTTCTTAGAATTGATGGCTTCGACTTGAATTATCGAACAACTCTTCTTCATCATCTCCTTATCCATCTTCATTTCCATTACAGACCAAGAAAGGATTGCCTTTTTTGTAGGACTACCATAGAATTCAAATTCGGCTCCTGATGAAGCTCTATAAACACTGTCGGTCGTGTTCAAAGCAACTCCTTGATGGATCTAATCGACAACAAATGGAGAAATCGAAGAAGCACCCTCCTCTTCCAGAGATTCTTGACCAAGCCCAAATTTTGACTTTCATTTGATTTAGTGTGAGAGTACCTGTTTGGAATTTAAGGTTCATTTGATTGCTTTAAAGATAATTTGTGCTAAAACATATTAGCACTTGGAGTTTAGCCTAGTGGTTAGCTCAATGACTTTAAAGCTAGGGGACATGGGTTCAAATCCTAGCTCCCCCTCTCACATTGAATTTATTTTCTTTGTTATGGTGGTGACACATGTCACAACCATATTAGTCTGAATAAAAAAATTTAAATAATATATATAGGAGAGAGAAAATAATAAAAAATAAGAAAAAAAATTCCACGTCAGCAATTCTGTTAGTTTTTAACGACGGGGGACCAAAACAGGAGAACTATGTAACAGAAGGGACGATTTTGCCAGAAAAAATAGTTTTGGGACCAAAATAGAAAGACGGTAATAGTTTGGGGACCATCGGTGTAGTTTTCCCTAAAAATTAATTTATGTTAGGAGTGCATTTGAGTGCATCTCCTAGACATAACCACTTCCTAAGGTGGTTTAGCTTTTTCTCCCCTCCTGGGGTCCTCTTGTTCTTTTAGTTTCTGTTTGATGGGATCCTTCAATCTGTCCTGAGGTCTGTCATGGCAGCCGCTGCCTTGGCCTGTTTCCACACTTATTTCGGCAGCTCTTTCATCCAGGCCTTCCTTTCCTTCCTCTGAGGGTTGCAGCACATTCATCCTTATGCTTTGATCTTCTACCCTCATTGTAAATTCCCCGAGTTCCACATCTATCAACGTTCTTCCCGTGGCCAAGAAGGGTCGCCCGAGGATGATGGGGGCTTTCTCATCAGCCTCACAACCCAAGATGAGGAAATTGGCAGGAAGAATTAGGCTGCCCACTTTGACCAGTATGTCCTCAATATTTTCCTGTGGTTGCACGAATGAGAGGTCGGCAAGTTTAAGCATTACAAAGGTTGGTTTTGCAGGTCCAATACCTAGTTTGTCGAAGACGGCCTTAGGCATCAGATTTATACTAGCTCCCAAATCACACAAGGCCCTAGTCTCATGCTTGCTCCCCAGTATGCATGGTATAACAAAGCTGCTCGGATCTGTCTGCTTGGGTGGCGCCTTGTTATGCCGCATAGCCATGCACTCTTCAGTTATGGCCATCGTCTCGAATTCCCCTACCCGTCTCTTCTTAGAAACTATATCTCTGAGATATTTGGCGTAGTTGGGCATGCTTTGTATAGCTTCTATCAGAGGTATGTTAATGTGCACCTGTTTTAGAATGTCCAAGAATTTTCTCAATTGGTGCTCTGCTGCTGTTTTTTGAGCTTTTGGGGGAATGGAGCTGGCGGGAGGATATCCTCTATTTGCTTCTTGCTTGGGGGCTTAGTTCGAGGAGGATCATTCTTGTCAGGGCTGCTTTCATGTTCTGCTGCTGGGGCGGATGGAGGCGGTGTTACTGTTGGGCATCTAATATGGGTGCTGCTGGGGCAGGCTTACTTATATGTTTTGGCTGAGTTCTTAACTGCTCTTCCATCCTTGGTTCATCCAGTTGCTTCCAACTTCTTGTAGTTATGGCCTTGCAATATTCAAAAGTGGGCTTGGCTACTTCTGGCGGGCTGCTGTATGATGCTCCCACGGTCCAGCTGTGATAGATTTCAGTGAACTTCCCAAACTGGGTTTCTAGGTTCTTAATAGCAGCCTCCTGGTTTTTCATCTTCATCTTCGTCGTGTCCATGAAAGACTCAATTTTTTCAATAAACTTATTTGTATAAACAATAAATTCACCAGTTTGTTTCATAAAGTTATTCAGAGTAGCTTCTAGTGAATTATTGTGTTGTGGCTGTTGAGTCTGCTGTCGGGACTGATTATGTTGGTAGCTTCCCTGTAGCTATTATGGATTTGATGTTGTGTTTGGATTGCTCCATGAGAAATTGGGATGGTTTCTCCAGTTAGGATTGTATGTGTTTTGGGCCGGCCTGCTATTCCTCTCATATCCTCCCATGTAGTTTGCAGACGTAGTGCATTCAGAGGAATCATGGTTGGCTCCACATTCGCCACAGAAGGACTCAATAGCTTTTACCTCATGGGCCTTCCCTGAGGATTGCACCATCTTCATCACCAGCTCTATCAAAGTGTGGAGGCGGGTGTTAACAGATTCAGAGGCTTCCACCTCATTTACAATAAGGTGCCGCCTTGTGCCACCTCGGCGGGCTGTCAGGTATTTATAATCGTTTTTAGCTGCTACGTTGAGCAGCCGTAGTGCTTCCTCTGGAGTTCTATCTAGGATGATTTCGTTAATTGTGGCATCTATTAGCATTTGAGTCGGGTAGTTAAGCCCATTGTAGAATGTAGATACCTGAGTCTAAGTCGGTAAACCATGAAGCGGACAGTTGTTCAACATTTGTTGGTACTGCTCCCATGCCTCATACATCGACTCGTCATCCCCTTGTCTAAAAGCTATGATCTCATTCCGTAGCCTATCGGTGACGTTGGATGGGCTGAACTGGTCTAGAAAGTCCTTGCAGATCTCCACCCATGAAGTGAAAGATCCGGCTGGCTGGTTATTCAACAACTGTTTTGCACTATCCCTCAGTGAATAAAAAAATTGCCTTAGCCGCAATACGTCCTAGTGTACCCCATGAATCTTGAATGCTTGGCAGATGTCCATGTATCCTCGTAGATGCTGCCGAGCATCATCTGTGGCAGTCCCTCCGAAGGGCCCTAGTGTGTTTAGCATGTTGAACATGACAGGCTTCAGTTAAAAATGATCTGCCTCTATCTCTGGTTCCGTTACTATTGGCTCGAACCTTTGAAAGTCATGTTCAAGATAGTCTCTAGTTGTCCGCACTTGGGGTGGATCAGAGGGATCTCCCCTCTACTGTACTTGTGGTCCTCTGGACGACAAATCTGGCTGGCCACCCCTGTCATTCATGGCATCAACTGGGGGGTCCTCGTTTACCATGGTCTCTTTCTTTGCTTTGCCTTTGTCTTTGTTCTTTATGGCTTTCGTTAGCTCCCTCTTGATTTATCTAGTTTCACGCTCAAGATCGTTGTAAATAATGAAGTTTCCGCTAGGGTTAGCCCTGGTCATACACTTGCAAAGGACACGGTGAAATTCTTTTTTTTTTCTTTTTTTCGATTAAAAAAGTTAAAAGCTGCATAAATTAAAAACGAAATTCGCTATTACCAATCCCCTGCAACGGCGCCAAAAACTTGTAGGGCATGAAGGTGTTTCCTTTTTGTGGGAGCGCAAGAGCACGCTCCTGTCAAGTTATAGTATAAAAGATGTCGAACCCCACGAGGATTGGATAGTTTGTCTTGTTCTTTAGTTCCTGCACAAAGTAAAGTAAAAGCACAAGTCAATGATTGGTTGAGATTGGAAAGTAAATAAAACACAAGTAAAAGAGAAGAGGTGAATCAGGTTGATAGAGAAGGCAGGGTTACGCTGCCACTTAGTGCGAAAATTGCGTTGAATTAGGTATGAGTTATCCTTTGCTGCCACGATATGCTGCCTCGGCGGGTAGATGGGCGGAAAACTACGACACTGTCACGCGGCCGCAGCAGGTCACTGCCACTACAGGGGTGTGTACTGTCTCGGCAGGTGGAATGGAAAGACGTCATGGCGGCAAGTCTGGCAGATACACCAAGTTCGGCATGATAGTCGACAGTGATCCCTCCTATTTCTAGGTTAGGATGCTCGAGATTGATAACTTGAGGACTAGTGTGGAACCAAATCAATCACTTCGGTTAGAGATCCCTTTTAGCCGCTAAAACTTGTGGACTAGTGTGGAACCAAGTTAGTCACGCCTCCCGTTGTGACCGTACTTAACCCTTTCGTGAGACTTGCACTTTCGTGCCTGACAAATAGATTCTCTCAAACGACTGGTGTGGAAAGATTGAAAAAATGAAGAACGATGGATTAAGTAAACTTGGAATATTTTATTGAAGAAATAACTCAAAAACCTAAAACAACCGTTTCTCACTAGTTACAACATAACCCTAACCCAAGGGGGATTTAGAACATGGCGGCAGAGAAGAGCACAAGAAAAGTCTATAGAAAACCTTGGATGATTTACACTAGAAGTACAATGGGTATTTATAGACTTAAAACTAGGTCAAGTCCTCCTTGGAGTAGAAGTCCTCTAAAGTAGCTTTTCTTCTTTAATGTTGCTTTTAATGTTGACTTCTTTGCTTGGAATATGGATTCTACCTCCTTTTCCTTAGCCCGCAAGTAAGCTTGGGAATTTCACTTCGGCAGCCCTAGCCACTGCAACAGACATCGGAAAATCACGTGAACGCCGGCAATAAAATCAAGAGTTTTAGCTCTACAAATCACGCTCCGGTTCTCCAAACTTCCATTGATAGCTACCGAGGGCAGCAAGGTTGGCAGCAACTTTTGCTCGGAAGGTGCTCGGTAGCAACTTACTTCAGTTGGAACTTGTAACACCCCAAATTTGGGCCTAGATGTTTAGAGTCTGAATCGGACTGGTTAGAAAACGGTTCAAATCTAAAAGGGAGTTTTAGGGAACACCTAGTTCGGGATGCTTTAAAAATATAGAAAATATCTAAAAATCCTCATTAATATATGAAAGATAATGGTGGAATTAATTTTGCAGTATAAGGTTTGGAAATACTACATTTCGGTGTAGTGACCAAATCGTAGTTTTTACAAAGTTGGGTAGTGACTGTTTTGTAAAGGATTGAAACTTTGAATCTTTAAGTAGCTAATTTTACCTAAATATTTTCATCAGATTTTTCCTTCATTTGGGTGATTTAATTAATGTTTTAATTAAAGAAAAATGAAGGTTGATTAAATTAGAAATCACCTTTGACTATTCATAACTACTTTTCACAAATTTTTCCTCATTTTATTTTCTCTCAATTTCCTTTAAACCAAACACATTCTCTCCAGCAAATATACTTTGATTTTCACTTCATTTGATGAGATTTCAATCTCTCTTTGATTCTTAATAAATTCTGTTTATTTCGTATAATGAAAGCCTTGTTCCTCCCAGATGGCCTGCTTGGAGAATTGTGCTCTATATCTCTCCTCGTCTGCCTTGAAGCAAAACCTGCTGTAGGTGGGTTTTTGGGTTGATGTTGAAGCCATGTGATCGGTTGTATTTTGAATGAAACTAGAAAGGAAATATTATGAGAGAAAATAAAATAGAAGTTAGCAAAAAGGTGGAAGTGAAGTAAAATGAAATGAGTGAGAGGTTTATATAGGGGCTACCGAGAAGTGTCGGGCGGCATTAAATGATCAACGGTCCGATTTCCTCGTGCATGCCACAGATTTTAATGCCCGTTATTTTCAGAGCCGTTGGCAACTAGCCGTTACACTTTGTTGCGCTGGCTGCTGACTCGGCAGGATGGTTGGCGGGCATTTTGTTGCTCTTCCCTCTTAATCCTTCTCTTTTATTATCGATCCTAAAATAAAAATAATTAAAGAAAATCTGAAAAATTAAATACTAAAAATTAATCTAGTCCTAAAATAAACTTTATTCCTAATGCATAAAAATAAATAAATAGAAATAAATAAAAAATAAGTTATGTTACGAGTGCATTTGGGTGCATCTCCTAGACATAACCACTTCCTGAGGTGGTTTAGGTTTTTCTCCCCTCCTGGGGGGTCCTCTTGTTCCTTCAGTTTCTGTTTGATGGGATCCTTCAATCTACCCCGAGGTCTGTCATGGCAGCCGCTGTCCTGGCTTGTTTCCACACTTATTTTAGAAGCTCTTTCATCCAAGCTTTCCTTTCCTTCCTTTAAGGGTTGCAGTACATTCATCCCTATGCTTTGATCTTCTACCCTCATTGTAAGTTCCCCGAGTTCCACATCTATCAGCGTTCTTCCCGTGGCCAAGAAGGGTCGCTCGAGGATGATGGGGGCTTTCTCATCAGCCTCAAAATCCAAGATGAGGAAATCAGCAAGAAGAATCAGGTTGCCCACTTTGACCAATATGTCCTCAATCTTTCCCTCCCTTTGCACGAATGAGTGATCTGCAAGTTTAAGCATTACGAAGGTTGGTTTTGCAGGTCCAATACCTAGTTTGTCAAAGATGGCCTTAGGAATCAGATTTATACTTTCTCCCAAATCACACATGACCTGAGTCTCATGCTTGCTGCCCAGCCTGCATGGTATAACAAAGCTGCCCGTATATGTCTGCTTGGGTAACAACTTGTTATGCAGCATAGCCATGTCTGGATCCATCTCTTTTTAGAAACTATATCTCTGAGATACTTGGCGTAGTTGGGCATGCTTTGTATAGCTTCTATCAGAGGTATGTTAATGTGCACATGTTTTAGAATGTCCAAGAATTTTCTGAATTGGTGCTCATGCTGATGTTGTTTGAGCTTTTGGGGGAATGGAGTTGGCGGGTGGATGTCCTCTATTTTCTCCTTGCTTGGGGGCTTAGTTCGAGGAGGATCATTCTTGTCAGGGCGGCTTTCATGTTCTGCTGCTGGGGTGTCTAGAGTCGGTGTTGCTATTGGGTCGTCTAATATGGGTGTTGCTGGGGCAGGCTTACTTATATGTTCTGGCTGAGTTCTTAACTGCTCTTCCATCCTTGGTTCATCTAGCTGCTTCCCACTTCTTGTAGTTATGGACTTGCAATGTTCAAAAGTGGGCTTGGCTGCTTCTGGCGGACT
Source organism: Hibiscus tridactylites (assembly GCA_958450335.1). Classification (NCBI taxonomy): domain Eukaryota; kingdom Viridiplantae; phylum Streptophyta; class Magnoliopsida; order Malvales; family Malvaceae; genus Hibiscus; species Hibiscus tridactylites. Next base: position 59,170,707 of record OY288273.1, on the reverse strand, counting down.
GTTGGATGATGCTCCCATGGTCCGGTTGTGATAGATTTGGGTGAACTTCCCAAACTGGGTTTCCAGGTTCTTAATAGCAGCCTCCTTGTTGTTCATCTTCATCTTCGTCATGTCCATGAAAGACTCAATTTGTTCAATAAACTTATTTGTATAAACAATAAATTCACCAGTTTGTTTCATAAACTTATTCAGAGTAGCTTCTAGTGAATTATTGTGATGTGGTTATTGAGTCGACTGCCGAGACTGATTCTGGTGTTAGCTTCCATGTAGTTGTTATAGATTTGCTGTTGTCTTTGGGTTGCTCCAGGAGAAATTGGGATAGTTTCTCCAGTTAGGATTGTATGTGTTTTGGTTCGGCCTGCTATTCCTCTCATATCCTCCCTTGTAGTTTGAAGATGTAGTGTATTCAGAGGAATCATGGTTGGCTCCACATTCGCCACAGAAGGGCTCAACAGCTTTTACCTCATGGACCTTCCCTGAGGATTGCACCATCTTCATCAACAGCTCTGTCAGAGTGTCGAGGCGGGGGTGGACAGATTCGGAGGCTTCCACCTCATTTACAATAGTTGGTCGCCTTGTGCCGCATCAGCGAGCTGTCGGGTATTTATAATCGTTTTTAGCTGCTATGTTGAGCAGCCGTAGTGCTTCCTCTAGAGTACTGTCTAGGATGATTCCGTTAACCGAGGCATCTATTAGCATCCAAGTCGGGTAGTTAACCCCATTGTAGATTATAGATACCTGAGTACAAGCCGGTAAACCATGAAGCGGACAATTGTTCAACATTTGTTGGTACTGCTCCCATGCCTCATACATCGGCTCGTCATTCCCTTGTCTAAAATATGTAATCTCATTCTGCAGCGTATCGGTGACGTTGCATGGGCTGAACCTGTCTAAAAAGTCCTTGCAGAGCTCCGCCCATGAAGTGAAAGATCCAGCTGGCTGGTTATTCAACCATTGTTTCGCCCTATCCCTCGGTGAATATAGAAATAGCCTTAGCTACAATACGTCTTGTTGTACCCCATGAATCTTGAATTCTCGGCAGATGTCCAAGAATCATCGTAGATGCTACCGAGCATCTTCTGTGGCAGTCCTTCCAAAGTGCCCTAGTGTGTCTATCATGTTGAACATGACAGGCTTCAGTTCAAAATGATTTGCCCCTCTCTCTGGTTTCGTTACTATTGGCTCGAACGTTTGAAAGTCATGTTCAAGATAGTATCTAGTTGTCCGCACTAGGGGTGGATCAGGGGAATCCTGCCTCTACTGTACATGTGGTCCTCTAGGCGGCAAATCTGGCTGCCCACCCCTGTCATTCATAGCATCAACTAGAGGGTCCTCGTTTACCATGGTCTCTTCCTTTGCTTTGCCTTTGTCTTTGATCTTTAAGGCTTCCCTTAGCTCCCTCTTGATTCATCTAGTTTCACACTCAAGATCGTCGTAAATAATGAAGTTTCCACTTGGGTTCGCCCTGGTCATGCACTTGCAAAGGACATGGTAAAATTCTTTTTTTCGATTAAAAATAAAAATAAACGAAAAGTAAAAAGGTGCAGAAATTAAAAATGAAATTCGTTGTTACCAATCCCCGGCAACGGCGCCAAAATTTGTAGGGAGTGAAGGTGTTCCCTTTTTGTGGGAGGGCAAGTGCACACTCCTGTCAAGTTATAGTATAAAAGATGTCGAATCCCACGAGGATTGGATAGCTTGTCTCGTTCTTTAGTTCCTGCACAAAGTAAAGTGAAAACACAAGTCAATGATTGGTTGAGATTGGAAAGTAAATAAAACACAAGTAAAAGAGAAGAGGTGAATCAGGTTGATAGAGTAGGCAGGGTTATGCTGCCACTTAGTGCAAAAACTGCGTTGAATTAGGTATGAGTTATCCTTAGCTGCCACAATATGCTGCCTTGGCGGGTAGATGGGTGGCAAACTACGACCCTGTCACGTGGCCGCAACAGGTCACTGCCACTGTAGGGGTGTGTACTGTCTCGGCAGGTGGAAGGAAAGACGTCCTGGCGGCAAGTCTAGCAGATACTCCAAGTTCGACAAGATAGTTGACAGTGATCCCTCCTATTTCTAGGTTAGGATGCTCGAGATTGATAACTTGAGGACTAGTGTGGAACCAAATCAATCAACTCGGTTAGAGATCCCTTTTAGCCGCTGAAACTTGCGGACTAGTGTGGAACCAAGTTAGTCACGCCTCCCGTTGTGACCGTACTTAACCCTTTCGTGAGCCTTGCACTTTCTTGCCCGATAATTAGATTCTCTCAAATGACTGGTGTAGAAATATTGAAAGAACCAAAACAATGGATTAAGTAAACTTGGAATATTTTATTGAAGAAATAACTCAAAAACCTAAAACAACCGTTTCTCACTAGTTACAACATAACCCTAACCCAAGGGGGATTTAGAACATGGCGGTAGAGAAGAGCAGAAGAAAATTCCATAGAAAACCTAGGATGATTTAAACAAGAAGTACAATTGGTATTTATAGACTTAAAACTAGGTCAAGTCCTCCCTGGACTAGAAGTCCTCTAAAGTAGCTTTTCTTCTTTAACGTAGCTTTAAATGTTGACTTCTTTGCTTGGAATATGGACTCTACCTCGTTTTCCTTAGTCCGCAAGTAAGCTTGGGAATTTCGCTTCGGCAGCCCTAGCCGCTACTACAGACATCGGAAAATCACGTGAAAGTCGACGATAAAATCAGGAGTTTTAGCTCTACAAATCATGCTTCGGTTCTCCAAACTTCCATAGTCAGCTGCCGAGGGCAGCAAGATTGGCAGCAGTAGATACTCGGCAAGTGCTCGGCAGCAACTTACTTCAGTTGGAACTGCTTCAGTACAACTCCTGGGTTTGCTTCTCAGCGTTGTGTCCTCCGTTCCTCGGTTCCCTCGTTCAGCAGTTAGTACCTACAAGCGAGAATACACTAGAACAGTACCTCTTGTTCACCAAATGAATGATAAGTTGTAAAAGTAAAATAGAACAATGAAACACTATGAAATGCTATGCATGAACCTACTTATGCCTAAAATGAGCTAGAAAACAGTAATAATAAGAGTTGGAAAGTGTATGAAATATAGAACTTTCTGACACTTTACAGTAAACCTTTCCGATTTACTTCAATATTCCCCATGTGACCCATTTGGTTCGGTCTATCGGTTAGGTCGGGTCGAGGGGGTTATATTTGGTGGTATCAAAGCTAGGTTTCAAAAGAATGGGATGATGGTAAGTTAATGGTAAGTCAATTTGTTGTGATTGTATGCATTTGGTGGTGTTTCCTATGCACGGTGAATGTTATAAGAATGTTAATGTTGATTAAATGATAGTGGTGCTATGTATGATTAGTGCGATACACGTATGAGCTGTTATATATGATGATGTTGTGGGAAGAATTTTATTGATTGTGATGCACAACGGTTGTGACATGTACGTTGTATGCTTTATGTTATGTTTGGGGGAAATTCGGATGCTCATTGCCTTATTACTGTAGTGAAGTGTTTTTAAATTGAATTCGAAGTCTTGGATCCTTGCTTGGAGCTGGCCTGAGTGTTTTATTTTTTTTTTGTTAGTTTGTTATCATGTCTTAATTATAATAGCACAATAAACTGAGGAGAGAGTAGCAATATGGTATGATTGTTGTTGTCGTTGGGCATGGAATAGAGGAGTGTTTAATGTCTCCTAGGGGCTTAACGCCTCTATGTGCCTCGATGTAAGTACAACCTTTGTCGGTTGGGCCAGTGTTGGATGACATTGCGCCTAGGATATAGGTGATGTCTGGAGCTTGGGAAGCTGTTAATGCTGGAGAGCATGTGACTGCACTAGCTAGTGGACGATTGTGAGATGTTGTTAGAGCGCTTACATATTTTGAAAGAAGTTGAGCTCGAGGGTTGTCATTGGAGGTATCCATAGAGTGGATGAACTGTACGAATAGGGTTATCGAACAAATGGGGTGCAATGATGTCCATAGGGTGAAGATAAGTTATATCTCAGTTGTGAGTAGATGTGTATAGTTGGTGGACAATTGTGGTTGTGGGTATGGGACCCGATGTTTCGTTTTGAGAGTTCTTTTGAATTGTTCTAAAGGAGAAGTATCTGAGAGTTAGATACTTGGATGACAAGAAAGGTGAATTTGTGGTTTGGGTTCAAAATCATAAGTTTGTAGTCGAGTTAAGGGACAAATTGTTTAGTTGAGTGAGTATGCTCCTGGATTGGAGTTGGATGTGAGACATCGATATGATTCACTCTTTTATGGGTTTGTGTATGATGATAGACTAGATATGTTGTTTATTTTGGCTATGTCGTTCCCGAAGTGATGGTAACATGGGCGAGGTACATTGAACATAACATGGGTTTAATAATTTGTGCGAGAGGTTCTAGCTCTAGAAAGTGAGTTGGGGACTCTAGTTTTAGATGTAGCCAGTGTAAGAATGGTCATGCTAAAAGGGTATCGCCTGGGTTGAGGCGAGGTTGTAGTAATGTTGGTCAAGGATCATAATGTCAGTGTGTCAAGGCTTGAGTAGTGTTTGATACTTATTAAGTATGTGGGTCGTGTGGCCACGTGAGACGAGATTGGCAATGTTTGATCGGTAGGGTATAACTTTTTGCATCTGTTGTTGCTAATGCTTTTGGGAGTTATGGCTTGAACGTTCATTTCGGAGGTATTAGATGAGGGAATGCGAGTAACTAGTTTCTTTCGGTGAAACTGTTGTTACAAGAAAATTGTATAGGAGATGTCCTTTATCTGTTCAAGGCCATGTGTTTTCAGTTGATTTGATGGAGTTGCCTTTATGTGGTTTTGATGTGATCCTTGGAATGGATTGGTGGTCTGAGCATAGAGCTATAGTTGATTTTAATGTTAAGCAAATTACCTTGAATCTTGCTGATGATTACGAAGTGGTAATTGTAGACGAGAATGTGAAATTCTTGTCCAGTGCAATTTCGTCTCTTGAAACGAGTCGTATGATGGAGTTGGGTTACGAAGCTTTCCTAGCTTATGTAAGGAACCATGGTACAAAGGAGGTGTGAGTACAGGACATACGAACGGTATGTGAGTTTCCGGGTATCTTTCTGGAAGAGTTGCTTGGGTTGCCACCTAATATAGAAATTGAGTTTGTCATTGAGTTGAATGAAAATACAACTCTAGTGTCTATTGCTCCTTATCGGATGACACCTAAAGAGTTGAAAACGGAACTTCATGAGTTGTTTGATCGAGGGTTCATAAGGCCAAGAGTTTCGCCTTGGGGTGCACCGATCTTGTTTGTAAAGAAGAAGGATGACGTGATGCGTTTGTGTATATATTATCGGCAATTGAACAAGTTGATGATTAAGAACAAGTACCCTTTGCCAAGGATTGATGATTTGTTTGACCAGTTTCGAGGTGCTTTAGTGTTTTCAAAGATTGATTTGAGGTCTGGATATTATCAACTGATGGTTAAGGATGTAGATGTACCTAAGATAGCTTTTCGTACAAGGTACGGGCATTATGAGTTCTTACTGATGCCATTTGGGTTGACAAATGCACCAGCTACATTCATAGATATGATGAATCGTGTGTTCCATGAGTTCTTAGATCAGTTTGTTGTAGTGTTTATCAATGATATTCTCGTGTACTCGCATACTGAGGAGGATCATGATAAGCATTTGAGGATTGTGTTGCAAGTATTGTTGGAGATGGCTCAGTGAAGTCATCTTTCTTGGACATGTAGTGTCGTCCAAGGGTATTCGGGTTGACCCACACAAGATCGAGGCAATGATGAATTGGAAAACGCCTAAAGCGGTGACAGAAGTGCGTAGTTTCCTTGGTTTGGTTGGATATTATCGAAGTTTTGTGGAGGATTTCTCTAAGATTGTTGCTCCATTGACTAAGTTGTTATTAAAGAATTTTCATTTTGAGTGGACGGATGCTAGACAACAAGCTTTCGAGAGGTTGAAGGAAGCTTTGACTCAAGCTCTTGTCTTGATTCAACCAGAATCAGGTAAGGAGTTTGTGGTTTACAGTGATGCATCATATGTTTTTCTAGGTTGTGTGTTGATGCAAGGTGGGAAGGTTGTGGCATATGCATCTACACAATTGAAGGTGCATGAGCGCAACTATCCTACTCATAATCTAGAGCGTGCTGCATTTGTGTTTGCCTTGAAGATTTGGATGCATTACCTTTACGGTGGGAAGAGTGTGGTTTACATAGATCACAAGAGTTTGAAATATCTAATGACCCAGAGATAGTTGAATCTTAGGCAACGAAGATGGTTGGATGTTTCTTAAGGATTATGATCTGACGATTGACTACCATCCTGGAAAGGCCAATGTTGTGGTTGATGCTTTGAGTATGAAGGTGGTTGTTGAGTTGAGAGCGATGTTTGCTCGGTTGAGTATATCGCGTAATGGTGGGTTGATAGTCGAGTTACAAGTGAAACCTTCCTTGATTCAGTTAATTAAGGATAAGTGGTTGCTTGATGATTCTTTGGTGCCTTATGTTCAGGATATAGCTGATGGTAATGCAACAGATTTTTGTTTCAATGATGATGGTGTTTTGTGCTTTAAAAATCAGATAGATGTACCAAAGGATGTTGGGTTGAGGCGCACTATTTTGACTACAGCTCATAGCAGTCCTTTTGCTATGCACCCTGGTAGTACAAAGATGTATCGTGGTTTGAAAGATGAGTACTATTGGGCTGGGTTGAAAAAGGATGTTGCGGATTTTGTGAGCAAGTGTATGGTTTGTCAGCATGTGAAAGTTGAGCACCAGTTTCCTTCCGGTTTATTGCAGCCTTTGAGGATACCAGAATGGGAATGGGAAAGGATTACGACTGATTTTGTGTTCGATTTGCCTTTGACACCATCAAAGAAGAACCCCATTTGGGTGATGGTAGATCGTCTTACAAAGTGTGCACATTTTTTGGTTGTGCATACTACGTATATGTTGGATAAGCTAGCAGAGTTGTATATTGCTGAGATTGTGCGGTTGCATGGAGTACCTAAATCTATAGTGTCGGATAGAGATCCGAGGTTTACAGTGAGATTTTGGGAGTTTTTACACCAAGTGTTGGGTACGCGCTTGAAATTCAGCACTTCATATCATCCTCAGACGGATGGACAATCAGAGCAAGTTATCCAGGTGCTGGAGGATATGTTGAGATGTTATGTGATAGATTTCCAAGGTTCTTGAGAAAAACAGTTGCCCTTGGTAGAATTTTCCTATAATAATAGTTTCCAGGAAAGAATTCAAATGGCTCCGAATGAAGTTAGTATGGAAGAAATTGTATAACGCCTCTTTGCTGGGCGGAGGCGGGGCAAAAGTTGGTTCCCTTTCCAGTTTTGCTTAAGGGAACAACTGAGAAAGTGAAGCTCATATGTGAGTGGTTGAAGGCTGCTTCGGATCGTCAAAAGTCTTACGCGGATTTAAAGCGTAAGGAGATTGAGTTTGTGGTTAGAGTTCGCGTGTGCTTGAAGGTATCACCTTGGAAGAAGGTTGTGAGATTTGGACTTAAGGGTAAGATTAGTCCAAGGTCTATTGGACCTTATGAGGTTGTGGAGCGAGTTGGTCCTGTTGCATATCGGTTGAGGTTGCCTCCCGAGTTGGAGAAAATTCATGATGTGTTTCACGTTACTATGTTGCGGAAGTATAGATCGGATCCATCTCATGTGATGCCTATTGAGGAGATTGAGTTGAATCCGGATTTATCTTATGATTAGGAACCAATGGGGATCCTTGATTCTAGTAGCAAGGTTCTTCGTGGTAAGACAATTGAACTTGTGAAGGTGTTGTGGCGTCATCGAGGGGTTGAGGAGGCCACGTGGGGGAGCAAGGTAGACATGTTGAAGTAGTTTCCGCATCTTTTTTCTATAGGTAAAATTTTGAGGACGAAATTTCCTAAGTGGGGGAGAGTTGTAACATCCCGGTTTTGGGCCTAGATGTTTTAGGCATTAGTTTAGGTTAGTCAAACCTAGAATTGAAGATTCGAGCCTTTAGAAACGGTTCAGGGAAAATGTAGTCCGGGATGGGATAAAATTATGAGAAAATGCTAAAATCTTTTTAAAATGTATATTGAAGGTTGGTAAAATCAATTTTAGAAAATAAGTATTGGAAAATCGAGATTTATGGAAAGTGGCCATTTTGTAAAAATTGCAAAGTTGAATTTTAAGGACTAAAATGAAATGAGGACAAGACTTAGAACCCTTAGGGAGCATATATTTTTGTGGGTCTTTTCTCTCAAATTGACCATTTTTAATTATTTTAATAAAAAGATTTAATTAATGTTTCAAATTACAAGGGGATTTTAATTAAAACAAGGGAAGAGTTTACGTAAGTAACTTCTCTCATTTTGCACTCAGCCAAACACTCTTTCTTTTCTAAACACTAGAGAGTTTCTCCATCTTTTCTAATCCTTTTGAATGACTAAAGAGTTCTTTGATTCTCCTACCAATCATCATTGAGTTTTCTTGAAGATTTCATAAAAAATCTTGTCATTTGAAGAGAAAAAGGCAAGGTTAGAGGTATGATTTCGTTTAACTCCTCTAATCAAGGTTCTTTAATGAATCTCCCAAGTCTTGTGCCTTCTAAGTATGTTTATTAACTTTATTTTATAGCGGATTAAAAGGAAATTGACTAAAAATGGAATTATGTTGTGATTTTCTAAGATTTTCGTTTGGACACTATTTTGATTGATTTGAGAATGATTTTAAAGTTGTTTTGGATGTTAAATGATGTTTAAGTAAAGGCTTAATCATAATAATCTCGGATTAGGTTGGATCTCTTAAAGTTTAGGTTGTTAGTTTTGGGTTTTTGGCTTGGAAATGTGAAATCTGAGTTGCTGGAGGTATAAAGATGATATTAGGATGTTGTTGGATGTTGATTTATGGTTAAAATGTGATGGATGTGTTTTTTGGTGGTTGGGTTGAGTTTAGTGATCAATCGAAGGTGATTTCGGTTGTTTCGGATGGGTATTTTGGTGCCTTTGGGAAAAGTTGTGGGTTTTTAGTGTTCGTTGGTGGCTTTAATGCATTGAGATGCATTAATCCTCTGTACTTTTTTGGTATAAATAGGGGAGAATTCTTTGGAAGCATTTGGCGAAGTTCCGGGGACTTCGGATGCTTCATTTTTGCGTTGGCGATTGAGGTTTCGCGAGTCGGTGAGTGGATATGAGACTTCTAGCTTTGAACCGCTTAAAAGGTGGTTTTGGGAACTTAGAGTAAGCTTGAAATGCTTTACTAAGTTCAAAAGGAAGTAAAGTGATTTTCTCTCTCGGATTGTGCTATTATGAGATTTTTGATGCACTTGTTTTTAAAATGCATATTGTCAGTGTTAAAGCATGATTTTAGGTAAATGAATTGTTGTTTTTTTATGATATAATGATGAAGGATGCACATGGTAAGTGATCCTTGTAAGTATACATTTATACTTGTGATTTTAAGCATGATTTGATGCTTGAGAATGAGGTTGGTAATTGATGCTTTAAAAATAGTGAAGTATGTGATGAAATGTGGTTCATATTGGCAAGTGATGTTATGAAAATACTTTTAAAAATGCTATCGGATATAGTTAGCCGGCTATAGGATTGAGTGCACTATAAACAAGTCACCTTGGATGTTGAGGGGTTGAAATGGTATTGAATACTCCATCCATGTACCCTAACGATCGAGGAATGTTTAAGGTGTCGCAACGGTGGAGGATAGCTTACGTGTGCGAACCTTGTATAGTTTCTCGTCTCTCGTTAGTGGGCTATACATCTACCGATGAGTGGTGTTGAGGGTTGTGATTGTACCGAATACTCCACCACGGGTGTCACAACGGTGAAGGGTAGCTCCCGTGTGTGAGCCTTGAGGTGTCGGTAGAGTGTATGAAGTGTTTGGGACAACATTTGGTAATCCGTGTATCCGATGTGGTTTTTGGGAAATGATCTTGATGTTAATCACTTGTGAGCCAATATGAGTAATGATGTAATTGGAAATGTGTTATGTTGCATAATATTGAAAATGCATATTTTTACTCTTTAAGCTTAGAATGTGTGGAAAATACTTGGGAAGGCTTAAATTTAGTTTAACAAATGGGATTTGATGTTGGTTTGTTAACACATGTTGCATGGGGTTTTCATGCTAATTTTGAATGAGAAAAGTGCATGGTTTTTGGATGGCATGATGGATCTTAAATAATACTTGTGTTAATTGAAATGAGATTTCAATGTAGTTTGAAAGCCGGTTTAAATGCATTGATGAGGTTTTGGTTTTGAGCATTCCTCACTAAGTCTATTGTGCTTACGCTCTCTTTGTCTATCAATACAGACAACTAAATCTTTGGAGGCAACACTTGCAAGGGATCGATGAAAGACTTCGATTGAATATATGTCTAGTCTTTTGGACTAGAGTAATAAGGGCAATGGGAGATTCCATGGTTTGTTTGTGTGATGTGTATGAACACCCTTTAAGCATGTTTGCTTTATGATTTTATACTTGTAAAAGGCCTTTATTTGGTGTATGGAGTATTGGTTTGAGTTTTGACTCTTAAGGGGCTTATTTGCTAGGTTGCATGCCTTTAGATTTCCATTGATGCAATTAGCCATGTTATGATGCTAAATATGCTGCAAATGTTTGAGGATTAATGTTTATGTATGATGTATGCATGTTAGGAATATGTTTGATTTGTTTAGGATGGTTTTTAGAGTGAAAAACCAGTAAAAATTGTCATTACAGGACCAGGTGTTTCGAAACACTCGAGCTTGTATCGAAACGGTGTGCTTGAAATGACCTTAGAGTTTCGAAACGGATAAGGTCTATTCCAGTACAATTTGCTACTAGAAACCATGGTTTCGAAACACCTCAAGGGTGTTTCGATACAAGCCCGTATTTAGAAACAGGCCTTAGTGTTTCGAAACAGGCCTTAGTGTTTCGAAACAGGTGGCAGTTATGTTAGTTGATGGAATTTTCTGAAGTTCTGATTCTTTGCGTTTTAGTCCTGGAATGTTGTAAATGCAATTAGGTGAGCTTGAATGATTGTTTTGAGCTGAGTTTTGACCGAGATGCATGTAATGTGAATAATTAAAGAACAATAACACAAGATTGCCTTAAGTCCCTATAAACTGGAAAAATTAGAAACTGGACCTAAAAGTCGTAATTGAATGAAATTGATGGACGATCGAGTTACGAATGATCCACTGCAATGTTTGATACATAGGGACTTAATTTTGCATCTAGATTATAAAAAAATATAGGGTTGTTTATTGAGGTAAACCTTCCCGGTTTACTTCAATAATCCTCGTGTGACCCGTTCAGTTCGGTCTATCTGTTAGGCCAGGTCGAGGAGGTTACATGTTGGGTTAGTTTAGGATGGTTTAAAGGGTGAAAACCCAGCAAATTTTTTCATTACAGGCCTAGGTGTTTCGGTACACTTGAGCCTGTATCGAAATAGTGAGCCTAAAATGGCCTTAGTGTTTCGAAACGGATATGTTTGTTCTGGTACGTTTTGCTACTGGAAACCACAGCTTCGAAACACCTCAAAAGCGTTTCGATATGGGCCCGTGTCCCTGGCCGTGAAGTACCATTTCGATACACCTGTTTCGATACAGGGCTAGCTTGTACCGAAATGGATGGTTGTTATGTTAGTTGATCGATTATTATTGTAACACCCCAAATTTGGGCTTTGAAGTTTAGGGTCTGTACCGGACCGGTCTGAGAAACGGTTCGAATATAAATGGAGGTTTTAGGGAACATCTAGTTTGGGATGCTTTAAAAATATAGAAAAATATCTAAAAATCCTCATTTAATATATAAAAGAGAATGGTGAAATCAATTTTACAAAATGAAGTTTGGAAATATTACATTTCGGTGTAGTGACCAAATCGCAGTTTTTGCAAAAGTGAAATAGTGACTGTTTTGTAAAGGATTGAAACTTTGAATCTTTAAGGAGCTAATTTACCCAAAATGTTTTTCTCTAGATTTTTCCTTAATTTGGGTAATTTTATTAAGGTTTTGATTAAAGGAAATGAGATTTAATTAAATGAGAAACTAACTTTGACTATTCATAACTACTTTTCACAAATTTTCCCTCTCTTCATTTTCTCTCAAATTCCTTTCAACCAAACACATTTTCTCCAGAAAATTTACTTTGATCTTACATTTCATTTGATGATATTTCAATTCCTATTTGATTCTTAATCAATCCCTCATCAAATCCACTTGATTTCTACATTGAATTTTCATGGAAACTTGCCCAAATCAAGGAGAAATCATCATTTAGAGGTAAGCTTGTTCTTCTCCTCTAAATACTCAGTTCTTTACTGAAATTCCCAAGTTGTCAATCCTTTATTAAAGTTTTGTGAATGGTTTTAATGTTGGAAACAAGATTTTAGCTTAAAACTCAAGATTTTGGAAGAGATCTTGAGGATTTCCGTGGATCTTGGTTAGGCTTTGTTTTGAGGTTGTTTTCTAATGTATTTTGGATGTTAATTGATGTTAAAAATGAGGTTTTATCAATCAAATCCCGAATAGGTTTGTTTTCCTAAGTTTTGCTTGCTAGAATAGTGGTTTTTGGGGTGGTTTTGGTGATCTGTTGTTGCTGGAGGTATAAGGTCATGTTTATGTTGCTTTTTGATGTTAATTGATGTTTATAAAAGGTTAGAATTGATAGATCTTGGTTGGGCTTTGTTTTGGGGGAGTTTGGAGGTGATTTCGATTGTTTTTGGTAGCCGAAATGAGGTTCTTGGGTAGAGCAGCGAGTTGGGTTGTGTTGCTGGTGATTTTAATGCATGGTGATGCATTAATCCTCTGTTGTTATGTTTTTAAAACAGGGAAGAATGATCCGGAAGCAATAGAGGTGGCGTTGGAAGTTTCGGATGCTTGGAAGGCTTGTCGGCTAGCATAGTTTTGTGTATCGGTGAGTGAGATCATGTTTTCCATCTTTGGAATGGTTTTGAAAAGAGGTTTGGGAACTTAAATTTAGGCTTGAAATGCCGGTTTAAGTTCGGAAGTAAGTAAAGTGGAATTCTCTCTCAATTGTGCTATTATTGTTTTGGAAACTATCAAAATGGGTTTTGATGTGTTTGATTTGACAATGTGGTTTAATTTGTTGTTTGAGCATGGTTTTAAAGCATGTTTTAGCATGATTAATGTTGGTTTTGAAAGATATGTATTGAAGGATGCTCAAGGTAAGAGATCATTGGTTTGACATGTTATTAATATGGTTATGATGCATGGAGATGGATGATGATAAGTGGCTTTGATTAATGCTTTAAAACAGTGAATTGATGATGGTATTGATGTATATTGGCAAGCGATGAAATGGTTTTAAAGTACTTGAATCAGATATAGTTAGCCGGCTATAGGATTGGGTGCACGGTAAGTAAAGTTGCCTTGGATGTTGAGGGGTTGTGATTCTACCATAAACTCCATCCAAGTACCCTAGCGGTTGAGGAAATTAGTGTCACCACAATGGAGGATAGCTCTCGTGGGTGGACTTGGTTAAGCATCACAACGGTAGAGGATTGCTCCCGTGTGTGAGCTTGGTTAAGGTGATTACAATGGTTGAGGTAGCTCCCATGTGTAAGCCTTGTGGTGTGTCCCGGCTCTCGCTAGTAGGTTATACAACTACCGATGAGTGATGTTGAGGGGTTGTGATTGTACCGTTAAACTCCATCACGGGAGTTGAGGGGTTGTGATTGTACCGATAAACTCCACCTTGTTAAGTCGGTAGTGTGTATGAAGCGTGTGGGACAACGCTTGTAATCCGCGTATCCGATTGTGTCTTGTGTTGAAATGGTTTGTGAACTATCACTTGAAAGCCAATATAATGTATTTGAATGTAATGAAGCGAGAGATGCTTGAAAATGATGCAAGGTTGCATGGGAAATATGTAAATGATACAAGAATGCATGTGATACTTGTTAAGCATGAGCAAAAGTATATCTTCTATTGTGAATGGTGCATATGTGCATAGAATCTCATAAGTGCATTGAAGTCTTGTGAAGGCTTGTTTTAAATAGGCACGTAGTGCAAAATGTTGCTTTTGTAGATCATGAGTTTTGCATTTGTTGAATGCATGAGATAGATAGAAGGAACAATTGGTTTTCAAAAGGCATTTTGCTTTGAAATGATCATCAAGCATGAGAAAAGTATGGTGTGAAGTGGAAGTGATTTCCAAGGAAATTGAGTTAAACTTTGCATGAAGTGTTCATGCATGGAAAGGTTTAAATGATAGTATTTGCAAGAATGTGGTTTGGGGTGAGTTGTTTAGCATTTCAAAGTTAAAGGTTGGTTTTCATGTTGAGCAATGCATGATTTAAAGCAATGTTGTTTCAAAGGAGGTTTCCAAACAATGCTTTGGTTTATTGAATTGTATCTACATTTAAACAAGGTTTTATGATTCGCTGCATTGATGGTGTTTTGGTTTTGAGCATTCCTCACTAAGCATTATGTGCTTACGCTCCTTTTTGTCCATCAATGCAGATATTTGAAGTTGGGACAGCAAGAAGCAAGGGATTCAAGAAGAGCTCCACTTGAGAAGTATGTCTTGGTTTATAGCTATAAATAATAAAGGCAATGGGGGAGAGTCTTTTATGTTGTTGTGTAATGAGATTGTGTATGTTGACCATGTTCGGTTTATGGTTTAAACCTTGTTGTTGATCGCTTTGCCATATTTGAATCTTCTTCTTCATAAGTTGATATGCTATGATCTTTGATTAAAAGCAAGATCATGTGTTGGATGTGATGAATGAGTAGGTGTGCTTAATGTTTGTAATGTATCTAGTCTTTGATGTAATTTGATAGTTATAATGCTTGTCAAGTTGATGATATGTTATGGAATGATTTCAATTATGTTTGATGGTGTTTTGAAGTGAAAACCAGAATTTTCTGCTGTTTCTGGGCAGGGTGTATCGAAACGCCCTTGGCTGTTTCGAAACGGGTGCTTGAAATGGCTTGGGCGTTTCGGAACGGCTAGAGGTGTTTCGAAACACTTTGGCTACTGGAAGTGCCTGTTTCGGAACTAATTTCGGAACATACCCGCGTATTGAAACGATCAACACCGTTTCGATACGGGCATACGACACGGGTGTTTCTATACGGGTGTCAGTGTTTCGAAACGGGTGACTGTTGGACACAGATTCTGCAAGCTTTACATTTTAGTCCTGAAAGTTGTAATTGCAATTGCTTGAGCTTGAGGCGTCTTTTTAAGATGAAATTTGGTAGAGAGGCTGGTAATATGATTAATTGAGCTTTGGTAAAACTAAAATCTTGAAAGTCCTTTTATTTTCCAAAATTTACATTTTGGTCCCTAAAGGTGTATTTCTTGCAATTGAGTCCTTAAATGTTTCCGATCGCTGTGCTTTTCTCTTCCAAGGTTCTTTGGCTTTCGCATAGGTTTCATGCGCATCTAGAGAAGTTTAAAAAGAAAAAAAAAAGGTCGTTAATCAAGGTTGACTTTCGGGTTGACTTTAGTTTCCCCTTGTGATCTTCGTAGTTCAGGTCTAGCGTCTAGGCCGGGCTAAGGGGGTTACAATTATGAAGTTTTGATTCTTTGTGTTTTAGTCCCTGAATGTTGTGGATGCAATTAGATGAGCATGAATGATTCTTTTAAGCTAAGATTTGACTGCAGTGCATGTAATGTGATTAATTAAATAATGGTAACACAAAAATGGCTTTAGTTCCTATAAATTGGAAAAATTACAAAACAGTCCCTAAAAGCCTTAATTGAATGAAATTGATGGTTGATCGCGTTACAAATTATCCGCTACGATGTTTAACATATAGGAACCTAATTTGCATCTAGATAAGATAAAAAGAAAAAAATAGGGTTGTTTATTTAGGGAAACCTTCCCAGTTTACTTCAATATTCCTCGTGTGACCCGTTCGGTTCGGTCTATCGGCTAGGCTGGGTCAAAGGGGTTACAGTTTCACTCTCTCTCAAGCTTCCTTCTCTCTAATTCGGCTAAAGGAGGATAATGAGGGAGATGATGCTTGATCAACCTTAGTTGGCCGATCACTATGCTAGGATAAGGACATGTGTAATGTCCATTATCTAAATTAAACTTAGCATACAAACTTTAATTCCATTTGTTATTCGATTTAGTCATCTTGATTTGGTCACCAAGATTTCATGTTCTTCAATTAGGTCCTTTAATGTCCTAATTAGCTTAGAATTAAGCTTAATTGAATTGGCAATTTAGGTTACTAGCTTTAATAATTTTAGGCTATGGTTTAGGGCATTACAATGATGCAAGGTTGTGGCATAAGAAACTAGGGTATGGTAGCATAAGTGTTTTAGAAAAATTGGTTTCCTAAAATCTAGTTACAGGTTTTCCCAAACTAAATTTTTCATTAGATAAAATATGTGATGCTTGTGCTAAGGGTAAACAAAAGAGAACCTCATTTAAACCCATTAATGATGTTTCGACAGTAGAACTATGAGCCACATGGATTTATTTGGGCCTATTAGAACTATGAGCTTGGGTGGTAAGTCATATGCATTTGTATTGCTAGATGACTTTTCTCGATACACTTGGGTTCTATTCTTAAGTACTAAGGATGAAGCTTTAGAAAATTTTATCACATTTACAAAAATTATCCGAAATGATCTTGATCTTAAAATCTCACATATTAGAAGTGATTAAGGAACCGAGTTTCAAAATATGGGTTTTGAAGATTTTTGTAATGAAAATGGTATTAGCCATAATTTTCGGCTCCTCGCACTCCTCAATAAAATGGGGTAGTTGAGAGGAAAAATAGAGCTTTAGAAGAGATGGCTTGGACCATGCTTTGTGAAAATAATTTACCTAAGTATTTTTGTGTGGAAGACACTAATACGGCTTGTTATATTATTAATAGAGTAATGATTAGGCCTATTTTAAGGAAAACACCTTATGAGATTTCGAAATCCAAAAAGCCTAACATTAGTTATTTACACCTTTTTGGTTGTAAATGTTTTGTTTTAAACAATGGAAAAGATAACTTCGGTAAATTTGATGCTAAAAGCAATGAAGCAATATTTTTAGGTTATTCCCTAAACTCTAAAGCCTACCGGGTATTTAATAAAAGAACTTTGGTTGTTGAAGAGTCTATACATGTTTTTGATGATAACCTCCTTCCGAGGAAAGAATCTTGTAATGATGATGATGTAGTGATCATTGAAGCCATTGATGGAAGACAAACATCAAAGGTGGATGAGATTCCAACTAAAGAAGAGGAAGCACAAGATGCACCTCTTGAAGCCTTGAAGGACTTGACTCTTGAGGAAAATGAGGTGACATACCCAAGGGAGTTCAATTATGTCAAAGGTGGTGAAATCTTGGGTGATCCATTCAAGGCGGTAACTACTAGATACTCTCTCAAATTTATGAATCATGTTGCATTCATCTCATGTATAGAGCCTAAAAATATCAAAGAAGCATTAAAAGATGATTTTTGGATATTGGCTATTGGCTATGCGAGAGGAACTTAATCAATTTGAGAGAAGTAGAGTATAGACATTAGTTGATAGGCCTAGTAATCAATCTACTATAGAAACTAAGTGGGTATTTAGAAACAAACTAGATGAAAGTGATAACATTGTGAAGAACAAGGCTAGGCTTGTTGCTCAAGGTTACACTCAAGAAGAGGGAATTGATTTTGATGAAACATATGCACATGTAGCTAGAATGTAAGCTATTATGATGCTTCTTGCATTTGCATGCTATCATGATTTCAAGCTTTTTCAAATACATATGAAAGTGCTTTTCTAAATGGT
This sequence comes from Hibiscus tridactylites, assembly GCA_958450335.1. Taxonomy (NCBI): domain Eukaryota; kingdom Viridiplantae; phylum Streptophyta; class Magnoliopsida; order Malvales; family Malvaceae; genus Hibiscus; species Hibiscus tridactylites. Next base: position 59,153,009 of record OY288273.1, on the reverse strand, counting down.
TTTATAAATGAAGAAGTGTATGTTGAATAACCACCGGGTTTTGAAGATCCACAATTTCCAAATCATGTTTTCAATCTAACTAAAGCTCTTTATGGTTTAAAAAAAGCTCCTAGAGCTTGGTATGAAAGGCTTTCAAACTTTTTAATTCAAAAAGGTTTTAAAAACGGCAAGGTGGATACTACACTTTTCATTAAAATATATGGCAATGACATCTTAGTAATTCAAATATATGTTGATGATATTATTTTTGGTTCTACTAATGAATTTTATTGCCAAGAAATTTCTAAGCTAATGCAAGGTGAATTTGAGATGAGCATGATGGAAGAGCTCTCATTCTTCTTGGGGCTCCAAATCAAGCAAATGAAAGATGACACCTTCATCAATCAAGCAAAATACATAAAGGACATGCTCAAGAAGTTTGGCTTGGAGAACGTAAAGCCTCAAGCCACTCCAATGAGCTCATCAATCAAGCTTGACAACGATGAGAGATGTAAGTGTGTCAATTATAAGCTTTATAGATCTATGATTGGCTCTTTTCTTTAACTTACTGCAAGTAGATCGAATATTATGTTTAGTGTTTGCTTGTGTGCTAGGTTTCAAGCTAGCCCTAGAGAATCACACATAGTTGTCATTAAGAGAATTTTTAGATACCTTAGAGATACACTTAATTTAGGTCTTTGGTATCCTAGGGATTCCTTCTTTGACATTCATGCTTTGTCCAATACCGATTATAGGGGATGTAAGATAGATAGGAAAAGTACCTCCGGAACATGTCAATTCTTAGGTAGTATGCTCGTATCTTGGTTCTCTATGAAACAAAATAGTGTAGCGTTATCTACCACCGAAGCGGAGTACATATCCTTAGGGAGTTGTTGTGCTAAAGTTTTTTGGATGAAGCAACAACTCTTAGACTATGGTGTTCAAGTAGATATCATACCCTTTAAGTGTGGCAACACTAGTGCCATTTATCTCACTAAGAATCCCATCCAACACTCTAGAACCAAACATATAGAAATTAGACATCATTTCATTAGAGATCATGTCTTGAATAATGATGTAGTTCTATAATATGTTGATACCTTGAACAAATTAGCGGAAAAATTTACTAAACCTTTAGATAAAGTACGTTTTTGGACCCTTAGGAGAGAGTTAGGTTTAATCAGTCTTCCTTGACCCTTTTAGGTCCCAAATGACCAAAAATGTGCTTGAAATTATTTGATGCTCATGCTTGTGTTGATTTGCCTCCTTTTGCATCTATGCTTGTTGTTAGGGGGAGTATGCAACAGTTTTAGTCCATATAACATGCTCATATATCATTTACATGCATTTAGGCTCGATCTAAGTTGGATTTTTGGACTTAAAATTGTCCAAAATGCATTTTCTGGCAAAGGGGTATCGATACAAATAGTACCCATATCGATACATTCTGCAATCTGGGCAAAAATTCAAACACGTGTATCGATACGGTTTAAAACTATACCGATACGGGTGTATCAATACGCCTCGTAAGCATATCGATACGATTACCGTTGGAAGACTTTTTCGGGGCTTTAAAAGTGTTTTAAATGCAATTAAATTCTATATCCCCTTTTATCAAACCCTAACCTGATTTTCATCTATAAAAACCTCCATCATCTATAACCCCCCCTCAATTGAGGGTTTTTCACAAACACGTCAAGGCTCAAGCTTTCCATGAAAATTGTGCATCAATCAACCATTGTTCATCCAATTTCCTTATTCAAGGTATAAACCTCTTTCTTTTCTTTTTTCAAATTCGTTTTAATTCCTTTGTTGTTTTAAAACAATTTTTGTACATAAATTATACTTATAGTATGGGTTTTGAAGATTTGTCAAAATTTCTCTTAAATCTGAAAATTTTGGTTCGAAGATAACAATATATTGTATAATTTTTAATTTATTTTTCAAAAATTCTTTTTTGCCAAAATTCATTTTGTACTTGTATGTATTTTTAACCTATAAAATATAGTGTTTTAACCAATACCTTGAATATTTGGAATTTTATTTGGATCGAATATGCTGAATAATTGCATACATGTTTTTTTTTTATTTGGTTTGATGTTGTTTTCAGGATTATGGCACCTAAAAATGACAAAGAAAAGATTTAGCCTCTAGCTCTTCAAATCCTATCCAAGATGATGAGGGTAATCCTAAGCCTAACCTCCTTTACATTCTCCAACATAGTTTTAGAATCGCTACAGCCATGGAATTTTATAAACAATTTCAAGGTTTTACCATTCTGGAAGAAAGAATCGTATCAATCCCTTTTCTAAACTATGAACGTTTTAAATTTAAATATTGTGGTTTGTTTCAAAGATGAAAAGTTCATGAAATTTTTTGGGCTTTGCCCAACTTTATATCGAAACCTTGTTATCATCTTCTTTTCCAATGCTCGTTGCATCCATGATGAGAAAAGACAACATGTCATAGCTATTGAATCTATCTCATGGGTAAAACTTTTCAAATTGATAAAACAACTCTTTCCAACGTCTTTGGTTTTGAAAATGTCGAGATTGATGATGAGTCTTCTTTGGGTCATGTCCAATGTTGTGCATAATAAGTGCTTCGCAATTGGTGCAAGTGTACACATCGCAAGTTATAGTATAGAAAGATATCGTCTCCATGGGGATTGGTGCTACTTCGGGAATCTAAATTCTCCCACTGAAAAGATAAAAACACAGGTGATAATAGTTGGATTGAATAAACAAGTAAAATAAAGAAAGCAAATAAATTAAAGAGAAGTTGAATGATTGAGAGAATAGGTCGGGTTATCATGAGTTGAGGTGTGATAGTCGGAAGGATCGTCTCGGTAAAAGAGTGCAGCGGCAAATCAGTTCTCGTGGTAACTTGCACAGTTGGATTGCCTAGGCAACATGTATATTGGTTGCCTGGGCAACTGACTAGGCAATTGCTTGGGCAATCTGGGCGGCAACCTTTAAGGTTCGGCAAAACGTTCTTCAGTGATTTCTCCTTATCCCTAAAGAGAAACTTTGGCTAATTGTGCATGCCTTGATAATAAATCCCTGCGTGAATCAAGGGTGAACAGCAACCAATCGTGCGCTCCTTTTAGCCGTTGAAATCCTAAACTTATTCCTAAGTCGGATTAATCTTCACCATCGATAGATTGAATAAAGACCATACTCATTTGTTTCTTGAATCTAACTCTCCCGATATTAGATAAATAGATAGATTTACGAGATCCTCTCCCAATTCACTCGCAACAAGAATAAAAACCACGAATGAGTAAACCTTGAATTGAAAGTGCAAACTCTATTACATAAACAAAACTCAACCGTTTCTCACAACTACAAAACACAATAACCCTAGACAAATAGATTTAGTTCATGGCTAGGTTCCAAAGAAACACAAAACAAAATTTTCCTAACATAAACCTAATCTAAAAAGAATAAAGATGTTGAGCACCCACTTGTCGAGTTCTCTCTTTAACACTCCAAAAATTACGCTCAAATTGTTAACCCTAGATTCATACAATCCCTAATTTAAAAACCTAATTAATCCCTAAATCTTAAAAACCCTAATTCTTTGGGAATTTTAATTCAAAATCCCTAAATTGATAAAAGACTAAATTTTGTAAAACAAATTCAGTAACCAAGTTTAAAATCACAAGTCTTCAGAATTTAAAAACTATTGCAAATTATTTTAAAAACTTGAGGGACTTTTTGTGTGATTAACCCTTCGATTCCTAATTGAATTATAATTCCTTGTTCCACTACTGGTGATTTGTTTCTTTTCAATTAATATCTTTAATTTATTTTATTATAACCCTTTGTTGTTATAATAATATTTTAATGGATAAATATTCTATACACAGGAGGTGGAAACTGAAAGTTTCTACAAGCGCCTTAGTTTTAGGGTATATGGAGTTAGTTTAGGGTATAGAGTTTAGGAGTTTAGGCGTAGGGGGTAGAATTTAGGGATAGTTGTTTCAATTTAAGGTTTATGGTTATAATTTAGGGTTTATAGGTTAAAACTTAAATCCTTACCATATTACCCTAAAAACTAAACCCTAACCCATAAACCCTAAATTATAACCCTAAACCTTAAATTGAAACAACTATCCCTAAATTCTAAACCCCTACACCTAAACCCATAATCCTTATACCCTAAACTAATTCCCTATACCCTAAAACTAAGGCGCTTGTGGAAACTTTCAATTTCCACCACCAGTGTATAGGATATTAATTCTATTTTAAATCTAAACATATATATATTGAACAAATTGATGAAAACTCACGAAACCCTAGATGATTCCACCACTTTCGCATATATTTTTTTCTTTAATTTTATCATCGCTAGTCATGTCAAAAGTTAGAAACCAGCCATGAATTTTCTTGTGTCTCATGCCCTTAATATTAAGTACCAATTGTGCCACCTCTCAGTGTGCCTCTGTTCGTATCACTTTCCCTATATTAGGTGTGTTTTCTTACCGTGTTATATAAATGGTTTTACTATGTGATGTTGTTGTTTTTAGTTTATGGGTATTTTATATGAGATGTGTCGTTGCATAAGAATTTTCTATGTATTCGTACTTGAGATGGAGACTTATTTAAATAATAGTTTTATGGGCAACGAACTCGAATTACAGTACAAGATTGAGTAGAGATTTGAGTACTGTGATTTAATATCGTTGTGTGCATGGGTTGGGATTGTACGATGGAAGATTATGGTGACGGCCACTTACCGATTGGTGGATGTAGTGAGGAGTTCTGGGAACTTTCCTCTTATCGATTGGTAAGTTGTAGTTGGGTACAGTGCATTGTGTTTATAAAATTAAGGGTAAACTATACCAATGACCACCAAATTATAGGGTTGGTGTCGATTTGACCACTGTATTTTTAATTGTGTCAAATATACCACTTAACCATTTAAATGGTTCCAATTAAGCCACTCGCCGTTAAAAAAATGAAAAAATTGACGGAACTGTTAAAAAATTGGTATAATTACACATTTGGTCCTCTATATTTATACAATATATCAATTTAGTCCTAATTTTAATCTAATAAAATAAATTAATTATTCAATAAGATGGTGACACGTGTCACTGCCTTATTGGAAGTCTTTAATTATTTTTATTTAATTAATTTTCACCTCCAATCAAATGGTGACATGTGTCACACCCAATTAGAGGTGGAAAATGTTAACATGGAGATTACTTCCAAGGGGAATCGAACTTGGGACCTTGGAATGCAAGGGGCAGGTGCTTACAACTAAGCCAAGCACTTTTTTGTGCTATGTGATACAATATGAACTTATTTTAGACTATGATATTATTATTATTATTATTATTATTATTATTATTATTATTATTATTATTATTATTATTATTATTATTATTATTATTATTATTATTATTATTATTATTATTATTATTATTATATGTTTTAGGACATTTACTTTTTTCTGACTATGGAACTTTATATTTTTGGGATTATGCATCAGTAAATAATTACAGACTTTATTTAAGATATTTTATTAAATGATCGAAATATTTTAATAATGCTAGGGTTAGTGACCAATTGTAGTATTTTATGGTACTTATTGTTTTTATAATTAAATTATTTTATAAATTATTTAAACCTAAAATATATTATTTGAGGGGAAAGTTTTCAATGGTAACTTCCTAAATTCGGTCTTTTCTTCTAGGTCGGGTTTAAGGTTTTACATTTTGTGGTATCAGACCTAAAATATACTACTCCTACTACTGCTACTACTCCTACTACTGCTACTACTCCTACTACTACTACTACTGCTACTGCTGCTACTACTGCTGTTGTTGTTGCTGCTGCTGCTGCTGCTATTGCTACTACTACTGCTGCCACTACTACTGCTGCCACCACCACTACCACTACCACTACCACTACCACCACCACTACCACCACCACCACCGCCACCACCACCACCACCACCACCACCACCACCACCACCACTACCACTACCACTACCACTACCACTACTACTTGCATTGCTCTGGCATCTGGTTCCAGCCTTGCCCTGGCAACTAATTCTACACACATGAAAACAACTATCAGCAGCACCTTTTTCCACAAAATTAATCAAAATATAAAATCAAGTACAACCACTAAGTAAACAATGCAAACATGAATGAATGAATAATAATGCAACTAATATGAGCCTATGTCTAGCAATAATATGAGTTAAAAGGGTGAATAAAATAGTACTTTTGGACACTTAAAACGCCCTCAAACTCGAACTATTGCTTGTCCTCAAGCAATGCAAACTAAAAATTACCTGCCAAGACATAAATTTTCACAAACTTAGCTTTGAACTTGATTTCAATCCTCATAACCGTGGCACAAAGTATGATCGGCTTTTCATTTTTCGGACAACTTAGGATTTACTCTGAACCAAACTATAATGATCGTGAGTGTGTGTGAAGTTGTATGCAAGTTGATTTTCCAAATTCTATGTGAACAAGAGGTTGTTAAATTACTTATTTGGGTTCTTTTAACATGCTTCAACTAGAGCCAGTTTCGGACACCTCTAGTGATTTGTTCATCTAAATTTTTTTATTCGACTAGAGCTGGTTTTTAGCACCTCTAGCGATAAATTTTTAGCACATACTAGAGCCAATTTCGGGAACCTATAGCAATCAACCAATCAACCAATATTTTGTTTTGATCACCCAATTTTTTAACTATCAACCTAAGTTCACTAGAATTCCTTAAATCAATCAAGCCACAACAATGCTTCATCAAGTTTAGCATCATAGTAGAATTCTAAGTGTCTCCATGGTTATCCTAGAATAAAAAATTCTATCAATTAAGTACATTAGCAATGTCATCATCGGATATTCATCAAGTCTAGGCAATTCTTGTTCCAACTAAAGGTATGGCAAGCAATTTATGTGTCCTATATGCAATACTAAAGATGAATACAACTAAACATGAGAACTAACTAGCAACAATCCCCCCAAACTCGAGTGAGGCATTGTCCTCAATGCATGGAATAAAGTAAAATAAAAATTAAAGAAGAGAAAAAAATAAGAATGATGACTTACTCTGAGAGCTCGTCGTCGTGGATGATTAGTTTCCTTTTGGTTGGTGTCTTGATTATTTTGCTCAAATGCGGTGGTTTCTTCCTTGTTGCCGGTGGTGGAACCGATTCTCGTACGGGTGTGTCCTCATCGTCCTCATCATCCTCTCCTTCAATGTCAAAGGATTTCCTTTTTGGTTTGGAGGATTCGACTGGTGTGATCTTAGTTGGTGCAATGGAGGACTTATCCAAATCTAAAAAATCAGACAATGATTCAGTACAAGTTGGTTCAGGCATAGGTGTTTTACCTTTTTCTTATGCAGTAGTTGACGGGGCGTCTTCAGTCTCGGTTGCCGCAGTGTCCTCAATGTGGGTTGTCGTGGAAACTGATGGGGCAGGTGTTGGGTTAGTTTTTGGGGAATCCTCTATTGTGGTTGTTGTGGCAACTGCTTCTGTGGTTGTCGTGGCAAGAAGCTCGACAGGAAAGATAGGGAATGGTACTCGATTGTCCGGGTATTTCTCCAGGATGACTTGGGTGATGGCATTGTTGTAGTCCTTCATGTACCGCATAAACATTAGTTGGCGAGCTTCAATTTGCTCTAAGCGGTGTGCCAACGGGCGTAGCATTGCTTCAAGTTGTCCTAGGGCAACTGGCCAACTTGCTTGGGAATCAGCAGTTGTTGCGGCATCAGGAATTGTCGAGGTGGTAGGAGTTATCGCGGCAACCTTTGGCTTTGGGGATTTTACCGGTGCCTCACCCATTAGCTTTCGGATTTGTACTCGATTCCATCTAGTCTTTGGTAGTTCTTTTTCGTCGGTGTGCTCACTTGGAACGTTCACCTCCTTGCTAGGATTGGATATGAGGCAAGGAAAGAAAAGAGAACCCTTGTCTTTTTGGCTACATACAAAAACTTCATCACAAATATATTTTCCAATGTTAATGACGCGATTATGCAAAATAGAATGTATGAGTAAAAGATGAACAGTATCGACGGTGGTGTTGTGTGTTGTGGGCATTAAAGATGTTTTTATGAATTTGTTCCACAACTTTACCTCGGGTTTTAGCCGAAGGCAGTTTACCGTTCCTTTGTTTTTACCATCGTTCCAATGGGTTCCCGGTAGAGTTTTTCTTGAAGCACCTTGTCGAGTTGCTTGGGCATGAGTTGATCAACAAAATCTTGATGCTCGTCCTTCTAAATATAAAGCCCGTAAAAGGTGTTGATGCTCTTGGTACTTATGAGGATAGCTTTGTCGTGAACAAACACGCAGGGGTTGTCCGGATTAGGCGAGTGAGCATAAAATTCCCTTACCCATGAGATGTTACCTGGTTCTGGTTGATGGAAAAAGATTTGCCACTTTTGGTGTGCTACTCTTTGGAATATGGAGGGCTCAAGGCTGAAGTTTTGATGAGAATCAGAGTACTCGAAGCCTAGTTCTTCACAAATCTTCCGGCTTTCAAACATGGTGTGGAATCGCTCTTTAACCACCATAGTAGCAAATCTCTTGTAAGTCGGTTCTTGGGAGGAGCTTGGGCGAGTGAGAGTTTTGTGTTTCAAGGCCATGGTGTTTCTTGTTTGTGGATTGTAGAGTGTCCACGAGTCTTATAGTTTGTACACATTCCTTCCCTTATTGTTGTTGTTCTTGAGCTCATTTAGGCATATTTAGGTGCATTGCATGCATTATAACAACATCTTCTCTTGTACCATGCTTTTATTGAATATCTTATGATTGGTGAAGAAAAGTTATTGTTTTAGTTAGTTTATGTTTTTAGGTGCTATAGCTAGGAAAGTGGAGGAGAGGACGGGACAAGGCAAGGAAAGATGGAACCAAAGAAGTTGTACTGAAGTAGCTCAAGTTGCTGCCAAGGACATTGTCGAAGCAGCATTGCCGCCAAAAGCCGCCCGGGCAGGAGTTACACTGCCTTAGCCAAGATGGGTTGTGATTTCAAGAGGACAATTTCCTAAGCCTAATGAGCCCAGTCTTGCAACTTTCTGAAGTCTGTAGCGTTAATTTAAGATCTATAAGTAGGAACACTTATCCTTTTGCTGAAGAAGGCAACATCCAAAGAGTATGTATTTAAAGCATAAATGAGTCTATATTTAATGTAATTTACTTTTATGACTCCTACTTCAAGAAGGACTCAACTTAGGTCAAGAGCCCTATATATACCCAATGTATGTAAGGGTATAGAGGCATGCATGTCGTGAGGAATTGACGGCATCTGCCAATTAGAGTGTATATGGGGGTTAACTAGGTAGATTGGAGTGTTGGGGGCCGCTGCCTTACTCTCCTAGGGTTTAGGCGTGTGCATGTAAAGTAATTTGGGAAACGGTTGTATAGTTTTGAGTTGTTTTCAATAAAGTTCTGAGTTTGCTTAATCCAGCTTCTTGTTCGATCAACTAGTCCACACTAGTCAGTTGAAGATAAAATCTATTTGTCGGGCACAAAAATGCAAGGCTCATAAAAGGGTTAAGCACGGTCACAACTCACAAAGGCATGACTAACTTGGTTCCACACTAGTCCACAAGTTTCAGCAGCTAAAAGAGATTACCAACCGAGTTATCTAATTTGGTTCCACACTAGTCCTCAAGTTAAGCAACCTCGAGCATCCTAACCAAGAAATAGAAGTGATCATTGTCGACTATCCTGTCGAAATCAGAATGAATGCCAGACTTGCCGCCATGACTTCTCTCCATTCCACCTGCCGAGGCAGTACACACCCCTGCCATGACAGTGATCTACTGCGATCGTGTGACAAGGTCGTAGTTTGTCGCCCACCTTACCTGCCGAGGTAGCAACTCATGACAGCGAGCGAACATACTCAAGACCTTGCAATGCAGTCCACAGGCTACTAAGCTGCACTTGTCTTACCCAGCTTATCGCCCAATCTCCCCCTATCATTCCTCTCATCACTATCTTTATCTTTATTTGTGTTTTTATATTTCCACATCTTGAGATTTGATGGCGCATTTATTAAATCTTTGTGCAAGAAACCATTCATAGTAGTTGCTCCAATCCCTGTGGAGATGATATCTTTTATACTATAACTTAACAAGAGTGTGCACTTGCGCGCATAAAAGGAGAACACCTAAACGCTCTACAAGTTTTTGGCGTCGTTTCCGGGGATTGGGAACAACAACTACATTTGAATTTTTGCACTTCTATTTAGTTTTTGCACATTAAATCTCTTTCTTTTTTTAATTGCTTAAAAAAATTTATACAGATATAAGCCTTTTTGCTTTCTTGGTGTATGTCTCGCCAGGGCAGCAAGGTTGGCAGCAACATCAACCTGAGGAGGGAAAGAACATGCCCAGACGATTGGGCAAACACAAAGACCCTCGGGAAGTGGTTATGCTTGGGAAAATCGCAGCCCAACATAACCTAATTATTAATTTAATTTTACTTTTTTATTTATTTTTATGTGTTAGAATTAGATTTAATTTTTAATTCTCGTAATTATTTTATTTCAAGTTAAGAAGGAAAGACCAAGAAAGATGACAGAATTAAGGAGAGGCCACAACTAGCGGCTAAGGCAGCCCAAGGCAGATAAGCACAACGGCTAGTGGATTCATAACGGCTAGCCGCAACGGCTATATTTGCACCAGCGAGCGGAACGGATATCTGTGTAATGGCTAGAATCCTGTTATTCGCGCCATAATAATTGCCGCCCGTTGACAGTGTGCCCGCCAAGGCAGTGGAGAGAAACGGCTATACAAGGCCAACTATTCTACCACCCGTTCTTCACCTTGCTCTCTCTTTTCTCTGAATTCTTTCTGTAGTTTTTGCTTTAAAGATTTCGTTGCTTTATTTTCTTTCTTTCACATTCTTTTTACTTTAGGAAAACAGTCGTTCCCTAAACTATGGCCTCATCAAAGAAACCCGCCGCCACCTCCAAAACCTAATACAAGAGGTTCTTGAAACCTATCGTCGAGGAGACATACAACCAGTTCTACAAAGACGGGCAACTATGGGAAGAGATGGGCTTCCTCTACACCCAGCCTGATAGTAACTTCAGGTTGGAACCTTCCTTGTTCGAGACGATCCATAATATGGGCTGGGACCAATCCGCACGGCAGCCAAAGGGGATTAACAGCAACCACGTGCGAGAGTTCTATGCCCATCAGCCAAACCCGGAAAGTTCGTTTGTCTACGTCTGGGGAGAAGGTGTTAAGTTGACTGCTGACATGACCAACAACTTCTACAGCATAGAAGTCAGCGGCGACTAGCATGGAGATTGAGAGTCATATCTGACAGTGGCTGACTACAACAAAATCAAGAAAGAGCTCTACCGGCCAAACACCAAATGGCTGACAGGAAAAAATAATGGGTCAGTCAACCGCAGAGACTTGCTGCCAGAGGCCACCCTATGGAGCTACTTCGTCCAGCGACGCCTGATGCCAACCTCGCACGGATCGACAGTAAACAGGCTGCGACTCGCCCTCATTAGCAGCATCATGAAAGGACGACAAATTAACGTTGGCGATATAATACTAAAGGAGATCTACGCCCATGCAGAAAAGCCAGCCGTCAAAGGCCCACTCTTCTTTCCTGCACTAATCACAGGCCTCTGTGCCAATTTCGGCGTGCCGCTGCACCCAAAAGATAAAATTCTTCCTGCCAAGGAAGGATGGACAAGAAGAGCATGCCAACAAATGATGCATAGTGCAGATCCAGAAACACCCTCCACCGCCCAGCCGACGTCCCAAGCTACTGCCACCCCAGCCGCATCAGGCATCACTGATGCTGCCCTTACGTCTGCCGCAATTCCCTTACTACGCAGCTTAGTGGTAAGCTGCCATCGGGTCAAGCACAAGCAGGTGATCTTCACTAAATATGTAGCAGACGTGCAAGAGGCCTTTGTGGCCTACCTGCTGGACAAATACCAGGACGCCAGACCACAGTTGTCCGCCTTTCCAACGAAGCTAGCAGCATCCAAACCGGTACACATCACTCCACGACCTGTTGTTACTCCTACCGCCGACGACAGCGAGGGGTCGCACTACTGCCCCAGGAGAAGAACCTCCCCGACCCCCATCTAGCCATATGACCTCACCTTCTCCTCCGAATCTGAGAAGGAAGAAAAGACCATTGCTTCCTCCCCAATAGCCAAAGATAACTGCTGCCCAGGACTCTGGCTACTCAGACATGGAGATTTCAGACTCCTTTGAAGATGCACCGGCCGAGGTTGCACGAAAGGGAAAGCGGCCAGCAGTAGAACCCCTGGGTGGAGAAGCTGATAGACAAATCAAGAAAGCCACCCCCAGCAGTATCCAGGCTCCGCGTAGCTCGAAGAAGATCCCAGCAGAAATGCCATCTGTTACGCTTCGCCTTGTCCTGCCTGCCTCCTTAGATTCCTCCGCTGACGCGGCAGCAACAGAGGGGAAATCCTCCAGCCTATAGCACCATTTTCCTTTTATTTTTTTATGTTGTTTTCTATTTATGTTTTTATTTTTTCTGTTTTATATTTCATTCTTTTATGTTTTTAATTTTTTAGAGGCATTGAAGACAATGCCAACCTTGAGTTTGGGGGGAATTAGTCATCTTTGTTTTAGATTCATAGCATATAGATGCATTTGTAAATTTTGCCCCTAGTACTTAATGAAATAGAATCTTTAGTTCAAAACTTGTGCCTATGATAGCTTAGCCGTATACTTATATTCGCACCATTCTAAAAATTCTAACCTAACTTTGGGAAGAAGCCTGAAAATACTTATAAAATTTTCTTTGTGCCAATTATCCTTTACACTTGTCTGTTAAATGCTGAATTTTTGTTTAAGTTCTAAGTTTAACATCGTCTGCCTTACTTAATAATAGTTTCTTGATTTATTACAGGTTCGCCGCCACGGTAGCACAGGGCAACACAACAAAACTGGTGAAAAACCTAGAGGTGCCCGAAACAACCTCTAGGTAGAAAAAATACAAACCTAGAGGTGCCTGAAACAGGCTCTAGGAAGAATAAAGACCCTAGAGGTGCCCGAAACAGGCTCTAGGAAGGATCATGAGCAAGGACACTCCGCTGCTATCAAAGTCCATGAATCTAAACCAACTGACGGACAAATTAGCAAGAGTGAATGAAAGTCTTCACGGGATGACTTTATTCAAAGGGTTCAGAGTTTGTAGAGTGCACCTACCTTAGCTTCAAACCCAGAGAATAGTTGTGATGAGCTGAAGCCCTTAAAGCCATGATCAAAAAAAGAAAATAAAATTGCCCAGTTGTACTGCCAAGGCAGCAACTCGTATCCTTTTAAGAGATTTAATTATTTTAGGCATACTTTGTTAATTTGGTAACTTCAGCGTGTTTAGCATGAACACAGACCTGCACACACTGCACTGGCATTAAGAAAAATTAATCTGAGTTATTTCATGTTATTCCCTATCACTAACATTATAAAGGTGCCACAGCCTTGAGGCAAGAAATCAAGTTGAAAAGCTAACGTTCTATTAATTTTGTGCTAAGGGCAGTTTTACTAGTTAGGTTACATTGCTTGAGGACAAGCAATAGTTCGAGTTTGGGGTGTGTAGAGTGTCCACGAGTCCTATATTTTGTACACATTCATGCCCTTATTATTGCTATTCTTGAGCTCATTTAGGAATATTTAGGTGCATTGCATGCATTATAACAGCATCTTCTCTTGTACCATGCTTTTATTGAATATCTTATGATTGGTGAAGAAAAGTTACTGATTTAGTTGGTTTATGTTTTAAGGTGCTATAGCTAGGAAAGCGGAGGAGAGGACAGGACAAGGTGAGGAAAGTTGGAACCAAAGAAGTTGTACTGAAGCAGCTCAAGTTGCCTCCAAGGACACTGCCGAAGCAGCATTACCGCCAAGAGCCGCCCGGGCAGGAGTTACACCGACTTAGCCAATATGGGTTGTGATTTCAAGAGGACAATTTCCTAAGCCCAATGAGCCCAGTCTTACAACTTCCGAAAGCCTGTAGCGGCTGGTAGAGTTAATTTAAGATCGATAAGTAGGAACACTTATCCTTACTTGCTGAAGAAGGCAACGTCCAAAGAGTCTGTATTTAAAGCATAAAGGAGTGTATATTTAATGTAATTTACTTTTAGAACTCCTACTTCAAGAAGGACTCAACTTAGGTCAAGAGCCCTATATATACCCAATGTATGTAAGGGTATAGGGGCATGCATGTCGTGAGGAATTGACGGCATCTGCCGATGAGAGTGTAGATGGGGGGTTAACTAGGTAGGTTGGAGTGTTGGAGGTCGCGGCCCAAGTCTCAGAGGGTTTAAGCGCGTGTATGTAAAGTAATTTGGGAAACGGTTGTATAGTTTTGAGTTATTTTCAATAAAGTTCTGAGTTTGCTTAATCCATGATTCTTGTTCGATCAACTAATCCACACCAGTCAGTTGAAGAGAAAATCTATTTGTCGGGCACGAAAGTGCAAGGCTCACGAAAGGGTTATACACGGTCACAACTCACAATGGCGTGACTAACTTGGTTCCACACTAGCCCACAAGTTTCAGCGGCTAAAAGAAATTGCCAACCGAGTTGTCTAATTTGGTTCCACACTAGTTCTCAAGTTAAGCAACCTCGAGCATCCTAACCTAGAAATATGAGGGATCACTGTCGACTATCCTGTCGAACTCAAAATGACTGCCAGACTTGTCGTTAGGACTTCTTTCCATTCCACCTGTCGAGGTAGTACACACCCCTGCCATGGCAGTGATCTGCTGCGATCGTGTGACAAGGTCGTAGTTTGCCGCCCACCTTACCCGCCGAGGCAGCAACTCATTGCAGCGCGAAACATACTCAAGACCTTGAAATGCAGTTCACATGCTACTAAGCTACACTTGTCTTACCCAGCTTATCGCCCAATCTCCTCTATCACTCCTCTCATCACTATCTTTATCTTTATTTATGTTTTTATATTTCCACATCTTTAGATTTGATGACGCATTTATTAAATCTTTGTGCAGGAAACCATTCATAGGAGCTACTCCAATCCCTATGGAAACGATATCTTTTATACTATAACTTGACAAGAGTGTGCACTTGTGCTCATAAAAGGAGAACACCTAAACGCTCTACATGGATCAGTTTGATCAAGAGAAAGAAAATATGGGAAGAAAATTGGAGAGTAGCAAGAAGAAGAGAAGAGTTCGAATCTTGAAAGTTTAATTGTGATGGGAGGTAGAAAATAAAGGAGGAAGTGATGGTGGGTGAGATGGATGTGAAAGTAAGAAAAGATTTGATTGGGGGTTTGGGCGGCACACAATGATGGGGAAGGGGAAGGGTTTGGTCGGGTATTTAGGCATGAATTAGGGTAATTTAGGCTTGATTTGGGCCTTAGAATTAGCCCATAATTTCGCTTGATTGAATAAACTTCCATCTTGGGTTTACTTCATTTGATCTTGGACTCTTTTTCCTAAAAATTCAAAAACAAATGAAAGAAGAATTAAACATAATAAAGGGAATATAAAAAATAAGATATCGATAAAAATGTGGGAAAAGAAATTCTTATTCCTAAAATTCAAAAACAACTAGATAAATACTAAAGAAAGATAAGATCTAAAATCTAAAAAAATAATAACAAATATCCTAAAGATTGTGAAATAAAAAGAAAATAATAAGAAAGGAGAGCATGATCATACATCTCCTAAAGTGACCACTTCTTTGTTATGCTCCACATGGGCACTGTTATAGTGCTTCAATCTTTCTCCGTTAACTTTGAATTCATGCCCGTCAGTGGTGGACTTGATTATCACGGCACCATGGGAGAATGGCTTGACTACTTTGAATGGTCCATACCATCTTGATCTCAGTTTTCCCGGGAAAAGTTTCAGCTGAGAATTGAATATAAGAACTAGTTGCCCTAGCATGAATTGCCACGACAACAGCTTCTTGTCATGCCAACGCTTTGTTTTCTCCTTGACTCCTTGTAGATCCTTGCATTGTCGTAAGCTAATGCACGAAATTCTTCTATTTCGTTGAGATCCAACAAACGCTTTTGCCCAGCACTTTCCCAATCCATGTTCACAGTTTTGATCGCCCAATACGCCTTATGCTTGATTTCTACCGGTAAATGGCAAGTCTTGGCATAGACAAGTTGGATGGAGGACATACCTAAATGTGTTTTGAATGCAGTGTGATATGCCCAAAGTGCATCATCAAGTCTCAATGACCAATCCTTCCTAGAGGAATTTACCACTTTTTCGAGGATACCCTTTAATTCCAGGTTGGAAAATTCAGCTTGCCCGTTTGTCTGTGGGTGATATGCTGTGGCAACTTTGTGTGTCACACCAAAACGTTGCAACATCTTGGCAATGAGTTTGTTATCAAAGTGCTTTCCTTCATCAATGATGATTGCCCTCGGCATTCTGAACCATGTAAATATATTTTTCTGTAAAAATCTTTGCACGATTTTTGAGTCGTTCCAGGGAGTTGCAATTGCTTCGACACATTTAGACACATAGTCGACGGCAAGTAAGATGTAGAGGTTTCCACATGAAGAAGGAAAAGGCCCCATGAAATTGATCCCCCATACATCGAATAACTTCACTTCAAGGATGTTCTGCAGTGCCATCTCATGTTGCCTAGAGATATTCCCCGTTCCTTGACAACCATCACATCGTTTGTAAAATTCTTGGGCCTCCTTGTTGAGTGTGGGCCAATAAAAACCGGATTGTAAAACTTTGGTCGCGGTGCGAGTGCCTCCAAAATGGCCTACGTATGGTGATTCATGGCATTGTTTGAGCATGTTTTGATGTTCTTCCTCAGGAACATATCGTCGTATAACCTGATCTGCATATTATTTAAACAAAAGAGGCTTGTCCCAATAATAATGATTAGCATCATGTTGGAACCACTTCTTTCTTTGGTGAGTAAGGCCATAAGGTAGAATACCACTAAATAGAAAATTAACTAAATCTGCATACCATGGTATTGGCGAGGCATCAGGACTTTCTGAGGCATGTGCAATTGGGGTTGCTGAGGCAACAGGGGTTCTCGAGGCATGCACATTGGGAGTTGCC
The DNA here is from genome assembly GCA_958450335.1 of Hibiscus tridactylites. NCBI lineage: Eukaryota > Viridiplantae > Streptophyta > Magnoliopsida > Malvales > Malvaceae > Hibiscus > Hibiscus tridactylites. Next base: position 59,135,986 of record OY288273.1, on the reverse strand, counting down.
GAGGCAAGTAGCATCTACTCATCTGGGAATGCATCACATATCTCCATCTTCATTTCCTCCTCTATGTTGCGTTCTAAGTGTGACAAGTGATCGGCAACTTGATTCTTTGTCCCTTTTCTATCTTTAATTTCAATATCAAACTCTTGTAATAGTAATATCCATCGAATCAAACGAGGTTTGGCATCTTTCTTAGCAAAAAGGTACTTAATTGCAGAGTGGTCAGTATGAACAATTACTTTAGTCCCAATCAAATAGGATCGAAATTTGTCAAAAGCAAAAACTATGGCTAGTAACTCTTTTTCCGTAGTGGTGTAGTTCAATTGGGCACCATTAAGAGTTTTACTAGCGTAGTATATCACATGGAACATTTTACCTGTTCGTTGGCCTAGAGCTGCTCCTACGACAAAATCACTTGCATCACACATGATCTCGGAATGTAAAGTCTAATTAGGCGAAACGACAATGGGTGCCGAGGCAAGTTTTTCCTTAAGGGTTGTGAAAGCTTGGGCGCAAGAATCATCAAAATTGAAGGTCGTTTTCTGTTCAAGCAAGTTACACAAGGGTTTAGTAATTTTAGAAAAATTATGTAAAAACCTGCATGTTCGAGGAAGCTTCAAATTCCCTTGACTGAATTTGGTAGAGGTAATTTTTCAATCACTTCCACCTTGGCTCTATCAACTTCGATGCCCTTGGATGAAATCTTATGGCCGAGCACAATTCCCTCGTGAACCATAAAATGACACTTTTCCCAATTAAGCACTAGATCAGATTGTTTACATCTTGTCAGCACCTTTTCAAAATTGCCCGAGGCAATTGTCGAAGTCATCCCCAAACACTGAGAAATCGTCCATGAAGATCTCAAGGAAGTCTTCAATCATGTCAGAAAAAAAATTGCCATCATGCATCTTTGGAAAGTTGCTGGGGCATTGCATAATCAGAACGGCATCCTTCGAAATGCATAAGTGACGTACGAGCATGTGAAGGTGGTCTTTTCTTGGTCATCTGGTGCTATGGCAATTTGGTTATAACCTGAGTAACCATCAAGAAAACAATAAAAGGGTTACTTGCAAGACGGTCAAGCATTTGATCAATAAAGGGTAAGGAAAATGATTTTTCCTAGTTGCTTTATTCAACTTACGGTAATCCATATAAACCCTCCAACCGATCACAGTCCTAGTTAGGATTAGTTCATTGTTTTCATTGCTTACCACAATTATACCACCCTTTTTCGGTACACATTGTACCAGACTTACCCATGTACTATCGAAGAGAGGATAGATGATACTGGCATCTAGCCACTTGATGATTTCTTTCCTCACAACTTCCTTCATGACATAGTTAAGTCTTCTTTGTGCCTCAATCATCGGTTTATGATCATCCGTCAAAAGGATTTTGTGCATACACACTGCCAGACTAATTCCCTTCAAGTCGGCTATTGTCCAACCTATTGCCTTCTTGTGTGGCGTTAGCATGTCAATCAACCTATTTTCTTGTTCAGACTGTAACTTAGACGAAATAATTACGGGCAATGTATTTTCGGTCCCCAAATAAACATATTTCAATTGCCTTGGCAATGATTTCAACTCTAGAATAGGAGGTTGATCAATAGAGGGTCTCTCAAGTTTACCTTCCTTGCCTGAATAGTCCAAGGGTTCGAAGTATGTATCTGGTCGAGTTGTTATCCAATTTGCCTCGTCTTGCTCTTCGTTGATCAGTTCTTCAAATTCCACATGCTCCTCTGGTTCGGTAATAAAATTGTTGAGGCAAGCGCACTTAGAGATGTCGAGGCAACTCTTCCTCATGTCAAAATCAAACTCCTTCATGGAATAGATGAGTTGACATTCTTCTAGATCATCGACATGCTTTAGGGTGTTGAACATGTTAATTTTTAGGCTTAAACGTCAAATAGGTGCCCAAACTATACCCTTTTTTCCAGTTAGGTGCCTAACGTTTGTTTCGGGCCACTTAGGTGCCTAACGTTTCATTCCTTAACTCATTTAAGGTTTTAGCCATGACGGACGTTAAAATTTTCCGTTAAAGGACACATGGCATGTTTTTAGATTTTCTGATATTAAAAATAATAAAAAAATAAATTAAATAAATTAAAAATAAAATTAACTGGGGTTAAATTACCTTAAACCCCCCATCTTCTTCCCCCCATCAATCCGTCCCTCCCCCTTTTCACTGCACAAACAATAATACATCTTCTTCCCCCATCAATCCATCTTTTCCATTCGAAACAAAGCTCCCATCCCATTCGCCATCCGTTCTAATCGACAAGCTTGATTCCGCCATCTGCCGAATCTCCTTCACGCATTCGGCGAATCCTCCAAACCCCCTTTGGAGAAAACATACTTGTTCATCAAAGTCACTACATTTTTTAACCTCCAAGTCTTTAACCCTTGATCTCTTTCGCAGTTTTTCGAGTTTTTCCAACAACTCATCAATCTGCTCCTCCAATACCAACTCCACATTCTTACCTTCACAAATGTTGTTTCTTCCCTGCATACCAATTGGCAATTCAAGGCCATTGAATGGAATGAATATCAACAGAGACATTCTTTCAAATAGTTGGTGAAATAAATAGATATTAACTAAGTAAAAGATCAAATATTTGGAACCTTATCAAGCAAAATCAGAATTTGTACTAAACAAGTTTTGAAGATAACTACAGTCCTACATTAATCAATATTCTCTCGAGAACCAAACAGAAAATAATCAAAAAGAGAGAAAAGAGAGACCAACAGAAACCAAAGTTTCTAAAAACATGCCACGTCGGTTTTTCCCGTGAAGATGGTGATTGGTTTTCTGGGTCTGGAGCTAGCGTTTCTTGGCTGTCTTCTTACGAGACATCAACGGAATGAATGCTGAAATGGTGGTGGTGGTTTCTTTGGGGTTTGATGTTTAGTTTGGGGAGTTTGTGGGAGAGATGAAAAAGGTGAGGCTTTTTTTGCTTTGGATTAGGTTGGGTTAAGTGGTGAAAAGAAAAACTGAGTATTGTTGTTGTAGATGCCATTTCAATATCAGAAAGGGGGAGGGACGGATTGATGGGGGGAAGGAGATGGAGGGTTTAAGGTAATTTAACCCTAGTTAATTTTATTTTTAATTTATTTAATTTATTTTTTATTATTTTTAATATCAGAAAATCTAAAAACATGCCACGTGTCCTTTAACGGAAAATTTTAACGTCCGTCACGGCTAAAACCTTAAATGAGTTACGGAATGAAACGTTAGGCACCTAAGTGGCCCAAAACAAACGTTAGGCACCTAACTGAAAAAAAGGGTATAGTTTGGGCACCTATTTGACGTTTAAGACTAATTTTTACTTGGTGGTCGTTCACCCTCATTGTGAGTTCTCCTTTTCGACATCGATCAAGGTTCTTCTCGTTGCTAAGAAGGGTCTCCCAAGGATAATGGGTGTGTGCTCATCTGCTTCACAATTCAAAACAATAAATTCAGCAGGAAAAATAAATTTATAAACTCTTACCAATATGTCTTTGATTTTTCCCTCTGGGTGCACATAAGATTTGTCAGCTAACTGTAGCATAACTGTTGTTGGTTTTGCCTTCCCGATTCCTAATTTCTGGAAAATCGATTTGAGTATCAAGTTTATGCTTGCTCCAAGATCGTATAACACCTTCCCGACATAGTGATTTCCGATTACACATGGTATTGTAAAACTATCGGGATCTTTAAGCTTGGGTGGCATTCGGTTATGTAGCATTGTCATGCATCCTTCTATCACAGCCACCGTTTCGACTTCTCCTAACCTAGTCCTCTTAGAGACTATGTCTTTAAGAAACTTAGCATAATTCGGCATTTTCTCAATTGCCTCAACCAATGGCAAGTTGATGTGAACTTGCTTTAAGATGTCGAGGAACTTCTTGAATCGGTACTCTTGCTTTTGTCGCTTCAACCGCTGTAGGAAAGGTGGTGGAAGTCGAATGTCCTAAATCTTTTCTTTGGTTTAGAACTTGATTGATGGCATTGTCGAGGCATCAGGTCTTGCCGCGGTATGAGCAGTTGGTGTTACCGAGGCATCTGTACTTGTAGTTGCCGAGGCATCAAGACTTGCCTTAGCATTTTCTGATTCACCAGTTTTGTCATAGGTTTGGTTGTTGGATTCTACCTCATGGATACCGGATTGCTCCTATGGTTGAGTGTTCTCCATTAAATGGGTTTGAGCTTCCTAAAATTGTTGGCCACTCTGACTGGTGATTGCTTTGCACTGCTCATGTCCAATTCCCCTTGCGACCTCAATATCGTTGGGTAGACCTCCTTGTGGTCTTGTATTCAGATTTTGGATGAACTACCCAACTTGAGTTTCCAATGACTTCAGGGCTGCCTCCTGATTCTGCAATCTTATCTCAGTCAAGTTAATAAAAGCGCCAGTCCTTTTCATGAAATTACTATTTTCAGCCATAAAAGAATTTGTTTTTAACATAAAATCATTAAGAGAGGGTTCTAAAAAACTGGATGGTGTTGGTTGTTGCTGCTGCATCGGTTGCCGAGGTATGTTCTGTTGGAATCCTGATGCTTGTACGTTTTGATTGAGATTATTGTTGGGATTGCTCCATGAGAAATTTGGATGCTTCTTCTAGGTTGGATTGTAAGTGTTGAACATCACGTTATTGTTCTGGTTGTAGTTTCCAACATAAAAACTGGACTCTGGTTCTATGGACACTCAGAAGAATCATTGTTATCATTACATAAATCACAAAAGGAACCTACTACCTTGACCTCATGTGTATTGCTTGGTCTTTGCATGTTCTTAACCAATCTAGTTACGGTAGCCAATTGCGTGAGAATTGAATCTGATGACTCGTGCTCGTTTATCGTGGCATGGCGTCTGACTCCTCCTCTTCTGGTAGTTGGGAACTGATAATCATTTTTAGCAAGCATGTTCAAAATCTTCATTGCTTCTTCTGGTGGTTTGTCTAGGAGTATGCCATTTGCCGAGAAATCTAGCACCATCCATGTCAGCGTGTTTACCACGTTGTAAAACATCGTCACTTGTGTCCATACTGGGAATCCGTGTAGGGGACATTTGTGTAACAGTTCTCTATATCGCTCCCAAGCCTCGTACATGGATTCATCATCTACTTGTCGAAAAGAAGTGATTTCATTATGTAACTAATCAGTCATATTTGTAGGATTAAATCGAGCAAGGAAATCACGACATAAATCAATCCAAGATCCTATTGATCCGGATGGAATACTATTCAACCACGTTTTTTTCCCTATCCCTCAGTGAATAGGAGAATAATTTTAGCCTCAAAATATCCTCATGGACTCCTTGTAGTAAGAATGAATTACAGATTTCCAAGAAATATTTGAGATGTTGTCTGGCATTTTCAGTTATCGACCCACCAAATTGATCAATTACATCGATCATATTTAACATTACTAGCTTTAATTCGAAGTGGGCAGCTTCAATTTCAGGTGTTACAACTCTTGGATTCAGGCCGTTAAGATCCTCCTCTAAATAATCTCGAACGGTTCGATTCTGTGCAATGATCATTCTATCTCCTGTTGCGGCATTCTGATTGTTTTTGGCATTCACATTGCCATTTCGAACAGCATGTGGGTTAGCCATTGCTGCTCTCAATCTTTGTCTGAGTCTTTGACAGGTACTTTCAATTTCTAGATCAAGGGGATATATTGGAGTTGTTGGATTTTCCCTGGTCATACACCAATGCAAAACCAAATTTTGTTAACCCTTTAGAAACTGAACAATAAAAAGTAAAAATAAAAGTGCAAGAAAATAAATAAAAAAGTCGTTATTGCTATTCCCCGACAACGGCGCCAAAAACTTGTTGCGCGTAATAAGTGTTTCGCAATTGTTGCAAGAGTACATATCGCAAGTTATAGTATAGAAAGATATTGTCTCCACAGGGATTGGTGCTACTTTGGAAATCTAAATTCTCGCACTGAAAAGATAAAAACACGGGTGATAATAGTTGGATTGAATAAACAAGTAAAATAAAGAAAGCGAATAAATTAAAGAGAAGTTGAATGATTGAGAGAATAGGTCGGGTTATCGTGAGTTGAGGTGTGGTAGTTGGAATGATCGTCTTGGTAAATGAGTGCAACGGCAACTCAGTTGTCGTGGTAACTTTCACAGTTGGATTGCCTGGGTAACTGGTATACTGGTTGCTTGGGCAACTGACTGGGCAATTGCTTGGGAAATCTGGGCGGCAACCTTCAAGGTTCGGCAAAGCGTTCTTCAATGATTTCTCCTTATCCCTAAGTCGAAACTCATGCTAATTGTGCATGCCTTTATAATACATCCATGTGTGAGTCAATGGTGAACAACAACCAATCTTGCACTGCTTTTAGCCATTGAAATCCTAAACTTATTCCTAAGCTGGATTAATCTTTACCATCGATAGATTGAATAAAGACCATACTCATCTGTTTCTTGAATCTAACTCTCCCAATATTAGATAAATAGATAGATTTACGAGATCCTCTCCCAATTCACTTGCAACAAAAATAAAAACCAAGAATGAGTAAACCTTGAATTGAAAGTGCAAACTCTATTACCTAAACAAAATCCAACAGTTTCTCACAACCACAAAACACAATAACCTTAGCCAAATAGATTTAGTTCATGGCTAGGTTCCAAAGAAACGCAAAACAAAGTTTTCCTAACATAAACCTAATCAAACAAGAATAAAGATGTCGGGTAACCTCTTGTTGAATTCTCTCCTCTCTTCTCTCGGTCTTCTATTTATAGGGCTAGGTCAAGGTCTTTCTAGTGGAGGAAGTTAAGTTGGAATTAAATATCTAAAAGAGATAAATCTCTTTTATTTAATTCCTCCTAGATCTTCTCATATTCTTTAGGGATTTAATCTTCTTTTGACCTCTTTATGGGATTCCAATTCCTTTAGGATTTATCTTTTCTCCATGTCATGTTGGATTTATCCAGTCGTCAATTTTGGATGCCACATCAACTTATCCTTTCTTGTCGACAATTGCCCTGGTAACTGGTTCGACATATCCTTCCTGTATTGCTCTGGCAACTGGTTCCAGCCTTGCCCTGACAACTAATTCTGCACACATGAAAACAACTATCGACAGCACCCTTTTTCAACAAAATTAACCAAAATATAAAATCAAGTACGACCACTAAGGAAACAATGCAAATATGCATGAATGGCTAATAATGAGTGATAATAGTTGAATGGCAAATAAATTAAAAAGAAGTTGAATGATTGAGAGAATAGGTCGGGTTAACGTGAGTTGAGGTGTGATAGTTAGAAGAATTGTCTTGGTAGATGAGTGCAACGGCAACTCAGTTGTCGTGGTAACTTGCACAGTTGGATTGCTTGGGCAACTGCTTAGGCAATCTGAGCGGCAACCTTCAAGGTTCGGCAAAGCGTTCTTCAGTGATTTCTCTTTATCTCTAATTCGAAACTCTGGATAATTGTACATGCCTTGATAATACATCATTGCGTGAATCAAGGGTGACCAACAACCAATCTTGCGCTCCTTTTAGCCGTTGAAATCTTAAACTTATTCCTATGCCGGATTAATCTTCACCATCGATAGATTGAATAAAGACCATACTCATTTGCCAAATCTTTGCCAAATTATGTTTGTCGACTTGGTTTATCTTGTCCAACACCGCCACACTGATCAAGTCAAGTCTTTTTACTATGGGACGGCCTTGAGTCATTCGTTCCATGCTTTGGAAATTGATTGCACTTGTGATGCCGCTGAGCCCCTTGGTCTACCCATTGATGAGCGCTCCCTTAACTGAGCCAAATTTGAGTTCAACAATGAATGGGTTCGTGTTTCTAGACCTCGTCACCAAGATGATCAACCGGAAGCTCCACAAGGTTCACAAGGTGCTCCCATCGCTCAATCCTCAATGGATAACCTCATGACGTTTCTTAATGAGAAATTCACCACCTTAGGGAATAACATGGATGCTGGATTTGCCTCCATTGATACTCGATTTACATCATTGGAGGATCGAGTCAAGGCCATTGAACAACAACAAAATTCCATGGATGTCTCTCTCACCGCCTTCCATGGTGCTTAGCTCAATCATACTCGGAGACCTCAAACCAATCATGATGATGAAGACGAAAAGGACGAGGATAAAGATGATGGTGGGGACGATTAGCTTGAGAATATCATGTCATTCATATTAGGATTTTATTTTAGTTTGCACCTATGCTTTTATGTTTCTTGAACCCTATGCTTTGATTATTTTTATTTTAGGATTAAATATTTGGTTTTGTTTAAGTTTGAACTTTTATGCTTTGGATATTTGATCTTTGAATAAAATTATGTTGCTTATTATGTTTATCTTGTGCTTAAATTGCTATATTCATTATTATATCCATATCTGTGCATTGTTCCTTTCGATCTAACAAAAAGGGGGAGAAGTGTGTGAAAAAGCAAAATTTTTGAAACTCATCTTAAATTAATGGGGAGTTTGCATTCAAAAGTTTTCAATACTTAAAAATTTTAACTTTAGCTTGTTATATCAAAAAGGGGAGATTGTAAAACCTAAATTGATTTTTATATAACTTGATTAAGGGACTTATTGGTAAATCTAACAAATTTTTAAGTATTTCAAAGTCTCACCATGTAACACCCCAATTTTGGGCTTAGAAGATTTGGGTTTGGACCGGGTCGGTCGGGTTGCGGTTCGAATATAAAAGGGTGATTTTAGGAAAGCCTAGTTCGGGATGCATTAAAAATATGGAAAAATATCTTAAAATCCTCTTTTATTATATATAAGAGAATGGTGAAATCAATTTTACAAAATGAGGTTTGGAGGTGTGACATTTTGGGTTAGTGACTAAAATGTAATTTTTGAAAACTTGGTGACTGTTTTAAAAAGGATTGAAACTTTGAATCTTTGAGGAGCTATTTACCCAAGAAGAGTTTCTCCAGATTTTTCTTAATATTAATCAATTAATTAATGGTTTTAATTAAAGGTAAAATGAGGGAAAAAGATATTTTGTGATCATAACTAACTTTTCTCTAAAATTTTTCATTTCTTTTCTCTCAACTTTTCTCTCAACCCAAACACTTTTCTCCAGCAAATTTCCCTCTGATTTTGACATCTAAAGATGAGATTTCAACCTTCATTTGATCTCTAATCATTTCTACATCAAAACCTTAGCATTTGCTTATTGGATTTTCAAGAATCTTGGTTCCAAAAAGGGAGAAACTCACATTTAGAGGTATGAACGTCCTTCTCCTCTAAATACTCAGTTCTTTACTGAAATTCCTAAGTTCTCAATCCTTGATTTGTGTTTTATTAAAGGTTTTACAATTGTGTTCTTGATCTTGGCTTTAAAATACAAGATTTGGTTTAATTTTGATAAAATTCGTATGAAATGATTGGGCACTGTTTTGAGATGTCTAATTGATGTAAATTGAATGTATAATTGATGAGAAATTGAGGTTTAATCAATGCAATCCCGAATAGGTTGATTTTCCTAAGTTTTGCTTGAGTTTTTTGGTGGTTTTTGGAGTGATCTTGATGTTCTGCTATAGCTGGAAGTATAAGGACGTGTTTAGATCCATTTTGGATGTTAATTGAGGTTTATGAATGTTTGGAATTGATGGATCTTGGCTGGGTAGTGTTGTAGAGTTGTTTGGATGAGATTTCGGTTGTGTTTGGTAGCCGAAATGTGAGTGTTGATGAGAGCAGCGAGTTTAGGTGTCTTGGTTGAAGATATTAATGCATGATGATGCATTAATCCTCTGCTTTGATGTGTTTAAAACAGGGGAGACATCTTCAGATCCTTGTGGTGTTGATCCGGAAGCTTGATCGGTGTTTCAGCAAGTGCGAAACGGAATCGGTGAGTGGAATTGGGTTTTCAGCTTTGAAACCAATGTTTTGAAGGTTTGGGAGCTTAGTTTAAGTCTAAACAACTTAGCTAAGCTCAAGAGTAAGTTTTCGGAAAAACTCTCTTGTTGATGAACCATGAGTTGGTTGAATGCAATGTGATTTGTTTGCATGTTAAAATTCTGTTTTTGAAAGCATATTTTAGCATGTTTATTGCTGGTTTTATAAGCCATGTGTTGAAGGATGCTCAAGGTAAGAGATCCTTGTTTTGTACATTGATAAATGTGGTTTTGATGCATAATGATTCATGATGATGAATGGCTTTACTAAATGCTTTAAAACAGTGGATTAATGTTGTTAAATGATGTATATTGGCAAGTGATGTCTTGGTTTAAATGTGCTTGAATCGGATATAGTTAGCCGGCTATAGGATTGGGTGCACCGTGAATAAAGTCGCCTTGGATGTCGAAGGGTTGTAATTGTACCGTAGACTCCATCCAAGTACACTAATGAGATGGTTAAGAACACCATGGTGGTTAAAAGTCCATGTGTGGGTCTTGTGCTAAGGTCATAATGGTGGTTAAAATTCCATTTGAGGACCTTGTGTATTATAAGGTCACAATGGTGGTTAAAAGTCCATGTGTGAGCCTTGTGTATTGTAAGATCACAATGGTGGTTAAAAGTCCATGTGTGGATCTTGTGTTGTATGTCCCGTAATCTCGTTAGTGATGTTATACAACTACCAATGAGTGATGTGGAGGGGTTGTGATTGTACCATAGTCTCCATCACGGGTGTTGAGGGGTTGTGATTGTACCAATGCTCCACCTTGATATTGGTAGTGTGTATGAAGCGTATGGGACAACGCTTGTAATCCGCGTATCCGATTGTCAATTGTCGTTGTGTTTTGAATGGAAAGATGGTTATGATTATCACTTGAAAGCCAATATGACATGTTAATGATTTGGAAGCATGAAATGCTTGGTTTATATACATATGTGCACGATCAAATGTTGTTTAAACTAAAGGTTTTGAAAAGGAGTTTCTATTAATGCATTATTGTGATGTTTTCAATGAGCATTCCTCACTAAGCTAAGTGCTTACGCTCTCTCTTTTCTTAAACCAATAATGCAGAGCATTGAAGTGCATAAAGGGCAGCAAGGAGGTCAAGAATCCAAGTGAAGAACTAAGCTCATGTATGGTGAATGTTTTCCTAACACTATTAGCTTTTGGGCATTTGGCAATGGGAACCTAACTTGTGTTTTTGGGAGATGTTTTGGACTCCCTAAGTTGGTTTTATGCTTTTGATGAAGTTGGAACTTGTAAATGGCCTTTGTGAGGTTGGTTTGGTGATTTGGTGTTTGAATGGTTTTCAATATAGGATGCATGCCTATAGAATTGGGTTTTTCCTTAAATGATGCCATGTTTGTGAATGGTTGATGCTATTATGTTCCTTAAGTATATAATGACTTGCTGGTATGATTTGAGGGTCTTTGGAGTATGTTTGATCGGTTGAAATCATGATAAACCAGAAGAAAATCTGCAATCTGGGCAGCCTGTTTCGGAACAGGTGCTACCGTTTCGGAACAGAGGGCCTGAAATGGCCTTGGCGTTTCGAAACAGGTAGAGCCGTTCCGGAACGGTTTTGCCACTGCCAAGCCCTGTTCCGGAACTTGTTTCGGAACGGTCCCGCGTTTCGGAACGGATCATCCCCGTTTCGGTACACCCGACCGTTGGGCACTGAAATTGACGGTTATATGTTTTGAAATCCTTATGTTTTGGTCCTGAACTTGGTATATGCAATTGAATGAGTTTGAGATGTCCGTTTGAGTTGAAATTTGGCAGAGAAGCATGAAACATGACTAATTTCATATTGGTAACTGAAAAGTTGATTAAGTCCTTATAATTTTCAGAATTTGCATTTTGGTCCCTAAATTCATAATTTGTGCAATCGAGTCCCTAAATGTTTTCTGATTGTGGTGATCTTTGAGCATGCTGGTTTTATGAACATATCTAGGGTTAATATGCATTTAGATAAGTTTAAAAAGAAAAAAAAGGTCATTAATCAAGGTTGACTTTCGGGTTGACTTTGGTTTTCCCCGTGTAAACTTCTTAATTCGGGTCAACCGTCTGGGCCAGGTTAAGGGGGTTACATTTGGTGGTATCAGAGCTGAGTTCTCGAGTAATTGGGAATGGTTATGTGGGTGATGAGTGTATGATTGCTTTGTATGCTTGTTGAGTGAAAGCATGTTGTGTGAATTGTAAGTATGTTACAATTGTGGTGTATGCTGTGGTGAAGCATGTTAGAGGGACCCATTGCCAAATCAAAGCTAATGTAATGATTTGTTTTTAATTGGAAATGAGCTTGAGTACTTGGGTTGCTTACCTTGCTGAGCCTGACTTTGTTTAATGCATTGTGATTGCATTGTTAGTGAATGGCACCTCGTAGAGAAACGAGGAGTAATACGCGAGCTATGGCTCAAAATGAGAATGAGGAGAATGCTGAAAATGTGGTGGATTTACCTCCTCCGCCTGGTGGTGGTGGTGCTGGGGGTGAAGGAGCTGGTGTTGCAGCTGGTGCTGGGGTCGCTGGACCTGAAGCTGGTCAGGGGCAAGCTGTACCTGACATGACAGTGTTGATTCAAGCTATTGCTGGAGCTTTTCGAGCAGCGGTAGCTGGAGCTCAAGGAGCTGGGCATTAGGGAGATGCTAATGTGAGACTACCCTTGGAACGTTTGCGCAGTCTGGGAGGGACTGAGTTCAGGGGTTTGTCTGCTGAAGGTTCTGAGTCTTGGCTGGAGAGTACCAAGAGAATCTTGGGACAAATGAATTGTTCTGATGTGCAGAAGTTGGGCTGTGTGGTATCATTGTTGCAAGACGATGCATACACTTGGTGGACAACCACTATCTCCGGAATGGCGGATGCTGATGTAACATGGACGTTCTTTCAGAACATATTCAAGAGAAGGTACCTGGGTGTGAGGTACTTGGATGAGAAGAAAAGGGAATTCATGTCTCTTACTCAAGGGAGCATGTCTGTGGCTGAGTACGAAGTTCAGTTTGTCCGACTCAGTCAGTACGCACCTGAGCTTATCCCTGATGAGCGGGAGAGGTGTGAACGGTTCCGTTATGGTTTGGTGACGGAGGTGAAGACTTACATGCTGGCTGCTGAGTATAATGATTTTGATGTGCTGGTTGGTAGAGCAAAAGACATTGAGATGAATTTGAGTTTATCTTCTAGAAGTGCTGGTTCTAGTGCTGGTAAGCGAATTGCTGAGTATAGTTCCGGTGGTGGACGGAACAAGAGGGGACGTGATCGGAAGTTTCAGTCTTCAGCTAGGGGAGGTGGTGGAGGGCAAGGTGCGCCTGCTCAGGGAGACAAGGCGAGAGCTGATCCGAACACATGTTGGACATGTGGATCGCGTGGCCATTTGAGGCGTGATTGTCCTCGAGAGGCGAGGGAGGTGCAGGCTCCTGTTGTGGCAGCTGGTAACTCGTGCTGGAACTGTGGATCAGTGGATCACATGAGGAGGGAGTGTCCTCTGTTGGCCGGTGGTGGTCAGGGACGTGCTCCTGGAGTTGTTGCACCACAGAGAGGTCGTGGGCGCGGCCGTGGTAATTTCCAGCAGAGAGAAGAGGGTGGACGTAATGTGGCTCATGTTGTAGCTGTTCAGTCTGAGGGTGGTGGCCAGGCCAGGGTGTATGCTCAGAGGGAAGGGAGGAATGACACCGATGTGATCGCAGGTACTTTCACTTTGCAATCCTTGTCATTACTTTCCTTGATTGATTCTGGATCTACACACTCATACATTTTGCGTGAGCATGCTGAATTGCTTGGTTTGCCTGTTGAGTTTTTGCATGTTGGTATGCGTGTCACTAGTTCTTTTGGTGAGACTGTGGTGACTCGAAAGCGTTATAGAAGATGTCCTTTGGTTGTGCAAGATCATGTTTTTCATGTTGATCTTATGGAATTGCCTTTCTATGATTTTGATGTAATCCTTGGTATGGATTGGCTTGTTGAGCATCGAGCTATAGTAGATTGTGAGAATAAGCGAGTTTCGTTGAAGCTTGCGGATGATTATGAGGTAGTTGTGGTTGGTGAGAATGTGAAGTTTCTTGCCAATGTGGTGTCTACATTGGAGGCGAGCCGGATGTTGAGGCAAGGTTGTGAAGCTTATCTCGCTTTTGTGATGAATCCTAGCTCTAAGGAGTTGCGTGTGCAAGATATCAGGACTGTGCGAGAGTTTCCTGGTGTGTTTCCTGAGGAGTTGCCTGGATTGCCTCCTAATCGCGAAGTAGAGTTTGGGATTGAGTTGTATGAAAACACAACTCCAGTGTCCATTACCCCTTATCGAATGGCACCTAAGGAGTTGAAGGAGCTGAAGAAGCAACTGCAAGAGTTGCTTGATCGTGGTTTCATTCGGCCGAGTGTGTCACCTTGGGGTGTACCGGTCTTGTTCGTAAAGAAGAAGGATGGCACTATGAGAATGTGCATTGATTATCGTCAGCTTAACAAGTTGACTATCAAGAATCGGTATCCATTGCCGAGAATTGACGATCTTTTTGATCAATTTCGGGGAGCAGCGGTGTTCTCTAAGATTGACTTAAGGTCAGGGTATTACCAGTTGAAGGTGAAGGATGTAGATGTGCCGAAGACAGCTTTTAGAACGAGGTATGGGCATTATGAGTTCCTTGTGATGCCGTTTGGTTTGACAAATGCTCCTGCAGCTTTCATGGACATGATGAATCGAGTATTTCATGAATAATTGGATAAATTCGTTGTGGTGTTCATTGATGATATCCTCGTGTACTCGCGTACTGAGGAGGAGCATGAAGGGCATCTGAGAATTGTGTTACAAGCTTTGTTGGAGAATCAGCTTTATGCTAAGCTGAGCAAGTGTGAGTTTTGGCTTAGAGAAGTGGTGTTTCTTGGTCATGTGGTTTCTGCTGAAGGGATTCGTGTTGATCCTCAGAAGATTGAGGCAGTGATGAATTGGAAGCCTCCTAAGTCTGTTCATGAAGTCCGTAGTTTCCTTGGTTTGGCAGGATATTATCGGAGATTCATGGATGGGTTTTCAAAGATTGCTGCACCTTTGACGAAGTTGTTGCAGAAGGATGTTAAGTATGAGTGGACGGAAGCGAGACAGCATGCTTTTGAGAAGCTTAAGGCAGCTTTGACGCAAGCTCCAATCTTGGTTCAACCTGAATCAGGGAAAGAGTTTGTAGTGTATAGTGATGCGTCCTACGTTGGTTTGGGATGTGTGTTGATGCAAGAGGGTAAGGTGGTGGCTTATGCATCACGGCAGTTGAAGGTGCATGAGCGCAATTATCCTACGCATGACATTGAGTTGGCTGCAGTGGTTTTTGCTTTGAAAATCTGGAGACATTACCTGTATGGTGAGAAGTGTACTGTGTACATGGATCATAAGAGTTTGAAGTATCTGATGTCTCGGAAGGAGTTGAATCTTAGGAAGCGACGTTGGGTGGAGTTGCTCAAGGATTATGATTTAACGATCGAGTATCACCCGGGAAAAGCTAATGTTGTAGCGGATGCCTTGAGTAGGAAAGTAGCTGTTGAGTTGAGGGCTATGTTTGCCAGTTTGAGTATTTCGCGTGATGGTGGTCTTGTGGCTGAGTTGCAAGTGAAACTATCATTGGTTCAGTTGATTAAGGAAAATCAGTTGTTGGATGATTCCTTGGTGCCGCATGTTCAGGATATTGCGGAGGGTAGGCCTTCGGATTTCTGTTTTAATGATGATGGAGTGTTATGCTTTGGGAGTCGGATAGTAGTGCCCAATGATGCTGAGTTGAGGCGTGCTATTCTGACTGAAGGTCATAGTAGTCCTTTTGCTATACACCCAGGTAGTACTAAGATGTATCGTGATCTTCGTGATGAGTACTATTGGGTGGGTTTAAAGAAAGATGTTGCTGAGTTTGTAAGCAAGTGCAGGGTGTGTCAGCGAGTTAAGGCTGAGCATCAGTTTCCTTCAGGGTTGTTGCAACCGTTGAGAATTCCTGAATGGAAGTGGGAAAGGATTACCATGGATTTTGTGTCTGGTTTGCCTTTGTCGCCATCGAAGAAGAATTCGGTGTGGGTGATTGTGGATCGCCTGACGAAGTGTGCGCATTTTTTTTGTCTGTGCATACCACGTACACTTTGGATAAGCTTGCGGAGCTGTACATTGCTGAGATTGTGCGGCTGCATGGTGTGCCAAAGTCGATTGTGTCGGATAGGGATCCGAGGTTTACATCGCGTTTCTGGTAGTGTTTGCATCAGGCTTTGGGTACACGGTTGAATTTCAGTACATCTTATCAACCGCAGTCGGATGGACAGTCCGAGCGTGTTATCCAGGTTTTGGAGGATATGTTGAGGTGCTGCGTGATTGAGTTTTAGGGCTCTTGGGAGAAACATTTGCCTTTGGTGGAGTTTGCCTATAATAATAGTTATCAGGCAAGTATTCAAATGGCACCTTATGAAGCTTTGTACGGGAGGAAGTGTAGGACTCCTCTTTGTTGGGCTGAAACAGGCCAGAAGTTGGTTTCGATGCCAGCTTTGTTGAAATGAACCACCGAGAAGGTGAAGCTCATTTGTGAGCGCTTGAAGGCAGCTTCTGATCGGCAAAAGTCTTATGCGGATCTGAAGCGTAAGGAGATTGAGTATGCGGTGGGTGACCGTGTGTTTTTGAAAGTTTCGCCTTGGAAAAAGGTGATGAGGTTTGGCCGAAAGGGTAAGTTGAGCCCTAGGTACAATGGACCATACGAGGTGATTGAGCGTGTGGGTCCTGTTGCGTACAAGTTGAGGTTACCGCAAGAGTTGAAAAAGATTCATGATGTGTTTCATGTTTCTATGCTTCGGAAGTATAGATCGGATCCTTCACATGTGATGCCTGTGGAAGAAGTGGAATTGAATCCAGATTTGACCTATGATGAGGAACCGGTGAAGATTCTGGATTCGGATAGTAAAGTTCTTCGAGGCAAGACCATTGAGTTGGTAAAGGTGTTGTGGAATCATCGTGGTGTTGAAGAAGCCACGTGGGAGCGGAAGGATGACATGTTGAAGCAGTTTCCGTACCTCTTTCCTTCAGGTAAATTTCGAGGACGAAATTTCTTAAGGGGGGAGAGTTGTAACACCCCAATTTTGGGCTTAGAAGATTTGGGTTTGGACCGGGTCGGTCGGGTTGCGGTTCGAATATAAAAGGGTGATTTTAGGAAAGCCTAGTTCGGGATGCATTAAAAATATGGAAAAATATCTTAAAATCCTCTTTTATTATATATAAGAGAATGGTGAAATCAATTTTACAAAATGAGGTTTGGAGGTGTGACATTTTGGGTTAGTGACTAAAATGTAATTTTTGAAAACTTGGTGACTGTTTTAAAAAGGATTGAAACTTTGAATCTTTAAGGAGCTATTTACCCAAGAAGAGTTTCTCCAGATTTTTCTTAATATTAATCAATTAATTAATGGTTTTAATTAAAGGTAAAAGGAGGGAAAAAGATATTTTGTGATCATAACTAACTTTTCTCTAAAATTTTCCATTTCTTTTCTCTCAACTTTTCTCTCAACCCAAACACTTTTCTCTAGCAAATTTCCCTCTGATTTTGACATCTAAAGATGAGATTTCAACCTTCATTTGATCTCTAATCATTTCTACATCAAAACCTTAGCATTTGCTTATTGGATTTTCAAGAATCTTGGTTCCAAAAAGGGAGAAACTCACATTTAGAGGTATGAACGTCCTTCTCCTCTAAATACTCAGTTCTTTACTGAAATTCCTAAGTTCTCAATCCTTGATTTGTGTTTTATTAAAGGTTTTACAATTGTGTTCTTGATCTTGGCTTTAAAATACAAGATTTGGTTTAATTTTGATGAAATTCGTATGAAATGATTGGGCACTGTTTTGAGATGTCTAATTGATGTAAATTGAATGTATAATTGATGAGAAATTGAGGTTTAATCAATGCAATCCCGAATAGGTTGATTTTCCTAAGTTTTGCTTGAGTTTTTTGGTGGTTTTTGGAGTGATCTTGATGTTCTGCTATAGCTGGAAGTATAAGGACGTGTTTAGATCCATTTTGGATGTTAATTGAGGTTTATGAATGTTTGGAATTGATGGATCTTGGCTGGGTAGTGTTGTAGAGTTGTTTGGATGAGATTTCGGTTGTGTTTGGTAGCTGAAATGTGAGTGTTGATGAGAGCAGCGAGTTTAGGTGTCTTGGTTGAAGATATTAATGCATGATGATGCATTAATCCTCTGCTTTGATGTGTTTAAAACAGGGGAGACATCTTCGGATCCTTGTGGTGTTGATCCGGAAGCTTGATCGGTGTTTCGGCAAGTGCGAAACGGAATCGGTGAGTGGAATTGGGTTTTCAGCTTTGAAACCAATGTTTTGAAGGTTTGGGAGCTTAGTTTAAGTCTAAACAACTTAGCTAAGCTCAAGAGTAAGTTTTCGGAAAAACTCTCTTGTTGATGAACCATGAGTTGGTTGAATGCAATGTGATTTGTTTGCATGTTAAAATTCTGTTTTTGAAAGCATATTTTAGCATGTTTATTGCTGGTTTTATAAGCCATGTGTTGAAGGATGCTCAAGGTAAGAGATCCTTGTTTTGTACATTAATAAATGTGGTTTTGATGCATAATGATGCATGATGATGAATGGCTTTACTAAATGCTTTAAAACAGTGGATTAATGTTTTTAAATGGTGTATATTGGCAAGTGATGTCTTGGTTTAAATGTGCTTGAATCGGATATAGTTAGCCGGCTATAGGATTGGGTGCACCGTGAATAAAGTCGCCTTGGATGTCGAGGGGTTGTAATTGTACCGTAGACTCCATCCAAGTACACTAACGAGATGGTTAAGAACACCATGGTGGTTAAAAGTCCATGGGTGGGTCTTGTGCTAAGGTCATAATGGTGGTTAAAATTCCATTTGAGGACCTTGTGTATTGTAAGGTCACAATGGTGGTTAAAAGTCCATGTGTGAGCCTTGTGTATTGTAAGATCACAATGGTGGTTAAAAGTCCATGTGTGGATCTTGTGTTGTATGTCCCGTGATCTCGTTAGTGATGTTATACAACTACCAATGAGTGATGTGGAGGGGTTGTGATTGTACCATAGTCTCCATCACGGGTGTTGAGGGGTTGTGATTGTACCATTGCTCCACCTTGATATTGGTAGTGTGTATGAAGCGTATGGGACAACGCTTGTAATCCGCGTATCCGATTGTCAATTGTCGTTGTGTTTTGAATGGAAAGATGGTTATGATTATCACTTGAAAGCCAATATGACATGTTAATGATTTGGAAGAATGAAATGCTTGGTTTATATACATATGTGCACGATCAAATGTTGTTTAAACTAAAGGTTTTGAAAAGGAATTTCTATTAATGCATTATTGTGATGTTTTCAATGAGCATTCCTCACTAAGCTAAGTGCTTACGCTCTCTCTTTTCTTAAACCAATAATGCAGAGCATTGAAGTGCATAAAGGGCAGCAAGAAGGTCAAGAATCCAAGTGAAGAACTAAGCTCATGTATGGTGAATGTTTTCCTAACACTATTAGCTTTTGGGCATTTGGCAATGGGAACCTAACTTGTGTTTTTGGGAGATGTTTTGGACTCCCTAAGTTGGTTTTATGCTTTTGATGATGTTAGAACTTGTAAATGGCCTTTGTGAGGTTGGTTTGGTGATTTGGTGTTTGAATGGTTTTCAATATAGGATACGTGCCTATAGAATTGGGTTTTTCCTTAAATGATGCCCTGTTTGTGAATGGTTGATGCTATTATGTTCCTTAAGTATATAATGACTTGCTGGTATGATTTGAGGGTCTTTGGAGTATGTTTGATTGGTTGAAAGCATGATAAACCAGAAGAAAATCTGCAATCTGGGCAGCCTGTTTCGGAACAGGTGCTACCGTTTCGGAACAGAGGGCCTGAAATGGCCTTGGCGTTTCGAAACGGGTAGAGTCGTTCCGGAACGGTTTTGCCACTGCCAAGCCCTATTCCGGAACTTATTTCGGAACGGTCCCGCGTTTCGGAACGGATCATCCCCGTTTCGGTACACCCGACCGTTGGGCACTGAAATTGACGGTTATATGTTTTAAAATCCTTGCGTTTTGGTCCTGAACTTTGTATATGCAATTGAATGAGTTTGAGATGTCCGTTTGAGTTGAAATTTGGCAGAGAAGCATGAAACATGACTAATTTCATATTGGTAACTGAAAAGTTGATTAAGTCCTTATAATTTTCAGAATTTGCATTTTGGTCCCTAAATTCATAATTTGTGCAATCGAGTCCCTAAATGTTTTCTGATTGTGGTGATCTTTGAGCATGCTGGTTTTATGAACATATCTAGGGTTAATATGCATTTAGATAAGTTTAAAAAGAAAAAAAAGGTCGTTAATCAAGGTTGACTTTCGTGTTGACTTTGGTTTTCCCCGTGTAAACTTCTTATTTCGGGTCAACCGTCTGGGCCGGGTTAAGGGGGTTACACACCAAATTGACAAGTTTTCTAAACCAAATAAGTTCTTCAAGTCAAAACATATAAAGTGGTTCAAATTTTTAAGTCTTTTCAAGAATTTTCAAGCTAAATTTCAACTATACGCCCAGGCGTATCGATACTCTTATGGCGCATCGATACGAATTTACGTTACTGGAATTTCAAAAGACCATAGCATACTGATACGGTAAGCCCATATCGATACGATATTTACTTGGGGTAAAGTTTTAAGCTATAGCTATCGATATGCATCGTGACCGTATCGATACAGTTTTATAATGAAAACATATTTTATTGCTATAGCGTACCGATACGGTTAGTCACCGTATCTATACGATATGCTGAGGTTTGCAAAATCTTTTTAATTAATATTCGAACGTTGCTTGTCAATTATTGGAATCTCAAATTTTTGAACGACCGTTAACCATACCGATATGCCCAAAAAGCGTATCGATACACTTTTTGTAAAAGGATTCCAATGAACAAAAATTGTATCAATACGGTATAAGAGTATTGATACGCCCCTTAATTTACACTAAGATTGTACCGATACGCACCGTGACCGTTTCGATACGCCCTGCTTCTTTATGTCACAACGGCTCTTTCTTTTTTGAGACAGGTACCAATACGCTCTCGACCATACCGATACGCTAGGTAGCTGAAGTGCATTTATTACGGGAAATGAGCAGCCCAACGGCTATAATTAAGTCTCCAACCACCCAAACGGCTAGAAATCAATGCAATGGTATAAATACAAGCTTAAAAAAGCTTCAACAACAACTATTGAACCTCAAAGCAACATTCAAGCAATCAAATCCAAACCTTAGCACTCATTGTCAAATTCTTGTACCCAACTCCTTGAGTTCTTATTACAAATCAAATTTAAGAATTTAGGGAGTGTTTGTAAATCAATGGTGCTATATTTATCTTGTGAGAGATCAATTGTAGTAGCCAATTTTCTTCTTTGTAAAGTGAGAGTCTTGTGGTTCAATTTTGGGTAGAAAGATTGAACATTCGTAAAGGTAACCTCCTTAACCTAAAAAAGAGGAAGAACAAATTAGTGGAGAGTTTTTTAAAATCCTTAGTGGGAGCTAAGGTAGTGGATGTAGAGCTTGTTTAGAAGCTTAAACCACTATAAGTGCCTTGTATATCAGTTTTACTTGTTCTTTTTGCTCCCTCCAATTTTTAAAGTTCCAATTCACCCCCTCTTGGCCATGTCGATTAATTTGATCCACTCAATAGTACCCACCACTTAGCTCGTACTCGTCCATACCTATTAAACATTTCAACCAAGCAACCACAAATATTAAACATAACGAAAAAAATCATTTTTCAAGTTCAAAATCTATAAACTTAACCATTAATGTAGATTTTAAAACAAACCAAGATCTTAATACATAAAATGAGTACAAAGTTTACGCCTTTCAGAATCATAGGATTTACATAATAGCTTGTGAACTTATCTATGAATTCATAATGGTCTAGAATTCATATTGTAACACCCCTTCCCGGCCTGGTAGAGAACCTGGTAGAGAACTGGCGACAAGAGAACCACAACCTTCTCAAACCAACTCACAAGGCAACACAACAGCCTCAACCACCACTGAACACATTCCACACAAAAACTCCACCAAACTCATCACCACCACACACTGTTCGCAAATCCAGAACACACAAAGATAGCCACAACTTAACCTTTCACATACCCGGACTGTACACAGCCCCAACATCAACCTGAAGAACTTCAACTTTTACAGCACACATCACTGCAACACACAACCCCCAAGACTTGTTTACACAGTGACACCAACCAAACCAATTCAACCACTATGCAAACTTCTCTGCTTCTAAAACTCTTGCAAACTCCCAAACCTCTTCCAAGAATTTTCCCAACAAGCAAAAATTCTTAAGCATCAACTGCTTACCCAAACTCCTCAACGAATGCTAACAATCTTTCACATCTGCCACCATCACAACCATAACAACTCACAAGGACTACTCACCCAAAATCCAAAATTTACATCACAACCCCAACTCAAATCCGCCAACCGTACCATACACCACCAGCTGGCTTCAAAAGAGATTCACATACTCACAACCAACCAACCACTTCTCACAAGAATCCTTTCAAACAACAATGGCCTTCGATCTTTTATTGCCTATCCACCGCAAACTTTGACTACAACACCTGCCTTACTAGAATATCGCCCAACCTGACATACAGATCATCTTCTCAACTCTTCGAAGGTTACTAAGAACCAACACTTACAAACACAACCCTTCCACAACAACTTAAATGCTAAGCTGCTTCAGCACTTGGAAACACAACCACTAAACTGCAACATCCTCTAGCACCAAGGAACTACCCCTTCCACTTAGCCATTCAAACCACTTGACCGGTTCCAACTTCAACCGGTACTTTCCACCACCAAACCACTAAACTCCTTAAGCAACAACACTATCCTTCTATCAACAGACTATACTACTCCCACTATCTCCAGCACTAGCTTAATATTCTCCATTGCTTCTAACTCTCTCCCAGCACCAAAACAACCTCTAAAAACCCATCATCCAACCTAACCCAACCACCACACTAACAGATTCGATTAGTTATTAGCGAGTGTGAACATCGTATGCATGATCACCTACATGCCCTATCAATGCCTGATGTACATGTATGCAAAACCTCTAATGTCATGCCACATGTATGCATGGACCAGCACATATATAATATAGCATATAACAATGATTTTAACTGTGCATGAATGCCAGTTCACACCCTTCAATAACATCCTCAAAATCCGTCTAAAAACAACCTCCTACCTCACTTCTAACTTATCTAACTCCATCATTCCAACAACCATTAACCACAAGATACTCACTAAAACCTTCTCACACCAAAGATATTTCCAAACTACAACTATTACCCCAAACATGCTAGCAACAAGACTAGACTTACCACGCAAGGAAAAACCAACAGAAACCAAACCAGGGTAACTAGAGCAAAGATTACTTAACAAGGTTACCTGAAAACACAACACCATCCTGAAGCTTCATCAGACGAGCTTTCTTTCTCGCGGAACCATCATCCTCCTGCCGCACCGCTGCAGCACCAGCCAACACGCTAAGATCACCACCAACTCCTTGCGGTAAAGAACCTTGGTTGTTCCGAGCCAACATCAAACAATCACGTCTCATATGTCCAGCAGACCCACATTTCCAGCAATTCTCCTTTCCCACACTCTTCACAACCTTCTGCTCTTTCTGCCACTTCTGAACCTTGCCTCGGCCGTGCCCACGACCTTTTAGAGACCCTTTGGCTACCACTAAAGCTAACTTCACCCCAAGGGGACAATCACGCTTCACATGCACTTTAGAACCACAGTTCCAACAAGCACCCGCGCCCCAACAACCTCCAACATGGCGCCTTTCACAACGATCACATACCGGTGGCTGAGCTTCCACTCCTTGCTCAAGCAACACTTGCTCCACAACAGCACTACCTTCACATTGCTTAACCCTTGGAAACTTCTCTCTAAGATACCTCTCATAAAAGGCAGATACAAAGAAATCCCAGTCAATATCATGGATATGTGACGCCACCGCCACAGATGTCCACCAGACACACGCATCCTCCAACATCAGAGAAACAACACTCCCCAGCTTACAGGCATAATCACAGCCTTCCTGATCCAAAAGTAGAACCACACTGGCCAACCAGGCCTCAAACATCTCCGGTGAAGAACCATGATATTCCACAGCACCCAGATCAAGCAAACGCTGCTTCGGCAAACCCACACATCCCACAGCCAGCACATCCACTGACTTTACCTTAACCACAGCCTGAGATGTTCCCAACACCTCTTGAGCAACAGGTGATGAACTCTTCACCACAGAACCAGCTTCTTCCTCCTGCCTTAACACCTCAACTCCAGGCACAGAAGACTGAGACAAAACACCTCTACAGAAGGGTGAATTCCATGCCTTAACAACCTGCCCTAAGGCAGCAACCATCTCACCCAACTGCCATTTTTTCATCGACTTCGCCATACTACTAACAACAACAAACATTCACAACAAACAAACAAACAAACCAGTTAGACCAGCTTTAAGCAAGGATTCAAACTCCAACTCCAAAATAACACAATAGCTATATTAATAAGGCAATGGGTATCCCGAATCCTCCCCTTTTACATGACATAACAGTCAACACAAACATGGATATCACAACATCAAGCATATCAAACAACATACTTTGATCATGCTTACACCAAACAGCATCCACTTGCAACAGCATATTAGCAACATAACATACTCATTACACTTTCATCAAGCATATCATCAGCTCACAACATTAGCACAAATCCACACAAGCTCAACCAAGATTCATAACCACAAAACATGCTCGAAAACATCAGCAACTTGCTCAGAAACACGTGTTTCAACCAACTTTCAACCACACAACAAGGTAAACATCAAACACACATCACAACAACTTACCGTTTTCCCCAAGCATTCGCAACTCAGCTCTGATACCACCAAATGTAGCCCCCTTAACCCGGCCCAGACGGTTGACCCGAATTAAGAAAGTCACACGGGGAAAACCAAAGTCAACCCGAAAGTCAACTTTGATTAACGACCCTTTTTTTTTCTTTTTAATCTTGTCTAGATGCACATTAGCCCTAATTGTGATCACACAAACATCATACTCAAAGATCACAAACATCAGAGATCAAACTGGGACTCAATTGATCAATTTACAACTTTAGGGACCAAATTGTAAATTCTGAAAACTTTAAGGACTTAGCCAGATTTTAAGTTACCAACTTAAAATTAATCATGTTTCATGCTTCTCTGCCAAATTTCAGCACAAACGGACATCCCAAACTCATACATTTGCACAAACAAGATTCAGGACCAAAATGCAAACATTTCAAAACATTTAACCGCCAATGTCAGCCCCCAACGGTCACCCGTTCCGAAACAGGCAGAGCCCGTTTCGAAACACGGGGCCGTTCCGCAACGCGTACCGCAACGGGGGTCTGGCAGTAGCCATTCCGTTTCAGAACGGTGTCACCCGTTTCGAACGCCTGAGTTGGTTCAGGGCACCCGTTCCGAAACGGTGTCAACTGTTCCGAAACACCCTGCACAGATTGCAGCATAAAGCATACTTAAACACGCAATTGATCAACCAAACATGCTCCAAAAGCCACCAAACTTTACCAACATGCAATTCAACATATATGAGACATTCCTGCATCAGCAATTCAACAAAATATCAACATATACGAAAAGCCCCAAATCTATAGGCATGCTTCCTACACAAGCAACCATTCAAGCATAAACTTCCAAATCAATCTCATATAAGCCAAATACATGTTCCAACAACATTATCAACATAAAACCATTCTTGTCCGAACATATACAAACACATAAACACATCCCAAGAGATTCTACCCCATTGCTTTTATTAACTATAGCTATTCACAGAGACATACATCTCAAATGGAGTCCTCCTTGAATCCCTTGCTTCTCGCTGTCCAAACTTCAAGAATCTGCATTGATGGACAAAAAGGAGCGTAAGCACATAATGCTTAGTGAGGAATGCTCAAAACCAAAACACCATCAATGCAGCGGGTCATAAAACACTTTTTAAAACAAACCCGAAATGTTTACCAAGCAAAGTTTGAAAACCCTCTTTTAACATCATGCTTTAAACCATGCATTGCACATACATGAAAACCACCCCTTAGCTTAGCAAGCTAAGAAAACCTTTTCAAAGCACAACTTGCAAAATCATCCATTTAACCATTCCATGCATAAACACCATATGCAAAGTTAAATTCAAAACCTTGGAAAACACTTCCATTTCATGTTATACCTTCCATATACTTGAACATCATTTCAAGCAAGAAACCCTTTAAAACCATTACTCAAACAATCCAACACATGCATTAAACCAAAGGCAACATATGAACCACAACATCATCATCACATGCCTTTTAAAACAAGTCTTAACAAGACTCCAATGCATTTAAGAGATTCCATGCACTCATGCATCATTTACCAAATGATAATCAACACTTGTTCAACTTAACAAGTAAACATGCATTCACAAGCATTATACACTTTCCATGCAACCATGCATCTTTTCAAGCATCTCATGCTTCTTTATAATCAAGAACATTACATTGGCTTCCAAGTGATCAACCACATCCACTTTTCAACTCAACACCCGATCGGATACGCGGATCACAAGCGTTGTCCCCCACGCTTCATACACACTACTAATCCAAGGTCTCCAAATGGACTTTTAAACACCATTTGACCACACCATCCTAAGGTTCCCATGTATGGACTTTTAAACACCATACAACCTTAGCTTTTCCCGAGGTTCCCATGTATGGACTTTTAAACACCATACAACCTCAACTTTTCCCGAGGTTCCCATGTATGGACTTTTAAACACCATACAACCTCAACTTTTCCCAAGGTTCCCATGTATGGACTTTTAAACACCATACAACCTTTGCATCACCGATTGGTAGTTGTATAACATCACTAACGAGATCCGGGACACCCTACACAAGATCCACACATGGACTTACACCTCCATTGTGATCTTAACAAGCACAAGGTTCCCATATATGGACTTTTAACCACCATATAACCTTTGCTTAACCAAGGTCCTCGAATGGGCATTCCACCTCCATTATGACTTTAACCATCTCGTTAGGATACTTGAAGGGAGTTTACCGGTTCACACTTAACCACTCCACCTCCAAGGCGACTTAATTCACGGTGCACCCAATCCTATAGCCGGCTAACTATATCCGATCAAAGAAACCAAGAACCACTTACATCACTTGCCAATATAACCACCTTACCACAATAGTCCAATGATTCACATGCATAACCACAATGCAAAAACCATCATTTACCATCATTAATCCAATGTTTTAAAGCATTACACAAAGCCATTAAACATCATGCAACACCATGCATCAAAACCACAATTTCCATGTACAAAACCAAGGATCTCTTACCTTGAGCATCCTTCACATATGGCTTTCAAAACCAGCATTAAACCATGCTAAAAATATGCTTTCAAAACAGAATATAAACCATGCAAAACACATGCATTTCAATCATCAACCACAATTGCTTTAAAAGCCAATTCACAACACAATTCAAGAGCGAAAACCATTTACTTACTCTTGAGCTTAGCAAAGTTGTTTAGACTTAAACTAAGCTCCCAAAACCTTCAAACCTTGGTTTAAAAGCTGAAAACCCAACTTCACTCACCGATACACAAAACAAGGCTAGCCAACAAGCCTTCCAAGCATCCGAAACCTTCCGCAACACCTCTAAAGCTCACGGATCAAACTCCCCTGTTTCAAGCACACAAAAACAGAGCATTAATGCATCTTTATGCATTAAAAACACCAACAACACAACACAACTCGCTGCTCATCACAAATCCAACATTTCGGCTACCAAACACAACCGAAATCACCTCCAAACACTTCCAAAACCTAACCCAGCCAAGATCCATCACTTCTAACCATTTTTAAACATCAATTAACATCCAAAATGATCACAAACACGTCCTTATACCTCCAGGTATAACAGATCATCAAAAACACTCCAAAAACAACCAAAAACTCAAGCCAAACTTAGGAAATTCAACCTATCCGGGATTGCATTAATTAAACCTCAACTTCTAATCAATTTAGCATTCATTTAACATCAATTTGACACCTCAAAACACTGCCCAAACAGATCACACGAAAATTTCACCAAAATCACCAAATCTTGCATTTTAAGCCAAAATCAAGATTTCAATTGAAAAGCCTTTAACAAATCACAATTCAAGGATTGAGAACTTAGGAATTTCAGTAAAGAACTGATAGTTTAGAGGAGAAGGACGTTCTTACCTCCAAACTTGAATTTCTCCTTTTTAGAACCAAAAAGCTTGATGAAACAACTTGCAAATGGTGAGGTTTTGTTGTAGAGATGATTAGGAATCCAAAGAGAATTGAAAAGGAAGATTTGAGTGACAAAATCAGAGGAAAAAATCTGGAGAGATGTGTTTGGGTTGAGAGAAAATGAGAGAAAAAGAGAATTGAAAGAAAAATGGAAAGTTAGTTATAAAATAGTCAAAATGACTTTCCCTCCTCTTTCTTTATGTTTAAAATCAGAATAAAGCCTTAAAATATCTTAGAAAAATCTGGAGAAACTCTTTTTGGAATAATAGCTCTTTAAAGATTCAAAGTTTCAATCCTTTATAAAACAATCACCAAACTTTCAAAAATTACATTTTGGTCACTAGTCAAAATGTCAACCTTCCGAACCTCATTTTCCAAAATTGATTTCACAGTTCACTTTTATATATTAAAAGATGATTTTAGAACATTTTTCCATATTTTTAATGCAACCCGAACTAGGCTTTCCTAATTTCACCTTTATATATTCGATCAGCACTTTGACCGAACCGGTCAACGCCCAAAACTTCTGAGCCCAAAACCGGGGCGTTACATTCCGTTACTTTCCTTAACCTGAAATGATATGCAAATGAATGCGTTAGACTTATATAGTCTAAGTGAGGTAGCCAATAACAATGAATGAGCATGTTATGCAATGCTGTATACTTCAATGGCATATTGAATGGCACATTTCACATAAGCAATTTATATACAAATTATAAATGAAAGGCATGTTATCCAATCATAACAAAAGCAATATCAATAATCAATATTTTTTCTTGGACCGATACAACAGTATTTGGATACACGAATTCCACCACATCACCAACAATAATGGTCGTGTCATAATCCCTCCGCCGCACCAATTGACCAATACACAACACATCCCTCCTCCGCACCAATGGCCGAAGCCCAATACCCGTACCAATGAGCTCATGAATTCTATGGCATGCCAATTGTATCCAATACTCTCGAATCCAAGGTCCAATACGCAATAGTTCAACAACGATATTTCAATAGCAATATTTACACATCAATATCAATAACAGTAATTCAATAGCGGTAGACATATATCAAAGTTTCAATAGCAATGTGTAATAATCAATTTTTAATGCTCGATATGCAATACTTACTCATGCTTACCAACAAGGATTTCAATAATGCTTTATGCAAATTCCCTTAATTCAATGGTTAGTAAAACAAACGAAATCAATAATGATGAATTCGGAAAGGCTCCTCGCCTACTTTCGAGACTCCGACTACACTCACCTCGACAACCCTACGTTTTTCGGATAACAATTCCTTTGTTCCTAGCTTTTGTTGGAGATGTCGGTTTGTTCCTTTCCAATTCTTGAGCTAGGTTAATTAATAGGAATCGGTTAGA
Organism: Hibiscus tridactylites; assembly: GCA_958450335.1. Taxonomy (NCBI): domain Eukaryota; kingdom Viridiplantae; phylum Streptophyta; class Magnoliopsida; order Malvales; family Malvaceae; genus Hibiscus; species Hibiscus tridactylites. The sequence continues at coordinate 59,106,306 of OY288273.1, read as the reverse complement.
ATCGATTAAACATTATCGAATTAATACGAAATATTAATTAATTTCGATACCAAAACTTAGACTAACCAAGGATTTGAGCTTACCCCGACGTCGGCATAGATTCGATATTACTATATCGAAAATATCGGACCACCTATTTAAACACTGGACCGTAGATACTTCTCACCTATTTTTTCTCTTTATTTTATTGAATCACCGTGCATTTCCCATGGGGTTATCTCCCTATTTATAGCAACAACCGGCCAACCCTTGGTTAACCCACACGTTCCACGTATGTGGGAACCGTGGCATGCTTTAAAGGTTATAACCCTTAGGCACATCCACGTAATGGACCAAATTTTGCCACAATTTGTGGCTTTATGCCGGGTGTCCCCTTATGTGGGAGTTCACGGCTAAATTCCTTCATTTTGAAGGAATTTGGTCGTGGATCCCACAACACTATTATCTTTTATTAATAATAATAATAATAATAATAATAATAATAATAATAATAATAATAATAATAATAATAATAATAATAATAATAATAATAATAATAATAATAATAATAATAAACTATCATAATTTAACCCAAAAAACATTTATTGGTTCAGATAAAATTGAATAAATTATTCAATCGATATAAAATATTCGGTCACCGGAACTTAATTTCGACTAGACCAGTTTTTGGGATGTGACACATATAGTGGGTAGTAGGCGGACGGATGCGGGTCGGGGTGGGTGGATGTGGGGCGAAGAGGACAAATATAGGGCGAGTAAGGTCTCAAATCTGTCACCTACCCACTACAACAACAAGTATGACTTTTGACATTCACACTAGCCCACTACCCACCAAACTCGTACTTGCACACACCCCAACTAAAGCGAGTGCAATGTGAAGTCTGCAAAATTGCACCCATCTGCCATCCCTAGTGGAAGTACATGCGAGACAAGTAAAAAGGTTTGATCAAATTTTTGGCTTTCATTTTTTTTTTGAGAAAAATTTATTTTAGTCCTTTAAAATTTCCAACTATTTTAACCTCGAACTTTTACTTTTTTGTCAAAATGAACCATATGTTGAAAAAATAACAAATATTTTAAGTTGACATTAGTTATTTTATCTTTTGTCAATGTTGATGTTAGTTAAACATATTTGTTACATTTTTCGTTAATTGGTTCAATTTGAAGAAAAAAATTAAAAGTTTGAGAATGAAAAGAGATAAAAAAAAAATTAGGGTAAAGTACACAAATACTCACCAAACTAAGAAAAAATTATCTTGTTGGCCACTAAAGTTTCAAAAAGTAGAAAATGATAAGTAGAATTGTTGAATTGTTGCAAAAATGATCACCGAACTTTATCAAACTATTACAAATGGTCATTAAACTTATCAAGCTATTACAAAATTATCTTTAAACTTATCAAAATTTATCATTATTTTTATGACGTGTATTAATATTTTTAACATTTTTATAAGTTTAATAATCATTTTGTATCTAGGTCAACTTTAGTGGCTAAAAATATAATTTTTGCTTAGTTTAATGACCATTTATCCAAAAAAATAAGGACTAAAATAACTTGTTTTGAAAATTTGACTTAACCATAAAATAAGTGTTCAAACCATACATTTTTTAGATAAGTACCTAAAGTATTTTTTGGGCGAAACAAATGCCTAATGTTTCATTCTGTAACCATTTTAAGTTTTTTCCATGGAAGACGATAAAAAGTTTTCGTTGTCCAATGAAAATGTGACACATGTCATATTTATGGTATTTTCTTTAATTTTATTTTTAAAAAATCATAAAATCTTTAATTTTAAATTAAAAAACCCTACAATATTTAATTTCTCAAAAACTCCCCAAATTTCTAAACTTCTAAATTTCTCTTATCCGATCGTCGATTCAACGACTACCAGTCACCACTTCATTCTTCGACCCCCACAGTCGATAACCCCAATCTTACATCATTAGAAATCAACGAACAAGCAGCCAAATGAACCACAAACGTCAAACATGAAATCTTCAATCGAACGACGAATGGTGAACGATAGATGGACGAACGATGAACTGAGCTTTACAACTCGTGCTGCAAGAGGAGGAGACCCCTCTGCGGCAGCGGTATAGGTGGTAAATGGGTCATTCGGTTTGATTAATTTCGGTTCGGGTCATTTCAGGTCTAACTACATTCGTTTTAAGCCCGGGTCGGTTCGGGTCTGGTTTGATTTTAGTTCGGGTCTATGGTGATTTTGGTTTGTGTATTAGGTCAGGACGCCAGTTCGATTGATTTCGGTTTGGTTGACTTTCGGTTCAGTTGATTTCGGGTCAATTATTTTCGGGTCAAGTCAATACCGGGTTAATAGGAGCTTAATCGGTTTTAGTCGAATTTTCATGTCGGATTAGGTTTTTCCATGCTATATATGACTTTATATAGCATGTATATTTAACTTTTTTGTGAGTTGTGCGACAGTTCACTTCTCATATTTATTTATTTATTTTAATATATTTTCTTTTTTGGGTTGCCTTCTGTTCGGGTTGCTTTCGTTTCGGTTGAAAATCGATTCAGGTCCATTCAGATCGGTTGAAAATCGATTTAAGTCCATTTTCAGTACGATTTCGGTACAAGTATATATATATATACTTTAGTCACCGAAAATTATAGTTTGAAGGTCAAAGATGTAATTAAACAAGTAAAAATCTCGAAAACCGTGTGATAACCTTTTAAAGTGTCCAACTTCGGGTACTCAGACGTTGCCGGTTTCATTTCCCACAGTACCACTCTTCTTCTCAGTTTCACTCTCACAGCTTTCTTCCCTTTCCACCATCCGAAAAAATGCAGTACAAAAACCTGGGCAGATCAGGTCTAAAGGTGAGTCAACTATCGTACGGAGCATGGGTCAGTTTCGGCAACCAACTCGATGTTAAAGAAGCAAAGTCACTTCTCCAGTGTTGTAAAGACAACGGGGTCAACTTTTTCGACAATGCGGAGGTTTATGCCAATGGTCGAGCCGAGGAGATCATGGGTCAGGCTATCAGGGAGCTTGGGTGGAAACGGTCGGATGTGGTGGTTTCCACCAAGATCTTCTGGGGTGGTCCAGGGCCTAATGATAAGGGTTTGTCTAGGAAACATATTGTGGAAGGAACTAAGGCGTCGTTGAAGAGGCTTGATATGGATTACGTTGATGTGATCTACTGTCATAGGTTGGTTCATTTCAAGATCTCTTTTTCTTTGATTTTCTGGGTTTGATATGGATATGGATTTTTGTTTCTGTTTCTTGATTTGATATTTATCATTGATTGATTCATTCTAATACAATTTTCTTGGGTATTTGATTTGATGCTGATGATGTTTTCTTGGGTTCTAGTTTTGATTTGAAGTCACATAAAAGTTATTAGTTTTAGGGGATATTTGGATTATGCATCATAGAATAAGAGGACTTGAATCTTATTTAATTTTATAAATATTCTTGAAGATGTTTGATATTTAGTGTATCCGGTTCTTAATGTGGCTTGTTTGTTGAGGAACTCTAATATGTAATTATGTATGGTTTTGGGGTATAGACTTATTTAGTTATTTCAATGTTTCACATGTGGGTGAGCATAATCTACCACGTGTAGCTGTTTAAGGCTCTTTCGGTTCCTTTGCTGATCGAATTCTTGTTTTCTTCTGTATGGTTCCTTTGATTAGTTGTTGTGGTCCAAGTCCGAGGACTTCTCTTTTTGAGAAACTTGACATGGAGTTCATGGTTTTGATTTTTGATTACAGGCCAGACACATATACTCCAATTGAGGAGACGGTGAGGGCAATGAATTATGTGATTGATAAGGGTTGGGCATTTTATTGGGGGACAAGTGAGTGGTCTGCACAGCAGATTACGGAAGCGTGGGGAATAGCCGAGAGGTTGGACTTGGTTGGCCCCATCGTGGAGCAGCCGGAGTATAATTTATTGACTAGGCACAAGGTAAGTGGTTGGTTAGAACTTGAAATATTGAATAGGCACTATTTCTACGGTTTAATTGTATGTGAACTTTGTTTTGGAAATCATACATGTAATAAAATTCTCGTTATTATTCGGTTTGTTCCGTAAAAACTTTGACTTGCCCTTGAATTTACAGTTTTTAATCGGGAATGACTTTTCTCATGTTTCCTACGGGACTAACAGGTGTTTTTCATCCTTCTCTGTATGTCTGCAGGTTGAATCTGAGTACCTTCCTCTATACACCAACTATGGCCTAGGTCTTACCACATGGAGTCCACTTGCGTCTGGAGTGCTTACTGGAAAATACAGCAAAGGAACAATACCTCCTGACAGTCGGTTTGCGTTAGAAAATTTCAAAGTAAGAATCGCTAAATATTAGATTTCTTATTGTTGATCTTTTGCGTCGATGTTATGTGTTGAACATAACCATCTGTAGTCATTTAGGTTCCTTTTTCCTTATTTGTAAAAATTCCTTTTTACAACTTTGATTTTAGGCTATGATTCACTGTCATTTGGCTGTTAGGGATCTAACATCCTGTTGATGCATCTATGGTTATAATAAATATCATTTCTGGTGTTGGTATCCAAAAACCGAACAAAATTATCAAAACTCAACTATATAGCGGGAGTTGCATGTGCCGATATAATTTGGCAAGCAAACTTAGCTTTCCATATTTAGTGCTAGAATTTTTCGGTTAGTTTGTTTAGAGATGATTGTGAAACTTACCCGCTTAACTTAGCTTCAAGTATTACTGAATTATATTTTATAATGTAGCTTATGTTCTTTTTTGCACTACTAATTTTAACCTTCTTCCTTATCTGTCGCGAGTATTCGACTAAACTATGTGTTTTCTGTGTAGAATCTTGCTAACCGATCGCTAGTTGATGATGTGTTGAAGAAAGTCAATGGACTGAAGCCAATTGCTGATGAACTTGGTGTGCCTTTAGCTCAACTCGCAATTGCATGGTCTGCTGCAAATCCTAATGTATCATCGATTATTACTGGTGCTACAAAGGAATCTCAGGTTAGTATTTTATGTATCTCTCATCATTTTATGTCATATTTTGTTGGACCACTATGGATCCATGAATTTACTTCACTGTGAGATTCTTCGTGGAAGCAATTGTACACTCATTGTTTAGTAGTACAATATTAATTTTGCTATTTGGGACATATTCATTTTCTTGAAGTGTGGACATATGTTTGATAGAGGAACAGATCAGATAATGATGATGGAATATGGGTAATGGAATGAAAGAGTTATAGATTAATTTGAGATTTTAGACATTTGCATACTTGACAATTGGTGACATGATTGCAACATATGCTTCCCAACACTTTATTTTTATTGAAGTATTCATGTCCTACTCTCTTTTTGAAACATTTTTGGGTATGAGTATGGGGATATGATCCTCTGAGGACCCTCCAATACATGGAAAAACATAGAAAAAGTTTAACATAGCTGTGTTGGGCCCATACCCGTACATGACAATCACTCAAGTGGCCTAGTAACAAGATTGCACTTACCTATCATTTGGTGACATATTCATTAAGGTTTGTAGATCTATCTCCTTCGTGGCCATCTTTTCGGAATACATGGAAATCAAACTCATTTTGGTTCCATCTTTTGCCACCAGACTAAGACATTGTCGGAAGAACCAGTGTTTGAACTTGTAAATTAATGGAAATATTATTGTCTATAGTTTCACCAAGTTCCAATCTAATGTTTCGGTGTTTTCTTCTTTCTTATCCTTTTTTCTTGTAACATGTTTGTGATTCTTGCTTCATTTAATTAATGGATTGATCGTATAATGTAGGCTAGTTATAGTTGGCTAAGCTATTTGTTAGAACCATTATTAAAGAAACAACTCATTTAGCTCGTCGGTTCCTGTAGAATAGGTGAGTGTTGCCAATTATGTATTGTTCTATGGTGCAATTCAGGACACATGTTGAAGATGATGCCACTTTTTGTTTTTCTTTTTTTTTTGTGTTTGAGAAAGAGAGATGTTGGCAGGATTCTTATTGAAGACTGCAACATAGAAATCCATTATGATATTGTTAATCTTTCTGTAGTTTATAACTTGGCACTAAAACTAAAAGGTCACTTTTAACTTGGGGAAAATAAAAAATATGGCATAATAAATTCTATAACTTCTACTTGACCTTGTTCCGATCTAAAGGTACATAACATCTTTTAGAATTTGGGAATAAATTTACTAGTGAAGTGGTGATTAATGTCTGCTAACCTATAAATCGACCAATTAGCTAAGTGATTGATGAAATGTCATTTTTAATATAAATAAGCCTCTAGCGAATTTGAAGGCTTTTCATACTTTGCCTAGATATTTTAAGAGTTTATTTATTGTTGGTGGTTGTAATTAAACTAAATGATAAAGGTTATTTTAATTGCTCGGACTTGGGTGTCTGCCAGATACAGATATGTGTACATTGATATGTTTAATTTTTCTAAGTTCTTGCATATGTATTGTTAAACGTGAAGAAATTTATTGGAAAAACTCTCTTAATTTCTATACAAGAGGTTACATTCTTATATACAGTTTATGTCCTTAACTTAGGTAAAAGAGACTAATCTAGGAAACTTAAAATCCCTTAAAGTTAGGGATTGTAACTACTAACAAGGATCTACAGAATCCTATCTAAATATACATAGAATCTCTAATTTATGCGCATATTTCCTGACACTCCCCCTCAAGTTGGGGATTGGATGTCCTCCATTTTCAGTTTGCTAGTTAACCTCTAAAAAATCTTCTCAGGTAGCCCCTTGGTAAGAATATCTGCAACTTGATCTCCAGTTGATAAATAGGGAGTACAAATTAGGCCACTGTCAAGTTTTTCTTTTATGAAGTGTCTATCCACTTCTACATGCTTTGTCCTATCATGTTGAACTGGATTATGAGCAATATTAATTGCTGATTTATTGTCACAGTATAGTTTCATTGGACCTTCCCACTTGACCCTTAAATCTTCTTAGATAATCTTCAGCCACAATAATTCACAAATCTCAAGTGCTATGGCTCTAAACTCGGCTTCTGCACTAGACCTGGCCACAACATTTTGTTTTCTTCTTCTCCAGGTTAATAAGTTTCCTCCTAGAAATGTACAGTAGCTTGATGTTGATCTTCTATCAACCAAGGACCCTGCATAATTTGCATCACTATAGACTTCCAATGTTAGATTTTCTCCCTTTATAAATAAAACTCCTCTTCTTGGTGTGCCCTTTAGGTACTGTAAAATTTGAGTTACTGCTCTCAGATGTGATTCTTTAGGATTATGCATGAATTAGCTCACAACCCCAACTGCATAAGCAATGTCTGGTCTAGTGTGTGATAAATAGATTAGCCTTCTCACAAGTCTCTGATATGAGCCTCTGTCCACTACTGCATCATTTGTTGAATCTCCAAGTTTGTGATTAACCTCTATTGGTATCTCGACTGGTTTGCACCCTAGTTTGCCAGTTTCTGTCAGCAAATTTAGAGTATATTTCTATTGAGATATGAAGGTTCCTTACTGTGAATATGCAACTTAAATTTCAAGGAAGTATTTTAGTCTTCCAAGATCTTTGACTTCAAACTCCTTGATCAAACACTTCTTTAAGTTGTCAATTTCTTTCGAGTCATCCCCTGTGAGAGCAGCAACTCCCCCTGAGGAATGTTTCACAAATAAAGTATGATCACCCTGACTTTGTCTGTAACCTAGCTTCAACATCACCTTGGTAAACCAGCCAAACCAAGCTCTTGGGATTGTTTTAGCCCGTACAAGGCCTTTTTTAATTTGCAAACTGTTTGTCCACAGTTTGGACTAAATTCAGGAGGAGTGTCCATGTAAACTTTCTCTTCAAGATCTCCATGCAAAAAGGCATTCTTGATGTCATATTGTTGTAATCTCCATCCTTGATTGGCAGCCAATAACAACAAGATCCTTATAGTATTCATCTTTGCAATAGGGGCAAAAGTTTCAAGGTAATCTATCCCATAGGTTCGAGAATACCCTTTAGCCACCAACCTTGCTTTATATCTCTCCAAGGAGCCATCTAATTTGTACTTCACTGTGAATATACATCTACAACCCAATGTTTTCTTTCCTTCTGGCAGCTTCACCAAGTCCCACGTTTTGTTCTTTTCCAATGCTTCCATTTCAACTTTCATAGCTTTCTTTCAATTCTCATTTTTTAAAGCCCCGGATTCATTTTTAGGAATGACAATTGAATTTAGGCTAGTAAGAAGGGTTTTCTGATTGGGAGACAAGTTTCTGTAAGATATGAACAAATAAAAAGGGTTTTTTATGGTACAAGTTCTTTTCCCTTTTCTAATTGCAATAGGAAATTCAAAATCCCTATGATCAAAATTAGGATTAGTATTCTCAATATTATATGAATCAAAGATAGGTGCAGTAATTACCTCAGTTTGTGGAGGAGACATGGGTGATGATTGAGCATGCACTGGTTTCCTTTTCCTCGAGTAAGTTTGTAGAGGACTAACAATATCTTAAATTCCAGTCTTAGGTGTGGTGGGTTCAGGTTGTTGTTGGTCAAAAGAAGGCTGAGGATCAAATTCACAAATAAATTGAGTAAGATCAGGCTGGGATTAGACAGGCTGGGTAGATTCAGAACCCTTTTTGATAAGCAAGGTGAGAGGCTGAAGAATGAAATAATCTCTGTCCTTATCTTCTGAGAACAAAATCTCCCCCTGAAAATAAGGTTGAGTAAAATAGTTTTCACTCTTAACAAAGGTGACATCAACAAAAGTAAAATGTTTCCGTGTAGGTGGATGATAGCATTTATACCTCAAGCATTTATACCCCTTTTGAGTAGACGAGTACCCTACAAAAAATGCATTTCAAAGCGCTTGGAACCAACTTACCCCTATTCTGAGAATGAATATGAACAAAGGCAACACAACCAAACACTTTAAGCTTAAGGTGAAGTGAAGGGCTAAAGTTAGGATAAAAACTATTTAGGACTTGAATAGGACTTTGAGAATTAAGAACTTGAGTTGGTAATCTGTTGAGAATATAGGTAGCAGTTAACACATCTTCCCCCCAATATTGTTTAGGAACATTTTTTGAAACAACAAGGCTCTTGTTATTTGGAGAACATGACCATTCTTCCTTTCGGATACACCATTCTGTTGAGGGGTGTTTACACAAGATGATTCATGAATGATTCCTTTTTCTTGAAAATAGGAAGATAGAACATGGTTAAAGTAGTCTTTAGCATTGTCTGACTTAAACCCTTTTATATCAGCCCCAAATTGGGTTTTAATCATGGTGTAAAAGGTTTTAAAAGTAGAACTAACATCAGATTTTTGTTTTAGAAGGAATATCCATGTTACTCGAGTGCAATCATCTATAAAATAAAAAAAAACCACCTAGCCCTAGTTATATTTTGAACAGTGGATGATCCCCAAAATATCACTATGAATGAGAGTAAAAGGTGTAGATGTCTTTTTATTACTTATGGGAAAAGAAGTACGCTTGTGTTTGGCAAGCTCACATATGTCACAATGAAACTCTTCATTATCTAAAGATTTGAACCTGGTCTTTGGTGGTTTTAGATTCTAACACAAGAGAAAATGATGGATGATGGATGATTTGGATCACTGATTGGTCCACTGGAGTTTTCAAGATAATACAGTCCATTTTCTTCTTTAGCATGCCCAATCATCCTCCTCGTTCCCTATTCTTGAAAAACACATTGAGTAGGATAAAAAAACAACATAACAATTAATGTCTTTGATGATTTTTTGGATAGACAGGAGATTAGTGAACAATATCTCCTTGACCAGCAACACTTATCCTACTTCTATCGCAATTGTTATCTTTTTATTACTAGGACAAGGGTATATAATTGATAAAATGTAGAGAGAAATTTGTCACATATGGTTTGTTGCTCCTGAGTCAATCACCCAGGAGCTTTGGGTGGGAAAATTCGAGACTTTAGATTTTTGAGAATAGGATATACCTGAAAAAGCCAGGCTACATGTACCTAAAGAGGAAGGTTTTGCCAAAGATCCAAGTAAACTTTTCAATTTCTCCATCTCTTCCATGTTGAACTCAAAGGGTTGTTCTTGGGCATCTTCATTCATATGCTTAGTTGGTATATGCCTTTCCATGTCCTCTTGATGATCCTTCTCGCTCAAAGAAACTTTTGCTTGCTGTTTGTGGCTTCCCATGAAGCTTCCAACACTTTTCTTTTGTATGGCGAGACTTCTTGCAATAAGTGCACCATAAAGAGTCTTTGTGCATCATTTTTTATCTTTCTGACTTCTCTTTAAAGAACTGCTATTCCAGGTTTGGTTTTCTTTCAGCCGCACCTCTGGTGGCTAGAGCTGAACTCTCCACTTGATTGTTCTCAATCATAACCCCTCTTCTCCCTTCCTCAGCTCGAATGATTGCAATAGCTTCATTCAGGGAGGGTAGCTCTTCTTTACCAAGAATCTGGGCTCTCACTGCATCATACTCAATATTTAATCCAACAAGAAAATCATAAATTTTTTCTTTCTTTACAAACCTTTTTAGGACTGTTGCATCTTCACTACACTTCATTTGAATACATTGGTAGTGATTCATCTCTTGCCATAAATTGTGCAGCAAGTTGAAGTATTCTGTGATGGATCTGCCTCTTTGCTTGGTGGACGAGATTTTGGTCTTGATCTCATAGATCTGGGCAGCATCTTTAACCTTTGAGTAAGTTTGTTTTACGGCCTCCCATATCTCTTGGGTTGTATTAAAAAACATACACGTGTCACTTATTTTTGGTAGCATGGAATTCCATAGCCAGGACATATGACTAGTGAATCATACTCATCCCAAGCCTCAAATCGAGGGTCTCCCTCCTTAGGTCCAGTTCCAAGGAGATGACTTAGCTTTCCTCACCCTTCAAAAATGTACGAACCAGCTGTGACCATTTAAGATAGTTTTTTTCATTCAACATGTAGGCTGCATGTATGCTTTGCAAGTCACTTATTTGACTCGAATGGCTCTTTTCACTCACTGTGACTCCTTGCACAGCCTTAGACATCGCCTCCCTCAACCATAGTTTTGCTAGGTTAACAGTAACTCTTCACTGAACACTCAAAGGAAGGATTTTTAAGGGAATAATCGAAACTGGCAAAACTCAGAAAAGGATTAACAAAGCTCTGATACTATGTTAAACGTGAAGAAATTTACTGGAAAAACTCTCTTAATATCTATACAAAAGGTTACATTCTTATACAGCTTATGTCCTTAACTTAGGTAACTTTTAAGTTAGGAAAGAGACTAATCTAGAAAACTTAAAATCCCTTAAAGTTAGGAATTGTAACTACTAACAAGGATCTACATAATTCTTTCCTTACATGTATGGAGGGTCCTTGGAATTGGAATATCATGTGTTGGACATGGTTGTGGGACACCCCCTCTATCAAGAAATTTTAGAGTCCGAGTAACATAGGTTTCTTATCAACTTTTACTTGGCTTAAAAGTTTGCACTAGAATTTGAATATTTTCACTGCTGCTACTGCTATATAGTCAGTCCTGTATACAACAAGCTAAACAATTTTTTTTTTCATTTAGATTCAAGAAAACATGAAAGCACTTGATGTGATCCCATTACTGACTCCTGCTGTCATGGAGAAGATCGAGGCTGTTGTTCAAAGTAAGCCCAAGCGTCCGGATTCGTACAGGTAGATGCCGGATATCATTGGTATAGAAGTCTTTTTACATATATGGTTATGACCCATGTGTCGGTATCGATTTGTGTACTACTTGGTGTGGTGATAAGATACTTTTGAGGGTTGACTTTGACTGTGTTTGGCACCCTTGTTACCTTGGGTAAAGAAGATTTGGAACTGGTTTGTGATTGCTGGTGGATTGTGAATGCATGTGCATATGCTTTGCAATGGAACTCAAACTCACTTTTCTAGCTTTTGCTTGGTGGCTGAGTCCATCAAACATATTCTTTTGGGTTTCGAAGTTGAATATTCATTTCGCCATTCTGTATGTCTTATTATGTCATGACATAACTGTGTTTAAATTATTTCGTACATGAGTTAAAGTCTTTAAAAATCTATTTAATATACCTAAAAGTTTATTTTAGTCTCTCTCTCTAAATATCTAAATATTCATTTAACCAACAACCCTCTACTGTAAAAAGGACATTCTAGTCTCTGTTTTGAATATTTTGGTTCAAACACCTTTTATATCAATTTAAAAATCGAGTAAATTAATACCTCTTGAAAAAAAATTATCCAATGTGTATTTTGAAAGTAAATAAAATTGGAGGCCTTGTGATTGGATAATTTTTAAAATAAAATAATTAAGAAATTATAATATGTTTTCATAATTTTGATTTTTTTAAATTTTAATGAAATTTAAATATTTTATGGTTTATTGTAAATGTATTCTATAAAATTTATTTATAATTTATAACATGTTACAAATATTTATAGTTTGAAGTTTTGTCGCCTGTCTAGTTTATTTATTTATTTTATACTAATACAAATTATAAATACTTCTATAAAAGTAGTATAAATATATAATTTGATTTTATAATTTATATACATTATAGTAGATATTTTAGACCAGTTTCCCAAAAGTACTTTTTTTCTCAAACATGTAATGAGATAATTAGTTAGCATAGCAGTCGAGTTCTAAAGATTTTTTTAACAGTTCTAAAGATAACTTTTGGATAATTTGGGTTTCAAATCTCGAAACCCAAACTAGTTTTTTCATTAGTAAATCTCTTGTGTAATTAATTCTAAAATGTGAATTAAACAAATATCGATTGTTCTACTTTTGGATATTTTTTTACTTAATCAAAACACTTATCAAGATCATTTACCTTGAGTTAAGAGTAGGGACTTTTTTGTAAAAATGTAAGATCTTATGGATGTAATAATAAAGGTTTATTTAGATAAAATGTTACCTCCTTTTCTTCCTAAATATACAAACATTTAAAAGATAAGTGGAACAAAAAGAAAAGACGAATTAATTAATAAGTAATACTTTCAAAAGGGCAAATCGAATATGTAAGCATCCGGGAATTTCTCCATTACAATAAAAAGAAAGAAAGACCCTCGTAGAAATTTTTATTTACTAGAAAGGTCCAAACTATAACCTATACAAGGCCTTTACCTATCCTAAACGGCTAGAAAAGGGACAAATATATGACCTATGAACATAAAATGAAGTAAAATAAAACCAATCAACCCGGATGACCCGGTTAGGTTATCACAACGGTAAAGGGGAAACCGGAAACAGATTTAACACTTGAAGCCAGGGCAGATGGAAAGAATAATGAGAAGAATAATAACAACAACAATACCAAAAACAATCAATTTCATCTTCATATTCTGATACCACATCTGTCTTTTAAGCTTAGTTCCTTGCTTCTTAAAATCTTGTGCCTGGAATCCAAATATCAAGTCAAATGCATCTATGTGTTCTGCACGAGTATGTTTAACTTTTCTAATTTGTGTCATGTATTCGGAGGATCCTTGAAATGAAGTGTTACATCCCCCACACCCATATTTAGATACGAGTCTGACACGGGTGACGGGTATGAGCACTTCAAGAAAAATGATGTGCCAGAGCAACAAAGATTTATATACTAAGCATTAATTATTGCATTCACATTATATGCATCGAAAGGAACACATAACACTACATGCTTTTAAATTAGAAACTTAGATTGACGGAGTTGCAATAATTTCTGAAACCAAGTTTGATATGGATGCAGCTTCAACAGAAGACCATACAGATTATTTCAATCACCCATAAAATGAAGTTCAGATAGGACTAACCTGTGAGCGAAGGCTCTCGGTTTTATCCACCAGCACCTCAATCTTCTCACCACGGTCAAGTACCTGGAAAATGAAAAGCGTTAGCAACAAAAGTAAACAAGATGCCATATGTAATACATATAAAGTACCATTAGCATTTTATCTACTACATTATAACCAACGGTAGCAAGTCGTTAACATATAAAAGCTGGCTATGCATCTTGTCAAGTTTTAGCCCTCAACTACATATAGAACAGATAATCAGCAGCCACTATTGCATTCCCAATGTTTCCATCTGTTTTAATACTCAAACTACATATAGAATAGATACAGAATCAGCAGCCGCTATTACCTTGTCAATGTTTTCCATCATAACACCCTTGACTTCAGAAACTTGAGCCTTCACTTTGGCAAGTTTGCTGATCTCTTCAGGATGTTCGTCACAGTACTTCATATGTTCCTTCAATTTGGACCTATTACGTATAAAGAGCTGAGCATGTCAACAAGAAGTAAAAGAATAAATCAGAGATGAAATAGAGGCATTGATACCCAAATTCTTTATTAAGAGACTTGGCTTTAGCATTTGCAGCCTTCCCTCCACCATATCTTTTCGAGAAGTCTTCCTTAATTCTTTCGAGAAATGCAATTGGAATTTGCCTACCGGCTGATTCAGTAGCAACTACACAGTAGGCTACAGCACCAAATTTATTTGACAAAATGAATACTTGAACAGAGATTAAAGACACTAGGAGTTATCAAAGCCAGTATTGAAACAAGTAAGATGCACACTCAAAGCACTAGGAACCTTGTATCAACTGAGATGCAAGGTGCAAAAAGAACAGGACTGGCCTGAGCAAAGGCGCATATATAAACAAATATATATCAAAGAAAAATTACTTATTATAATAACAAAAATAGACTTCAATTATTAATAGTTCGTTTTGTAAAGTAAAACATTGCTTGTCTAACCCATTTCCTAAAAAAAACTAAAAAGTTGCAAAACAAAATGCTTTTGGTTATGAAGTAAAACAAAGGTGCAAGGTTGCCCTGTTTTCTAACACACAAAAAAAGAGAACCACAACTGCAAAATAACGACCATAATGCCATGTTGCGACTTGTGTTTAAATCCCTTGTGAACCTCTAAATCATGCAACATTAACTTGATAAGGTTTATACTCATTTCATTAATGCCCGGTATTGCCTCCATTTGCCTACCAAACAAAAGGGATCCACAACACTTGAAAGAGACAATAGTAGGTCACTAAACAAAACTATAATCCAATGTCTATTTAACACGGAAAGAGAAAACGTTATGACCCCAAAGCTATAATCCAATACTAGAGAAAGAAAACCTTCATTCTTACATTAATTAACAAATCTGATGATTGCAACTAATCTATATTTGCTTCTTTTTATTGATTCATTCCGGTTCCACCAAAGATAAAACCAAGACAATCAAACAGGTTATGATAAAAAAAAAAGACAATCAATCAGGTATATATTCGAATAAAGTACACAAAAATCAAGGTAATCAATGTCAAATCCCATAAAAGATAGAACCCGCTGTATCATTTCCTTTCAATCAAACAGAACAAATGGAAAACTCGGAATAGAAACAACAAAACCAAACTAAGCCCATGATATCAGCCGGTCAACAAATGCCAGATCATAATAAAATTATAAAACAACAAAAAAAGATAGCAAATCAACAATAATATTTGAATCATTATATAATCAAACAAAAATAAATAAATAAATATCCGTAGAACATTCCAAACTATTTATTTAAAAAGTCAAACCAATAATAATAAAACAAACAAACGAAGATTCAGATCCCAAATCGTAATAAAAAAATAAATAATAAAAAAACTTACTGAATCCATTATCAACGAGGTAATTGAAGGTGTGGCCATCGCAATTATAAGTAAACCTGTTGTTGTCGGCAGGGAGCTTCTCGAGACATTGAGAGGCGATGGTGCTGAAATTACCGGAGAACCCGGTGTAGTCGGCGAGGATCACCGTGCCACGCGCGACAAAGGAGTAAATCAACGACTGTTGCGCCATCTCTAAAAACCCTAACCCTAAAATTTTCACAACCAAAAATTCAATTTCCAGAAAGAGATTAAGACGTTAAAAAGATAGCAAAAGGGGAACTATGGGATCGGAGAAGAGAATTGGAAGATGAAGAAACGCTGCATTTCTGATATATGGATTTATATTTATGTTTATGCATTTTATTTATTTAGATCAACGAGAGGAGCTAGGCGACTAAAATGGGTGAAGGAATTTTCTGATATTTTATTTTTGATAAATTTAAAATTAGAGTTAGAGTTAGTATTTTATGTAAGTCGGTGGAAAAAATAGTTTAGTGTTCAATTCAAATGATAATAGGGGTGGATCTTGGTGTCACTGTTGGCCTAATCAAAATTTTTTGAGAGGTATATTTTAAATTTTCTTAAACCTTGGTTCCCACAGGTTTCACTTACCTCTAAATGATAATAAATGTGTTTTATTACTAACATTTGATGTATATCTTTTTCACATATTCGATATTAACCGAGATATATTCAATGGACTATAATAAATATATTTTTAGGTATATTTAATTTTAAAAATAAATAATGAGACAAAATAAAAAATAAAAACAGTCCAAATTTTTACTTAATTGGACAAAAAATAGATACCAATTTAAACCTTAAAGTTAAGTTTATATAGTTAATTGAATAAATATAAGTATATAATCCATTAAAAAGAGAGATTGATGGGAGTCCACAACCCTATGCAAAGGGTGGTTGTTCATGGGATGTTGATGAGTTCTCTTTGTGGGTCTCACCCACATATTTATTATAGGTGAAATAGTTTTTGACTCGAAAAAAAATTTAAACAATGTTTGAGTCATAAAATATAAATTTGAATAATTCGAAATTTAGTAATTAGTGGATTAATTTTTAAGTTTAAGTCGAGTCTCTCAATTCTTCCTGATATATATACCACATATGAAAAAAATATGAAGAAATATATGTGTATTGTATATGCATATAGAAATCCGTTTAAATTAGAATCAGTATGTATTATAACATTGTAAATAATAACAGATAAATTTGTACAGAAACTCGAAAATTTGAATAAAAAATTAAATAAAGTTTGAGTTGTAAAATAGGACTCGTAAACTCGATTGACTAAAAAGAAATTGACTCGACTTGATCGAAGGCTCACCTATTGAGGTCGAGGCAGTGCTGCTACTGCCTCATGTTGACCACACAGATGAGCAAGAGGAGATACATAATCCTAGAGGGAACCCGCAAGCTGAGGGACATCAAACTATGAGTCAGTAGTCTTGTGATGGAGACACTCATTACCGGCAGTCACATGGTGATGACCTGCCCGATACTGATGATAGTAAGACCCGTTGAGCTGGATAATGCCACTGTTAATTGGGAGTTGTTGCAGTATTTTCGTGACAAGTAATAGGGTTTGAAGGAGCCCGTATCTACAATATTTCTGCGTGTCGTGATAAAAATCTTTGGGGGTGTGTCTGAGGAACACCCATATGATGCTGAGTTGTGGATGGAGGATCTGGAGAGACTCTTTGAGAAGATGAAGTACCCTACTAGTAAGAAATTGAGAGCTATTGTTTCACTACTGCATGGTGAAGCACAACGTTGGTGGAAGGCAGAGCGAAGATTGTTCACATATGGTCAGATGACATAGGAGACCTTTCGTCAGGCATTCCATAGTCGTTATGTGGGGGAGCAACATTTTGTAGACCGTCGTCAAGCGTTTAAAGATCTTAAGTAGGAGGACATGACAATATCTACTTTCGAGATTCGGTTCATGGAGTTAGCTCAGTATGCACCTTGGTTAATGGACACAGAAAAGGATAAATGTCGAGAGAACCTAAGGGGTCTTCGTCTTTCACTTCGAGAGAAGGTAGCTCCATTTAAAAACAAGTTGTTCAGTGATTTGGTTGATCGAGCCAAGACTGTTGTGAGAATGGAAGCACTCTTGAAAAGTCAAACAATTTAGGAAAGAGATCGAGGCAAGAAACAACTTGTTTCGAGTATTCAATATGGTTCAGTTAGCTATACCGATAAGAGGGATAGAGAGGAATCTGATCAACAGGGTAGTCAGAGATCGAGACCGGTGGTATCGACTGCTAGTGTGTGTGGTTCGACAGCTTCCCGACCTTTGCATATATGCTCTTATTGTAACACCCCTTTCCTGGCATGGTAGAGAACTGGGTCGGAGTATGTTACCAAAGAAAAATACAGTAATCGAGATAACTTTTGATCTGTAACTAATAACACGTTACGATACTATGCAATAAAGACAAGTCGGTAACTCTATGCGAAGCTATGATTGTCAATTTAGGACCCATTTTAAACTTTTACAATGTTTAGGGGAATAATATGTAATTTTAGTATTTTTAAAAGTTCTTTTCTAAAATTAGCCTTACTACCATGAAATTCAACCTGGGATGAGGGGGCATACAAATTTTCATGTCATTCTGAGTTCAACTACTCATTCAATTAGGCCAATTAACAATCACTGACCAATATGTAACTTTTCAGAAATTAACCAGAAAACCAGTTGGTAGTCAAGAAAATCGGTTGGTGACCAAGAAAACCAGTTAGTGACCAAGAAAACCAATTGGTAGTCAATCGAACAATATCCAAATTTCATAGTCACATAAATCTGTTTATTAGGTTTTTACCTTTAAGAGCCAAGTATGCAAATTTAGCCGCTTTTAGCCAACTTTAAACTAGCATATTAGGCCTTTAAGACTTATACAAAACATAGGAAATGCATACACAACAAGAGAACTAAGAGTAACAAGTTTAACTACTCTGCCACCATTTTAGGAGTTCGTAGGGGTAATATACATTTCTTAGCCTTGTAGTGACTTGCCAAAACCTTCAACTTCCCTGATCTCACCACGATAATCCTTTTAACCTGAAACGCATGAGAAGAAATGCATTAGACATATAATGTCTAGTGAGGTAGTCACAAACACTGTCAAAACGATAAAATGCATCCCAACATATGTTTTAACAATAACAATAAAATGATTTGGGTTAAGTAGATATTATAACAAATTCGTTATTATTCCTTGGAATCGAATCAAGATAGTGTATACACGAATTCCTACGCCTCGCCAAAACAATGAATGATCTAGTCCCTTCGCCTCGCCAATTGACCAATATCACAACATCCCTCTGCCTCACTATAATAAAGGTCGTAGCCCAAGAACCGTAGTCCACCCGTATGAATGAGCTCATGAAATCTATGGCTTGCCAATTGTATCCAATGTCCTTTCGAATCCAAGGTTCGGTAACATTATCAATATCAATGTTACAATAGCAATAACGATGTTCAATGCCTTCAATATCAATATTGATGATCGATATTTCAATATCAATGTTTCGATGATGTAAAACTAAGGAATTAATTTTGATATAACAAAGGATTTAAGGACTAAATTGAAAAAGAGAAAATGAATTTTTAAGTCCTCAAAACTTCCCTAAGTGTTTAAGAAAAATATACAAGTCAAGACCTAAGCTTACTCAAAATTTTCTAAGTGTTTACCAAGTCAAAACAGTGATTTTCAAGTCACCGTTTCGAAACGGCCTTTAGGTGTTTCGGAACGTTTTGAAACTGTTAACCTCTGTTTCAGAACTAGCTTTCCCGTTTCGATACGGCAGTATCGAAATGACCTCAAACATTTCGAAACGAATTTCAAACTTGGTTTCAAAATATGACCATTGCAATTTTAATAACTAATTTTTAAGAGACAGTTAAAGTGTATCGAAACGCTTTTGAGCCGTTTAGATACAGGTTTTGACAGTGGCAAAATGTTTTGAAACGGGCTTCAGTACGTTTCGGAACAGGCTCTCAGTGTATCGAAATGATCGTGTCCGTTTCGGTACTGCCTATTAATTACACCCGAACGACTATTTCTATTTTGGTCTATTTCGAAACAGGGTCGAGCGTTCCGTAACGGGTAGTTGTAACACCCCCTTCCCGGCCTAGTAGAGAACCGGGTCGGAGAGCGCTACCGAAAAACATAACGGAGATCGGAGACATAAATTTTAAACTTTTAATCAATATTTTAGTGCCAAATATGTCAATTTTATTACTAACTCAAAAGTCATTATAGCTTTAAAAACTTTATACAAACATAGGTAACATATACACAATAGTAGGGCCACAAGACTAGTATAATTACTTTAACTACTTTGCCACCATACTAGGAGTTCATAAGGACAAAACACATTACTCTTTACTTGTGGTGACTTGTCGATCCTTTGACTGCTCCGATCTCGGACTGAACACTTTGTTAGCCTGAAATGTTATGCAAATGAATGCATTAGACTTACATAGTCTAAGTGAGGTAGTCAATAACAATAAATGAACATATTATGTCATGTAGCATGCTTCCAAAAATGATCATAATGCTAATTATGCAACACCATGGCATACTTCATATTCATAACAAAGCATAATATCATATCATGAGCATAGCATGGCATAACGTATCAAACACATATTATATTGGTACCATTGGATACGCGGATTCCCTGTACACCATATCATGAATCATGAATGAGTCGTAGCCCTGAGCCGTAGCTCCATGTATCCCTTACACTTCCATCCTTTTATCTCCCACATATAGGCTGTAGCCCTGGACCGTAGTCCTCCCTTACATGGTGAGCTCGAATAATCCTATGGCATGCCAATTGTATCCAATGTCCATAAATACACAAATTCACATATATCCATAATTTTCATATCATACCAATTATCAAATGAGCCGTAGCTCCATGTGAAGTAATATATTATTTTCATATATGTACACAGACAACATATCATAGCACATCCAAATAATGCAGGGTACTTACCAGATGCAGATAAATTCATAATTAATGCAACGGGGCAGCACCGAGCCTACCCCTGACACGACTACACTCACCTTGATAGACCAGTAATTTCTTGGACTTGACGGTTGTTCCGAATCGACCTCGTGTACTACGATAGTTAATAAGAACTAATTAAAATCGATAAGACAGTATCGAATAAATACAGAGATACTAATTAAATTCGATACTGAAACTTTGACCAACTAAAGATTTGAGCTTACCCCGACGTCGGTATAGATTCGATATTACTATATCAAAAATATCGGACAACCAATCTAATACTGAACTCGAACCCACCTAATTATCGTTTCTTCACTGACTTGCGCACCAATTTCCCTATTTAGCCGTAATTGGCCAATGCCTCCCATGGACCCTTTTAAACTTCAAATTGCCGCCTCAAATATCCTCTAAATTCCCCCACGTATCCTTGTATCGTGGCATGGAATTGAAATTCAAATTCCCTTGTTTAGCCACGTGTGGCTTTGATGGCCACCTTTTTATTTGGAAAAATGTCACGCAATTGGCAATTTGCCACATTGAATTTCCTTTGTCGAATGGCCTTTGTAGTGGCAAATTTGGCTTCCACGTCTTTTTTTTTAATAATAATAATATTAATAATAATAATAATAATAATAATATACAACTAAGCCGTATATTTGATTTTAAGTACCAGATCGAACTAACCTTTAATCGAAACGAAAATATTCGATTGTTGGAACTTGACCCCGAATTTATAAATTGACCCGAATATTCTTATAAGATCGAATAACTTATAAAACTGACATAAAATACTCGGTCATCGGAACCTAATTTCGACTAGACCGGTTTTTGGGATGTGACATATTATTATTATTATTATTATTATTATTATTATTATTATTATTATTATTATTATTATTATTATTATTATTATTAATATACAACTAAGCCGTATATTTGATTTTAAGTACCAGATCGAACTAACCTTTAATCGAAACGAAAATATTCGATTGTTGGAACTTGACCCCGAATTTATAAATTGACCTGGATATTCTTATAAGATCGAATAACTTATAAAACCGACATAAAATACTCGGTCATCGGAACCTAATTTCGACTAGACCGGTTTTTGGGATGTGACAACTCTCTCCCCCTTAAAAAGAATTCGTCCTCGAATTCTTACCTGTAGCTTCAGATTGTTCATCCGTGCACTCTTCGAGATCAGAATCTTCTGGAGATGAAGAATTCACCTTTCCTAATCTTTCTGGCCAAGATCGCCTTGCACTAACACGTCGACGTTTCTCGGAAAATTTCTTAGAACAATCTCGAGCAAGATGGTCCATCTTGCTACAATCGAAACAAGCTTCGGTTCCCTTTTTACATCGTCCTATCGGATGCTTATCTTGGCAAAATCTATAAAGAAATCTTTCTTGCTTCCGCTCATTTGGTTTCTTGACTGAATCCGACATCACTTAGGAACGAGGGTACTTTAAGGAAAAATGCTTATTTCACACTCTTGAAACAGAGGTGGGTTTTGGTCTTACTATTGCTGAGGATAACTATCCATATAGAATGAAAATTTTATCTTTTTCCCACCTTTCTAAGAACCAATCACAAATTCTCTTAAGGCTTTGCAAAGCTTATCCTTTCACCTCTTCGTATTCACCTGACACTTGCACTTTCTAATAGCATTCAACATCTTAGGTGTCCAACACATAGGGTGAGTCATCATCCTCTAATTTCAAGCTATTCTTCTTGCTATTTCTTGTTCAAAATCTGGTACCTGTATCGATACACTCTGACCAGTATCGATACGGTTAAGCACAAATCCAAAATTCAGTTAAAAGCTGTTAAACTGTTACGATACTCTCATACTTGTTTCGGTACGTTTTTATAGGTCGTTTCGATACGTATCCTTTCCCGTATCGATACGCCCAGCCCATGGTTCATTCTTTCTATTCTATAGATAGGTCCCTAACTAGGCTTACTTAAACAGGATTTCTTATCAACATATATAGACATAAGGATTAAAATTCTTACCCGAAATAGTGTCAAGATCGTCTTCTGAGTCCTTGTCCTGAATATGAAATATCCGTGCAGAAGCTTTTGATTCGGTCCACTTGTTACTTTCGACGTCCCCGATCCTCCCGGCTTTCCGAAGGATCCTTAATTTGACCCCTTGCCTCGAGAAGGGTTGGTTGCCACTGGAACGGGCTTGTTAGGATTCTCTGGACAATCTCGAATGAGATGACATATCTTTCCACAGAAGAAACATGCACCGGTTTTCTTGCGACACTGTCCATCATGTCGTCGTTGACAGAAATTGCATTTAGAAACTCTCGTGTCTTGCTTCAAACCAATATTACTTTCAATAAGAGCGACATCCGATGGCAAACAAGATTCAAACTGAGAAGGTTGCGAGTATACATTTTGTCTCGGGTTGTGATGTTTCTATTTCTTAGAAGATCCCTAGAATTGTGACTCGTCTCGATTTCTCTTTTTAGACTTATTAAATTCACTAACTTTCTGAGCTCTCTTCGCTTCTTCCGTAGCTTTGACTCTATTTACGAGGTCTTGGAAATTTGTAATGCACCATGCTGTAAACATGGAGCGTAACTCATCGTTGAGTCCTTCGATAAACATCCGACATTTTTCTTTCTCTTTCTTAATAAAGTTAGCACCATATCTGCAACACTTGCAAAAATCGTGGATATAATGTTCAATCGGTCGTCCTCCTTACTTAAGATGAAGGAAGATATTTCGCCTTTCGGCAAGGTAGAATCCACTTATGTACTTATTACGGAACTCTTTCAAGAAGAATTTCAAATTCACGGTTTCCTTGGAGACGGTAAGGACAATAGTCTCCCACCACTGTAAGGCTTCATTAGCAAGCAACGCAAGAGCGCATTCAAGCTTATGTTCATCCAAACATCTTAATTGCTTATCCAAAATCCTTAAAGTATTGTCTAAACAATACTCGGCTATTTCAGGATTATCTTCGTCCCGACCAGTAAAGGTGTAAGCTCGGTATTGCGATAACTTATCGATTGGGGCTCGAAGAGGTTGCGCAACAGGTGGCGTAGGTTGCATGACTTGACTAGTCTTTAACACATTCATAAATTGCTGAAACATATCAGCCATGTTCTGATAACATTCTGCCTGAGCTGTAGGAGCTTCAGGCTCTACACCTCGAACAGGAGGGTTCTAAGGATTCGAAGGATTTCCTCCTTGAACTTCCTCGACATGAGTCGAGGAGTTAACAACAGACTCGTTATTACAAGCTTCGTTAGTTCGAGACACATATATATATTACAAAAGAGATCGGATCAGTTGACAAGTCACAATACTTAACAGATTAACTCCTAGGTGGCAAAGTAATTTAACACACAATACAAACATACTTAAGTTTAGTCCAGAATCGACTAAACTCTAGCTCTGATACCACAAATGTAACACCCCCTTCCCGGACTAGTAGAGAACCGGGTCGGAGAGCGCTACTGAAAAACATAACGGAGATCGGAGACATAAATTTTAAATTTTTAATCAATATTTTAGTGCCAAATATGTCAATTTTATTACTAACTCAAAAGTCATTATAGCTTTAAAAATTTTATACAAACATAGGTAACATATACACAATAGTAGGGCCACAAGACTAGTATAATTACTTTAACTACTTTGCCACCATACTAGGAGTTCATAAGGACAAAACACATTACTCTTTACTTGTGGTGACTTGCCGATCCTTTGACTGCTCCGATCTCGGACTGAACACTTTGTTAGCCTGAAATGTTATGCAAATGAATGCATTAGACTTACATAGTCTAAGTGAGGTAGTCAATAACAATAAATGAACATATTATGTCATGTAGCATGCTTCCAAAAATGATCATAATGCTAATTATGCAACACCATGGCATACTTCATATTCATAACAAAGCATAATATCATATCATGAGCATAGCATGGCATAACGTATCAAACACATATTATATTGGTACCATTGGATACGCGGATTCCTTGTACACCATATCATGAATCATGAATGAGTCGTAGCCCTGAGCCGTAGCTCCATGTATCCCTTACACTTCCATCCTTTTATCTCCCACATATAGGCCGTAGCCCTGGACCGTAGTCCTCCCTTACATGGTGAGCTCGAATAATCCTATGGCATGCCAATTGTATCCAATGTCCATAAATACACAAATTCACATATATCCATAATTTTCATATCATACCAATTATCAAATGAGCCGTAGCTCCATGTCAAGTAATATATTATTTTCATATATGTACACAGACAACATATCATAGCACATCCAAATAATGCAGGGTACTTACCAGATGCAGATAAATTCATAATTAATGCAACGGGGCAGCACCGAGCCTACCCCTGACACGACTACACTCACCTTGACAGACCGATATTTTCTTAGACTTGACGGTTGTTCCGAATCGACCTCGTGTACTACGATAGTTAATAAGAACTAATTAAAATCGATAAGACAGTATCGAATAAATACAGAGATACTAATTAAATTTGATACCGAAACTTTGACCAACTAAAGATTTGAGCTTACCCCGACGTCGGCATAGATTCGATATTACTATATCGAAAATATCGAACAACCAATCTAATACTGAACTCGAACCCACCTAATTATCGTTTCTTCACTGACTTGCGCATCAATTTCCCTATTTAGCCGTAATTGGCCAATGCCTCCCATGGACCCTTTTATACATCAAATTGCCGCCTCAAATATCCTCTAAATTCCCCCACGTATCCTTGTATCGTGGCATGGAATTGGAATTCAAATTCCCTTGTTTAGCCACGTGTGGCTTTGATGGCCACCTTTTTATTTGGAAAAATGCCACGCAATTGGCAATTTGCCACATTGAATTTCCTTTGCCGAATGGCCTTTGTAGTGGCAAATTTGGCTGCCACGTCTTTTTTTTAATAATAAAAATAATAATAATAATAATAATAATAATAATAATAATAATAATAATAATAATATACAACTAAGCCGTATATTTGATTTTAAGTACCAGATCGAACTAACCTTTAATCGAAACGAAAATATTCAATTGTTGGAACTTGACCCCGAATTTATAAATTGACCCGAATATTCTTATAAGATCGAATAACTTATAAAACCGACATAAAATACTCGGTCATCGGAACCTAATTTCGACTAGACCGGTTTTTGGCTTAAATTGATTCTACGATCCACTCAACAATTGGTATCAGAGCCTACCTCTTTGAAGCATTAACAACCACAAGAGGAGCTCCCAGGAGAGTGTGATCTATTCCAAAGACAAGCCATGGCATCTACTTCAACCTCCAACCTTTATGAGTCACAATCAACCACTAAACCACCCTTCTTCAATGGGAACAACTACCCATATTGGAAGAATCGGATGCGTCTCTTCATCAAGTCAGCGAATTACATGGTTTGGGATGTAGTGGAAGAAGGTCCCTACATTCCGGCTAGAAGAACTGATGAAGGAAGACTAGTTCCGAAAGTAAAGTCGCAGATGATCGAGGAAGAGAGACGAAAGATGCAAGTCAATGATAAAGCTCTACATATCATATTTTTTGCACTTGGTCCAGATATCTACTCAAAGGTTTCATCTATCGAAAGCGCGAAAGAAGTGTGGGACACTTTGGAGACGACTTATGAAGACACTAGCGATGTAAAAGAGACAAGGATTGAGTTGCTAAATTTGAGCTATGAGAATTTTAAGATGGACCTCGATGAAAGTGTCTCAAAGATGTTTGATCGGTTTTCAATCATCGTCAACAGCCTTAAAGGATTCAGTGAAGTAATTCCTGAAGATAAGCTAGTGAGGAAGCTTCTATACTCTCTCTCGGAGTCTTGGGATGGTAAGAGGACGACCATCACTGAAGCAAAGAATTTGAAGACTTTGAAGCTTGATGAGCTTGTTGGGTCTCTTCTTACACACGAGATCATGAAGCAAGGAAGAGAGGAAGAGAAGAAGAATGAGCTAGGAGTTGCTCTCAAAGCCTCTATACAAGATGATAGTTCTTCTAGTGAGGAGGAAGATTTTGAGGAATTGACTATGATAGCCAAACGATTCTCACGGTTCATGAAGTCCAACCGAGGGAGAAAATTTGAAAGAAAGATGGACTTCAAGAATAAAGGCAAAGAAGAAGAAAGGGATCCGATCATTTGCTTTGAGTGCAAGAAGCCAAGTCACATACGTTTCGATTTCCCTCAACTCAAGAAGAAGAGCTTTGAGAAGAAGAAGAAGCTCAAAGCCAAGCATGCTACTTGGAGTGATGAGGAGTCATCCGAGGATGAGGAACATGAAGTGGCCAACCTTTGCCTCATGGCTCTTGAGGAGGATTCAATGGTAACCTCTAACTCATCTTGTGTTGATTTTACTTTTGATGAATTGCATGATGCATATGATGAGTTACAAGAGGTATATGATGACTTAGTTGAAACTTATAAGGAGTCAATTTTGAGGAACAAAAAAAATATTTCCGATTTAAAAACTCAAAATGAATTTCTTTCAAAAACTAACTTGGAATTGGAAAAGAAGGTTTTGTAGTTAGTAAATCTTTCTAATGATCTTAAAAAGAAAAACCTTGATCTTGAAAAACTTCTTTCCGATTTTCAAGATTATCACACAAAGAAAGTGGATAATCTTAAAACATCTATTACTATTGGAAAAAACCATTTTGAAAAGAGAAATTCTTCTAAATCCCAATATGTAAAAAGAAAAACTTGTGTTCCTAAACAAAGAAATTTTTCTAAGCAATCTAGAGGTAAAAGGATTAAGAGTGTTTGGGTTCCTAAGGAACTCATTATTTCTAACAACACGAATGCTATTGCTTCTTGGATTCCTAAGGGAACCAAGGTTTTGAGGGCTAACACACATGGACCCAAAATGATTTGGGTACCAAAAACCAAAGCTTAATTTATTTGTTTGTAGGGGGAGCATTGCTACAAGGCCAAAGCACAAAGTCAAAATTCGTGGTACCTTGATAGTGGATGCTTGAGGCACATGACCGGAGACAAGAGTCGATTCATGGAATTAAAGCCAAAAAGTGGAGGAGTAGTGACATTTGGTGACAACTCCAAAGGCCACATTGAAGGTATTGGCTCCATAGGTACACTCTTCCATACTCATTGAAAATGTGTTGTATGTCAATGGTCTAAAACATAATTTGTTGAGCATAAGTCAACTTTGTGATAAAGGATTTAATGTCATGTTTGATAAAAATGGGTGTAGAATAGTTGACATTGAATCTAATAAAACTATGCTCATTGGTCATCGCATAGGCAATATATATGGTGCATCTAAATGACATTCATACATCTCATGCATGCTTAGTTTCTTAAAATGAAAATGATGCATGGTTGTGGCATTGGAAACTAGGACATACTAGAATTAGTGTTTTGGAAAAATTAGTTTCCCTTAATCTAGTTAGAGGCCTACCTAATGTCACGCCCCGCCAAAGTGCACCAGGACCGACTGAGGAGTGCCCCCTAGGTGCACTCGGGCCAACCAAGGCAAAATGAAGAGCCTTGGACGTTCTAAGGCCAAGCATGAACCAAAGAAGGATCTAGAACGGCCTAGAGAGGCCCACAACCCTCTTAAGACGTCCCTACATGAATCTAGAAGGTTCCAGGAGGTCCTACACAAGTCTAGAACGATCCGGGAGGCTCTCCAAAGGTCTAGAGATGCCTAGAATGCCCTGGAAGATTCTAGAACACTCTAGAAGGTTATCAAAGGTTCTAGAACATTCTAGAAGGACCAGAACATCCTGAAAGCATCTAGAACATTCTAGAAGGATCTAGAATGTTATAGAAGATCCTGGAAGACTATGGAAGAATCGGGACTACTCTAGAGATGTCTGGAACATTCTAGAAACCTATAGAAATGTGTAGATCTATAGGAGTTATCTAGAATACTTTAGGTCCTTAGAGATATATGTAGAGTCCTATAGAAATCTCTAGAATAGTTTAGATCCCTTAGATATTTTGGGAGGCAAACTCCTATCCGTTGGATCAAATCGATCCTAACCGTCCGTTGAGGAGGTTGCTGCCTATAAATAGGGCTACCTCCCTCATTTGTAAATAACCTAAGAAGTCATCTTGTAAAGCTCTCTTGTAAAGCTTCCGTTGCTTAATACAAGGTCCTTTCTTTGTAAACTCGTTTGCTCCTTGTGTTTGCCATAGCGTTGCGACATTAAGGCTGACTAGCATCGAGCCGAGAGTGCTAGTGCCGCACGGATTTGAGCTTGAAGAATTAAGTCCGTGACAGTTGGTATTAGAGCAAGTTCCGATCGCTCGGGAACATGGCCAAGACCGCCAAAACCCAAGTTGCTAGCCCGTCCGAGACCGAGGTCACGCATGACCAAGGTGGGCAAGAAGTAAAGGCTGACCTTGCCGAGACAAGGCCTCGTGCCAAATCCAAAGACATACTCTCTAGCTTGGAGTCGCGCCTGACTCGCGTGGAGGAAGGCATATCAGGTATGGGTACCCAAGTGGACGACCTTCATGAGCGGATTGAAGGCCTTGAGGCGGAGGATGCCGAGATCCACACAACTGTGAGAGCAATGAAGATCAAGCTAGAGGAGTCCCTGCGCGCGGAAATGGGTGAAGTACGCGACGCACTCTTGGGAGAGCTCACAAAGGTACGTGAGTCTTTTCAACGTGAACTTGACAACATGCATTCCCAACTAGAAGCATTGCAAGGCGACCTTGCCTTGTGTAAACGTGCTATGGCAGCCGGGCCAAGCACCACCGTGGAGGCTAGGAGGGTCGAGGTGCCCAAGCCTCAATCGTTTTCGGGGTCACGCAACGCCAAAGAAGTAGACAACTTCTTGTATGGCTTGGAGCAATACTTAGAAGCCTTTTGCATCAGGGAGGATGCCTCTAAGGTCCAGACCTCGACCTTATACCTCACCGACACCGCAATGCTTTGTTGGAGGAGGAGGCGTCTTGACATTGAGAAAGGTACGTGCACCATCTCTACCTTGCTGATTTTAAAAAGGAGCTTAAACGGCAATTCTATCTGAAGAATGCCGAGGAAGAAGCAAGGGCACGACTACGAAGGCTCAAGAAAACGGGGAACATCCAAGACTATGTCAAGGAGTTCACAAGCTTGGTGCTCGAAATCCCTGACCTCTCCGACAAAGATTCACTCTTTAACTTTGTCGATGGACTCCAACCGTGGGCCAAGACTGAGTAAGGCGTCGTGGGGTGCAAAACCTTGCCGATGCCATCGCCATGGCCGAGAGCCTCATTGACTACTCAAGCCACAAGGAGTCCACCCCCAGGCCAAAGGATGACAAGGAGGGCCATACCAAAGGCGGGGGAGAGAGGAGCCATCACAAAGAGAGTCGCAAGGACGAGGACACACCGAAGCACAAGGGCTCGTCCTCATGGAGGGACAAAGACCGGGGTAGGTATAAAGACTCTCAAGGTGCCAAGAAATCACCCCCTAGCAATTGCTTCATCTGCGATGGCGATCATTGGGTTCGGGAGTGCCCTCAACGCCAAGCACTCAGTTCGCTCCTAGCCAGGCATCAAGAGGGAAGTGATGCCGATGAAGGTAGTGATGCCGAAGGTGCACAAATAGGATCCATGCAACTCATCTTAGCACTTCAATCAGTGGGGGACACCAAAAGGAACGAGGGAAGTTCCACCCCCAAGGGACAAGACACCGAGGGACTTAAGCCAGGGTCAAGGCTTGACGTGGAGCACAAGGACGACCCATCATCTCCGAAGGCCGAGGGTAAGGCCAAGTCACCGACCAAGCTTGCACGGGGTAAGCAAGGTGGCGTCACTAAGGTTAAGTCCACGAGAAGGAATCGTGGCAATGAAAATGCTAAGTCCGCACCAAAGGCTAGCACGAGGGTGAAGTGCTACCTATGTGAAGGACCTCATGTGATGAGGTCGTGTCTGATACGAAAGCGTCTTGTTGCCTTCATCAAAGGGGTTGATGGTAAGGCACAACTAGATACGATCGCCCAAGATCAAGCTGCCAAGCCGAGGGTGAAGACAAGGAAAGCTAGGAGCCGAGGGAGGCACACCAGCAACACCCCAGCAGCTCGACCGAGGCGCGACGAGGGCGTCGCGAGATCGGGTGGGGGAGGATGTCACGCCCCGCCAAAGTGCACCAGGACCGACCGAGGAGTGCCCCCTAGGTGCACTCGGGCCAACCAAGGCAAAATGAAGAGCCTTGGACGTTCTAAGGCCAAGCATGAACCAAAGAAGGATCTAGAACGGCCTAGAGAGGCCCACAACCCTCTTAAGACGTCCCTACATGAATCTAGAAGGTTCCAGGAGGTCCTACACAAGTCTAGAACGATCCGGGAGGCTCTCCAAAGGTCTAGAGATGCCTAGAACGCCCTGGAAGATTCTAGAACACTCTAGAAGGTTCTCAAAGGTTCTAGAACATTCTAGAAGGACCCAGAACATCCTGGAAGCATCTAGAACATTCTAGAAGGATCTAGAATGTTATAGAAGATCCTGGAAGACTATGGAAGAATCGGGACTACTCTAGAGATGTCTGGAACATTCTAGAAACCTATAGAAATATGTAGATCTATAGGAGTTATCTAGAATACTTTAGGTCCTTAGAGATATAAGTAGAGTCCTATAGAAATCTCTAGAATAGTTTAGATCCCTTAGATATTTTTGGAGGCAAACTCCTATCCGTTGGATCAAATCGATCCTAACCGTCCGTTGAGGAGGTTGGTGCCTATAAATAGGGCTACCTCCCTCATTTGTAAATAACCTAAGAAGTCATCTTGTAAAGCTCTCTTGTAAAGCTTCTGTTGCTTAATACAAGGTAATTTCCTTGTAAACTCGTTTGCTCCCTGTGTTTGCCATAGCGTTGCGACATTAAGGCTGACTAGCATCGTGCCGAGAGTGCTAGTGCCGCACAGATTTGAGCTTGAAGAATTAAGTCCGTGACACTAAGCTCAAGTTCTCATTAGATAAAATTTGTGATGCATGTGCTAAAGGTAAACAACATAGAGCCTCATTTAAGTCCATTAATGATGTTTCTACAAGTAGGTGTTTGCAATTAATTCATATGGATCTATTTGGGCCAATTAGGACTACTAGCTTGGGTGGAAAATCATATGCTTTTGTGATTGTTGATGATTACTCTAGATATACTTGGTTTCTCTTTTTAAGCACCAAGGATAAGGCTTTAGAAAACTTCATCAAATTTTAAAAAATAACCCAAAATGATCTTGAACTTAAAATTTCACATATTAGAAGTGATCATGGAACTAAATTTCAAAATATGGGTTTTGATGAGTTTTGTAATGAAAATGGGATTAGCCATAATTTTTCGGCTCCTCGAACTCCTCAACAAAATGGGGTAGTTGAGAGGAAAAATAGAACTTTAGAAGAAATAGCTAGGACTATGCTTTGTGAAAACAATTTACCTAAGTATTTTTGGGCGGAAGCCACTAACACCGCTTGCTATATTATTAACCGAGTAATGATTAGGCCTATTTTAAAGAAAACTCCTTATGAGATTTTAAAATCTAAAAAGCCTAACATTAGTTATTTTCATCCTTTTGGTTGCAAGTGTTTTGTTTTAAATAATGGAAAAGACAATTTAGGTAAATTTGATGCAAAAAGTGATAAAGCTATTTTTCTAGGTTACTCTTTAAACTCTAAAGCCTATAATGTGTTTAATAAAAGAACTTTAGTTGTAGATGAATCTATTCATGTGGTTTTCGATAATAGCCTCCTTTTGAGGAAGGATTCTTGTGATGATGATGATGTAGGGATCATTGAAGCTAATGATGGTGGAAAATCATCAAAGGTGAATGAGATTTCAACTAAAGAGGAAGAAGCACAAGAACCGCCTCTAGAAGCATTGCAAGACATGTCTCTTGAGGAAAAGGAAGTGAGCTACCCAAGGGAGTACAACTATGTCAAAGGTGGTGAAATCTTGGGTGATCCATCCAAGGGGGTAACTACTCGCTCTTATCTTAAAATACTTAATCATGTTGCATTTATCTCATGCATTGAGCCTAAGAATGTTAAAGAAGCATTAAAAGATGAGTTTTGGATTATGGCCATGCAAGATAAGTTAAATTAATTTTAGAGAAGTAAAGTGTGGACATTAGTTGATAGGCTTAGAAATAATAGGAACTAAATGGGTCTTTAGAAACAAACTAGATGAGCGTGGTAAAATAATGAGAAACAAGGCTAGGCTTGTTGCTCAAGGTTACACTCAAGAAGAGAGAATTGATTTTGATGAAACTTATGCACATGTAGCTAGAATGGAAGCCATTAGGATGCTACTTGCATTTGCATGTTTTCATGATTTCAAGCCTTTTCAAATGGATGTCAAAAGTGCGTTTTTAAATGGGTTTATAAACGAAGAAGTGTATGTGGAACAACCACTGGGTTTTGAAGATCCAATTTTTCCAAAACATGTTTTTAAATTGTCAAAAGCTTTGTATGGTTTAAAACAAGCTCCTAGAGCTTGGTATGAAAGACTTTCAAGTTTTCTAGTTGGAAAAGGTTTTGAGAAAGGAAAGGTGGACACAACACTTTTTATTAAAAACAATGACAAAAATATATTAGTAGTTCAAATTTATGTTGATGATATTATATTTGGTTCTACTAATGAATTGCTTTGCCAAGATTTTTCTAAGTTGATGCAAGGTGAATTTGAAATGAGCATGATGAGGGAGTTCTCATTCTTTTTGGGACTCCAAATCAAACAAATGAAGGATGACATCTTCATCAATCAAGCTAAGTACATCAAGGATATGCTCAAGAAGTTTGGCTTGGAGCATGCAAAGCCTCAAGCTACACCAATGAGCTCATCTACAAAACTTGTCAAAGATGAATGAGGTAAGTGTGTTGACTCAAAGCTTTATCGCTCTATGATTGGATCATTGTTTTACCTTACCGCAAGTAAGCCGGATATATTGTTTAGTGTTTGCTTGTGTGCTAGGTTTCAAGCTAGTCCTAGAGAGTCTCACCTTATAGCCGTTAAAAGGATCTTTAGGTACCTTAGAGATACTCCTTGTTTAGGTCATTGGTACCCTAGAGACTTAACTTTTAACCTTCATGCTTATTCGGAAGCGGATTACGGGGGTTGCAAAAGAGATAGGAAAAGTACTTCCGGCACTTGCCAATTCCTAGGTAGTATGCTCATATCTTGGTTCTCTAAGAAACAAAATAGTGTAGCTTTATCTACCACTGAAGCCGAGTACATATCCTTAGGTAGTTGTTGTGCTCAAGTCCTTTGGATGAAACAAAAACTCTTATACTATGGTATTAAGGTTGACATCATACCCCTTAAGTGTGATAACACTAGTGCTATATGCCTAACCAAAAATCCCATCCAACACTCTAGAACCAAACACATAGAAATAAGACATCATTTCATTAGAGATCATGTCCTTAGGGAAGATGTTGTTTTAGAGTTCGTAGACACCTTAAATCAATTAGCGGACATCTTTACCAAACCTCTAGATAAGGAGCGTTTTTGTTGGGTTTTATGGTGCTCGATTCCTTCAACCGTTCTTGCTCACCAAGTGTGGAGAAGTTGGATAATTGGGTGTTTTAGTGGGAGATGAAAATTGGACAATAAGACACAAGGAATTATAGTGGTTCAACCTTCTAACCAAGGTCTACATCCACTACCTTAGCTCCCCACTAAGGATTTCAACAAATTCACTCTAGAATTTCATCCCCTTTTCTCAGCTTAAGAGGAAATCGTTACAACGATTAAGCTAACCACCCTTAGCTTAATCAAACACTC
The DNA here is from genome assembly GCA_958450335.1 of Hibiscus tridactylites. Taxonomy (NCBI): domain Eukaryota; kingdom Viridiplantae; phylum Streptophyta; class Magnoliopsida; order Malvales; family Malvaceae; genus Hibiscus; species Hibiscus tridactylites. The sequence goes on along the minus strand of OY288273.1, from coordinate 59,071,892 downwards.
TCTTAGAAGTGAAATTCTTAAGCAAACTTGAAATCCCTCTAATAGGTATTTGTTTTCACTATAAATCTCTCACCCAAAACCTAAACACTTGAGCAAATATAACAATGTTAAGCTCACTAGTGTTGTCTAAGCAAGGAATTTACAATTAAAGCTCTAGACATAATTTGTCATCATAGTGTTGTAACAATTGAAGCATTAGCCTTATCTTGATGCATGTAGGTCCCTTTTATACTCCTAATTGAGTTTGTAGCCGTTACTAGCCGTTTATGGTGCTCGATTCCTTCAACCGTTCTTGCTCACCAAGTGTGGAGAAGTTGAATAATTGGGTGTTTTAGTGGGAGGTGAAAATTGGACAATAAGACACAAGGATTTATAGTGGTTCAACCTTCTAACCAAGGTCTACATCCACTACCTTAGCTCCCCACTAAGGATTTCAACAAATTCACTCTAGAATTTCGCCCCCTTTTCTCGGCTTAGGAGGAAACCGTTACAACGATTAAGCTAACTACCCTTAGCTTAATCAAACACTCTCTTACAAGAGAAATTCTTAAGCAAACTTGAAATCCCTCTAATAGGTATTTGTTTGCACTATAAAGCTCTCACCCAAAACCTAAACACTTGAGCAAATATAACAATGTTAAGCTCACTAGTATTGTCTAAGCAAGGAATTTACAATTAAAGCTCTAGACATAATTTGTCATCATAGTGTTGTAACAATTGAAGCATTAGCCTTCTCTTGAAGCTTGGAGGTCCCTTTTATAATTCTAGTTGGGTTTGTAGCCGTTAATAGTCGTCAGAGTTGAATTGGAGCCGTTGGAGACTTTAATTCCCACCATAAATGTAGTTCTGCAGCCTACCGTATCGGTACTCGAGGAGGCATATCGATACCTGTCTCACAAAAATAAATAGCCATTGTAAAAATATCAGAGAGGTGTATCGATACGCGTACATGTGTATCGGTACGTGTCAGGGAAGCGTATCAATACGGGGAATACCGTATCAATGCAATTTTGTCAACACAACTCACTAGAGGATATCGTATCGATACGTGCTATAGCGTATCGATACTCTATTTAAAATTCAGTTACCAACCAACTACCAAGCTAATGGTCAAAATATTTAAAGCTCCGATTTAAAAATATTTTTAAAGTGTATTGATACAGGTGAGATCGTATCGATACTTGATTCAAACTCCTTGGGATTTTATAAAGATAGTGTATCGATACAGATGGAATATGTTTCAATACCCTGTATCGATACGGTAAGGAGCGTATCGATACGTTTGTCTCCAGTAGCCAAGTTTCTAAAAAAGGTATCGATACCCTTAGGGGCGTATCGATACTCATAGACGTTTTTGAGCAGTTTGGCCTTGGAACACTTAGAAAAAGTTTAGGAGTTTGAGTTTTTCAAACTAGAGCAAAGCTTTGATGATTTGAAACCTTTTAGGGGACTTAAAAATTTATTTAGAGATTTCAATTTGGTCCTTAAAACACTTTGTTATATGAAAATCAAACATAGATTTTACAATCTCCCCCTTTTTGATATAATAAAACCAAAGCTTAAAATTTTTAAGTCTTTTGAAAAACTCTGGGAAACAACTCCCCCTTAATGTTAGTTAGGTAAATTTTAAGATAAGAGTTTAAGTGAGCTTGTGAACTTCCCTCTTCCCCTTTTTGTTAGATAAAAAAAATTAAATGACTTTAAGTTCAAAATAACTTAGGAGGTTAAAAGTAATTGACACAAATAAGAATTTTGGTTTTAAAATGCCCCCTACTCAAAGCATCATCAAAATATGTTAGTCCAACACATGATAATCTAGTTGAATTAAAAGAAAATAAATTGAATTAAACAAATAAAAACAACTAGATTTTACCAACACTTGAACTCCAAGGGAGGATGTGAAGCCTTCCTTCTTCAAGTGTTCTTCCTTGTGTGCATAGAGCTCCCCCTAAAAAATTGGACTTGTTGAACATCTCTATCACACTTAATCAAGACAATCATACAATTTTGGTATCTAAATTGCTTTGGATCCATAAACGTTAGTGCACAAAATTTAGTCCCCTTAGGAATCTATTTTTCAATTTCATCCTTTTTATGTGAAGTGATTAGTTCTTTTGGAACCCGAACACTTCTAAAACATTTCCATTAAAAAATCTAGGGGCACTAGATTGTCTTTGGTAAAATTTTGATTTTCCAAAATCATTTTTCTTTTCTAGTTCCATGGAAATCAAAATCTTTTCTTTCTTAAGATCATCAACTTCTTTTTGATGATCTTTTTCCATTGTTTGAAGCAAGTTTTGTTAACTAGAAACTTGTTGCTCAAAATTCTTCATTTTTGCTTCAAACTCAAAATTGGTTTTCAAAAGCAAATCATTTTCGTTTTTCAACTTTGAAATCAACTTTTTGTTTTTTGAAAATGAAGCCTTGAATTCGAAAACCAGCTCATCATAGGCTTCTTGTAACTCATCAAAAGTATAAGAATTTGAAATAGATGAGTTAGAAATTACCTCTCCCTCACTGAGGGCCATCAAGCATAGGTGGGCTACCTCATCATCGGTGGAGTCTTCATCACTCCATGTGGCCACATATGCTTTCTTTGAAGATGATCCCTTCTTGTTGGACTTGTGGGATTTCTTCATCTTCTTCTTCGATTCATGATAGCATCTTTCCATTTCATTCTTCATGAACCGGGTGAATTTCTTGAAGAGATAGGCCATCTCTTCGTCTTCACTTTCATTCTCACTTGATTCAACATGTCAGCATTTGGAGGATTTAAGTAAGAGTAAAAACACTCTCGTTGATGCCTAGGTCTTTGACTTTCTTCTCCCCCATCTTCTTTATCTCTTCCTTTTTCTTCTCCTCTTCTCTTCCTTTCTTCATGATTTCGTGTGTGAGGAGAGATCCCATTAGTTCATCGAGCTTTAAGGATTTGAGATCTTTAACTTCGATGATGGTTGTCTTCTTTGAGTCCCAAGACTCGTGAAGAGAGTAGATGAGTTTGCGGATAAGTTTGTCTTCCAGAATGATTTCTCCATACCTTTTGAGTCCATTAGTGATGATGGAGAATCTTTCAAACATCTTCGTAATTTCCTACTCTAGGTTGAGGAGCCTGAACTTGGTCTCCTTTACTTCGTTTGTCCCCTCGTATGTAACTTCAAGCTTGTCCTATGCCTCCTTGGCATCTTCAGAAGAAGACTTCTTCTCGTAGATGTTTGGGCTCAATGCACAAAAGATGATGCGCAAGTCTTTGCAATTAAGCTCCATCTTCTTGCGATCAACCGCACTCCAATCTGCCTTCTGTAAAGTGTACAAAAGTCCTATATTTCATGCACATTCCAACTCTTATTATTACTGTTTTTAAGCACATTTTAGACATAAGTAGGTGCATGCATAACAATTTACAGTATTTCTAGTTTTGCCTTGCTTTTATGAGTTATTATTTATTTGGTGAACAAGAGATACTTTTTAGTGTATTCTTGTATGTAGGTACTAACAGATGAAAGAGGGAACCGAGGAGCTGAGGGCACAAGGCTGAGGAAGCTTACCTAGGAGCTGTACTGAAGCAGTTCCAGCTGAAGACAAATTGCTGCCAAATACCTGCCGAGCAGAGTTGCTGCCGACCTAGCTGCCCACGACAGCTGACTATGGAAGTTGGAAGAACCGGAGCACGATTTGTAGAGCTAAAACTCCTAAATATATTGTCGGCGTTCATGTGACTTTCCGACGTCTATAGCAGCGACCAGGGCTGCCGGAGCAAAAATCTCAAGATTACTTGCAGGCTAAGGCAAACGAGAAAGAGTCCATATTCCACGCAAAGAAGTCGACATTTAAAGTCATATTTAAGAAGGAAAGCTACTTTAGAGGACTTCTGTTGAGATTTTAAGGGCTCGATTCGATCAACCGTTCTTGCTCGCCAAGTGTGGAGAAGTTGGATAATTGGGTGTTTTAGTGGGAGGTGAAAATTAGGCAATTTGACACAAGGATTTATAGTGGTTCAACCTTCTAACCAAGGTCTACATCCACTACCTTAGCTCCCCACTAAGGATTTCCAACAAATTCACTAAGAATTTCGTCCCCTTTTCTAGGATTAGGAGGAAACCGTTACAACCCTTAAAGCTTTCTACCCAAAGCTTGAAGGAACACTCTCTTTACAAAGAAAGACTTAGCAAACTAGAAATCCCTCTAAAAGGTGTTTGTTTGCAATTCTAAGCACTCACCCAAAACCTAAACACTTGAGCAAATTTAACAATGTAAGCTCACAAGTGTTGTCTAAGCAAGAAATGAACAATTAAAGCTCTAGACAAATTTTGACATCATAATGTTGTAACAATTGAAGCATAAAAACATTACAAGATGCTTGGAGGTCCCTTTTATACTCCCAATTGAGTTTGTAGCTGTTGCTAGCCGTTGGGGATGATTTGGAGCCGTTGAGGACTTTATTTCCCTTCATTAATGCTGTTCTGCAGCAATCCGTATCGATACGCGTGGAACCGTATCGGTACGACCTTCATTAGAAACTAGCCGTTGGGCTCTTGCTAGCCTGGGCGTATCGATACGCTTGAGGGCGTATCGGTACGGGTTCATTTTTAAATGGCCGTTGGGAAATAGCCGTTGGGGTAGTTGAAAGGGGATCGGTATGCTTACCTGGCGTATCGAAACGATCCCGATCCGTATCGAAACGGTTAAGCCTGTTTCGATACGGGTTTTGGTAGTGACCAAACTTGGGCAAAAAGGTATCAGCACGGGTACAATCGTATCGATACGGGTAGCCTGAAAAGTCAAGTTTGGTTGTTTTAAATCATGAAAAGCTTTGCCAAAAACCTTTTAAAATTCCCAAAACATAGATTCAAGTTGTTTGGACTTAAGACAAAGTTTTAAATTCTTTTCAAATTAGTCCAAAACATTTTTCAATTATTATATCAAAACATTAGTTTTACAATCTCCCCCTTTTTGATATAATAAAACTAATCTTGAAAAATTGTTTTGGATTCTCCCCCTTTAACTTTAAAAATGTGAATAAGAGATTAAATATATGAAATCAAATAAAGCTCCCTTTTATTCGTTTGAAAATTCAATTTTTCAAACCATTTCTCCCCCTTTTTGTTATATCAAAAAGAATTTAAAATATTAAGTTTCAAAATAACAATAGAGGTAAGGAAAAATTGACACACTTAAAATTTTGGTTTAAAAATGGCTCCCCCTTACTCAAAGCATCATAAGAATGTTAGTTCAACATATATGATTAACTAGTTGACTTAAAAGAAAATTAATTAAATAAAAGCAAAAGAAACTAGATTTTACCACACTTGAACTCAAGGGAGGATGTGAAGCCTTCCTTCTTCAAGTGTTCTTCCTATGTGTGCATGGAGCTCCCCCTCAATGTTTGACTTGTTGACCACTCTCCATTACACCTAACAAAAGACAATCAAGTAATTTTTGGTATCCAAATTGCTTTGGATCCATAGACATTAGTAGCACAAAATTTAGTCCCCTTAGTAATCCATTTTTCAATTTCATCCCTTTTAGTTGAAGCGGTTAGTCCTTTTGGGACCCAAACACTTCTAAGACATTTTCCATTCACAAATCTAGGGGCACTAGATTGTCTTACATAAAAATTTGATTTTCCAAAATTATTTTTCTTTTCAAGTTCATTGAAAATCAAATCTTTTTCATTTTGAACTTTAAGAAGCAAATTTTGTAAATCAAGACATTTTTGTTCAAAATCTTTCAATTTTGCTTCAAGTTCAAGATTTGTTTTGGAAAGTAAATCATTTTCAATTTTTATTTTTGAAATCAACTTTTTGTTCTTGGAAAATGATGCCTTGAATTCCAAAAGCAAATCATCATAGGCATCTTGTAACTCATCAAATGTATAAGAACTTGAAATAGATGAGTTAGAAGTTACCTCCCCCTCATTGAGGGCCATCAAGCATAGGTGGGCTACTTCATCATCGGTGGAGTCTTCATCACTCCATGTGGCCACATATGCTTGTTTTGAAGATGAACCCTTCTTTTTGGATTTGTGGGAGTCCTTCATCTTCTTCATCGATTCATGCTTGGATTTTTCAATTTTTCTCTTCATGAACCGGGCAAATTTGTTGAAGAGATAGGCCATCTCTTCATCTTCACTTTCCTCCTCACTTGAATCTACATGATGACATGTGGAGGATTTGAGAGCTATGTCACTAGCATTGATGCCTAGCTCCATGATCTTCTTCTTCCCCATCGCTCTAATCTCTTCCTTCTTCTTCTCCTCTTCTTTGTTTTTCTTCATTATTTGGTGAGTGAGAAGAGACCCCATGAGTTCATCAAGCTTCAAGGTTTTGAGATTCTTGGCTTCGATGATGGCGGTCCTCTTTGAGTCCCATGACTCGGGAAGGGAGTAGATGAGCTTTCGGACAAGCTTCTCTTTCGAGATGGCTTCTCCATAACCTTTAAGACCATTGGTGACCGGATCCATCTTAAAGTTCTCATACTCTAAGGTTAGGAGTCCAATCTTGGTTTCCTTGACTTCATCGGTTCCCTCGTATGTGACTTCAAGCTTGTCCCATACCTCCTTGGCACTCTTACAAGAAGACATCTTCTCATAGATGGTTGGGCCAAAAGCACAAAAGAGCATGTGCAAGGCTTTGCAATTTAGCTCCATCTTCTTGCGATCGTCGGCACTCCATTCCGCTTTGCTTCCTTGAGGCACGAACGGACCATCTTCAACTATGTCCCATAGCTTGTAATCTCTTGACTTCAAGAAGAATTTCATCTTTGTCTTCCAATGGGCATAGTGATTTCCGTCGAAGAAAGGCGGTTTGTCAATTGATTGTGCCATTGAGCCGGTTGGTGAAATGTTGATCGAGCTTGCCGGATTTTCTCAATAGGATGTGAATCCTCTTCGATTGAGCCAAGCTCTGATACCAATTGTTGAGATTTTAGGGGCTCGATTTGATCAACCGTTCTTGCTCGCCAAGTGTGGAGAAGTTGGATAATTGGGTGTTTTAGTGGGAGGCGAAAATTAGGCAATTTGACACAAGGATTTATAGTGGTTCAACCTTCTAACCAAGGTCTACATCCACTACCTTAGCTCCCCACTAAGGATTTCCAACAAATTCACTAAGAATTTCGTCCCCTTTTCTAGGATTAGGAGGAAACCGTTACAACCCTCAAAGCTTTCTACCCAAAGCTTGAAGGAACACTCTCTTTACAAAGAAAGACTTAGCAAACTAGAAATCCCTCTAAAAGGTGTTTGTTTGCAATTCTAAGCACTCACACAAAACCTAAACACTTGAGCAAATTTAACAATGTAAGCTCACAAGTGTTGTCTAAGCAAGAAATGAACAATTAAAGCTCTAGACAAATTTTGACATCATAATGTTGTAACAATTGAAGCATAAAAACATTACAAGATGCTTGGAGGTCCCTTTTATACTCCCAATTGAGTTTGTAGCCGTTGCTAGCCGTTGGGGATGATTTGGAGCCGTTGAGGACTTTATTTCCCTTCATTAATGCTGTTCTGCAGCAATCTGTATCGATACGCGTGGAACCGTATCGGTACGACCTTCATCAGAAACTAGCCGTTGGGCTCTTGCTAGCCTGGGCGTATCGATATACTTGAGGGCGTATCGGTACGGGTTCATTTTTAAATGGCCGTTAGGAAATAGCCGTTGGGGTAGTTGAAAGGGGATCGGTACGCTAACCTGGCGTATCGAAACGATCCCGATCCGTATCGAAACGGTTAAGCCTGTTTCGATACGGGTTTTGGTAGTGACCAAGCTTGGGCAAAAAGGTATCGGTATGGGTACAACCGTATCGATACGGGTAGCCTGAAAAGTCAAGTTTGGTTGTTTTAAATCATGAAAAGCTTTGCCAAAAACCTTTTAAAATTCCCAAAACATAGATTCAAGTTGTTGGTAAGCGATTTGTGATGTGGATATGCGTTTTGGTGATATTTGCTTTGTTCGGTATGGTCTGGTGTAGGACGTGAAGATGTATATGCTCGCGATTGATTATACAGATTTTGATGTGCTCTTGACTCGAGCCAAAGACATAGAGCAGAGTTTGGGTCTGACCTCGCGTAGGGGTGGTTCCAATTTGGGCAAGAGAGCTGTTGGTGCTGTCTCTAGTGGTGGGCAGAGTAAGAGGAACCGAGACCGTAAATATCAGCCTACAGCTAGGCGAGGTAACTTTGGGCGAGGCGTACCAGCCCAGGGCAATAATGAGAGGTTTGAGCAGAACACATGTTGGACGTGTGGTTCGCGTGAGCACTTGAGGCAGGATTGTCTTCGTGTAGCTTGTGAGGTGCAGGCTCATGTGGTTGGGGCTAACTCGTGTTGGAACTGCGGGCCTGGTGATCACATGAGGCGTGAGTGTCCCCTGTTAGCGGGAGGTGGTCAGGGTCAGGCACCAGCTGCTGCACAGCGGAGAGGTCGTGGGTGCGGTTGTGGCAATATTCAGAGGAGAGAGGATGGTCAGAGAGGTGTGGCACATGTAGTTGCTGTTTAGCCAGATGGAGGTGGTCCCGCGAGGGTGTATGCACAACGCGAGGGACGTAACGACACCAATGTGATTGCAGGTACATTCACCTTGCAATCCTTGTCTTTGTTAGCATTGATTGATTCTGGATCTACGTATTCATACATTTTGAGTGAGCATGCGCATCTGCTTGATATTCCTGTTGAGATGTGTTGAGTGCATAAAAGTTCTATAATTTACCCCCTCATTTACCCATATTTTTGCTGCACTCAAGCATGATTTATTTCACTTAGGATAGATTTTTACATACACATCACAATTAGATAAAACTGCACAGATGCTGCTGAAATTGTAGTTGCAAGGATTGTATTGTTCTTAGGATTTTTTCTGTTCAAGTAATAAAACTTCAAGTTTATTTACTCTAGTTTTCAACATCTCATAAGAGCATCGGGAGAGCATTGTGAGGTTATCCATTTACTTGATATCGGGAGAGTTAAGCATTCGAAAGGAGTAAATACGTGTTTTCCAGTTTATGGTTAAACCATCTTGGCTTAGGGATAAGCACAAGGTTAAGTGGCTAAGAAAGAATTCACAAACATTGGTGTTCACCCTTTGATTCACAACGGGAGGTATCATCCAAGACGTGTTCATCAATAGAACTTGGGCTTGACGGTTGGTGGGTTATGAGAACTAGAGGCAGCACCGAAGACATTGTTGCAGCGGACCATTGTTGGAGGCTCGGAGGTGGGTCTTTTTGTCTTTCTAAGGAAACAAATGTTTGTGTTGGGAAGATAGTAGAGAGAAGAGTTGAATGGGTTGAGGTTGAGTGAAGAAGATGAAGCGTGAGGACGGTTGGAGAGGAGAGTGGGGGGGAAACGTGTGGGAAGTTTCCTTGGGAAACGGCTAACCTCTTACTCTTCTTAATGAGGAGAGAAGGTTGAGAGTGATGGGAGTCGTCTTTTGTCAGGAGAGAGAAAAGGGTTCTTAAATGTTTGAAGCGAAAGTGGGAGAAAGAACTAGGTTATATGTGGCTAGGGTTTGTTCTATCTAATAATTCCCCCTTTTTATAATGCCCTTTTTATTTCCTTCCTTATCCTATGTCGCTTCAACTCCCAAGTAAAAACAAATTGTGTTCCCTACAAACTCTGATCTCCTTTATCAACCAATAGAATAAACCCCCTTTTTTGATGTACCACCTGCACGGCTGATTAGCACTACAGAGGACATGTACTATGATACGAAAGTTGCAGAATAATAAATTAAAAGAAAGGACAAACAAAAGATAAGAACAAAGCTAAAAACACACAAAAGCTAACTACAGTTTATTGAAAATGCTAAAGCAAAAAGAAAAAGTTAGGAGGCATACTGTCAGGGGTCAGGGAGGTTGAGGTGAGACGTAGCTAGCCCCACTTCGTTTGAGTGATTTTTAGCATCTGGGTTCCCTTCCTCGGTCAGGTCCTTAAATTCTTTCTCTTGATATGGTCCATCAAAGGCTTTCTTCTGAATGTTGATGCTACAACAAAGTTCTTGTAGCTCATCCCATGTTATAGTATTGCAGTGCTTATCTTCCATTGACCTCTCATGAAGGGTGTTATATATAGTGAAGGTAACTGTTTCTTCACCCATTCTCAGCGTGACTTCACCCTTCTCACAGTCAATCAAGGCTCGCTCTGTAGCTAGAAATGGCTTTCCTATGATGATAGGTCTTTATTTTCTTCACAATCCAAGATCAAGAAATCAGCCAGGAAAGCCAAATGATCAACTTTTACTATGACATTCTCAATTGTTCCTTCTGGTTGGATTTCAGAGTGATCAGCGAGCTGTAGCGCAACCTCAGTAGTCTTGACATCCCTTAACCCTAGTTTCTGAAATATGGATTTAGGCATTAGGTTCACACTCGATCCCAAATCATACAGCGCTCTTCCAACAAACATATCTTTGATAGAGTAGGGGATAATGAAGCTTCCTGGGTCTTTTCTTTTTGGTGGGCGTTTTCTCCAAATGTGGTAGCAATCCTTTGCTATAGCAACCATCTCGTGCTTTTCTACCTTTCTCTTCTCTGTAATAATATTCCTTCCAAATTGAAGATCTTCTTGCTTTTTGAGTTTTTGAGAGAATCGTGGAGGTAGTTTGGCCGGGATTGATGTAGCTTGTTGCTATAGTAAGCTAGGTTGGACGTCGCCCTTTTCACCCCCAAACTTGTCACCATGGTTAATGTTCGTGCTACTCTGTAGTGTGAGTGCACTGCGTTGTTCCTTGCCATGGTGCTTAGTGGCTTCAGTGTCACTAGGCAGATTTCCTTGTGGTCGCATATGCAAGGTTTGAACTATCTGACCCAATTGAGTTTCTAAAGCTTGTAAGGATGCGCTATGATTTTGTAGAAGGACTCCCTGATTTTTGATGTGTGCTGCTTGATCTTGTAGCATAACTTTAGTGGTTCCCATGAAATCCTTTGTCATAGCCATGAACTCCTTAAAAGTATACTCTAATGAACTGCTTGATGAAGGTGCCGCTCCTTTCTGGTTGTGCCATGGTTTAATCTGGCGGGATTGGTGTACCTCTTGCCGATTTTTCTGTGACATTTGATTGGCCGAAATGTTGTTGTACCCCTGATTATCCCACCTCATGTTTGTGTGCTGACTCCATCCTGGATTGTTGTTGCTGTGGTTATAGTTCCTCACATAGTTGGCAGATTCTGGATTATTAGGGCAATCATTAAGGTGATGATTGCCATCACATCTTAGGCATGAACTTACTGCCTTAACTTCCTTCACTTCGTTGGAACGCTGGAGATTCTTGAGCAAATCTGTGATGTTGGCCAACTGATTCATTATTGAGTTGTCAACTTCACTTTCCTTGGCAGCTTGTCTTCTCCTCCCCGTTCCAAGCCTTATTGTTGGGAACTGATAATCGTTGTTGGCTACCTTGTCGAGGATGTCAAATGCTTCATCCGGTGACTTGTCCAACTATGTCCCATTTGCTGCAGCATCGATCAACATCCTTGTGGTAGCATTGACACCATTATAGAACATAACCACCTGAGTCCACTCATGATACCCATGGTGAAAGCATTTCCTCAGCAATCCTTTAAATCGCTCCCAGCACTCATACATAGATTCGTCATCAGACTGACGAAAGGAAGCTATATCATTCCTCAAATGGGCGTTCATCACTGGCGGACTATGCCATAGCAAAAAGTTCTTGCATAAATCGGTCCAACTTTGAATTGATCCGGCTGGTACTTCATTTAGCCAAGCTCTAGCACGATCTCTAAGTGAATACGGAAACAACTTTAATTTTAACACTTCCTCATGCACCCCTTGCTGCTTGAAAGAATCACAAACACCCAAGAAAACACGGATATGTTGTCTAGCATCTTCATGAGGCAAGCCACCATATTGTCCAATGTTGCTCAACATGTTAAACATGACGGGTTTAAGTTCGAACTGGACTACCTGAATTTCTGGAGCTACAATTCCGGGATGAAGATCATTCAAACTCGGAGCCAAATGATCCCTAATGGTTCGTGGTCGAACTGCTACTCCCTGGCCATTTGCAATAGCATCTACATTAACAGGTGTTGGTTCCATGACTCTAGCTTCTCCTGGTCATAAACTAGAAGAATACCTTAAAAGAAAAATAAAACAACAAAACATGTGAATATTTAGAATGTGGAAATAGAAAGCAAAATGAAAATAAAAACTGTGGACAACCAATTGCCAATCCCCGACAACGGCGCCAAAAACTTGTTGCGTTCGTGCAGTGACTATAAATGGTACGCAAATGGTGCAAGTATACACGTCGAACGAATAATAAAGTGATGAGTGAGTATCGTCTCCATAGGGATTGGAGGTGAACACAGTTTTCGTACCCAATTTGCTATAGTAACCAAATTGTAATGTGAGTATGCTGAGGCAGAATGAATGAAGGAAAAATGCTATAGCAAAACAAACAAACAGGGAAGGGATAATCAAATGACAGATAGGTCCTCTCTCGGATACGAAGCTCTCTACGGAATGGATGGCTAGCTCCTGAAGGATAATCCTATAAAACCTCTCAACATTGTTAACGAATCCTAGTTCTCTCACTATGCTCGGCGGGATTTACTTAGGCTGCTCCTAAACTATCTCTAACAAGAAAGCTGGGAGACTAAAATGCTATAGCAATACCTCTCGGCTTGACTCCAACACTTTACTCATCTAATCTCTATCCCTCTTAGTCGTTTAAACCTATCACTTATCTCTAAGGCAGGGTGGAGTCCTTCCCCTTGGTGGTTACTCCATTGTTTATGAAGATCTAAGGCTAGTTCTTTCGATCACTCCCCCTAGCTAATGCTAAAGCAATGACCTTCTCTCGAAGGTTGTAACACACTACTCTAACTGTCATTATTGGCTAAGGCTTACTCTCTTAATTACTACCCCCATTTGTACCTAGGGAACGACCATCTTTCAAAGGCACCATAAGGAATGGCCTATCTCTCGAGGCACTAACATCCCTAATCTCTTACAACTTTGGGTTGTTCCTAAAGAAAGGCCAACTCTCGAAGGCGCTTAAGGTAGGGCCTAACTTTCGAGGCACTTACAACCATAAGCTCTTACAACTTCAAGGAAATTAAGCATAACATAAACAAAGCAAAGCTCAAGAGAGAACAGTAAACATCAACATGAGATTAAAAAATAAAAAAAAGTATCATCCAGCAAAACCTAGCCATCTAAGATAGTTCATGGCTGGGAAATATTCAAACGTATCATTCTCATACAACCCTCCAGATAAATAAATGTTATAGCAAAAAGGAAAGATAAACTCCCAGTTCGCTGGTGGACTGCCATGGCCGCCTTAGGCTCACCGCCTCAGAAGAGGACGGTGAGGCCATGCCTCAAGCTTCCCGATGAAGGACACCAAGTCTGGTCAACGATGGAGTGCTCCTCCCCTCTGTTGTGCTTATTTTCGCACACTTCTCTCCCGTCCGACCTCTCCTCTCTTGCCTTGAAGTGATAAAGCCTTTATATAGTGAGAGGGTGGTCTTCTAGGGTTTTGGTGCCTTGGTATCTCGTTGGGGATCCCAAAGAATATGCTCCGACAAGCTTTGTCTACCAGGGGACAAAAAGGACGGTTTGCAGATGAAGTGCGGCTGCTGCATAAAGCTGTCTGACAGTGTCAGGCGTTCTTTCCTGCACTTCATGTGCTTGTACTTTCTTGCGCCATCTAGCCTTCTTTCTCCTCCTTTGCTATAGCATTTTTCTCCTTGCTTCTTCCCTTGTATTTTGTTCTGTTATCCTGCACACAAACAACCAAAAACCACCTTTCCCGCAGCACCAACTCCACACAGGCAATAAATTAAAAAGCACCCACAATATACTAAAAATGCAGCCTACATGCAATGTAATGCACTTGAAAACAAGCAATTGCAATAGCAAAGAGGCATAAATATAGAGGTAATATCGTAGCTATCAGGAAGCAAGAAGAAGATAGCAAGGAGGTGAGAGTAAAGTAAATGAATTGAGTGAGAGGGGTTTAAATAGAGGTTGTCGAGAGGTGCCGTGACGGCAATAAATGCCCAACGGTCTGGTTGTCTCACGCACGTTATGAGATTTCTACCAGTTATTTTCGGAGCCTTGGTAGATAGCTATTGGCGGTCAACTAGCCGTTACACGTTGCTGCGCTGGGCTGTCCTTGGCTGTCTCGGCGGGTTGGTGGGCGGGCTCCTTGCTGGGCCTCCTTCTTGATCCAGCTCTTTTATTCCTAAACCTGAAAATAAAAACAAAAATAAAAATAATTAAATAACTTCTGAACAATAAAAATCTGAAAACTAATCTAATCCTAAATTAAACTCTAATCCTAATGCATATAAATAAAAATAAAAATAAAATGAAAATAAGGTTATGTTGGGAGGTGCATCTCCAAGACATAACCACTTCATGATGGTTTTGTGTTTGGCTTTTCGTCCATGGATGTCCTTCATTTCCTCAGGTGGGTCCTCTTGTTCCTGTAGGTTCTGTGCTGCTGGTTCCTTCAGCCTGCCCCTTGGTCTGTCACGACAGCTGCTTCCCTGGCCTATTTCTATGTTGATGTTGGCAGCTCTTGCATCTGGGCATCCTTCCTTTCCTTTTTCTAAGGGTTATAGCACATTCATCTTGATGCTTTGGTCGTCTACGCTCATGGTCAGCTCCTCAAGTTCCATATCTATAAGCGTTCTGCTTGTTGCCAAGAAAGGTCGCCCAAGGATTATAGGGGATTTTTCATCGGCCTCGCAGTCTAAGATGAAGAAGTCAGCAGGAAGGATCAGGTTACCCACCTTCACTAGGATGTCTTCGATTTTACCCTCTGGTTGTACAAACGAATGATCAGCAAGTTTAAGCATGACGGAGGTAGGTTTGGTTGGCCCAATTCCTAGTTTATCGAAGATGGCCTTGGGCATAAGGTTGATGTTGGCTCCAAAGTCGCACAGGGCTCTGATTTCATGTTTGCTGCCTATCCTGCATAGGATAACAAAGCTTCTCGGATCTGTTTGCTTAGGCGGCAGCTTGTTGTGCAGCATTGCCATGCACTCTTCAGTGACAGCCACTGTCTCGAACTCTCCAATCCTCATCTTTTTAGAAACAATGTTTATGAGATGTTTGGCATAGTTGGGCATAATTTGGATGGCTTCTATTAGAGGGATGTTTATGTGCACCTGCTTCAGAATATCCAGGAATTTTCTGAACTGGTGCTCTTGCTTTTGTTGCTTTAGCCTTTGGGGGAAAGGTACCGGCATGCGGATGTCCTCTATACACTCCTTGCATTAGAACTTAATCTTTGGAGGATCATCTACTTCAGGACCTCTGTCTTGTTCAGCTGCCGAGGCGGCTGGTGTTGGCGCTACCGCGGGAGGCTATTCCTTCTGGTCTGGTTGTTTCTCCACCCTAGGTTAATCCAACTACTTCCCACTTCTTGTAGATATGGCCTTGCATTGCTCGTAATTGGGTTTGGTTGTTGCCTCTCAGCTGTTGGATGTTGCTCCCATTGTCCGGCTGCTGTAGATCTCTGTGAATTACCCAAATTGGGTCTCCAAGTTTTTTATAGCAGGCTCCTGGTTGTTCATCCTCATCTTCGTCATGTCCATAAAAGACTCAATTTTATCAATAAATTTATTGGTACGAACAATAAAGTCACTAGTTCTAGTCATAAAAGTATGCAGGGTTGCTTCTAGCGAATTATTGTTTTGCGGCTGCTGAGCATGCTGTCTGGACTGGTTTTGTTGGTAGCCTCCCTGTAGTTGTTGTGGGTTTGCAGCAGTCTTTGGGTTGCTCCAGGAGAAGTTAGGATGGTTCTTCCATCAAGGGTTTTAGGTGTTCTCGGCGGGTATGTTGTTCCTCTCATATTCTCCGATGTAGTTTGCAGATGCAATGTAGTTACGGATCGGTTTCCCCCACACTCGCCACAGAACGGTTCCACAGCCTTTACCTCATGGACCTTCCCAGCAGATTTCACGATGCTCATGACCAGCTCCATCAGCGTGTCAAGGCGGGCATTAACAGAGTATGAGGCTTCTACCTCGTTTACTGTGGCTGGCCGCCTAATGTCGCCTCAGCGGGCTGTTGGATATTTGTAATCATTTTTGGCGGCCTGGTTCAAAAGCCTCAGTGCTCCCTCTGGTGGTCTGTCAAGGATGATCCCGTTGGCTGAGGCATCAATCATCATCCGAGTTGGGTAGTTCACCCCATTGTAGAATATTGATACATGCGTCCATGACGAGAGACCATGTAGCAGGTAGTTGTTCAGCATCTGTTGGTACCGCTCCCATGCTTCGTACATCGGCTCATCATCCCTTTTCCTGAAGGATGTTATCTCATTGCGCAGTCTGTCAGTGACATTGGACGGGCTGAATCGGTTCAGGAAATCTTTACATAGCTCTGTCCACGTGTTGAACGATCCTGCAAGCTGATTGTTCAACCATTGTTTCGCCCTATCCCTCAGTGAATAGGGAAATAATCTCAGCCTCAGGACGTCTTGATGGACCCCGTGTATTTTAACGCTCTGTAGATGTTCAGGAATCCTCTCAAATGCTGCCGAGCATCTTTTGTGGCAGTCCCTCCAAAGTGCCCTAATGTGTTTGTCATGTAAATGTCGCGACAAGTACAAATTTAGCAGCGTTTGATCGAAAAACGCCGCGAATAGCACCGCTATATACCAAGCTTGGTGTAGTGATGTTTGTAAAACCAATATTTGATTTTGATATAATAAATAGTCTAAGGATCAAATTGTAAAGTAAATAAATTTTTAAGTACTCAAAAGACTCACAATTGACAAGTATATTTTTGGACTTAAAATGTTTTAAAATCAAAACTTAAACCTCATAAAATTTTCTAAGTGTTTTAAAGTCAAATTTCACAAAATCGCCTAGGCGTTTCGATATGGCTTGAACTTCAGAGCTTACCGAAAATTTCTTTTTCGATACGGAAACTCCCGTTTTGATGCAGACGTTTCGATACGGCATTAATATGGGTATTTAGTTTTTAAATAGTATTTCGATACAACCTTCACCGTATCGATACCGGAGTTAAGACTTTTCAAATCTGAGCATTTAATGATATAGTTGTTACTTGTCAGTTATTGGAATCTAAAAATATTTGAAAATTTGTTGCCCATTTTGATACACCCCTTAGGTGTTTCGATACGCATTTTGGTAGATTCAAATGTGAGCAACACTTTTTCAATACGGCCCCTAACTGTTTTGATACATGTAGGGCGTGTAGGTGTTCCCCTTTTTGTAAGAGTGCAAGTGCACACTCCTGTCAAGTTATAGAATAAAAGACGTCGAATCCCACTAGGATTGGACAGCTAGGTTCGAATTATCGTTCATGCACAAGGAAAATTAAATTGCACAAGTAAGATGATTGTTTGAGAAGAAAAGGTAAACTAAAACACAAGTAATAGAGGAAATAATCAGATTGATAGAGAGGGCAGGGTTATGCTGCTACTTAGTGTGAAACTGTGTTGAAAAGGCCAAGCTGTTTTGCGCTGCCATGATATGCTGCCTCGGCGGGTAATGGCGGATTGAGGTTGCGGTCCTTTCGATGCCGCAACGGATCTCTGATCTTGCAACTTTCGATGTCTCGGTAGGTGGAATGGAGAGAAGTCCTAGCGGCAAGTCTGGCAGATACTCCAAGTTCGACAGAGCAATTCTGAAGTGATCCTACATATGTCTAGGCAAGAATTCTGTCACCACGTGATGTAGGCAATATCTAGCAATCTCAGCGTAAACCTAACACAGGCAGTCAACGTTTGGTTGCTCCTTTTAGCCGCTGAAACTCAAACTTATGTCTAAGCCGAATTAGTCAACACCTCGACATGATGAGAACGTACTTAATTCTTTCGTGAGTTTGACACTCTCGTACCCAACAAATGGATTTCTTCAACTAGACTTTTGGAACTAATTGAAGAAGTGAATAACATGAATTAAGTAAACTTGGAATATTTTATTGAAAACAAACTTGAAACCTAAACAACCGTTTTCAAAATTAGATTACAACATAACCCCAAACCCAAGGGAAGTTTAGAACATGACGGCGGCAAAGAAAACCCTAATTATGTCTAGAGAAAACCCAAGATGATTTGAACTAGGAGTACAATGAGTATTTATAGATAAATAACTAGGTCTAGTCCTTCTTGAAGTAAAAGTCCTCAAAAATAGCTTTCCACATTTAATGTGACTTTAAACTCTGACTTCTTTGAGTTGAATGTGGACTGTATCACGTTGCCTTGTCCCGCAAGCAATCTTGAGATTTTACTTCGGAAGCTCTGACTGCTGCTATAGACGACGGAAAATCGAGTGGTCGCATCGATAGAATCAGGGTTTCTAGTTATACAAATCGCACTCCAATTCTCCAACTCCATAGTTTTGTTGTCGTGGGCAGCAAGGTCGGCGGTGGCAGCACTCGGCAGCTACTGCTTCCGTCTGGAACTGCATCAGTACAGCTCCCTTGTCCGCTGCCTCAGCATAACATCCTCAGCTCCTCTTTCCCTCTGTCAGTCGTTAGTATCTTAAACCAAAAATACACTGAAACAATATATCTTCTTACCAAATAAAAGATAATCAATACAAGCAAGGCAAAGTAAAGTAATACTGTAAAATGCAATGCATGATCCTAATTATGTCTAAGATGCGCTCAAGAATGGCATTAATATGAGGTGGAATGTGCATGAAATATAGGACTTGTAGACACTTTACAATACGCCTTCGCGTGTTTCGATATGGTCTCTTTTTTACACACAACGGTTCTTTCTATTTTGAGACAGGTATCAATACGGGCCTGAGTGTTCCGATACGGGTTGTTGCAGAACTGCATTTATGGTGGAAAAAAGAGAGTCCAACGGCTCTATTGATGATGTCAACCACCCAAACGGCTAGAATTCAATGAAGGGGTATAAAAGCAAGCCATTAAAGCTACAGTAACAACTATTGAACAAGTGCACAACAACAAAGCAAAAATCTAATCCATTCTTGAGCTATTAGAGTCAAACTCTTGTACCCAATTGAGTGATTTTTATTGTATTCATCTTTTATCAATTTAGGTTGAGAGAACTTGTAATTTGGCACAAGTTTCTTACATTGTGAGGTTTGTTTTCATTTGCCAACAATCTTTCTTATAAGAGTGATTTTTGATCAAGCTTTAGGTAGAAAGCTTTGATCTTTGTAACGGTTCCCTCCTAATCCTAGAAAAAGAGGGAGAATTTAATAGTGAATTGGTTGAAATCCTTAGTGAGAGCTAAGGTAGTGGATGTAGAGCTTGTTAGAAGCTTGAACCACTCTAAATTGCCCTGTCTTCAATTTTAATTTTACCAATTTGCTCCCTATCATTTTAAAAAGTCAATTCACCCCCTCTTGGCAAAACCGACATTGTTTGATTAACTCAACAATGTTCAAATTCTAAATTTCTAAATCAAAATTTTAAATTGTCCAAATTAAATTAAACACCAAAAATTCTTAAACCCTAAATTAAAATTATAAAAACCCAATTAATTAGTAACAAAGTTCATACATTTGATTCAACAATAAACAATCTCTGCAACGGTCATAAGCACGCAATCTTTTTGTTGTCAGTTGATACAAAGTGATTTGTGTTTTAAAGAGACAATTTTATTCAATTGATTCACCTTTTGAAAAGAAGATTTGATTCAGCCACGTCTGCTTTTGCTTTAACTTTTAATTATTTTAAAGTTTAATTGGTTTTTGCATTTTATATTAAAATAAAATTATATTCCACATGTAAACATGTGATAGGTTAGTTGTCATGTCATTACTATTAAAATTTTAACGGTTTAGTCAGCATGTGAGTTAAAAATATGTAATTTGACAAAAAAAAGTATAGGTTGGGGGTTGAATTTATCCTAAAAATAAGATGAGGGCCAAAATGACAAAAACGATAAACATTAAGGGCTAAAATTATCCTTATGCCTAGTTTATTTAAAATAAAAGGGAAATAACGAAGTCATTCAAAAATATAAAATTACTATAAAAATCTGTATAATTATACGAAAACCTAAACATTTTAAAAAAATACATGGTAGCAGTAACTAAACATGAAAGTTTTCATAAATAATTTTAAATAGATTTCAATGAGTTTAATTTTAATGTAGATACTAATTACAAGTATAAAATTAAAAATAATTATAAATATCTTTTCATTTAAAATTTGTGTATAGATTAATTAATGATTTAATTGAAGTACTCTAATGTTAAATAACGGGGGTATACAAGCGATTTGAGAGAAGAAGAATGACTAAATTGATATTTTTTTTGAAAAAAAATATGAAGAGTTAAATTTATTGACTTATTTTGAATCATGATTAAATTGTTACATATAAGTTTTGAGGACTAAAATTTTCATTATACCAAACCTTGTTAGATGTCAGTTTGTTTTTTAACGGAGGAGTGACCCGATTGTACCTAAACTTTTAATTGAGTGATCATACTTTAAATTTTAATAAATGAGTGACTCAATTATAATTTTACTAACAATTGAATAACCTCTAATGTAATTTACCCTAAAAGAAAATACAAATAAGATATAACCAAAAAAACAAAACAAGATATCTGTAGACGTCTTTGTTTGGACTAAACTAACACATCTACCATCTACACCGAAGTATGCACTGCGGATGCAAATGACCTAGGAGAGGAGCATTTGCACTCTTATTACAGGGGAAAAATTTAAGGGGTAACTTATAAATAGTACTCCACCTATTCCCATATTATTATTTTAGTACCTCATCTATTTTTTTGGTAAAATGGTACCTAATGTTATGTTTTTATCCTGTTTTGGTACCCCGACCGTTAAAAACAAACGAAGATGATGACATGACTTATTTTTAACCGGGATAATCACAAATTTAGTCCCCAAAACTTATTCATTTCTATCAATTTGGTCTAAACTCTATCAATTTAATAATCATCTTAAATATTTGGGTTAAAAATATAAATCTCCAATTTAATTTCTTCTTCCCCAAAACCCTAACCGCTCTTTTTCCCTTGAACTTCAAACTCGATTTATCTCACTAAGATTATTGACCAAGCAGCAGATAAACTTAAAGCAAATCAGCAAAACATTGGAAATAACACAACACATCCTAAATCATATAGACTATCAAGCAAGTTTCACGAATAAAATCCAATAAATCTTACTCTAATAATCCAATTGTAGTTCCTAATTAACCACATATAGGATCAAAAAAGTAAAATTCCATTAATACAAGACTAATCAATAACTTCATTTTAGCAAATCATTTGGAGAGAAAACACAATTCACTATTTTACATTTATCAATAATCAACAGTTGCTGCTATTCTACAAAATATTCAATTTACAATGTTTTTCTAACTAATGAAATAAAATAATTTTCTTTCATTTTCTGTTGGGTTTTGCTAAATAAGAAATTAAAGTCTAGTACTTTAACTACTGCAGCCAATTAGTAACTTAGGATAAGCCTTAAAAAGGGAAAATATATATCAACGTAAAAAGGGACTGAACTATTGTTTTTAATTAATCAAATAAACAAAGAAATTAAGGATTGAAGCCAAACTAGAAAATAGAAGGGAAAAATAAATCTTGATTGATAAAAGTGGGGTTTGCTTTGTTACCTTGAAAAAATATTAAATCGGGACTATTGGAGTTGTAAACTCCAAGAACTGATACAAATTCATGGAATTTCCATCATTCCTTTTATTACTATTATTCATCGACGATGAAGATGCAGATGACATAGCGCATTTCTCACTATCCGAGATAAAATGGGGTTAGGGTTTTTGGGAAGAAGAAATAAAATGGAGGATTTACAGTTTTAACCCACCTATTTAAGATGATTATTAAATTGATAGAGTTTAGACCAAATTGATAGAAATGTATAAGTTTTAGGGACTAAAATTGTGATTATCCCAATTAAAAATAAGCCATGTCATCATCTCCGTTTGTTTTTAATGCCCGGGGTACCAAAACAGAACAAAAC
The DNA here is from genome assembly GCA_958450335.1 of Hibiscus tridactylites. Classification (NCBI taxonomy): domain Eukaryota; kingdom Viridiplantae; phylum Streptophyta; class Magnoliopsida; order Malvales; family Malvaceae; genus Hibiscus; species Hibiscus tridactylites. The sequence continues at coordinate 59,049,945 of OY288273.1, read as the reverse complement.
AGAACGTTAGGTACCATTTTGCTAAAGAAATAGGTGGAGTACTAAAACAATAACGCGATAATAGGTGAGGTGCTATTTATGTAGTTATCCCAAAATTTAATGTAGTGTTAAAATTTTGGGAAAATTACATGATTGACCACTATACTATAGTTTTAGGCTAACGTGGCCTTTAAAAGAAATTTATATAATTACACATTTGGTGATATGATCACAACCCGCAAGGACCCGGAGGAATTTCCTAGTGGACCTATGACTCGTGCTTGGTCCAAGAAGTTCTAAGAAGCTATGGGTAATTTGTTCAGTCGAAGCTTGAACTTGAAGGGAGAAACACCAGCTTTGATTGAACAATGCAACATCCTACTCGTGTATGAGTTTGCATGAGTTTTCTTAAGTTATATATATATATATATATATATATATATATATATATATATATATAATTATTTAATTTCAGCATGTGTGCATGAATAAATAAGGCTTAATGTTCATCTAAGCATTCTGATTCGTTTATGTTTGTCTAGAACATTTAAGCATGTTAGTTTACTTAATGTGTGTCAATTTCTTAATTCATGTTAGTTTTCTTATGATTGTGAGTCATTTAGTGTGCTGGTTATTTAACTAAATTAGTTCATTCTATGCAACTAGTTTCATTAATTTAATTAGCTCATTAAAATTGTTTTGGCATTTACTTTCGTTTTTTTAGCAAAGTTGTTATCTAATGGTTGTTTAATGTGTTGTAATTAGAGAATTCAATTGACAAATGGTTGATCATCTTCTCAAGATAGACAAGGCTTTTACCACTAATTGAAGGCACTTGAAGACACATCAAGGCTGATCGGTTACCATACAATTGAAGAGAACAAATTTCCACACTTGAAGGCTTTAACACCACATAAAGAGCTACTTTAAGCCTTCTTAAAGCTGATCAGTTATTGGCTCAAGGAAGACACACAATTAAGGCCTTCATTGTCATCTTTTAAGAGAGAGTAATGACAAGGATTAAAACAACATTTAAGGGACAACACTTAAGGATGGAATCCAATGGTCACTTAAGACATGTTTGAAGATGTTTCTTTACAAGATCAAACATCAGTCAACTTGTTCGCCATTTTTTGTTTGAATCTAGGCAGGTTTGGGGTTTATGTCTTCATCAAACTTATTTCCATATTTCTTATCTTTCTAACGCCTTTTTAATCACCTCAATCCGATATCGGGATCTTGAGATATGATTGTGTTTCTGAAGACAATGCAGGCTGGAATTTCAATACAGGAATAAACATCATTCGAATTTAAGAGATCATTCAAAGCTGAATTCAATGTTGTTAATTCATTCTTCAAGAAAATCCTTTTTTATTTTGCCACATTAACATCACCAGCCCATTAAAGGAGAATGAATGGCAAGTTACTCAAGTTGGTAGCTCATGAGTTTCTTTCTTTGGACGATATGGTTGTCCACATTCATCCTCATCCAACACCAACTTTTCAGCTATCAATTGGAGGAGTAACCTAAGCTTTATATGCCTTTAACACCAGCATAATGAGTCTTTAATCCTTGTCTAGCCCATTCAATTTGGTGTTGCCTTACACATATAAATATGCAACAATTTTCTATTGTAAGGGACTTTTGGATCATATTATAAACTTTGAGAGTGTTCTATTTTTCTTGTTCTACAAGAACTTTATCGGCTTCAAGTGGACTCTTGTGGCATTCTACCCATATCATTTTGTTATATTGTTGGTTCCTAGTTGTTAATAACTAGTGTGTCACAATCCATCTCCTTCCACCCAAATTCTGGTTCGTGAATTTTATAAAGTTCGGGTCATCACTTTTTAGTGTTGGTTCATCTTTGTTTCACGCCAACACACTTACCCTATCATTTCATTTCACCTTCCATCACTTCATCTTCCATTTACACATATCATTTTCACCCATTCATCTTATCATTTCCCCCTTCATATCATATCTTAAGTATCCGCCATCATACCAAAATTCACCTTCACCAATCCTTTAAAAACAACCCATTTCTGCATTTTTGTTTTATTTTTTTTGAAACACTTACTTAAGTCACGATCAGACAAACACACATACAAATTCAGTCACATCACAAGCGAATTCGTATCAATTGGTATCAGAACATTGGCGATTCAATAAGTTGTTTGATTCACTTCCCTGAATATTGAAAAAAATCAAAAAAAAATAATAAAAAAATCGAAAAAATAATAGATCAAGAGGGAGGGATCAATCTTATGTTACAAAAAGAGGTTTGTATGTGATTCTCGCTATCCCTTTTTTTCTCAAAATTGTTATTTCATATTTAACCACCCAGTTTGTTAGAATTTCCTTGTTATCCTATTCTAACCATTTTGTTTCAGCCGAATTCTACAAGAAAAACTTGTTGAGCCTTGAGTAAGTTCTCTAAGGACTTTGAAATGAGAACAAGAGCGGTAGAAGGCAAAAATGCACATCGAGGGTAAAACCATCTCGAGTGAAACACAAGTGTGAGTGTTTATCTTGGAGTGTAACGGTGAGAATTTGTGCTAGTGAGGTTTATTAGTTAATCATGTCTCAAGATTCCGTGAGAAACACTATCGGTGCTAGTAATGATGTTAATGTGGATGCATCTAATTCCAATATTCAAGATATTATCCGAGCAATGGACAGGTTGTTGCAGCAAAGGTTAGGGCCAATGCAAGTGCGACAAGAAAAATTGGAGGATAGATCTCAAAGGAGGCATAATTCAGAGCACGAGGAAGATTATGATGACGAAGTGCACGATGAACAAGTAGACGAGCGAGCCTCCCATCGAGGTTCGAGGTCTTAAGAGCCTAGGTACCAAAGAGCTTTCCCAAGTGTTCATGATAATCTTAACAACATCAAAATTACCATTCCTCCTTTGCAAGGAAGAACAGATCCTGAAACCTATCTTGCATGAGAAAAGAAAGTTGAGCACATCTTTGAGTGCCACAACTACTCTGAGCTTAAGAAGGTAAAACTTGCAGCCATTGAATTTACAGATTATGCACTAATATGGTGGGATCAGTTGACATCTAGCAGGAGACGCAATGGTGAACATCCAATTTTCTACATGGAATGAGATGAAAGTCGTTATGCGTAGGAGGTTCATTCCAACTCACTATCATAAGGAGTTGTTCAACAAGCTTCAAAATCTCACCCAAGGCAATCGTAGTGTTGAGGACTACTTTAAAGAGATGGAAGTAGCCATGATCCGAGCCAACATTTATGAGGATCGGGAAGCCACCATGGCCAGATTTCTATTCGGCCTTGATCCTAATATTGCGGCCACCGTTGAGTTGCAACATTATGTGGAGATCGAAGACATGGTTCATATGGCCATGAAGGTCGAGTGGCAACTCAAAAGGAAGGGCACAACCCATGCCTATGAAGGCTCCTCTTCTAAATGGGGGCAAGGTACCTACAAACAGAAGGCATCCTTTACGCCTAATGAACGAAACGTTCCAACAAAGAGTGCCAAACCCATTGCCGAAACCAGCAAGGGAAAGAGCACAACTATGCCAGTTCGATCATGTGATGTCCAATGCTTCAAGTGTTTGGGGCGAGGTCACATTGCTAGTCAATGCCCTAACCGCAACACAATGTTCATCCGAGATGATGGAGAGATCGAAACTGACCAAGAAGAGGAAGAAGATGAAGACAAAGAATTTGAAGGGGAAGAAGAGTTAGAACATGTCGTTGATGGAGAGGTCCTTGTTGTTAAAAGGAGCCTAAGCATGCAAGCAATTGAGGGGGATCAGCAACGCAAGAACATCTTCCATACACGCTGCCATATTAATGGAAAGGCATGCTTTGTCATAATAAATGGTGGTAGTTGCACTAACGTTGTTAGTACTTTGATGGTAGAAAAGCTCAGTTTAGCAACAACAAAACATCCACATCCCTACAAGTTGCAGTGGCTTAATGATGGTGGAGAACTCAAAGTGACCAAACAAGTCATTGTGCCATTTTCCATTGGAAAATATAAAGATTATATGCTATGTGATGTCGTGCCAATGTATGTCGGTCATCTCCTGTTAGGGCGGCCATGGAAATTCAATAGGAGAGTCATACATGATGGTTATACCAATCGGTATACCCTCACCCATGAAGCTAGAAAGATCACCCTAGCCCCGCTTTCACCAAAGCAAGTTCACAAAGATCAAATACGTTTGAGAGAAAGCTTTGAAAAAGCCAAAAAGAGTGACAAATTTTTTTAGAGTGAGGTAACATTCGAGGGAAAATTAAAAGAGAGTGAAAAGGAAGAGAAAAAAAGTGAGCATCTTTGCGAGAGAGAAAGAAATCAGAAAGTGCCTATTGTCAGAAAAGATGGTTCTTGTTCTCATGTACAAGGAGAGTTTATTAAGCACTAAAGATCTTGACCAAATTTGCCATCTTTTATCGTTTCATTGTTGCAGGAATACGAAGACCTATTTTCGAAGGAAATTCCATATGGGCTGCCTCCAATTCATGGAATAGAGCACCAAATAGACTTTGTCCCCATTGCTATCATCCCTAATCGGCCAGCTTACCGAAGTAACCCCGAGGAGACCAAAGAGTTACAAAGGCAAGTTTTGGATTAATGGAAAAGGGGTTATGTTAGAGAGAGCCTTAGTCCTTGTGCAGTACCGGTTCTGCTTATGCATAAGAAAGATGGTACATGGCACATGTGTGTGGATTGTAGTGCGGTGAACAAAATAACGGTAAAGTATCGCCATCCCATTCCACGTTTAAATGATATGTTAGATGAGCTTAGTGGTTCTAATGTATTTTCTAAGATTAATCTTAAAAGTGGTTATCATCAAATTCGTATGCGAGAAGGGGATGAGTGGAAAACTGCATTCTAGGCTAAGAAAGGATTATATGAGTGGTTGGTTATGCCATTCAGCCTAACTAATGCTCCGAACACTTTCATGAGGTTAATGAATCACATCCTTAGACAATTGTTGGGTAAAATTTGTGTAGTGTATTTTAATGATATTCCGGTTTATAGCAAGAGTTTGAATGATCATGTTCAGCATTTAAGGTTGGTATTAGATGTATTGAGAAATGAAAAACTTTATTCTAATCTACAAAAATGCACATTTTGCACTAATAAGGTTGTTTTCCTAGGTTTTTTTGTGAGTGTAGATGGTTTGGAGTTTGATAGAGAGAAGATTGAGGCAATTGAGGAATGGCCTAGACCATCAAGAATTAGCCAAGTTAGAAGCTTCCATGGTTTAGCAAGCTTCTACCGTCGATTTGTGCCAAACTTCAGCACCTTAGCCACCCCATTAACATGAGTCATTAAAAATAACTCTAATTTCTTTTAGGGTGAAGAACAAGAGGAATCCTTTAAAATGATTAAGGATTGTTTAATTAACGCACCCTTGTTAACTGTGCATGATTTTAACAAGGTTTTTGAGGTTGAATGTGATGCATCAGGTTTGGGAATTGGAGCGGTTTTATCTCAAGAAGGACGTCATATAGCCTACTTCAGCGAGAAGTTGAGTGGAGCTACACTCAACTACCCAACCTATGATAAATAAATGTATGCACTAATTCGGGCACTAGAAACAAGGCAGCACTACCTTTGGTCAAAAGAGTTTATCATCCATATTGATCATGAGGCATTAAAGCACATTAGAGGACAACATAAGCTAAACAAGAGGCACGCCAAGTGGGTTGAGTTTCTTGAAGCCTTTCCCTATGTGATCAAATATAAAAAAGGTAAGGAAAACATTGTTGCTGATGCACTATCACACAGGTATGCCCTTCTTAACACTTTAGACTCTAAATTATTGGGTTTTGCTTTCATTAAGGAATTATACGAGTCTGGCCCTGATTTTGGTGAAGTATATAAGCTATGTGAAAAAGGTGCACATGATAAGTTCTGTAGGGACAATGGATACCTATTCAAGGAAGGGAAGCTTTGCATCCCACAAGGATCAATTCGGGAGTTACTCCTAAAGGAAGCACATGATGGTGGATTAATGGGACATTTTGGAGTAGCTAAGACCTTGAGCATGCTTCAAGAACACTTGTATTGGCCGAAGATGAAACGAGATATTGAGAGACTATATGAGCGTTGTATCACATGTAGAAAGGTCAAGTCGAAAGTGATGCCCCACGGCCTATATACTCCATTACCTATTCCTAATGCACCTTGGATGGATATATCAATGGATTTTGTACTTGGACTGCCTCGTATGAAGAATAGCAAAGATTCCATCTTTGTAGTAGTGGATCGATTCTCTAAAATGGCTCATTTTATTCCTTGTAATAAGACTAATGTCACTTCACATGTTGCTAATTTGTTTTTCAGGGAAATCATGAGATTGCATGGTGTTCCAAGAACTATCGTATCTGATCGAGATGTGAAGTTCTTAAGTCATTTTTGGAGAACATTATGGAACAAGATTGGAACCAAGTTGTTGTTTTCCACAACTTGTCATCCACAAACGGATGGTCAAACTGAAGTGGTGAACCAGATATTGTCCATGTTGTTGAGGACAATCATCAAGAAGAATTTGAGGACTTGGGAGGAAAGGTTGCCACACGTGGAGTTTTCTTACAACCGGTCCATTCATTCTGCCACTAAAATGTCACCATTTAAAATAGTGTATGCTTTTAATCCTTTGACCCCCATTAGATTTACTACCTTTTCCCGCTGATTAAATTGTGAATAAAGATGGAAGAAACAAGGCTGAATTTGTCAAGAAGCTCCATCAACAAGTGCGGGACAATATCGAAAAGAGAACCAGGCAATATGAGAAGCAAGCTAACAAGGGACGAAAACAAGTAATCTTTGAACCCGGGGATTGGGTTTGGCTGCACATGAGGAAAGAAAGGTTCCTAGCCCAACGCAAGTCAAAATTGATGCCTAGAGGGGATAGACCTTTCCAAGTAATCAAGCGTGTCAATGAAAACGCCTATCAACTAGACCTCCCAGGTGAGTATAATGTCAGTGCAACTTTCAATGTGGCTGATTTATCTCCTTTTGATGTATGAGAAGATTTGGGGACAAATCGCTTTCAAGATGGAGGGACTGATGTGATCACAACCCGCAAGGACCCAGAGGAATTTCCTAGTGGATCTATGACTCGTGCTAGGTTCAAGAAGTTCCAAGAAGGTATCGATACGGGTTTGAGCAACTTTACGGGTTAGACCGTATCGGTACGGGCAACCTAAAAATTCAAGTTCGACTATTTAAAATCAATAAAAACATTACCAAAAACCATTTAAGATCCCTCAAACATAAATTCAAGTTGTTTGGACTTAAAGACAAGTTTTGAATTCTTTTCAAATTAGTCCAAAATATTTTTCAATTATTATATCAAAACATTATTTCTACAAATAATTTTATATTTTATTAAATTTTTTAATTAAATTACTTGGTACATTAAATTATATTAAAATTTAAAAAAATAAAATTATATTAAAAATCATTTAGCGAATCCAAACTCACGAATATAATTTAAATTAATTGATATTATTTTAAAATTTTGAATTTTTAATATAATTTCATATATATAATAAGTAAATTAAATTTTATTAATAAATATTAAAATTATTAATTAAATTAAAAAATGTATTCATTGATTATATATGTGAAATTATAAAAATAAATGTGAAAAATATTTAATTTAGTTTAAATATATAAAAAAAATCTTAAAATCATTTTTATTTTAAATCAAGCATTAACTATAATTTAACATATATATGTATATTAATTTTAATTTAATTATTAGATTTATTTTGATGATTTAGAAGTTTTTATGCATCGCAAGTGTGTCATGTTTGAGTCCCCTTAACCCCTATTTATTTCTTTTTCCTGCCATTAACAACAAATGAAAACATATAATATATTTCATACTTTAAATCACAAAAGTGCACTTGACATAGTGGTAAACCAGTGCCTCTTTGTCTAGGCAAACACTGTTCGAATCTTGTTGGTGGCAGTTGTTGTTTTCTTCCTTTGATGGGTGGTGACACGTGTCACTATCTAATTGAATAATTAATTTATTTTGTTAAATTAAAATTAGGATCAGATTGATAGAATGAATAAGTAACAAGGACCAAATATGTAATTATACAAATTTATTTTAACTGTCACGTCAGCCTCTCTATTAGATTTTAACGGTTAGTGGTCACATTGAGTCCATTTTAATAGTTGAGCGATCTAATTACTTTAATTAGATGTATAGTGGTCAAATCAAGTCTAAAACTCTAATATAATGGTCAATTATGTAGTTTATCCTAAAATTTTCTTAGAAAACGAATTTAATGTATTTATCGGAAAAAATAAAAATATGCATATTCATTTGAGAAAAGTAAATGATTCTAGTTCTTAAATTTTTGGATATTTTACTTTATAAAAGGCGGGGTGATTCTGCAAAACGGCAGATAAAAGACAGCTAAAAGACGGCATACCGATTAACCTGGTCAATTTTTGAACATAATTTCTTATAAAGCTTGTACCTAATTTGTTACAACAATTGTAAGAATAACGATATATACACAATTCCTTATAAAGTAACAAATTGAGTCTAAAACTTAGTTTCTTACGCGAAATAACGGTATATACACAATTTCTTATAATAATGCACAATTTGGTACAAAATAAGTAAGGAGTTGTGTTTGAACACAATTTCTTACCTGATATACCTAATTTCTTACTAAATTATAAGCAATTAAGTATATACCCAATTCCTAACGAATTTTTTTTATCAAACTTGGTAAGAAATTGTGTTTGTACTCAATTCCTTACAAGAATGCAAAATTTGGTACAAAATAGGTAAGGATTTGTGTTTCTACACAATTTCTTACTAAATATACCTATTTTCTTACTGAAATTGTAAGATATTAGGTATATACCAAATTCATTACGAACTTTTTAGTTGAACAAACTTGGTCAAACCTTTTTAAGAAATTGTGTTTGTACTCAATATCTTACAATAATGCACAATTTGGTACAAAATAGGTAATAATCTGTGTTTATGCACAATTTCTTACTAAATATACCTATTTTCTTACTGAAATGGTCAGAAATTAGGTATATACCAAATTCCTTACGAATTTTTTAGTTGAACAAAGTTGGTCAAACCTTTGTAAGAAATTGTGTTTGTACTAAATTTCTTACAAGAATGCACAATTTGGTACAAAATAGGTAAGGAGTTGTGTTTCTACACAATTTCTTACTAAATATACATATTTTATTACTGAAATGGTAAGAAATTAGGTATTTACCTAATTCCTTACAAAATTTTTAGTTGGGTAAAGTTGGTCAAACCTTTGTAAGAAATTGTGTTTGTACTCAATTTCTTACAAGAATGCACAATTTCGTACAAAATATGTAAGGATTTGTGTTTGTACACAATTTCTTACCCGATATACCTAGTTTCTTACTTAAATTATAAGAATTTAGGTATATACCCAATTCCTTACGAATTTTTTGTTGGGTAAAGTTGCTCAAACCTTTGTAAGAAATTGTGTTTGTGCTCAATTTCTTAAACGAATGCACAATTTGGTATAGAATAGGTAAGGAGTTGTGTTTGTACACAATTTCTTACCCGATATACCTAGTTTCCTACTGAAATTATAAGAAATTAGGTATATACCCAATTCCTTACGAATTTTTTGTTGGGGTAAAGTTGCTCAAACCTTTGTAAGAAATTGTGTTTGTACTCAATTTCTTACAAGAATGCACAATTTGGTACAGAATAGGTAAGGAGTTGTGTTTGTACACAATTTCTTACCCGATATACCTAGTTTCCTACTGAAATTAAAAGAAATTAGGTATATACCCAATTCCTTACGAATTTTTTGTTGGGGTAAAGTTGCTCAAACCTTTGTAAGAAATTGTGTTTGTACTCAATTTCTTACAAGAATGCATAATTTGGTACATAATAGGTAAAGAGTTGTGTTTGTACACAATTTCTTACCTGATATACCTAGTTTCCTATTGAAATTATAAGAAATTAGGTATATACCCAATTCTTTACGAATTTTTTGTTGGGGTAAAGTTGCTTAAACCTTTGTAAGAAATTGTGTTTGTACTCAATTGCTTACAAGAATGCACAATTTGGTACAAAATAAGTAAGGAGTTATGTTTGTACACAATTTCTTACCCAATATACTTAGTTTCTTACTGAAATTATAAGAAATTAGGTATATACCCAATTCCATATGAATTTTTGTGTGGGGGTAAATTTGCTCCACCCTTTGTAAGCAATTATGTACAAACACAATTCCTTACAACAAGGTAAAAAAATTCATTCCACTAGGTAGCATCGAAACCACCTATATGGGGTTTCGGTGTTGGTTTGACAGTATCAACAAAATTTTCATTCCACTAGGTAGCATCGAAACCACCTATATGGGGCTTCGGTGCTAGTTTGACAGTATCAACAAAATTTTCATTCCAGTAGGTAGCATCGAAACCACCTATATGGGGTTTCGGTGCTGGTTTGACAGTATCAACAAAATTTTCATTCCACTAGGTAGCATCGAAACCACCTATATGGGGTTTCGGTGCTGGTTTGACAGTATCAACAAAATTTTCATTCCAGTAGGTAGCATCGAAACCACCTAAGGATGGTTTCGATACTTCTAAAAGGAATTTGCCTTTTTAGTGTTGTGACTTTTCACTGTAATCACATGCACCGTTTACTGGTCATCCTGTATAAAGCTGGTTTCGAGACCCCCCAGAACGAATCTACCTTTTCAGTTTCATGTCTTTTCACTTGTATCGAATGCACCGGTTCATGTTCATGTACCTTTGCATTGTGCCTTCTCACTTTCCCTTCTAAGTTTTCAATTTCCCTCCCAACTGAAATTCCCTATAAATTAACAACTCTTCTCTTAACTCTTTACAACATCTTCAACTTAATACACTCAACCCTTCGTTTATTTCTATAATCAGTTCTCCTTCACCTTCACCATCTTCTATTATAGAATGAGTTCGAGCAGAGGTTCTGGTCACAATCCTCAGCCATTGGCAAAGAGGAAACTTGATTTCGAGACATCATCAAACAGCGATGATGATTTCTATATTGATTCTGATGAAGAGGAGGAATAACAAAGCCATGAGTCAATGAAAACCAGCAGATGGTTCAACAAGTTCTTCGAGACCTTCGATCGAATGAACACCATCACCGACCCTTCTACTCAATGGCAGTGTCCAGCATGCCAAGGAGGTCCTGGTGCCACTCACAGGTTTCGTGGCCTTCAGTCCCTAGTGACACATGCCAAAACCAAAGGCGGACCAAAGCTGAAACTTCATCGCCAACTTGGTCAGCTATTGGACGAGAAATTGCGTAGAAGGGGTACTTCGGTTGTTCCTCAAGGTCAAGCTTTTGGCCAATGGAATGGTTTGAGAGATGATGTTGCTATTGTCTCCCCCCCCCCCCCCCCCCGCCTTCAAGCAACAAGGAAGCGGATCACCAAATACTCTGGCCACCTATGGTGATAATGAACACAAGGCTTTATCAAGATGCAAATGGGAAGGTAGTTATATAACTTCTGAATTATGTTTTCATGAATATTAGAATTCTTTAACTTCTTATTTCTTTAATTTTCTGCTTCAGTGGCTTGGTATGGGAACCCAAGAGCTTCTTGACTATTTCAGTTCCTATCGTACTATTGCTAAGGCTCGCCATTCATACGGTCCAAAAGGCCATCGTGGGATGAGCCTTCTGTTTTTTGAGAGCACGGCAACAGGTTATTTCGATGCTCAGCGTCTGCATACCCAGTTTGCTGCCCAAGGTTTCAATAGAGAGGCTTGGCAACGTTGTTAGGGCTTCTTGTATGGTCCAGCCACACAACGCCAACTTTATGGTTATATGGTTGCAAAAGAAGACATCGACAACTTCAACCGCCATACTCAAGGTTTTTTCCATTATTTTATTATTTTATACAAGAGGCACTTCTGCTCATACTTATGCATACATGTTTTGTTCATTAGGCAACTATAGGGTGAAGATTGAGATGCGATCATATGCATAGGTGGTTGGTCAACACAGTTCACAAGGAGAGGCTGGTACAAGTGCCATGGGCGGCAGAGGGCATGGAGGTCGTTTCCCTGGCCATGGATGAGGATTGAGGAGGCGCCATTATTTTAGTTTCATTTTTCTTTTATTTTAATGTGTAATTGAAGCACTTGGGAGTTCAATTTATTTTTGTTTTATAAAAATACTTCGTCCTTAAATTTAATGTGATCCTTAAACAATGTAATTAAAAAAAATCATTCCAGTAGGTGGCATCGAAACCACCTATAGGGGTTTCGGTGCTGGTTTGACAGTTTGTTAAAAAAAAATCATTCCACCTATGTGGGGCTATCATCATCAAACTTAATAGGGACACACTCTGCTTCACACCACTCTCCACTATTTTCGACACCTAGGAATCTAGCAATAATGTCTTCAGTTAACCTAATTTTCGTGCCCATTAGATATGAGTCAATCGCTACAACCTCGGTTTGTGTTCTTCCATCATGAACAAGTATAGCATTCGCATAGAAGTATCTAACAAGGTTTTCGTATACAATGGGTTTAATGTCTAGATACTTCATCCATCCCCATTCAACAAAAAGTTCCCAGAAATCGAACTGATACTCCTCTGAAGTCAAGAAATCTAAGTCTATTGTTCGCTCTTGTCTAATCTTTTTTGCAGCATAAATTTCATGGTAACGGTGAAGACCATCGTCGCCCTTTAAACAAAGAAGCAAAATATTTGGAGGTGGAGGAGCTTCTTGAGAACATGAAGAAGCAACCCTTTCATATCTAGGTCGTTTATCTTTACCTTTACCGGGATTCTTTTTAGGAGGCATATCTAACACAATAAAGAGCTACAACTACACGGTTAAGCTTCCCTTCAAAAAAAATTCATGCAAAAGAAGCAACTTTAAAAGATGTATGTTTATATAAAAGTAACGAAGATGCAAAAAAATACCAGATTTCGATTCACCCTAAACATAGCCAGTAATGTTAGATTTACTTACCAAATAGTGTGGATTTCAAGCACCAAATAGTGTGGATATTGTGGATTTCAAGCACCAAATCGTGTAGATGTCAAGTTTGAGTACAACTTACTTGGGGATTTCAGATTGGATGAGAATCAGTTCTTCGAGTCGACTCCGGTATTCGTACTTTAGGGTTTTCTATTTGGAGTTGAGTAGAAGAAGGAGGGGTTCGCAGCTTTTAATATTACAGAAAAGTTTGAAAAAATAACTGCTCTCCCTCGAAAACCTGCTAACCCGGTTTCGAATCCCCCCATAGGGGTTTGGGTGCTGATTTTTTGGGTTGTGAAGGGGTTTCGAAACCGCGTTGTATGGTTCCGATACTGGTTTGGCAGAAACACATATTTCACTGGTCCTAAAAGGGGTATCGAAGCCTTCTTTTCTGGTTTCGTGCTGGTTTGGCAGAAACACGTATTTCACTGGTCCTAAAAAGGGTATTGAAACCTTCTTTTCTGGTTCTGATGCTGGTTTGGCCTAAAGAAGTATTTTGTTGTTCCTGAAGGGGGTATCGAAACCTTTTTTCTGGTTCTGATGCTGGTTTGGCAGAAAGACGTATTTCGTTGTTTCTGAAGGGGGTATCGAAACCTTATTTTCTAGTTCCGATGCTGGTTTGACAGAAAGACTAGGTCCTAAAGGGGGTATCGAAACCTACTTTTTTGGTTCCGATGCTGGTTTGGCAGAAAGACTTAATTCGTTGGTCCTGAAAGGGGGTATCGAAACCTCAATTATGGTGGTTTCGAAACCTGGTCCCAACGCATTTATTTCATCCAACCAAGACAGTTGGTGCATAATAAATGTTACCACCAACTAAGCTATTTCCTTTTTATTACCAGAGAGGGCATCTTCATTAAACTCAAACTCTCTCCTCTTCAAGTGTCAGTTCCATACATCTCTTAAACTCTCTCCTCAACCAGAACATCGGAGGTGAAGGTAAGAAAAATGTCTAAACCTAGTGCTCCCATGTTTTTCATATGTGTATTGTACTAATTGATTTCAACGGTATGCAATAAACTTTAGGTTCGTACGCATTCTTCAATATTTGTATCATACATGGATGACAACGTTGGAGAGAATAATATGCCTCATGGACACACATCAAATGAACCGCTTATGCCAGAAAATTTAGATGGTTTGGTGTTTAACTCTCGTGAGGCTGCCTGGGAGTATTATAAAGAATACGCAATAAACTGTTGGTTCAGTGTGTGTCGATCAACAACAAGGTATGATGGCCTTGGTTCATTAATATCACAAGAATTTTGTTGCAGCCAGGTAGGCAAGCGCAAAGATTCTGTTAATGATGTTGATCGTAAACGTGCGCCCCGCGCTATAACACACATTAGTTGCAAGGTAAAAATTGTTATTCAATGTCGCAATTCGGATCAGTGGCGGATATCATTTTTTCATAATGCACATAATCACGAGCTGTGCCCACCTATTATGCGGCCGTTTCTTCGGTCGAGTCGAGAAGTAACAGAGGGTGATCTAAATGAGGCACGTGCATTGAAAAATGTGGGGGTGAAAACATCACAGATTATGAATTTTTTCACGCAACAATCAAGTGGTTTCCACAATGTTGGTTTCATAAGGAAAGACTTGTACAACTCACTACATCAGTCAAACACTGAAGAAATTCGTGACGGTGATGTAAATGCCCTCCTAACTTACTTTGACTTGAAGAAAGAGCAGGATATCGGGTTCTACATGCAATACGATCTTGATGACTCAGGGGTGTTGCATAATCTTTTTTGGTATGATTCAACATCGAGGCCCGACTACGCATGCTTCGGTGATGTCATTGCATTTGACACGACGTACAGAGGTAATATCTATGGCTGGCCTCTAATGCCTATTCTTGGTGTCAATCACCATCACCAAACAATTGTCTTTAGTGTTCCAATTCTAGCTGACGAGACTGTCGATTCTTTTGAATGGGTACTGAGACAATTTGCAGAGGCAATGTGTAACAAGGCTTCGGTTTCAGTTGTCACAGATGGTGATAGGGCCATGCACAGAGCAATAAAAACGGTGTTCCCGCTTGCTTGCCATCGGATATGCTCATGGCATTTGTCACGAAATGCTCAGGCAAACGTTGGTGACACAAAATTTACTTCCGCATTTAAGAGATGCATGTCATCTTGGTGGACAACTGAGGAATTTGACCGGGAGTGGAGGTCAGTTGTTAAACAGTTTAACGTCGAACATCATCCTTGGGTTGTAGAAAAGGATCATACAACGACTATGTGGGCACAAGCATATCTTACAGGGCATTTCTTCGCCAATCTTCGATCAACCCAAAGGTGCGAAGCTATGAATGCAGCGCTAAATCTTTTGCTCACTTCTAAGAAGACATATATAGATGTTGTCCGTGCCATTGACAATGGGATCAATGAGATGCGAACTCATGAGTTAAGGGAAGATTTCTTAAGTTCAAATGCGACACCTTTTCCTATGACCAAATTGAATGAACTTGAAAGGAATGCAACAGATGTATATACACGAGCATCATTCAAATTTGTTCTGACCGCACTTAAAAATGAGACATTGTATCTTCCTATACATCCAACTGTCGAAGGTGGGGGCTTCCAGACATATCAGTTAACAAAGTATAAGGATCCTTCGCAATTGTATGAAGTGGTTCTTGAGGTCGCAACGCATAACATAACATGTTCCTGTAGGAAATATGAAACAGTCGGCCTTCCATGTTGCCATCAGCTGCACGTTATGAAGTTAGAAGACTTCTCTGAGATCCCAAAATGTTTAATACATCTGCGGTGGACGAAAGATGCAAAGATTGCGGCGCCATCATTTGTTGACTTCAACGTGCCACCGGAAAGGAAACAAATGGCTCGTTTCGCTTCTCTTCGAGCACTATCCACGCAGTTGTGCTACTTTGCATCTCAGACTGACGAAACGTTTCGGAGCACGAAAGATGAGATACTTAGATTAACTGCTGAATTTGATCACTCCACAACCTTGAAGGAGTCTTCATCAAAGAAAGAAGGCAAACGACCCGTTAGGGACCCGCACCGAAAAGAAGCAAAATGAAAAACCAATGTCAAAAATCAACGTGCAAAGTCACGGATCTTTCATTGTTCCTTTTGCAAGTTGGAGGGACACAATAAAAACACATGTCCTCGTCTTAAGCTTCAACTTCCAACCCCAACATTGTGGACACAATAGGCCTTTCCGAAGAGGAAATTGATATCTCAAATGTCGTCGACATGTTCGCATCTCAACCGAATCTCAATCAATTTTCACTTGAGGATGACGGAAATTTTTTTAATATCCCTCAACCTGGAACATCCATGGTACAATTTTATAAACTTCATCTTACTTTGCACGATTCTTTTTACTATCACCATACGTTATTAACGTTTATATGATGATTAACGCTTGTTTGCATCCACATTTTTGTTAGGACCAACATCTTCCAAACGAGGACAACATTAATTTTTTAGTATCCCCCCAACTACAACATCCATGGTACACTTTTATGGAACTTCCTACATTTTTACACGATTCTTGTTACAATCAACGCCATTATAATTAACTTTATCTAATGCAGGACTTCTCCTTTTGGAACTAGACCATCGTCAGATAGTAGTGACTATAAAATGGATTGTACATAAATGTAAGTGCAACCATGGAAAATGCCTATCCTTTAAAGCCACATATATGGATATATATATATATATATATATATATATATATATATATGATTTCTCAACACATAATGCATCTTTGCAATACCCTAAACCATTTACAAGCATAACCTATTTCCGATTCTTAAACCTTGTACTTCATGTGTTGTACATGTACAAAATAGGAAATTATCCTATACAACCATATGCTACCTGACTTCTTTGCGTCCAAATCAAAAATAATCAACAAAAATTATCAAAATAAAGGGTCCTCTCTTATCTCATGTGCTTTTCATACATACAAAAGATATTTCCTTCCAAATAAATGCAACTTCGCTCCAACTTCAATTTGTTCATAACCACAACATATATCAGAAAGATATGAACGTTAGCTGAAATGTTTAAAGGCCAGTTAACGGTTAAGGAACAACACACGTAGCAGTAACTTACTCACCATTGATGCCGACAAATGATAACACGACTGACATATTGTCTTGACTGAAGCTGAGCAACATGTGCTTTCGTTTCAACTGCAATTTCTCGCCTCTTTTTATTCTTATCATGATTCACAAGATCATACAAAATATGCATTATGTCCCATACCCCGGCCGTCTAGCAACACAAGTGTTAACAATAGATGCATTAGTTTGGATTATATAATTCGTTCAATGGAACAATTATTAAAATGTATGCAGGCAACAGCAGAACGTACCACTTCCTCAGCACGTTTTGTGTGCCATAATAGCATCCACTGAATGCAATAAACCCCACAATCATCTTTGTTCAAAGAAATACTACTTTAAACATCAAATTATTAACAAACATATCAAATGCTAGCAAAAAAAAATACATTTCAACTTTTTGAAGTACAATATACCCATTGCCTTGACGTCTGCATTTAGCCACCATCACTGGGGGATCAGAAATTGCGTTTGATGGTGAGCCAAAAACATCTACAAACTTCTCATCGAACAAACACTCACCTAGCTTCTTAAGCTAGATGCACAGACACGCATACTTTTTTAAATACTGACTAACATGAGTAAAGATTGGTAAATTGTTATAAGTTTACGATTATTACCAATTTATGTGTTACACCCACTCTTGAAGCATTTCCCCGCGTTGTGGGCAAGCTGTCCAGTATCTTCGCTTCCCCCCGCTCGAGATCCATAACGCACATGTACCAATGAGTATTATTTTCATTTACAGGGATAAAGACCTGCCATCAATTATATTTCAGTAATGAAACTCCACATAAGCATACCCCATATAATATATCTACGTAATACATTGCAAAGTTTAGTTAAATGTTTAGGGGTTTTTCATGCCAATTTGCAGTCGCTAAGTCTACCATACGGTCTATAACTCTTACGCCAATACGAAGCAAGTTGCGAACCATCCAATTCCCCTCGTTGAAATTGATCCTACAAGACAACCATTATTATTCTCAATGTTTCACAAACCATTATTATTCAACAATAACATGAAAACAAATTTTACGTACACTCAATGTGCAAGGTATGTACCCTCTCCTTGCTTTACATTTTGTCCTACTATCTTCATCAACAATCGACCAACCAACAACATCAATGACCTAAATGTTACCAATAACATAAATAAGTTGTCATTATACACTGCCTTCAAAATGACTTCATTTATTAGTATAAAATGGGTTCTTTACTGACCCTTGAACCAACCTAGCAATTTGGTCGTAAGGTATCAGCGTCAAGTACAGTCAAATAAAGGTGACCAAAATCTACCAGGATTTTCCTGTACATACACATAAAAATTGCATGTTAAATTGAAACAATTACATTCTATAAGTCATATGGATTGCTTACCCTTCTGTCAAGGCTGTATTCCAGATATAGTCACATGTTGCTTTCGCTGACGGCCTAACTCCATCAGCTATTTCAACATACGTCAACATCTGCAACACTTCAACATTTGTTCCTCACTATTGAATAACATTAAAGCATACACTATTTAATAAGTTCTAATGTACTACAACTTCTACCCAATTCATGTATTATCTTAAACGTACGTTATTTAACAATCCTTCATTATAAAATAGTACAAATGATTAACGTTCTAATCGAACGTAACCCAAATCATCCACTCGTTTAAAAACCAAACTAAATCATACAATTCATATTACAAATAACTCAATTTCAAGTTTTTTTCATGTGCCTACTAAGACCAACCGAGGCTCGAAATCGCCCTTGGGTGCAAACACCCACTTATTTCATATTTCTCGTTTTCACCCCTACTCGACTCGCTTTCCCACTAACCTTTGACTTTGCTTCGACAATTGGGTTTCCCTACAAGTTGACCGCAAATATATCAACAACAACTACCTCGTACATTCAATTAATGCAACGTTAACCACAACTCTTAAATTTATACTCATCATACCTTTTTCTTTCTCTGGAAGCTTGTTGCGCTGTCTTCTTTAACCAACGTTAGATCCTCTATCATCAACGGGTTAGGGTCACTACTACAATCATCATTCTCCTCAGCCTCTTGTACTTCTGGTTTGTCCGGCATTGCTTCGTTTGCGTCAAGACCTACTCCAAATTTTGCATCAGCTTTGCACAGAGCCTTCCTCATATACATCATATCCACACACAAACCATCAACCTTTTCCACAACATTCTTAGATTCTTCCTTCAAAGTCTTCAAAGTTTCTTCTATTTTATTTTCCTTCTCAACGCGAGCTTCGAGACTCTCTTTTATTTCCCCCAACTCTGAAATTACCTTCTGCAACATCTCCATTATAACATCATTACTACCATTGTTGCTTCCACCATCTTCTCCCTCCGCGCACCGTTCATCATTAGAGGCAAATACCTACAAACATTACTAATTAATTCCTTTCATGTCATTACAACCATTAACCCAATACAAACTTGTTTTTGACACTTACTTTTAATTTTTTGTCTGGTCACTCTTCCTTTAGGCAGCCACCAATCCCGCTGACATCCTTTTGCCCCCACGCATGTATGCGATCGCGCCAATTAGAAGACGTTTAAGCTCTACTTGCAACTCATTCCAGTAATCGAATAGCCCCACCTACATTTAACAATAATAAAAACATACGATTACTATAAAAGGTAAATCTTGCCTTAATCAACTATTACGTTCAAATAATACTCAATCTTAATAATACATTACCTCTAGGATAGGAATGCAGCTCGTCATATATGCCAACCCATCTCGAGCTTTAACTTTGGCTACTCCATCAAGTAACCTATCGTACGCATATTTACACCAATTTAACTTCCCCCTCAATCCGGGTTCGCACAACAACTTGAAATGTTCCATGGAAGGCACAAGGTTGGCATTCGGACTTAGGAACAAACCAACAACATACAACAGTACACGTGCTTTCAACTCCTCAGCCTCAAAACCTCCACTTAGTATCTCCTCTAAAAGTTCTTTATATGCAATCTTCGTGCTGATTTTGTACTTCTTTGCTAGTTCCTTTCCACTTACATTTCGTGTCGCCACTTCCACATCTAAACCTTCATTCTTTAAACCCAAAATTGCTTCAACATCTTCTACCAAAACATATATCTTGTGTCTACTAAATTCCATCGTGGACGTTTCAAGATCAAACTTCTCCGCTAACTCCCGACAAAGGTCCCGCTTAATTTCTCGCGAAATCATTCCCCGTAATGCTCCTAACCTGTTGTCATTAAGAACACCGTTAATTTTCATCTTCTCCATCTCTTTAAACAAGCTTGATACCTTCTTCATACTGCACCTCGATGACAACTCCTACAACATTTAATACAATAAATTTTCCCGTTATGTTACGCTTAAATATATCCACCAAATGATTCATACAATAACCACTTTCAGTAAAAATTAATATAAACATCCACTTGCCTTTTTAACTTCTCCCTTTTACACTAATTTCTTCGACTTCCCTTTCCTATTGCTTTCCATTTTAGATCCCTTCAGCTCCTTGTACCTATCTAAGTACGGCTTCTTTTCTTTATCAGTCATCTCCGACCATCTCTTCCCTAGTGTTTTCTTCGCCTGTAATATTCACACACTTATTAAATTTGAATAACATGAACACATTACAAACTAATACCAAAACACAATAACAATTTTGTCATCTTACTTATAGTATTATTCATTTTCTTTTTACCATCCTTAAGTCTTCTACATTCACTGAAATTGTTCAAAATTCATTTCGTTGTTAGAGTACAAATTAAATTATGCTTATCAACTTAGAATTTGAACAATGCCACCATCTGTTGAGTTGATCACACAATTGCAAATGGCCAAGAGGGGGGTGAATTGGCAATAAAAAATTTGGTAGGAGGAATGAGTGAAAATTAAAAAATGACACAAGTAGTTAGAGTGGTTCAAGTTCTCCAAATGAACTCTACATCCACTACCTTAGTTCCCACTAAGGATTTTCAATCAATTCACTACTTGAATTCTTCCCCTTTTCTTGGATGAGGAGGTAACCTTACAAATTTGATTAATCTTTCTACCCAAAGCTTAATCCACTCAATTTACAAAGAGAAGGTTTTGGTAAACTCAAATAATTCCTCACAAAGGATAAATGTTTACTCAAATACAATTTCAATCACCCCAAACTCACAATACAAGATAACAATGAAAACACTAGAGTTGGGTACAAGAATTTGACTTTGAAAAGCACAAGGGTTTGGATTTTTGCTTTGATGATGCTTGTAGGTTGAATAATTGTTGCTGGCCTTCAAAGGGCTTCAATTTATACCTCCTCTATTAATTCTAGTCGTTTGGGTGGTTGGGGAATTGAATAGAGCTGTTGGAACCCTTTCTTACCACCATAAATGCACTTCTGCAGCTATCCGTATCGGTACACGGGGAGCCGTATCGATACCTGTCTCAAAAAAGAAAGAGCCGTTGTACACAATAAATAGGGGGTATCGAAACGCACGTAGGCGTATCGATACGGGGTATCGAAACGGATGAGACCGTATCGATACCTTTTTCTCGACTTAGCTCACTGGAAGTTTCCGTTTCGATACGAGGGTTTACCGTATCGATACGGGTCAACTGCCAATTTGAAATTTGGTTACCTAACAACTGACACCAACGGTCGAAAGCATTTAAAAC